>CM076854.1:110342487-112742487 GCA_039519185.1 Astragalus membranaceus | reverse complement strand
TGTTTTCCACCTGTTTTATTTGACCAATTCATGTTTTCCACTAGAAAATGGAATTATATATGCCACACTTTCAATAAAAACAACTCTTACATCCGTAAGGGCGTAAGTTTAACTCTGGTTGTCAGCTTAAAGACTTTTTTGGTGGGAGATCTATAAATACCTTTGTTGGTGGGTGATCGTGATCTGTAAGTACTTCTGTTAGTCGTTGCTGAGCCTTTAGACCTATCCTGACTCTGGTAACCCTTCAGAGCTCAACTCACCTAAAATTTTTGTAACAAAAAATAAAAACAACTCTTACGATCGGTTTGGGGTGATTGACAATTTTTGGTTATTGGTCCCTAATTGAATATTTGAAAAAAAAAGTGTGTTTGATTAGCCTTGTATCCAGTGGCAGACCTATGGCAGTCTGAGGGGGGTTCACTTGAACCCCCTGGAAAAAATATATCTATTTATCCCTTATATAATTTTTTTTATCCATTTATTCCTTATATAAAAAAAATTTGAACCCCATGAAATTATAATTTTGCATTAGGACCCCTAATTTTGCACCCAACTGCACCTAAATACCTTAAACAAAAACATTACAACTGCACCTAAATACCTCAAACAAAAACATTACTAGGCCAATTATGAGTTGTATAATTTATTTATTTAAATATATTAAAGTTGTTTTTAATTATATTTTTAGCGATTTATGCTTTTAAAAATTTTGAACCCCTTAACTCTTGGTCCTGGATCCGCCACTGCCTGTATCCCCAAGGTACTGAATTCAAATCCCCTCGAGGACTGTTGTAAAATGGTCATTAGTGCCAATTTGATAAATAAAATTTCCCCCATCCCCGATCTTTTTTAACAGAGGTACGTATTGTAAGCAACGCCAATAAGTCCTTTGCCAGCTTTAGCACTAAATTTTTTTAATACATACTTTATAGGCTTAAATATATGTTTGCCCCCTGCAAATATGGTCATAATCCATTTAGGCTCCTGTAAAAAGCAAAATTTAAAATGGCCCGTGCAAATATTAAGCATTTACAGTTAAACCCCTCGGTTAACTTTCCATCTAAAAAAACTGACGTGACTAACAAAGATGACATCAGTATGACATCATCAATGATGTCACTGCCACGTGTCATCATCTCATTTGACCATTATGCCACGTGTCACTAAACGCCACGTCATCATCCCATGTCATCATGGACACATGGCACTGACATGTATACCACGTCAGCAACCAATAGATGGCTGCCACGTGGCACTAGTGTGGCAAAGTGGAGTAAAGTGTGTTACTAAAAAATAGCAATTTTGGCAAAGAAGGGACTCGAACCCATGACTCGCCATTACAACCGCACCACATGTTAACTTTAGAGTGTTGAGCCAACAAAACAATATATATTACATGTTTCTTCTTCATCATTACATTTGCAGTCATCATCTTCATCATCGCAGATTAAATCATCAACAAAAATCTGCAACGAAATACAGACGATTTAATTCGATTTTTCACCAACCCATAAAATCGTTTGCAACAAGAGCACCAACAAGAGTGCCAACGGGAGCCCAATGGAAGCACCAACAGGAGCGACAACGAGAGGGCCAACAGGAGGGCCAACAGGAGCGCCAACGGGGGTGCATATTTCATTTTAAATCTCATTTTCTTTTTTCTTCATTTTTACTCCATTATTAATACTATTATAAGAATATACCGACTTTTTTTTAACTTTTTGTAATTTTCAATGTATCTATAATTTAATAGCAAATTATGCTAAATACAATATCACCCGTGCGTATGCACGGGTAAAAAACTAGTTGCTAATAAAGCTTATTGAGGCTTCTATCCATGCCATTCTCTAACTTTCTTGATTCATGTTTTTATACCACATTCTTTTGTCACGCGCAAAAGGCCGTGTTTAGGTGATTTATTGGAAAATAACTGAATTTGACTAAATACTATTCCAGTTTGTGTTTCTGTGATACCCTGAAGAAACATACAAATGGATTTAGGCAAGAAGATGAAGAAATCGCCACATCCAAGAGGATGATAAGATCAAAGTAGAATCACCACAAGAGTAAAAGGCTCTTGATAAGACTCAAATTTGGTTTTAAGAGAAACACTCTCTATTCTCACAATTCTATTTCATCAAAAGTTGTGAAATAAGGTTACAAAAGTTCCTTAAATATTTAGGGTTGTGCCTAAGCTACACACCTTGCACATCATGGTGTCTATGCCAAAGGTGCATACTCACAAACACAAAAAATCTTTTAATGTCAATATAAACTAAAATAAAATGAACTTAATTCTAATTTAAATATATCTAATTTTAACATTTGTAGTGTGTGAACAAGGTTACTAGCAAAATGAGGTTTCATGACAGTAAATATGAATCATGGGTTACTAATAATGATTTTGGTTCATATAAACGCAGTGAGTATTATGCTCCTGCATCTTTTTTTTCTATCTTCATCTCAGTATGTTTTCACTTTCATATTTTCTCCTGAATTTTTAATCTTTTACCCTAATCTCCTGCAAAAAGTTTTGACCTGCTTATATTTGATAATAACACGACTTTGTAAGTATTTTTGTTTATATACGAAAATAGAGGAAGTATATCTCATAGTACTATGCATGAAGCCAACCTAGTGGCCAGTGGCCTTGCCAGATTTGTTTTAAGACTTTAAAGCTTAGGTTTATGCAGTTAGAATCTTTATACTGAGAGGAGAGGCTTTTAATTTTTTTCTTTTTGTTCCTAGGGGGATTTCCCCTTAGTGCTAAAACAAAATAACTTTTGAAAAGACATATATAGATTTCTACATCTTTGCAAATGCAAAATTAACCTTATATTGAATTATTATTATTTGGTAAATTTTACCATACCCATTCGGAGTTTGATGGGTATGATACCTTCTACGTAAAATGAGTTCAATATTTATTTTTTTAACAAAATATTTAAATAGAAAAAATGAGGTGTCATTAAGTGATTGGATGTTGAGATGTTGGGTATCATACTAAAGGGTACGAGAGTCTTCACCTTATTATTTTGGTAAGAGTATGAAAAAACTTTATTTTGAATTATCGATCTTAGACAACTTATTGTTTTCTTCGCAACTAAAATACATTAAAGATAACCCTTACATTATCAAAACACAAAACATATATAAAATCTCTCTCCTTCTCTTCCATGCATTCCCTTCCCCTCTGTAAATTAATCCCCCTATCTGCTCCACTCTGTTGAATCAAAACCCTAAAGATAGCCATTTTCCTTGCAGCATTGAATTGCATCATCAAACATATCCTCAACACTATACTTGAATTCAAAACCAGCATCCACAAGTTTCTTTGAGTTTAAATGTGGTAAGTTAGCACCTTTAATTTCCTTCAACTCTCTAGAAAAAGAAACAAAGTTAAATATTAATTATACAATTAGCAATATTCAATTTACATAGAGAAGGGAAATAGAACTCACTCTAGTGTTGGTATTTGAAATTCAGGATATTTAGTTGAAAGAAGCTTAGACATCTCTTCAATAGATACAATGAATGGTGAACAATTATATCTCCCTTTTGGAATAGGATTCTCAAGTAGGTATATATGTGTTCTTGCCACGTCATCCACATGTACCATGTGGAAACGAGTGACACCAATTTGTTCCTTTTTACCTAGTACCAAAACAAGTGCCTTATCAACAGAATCAGGAAGCTTAGGACAAATCCAAGGACCAACAATAAAAGGAAGTACCAAAGTAACAACATCAATCCCATGTTGTTCTCCAAATTCAAGAACAGCTTTCTCTGCTAATGTCTTAGAAACTCCATAAGACCAACCAAATGGTTTAACACTTCTAAGAAGATCTACATCACTCCAATCACTTTCATCTAACACTTGTTTATCTGTTCCATTGAATGAAACAGCAGAACCACTTGAAGTGTATATAACTCTTTTCACTGTCTTTGAATTTACACATGCTTTTAAAATTCCTAATGCCCCATCAACTGTTCTTTTTGTTACTATTTCTTCAGGCTCACTCACTGCAAAATCAATTGGTGAAGCTGTGTGGAATATACCTATACACCCTTCAACTGCTGGGATGAAACTTTCTGGGTTGCTTAGATCAGCATTCAAGATTTTTAGCTTTTCTGATGCTCCTGGTAGATTTGTTAGGTAGCTAATATCTCTCTTGCGTTCTGCTTTGTCAAAACATAAAAATTTACCTTTTTGGCTACGTAATTCGTAGAAATTTAGATGTTTTAAGATTTATCTGTAATGAAGTTACGTACTATTTTGTAAAAAATTTACAATATTTATTTGAGAAAAATTATAGGCTATTTTTTGCTCCTCACTACTAAAAATTTCTGGATCTGTCACTGCCCCACATATAACTAACTACTAACCACAAACATTTGTCTCTAAGAAAAAAATTTGAATTAAATTTAATATAAATGTTTCAAGCTAACTAAAATTTATCATTTTTAGTCAAATTAAGGTTTTGAAGCAAAATTGATTCACATACTTTATAATCTGTAACAAAAGACACACCTTGTAGTCAAACATATACAAATTTCATTTGTAAAGTTTTTAAAATGAAAAGGATTAATTACCTGGATCAGCTCTAATAGTGGTATTAACAAAGTAACCATTTTCAAGCAGTCTCTTGATGATCCATGAACCAAGAAATCCTGTACCTCCAGTTACACAAACTCTTCCTTTACCCTCAGCCATTTGAAATTCTGGACAACTTTCCTGTTACAGTGTTTCTTTTTTCTATGTCCTGTCCTCAAATATTCTAATAAGTTTGCTCTGCTTTATGTTTATATATATACAATGCACACACAATCAATAATGGTGGCGGCTTTTGTTATCACTACTTGATGTCGCATTATTGGACTCTCTTTTGAGTCAAACATTATTGTTGAATAGTATAAGAATAAACTTCAGCAATGTTATTTTGGTTTTATTCACTCAAAAAGTTGCTTGATTTGGTACAGCTAAACTTTATTGAGAGGAAAGTATCCAAGAAAAGCCATCAAATAAGAATATAAGTATCTTTTTTGACAAATTTTTTTTTTGGGTGTATTAATAAAATAACTGTATAAGTATTTTTTTTATATATTGAATTTGAGTTATTTATAAATAAAATATGGCTACTTGACTGACCAAGTGTCACATATTGAGAATTTGTTATAGATTGTTAATGCTACTATACTATATGGCAGTCCACCGGTGGCTTGACCGGCTTGAAGCGTAATTTTTTTTAGATAAGCAAATGTATTGATGGGAGTACAAGGGTGTCCCAACCCCTACAAAAAAGCGAGGCCTTGTTAAAATCTCCTAAAGTAAAATTTATTGGAAAAAAGACTAAAGGAGGAAAAATAGTACCCCACATAGAGTGTATATTATACCGTAAGGAAATAGCCCATCGGGTAATCGAGCCAACTTGAAAAATCTACCCCACAATTTCATCCTTTTGTAGTAGTAATTTGTTTTCTCTTGGCGTCCATCTCTCATTCATTATTTTATTATTATATTTTATATTTTATTTAGGCTAAATAGTATTTTTAGTCCTTTATCTTTGCTGAAAGTTTCATTTCATTCTTTTATCTGTTTTTCTCCCGTTTTGGTCCCTCATCTTCCATTTCTGTTTCATTTTAGTCCCACAATGATATTTTCTGTCCAATAAGTTAACAAACGTCACACTGGCACTTAACTCCTGACATGACGTCTTAATTCATCAAATGACGTGACAATTTTGTTTTTCTTTAAATCAAAATAATTTACACGCACATAAGAATTTATGTTTTTAAATTATAAAAACAAAAAAAAAAACAAAATCTAAATAAAACTAAAAACTAAAAACACTAAACTGAAAAACAAAAACAAATATCTGGAAATCTTCACCATCTTCATCTTCCCCATTAAACTGGAAATCTTCACCATCATCATCTTCCCCGTGAACAAAAATAAAAAATGCAAATCTTAAAATTTTCACTCTCATTAACAATATCAAAAAAACGCAAATCTGGAAACACTAAAAGGAAAAACAACAACTGAAAGTTAAAACCAGAAACCTCGTCTTCATCTTTCTCACTATATTATTAGATCTATACTTTCTCTCAACAAGGTTGATTGTTCCGTAAATCACCATAGGGGTTCTTTTTTCTATGAATCTCATTAAAATGCATTGAAGTTTGTTACCTTTGGCGACCTGTAGAGCGGGGAATTTTCGGATCGAGTTCGCAGGTCGAACAACCTGTTACAGTCAGATGGGCGAGGAAGATGAACTCTGCACGCATTGTTTCAATTTGGTCCCCTGTGTTTTCTTTTACTTTCAATTTGGTCCCCTATGTCTTTTTTTAGTTTCATTTTGGTCCCAGAAACACATTAACAGCAACCTAGAATAGGTTTGAGTTTCTTCTTCCTATTCAAACCCATCTTTCATAACACTTAATTCATTTCTTCTTCTTTTTTGATTTATTTTTTTAGATAAGCAAAGATTTCATTCAAGGAGCACTAGGGGTGCTCAAACCCAAACAACAAGATGAGTTACATATTGTTTAGGCAATCTAGAGGATTAATCCACCACGTGGAAATTCACAAACTTGAACTAGACCCCCCTCTATACACAATCCAGCTCCAAGCTAAGCTCTTAATGCGGATCACTACGGATTCAATAGAAGACTCCTCATTTCTAAAGACAAGCCCGTTGCGAGCCAGTCAAATACACTAACAAGTCGTGACCCAAATCACGTATTTTATTTTTCTTGACCTCCTCCCTTTGCACAATTTTCGAAATCCACACATGTGATCAAGAATAGATGTTGCTTCTAAACGTTGAACCCCCAACCAATCGCAAACACAAGACTAAATGTCGTGAGCGAAGCTGCAACTCAAGAACAAATGACAAAAGTCTTCGCGATGATCTAAGCAAAACGGACAACCAGCTGCTGTTTCAGTTTGTATAACATGACGGCGGAAAAGAAGATCTCTGGTGGGCAAAGAATCACGAAGTAAACGCCAACCGAAGATAGTGACTTTGGACGGAGTGATTGTTTTCCAAAGCTTCACAAGAATGCGCTTCAAATTGCTTCCATCTGCTTCGGATTCAGAGACAACAGCCTCGTTGCCAGGGACAACAACAATTTCGGTCAACAACTTGTAGCACGAGCTGACCGAAAACACCTTCGAGACTTCCTGCAACCAGACCCAAGCATTGTGCCCCTCCCTTAAAGGGGAAACATCTTGTAAAATATTATGTAATTCAGCAGCTTCTTCGGCACAAACCGGATCCTGAATAAGCATCCACGGTTCCTCCCAAAGCCAAGAGTCACCAACCCATGAACCAATGTCATCTACCATTGCTGTTTTGAAGGAACAACCTGCATAAAGATTAGAAAAAACAGCATAAAGGGGTGAATTTCCAATCCAATGGTCCGTCCAAAAACGAGTGGATGCACCGTTGCCAAGCTTCCTTCTCAAACTCAAACGAAACCAGCCACGGTTGGGAAGAGAACTCTCCAAATTAAGCAAATCTCGCCACCAAATTAAGCAAATCTCGCCACCAAATTAAGCTTCCTTCTTTTTTGATTTGTGGAACCCATTCGTTTTTTCAGATCTGTGATTTGTGGGGTTTGTTTTGTTTTTCCAGATTTGCGAAACTGGCTTGGAGATTTGTGATTTGTTTGTCAATTTCATTTTTCCTTTAAGTTGAAGATTTTCAGATTTGTGTCTTTTGTTTTTGTTAATGGGGGTGAGTTAGTCGGTAAGATGAAGATGGTGAATGTTATACCCCAATTTTGTCCGATCGCTTTTTTCGCAACCATGTTAATTTAGTCCGCGTGTCATAGACATTATTACGAGAAAAGTTTTTGGGCTCTCGTTTTAGTTTGGGCCAACGCTTAGTAGTTTTTTCAATCGGGCCGAGAAGCCTTTTTGTCTAATCGGACCTATGCTCGCGTAATTGGGCCTTTCTTAGCATTCAGACCTAATTTTAGTGTTTGTTGAGTATTGGGCCCGTTTAGCCTTTTTGGGCCTGCTTCATCCATTTTTGTCAAAAGCCACAAAAAATAAAACATAAAATCTGATTCACAAAAATGATATTACCACATCCAAAATATGATACAAAATATGGTAAAATCAGAATTAAAAATAATATTTGCAATAATCCAAAATTACAAAATAAATTCTAAAAAAACACAAAAAATATAGAAAAACGAAATTACAAAGAAAAACAACGGCTGAAACCCTAGCTCCTTTTCTTGCTCACAAAGTACCCACCTTCTCGTCGGTCCAAAGCAAAATACAGCAGCTGATCCATGGGCTTATGCTTGATGCCCAAGAATCCCTAACAGGTCCAATAAGCTGAAATAGGAAATAAAATTAGGTTAGAGCCTTTTATTTACCAATAAAAAAGAGAGCTAGAACACACAGAGGGGGGACCAAAAAATCACAAACACAGAAAATCAAACAGAAATACACAAAAAATCAGATACAAAGATTCAGAGAAAATCAGAGCGAAAAAATTAGAGTTCCACACTAGAACCCTAATCACAAAGTTCTAAAACAGGTTCGGCAGTAGCAGTAGAGCAGAGGGTAGGGATTGACAACAAAAATCAATTTTCTTTCAGGAAACCAGGTTGGTCTCCACGATCCTTTTTAGTGTTTATATGTTACATCAGTTTTAGTTTAAAACAAGTGAATTTGTGTAGAACTGTTATCGTCAATTAGGCTTATTAATTCGATATCAGTGTTAATTAGGATTTAAAAGCAACAAAATAAACCTTTTTTAATGACATTTAGGCCTGAGAGAAAGAAAGGTAGTTGCTGGGTCTTGTGATGATTATCAACAAGTAAAGGGTAATAGTGTTTTGAATCAAAGGTTAGGGTTTAGAAAAGTTAAGAGTTAAACTAATAAAAACAGTTATAGAATCAGAATTAGGAGAAGAAAAATAGAAAAGTGAACCGTACCTACTCCGACCACCATACACGGTGGTCGCTGCAACTCCGGCGCGAAATCCCCATGCCGTCGCGAGCCTTTATCGTCGTCCCCAAACGACGACGCCGAGCCCCAATCGTGTCTTCGCCCTGCGCTGTGACCTCCGGCGTACGCGCCGTCTACACCGCCGTCCACCGTAGACAGCAGCTCCACCCCGTCGTTGTCGTTAACCAGCGTCCTCCTCTCTCACTCCTCTCGTCGTTCGCACCACCACCGGAACTGTCACCAGTCACCACCGCTGTGACTACCGCCGTGATGGCTAGCCAACGCCGTCCACCGTTTCCCCCTCCGGTGCGGCCATGCTTGGCCACGAACCCCATTCCTCAACCTTTGTCTTCACGCCCTTCTATCTCTCTTTCTTCGCGTGAATCTCGCCACCCCTCTCTCATCGCGAAAATCTCTCTCTCTCTCCCTAAAATCACGCAGCCGCGGCGCTGAGGAAGAATAGGAATGAAATTAGGGTTTTAATCTAACCCTCATCTTATATAGCCTTGCTAATTTTTAGTTATTTACTTTTTAATCTCTTTATCAGATTACTAATTACACCCTGCATTTTAAGACATACGCCCCCTTTAAAAGCCTTTTTGCAATGCAGGCCAGTTCACAAAAACGAACTGGACTGCTATTTTCGCACCTCCCTTTTTTAAAAATACAACCCCCTTGTGACTAATAACACCCTATTTTACCATTTCACCCCCCCTTTTTCTCGTTTTTTAATTTAATTTATTTCTCTTCAAGACGAAATAGTTTCTCATAAATCAAAAACTTTGTTAATAGTCTTGTGAAGCCTTTGCTTGCATGATTATTAACAACGAGGTACTAGTGGTGGTCACTTGGAGCCTTTGCTCAATTGATCATCATGAATGCCTGAATTTTCCTAAAGAGTTTTCACTGAATAAAAAAAAAAACTTTGTTTGTAATCTTGCGAAGCCCTTGCTTGCATGATTATTAACAATGGAGTGCTAGTGGTGATCACTTGGAGCCCTTGCTCAATTGATCATCATGAAAGCTCGATTTTCACAATTAAACAAGATAAAAAACAAAACCCTTTTTCTAGACAAACAAGAACTACGTAGCTTTGAATTCTCCATCGCACCGGGAGATACGTAGGAGCGAGAGGCTAATTCTCGTCAAGCACTTCTTTCTAAAAACCCTTTTATTTTTTGTTCCTCCTTTCTCGCCAAAAAAATAGAAAAATTTTATTAAGTTCTTTAATTCATTTTTTCAATAAGAAGTAGAGAGGCAAAATTAAATATTTTCAGGTCAACATACAAAAACCACACATTTAATTAAAGGTTCCCTCTCAGTAGAGAGGATGTGTGGGGTGCTAATACCTTCCCCGCGCGAAACCGACCCCCGAACCCAAAACTCTCAGTTTTCAAAGGCCAATCGCTTTCTAAAAAAGGTTTTTCTAATACTTTCCTTAAATAAGTATTGGTGGCGGCTTCATTGTTTTTTAGAAAAGTTGTAAACGAGGAAGGTTCTCCTTCGGGGACTTTTTCGGGCGCAACAGCTAGCGACTCCACTGGGGACACTAAAAAAACATTTTTTCAAAAGTGGGTCAAGCCTAATTAATTAAATGTGTGGTTTATATGATTGATTTGAATATCTTGCTTTGCCTCTCTTCTTCTTCCTTTTTCATAAGCATGTTACATCCATGTGCATTCTTCTTCTATGTTTGCTTTTGCAATAGATAGTTACTTCTTTGCTTAGTTCCCTCATGCACTACTTCCCCTTTCTTATCATGTCCCCTTCTTCTTTTCTCCCTTTCTTGAGGTAAGTAGTGCATTGTTATTGGCACCCTAGATTAGTTTATATTGGATCGATATTGAACCCTAGGATAAACAACATGCTATTTGTCTGGAGTGCTCTAGATTTTCATTTGCAGGTGGGGAAGGGTAGTTATTCCTAGGTGTTGTGCCCTCGACACACACTTCACATCCTATACTTGTGAGCATTGAGTGGGGCCTAAAACCCAAGGTCTGAACAAAAACCTAGGAGAGTGGGAACGATTAGTGACTGCCATTCGTAGACCTTTGTCTGTATGGCTCTCATGAAAGTTCCGCCCAAGAGTGCGCTTTGTCATGATGCCTCACACTCGGTAGCTTTCTACGATTGTGGGTGCTATCATGAGAGAGACTTTAGCTCTTGGTTGCCATTGTAAGGAAGTGATTAGAACCTACATGAGAAAATTACCCCTAAAGTGCCTTAGATCATAGGTTCTACCCCTTTTTAGGTCACAAGGGCTTTCCAAATTGTATGCTGCATCGTTGCATTCAATTCAACCAATTTTTCCTCAAAAATTCTCAATAAACGCCTATATGAGGTGGCATATAGTGTGAAAATTTTCAAATCACCGCCTGCAAATATCCTCTTTCGGCAAAAACACAAAAAAGAAGCATCGTTGCATCCTTGCATCATTGCATCACTGCATCATTTGCATTGCATAAAATTCCAATTTTAAAAAAAACCATTCATCTTGCATTCCCTTTCATTACATAAAAATAAAACAAAAAACAATTATCATCTGCATAGCATAAGCATTTCATTTATAATCATGTAAAAAAAATCCTCGTCAAGTTCATCCAAGATGAGACATTCATGCATAAGCATTATTTCAAAAAAGACACAGTAGAACTACGCAAGCTTTGATTCCTCATTTACAATGGGGATACGTAGGAGCGGGTCATACCCGTCAAGCACATTTTTCTAAAACCTTTTTTCCAATAAATCATTTGCATCTCCAAATAATTTTCAAAATCATGTTCCAAAACTAAAAAAACAAAAAAAAATCATTGTGAGCATCATGCATTTCATTGCACAAAAATGAAAACAAGAAAGCATTTCATTCATAATCATGAATAAAAATCATCATCAAATTTATTCAAAATGTAGCATTCATGCATCATTTCATTAACCTCATCACTTTGGTTCAAATACATCATTCCTCCATACATGCATCTTTCAAAAAAGGAAGGGGCATTGGCATTTCATACCTTGCCTTGCCTCTAAAAAAAAAAAATCATCATCATTTAGAGAAAAGCATCATTCCTGCATCTTTCATCATTCAAAAGAAAAAGGGGGCGTTGGCATTTCATACTTTGCCTTGCCTCTAAAAAAAATCATCATTTAGAAAAAAAAGAAGCATCATTCCTGCATCTTTCATCATTCAAAAGAAAAAGGGGGCATTGGTATTTCGTACCTTGTCTCGCCTCTAAAAAATAAAAAAATCAAAATCAAAAATCATTTTGAAAAAAAAGGGGGCATCATTCTTGCATCATTCACATTGGCATTCCATATTTTGTCTTGCATTAAAAATAACAAAATTATTTAGAATAAGCCACACTCTTCGAGTGATCATTCTCCACGCATTTGCATCATACTTGCATATCATAATTTGTTCATTCATTCATTGCATAAAATAAGAGTTGTGATGAGAAGCGAGACGTTCTTGCGAAACAATCATCCTTTTTGAAAAAGTTTATCCTTACTTGGTTGCAAACTCAAGGTGTTCCAAGACACTCAGTTTTTCAATTCAATAGCTCATTTGCATTTCTTTCAAAAGCACTGCATCCCACCCATTCTATGACAAAAGACTGAAATAGTGTATCAAAGAAAAAACAAATTTTTAACTGATGTTAACTCTCTGTGAAGCATTCTTCTAATGAGCGTGCATGCTATGAGTATATTCTCTTGTTTGAGTCTATTGGTTTTCCTCCCTTACCACAGTTTCCCGTCCAAGTCTAGTCCCGCCCCGTCCACCCATAAAGTGCATATTCTCCCCATCAGTGCGTATTTGACTTTTGGTTCAAGTCCTCCATGCTGGGGCAAGTCTGTGATCATTAATTCCACTTGATTAATATCATATTCCTTCAGTGCAAGTCTCTCAAAAAAATAAATAATAATAATAATATAATAAACAAGAAGACAAGCTCGCTAGGGTGAAAACCCGCAAAGGGCGGCCTAGGCAAAAAGGAGCGCCCGGTGGACTGAAAACTCGCAAAGAGCGGTCTAGGCAAAAATTAGGGCACAAAAAAAAAGAGCAAACACATGAAGATAGATAAATTATTGTTCTAAAGTTAAGTCTTATAGAAATAAGCAATCGGGATTTGAAATGAAGTTTGGCCATCTCCTCAAAAACCCCAAAATCCCAGAAAGTCCCTTTCCTACCCACCTTGAGCCAAGAAAAACCAAAACCCAAAAATCACCCTAGACAAGGATCACCCTAAATAAAAAAAAACAGTGCATCACTTTTTATCAGCTCACCCGAGTCGAAGAAGGAAAAGAATCATAAAAAAAAAGGGGGGGGGGGGGAAAGAGAAAAAAAAAAGGGATTCAAAAATCCCAAAACAAAAGAAAATACAAAAGAAATGTAAGTGGTGAGCTGGTACATGTTACCACAAAATACAAGAGATCCTTGTCTAAATAAACCTTCAAACACTTCATCATTCCAACACCTGATTCCATAAACCTTCAAACACTTCCTTTGGCCTCAACATCAAACCCCTTAGTCATTCTACCATGAGACACGAATTTGCTTTAACAAAGCCCAAACAAGCCCAATAACCATCTTCCTCATAGACCATTAACCGTCAATCAACGCCAAACAAAACTCATCCTCCCATTAGCCTCAAACACTTCATTAAGCCTAACCCTCCTTCCTCCACAAAACACCACAATCCCGAGAAGTCCATTCCGATCAAAGACCGGTTGCTTTTGTTCACTCAAATTCTAATCTTAGGACGAACAAGCTTATCTATGTACAATGTGTTTGCTCAAAAGAAAAACAAAGGATCAGAAAAAAGAAAGCTGATCAAGAAAGAATAAACCCTCAGAAAAAAAAGAGAACTGAGAAAACAAAAACGAACAGTCAGAAAAAAGAAAGCTGACAAAATAAAAAAGAGGGACTTGCACTCCAAAACACATTCAAGGTGCATTAAAACAAGGTTTAGTGATCACCAGGTAAGGATTCTTTCGCACCAAAAGTCAAGACATCAATAGAGAACCAAAGATTTGCACTGAGAATACCACTCAGACCCAAAGTTGGGGCATTCTCTTCACCACCCACACACCCTAGTCTTGGGAAAGTCTGTTCAATGCCCATCCCAATGCACTCCAGTTATCAATGTCATTCCAAAGTGGGGCAAGTGCATTCCCATTCCTTCACCTCATTCATTCCCATAAAAACCTCATCGGGGCAATCTCTCAACTCACTATCCCAAACAAGACCTTGTCATTCTGATTAGGGCAGCCTTGTCCCTGTTATGACTGGGGCAACATCAAACTTTATGGGTTAAGACAAATTCTCTTTTGCTCCAACTTTCATCTCAAGAGCCGAAGCGTTCCCAATTCATCATCTTCTACACCCCTAGTTTTTGTCACCACTAGACAGGGGCAAGTTATTCACTCGTCAAAGACCTGAATTGGGGAAATCTTGTATCTCTTGGTCCCTCATAAGCTTCGGCAATAACCATGTCTGTCATTCCTTCACTTGCCATAAAAGTCCATGCCCTAAACCAATTCCAAGTTAACTGACTCATTCATTAACATTTGCACTCTTATGCATGCTTACTAGACAATGCTTCAAAAAGAGAGAACACAAGTTGTTTACGGGATATCTAAAATTCAGTCATCATGGAAAGAAAGAGAAAACAAGTGAGGTTATTTGTAAATAAAAACCTTGAGAACACCGGAGTTTGAATCAAATTCAACTTTTCAACAGAATGGGCAATAGTCATCTCAATTCCTTGCATTCAAAGTCTCGCATCTCATCATCACAAAAATGTCTACCTCACGCATCTAGGCATCTCAATCTATTCATTATAGCATTTGCATCAAAGCATTACATTTGCATCTTCACATTTTGTGCATTCATCACATAGTAAAAAGAGAAAGCGTTCCACATCAGTTGCACCATATTAATACTTGCATTTCATAGAAGAACATAGTAAAGAAGAAAAAGCAGAAATCTTTTCATTGCATTGGCATCATATTAATGTTCGCACTTCAAAAAAGGGAAAAGAACAAAATCATTGCATGTCATTCATCATTAGAGCATTACATTTTGCATCAGATATTTCATAGAAAAAGCAAAGAAAGCAAAAAGAAAACAAAGAAAAGAAACCACAAAAGAAACACAAAAACATTCCCTGTCATCCAGCATTCCATATCATTCGTCATTTCACAAGCATTCCTTTGTCATTCAATCATCAAACATTAAAGTAGTGCATATGCATCATATTAACGTTAGCATTTCCATAAAAGAAAAAAGAACAAGAATCATTGCATCAAACATCAGAGCATTGCATCATATTAATGTTTGCATTTCATAGAAGAAGCAAAAAGAAACAAACAGAAGTTAGAACAGGAGCATTTCATTCATCAAAACATCAATCACCGCATACATTTGCATTCAAACATCAAAGCAATACAGTTGCATCACATCAATACTTGCATCTCATAGAAGAAAAGAAAGCTAAAGCGTCCCATGTCATTCATCATTTCATGTTATTCATCAGCAATATTCACACTTCATAGAAAAAAGGCAAAGAAGAAAAATTTTCCATTACATGTCATCTGTCATTCCATTAAAATACATGAGCATTCATCAAAACTTTGCATTCACATACCCATGATTCTTAAAAGAGCAAAAAGAGAAGCCAAAAGAGAGAAAAGAGAAGAGCCAAGAGAGCAACAAAAAGAAAAGAAAAGAAAGAAAAAAAAAAGAGAAGCTAGAGAAAGAGAAAAAGACATATAAGAACAGGAGAAAATCATGCATTCATCAGACATAAGCAAAAGAAAAAGAAAATCATGCATCGCGTACAGACAAGAGAAGAAAAGGAAAATCATTGCATTCATCAAGCATATAGGAACAGTAGAAGATCATGCATTCATCCAACATAGACAAAGGAAATAAGAAACTCATCATTCAAAGAAAACAGCAATCATGGCATTTGCACTGCATGCATTTGTTCATTTTAGCTACAGGTACAAAGAGAGGATGAGCACTTCGGTGTTAGCCCTCGCCCCCAGATTCCAGAAAATGTTCCCCCAAGTTGGGAGTTCAGAAAGAAAAAAGAAAAGAGAGAAATAGAAAAGAAAGAGAGAAAAGAAAAGAGAGCGCTCAAGCGCGCATTGCGGATTGGAGCACAGAGATCATCGCTCCCTTCTGCCCAGGTCTCACGTCGCGTACGAGCAACGCGATGGACCGCAGCCCCATCTGAGGTTCAACGGAATAGTTGTATCAGCCTAAGATACAGTGGACGCCGTGCATTGATCAGTATATCAGTTCCGGAGCTGATAACGATCCCCCCGGTCGCTCGAAAAGGCCAACAGGAAGCGTGCTCCTCAAAGCCACGTGCAAACTCGGATTCGTCAAGAGTTCGTTTAAGGACTACAGGTTTTAGGCAGCCTGGGCAATTTACCGCTTTCCGCACGCCAAGTTCCCATTTTACTTTTCTGTCTGCACGCCAAGTGCCCATTTTACCTTTTCTGCCTGCACGCAAGTGCACATTTTACTTTTCTGCCTGCACGCAAGTGCCCATTTTACCTTTCAGTCTGCACGTCAGTGTTCATTTACTGTTTTCGCATCAACACGAAAGTGTCTATCTCTCCAAAAAAAAAAAGAAAGAAAATTCGGATTTCTCCAAATGGACAAAATTGGTATAATTTCTGAATTCTTTATTTCTATTTTACCTTCGAAATATGTCTCGCGCAATTCATATTTCTTGGCAAAATCCAAATAAAGAGGGGCAGCTGTTATACCCCAATTTTGTCCGATCGCTTTTTTCGCAACCATTTTAATTTAGTCCGCGTGTCATAGACATTATTACGAGAAAAGTTTTTGGGCTCTCGTTTTAGTTTGGGCCAACGCTTAGTAGTTTTTTCAATCGGGCCGAGAAGCCTTTTTGTCTAATCGGACCTATGCTCGCGTAATTGGGCCTTTCTTAGCATTCAGAGCTAATTTTAGTGTTTGTTGAGTATTGGGCCCGTTTAGCCTTTTTGGGCCTGCTTCATCCATTTTTGTCAAAAGCCACAAAAAATAAAACATAAAATCTGATTCACAAAAATGATATTACCACATCCAAAATATGATACAAAATATGGTAAAATCAGAATTAAAAATAATATTTACAATAATCCAAAATTACAAAATAAATTCTAAAAAAACATGTAATACCCTAATTTTGTCCTAACCAAAATGAGAAAATTTTATTTACTTTTGATAAAAATATTTATTTTATTTTTATGTCACAAGTTTTTAACACAAGAAAATAGTTTTATTAGAAGTGAAGAGGCAAAAATAAACAAAGAGGGAAATAGGGGGTTCCTATAAAAAAATAAGGTGCTGTCATGGATTGGGCCATCAAAAAACCCAACCCAACAAAAAAACCTAGCCAATTCGCATGGCCCAACCCCAACAAAAAAAAACCTAACCCACAACCCACAACCCATAACCCAATTCCCACCAAAACCCTAATTTTTTTTCCCCTCACTCACTCAAATTCGGCCACCTTTTTTTAAAAAAATAAAAAATAAATTTTTCTTTTTTCATCCAATTCCCCCTAGCCCTAAATTGTGGCCAAATTCACTCCCCATTTTTTCCCTCCTTATTCGACCCACTCCCCACTTTCCATGCCTTGAAACTTGTTTTTTTTCTTTCCTTTTCCCACACACTTCCCTCTTCCCCATATTTCTTTCCCCAATACACTCAACCTCTCTCTTCTCTCCCCACTCCACGCCACCTTTCCCTCATTTCCCCCTCTCCCCTCACGGATTCCCACTCTCTCTCACACACTCACTCTCATCTTTCCATTTCACACACTCATCCATTCCTCTCCCTATCACACACTTCACACATGGCACTCCCTTCCTTCCTCTCACCTTCTCCATGCCCATACCTTCGCATACTCTCCTCTCCCCTCATCTCACATGTTTTCTTTTTTTATTTTCCCCTTCACCAAACCTCCATCATATCAAAAAAGATCATCATCACTATCCAAGAGTGGTTGAAGTGGAGCAGAAGATGGAAGAAGCTTGGGTTTTGTTTTTTTTGTATAAATCGGGTTCCCCATTTAGGGGAGAGGTCACGATTTTCTCTTAGAAAAAAGGGGAAAAATCTTCTGAAAAAAACTAGGGTTTTCAAAGAGAGAAAGAAATTTTTTAGGGTTTCTTTTAGAAAAATTTTCTTCCCCTTCTTTTCTTTCTTCCTAGATTTTTTTTTTAGTTTAAAATTTTGTTGTATTGAGAGATCCGAAGAAGAAAGCTTGTTCCACAACAATTTCTGGATTTGTTCAAGGTACAAAATGTAATAATTCGTAGTATTGTTGCTTTTTTGTAATTTTTTTTAGTTATTGTAATTTTGTTCATATTATCATTGCCATTTTATTTTAATTATTTGTTGTCACATTTTGCCGTTTTTTTTTAGTTCTTTTTAGTTGCTGTTCTAAAAAAAATATATTAGTTGTCACATTTTTAAAATATATTAGTTACTATTGTTTTTTTTTAAAAAAAAAATGTTTAGTTGTCCTTATTATCTAGTTTAGTTACTGTTTTAAATATTATGCTGTTTTTATTATTTAGTGTAGTGGCTGTTTTTTTTTATTAAATATTATTGCTGTTTTTTATTATTTAGTTTAGAGGCTGTTTTTATATTATATTTTTGCTATTTGTTATTTATTTTATTGTAATTTTCGGATTTAAAATAAACCTAAAAAAAAGTGTTAAAAAAAATGTGTTCCCTTTTTTATTTAGGTACTAATTTTCGGATTTAAAATAAACCTAAAAAAAAAAGTGTTAAAAAAAAGTGTTCCCTTTTTTATGTAGTTACTAATTTTCGGATTTAAAATAAACCTAAAAAAAAAGTGTTAAAAAAATGTGTTCCCTTTTTTATGTAGTTACTAATTTTCGGATTTAAAATAAACCTAAAAAAAAAAGTGTTAAAAAAAATGTGTTCCTTTTTTTATTTAGTTACTAATTTTCGGATTTAAAATAAACCCTAAACAAAAGTGTTAAAAAAAATGTGTTCCTTTTTTTATTTTCGGATTAAAAATAAACTTTTTAAAAAAAAAAAATATTTTCTTAAAAGAAATGGTTACTAATGTCACTACCCCCTTTTTTTTAAAAAAAAAAACAAAGGACCATTCTTCCAAATAAAAAAAAAACAAACAAGGTACCCTTTTTATTAAACAGTAACTAGGACAACCAAAAAACAAAAGAATTTTTCTTCATACCACTTGTTTAGTCTAGGTTTTTTTTTTAGGAAAAAAGCGCTTCAAGAATCACGTGTTCTAGAGTAGAATAGTAAAAAAGTAATAAACCAATCAATCGTTTTTTAGCGTCAAAACGCTATTTGCACCCCCGGCAACCATTTTCTTTTAGCGTCAAAACGCTATTTGCACCCCCGGTGACCAATCATTTTTAGCATCAAAACGCTATTCGCACCCCCAGCAACCGTTTTTAGCGTCAAAACGCTGTTAACACCCCCATTTTTGATACAACGCCCATGTTCTTCGCACCCCTTTTTTTTTTATCACCCATTCCGCTTTTATTTACACCATAACGTTTCCGAACCGTCTCTTTTCTTTTAAATAATCAAACTCGCGTAAAAAAAAAGGGGTTATTACTAATGGTCACTCTGAGCCTAGCTTGTTTGACTGATAGGACTAACCTCCATTTTTCCGAAGCGGTTTAGTAGCGGTGATCACTCTGAATTCATTCGTTTGATCATCGCAAACAACCGCCTAAACTTCTTGAATTTTTCAGTTAATAAAAAAAAAAAACAAACATAATCTCAACTCCCCTTTCTTTAAAAAATCACGCTTCCCAGTAAAACTTTTTTTTCAAGCGAACAAAGCGCTCGATCGCAAACCGAGTATTTGTAGCAGTCACTCTGGGCCCCGCCCGTTTGAACGCTGTAAATACCTTCTTTTCCGAATAAGCCATTAATGACGACCACTCTGGATTTATCTGTTTGGTCACCATGAACGGCATCTAGTTTTCGCAAACTTTTCAAAAAAAACAAAAAAAAATACCAACACACAAATATTTTCTATCCGAGAACTACGTAGCTTTGATTTCTCCATCGCACCCGGAGATACGTAGGAGCGGGGGGCCCACTCCTGTCAAGCGCAAAAAACTAAAATTTTTATTAAGTCTTCCTTTCCGTTTTTTTGCAAATAACAAAAAGGGTAAATTAAAATGTTTTCTTTAAACTAATTTTTCTACACATTAAATTAAAAGGTAACCTTTTTAGGATGTTGCGGGGTGCTTGTACCTTCTCCGCACTTAATCGACCCCCGAACCCAAAAACAAAAGGTTTTTTCAATGTTTTCCTAAAAATAAATATTGATGGCGGCTCCATTGTTCAAAAGCAACGAAGGATCCCTCCTCCGGATTCTTCGGTCGCTACAGCTGGCGACTCCGCTGGGGACTTTTTTTTTAGTGGGTCAAGCCTAATTTAGTTAAATGTGTGGATATTTGTTAGTTTAGTACCTTTGTTTACCCTTAGTCTTTTTATTAGCACGTCTATGTCATTTATCTGTTTATTCGCTTTATTGAACCTTAGGGTAGAAAACCTTTGCACTATTATCTGTATTTCTTTTTGCAGCATGGGTAGTTTAGGTTGCTTATATCACACACATCTATTACACTTGTTTATTGCACACACTCTTGAGCGGGGCCCTATACCCGGGTCTGAACAAAAAAACCTAGGACGAGTGGAGGCGATTAGTGTCAGTCATTCTGGATTTTATCTGTCTAACTCTCACGAAAGCCTCAGCCAGAGTACGCTCTTTCGTGATATCCCACACCAGGTAGCTCGCTATCGTTGTGGGTCATATCACGAAAGAGATTTCAGCTCTGGAGACCTTTGTGAGGAGGTGATTAGAGCCACCTGAGAGATTGATCACACAAGTAGCCCTAGACCGTAACCTGTATATAAGACCTAACCTGTTTAGGACACAAGGGCAATTCACCTACCCGTTGCATCATCACAAAAACTTTTTTTTCAAAAAAGATCAAATAATGAAAACCATTTATTCCTTTTTTACGTATATTTTATGTGACATGGTTAATGTTTCTCAAAATTCGAATCACCAAAATATGCTTTTATTAACACATGTAACGTCTTTCTTTAATTCATCATACATCATCATTATTTCACAAAAAATACAAAAAAATCCTCACATTGCATGTTATTCATCTCATTTAGGTTTGCCGGGAATTGTAAGAGGTTCGAAAGTTTTGTCATAAGCAAGGCAATATGGGATCAAACTGTGAAGCAACCCAAACTCTGAACTACCCTATAGTGAAGCAGCCTAATCTGACAAGTCTAAGGGAATGTGCTGGTCGATTACCGCCCATCGAGCGCAGGTCTTTTGATAGGGTGTATGGGAAGATTATTATGTTACTACAATTGGACGTGCAAACGGATGCCATTGCCGCTTTGAGCCAGTTCTACGACTCTTCATTAAGATGCTTCACCTTCAAAAATTTCCAGATGGCACCTACCCTGGAAGAATATACACAGATCTTCGGCTTTCCTCAACAAGACAATGGACCCTACCAGTATCAGGGACAATACTACACAGATGAGAAACTCGCCTCAATGTTACAAACCAGCAAAGAGAACTTGAAGCTCCGGAAGAAAAATCGAAATGGCATTGCAGGATTCCCACAAGAGTATCTGGAAGACCAAATGAAATCCTTCGCCGACGCTAGAAATTGGGGTCCTTTTAAGCAGGTGTTAGCTTTGACTATTTTTGGCATTGTCCTATTTCCACGCCTTGAAAGATATGTGGACACAACAGCTATTGGCGTCTTCTTATCCTTCAAGGATCCGATTCCAGCCATGCTTGCAGACACTTACTGTACTTTCACTCATTATAGTGAGCTAAGGGGAAAGAGGATATCTTGTTGCCTGCACGCCTTATATGTTTGGCTTCTCACCCATGCTTTCGTTAACAAAGTCAGAGTAGAAGGCCCAATTGAAGACGCCAGAGGGTGTGATGTGAAGACAATGAACACTAGTGAATGGTTGCAAGTGCTAGGGGGCCTTCATGAATACAAGGTTCGTTGGCACCCATCATGGTGGAAGGATAGGCCCGCAGTAGTTTTTCAATGTGGGAACTTTCAAAACGTCCCGCTCATGGGGACAAGAGGATGCATAAATTACAATCCTTCTCTGACTCTAAGACAGCTGGGGTACCCCATGCGAAATCCGCCCACCGAAGACATGTTAATCCCTTTTTACCTCCATGAAGGAAGCCCAAAAGAGGTTGACATGCTCCGGAAGATTTCTCAAGCGTGGGATATGGTCGTCCGCAAGGGACAAGAACTTACTAAGAGGAGCGGCGATAAGGAAACCACCTTTCGTCAATGGCTCCAAAAGAGGATCCAAGACACCCGATTGCCTTACCAAAATGCACTACGGGTGGAGGAAGAAATACCTGAACCTACCCTTCCCACTGTCAAAGATTTAGATAAGCTTAAAATGGCATTGTCAAAGGCCGAGGAAGAAAAGAAGGGCTTACAGGCAGAGTTAGAGAAAGTGCTCCTAAAGAACCAGAAGTTGGAGGAAGAGAATGCAAGTAAGTCAGTGGCCATTGAAGACAGCCGCAAGCAGCTCAAGATCGAACAAAAGAACAAACTAGAGGTTCAAAGGTACCTAAGAGGGGCGAAAGAGGAAATAAAACGTTGCAACCTGAAAATGGACCAAGCCATCGATGATACATACAAATGGAAAAAATTATGGGAAGAATCAATGATGGCTGAAAAGACCGCACAGAGCCTACTAATGGTATCAAAGAGAGAGTCCCGGATGATGGCAGCCGAGTTTGAAGAGCAAGTGAAAAGTATCAAGCAAGATAAAGATACCATTGAAGAGATACTCCGAGAATACCAACAAGCCTTGAGAAGGGAGCATGAAAAATCTCATGAGCTGAACGACCATATCAGATATCAAGAGGAGGTCTACCACCAGCTGAAGACAGAAAGCATCTATTGGGAGAACCGCTTTGTGGAGCTGGTCAGCAGGATAGAAAACCATGAAACCTTCATAGAGTTGAAGAATGAAAGCTTATACTGGGAAGACAGATTCTCAAAGTTGGCATGGCTGGCCGATCAAGCTATCGTAGGAATCCCCAAACGTCTAAAGGAGGCTAACGCGGCAATGCACCCGTTTAACACCCCGGTCCAAGTTTCCAAATTCATGGAGTTTTGCGAGGTTCTGATTGCCGAACTCCGGGAAAAGGCTGGCAGCGCTACTAGTAGAAAAAGAGGGAGGAGTGGAAAAAGAAAGCCATATGTATTTGAGTGAAATTCAAAGAACATTGTACTTTTCTTTTCGAAGTTTTATTTCCAAAATGTTGTACTTTCCTCCATCAATGAAGTTTGTTTGTCTCATATGCTGATCCTTTATCTTGAAAATATTGTGGAACTTTAATCTGTGTACTTATGACAAATCAGGATGCGCTTGCAATTCCCGACCTAAAACAATAAGACTCATGCACACATGCATCATTCGCATTTTCATCCATTCATATACTCATACATATACTCATACCATGTGTCCCACCAACAGAGAGTAAAAGACAAGCTGGTGCGTCAACATCGCTATTGGACTCGTTCTCAGGCCAGAAACATGGAAGAAAACCAGGACAATCCGCCTCAAGATATCCCGGATCAAGGCAATCCACCTCAAGACCTAGGCAATCAAGAGCTTAGGGCAGAAATAGATGGGATGAAAGAACAGATGGCTGAAATCTTAAAGGTCTTACAAGCTTTGAGGGACAAAGACACAAGTGAAGATGTCTCCGCTGGGAACACGGAAAATCAAGTTACCAACCCTCCTCCTCCCAATGGACTCGGGATCCCGCATACAGTGCCCCCCACTGGGACTAATGACCAGGGTTACATATGGCCTCCTTACGGACTTCCACAAGGTTACACACCTCCGACAGTCAATGCTAGTCCAGAAGACGGTCCCTCAGGAGTCGCGGGCCAACAACAGCTTACACCAACGGGTCACAACGGTAATCCGGGGGGACCGCAAGTTCAAAACCCGACCCCCGTCGTCATACCACAAAGACTCCCACTTGGCTGCCCTCCACCGCCGATAGTTGACGCTCAAGCTCAAGGTTCCAACCTCAGGAATCCCACTCATTCACATACCCCAAATGTGAACCCAGCCATAGTTCCGATGATCCATCCTTACTATGGTATGAGTGGGCTCCCTCACAATCACTCTATGGAGAACCCTCAAGCCCAAGACAAACTACAAATGCTTGAGGAAAGGTTGAGAGCAGTTGAGGGATCCAATGTTGGTGCGAGAGATGCTTATGACTTGTGCCTCGTCCCTAACGTGGTCATCCCTCCAAAATTTAAGGTGCCAGACTTCGACAAATACAGAGGGTCGACTTGCCCTGTAAGCCACTTAACCATGTACTGCAGGAGGATGGCGGCGTTTGCTCACGACGATAAATTGCTCATCCACTATTTCCAAGATAGTCTGTCTGGGGCAGCTTCAAGCTGGTACATGCAATTAGAACGTGCACATATCAGATGCTGGAAAGACCTAGCCGATGCATTTTTGAGGCAATACAAATATAACATTGACATGGCTCCCGATAGAACACAGCTGCAGAGCATGACGAAGAGAGACAATGAGTCCTTCAAAGAATATGCCCAACGCTGGAGAGGTTTGGCTGCACAGGTGGTACCACCGTTGTTAGAAAAAGAGATGGTATCAATGTTCATGGATACTCTTCAATCGCCTTTCTACGACAGGTTGATTGGGAGCGTGTCTTCAAACTTTTCAGATATGATCGTCATCGGAGAAAGATTAGAGAATGGATGGAGAAACGGGAAGATTGCATATAGCTCCGCTGGAACCAGCAATCAGAAAAGACCCTTCTCAGGTTTTCCTAAAAAGAAGGAGGGCGAAGCTAATGCCATCTCTGGATCCGGAAAGCCTCCCTACAACAACCCCCGACAGACCTTACAAATACCTACTCAAACACCACAAGCCCCACCTCACCAAGTCAACCCAGGCTATAGACCACAAAACTACCAAGAAAGAAAGCCCGCCAATTTCGACCCAATACCCATGTCATACACGGACCTATTCAATCACCTCATCAGTCACAACTTGATCACTCCCCGTCCAATGAGACCCCTTCAACCTCCTTTCCCTAGGAGCTATGACCCAGAGGCTAGCTGTGGATTCCACGCTGGGGAAGTTGGCCATTCAACAGAAAATTGCAAGGCATTGAAATATGTAGTACAAGACTTGATTGAATCTAAATGGTTAAGCTTCGCAGAAGATGGTCCGAATGTTGCCACTAACCCTCTGCCGGGGCACGGGAAACCCTCCGTCAATGCCATTGAGGATGCTGAGGGGCAATTATTGGTCAGAAAGGTGGAGGACATTGTCACACCCCTGGACCTCATCCATGCTAATTTGTGTCACTTCGGAATCATTATGAAAGGATGTACCAGAAAGGGCTCGTGTGCTGATTCCCTTTGTGTCGGGGCCTGTGAAGCATTCAAGCCAGTTCTGCAAGACTTATTAGACCGACACATAATACAAATAGGTCTTCAAAAGAAAGAGGAAGGCGTGTCGACTCTCCAGTCAAGCAGTGACCAGAGCAAGAGTATCCGGAAACCCCTGGAAATCCACTATAAAAAGGACACAAAGCTAACCACCGCTGTCCCTAAACCAATCACTATTCAAGTGCCAGTCCCTTTTCCCTTTAAAAGCACCAATGCAGTCCCGTGGAGTTACGATGTGAAGGTTCAGACCAATCCAGATGTCATTAACATCTCAGGGACCGGTGGGATGACTCGAAGTGGACGTTTCTATGCCCCTGGAGGGCCTAGTGAGGACCGAGCAAAAGAAGGGGAGGAAAGAGCCCGTAAGGGCAAAAGCATAGAGCAGGAACCTGTCGATAAGAATGCAGGAAAGAAGACGTTATCCGAGCAAGAAGCCAGTGAATTTCTGAAGCTTATGAGACAAAGCGAGTATAAGGTGGTTGATCAACTGAACCAAACTCCCGCAAAGATATCTCTGTTGTCATTATTACTCAGTTCCGATGCCCATCGTGCAGCATTGACAAAAGTATTGAATGAGGCCCATGTCGCTCATGACATCTCGGTCGGCCAATTTGATGGGATCGTCGGAAACCTTGTTGCAAGTAATTATCTCACCTTTACTGATGATGAGATTCCAACTGAAGGAAGGGGGCACAACAAGGCCCTACACATATCGGTGAAGTGTGGAGATTACTCTCTTGCTCGGGTACTCATTGACAATGGTTCATCTTTGAATGTATTACCCAGATCAACCATGGAGAAATTAGATGTGGACTGTTCATACATGAGACCAAGCTCCATACTAGTCAGGGCCTTTGACGGATCAAAAAGGGAAGTCATCGGAGAAATGGACTTACCTGTGCAAGTAGGTCCGGAGCACTTCGTGGTGACCTTCCAGATAATGGACAATGCCCCATCCTACAGTTGTCTCTTGGGGAGGCCATGGATCCACTCGGCAGGGGCAGTTCCCTCTTCTTTACACCAGAAGCTCAAGTTCATAGTCAACAATAAGCTGGTGGTTATTTTCGGTGAGGAAGAAATGCTGATAAATAAGTCCGCTCCCACTCGTTACATTGAGGCTGCTGAAGAGTCTCTCGAGACTGCCTTCCAAGCATTGGAAATCGCCAATACATCTGCTATGTTAGAACCCAAGCTATCCAAAACTACCGTGATGGTTGCTAAGTTCATGTTAGGAAAAGGCTACCAAGTTGGAGGAGGCTTGGGAAAAACCGGACAGGGGATCCTGACACCAATACAGCTAGAGGAGAACAAAGATAGACATGGGATAGGATATCGGCCCAATCGCACTGATAAGAGAAGGATTGTGGAGGAAAAGAAGGAGCGGAGGTTAGCCAGGCTTGAGGACAGGGTGCCAAATACGAAGAGGATCACCATCTGCGACATCAAGGAAAGCTTTCGGAGTGCGGGAATGTTGAACCCCAATCAGATCGCCGCAGTTGAGGACGATCTAAGCGCTGAAGAAGGCATCGTCAGTCTTGTACGCCCTTGTCCTGCAAACAAAAGACTCAAGAATTGGGAGATCATTGATTTTCCTGTGGTTTTTAGTTCAAAGTAATGTTTCTGTAATGTAATCCTCTGGCTCTGCCCAAGGCCTTAGGATATTTCATTCGGGCACGCATGTTTTCCTTTCAGTATCAATATTAATGCAACGTTATTTTAGTTCCCAATAAACCCTTGTTCTCCTTTTTCTTTTTACATTCGCTTCTTATTTTCTTTCTTTCGTTTTTATTCCGTTAATTTACACTAATGCAGATCCGAAAAAAAAAATGTCTTTGAAAATAACAACGCCAATAATCCATATTGTAACTTTGATCACCCCATCAATCAAACTGAGGAAGATGTTGAGGATAATTGGGAAACCCCTCCAGAGTTAATGAGAATGATGGAACAAGAGGAAAAAATAATCGAACCCCACGAGGAATCAACTGAAACGATCAACTTAGGCACGGAAGAAGACAAAAAAGAAGTCAACATTGGCACCACATTGAAAGACAGCGAGCGAGAGAAATTGGTTAGGTTGTTGTTTGACTATGTTGACGTCTTCGCATGGACATACCAAGACATGCCTGGACTGGACCCCAACATAGTCGAGCATAAGTTACCGGTAAAACCAGAATGCCCGCCGGTAAAACAAAAGTTAAGAAGGATGAAACCAGAGATGTCATTGAAAATCCGAGATGAGGTTAAGAAGCAGTTCGATGCTGGGTTTTTAGCAGTAGCAAAATACCCTCAATGGGTAGCCAATATTGTACCGGTCCCGAAGAAAGACGGGAAGGTTCGGATGTGCGTCGATTATCGAGATTTGAACAGAGCCAGCCCTAAAGATGACTTCCCTTTGCCTCACATTGATGTCCTGGTGGATAGCACAGCACAACACTCTTTGTTCTCCTTCATGGATGGATATTCCGGATACAACCAAATAAAGATGGCCCCCGAAGACATGGAGAAAACCACCTTCATCACTCTCTGGGGAACCTTCTGTTACAAAGTAATGCCATTCGGACTGAAGAATGCTGGTGCAACGTACCAAAGGGCAATGGTCGCATTGTTCCATGATATGATGCATAAGGAAATAGAGGTTTACGTGGATGACATGATTGCAAAATCCAAGACTGAAGAAGAGCATATCGTCAATCTGCAAAAACTCTTCGAACGTCTCAGGAAGTTCAAACTCAGATTAAACCCTGCCAAATGCACTTTCGGTGTAAGATCGGGAAAGCTGTTGGGTTTCATAGTCAGTCAGAGGGGAATAGAAGTAGATCCAGCCAAAGTACGAGCAATACTAGAAATGCCGGCACCGAGTACTGAAAAAGAAGTTCGTGGTTTCCTGGGAAGATTGAACTACATCTCTAGGTTCATATCGCAGCTAACATCTACATGCGAGCCTATCTTCAAGCTTTTGTGCAAAAACCAAGAAACAAAGTGGAATGATAATTGCCAAAAAGCCTTTGAAAAGATCAAGAGGTACCTCCAAAATCCACCGATTCTGATGCCGCCTGTGCAAGGTAGACCTCTCATCCTGTATCTAACAGTGCTAGACAAATCAATGGGTTATGTACTGGGGCAACATGATGAATCCGGAAAGAAGGAACATGCCATCTACTATCTAAGCAAGAAATTCACCGAGTGCGAGACAAGATACTCATTGTTGGAAGGAACGTGTTGTGCTCTGGCGTGGGCTGCACGTCGTTTGAGGCAGTATATGCTGAGCCACACGACTTGGTTGGTATCTAAAATGGACCCAATCAAGTATATTTTTGAAAAACCCGCACTCACAGGGAGGATCGCTCGCTGGCAAATGCTACTATCTGAATACGACCTTTTATATGTCACCCAAAAAGCAATCAAGGGTAGTGCATTGGCTGAGTACTTGGCACACCAGCCCATCGAAGATTACCAATCAATGTAGTGCGATTTCCCAGACGAAGATATAATGGCTCTATTCGTAGAAGGGAATCCTCCGGACAACGAAAGGTGGAGAATGTTATTCGACGGCGCTTCTAATTTATACGGGCACGAGGTCGGAGCTGTACTGATCTCTCCTGATAACCGCTTCATACCGTTTACCGCTAGACTGAGTTTCTACTGCACCAACAACATTGCAGAATATGAAGCGTGCGTCCTAGGCATCAAAGCAGCCCTTGAATGGAAAGTCAAAAGACTCGATGTATATGGGGACTCAGCTTTAGTCATCCACCAGACAAAAGGTGACTGGGAAACCAGGGATTCCAAATTAATTCCTTATCATGATCACATCCAAAAAATGGTTGAACAATTTGAAGAGATCACTTTCCATCATCTCCCTCGCGAAGAAAATCAGTTGGCCGATGCTTTGGCGACTTTGTCATCAATGTTCAACATCAATAACGACAAGAGTCTGATATTCATCCGAATTCAACATCGAGACCTACCGGCACATCATTGTGTGGCAATCGAAGAAGAGCCTGACAGTAAACCTTGGTATTACGATATCAAGCACTATATTACAAATAGAGAATATCCTCCTGATGTCACCGAGAATGATAAGAGAACACTTAGGAGGCTGTCAATGGGTTTCTTCTTAAATGGGGAAGTACTTTACAAGAGAAATCACGATATGGTCCTCCTCAGATGTGTAGCAGAAGAAGAAGCAGAAAGAATTATGAAAGATGTCCATGAAGGCTCGTTCGGCACCCATTCTAATGGGCACACCATGGCAAGGAAAATCTTAAGGGCTGGCTACTACTGGTTGTCAATGGAGACTGACTGCTTCAACTACGTCAGAAAATGCCACAAATGTCAAATCTATGCCGACAATATCCATGTACCACCTGCCTCTCTGAATGTCCTAACAGCACCATGGCCATTCTCAATGTGGGGAATGGATGTCATCGGTCCCATCGAACCCAAGGCATCAAACGGACATCGTTTCATTCTTGTCGCTATTGATTATTTCACCAAATGGGTCGAGGCCGCTTCTTACGCCAGTGTAACAAAATCAGTGGTTGTCAGGTTCATAAAGAGAGATTTAATTTGCCGCTACGGTCTTCCAAATAAGATCATCACGGACAATGGGACCAACTTGAACAATAAGATGATGAAAGAGTTGTGTGACGACTTCAAAATCCAGCACCATAATTCCTCCCCATACCGTCCAAAGATGAATGGGGCAGTTGAGGCAGCAAATAAGAACATAAAGAAGATCGTGCAAAAGATGGTAGTGACCTTCAAGGACTGGCATGAAATGTTGCCCTTCGCTTTGCACGGGTATCGGACCTCTATCCGCACGTCAACAGGGGCAACACCATTCTCACTAGTATATGGGATGGAAGCAGTTCTTCCCATCGAGGTGGAAATACCCTCCCTGCGAGTGCTAATGGAAACAAAATTGGAGGAAGCAGAATGGGTTCAAGCTCGTCTGGATCAGTTGAACCTCATAGAAGAAAAGAGGGTAGTTGCTTTGTGTCATGGGCAGTTGTACCAACAAAGAATGAAAAGGGCTTATGATAAAAAAGTGCGCCCCCGCCAGTTTCAAGAAGGAGACCTCGTGCTCAAGAAGATGTTGCCTATCCAAAAGGATTCCCGTGGAAAATGGACCCCTAACTATGAAGGACCTTATGTGGTAAAGAAGGCATTCTCTGGAGGAGCATTGATTCTCACAAAAATGGATGGTGAAGACCTCCCACTCCCAGTGAACTCGGACGCAGTCAAGAAGTACTATGCCTAAAGAAATATATGAAAAAAGAGAAAGATGAGCCAAGCAAAAATAAGCTCGCTAGGTCTAAAACCCGAAAGGGCGGCCTAGGCAAAAATTAGAGCGACCCGGTGGACTGAAAACTCTAAAGAGCAATCCAGGCAAAAATTAGGGTCAGAAGTTGGACTTTGAGCTATAAAGGCAGTCAATACCTCCGAAAGTTGGATAATGAATGCTCAAAGTTATGTTAATGGGCGGTCGGCGTTATTACTTCAAAGATACAAACAATCAAAGGATCAGCTTTCCTTGTTTTCTTTTTCTTCTCTTTCTTTTTGTAGTTTAAACTCCCAATGTAATTTTCAGCCAGCGCGACCTTCTGCGCATTTGTTTTCCATTTGAATATTAAACACTTCATTTATTCTCTCATTTTCCTATTATCGTAAAAATAACGTTCATGGTAGACGATACTGAATTGCGAAACATGTGCATGATCACAAGCATTGTAATCATTGCGAAATTTCCAAAAACCACAAAAAAAGAGATGATCTCTCATAAAGTTGCAAAAAGGACAAACACATAATCACTTCAGCAAATCTTAAATAACCCGCACTTTGGCACCACTGCTTGAGGCAACCCTCGTATCCCACGTCAAGAGTCATGTGAGTTTGATGATGCCAGCAAAGTCAATAAAGAGCTAAAGAGCAAAAAGAGCAAAAGAGCAAGAAGAGAAAATAAAAAAAGAGAAAAAGGGCCAAGAACAAAAGCCAAAAAAAAAAAAAAAAAAACAAAATCATTCCACATTTCGTCCATCATGTCATCAATTACTTAACTACATGCACGCATGCATCATTCATTGCAAGTGTCTGTTAAGATAATTTTATTTTGTGTCGTTAGCACCAATTCTTCAGACCCCCGGCGGTCCTTCAGAGCCCAGGCGCTCCTTCAGACCAACAATGGTCCTTCAATCCAGATCGCACGTCGCGTTAATCGAGCAACCGACGGATCATCCGGCCCCAGGCCCTTCAGACTAGCTGTGTCCGCCTAAAAAACACAGTGCACGTCCTTCGTGGTTATATCAGTTCCGGACCTGATTAACCCTAATGGCCGCTCGAAAAAGGCCACCCCCAGACCGTATCTCTAGTACCATAGCTAGAAGCGCTCCTTCAGACCCATTGGTCCTTCAGGCTTAGGCATGCCCCTCAGACCCCGACGGTCCCTCAGTCAAACTCAGGTCGATGCGCCAAGCATTGATTTTGAGCTAGACCTTCAGATCCCCAGCGGTCCCTTCAGAGCCCCAGTGCTCCTTCAGATCCCCAGCGATCCCCCAGAGCCCCGGTGCTCCCTATTTACTTTCTGTCTAAATCAACCCAGTTTTCATAACTTTTTCAAAACAAAAAAAAAACCAAAATACCTCAGTCTGGGCAAAATTAGCGTCTTTTTTATCTTTATTTCTATTTTCCTCGAGAAATTCGGAATCCCTCCGATTTCCTAGCAAAATATAAATAAAGAGGGGCAGCTGTAATACCCTAATTTTGTCCTAACCAAAATGAGAAAATTTTATTTACTTTTGATAAAAATATTTATTTTATTTTTATGTCACAAGTTTTTAACACAAGAAAATAGTTTTATTAGAAGTGAAGAGGCAAAAATAAACAAAGAGGGAAATAGGGGGTTCCTATAAAAAATAAGGTGCTGTCATGGATTGAGCCATCAAAAAACCCAACCCAACAAAAAAACCTAGCCAATTCGCATGGCCCAACCCCAACAAAAAAAAACCTAACCCACAACCCATAACCCAATTCCCACCAAAACCCTAATTTTTTTTCCCCCTCACTCACTCAAATTCGGCCACCTTTTTTTAAAAAAATAAAAAATAAATTTTTCTTTTTTCATCCAATTCCCCCCTAGCCCTAAATTGTGGCCAAATTCACTCCCCATTTTTTCCCTCCTTATTCGACCCACTCCCCACTTTCCATGCCTTGAAACTTGTTTTTTTTCTTTCCTTTTCCCACACACTTCCCTCTTCCCCATATTTCTTTCCCCAATACACTCAACCTCTCTCTTCTCTCCCCACTCCACGCCACCTTTCCCTCATTTCCCTCTCTCCCCTCACGGATTCCCACTCTCTCTCACACACTCACTCTCATCGTTCCACTCCACACACTCATCCATTCCTCTCCCTATCACACACTTCACACATGGCACTCCCTTCCTTCCTCTCACCTTCTCCATGCCCATACCTTCGCATACTCTCCTCTCCCCTCATCTCACATGTTTTCTTTTTTTATTTTCCCCTTCACCAAACCTCCATCATATCAAAAAAGATCATCATCACTATCCAAGAGTGGTTGAAGTGGAGCAGAAGATGGAAGAAGCTTGGGTTTTGTTTTTTTTTGTATAAATAGGGTTCCCCATTTAGGGGAGAGGTCACGATTTTCTCTTAGAAAAAAGGGGAAAAATCTTCTGAAAAAAACTAGGGTTTTCAAAGAGAGAAAGAAATTTTTTAGGGTTTCTTTTAGAAAAATTTTCTTCCCCTTCTTTTCTTTCTTCCTAGATTTTTTTTTTAGTTTAAAATTTTGTTGTATTGAGAGATCCGAAGAAGAAAGCTTGTTCCACAACAATTTCTGGATTTGTTCAAGGTACAAAATGTAATAATTCGTAGTATTGTTGCTTTTTTGTAATTTTTTTTAGTTATTGTAATTTTGTTCATATTATCATTGCCATTTTATTTTAATTATTTGTTGTCACATTTTGCCGTTTTTTTTAGTTCTTTTTAGTTGCTGTTCTAGAAAAAATATATTAGTTGTCACATTTTTAAAATATATTAGTTACTATTGTTTTTTTTAAAAAAAAAATGTTTAGTTGTCCTTATTATCTAGTTTAGTTACTGTTTTAAATATTATGCTGTTTTTATTATTTAGTGTAGTGGCTGTTTTTTTTTATTAAATATTATTGCTGTTTTTTATTATTTAGTTTAGAGGCTGTTTTTATATTGTATTTTTGCTATTTGTTATTTATTTTATTGTAATTTTCGGATTTAAAATAAACCTAAAAAAAAAGTGTTAAAAAAATGTGTTCCCTTTTTTATTTAGGTACTAATTTTCGGATTTAAAATAAACCTAAAAAAAAAAAAGTGTTAAAAAAAAGTGTTCCCTTTTTTATGTAGTTACTAATTTTCGGATTTAAAATAAACCTAAAAAAAAAAGTGTTAAAAAAATGTGTTCCCTTTTTTATGTAGTTACTAATTTTCGGATTTAAAATAAACCTAAAAAAAAAAGTGTTACAAAAAATGTGTTCCTTTTTTTATTTAGTTACTAATTTTCGGATTTAAAATAAACCCTAAAAAAAAGTGTTAAAAAAAATGTGTTCCTTTTTTTATTTTCGGATTAAAAATAAACTTTTTTAAAAAAAACAAACAAGGTACCCCCTTTTTTTTAAAAAAAAAAACAAATGACCATTCTTCCACATAAAAAAAAAAAACAAACAAGGTACCCTTTTTATTAAACAGTAACTAGGACAACCAAAAAACAAAAGAATTTTTCTTCATACCACTTGTTTAGTCTAGGTTTTTTTTTTAGGAAAAAAGCGCTTCAAGAATCACGTGTTCTAGAGTAGAATAGTAAAAAAGTAATAAACCAATCAATCGTTTTTTAGCGTCAAAACGCTATTTGCACCCCCGGCAACCATTTTCTTTTAGCGTCAAAACGCTATTTGCACCCCCGGTGACCAATCATTTTTAGCATCAAAACGCTATTCGCACCCCCAGCAACCGTTTTTAGCGTCAAAACGCTGTTAACACCCCCATTTTTGATACAACGCCCATGTTCTTCGCACCCCTTTTTTTTATCACCCATTCCGCTTTTATTTACACCATAACGTTTCCGAACCGTCTCTTTTCTTTTAAATAATCAAACTCGCGTAAAAAAAAGGGGTTATTACTAATGGTCACTCTGAGCCTAGCTTGTTTGACTGATAGGACTAACCTCCATTTTCCGAAGCGGTTTAGTAGCGGTGATCACTCTGAATTCATTCGTTTGATCATCGCAAACAACCGCCTAAACTTCTAGAATTTTTCAGTTAATAAAAAAAAAAAAAACATAATCTCAACTCCCCTTTCTTTAAAAAATCACGCTTCCCAGTAAAACTTTTTTTTCAAGCGAACAAAGCGCTCGATCGCAAACCGAGTATTTGTAGCAGTCACTCTGGGCCCCGCCCGTTTGAACGCTGTAAATACCTTCTTTTCCGAATAAGCCATTAATGACGACCACTCTGGATTTATCTGTTTGGTCACCATGAACGGCCTCTAGTTTTCGCAAACTTTTCAAAAAAAACAAAAAAAAATACCAACACACAAATATTTTCTATCCGAGAACTACGTAGCTTTGATTTCTCCATCGCACCCGGAGATACGTAGGAGCGGGGGGCCCACTCCTGTCAAGCGCAAAAAACTAAAATTTTTATTAAGTCTTCCTTTCCGTTTTTTTGCAAATAACAAAAAGGGTAAATTAAAATGTTTTCTTTAAACTAATTTTTCTACACATTAAATTAAAAGGTAACCTTTTTAGGATGTTGCGGGGTGCTTGTACCTTCCCCGCACTTAATCGACCCCCGAACCCAAAAACAAAAGGTTTTTTCAATGTTTTCCTAAAAATAAATATTGATGGCGGCTCCATTGTTCAAAAGCAACGAAGGATCCCTCCTCCGGATTCTTCGGTCGCTACAAAACACAAAAAATATAGAAAAACGAAATTACAAAGAAAAACAACGGCTGAAACCCTAGCTCCTTTTCTTGCTCACAAAGTACCCACCTTCTCGTCGGTCCAAAGCAAAATACAGCAGCTGATCCATGGGCTTATGCTTGATGCCCAAGAATCCCTAACAGGTCCAATAAGCTGAAATAGGAAATAAAATTAGGTTAGAGCCTTTTTTTTACCTATAAAAAAGAGAGCTAGAACACACAGAGGGGGGACCAAAAAATCACAAACACAGAAAATCAAATAGAAATACACAAAAAATCATGTTGCGCCCGAAAAATCCGGTTTGGGACTTTTCGTTTGACAACGTGGAAAAAGTTTGGAGCCGCCACCAATATTTTAATTTTAAGACCAAAACATTGAAAAAAGGTCTTTTAAACAAGGCGGATGGTCTTTTGAAAACTAGAGATGTAGGTTCGGGGGTCGGTTAGGTACGGGGAAGGGATTAGCACCCCGCACCTCCTTTCTACCGAAAGGGAACCATTAACTTGATGTGTGGTTTGGACAAAAGTTTGAGTTTGAAAGCGGTTTGTTCTACTTCTTTTCTTTTCTTTCCTTTTCTTTTTATTTCATTTGAGAAATTGTTTTATTGAAAACGGGGGGAAGAAGAATATTTTTGGTATCTTTGAAAAGCGGAACAAAACAAAGATTTTTTAAAAGGGTGCTTGACGGGCTGTGACCCGCTCCTACGTACCCTCACCGGAAGAGGGATCAAAGCTACGTAGTTCTCGGGTTATCTTTGAAAATCAGGACAAAACAAAGATTTTTTAAGAGTGTGCTTGACGGGACAGGACCCCGCTCCTACGTACCCTCACTGGAAGAGGGATCAAAGCTACGTAGTTCTCGGATTTTGGTTTTGAAAACGGCTTAAGGGGTTTTTCGCAATTGGGTGAGCGTTTGTGAAGACCGAACAACAACGGTTAGAATGGCCTCACTACTAACTCTTTTGAAAATGAAATCATCATTAATGACCTAATCGGCAACGGCGCGATTGGTGTTTAATGACAATTGATTTATTTTTGAGAAATGAATAAGTTTTCGAAAATGGGGTAGAGCTTTTGCGAAGACCGAACAACAACGGTTAGAATGGTCTCGCTACTAACTCCTTTTGAAAACAACATCATCATTAACGACCTAATCGGCAACGGCGCGATTGGTGTTTAAAGACGATTGATTTATTTTTGTTTTGAAAGTAAAAGGGTTTTCTTTTATTAATGAATCTAGGAAAGAGGTTTTTAGAAAAAGGAAAAGAAGTAGAACACTTCAAATCAATTCTAAATCCATGACCAAATGCAAATGAATGAACAAGACTCATACTTCAACAATCAAGCAATCATGAACATATTATTCATCAACCAAGATTAAGCATGCAAATACAATCAAGGGATTCAATTATCAAAGATGCAAAACAAAGTTCTCAAAACAATTGTGTTGTGTGGGTGAGAATTGCTACGGGACGGGCAACAATCTCAAAGGAGTGTATTTACTCTAATGACTCTATGCTACAACAAGCAAGTAGGCTTACGTCTTCATTAGGAGGTCATACATGTAGAAAGGATGGCACACAATTAAATCAAGACATTTAAGTTGCATCAAGAACAAGAGAATACAATTGATTATAGGCATAGAACGATCTAGGTTAGATGAATGAACATGCAAGCAATGATGTGCATGATTAGGCAAATATGCAAATGCGTGGGCATACAAGACTATGCATGAATGAAAGATTAAGCATACAAGACTATGAATGCATGAGCATAATTATTGTGTAAGGTATGAACATTTGAGTATGCATGGACATGTGAATATGTAAGTTAGAAATGAATATGGAAGAATAAGTAAGAGGATGCATGAGAGTGTCGCATAAAATAGGGATGGATGAAGATGTATGAGAGTGAAAATGTTTTGGTAAAAGGTTTAGGTAAGAAAGTGGTAAAATGTTTTTGGGGTTTTTGTGTTTTGGAAATGAGATGAAATGTTTTTGGTCTTGAAAGTGGTAAAAGTATTTTGGGGTTTATTTTATAAAGTTAAAAAAAGTTTGAAATGCATGTGAGAAAATGTTTTGGGGTTTTTATGCAAAGATGCAAGTGGTAAAATGTTTTGAATGAAGGTAAAAATGTTTTATGAGATGAGATGAAAATGTTTTGGTAAAAACTAAGTGAAATGGTAAAAACCAAAGTGGTAAAATGTTTTTATGTTTTTTGGTAAAAAGTTAATGAAGTGGTAAAGTAAAATGGTAAAAAGTGAACAAACACAATTGAATCAAATGCACACACAAATGCAAGATCAAAATAACAAAGTTTTGAGCAAAATTTGGCCAAAAGACATGGCCTATGGCCGAATGCAATCATGGGCAAAATCAAGCACAATTTCATCAATTTCTTGCAACCAAATCACATCAATGAGCTCATAAGTATAAACCCTAGGACCTACGCATACATTTCATGCTCAAACAATTGTTATTTCATCATTTATTTCAACACAAAATCAAAGAAACAAAAGCAACAAAAATCCCTAGGTCTCTAATCCTCAAACCCGAGGCTATGTAAGGCATAAACCCACCAAAAATTCAACCTCAACACAAGATATGAACAAAGGAAATGCATGAACAAGAAAAAAACACTACATGGCCGAAGCTAAAAGAAGAGGAAAGCAAGGTTTTATTTCATGAAATTTAGTGAAAAATGTGTAGAAATGCAAGGAAAATTATTCAAACACAAGAATCTTCCCTTCAAGGCCAAGGACCCATCTCAAACACCCAAGGCTCCCAATGTCCTTGTCCAATAATGTTTGAAATGAGTCCTCAAAGCTTCTTTCAAGAAAGAAAGAGGAGTAGAAGAGAGATTACATAATGAAAATTAAAGAAAATGCAAGAGTTTGTGAGCTTACCTCTAGATCTTGCTTGAAATGAAGAAGAAGATCAAAATAGAAACCAAGAACACTTGAACCTCCTCTTGAATCCCACGAAAATCACTTGATATTGAAGGATTTGATGATGAACTTTGAAGATAATGCAAGATTAGAAGTGGATCTAGTGTAGGAATCAAGAATAATGAAGTTTGGATGGTTGAAAATTGAAGAATTGGTGGTGGAAATGGTGGGAGGTGGTCTTGGGTTTGAGAGGGGAGGAGGAGAGGAATTGTGATCTGATTGTGTGCTAGGGTAAAATGAGAATCCCCTCTTTGGTTTCTTATTTTTGGGTTTTATATGAGATGCAAAATTAAGGGTATATAGGACATTGTGCTTTTGCCAACCATTGAGATTTGAGATAGAATTTGAATCAAGGGCCAAGATTGCAATGCACATGGATTAGGGACAATGAGAAAGCACAAATGGAAGGGAATGAGTTGGTGTCATATGAAATTGAAGAGTTTTTTGTACACAAAAATTGTTGGGGGCAATTAGGTCAATTTGCACATAGTTGTAGCCTAGGATTTGATCTAGAATTTTAATCAATGGCTAGGAATACAACTCACATGGATTAAGGGCATGAAGAAACACAAAATGAGGTAAAAATGGGCTGGAATTCGCAGCCATGAGGAGGGAAGGAAAAAAAATGCAAGCTTGCACAAAATAGTACATTTTGTCTTATTGAGGACACTTCCCTTTTTTGAGTTTTTTTTGAATTTGAAATTTTGGGCATGGGAAATAATGGGAATGCAACTATTGAAAATGTGGCACATGTTTTTGGGCACCATAAAATATTCCCTCTAGTCACCCATGACAATAAAAATTGTCACTTAAGAATTGAGGAATATTTAATGGTCCTTTTTATTTTTCTATGCACTAAAAATGGAAAAATACATTTTTAATTATTTTGACTAGGGTTTTCTTTCTAAAAAATTGTACAAAAATTATCCTTGATAGAATAAAAATGTACTTTTTGTGGATGTGCATTTTTTGCGAGAAAATCATCTTTTCACGAAAAATGACCAAAATGCCCTTTTTGACCCTAAAACCCTAATTTGCTTAAAAAGTGCACTCCAACCCTAAAAATGACTTTAAAGACCTTGGAATGACTTCTAAGACCCAAAATGCAATGCATAATGCTCCTCACTCCTCAATTTATTTATTTTTTGGGGAAAATTAGGGTTTTGACCTAAGCCGGACAAAATTGGGGTATGACAGCTGCCCCTCTTTATCTGGGTTTTAACGAGGAATATGGATTGGCTGAAACATATTCCGAGGCAAAATAGAGATAAAGAATTCAGGAATTATACCGATTTTTTCTACTTGGGGAAACCCGAATTTTCCTCTTTTTCTTTTTCTATTTTTTTTTGAATAGATGGGCTTGAGAACAAACGTGGAACGGTTAACACTTGGCGCATTAACCGAGAGAGAAAATGACGGACCACTCGGGATCTGAAGGAGCACTAAGGCTCTGAAGGACCACTCAGGGTCTGAAGGAGCACTAAGGCTCTGAAGGACCACTCAGGGTCTGGAAGGCTGCCTAGGCCTTAATTGAAGGACCATCGTGGTCTGAAGGGGCGCTACTAGCTATGGTACTAGTAAAACGGTCTGAGGGGGCCTTTGCGTTCGAGCGGCCATGATGGGTCAAGATCAGATCCGGAACTGATATGTTGACCATGAAGGACGTCCACTGTGTCTTAGGCTGACACAACTAGTCTGAAGGACCACTCGGGGTCTGAAGGACTTACCCGCAGCTCGAATACGAGGTGAAGTCTGCTTTTGAAGGGACACTTGGGTCCTGAAGGGATTCACGAATCCTGTTGATTGATTGATTGAAATGACCAATGCTGCCGCACTGGATTGAGGTACCTGCATACGTCAGCTGATGCGAGGAATGGTGCATGGAGTATGGGTGCATGTTATGCAAGGGCATGCAATGCTATGATTTTGGTGTGATGATGAATGTGGTGGAACATTCCTGTAGTTCTTCTTTTGGTCTGAGCGTTTTTTCCTGATCAGCTCTTTTTTTTATAGAAATTCTTGAAAAATTGGGTTAACATAGAACAAGAGTAAATAAGGATCACCGGGGATCTGAAGGAGCACTGGGCTCTGATGGTCTAATTCGCAGTCGATGCTTGGCGCATTGATTGGAGTTAAACTGAAGGACCGACGAGGTCTGAAGGGCATGCCTAAGCCTGATGGACCAATGGGTCTGATGGAGCGCAAACTAGCAACGGTACTAGTAAAACGGTCTGCTTGGAGGGGTGGCCTTTTTCGAGCGGCCATGGGTGGCAAGGTCAGGTCATTGACTTAATTTGCTCACCTGGAAGGACGTCCACTGTGTTTTTTTAGGCAGACACAGCTAGTCTGAAGGATCTGGGGTCGGACGATCCGTCGGTTGCTCGATAACGCGACGTGCGATCTGGATTGAAGGACCATTGATGGTCTGAAGGAGCGCTTGGGCTCTGAAGGACCACTGGGGGTCAGCAAGAGTACTGGGACTCTAAATTGTGATATGAGACCAACGCTTGGAGCACTGACTTTGAGAGAACAAACTATTGGGAATGGTACATGGCGTATCTGCCTAGAACATACCTAATGAATGCATTTACCTGAGACAGGAAAAGCTATCTATATTTGGCATGTCTAAAAATGCAATGAATGATGTATGCGTGCAATATAGGCATGTGAAATGGTAGGCATCCGATGGGCTGAATGAAGCGGGGCAGATGATGTGAGTTGAAGTTGATGGAACATGGAGGTTGACAACCAACGTATGTGAATGCAGATAAGATATGAATGTGATTGTGCTGATTAATGATGAATGTAATGGAATGAGCAATTTTCCTCCTTTTGTTTTTTGGCTTTTCTCTTTTTTTCCTTTGGTATGAGTGTATGAAATGCAAAGTGTGAATGTGATGCAAATGTAATGCTTTGATGCGAATGCCATGCATGGTACAAAGATATGATTAGTGATGTAAAAAACTCTTTTTTTTGGGGCAACGATGAGACCGGCATTTGGACATCTATCGAAGCGAACATTGTCATGCATGTAATGTGATGAACATGGGATGATGAATGAAATGGGTATACCAAGGGTGTTGAACCTGATGGAATGATGGACGGATTTTTCTTTTTGCTTTTTTCTTATTTATTTTGCTTCTTTTCTTGATGCATGCAATGCGAATGTGAACATGATGCGAATGTGATACTTTGATGCAAATGCTATGGTGAATAAAGGAAACACATGAATGCGTAGCAAATGATATGATCGGTGATGTAGAAAGCTTTTGGCAACGATGAGACCGACACTTGGCACGTCTATCGAAGAAAAAAAGTGTTACAGGTATGCAATGTGATGAATCTGCAATGCGAAAGTAAATGGACTACAAAAGGCCCGTGAATGATGGATGTTGAAGTTGGTCGGAAACAGAAATTGATAAGCTGTGTGTGCGAATGCAGATAACATGCGAATGCAAATGTACTGCTGGCTGCATGATGGAATGATTTATGCTTTGGTGGGGGCAACGGGTGCAATGTGGATGATTTTTTGCCCCTTTTTTGAATAAATGGATGAATGCGCACAGGTAATGCTTAAATGCAATAGTTGTGGTAGATGCATGACTTGTTGTTGAAATACAATGTATGGTGTAATGATTTATGATATGGTATAATAGTAATGCATGCAAATGTGTTTTGTTTTGAGATGAGAAATGAGACTTTCGATGCGAGGGGTAGAGAGGTGAGTGCTTTGGAATAATCATTCCTTGGAAAGAGGTTTGAATTCAGACATGGCAATCTCAAGGTTGTTATTCACAGACACTGATGTGCAAAACTATTTGACCGTATTTGCAGACTCGCTTATTTTGCTCTCCTATGATGGTGCCCCATGATGATTGATTTTTAGGTCCACAAAGTTAGCTGAGTGGGTTTCCGACTTCACATTATTAACTTGTGTTCTCTCTCTTTAAAGCATAAACATGTAGAGTAGTGCAAATACAGATGAATGAGTCAGTTGACTTGGTATGACAGATATGACACGTGAGGGGATGAAAGGTAGCTTTTTGCCAAAGTCATGAAAGGTGGAACTGCCCCGATTTAGACTACTGGTGAAGGTGAGTGCATAACTTGCCCCTGTCTAGTGGTGACAACAGCCAGGGTTGTAGAGGAATAATGAATTGGAAATACCATGACTTTGGAATGAAGGGTGGCAAACAAGAGATTCTGTCTCAACCCACGACGTTTGGTGTTGCCTCAATCTTGACGAGAGCAAGGTTGCCCCGACTCGAGTTTGCAAAAGGCTGTATTTAGCATGGTGGGTCGAGAAATTGCCCTGGTGTGGTCTCATGGATGTGAATATGACGAGGGGATGAGATGGGCGTAGGGCGAATTTCCCCGACTTTAGGTGGAGTGAAGGGTGACGGGATTGCCCCACTTTGGAATGGTATTTCAAATGATTGCTTCTAGTGGGGTTGTGAAAGGCGACAGAGTTATGGTGATGGTTATGAACTGAGGGTGATATATGAATGGGGTGGGCAATGAATAAACCTCCCCAAAGTTGAGTGGAGTGAGAGGTGAAGGGAATGCCCCCTAGTACACACTTTTGGTTCTCTTTAAGAACAACTCAAATGCAATGAAAGTTTTGACTTTTTAGTATGAGGAGGGGCTCCACTTGGTGACCACTAGACCTTGTTTTAATGCAACATGAATGCATCTTGGAGTGCAAGTCCTTCTCATTTTTACCAACTTTCCCTTTTTGATTGTTTTTTTTTTTGAGCAGCTTTCTTTTTAATGCTTGTTTGTTTTTCTTTTGAGCAGCTTTCTTTTTTCTGCTTGTTTGTTTTTCTTTTGAGCAGCTTTCTTTTTTCTGCTTGTTTGTTTTTTCTTTTTGAGCAAACACACCATAAATAGATAAACTTATTTGTCCTATGATTAAAACTTTGAGAAAACAGGAGTAACCGGTCATTGATCAGAATGGATCTTTGGAGTTGTGATGTGGCTAATGGTTAATGATTTATGAAGGGAGGGATAATTGGGCTCAAAGAAGTATTTGATGATTGATGGAACGGATGTTTTTTTTTTTAGTGGTATAATTTGGCCAGGTTAACGGTTTATGAAAGAATGAGTTATTAGACTCAATGAGGTGTTTGAGGTTTTATTGAGATGAGAACCTCTTATGTGCCTCACGGTAAAATGAACCTGTTTCAGGGTTGTAACGTGGTCAAGGGTTTATGGAGGATAGGCCAAAGGAAGTGTTTGAGGGTTTATTTCAGACAATGATCTCTCATGTGTTTAATGGTATCAGCTCACCATTTCTACTACTTTTGCTTTTTTCAGGATTTTTCCTTTTCAATCCTCTCTTTTTCCACTTTCTTCTTTTTTTTTTGGTGTGATTTTTCTTTCTCTTTCTTTTGAGCTAAGTGAGCTGATAAAGGTGATACACAATTTTTGATGTGAGATTGATCCTTGTCTAGGGTGATTGAGATTTTTGGGATTTTTGGCTTAAGGTGTTTTTGGATATGGAATGATGGCCAAACTTCATTTCAAAATCATGATTGCTTGTTTTCTCAAAAATTAACCCAAGGACAATAATTTATTTACTTTCATATATTTGCTCTTTTTTCTTTATTTCTTTTCATGCTCTAATTTTTGCTTAGGCCGCTCTTACGAGTTTTCGACCTAACGAGCTTTTTTTTGATTTTTTTTTTTACTTTTAAAAAGACTTGCACCAAAGGAATACAATGTTAACAAGATATCTAGTGACGACAAATTTGCCCCAGTATGGAGGACCAAGAGTGGTATTTCATTAGGGGGACCAACCAAAAAGCCAACTATGCACTAATCTGGGGGATATGTACTTTATGGGTGGTCGGGGTGGGATTAGACTTGGGCGAGGGATGATGACAATGTAGGGATGCTAACTGACTCAAACAAAAATAAAGACACAGGTCACACAGAAGTTACTACACGAATGCTTCGCCGAGAGTTAACATTAGTTAAAACGTGAAAGAAAAATTTTTGTGGACCATTTCGGTCATTCATCATGGGGTGGGTGAGATGCAATGCTTTGTTGATAAATGTGAACAAACTGCTGATTTGAAAAACCGAGTGCCTTGAAACACCTTGAGTTTGCAACTAAGTAAGACTAAACTTTTCCAAAGATGAATAAAAAAACTTCGCACAAACGTCTCACCTCTCATCACAATTTTTTTTAGAATTATTATTGTTTCTCTAGAATTATGCTCATTTTTTTTATGCATGATGTGAATATGCAAATGAATGAGAATGCAAAATGGATAAATACGCATGGAATGAGAATGCGAATGAAATGAGAATGCAAACGAATAAATGTGAATGAAATGAGAATGCGAATGGATGAATGTGGATTTATCGCGTCAGGGAATTATGAGCTTTTCATTTGGAGAGTACAGTACAAAATTTGATTTTGACTTTAGCATGCATGGCTTCTCTCCAAAATAAAGCTTTTAACTATCTGGTGGTCATAAAAATTCATGCAACATGAGATGTTTATTTGATTATTTTTGTAATGCAAAGAAAAAATGCATGTAGTATGTTCTCTAAAAACTTGTGGAAAATAACAATTTTTGATTTTTTTTTTGTTGATAAAAGACGGTATGCACTAATACTTGTTTGAATGCAAGTGCAATGCAATATGTATGATTTCCTGTTTGTCTTGGTGCCGGAAATCACGGTGTACTATGTCTTGCCATAGGCTTAACGGTGGATTTTGATTATTTTTTCTTTGAAACACAACAAGGTTAGAATCAATAAGCGAAACAAAGCACATTCCATGCATTCAAACTTAAACAAACACCTCGGTGTGTACGCTGTTTCACTTTTGATTCCACACCGTGCCTATGGCGAGATTCTTTGTCACTTTGGGATTCTCGGCAAACAAACTTTGATGAAATGCAAGGATGCATGCATGAACTGTAAAAGCTTATGTTGGATGCAATGCGAGAATGCATGCAAAATGATGATGATATTTTATGCATGGGCAGATTAGGGCAAAATCTTTATTGGCATTAGTTCAAATTGTTTTTTTTTTTTGAAAAATGCGGGCCGTACGTGGTTTCATATGGACTTAGTAAGAGAAAGGCTACAACGGCAACTCTATCTCTCCTTTTTTTTGAAAATAAAGTGGGCCACATACTGCCTCGTACGGACCGACAAAAGAAAGGCTACAACGGCAGCTCTTTCTCTACTTTCCTTTTTTATTTCTTTGGAAAAATTCCCTTCTCTTTTTTTGAAAACATGCCTAGATTACAATGCAACACACAATTTGGTATGCCCCTTGTGTCCTACGAAGGTGGGGACCTAAGTTCTAGGACAACTCAAATGTTCCTCCCATGCGGGTTCTAGTCACTTCCTCACCAGGTTACCAGAGCTAATTCTCTTTCACAATAGCACCCACAACGATGGAACGCCATCTGGTGTGAGGCATCATGAAAGAGCATACTCTGGCTGAAACTTTCGTGAGAGTCGGAAGGACAACGGTCCAATTGCCAGTCACTACTCGTTTCCACTCTCCTAGGTTTTGTCAGACCTTGGGTTTTAGGCCCCTCTCAAAGCATAGTAAGCATAAGGTGTGAGTGTGTGCAGCAAGGGCATACCGCCTAAAACTACCCACATATACCCCACCTGCAAAAGGAAAACCCAGAACAGTCCAAACAATAGCAGGCAATAACATGTCGTCTACCCTAGGGTTCAATATCACAATACCAATAATCCAACCTAGGTTTCAGCAACAGTCATATGCACTGCTTACCTCAAGAAAGGGAGCGGAGAAGAAGGGATCATAATAGAATGGGAGGAAATGCATGTTTTTACCTTAAGAAAAGGAGCAGAGAATAGGGGACATGGGAATTGAGGAATGCATGAACACGGCATCGTGAATAAATAAAAAAGGAGTAAAACAAAGCTTTCAACTCACACATCAAAGTTAACTAGGCTTGACCCTCGTCCTTTTTTTAAAAAAAATGTCCCCAGTGGAGTCGCCAGCTGTTGCGCCCGAAAAATCCGGTTTGGAACTTTTCGTTTGACAACGTGGAAAAAGTTTGGAGCCGCCACCAATATTTTAATTTTAAGACCAAAACATTGAAAAAAAGTCTTTTAAACAAGGCGGATGGTCTTTTGAAAACTAGAGATGTAGGTTCGGGGGTCGGTTAGGTACGGGGAAGGGATTAGCACCCCGCACCTCCTTTCTACCGAAAGGGAACCATTAACTTGATGTGTGGTTTGGACAAAAGTTTGAGTTTGAAAGCGGTTTGTTCTACTTCTTTTCTTTTCTTTCCTTTTCTTTTTATTTCATTTGAGAAATTGTTTTATTGAAAACGGGGGGAAGAAGAATATTTTTGGTATCTTTGAAAAGCGGAACAAAACAAAGATTTTTTAAAAGGGTGCTTGACGGGCTGTGACCCGCTCCTACGTACCCTCACCGGAAGAGGGATCAAAGCTACGTAGTTCTCGGGTTATCTTTGAAAATCAGGACAAAACAGAGATTTTTTAAGAGTGTGCTTGACGGGACAGGACCCCGCTCCTACGTACCCTCGCTGGAAGAGGGATCAAAGCTACGTAGTTCTCGGATTTTGGTTTTGAAAACGGCTTAAGGGGTTTTTCGCAATTGGGTGAGCGTTTGTGAAGACCGAACAACAACGGTTAGAATGGCCTCACTACTAACTCTTTTGAAAATGAAATCATCATTAATGACCTAATCGGCAACGGCGCGATTGGTGTTTAATGACAATTGATTTATTTTTGAGAAATGAATAAGTTTTCGAAAATGGGGTAGAGCTTTTGCGAAGACCGAACAACAACGGTTAGAATGGTCTCGCTACTAACTCCTTTTGAAAACAACATCATCATTAACGACCTAATCGGCAACGGCGCGATTGGTGTTTAATGACGATTGATTTATTTTTGTTTTGAAAGTAAAAGGGTTTTCTTTTATTAATGAATCTAGGAAAGAGGTTTTTAGAAAAAGGAAAAGAAGTAGAACACTTCAAATCAATTCTAAATCCATGACCAAATGCAAATGAATGAACAAGACTCATACTTCAACAATCAAGCAATCATGAACATATTATTCATCAACCAAGATTAAGCATGCCAATACAATCAAGGGATTCAATTATCAAAGATGCAAAATAAAGTTCTCAAAACAATTGTGTTGTGTGGGTGAGAATTGCTACGGGACGGGCAACAATCTCAAAGGAGTGTATTTACTCTAATGACTCTATGCTACAACAAGCAAGTAGGCTTACGTCTTCATTAGGAGGTCATACATGTAGAAAGGATGGCACACAATTAAATCAAGACATTTAAGTTGCATCAAGAACAAGAGAATACAATTGATTATAGGCATAGAATGATCTAGGTTAGATGAATGAACATGCAAGCAATGATGTGCATGATTAGGCAAATATGCAAATGCGTGGGCATACAAGACTATGCATGAATGAAAGATTAAGCATACAAGACTATGAATGCATGAGCATAATTATTGTGTAAGGTATGAACATTTGAGTATGCATGGACATGTGAATATGTAAGTTAGAAATGAATATGGAAGAATAAGTAAGAGGATGCATGAGAGTGTCGCATAAAATAGGGATGGATGAAGATGTATGAGAGTGAAAATGTTTTGGTAAAAGGTTTAGGTAAGAAAGTGGTAAAATGTTTTTGGGGTTTTTGTGTTTTGGAAATGAGATGAAATGTTTTTGGTCTTGAAAGTGGTAAAAGTATTTTGGGGTTTATTTTATAAAGTTAAAAAAAGTTTGAAATGCATGTGAGAAAATGTTTTGGGGTTTTTATGCAAAGATGCAAGTGGTAAAATGTTTTGAATGAAGGTAAAAATGTTTTATGAGATGAGATGAAAATGTTTTGGTAAAAACTAAGTGAAATGGTAAAAACCAAAGTGGTAAAATGTTTTTATGTTTTTTGGTAAAAAGTTAATGAAGTGGTAAAGTAAAATGGTAAAAAGTGAACAAACACAATTGAATCAAATGCACACACAAATGCAAGATCAAAATAACAAAGTTTTGAGCAAAATTTGGCCAAAAGACATGGCCTATGGCCGAATGCAATCATGGGCAAAATCAAGCACAATTTCATCAATTTCTTGCAACCAAATCACATCAATGAGCTCATAAGTATAAACCCTAGGACCTATGCATACATTTCATGCTCAAACAATTGTTATTTCATCATTTATTTCAACACAAAATCAAAGAAACAAAAGCAACAAAAATCCCTAGGTCTCTAATCCTCAAACCCGAGGCTATGTAAGGCATAAACCCACCAAAAATTCAACCTCAACACAAGATATGAACAAAGAAATGCATGAACAAGAAAAAAACACTACATGGCCGAAGCTAAAAGAAGAGGAAAGCAAGGTTTTATTTCATGAAATTTAGTGAAAAATGTGTAGAAATGCAAGGAAAATTATTCAAACACAAGAATCTTCCCTTCAAGGCCAAGGACCCATCTCAAACACCCAAGGCTCCCAATGTCCTTGTCCAATAATGTTTGAAATGAGTCCTCAAAGCTTCTTTCAAGAAAGAAAGAGGAGTAGAAGAGAAATTACATAATGAAAATTAAAGAAAATGCAAGAGTTTGTGAGCTTACCTCTAGATCTTGCTTGAAATGAAGAAGAAGATCAAAATAGAAACCAAGAACACTTGAACCTCCTCTTGAATCCCACGAAAATCACTTGATATTGAAGGATTTGATGATGAACTTTGAAGATAATGCAAGATTAGAAGTGGATCTAGTGTAGGAATCAAGAATAATGAAGTTTGGATGGTTGAAAATTGAAGAATTGGTGGTGGAAATGGTGGGAGGTGGTCTTGGGTTTGAGAGGGGAGGAGGAGAGGAATTGTGATCTGATTGTGTGCTAGGGTAAAATGAGAATCCCCTCTTTGGTTTCTTATTTTTGGGTTTTATATGAGATGCAAAATTAAGGGTATATAGGACATTGTGCTTTTGCCAACCATTGAGATTTGAGATAGAATTTGAATCAAGGGCCAAGATTGCAATGCACATGGATTAGGGACAATGAGAAAGCACAAATGGAATGGAATGAGCTGGTGTCATATGAAATTGAAGAGTTTTTTGCACACAAAAATTGTTGGGGGCAATTAGGTCAATTTGCACATAGTTGTAGCCTAGGATTTGATCTAGAATTTTAATCAATGGCTAGGAATACAACTCACATGGATTAAGGGCATGAAGAAACACAAAATGAGGTAAAAATGGGCTGGAATTCGCAGCCATGAGGAGGGAAGGAAAAAAAATGCAAGCTTGCACAAAATAGTACATTTTGTCTTATTGAGGACACTTCCCTTTTTTGAGTTTTTTTTGAATTTGAAATTTTGGGCATGGGAAATAATGGGAATGCAACTATTGAAAATGTGGCACATGTTTTTGGGCACCATAAAATATTCCCTCTAGTCACCCATGACAATAAAAATTGTCACTTAAGAATTGAGGAATATTTAATGGTCCTTTTTATTTTTCTATGCACTAAAAATGGAAAAATACATTTTTAATTATTTTGACTAGGGTTTTCTTTCTAAAAAATTGTACAAAAATTATCCTTGATAGAATAAAAATGTACTTTTTGTGGATGTGCATTTTTTGCGAGAAAATCATCTTTTCACGAAAAATGACCAAAGTGCCCTTTTTGACCCTAAAACCCTAATTTGCTTAAAAAGTGCACTCCAACCCTAAAAATGACTTTAAAGACCTTGGAATGACTTCTAAGACCCAAAATGCAATGCATAATGCTCCTCACTCCTCAATTTATTTATTTTTTGGGGAAAGTTAGGGTTTTGACCTAAGCCGGGCAAAATTGGGGTATGACAAATCAGATACAAAGATTCAGAGAAAATCAGAGTGAAAAAATTAGAGTTCCACACTAGAACCCTAATCACAAAGTTCTAAAACAGGTTCGGCAGTAGCAGTAGAGCAGAGGGTAGGGATTGACAACAAAAATCAATTTTCTTTCAGGAAACCAGGTTGGTCTCCACGATCCTTTTTAGTGTTTATATGTTACATCAGTTTTAGTTTAAAACAAGTGAATTTGTGTAGAACTGTTATCGTCAATTAGGCTTATTAATTCGATATCAGTGTTAATTAGGATTTAAAAGCAACAAAATAAACCTTTTTTAATGACATTTAGGCCTGAGAGAAAGAAAGGTAGTTGCTGGGTCTTGTGATGATTATCAACAAGTAAAGGGTAATAGTGTTTTGAATCAAAGGTTAGGGTTTAGAAAAGTTAAGAGTTAAACTAATAAAAACAGTTATAGAATCAGAATTAGGAGAAGAAAAATAGAAAGGTGAACCGTACCTACTCCGACCACCATACACGGTGGTCGCTGCAACTCCGGCGCGAAATCCCCATGCCGTCGCGAGCCTTTATCGTCGTCCCCAAACGACGACGCGGAGCCCCAATCGTGTCTTCGCCCTGCGCTGTGACCTCCGGCGTACGCGCCGTCTACACCGCCGTCCACCGTAGACAGCAGCTCCACCCCGTCGTTGTCGTTAACCAGCGTCCTCCTCTCTCCCTCCTCTCGTCGCTCGCACCACCACCGGAACTGTCACCAGTCACCACCGCTGTGACTACCGCCGTGATGGCTAGCCAACGCCGTCCACCGTTTCCCCCTCCGGTGCGGCCATGCTTGGCCACGAACCCCATTCCTCAACCTTTGTCTTCACGCCCTTCTATCTCTCTTTCTTCGCGTGAATCTCGCCACCCCTCTCTCATCGCGAAAATCTCTCTCTCTCTCCCTAAAATCACGCAGCCGCGGCGCTGAGGAAGAATAGGAATGAAATTAGGGTTTTAATCTAACCCTCATCTTATATAGCCTTGCTAATTTTTAGTTATTTACTTTTTAATCTCTTTATCAGATTACTAATTACACCCTGCATTTTAAGACATACGGCCCCTTTAAAAGCCTTTTTGCAATGCAGGCCAGTTCACAAAAACGAACTGGACTGCTATTTTCGCACCTCCCTTTTTTTAAAATACAACCCCCTTGCGACTAATAACACCCTATTTTACCATTTCACCCCCCCTTTTTCTCGTTTTTTAATTTAATTTATTTCTCTTCAAGACGAAATAGTTTCTCATAAATCAAAAACTTTGTTAATAGTCTTGTGAAGCCTTTGCTTGCATGATTATTAACAACGAGGTACTAGTGGTGGTCACTTGGAGCCTTTGCTCAATTGATCATCATGAATGCCTGAATTTTCCTAAAGAGTTTTCACTGAATAAAAAAACAACTTTGTTTGTAATCTTGCGAAGCCCTTGCTTGCATGATTATTAACAATGGAGTGCTAGTGGTGATCACTTGGAGCCCTTGCTCAATTGATCATCATGAAAGCTCGATTTTCACAATTAAACAAGATAAAAAACAAAAACCTTTTTCTAGACAAACAAGAACTACGTAGCTTTGAATTCTCCATCGCACCGGGAGATACGTAGGAGCGAGAGGCTAATTCTCGTCAAGCACTTCTTTCTAAAAACCCTTTTATTTTTTGTTCCTCCTTTCTCGCCAAAAAAATAGAAAAATTTTATTAAGTTCTTTAATTCATTTTTTCAATAAGAAGTAGAGAGGCAAAATTAAATATTTTCAGGTCAACATACAAAAACCACACATTTAATTAAAGGTTCCCTCTCAGTAGAGAGGATGTGTGGGGTGCAAATACCTTCCCCGCGCGTAACCGACCCCCGAACCCAAAACTCTCAGTTTTCAAAGGCCAATCGCTTTCTAAAAAAGGTTTTTCTAATACTTTCCTTAAATAAGTATTGGTGGCGGCTTCATTGTTTTTTAGAAAAATTGTAAACGAGGAAGGTTCTCCTTCGGGGACTTTTTCGGGCGCAACAGTGAAGAATATGAAAATGGAGGTTTTTGATTTAGGGTTCAAATGGGGGTGAAGATGATGAAGTTGGAGGTTCAATTTTTTATTTCTTGTTTTTGATTTCTAAAATAACTTTTCTGATTTTTTTTAAACAATTTCTTATGTGTAATGTGTTTTTTGATTAGAAAAAAGAAGAAATGCCACATCATTTAATGATGCATCCAAGTTAGACCTAACACTAGGACGCCACGTCAGCAATTAACTGATAGTGTGGCGTCCGTTAAAAATAATGGACGGAAAATACTAAAAGGGACAAAATTGAAACGTAAATGAAAGATGAGGGACCAAAACGAGACAAAAAAAGGTAAAAGACCAAAATGTAACTTTGAGCAAAGATAAAAGACCAAAACTGCTATTTAGTCTTTTATTTAAGAAGGATGTCTAGATTTGTGTTTGGTAATCTTTTTGAAACATGCACTAACATGAGTGTTAACTTCCATTCTACTTCTCTCTTCGTTGCTTATTTATCGTAGGTGGTTAATTTTGGGTCAATTTTGTGGTTTGGAATCACTCATATGCATTGTTTTTTTATGTTATTTTCATATAGATCTAGTTTTACTTTTGTGTCTTTTCTTGATTTAGATTGATCGATCACCTTCGATCCATTACAAATTCATTCAATAATATAAGCATCAACGTTACATATCCAAAGACATGAGTATTCCGGTCACTTTAACTTTGTCATATTTGTATGCATTTTGTCGTTTATGTTATTAACCTGAGTGTTGTAAGTTTATTCGCGATTCATCTTTTTCGGTTTTAACAACGTTGAGTTTGTGTTGTTTTCGATGTATACTATCAATTGGAATGAAAAATATATTTTTTTAGTCAAAAAAATAATAATTGTTTAGTACAATTTTATTGAACTTAACGGTCGCTCAAATTGGTTCGGCGGGGAAATGATGGTATGATCGATCCTAGCAAGTAATTGTATCATCATGTCATAAACGTAGTGTATTCTCTTAGAAATCACATGATCAAAAAGATGAAGATTCATCTCATAGGAGAAGTAAGATTGAGAGTAAAACTCAAGTGAATTCATATTGAAGAGGATGGTTACAATGTGGTACAATTTGTGCTTATATAGCACTTCCCTGCTAACTTCAAGCCTAACTAACTTCTAAACGCTAAACTAACTTCTAATTGATCAAAACTACCAACTAACAAAGTAACCAAAAGTAACCAACTATTAGTTATCAATAACTAAAAGTAACTAAATATTATCTAACAGATGTTTGGAGATTATGGTGTTGATGCACGGCTTATATAACTTCAGACCAAACCAAATAGTATAGGCCGAAAATCAAATGGCCCAAAGCATGAGCAGAGAACCACGATAGAATGCAAAGCGCGAGATGCAAAGTGGTGAGTGAGCACGTGAATGATGATTTCCACACGATGATTTCCATCGGGATCAAAGACGAAAAGAACCACACGATGACTCAAAATTGAAACAAGACTTAATAGAAACAAGAGCATAACAGCAAAGTGGTAAATGTCTACGTGAGCTCCACATGGATCAAAGATGACAACGAAGGTACGTTGTGCTCTCACCTTCATAGCGCAACCGTGCTTTGACCTCTTCTCTGTCAGTAGCAGAATGGTTGTTGAAACAACCTTCTCAAGCTCGAACGTTTCACGATGAAACTGATTTGGCGACACAAAGAAATGGATGCAATATTTTGTTTTGTGCTTCTTCATGAAATCACTAACAAGTTCTTTTGGTTCAAGAATTGTTGCCTTGGCTCTCTCCGAGAAACCCTCGTGTCATTTAGCTTTAGACTTTAGTTCTTGAACATCTGAATCAACATTCTTGATAGAAGAACCTCTATCAACAACAAGAGCGCGTGAGATTTCTCCAATCTTAACGGTTGATCCATGAATTTCTGACTTTAACGGCTTGATCGGAATCACCTGCGTAATGTCAAAATCCAAGTCTCCAGAATTACCATCGTTCTCCTCTGTTGATGCAAATTCAAAGGCGTTGCGCGGTTCTTGCTGCAGGAGAGTATAAGAAGCATCTTCCTCATAGTGTTAATCATCTTCTTCATCGCTTTTTGTCACCAAACACTCACCCCCTCAACAGCCAACAACGACCACACAACCACCCCATCACCACCAGCAACACCAAACCGCCACCACACCGCCACTGGATCCGCCACCAAAGCCACCTGATGGAGTGATCTCCTCTCTTTTTCAATCGTTATCGCCCCCAAAACCACCGGAAAGAGTTTCAGTCTCACTTTCGTTACCGCCGTTGATGCCATCAGAGTGGTACCCACCACCTACTCAACAGCGCTCACCATCAAACTTGCAGCTGGCTTCTAAGATTGGGTTCCAGGCAAACATTCCCAAACAGTCAAACACTCAATCACCAAATCGGTTATTTGCAATGTTCACTCTGAGTTTAACTCGTTTGAGTATTGCGAACACCTTTATTTTCAAATAGACTATTAGTGGTGACTTTCACTTGTTTGGTCATTACAAATGTCTATCCCAATTTCAAAATACTTAAAAAACACCAAACACACAAACATTTTCTACCCAAGAACTACGTGTGATTTGATTCTCTACCAGGAGATACGTAGGAGCAGAGGGCGGCCGACCTCTGTCAATTGCATTAATAAAAAACCTTTTTTTTCTTTTAATCCATTTCTCTCCTATTTCTCAAAAAGTACAAAAAAATAACTAACCGTTTAGCGAGTCTGTTTATTATTATTATAAGGGTAAAAATATTATTTTTGGATTAATAAACTGTTCCACTTGTGAATTGTGCAGTTTTTGGCTACTGATTATGCAGTCTTTTGTACAAACTGTTCCACTTGTAATGGCTACTGATTATGCAATTTCAATGAAAGTTTGACACATTAGTTGATGTTTTTTTTTTCCAACAATATAAACAATGTAAACACAATCTGCATTCTGCAACAATGTAAACAATGTAAACACATTTAGTTAATGGCTTCTGATTCTGGAACATTACAATGTAAATAGCTTCATTTCACTTAAATCTGTTACAGCATTACAACTAAACACAATCTGCATTACATCTGTTACATAAATCTGCAGCAGCATTACACAATCTGCATTACATCTGTTCATATGACATCCGTTACATAAATCTGCAGCAGCATTACAACTAAACACAATATGCAGCAACTAAACACAATCTGCATTACAACTTTACAACAGCAACTAAACACAATCTGTAGCAACTAAACACAAGCTGCATTACAACATTACAACAGCAACTAAACACAATCTGCAGCAACTAAACACAATCTAATTCACTGTTTATTTTGTCATTAAAATAGCCACAACCAACATTACAATAACTCATCCAATGACCATTAAACAAAAAAAACGGGTTCTTTATCTTCATTTCAGTAGAGCTCTTCTTCAATTCCACAATTGATGCTTTTTTTCCTTCATTTTTCCTCTTTAATACTTCATTGTTCTTCTTCTTCAATTCATCCAACTTACTCTTGAGTTGCATGATGTCATTTTGTGCATCTTGATCCTTTTTGCGTAGTTCCTGAACTTGATTAACCAATTTAGTAAATCCTTGGTCAGTATACTCCTCATCAAGCCATATGAAAAACTCACACATCTTGAACCCATACACTTTGTATAATCCACACCCCCAAAACTTTCTTCCATAGTTAGGTATAGTCTTGCAGGTCATCAAGGGTGATTCCACATTGCAGTCACACAAGTGTTTCGTTCTTGATGAACCTGTAAATCGAGAATTCGTAGACGAACCAGAAGCTTCAATGGAGGCACCCATGTAGAAATCGCGTGAATCTTTTTGTTTCATGAGAGAAGAGGAGAAGAATCGACCAAGAAGATGAAGATACGTGAGGCAGAGATGATATGGAGAAGAGGAATGAGAGAAGAAAGAAGGTTCACAGAGAAGGGAGAAGAAGAACGATAGGGTTCATCGAAGAGAAGAAGAAGAAGATTTTAATTTTAATAAGTAACATTTTATTTATTTAATTAGTAATTAGTTAATTTAAATATAATAACAAATCAGTAATTAGTTCATTGGTCCACGTGGCATCATTAAATGATGTGTGCAAGCTGAGTCAGCTGCCACGTCATTTAATGAGTGCCACGTCAGCCCCCTTTTTTTTTTAAAAATATCAAATCAGCCAAAAAAACTGGAAAGCCCTCTTTAGACTAAATGTTCTGAGTTTTTTAAAATTAGGGGACTAAATGTCTGAGTTTTAAAATAGGGGGACCAAATGTCTGAATTTTTGAAAATAGGGGGACCAAAACTATAATTTAGCCAAATAATTTTGATTTGACAATACAGTTTCAATTGACGTTTTTTGACAATACTTGGTGTTGTTTTAAAAGAGATAATTTTAAATTTTGTTGATTTTATTTTAAAATGTTGAAATTAATTTTTAAAAAATTATCAAACATTTATTTATAATTTAAATGTAAAAAATGTGAAAAACAATGTTATTATATCATATCCACTCTCATTAATTAATAGAGGTATATTTTATAAATAATAATAAAAATAGTAATAACAATAATAATAATTGAAAAAACAGTTTTGCACAAGTTGCATTGATTCAACGAGTAAAAAAGAAAGTATAAAATTAATTATCCAGGAATCGAACCTGGCTTTCCTCAAGTGATAGAAAAAATATTTACCGCAAAGCTAAGCTGCTACATTGATAATAACATGTAAAAAAATTATATATATATATATATATATATATATATATATATAACATTTGTATTTAATATGTATAATAATAGTTTAATTTTGAATTTTTTGTGGGGGCATGGCCCTTCCGGCCACCACTAAGCCCCGCATTGGTTACTCAGATGGGCCGGGAATAAGATGGGAGGCTCACTAATAACTTGAGTTGGAAATGGAAAAATATGGGTCCAGGCGGAGGAGAGACAAAAGCCAGACATTAGGTAGTAGGGGGAGGTGAGTGTAAAGAAAGCGAAGAAACAAGTCACCTTTTAGAAAACAAAAATATTACAATTGTCAACTACTTTTGCTTTTAAAAATCAAAATAGAATAAAGTTTTCATTGTCTAAAAAATAAAGAGTTAGTTAGTACATGCAAAAATAGTGTGTTAGTGATGCATTCTTATCATGTGAAGAAATTTTCTTAATATGTGTTGTTAGTGCATTCAGGTTCGGTCATAAGGCTGAGCAGGCCTGTGCAATAGCACATGGTCTTAGCCCAATCCAACTTTTTTAGGGCGCATAAAAATAGAATAATTAGTATCTCTGTATAGATCAATCAGTTTGCAATTATCAATCAGTTTGATCCTCAGGTAGAATGCTTTTTATAAATTGTTTTATTTTTTTAATTTAGCCAAGGCGGCTCAGCAGAATACAAATTCATATACTCCCTCCGTCCCAAAATATAAGTCCCCTTTAACCACTTCACAAGAATTAAGAAAATTAGGTTAGTTAGTTAATCTCATTAATTATGTCTACTATCACGCATATTCAAAAACCTTTTTTGACAACATATTCAAAAACCTATACATACATCCATTTTTTTTGGTGAAACGTTAATTCTTCTTCTTAAAAAAACAATAACTATCACATCTTTTATAGAAATTATGAATAGGTATTTAATAATTGCCTATAAATTAATTTCATATCTAAATTAAAATCAATTAAATCTACTATTATATTATAAGAGAAATGTGACATTTTGAATTCTTAATTGAGTTTTTATTTTAAATAAAAATAATTTTTTCTAAAAATTTAGTTTGTTTGTAAATGTACTACATATTTTTAAAATTTAAAATTTATGTTTTCCTATTTTTTTGTGTTTAGTTGTTGAATATATTAAGGGCAACATATGTTTGAATCCACGTTTGAGATTTCTCAAACGCGTGTGAGGGAGTAATGGGGTGTTTGATAAAAAAAAGACCAAAAATATAGTTAGAGGCTCAATTTTTAAAATTTGAACAGGTCATCCAATTAAATTGTTTAGGACGACCCAGGATGCATTCTTACTGATGCATTTTTAACACGTGAAGAAATTTTCTCGTTTCTCTTATTGATTTATTTTGTTTGGTTTCCTGTTACCTGATCAAGAAGGTCCACTCTTATTTGAGAAATGTCACAAATACACATTTTTTATCTCGCATTAATTCATTGTCTAGAAAATGAAGAAATAGATAGTACATGCAAAAATAGTGTGTTATTGATGCATTCTTAACATGTGAAGAAATGTTCTCGTTTCGCTTATTCATATATTTTGTTTTGGTTTTCTCCTACGTAAGCTAAGAAGATTCACTCTCATTTGAGAAACGTCACAAATACACACTTTTTAGGCTTAAATATATGTTTAGTCCCTGCAAATACACTGATGATCCAGTTTCTTCCCTGTAATTGAAAAAGTTTTAATCTAGCCCCTGCAAAAGCAAAACGCATCCAATTAAGTCCTTGTTGTTAAACTTTCGTTCAAAAAAGGTGATGTGGCAATGGAGATTATGTCAGCACCACGCGTCAACATACCATTGGATGGTAGTGTCGCGTGGCACATAAGCATGAATAAAAGACACATCAACACCATAACCGCCACTTTGGTATTTTTTTAACTGATTGTGACAAAAAGTCATTAAAAGGGTAACGCTGAACACAATTTGAGACATAAAGGGATAATTTGGGAAAAAAAGATAAAAGACCAAATTGTTACATGAAATTAAGTTAAAGGACCCTGAGAGCAATTTAGTCTAAAAGGTCCAAAAATATGCTATTAAAAGTGATGAGAGACTAAAATATTGACATGGGAAAATGTAGTGATTAAAAGTGAGTGAAATATTTTATAAGAAATAAAAATAAAAATTTCAAATTTTATAGAGATCAAAAAAACATATTTAACCCTAAATTTGAAGTATTGAAAAGATAAAAAAAAAGCCCTTAATGCAAGAGACGGTAGAGAACTTGAATGCAGTTAATTATATCCAAGAAAAATCTGTAATTGGTCTTCTAAATAATCATCAGTTTCACCCATAAATGAAACACTACAAATTTTAATGGAAGAAAAGAGATAGACATCTAACAACATCAATTATTCTATCCCTTTAGTTATTTTCTTGTTCAGAAGTTGTTTTCAAATAACCCTTTGGGGAAATTGTAAAGTGAGTTGACTTTAATTAGAGCGACATACCTACTTTGTGGTTTCTATTCTATAAAAACAGAAAACCATAAAGCATCCTCTAGGCATCCGAGTGCCCTTACCTGCGTCTGTTACCTGCACTTTAACGGCGAAAAAAATAATAAATAACATAAAAGAGATTTTAATTCAATTAAAAAACGATCATTTTTTTCAAATCTACTTATTAAAATATTACCTGATACCATTTAGGTGAATTAAAAACATCCAAAATATTAGTAGTTTGGATTTATTTTTAAAAATTTGGATATATTTAAAATGATAATAATAGTAACTATATTATATATATATATATATATATATATATATACACACACATAAACATCTAAAATATTAATAGTTATTCTTTTACTAAGAAAATCTTAGTAGTTGGACTCAGTGTTCATGGATAAATCATTTCCTTTTTTTAAATTGTATATAGTTTTTTTTGACAATATAAATTGTATATAGTTAAAATTGTAATATTAGTAATATATGCGGGCCAATAGCGGGTACTTAGTGGGTATGAGCTGAATTGCTATATGGGAAGTTGTTGCGGGTGCTTAGTGGGTATGAGCTGAATTGCCATCCATAACTAGAAGCCATCCATAACTAGAAGCTTAATGGGTATGAGCAGAAGAAAAATGAATGACTTCTATATAGGCACTTGAGGGAAAATTGGATTGCAAAAGGCAACAAGAAAGCAAGTAATTTTGGCCTCTTAGAAGTAGATAAGAAATTTTGTTGGCCATGTCTATAGACTATGTGCATGTTTGGTTACGCGGTGGAGCAACACAATCGTGCGTCTATGATAACAGAAGCGCTTCCTTCATGTTTGGGTGTTCTTCCAACTCTATTTTCGTCGTACGGCAGCCGCAAAAAGTCACGGCAAAACTGAAGCAACAAATCGTAGCTTCTGCGTTCACCACAATCGATTATATTTTGATTTCTCTGCTTTGCCAATTTTACCCTCTCTCTTTTAGTTTCCATTCAGATCTGTGTAGAGAATACGACTGCAGAGAAGAAGAACTTGATTATTACTATTCTGAAGCCCCATTTTTCGGTGGTAATTTTTTCTACAAAACTAATGTGATTATTACTATTATGAAGCCCCATTTTTAATTTTTGTTTATCTATTGCCAAGATTTTGACGTGAATCTGTATATAAATAAAAGTAAATTATATATATATATATATAAAGTAAATATATTAAAGTAAGTATATTGTATTATATATTATATTATATTATATTAAAGTAAGTATACCCATTTTAAGTTATACCCATTTTTGTAATTTTACACTCAAAACACTTTTGATATAATCTATCCAAACAACAATGATTGGGGAAAATCACTTTTCGGTAAATGTATCCAAACAAAAATCACGTTACATTCAACTCACTTTTAACTAAACTCAATTCTGCAAACTTAATTCTACCAAACTCAATTCTCCTCACCGTGCAACCAAACACACAGTATATTGTTTTTTTTTTACGTGAACTATATTGTTACCTATTGTCATGTGTATAACTAAAACACATATCCGTGCGATGTACGATATGGTTGAATCAAAAACGGATAAATAGTGTGTTGCAAAGATAACACCATTAAAATCTATTTGATTATCGCCAAAAAATCGATAAAAAAACAAACTAAGTTGAGAACAAATCGAATCATCACATTAAACAAAAGTCAGTAGGATTAATCTATGTTTTACATATAACATATTACGCATTGATCAAAGTTGCATAATTTTAATAAAAAGATTAACAAAAACACAGTTATTACTAAATGGCAACTAAATTATCCAAAAAAAATCATCTCCAACATCAGGAGCGCCATCTATCGATACCTTTGTCTGATCATTACCAACATTTTCTACACCACCAACAACACCGTCATTTGCATTCACAACTACAATTTGTACATTTTGAACATCATTACTTTCATCTCCTAAGAACACCTTGATCCTTTTTTTTTCTAAATGGTCAATTGACTCAGTAAGAGTCTTGCACCTTTGCTTCTTTCACTAATCATCTTCGGAGGGAGATAAACACATTTCTTAACGGACGCTTCACCTCTTTGTCTTTTTATTTAGTGCCTCAAGCATCCATTGAGGACCAAATGCTCTATTGCGTCTATTAAACTAAGACTATATATCACCGCACATAACCACGTTGGATCCTCTCATTCCTTTCCATCGCAAAATATAAAGGTGGGAGGAGAGAGGAAATAATTAAAAAAATTATAAATAACGATGAGAGAGAATGAATTTAAGAGAGAGATAGAGAAGATGGAGGGAGATGTTGAGTGAGTGGGAATGAGATGATCCAAGTCCCACATTACCTTATCTTTTTTCCCCTTTCTATTATCAATTGGGGAGGGTTGAGGATATTCTTAAATTTGTGTGCAAAACATCTTGATATATATTTCTTTGTGGGGGCCATTGGGGGTGCATATTAATTGTAGCATCCGTTAGGTCCTCTCTTGGGACCTTCCTTCTTGAGATGCTGCTCTGGCCAAGTTATGAAGTTGTGTTTTCCCTCATTTGCGCGAGGTGTCACCTCAACATTTTCTTGTACTTCCAACAACACTAATCCTCTAGCTTAACATATTTTTGTGGTTCTTTCCCGGAACTCCTCCATTGTGTAAGGCAAGGTTTTTGCCAAAGAATACATAAACTGTGTCGACTATGTAACTTTGACTATGAATTATAAAAAACATACAAGAGGTGTAAACCTTCTACTAATAATAACTAAAAACTAAGCTCCTAACTACGTGATTAGCTAATAGACCACTCTTTAGCAGTGCCGCTGAACCGCCCGTGCAGATTGTGCACTAGCACAAGGCCTCAGCCCAATCCATTTTTTAAGGCCTCCAAAAAAATAGTATATGGTACATGAAAAAAATTAGTATATGCTTCATGATAAAAGTATAATTAGAAGTCCAATTTTTAAGATTTGAACAAAACCTCCAAATTATTTGAGACAATTGTGTTCTTTAGCCTATATAAGAGATGAGAAGGGTAAATGGTGTATTGGTTTCTCAAGTAAGATTGGGATGTTAGCTCCCAATTGGACATCATTGTCATTTGAACCCTAGAGCCTGAATACTACTATATTACATATTGCATGTGAGAAGTGATATCACAAATTGATCATTGAGAGTGATTCAATGATAGTTCTAAATTTCGTGCAATTTGGGATCTATCCACCCCACCCCATGTCTTATGATAAACCTTTGTAAGTAAGACTTGGTCTATTTCCTTTTCACATGTTAACAGATGTCGTATGTCCATGGCTAATTCTCTTGTTAGCCATAGACATTTTTTGTCCTTAAGATGTCATATTTTTGTTAGACCACCATAGTGTTGTCAAGCCTTATTTATAAAAGAATGGGGTGGAACTCTAATAAAGTGTGATTGTATCTTATTGCTTTAGGTATTTGGTTAATATTAGAGAATAGGTCTTATGTCTGTTAAAATAAAGATAACTCAAATGTGTATAAGTTGGGAAACCTTCAAATTGTCTAAGACATTTCGGACAACGAAATAACTAACCACTTAATATACAAGCCAACTCGTTCCTACAATTGGGCCTCATTTTAAATGTTAATAGACATCAAATCCCACTAAACAAGATTACATAAGAAGCATCTGACTAAATAAATGGCACCCAAGTAACCAAAAAGCATATCTAGGACTTATGAGGCAAAGAAATTTAAAGAGTGCATGCTTAGAACAAAAATGCACAAAAAAAGCGAGTCTCAATATAGTCTTCCAATTGAACTCGAGGGCATATTGGAGAATTAGTTATACATTTTTAAAAAATAAAAACAACTTAAATATTTATCTTTATCTTTATCTTTATTATATACACCATGAACAGTCCACCTAGACTGTCCATGTAAGCAGTTCAAAAAATGACGTCATTGATGACTGAAATTCCAGCTCAGCCGAAATCAGGAATAAAAGATCCACGTCATCCTGCATTCAAATGTATTAAATCGTTATTAGCATTGACATTGCATTAGAGGAAAACTGGAAAAAAATCTTAAATGTGCAATATGATTTCCATATCCTAATTTGATATGGCCAGCATTAATTAAATACCAAAAAGACACCTAATAAAAGCCATTCATAAAAGTGCCCAAATTATAAGCAAAAATTTCATTCAAGGAGCACTGGGAGTGCTCAAACCCAAACAACAAAAATTACACCGTGTTTAGGATTTGTAGTGGATTGGACCACCACGATGAAATAGATACAGATGAATTAAAATTTAATCTATAAACACTCCAACTCCAAGTTAAGCTCTTGATGCGGGTTATCGTGGAAAAAAAATTCGCCTCCTCATCCTTAAAAATAGCTCCGTTCCTAGCGAGCCAAATACTCAGCAAGTTGTTAGCCATAACATATGTTTCGTACGCTTTGATTTTTTCCCTTTGCACAATGTTGCACAACCAGGGAAGAACTCCTCCAAGGGTGTTGACAAGTCTAGCACTACACCAAGCCAAGCACTAACTCCTTCCCAAAGTGAAATTGCGAAATGACAATTCAAAAACAAATGAGCTATAGTCTCACCTTCTTGTTGACATAAGGGGCAGCGAGCATCATGTTCGGAGTTAATGAGATTCCTCCTAAGCAATTGCCTGCGCACTGGCAGAGAGTCCAACAAAAGACGCCAACCAAACACTACCACCTTCGATGGAACAATCGTTTTCCACAAGGTTGCCGAAAATACATGTTGTATCGAATGGATTTGCTGCTGTATGAGCGCGGAATTCAACTCCAAATAGTAGGATTTAACCGAGAAAGTCTTTGACGTATTGTGCGGCCAAATCCACATGTTCTTCTTTCCTCTAGTCGGCACAACAGACAGCAGAATACTATTCAAAATCTCTCCTTCTGCTGTGGTCACGGGATCACTAAAGTGCTGCCAAACATCATTCCACCGCCAAGTATCACCAGTCCAACAACCCAATTCAGCCACAGTTTTAAATTGCTGACCACAAGCTTCAAAGAGTAAGGGAAATACCTTGAAGAAGGGCTCTATGCCTAGCCATTGATCCTTCCAAAAATTAATTAGACTACCATCCCCCAAACCTCTTCTTATGCTCCACGCAAATCTTCTTTGCTCCTCCACCTTAGTACCCAATAAGATCAAATCCCTCCACCAAATTTATCCATGGTTTCGCATCGTGTGGCCCTCTAACGAGGCATAAACAAAAGAGTTAGCTAAATCGCCATACCTGTGAGATAATAAGCGGCTCCAACAAGCACTATTCTCTGTCAAAGATCTCCATTTCCATTTGGAAAGAAGTGCCATGTTGAATACTTCGAGATTTTTGATCCCTAACCCGCCTTCCTTTTTTGATTTGCAAACTGTGTCCCAAGCCACCCAATACATTCCGTGCTCCCCTTCCTTGATGCCCCATAAGAAATCTCTTTGAATTTTTATCATCTTCTTAATTACAACATTCGGCGCTTTGTAGAAAGACATCATGTACACCGGGATGCTATTCAAGACGGAATTGATTAAAGTTACCCGGCCACCTATAGAGAGATAGCTCCCCTTCCACGTAGACAACCTTTTACGCAAGGCCCCAAGAACCTGACTCCAAGTTGACTCCAGTCGGGGGTTGGCAATGTTTTAAAACTCGGACCGGTGACCGACTCGGTGAAGGTACCGGGTCACTGGGTCAAGGGTCGGACCGAGGGGTCGACAGTTGAACCGCATGACCAAAACCGGGACCGGATGACTCGGACCCGGTCTCTATTTCGAGAATTTTCAATACCTATATAGTATATAATATAAATTTCGTACCTGTAAAATTAATAACTGTGTTTATTTTATATCTACTAAAATATAAAAAATTCCCAAATTTTCAGGACCTATATATTTCATACTTGTAAAACTTAATTTGCCATGAGGATGAGCGTACTTTAATAAATCTGTAAAAAAATACTTAATATTAAATAAGTTTGTTGAAACATAATATTAATATTACAAGCTAATGCCATGAGGATGAGCGTACTTGACTTTTAGGAAAAGAGGTACCAATTATATATATTTGAAATAAATAATATCCTTAATAAGATTGGTAGCCTCATGGTAGCGCTCAGTATTTGCTTTCAACAGGTCAGTGGTTCAAACCCCACTAATGACATTTTGTTGAGGGTTTTGAGTCTCTTTTGTTTTAAGTAGTTTACAAGTAGTCCCACATCGCATAGAATGAACGGAACAGGGAGGAGAATGAGATATAAAAGCAAGGCGTATGTCAATGGGAAACATACTTACCTTGATGGCAATCACTAGTGGGGGCTGCGTTCGCGCGGCCCCTCCCAATTACAGTTGAAAGATTTGATAAAAAAAAAGCAAAATGCACAACCCGGTCCGGTTCGAGCCGGGTCACCGGTTTTTCCAAAAACCGGCCGAGTCACACCGGTTTGCTGCATGGCCGATCCAAAACCTTGACCGACTCGATTACCCCCCGATTCCCGGTTCGACCGGTCCGACCGGCCGGGCCGAGCCGGTTTTTAAAACACTGGGGGTTGGCGCCAATAGGAATCCCCAAGAACTTGATGCTCCAAATTCGAACGACCTCAGTATGGATTTGATGCTCCAAATATTATCCCAAGTGGCTTTACCCAACAACATAGTGTCATCCGCAAATTGAAAAATAGAGAATCACAATTCTTCATTCAGTGCAAAATCTTGAAAGACGCCTATATCCATCGCTTCTCGCATAAATGCCTTCAAACCTTCTGCTGCAATTAAAAAAATAAAGGGAGATAAAGGGTCACCTTGCCTTAAACCACGGTGAACCTTGAAATCTTGAGTTGGACTACCATTGACTAGAACCGACATAGAGCTAGTGCAAATACACGATTTCATCCAAGAGATCCAACGAGGAGGGAAACCCATTCTATGTAACATGTAGATAAGAAAATCCCACGAAATAGAGTCGTAAGCTTTCTCAAAGTCAACTTTAAACATTGAGCATTCTTCCTTGCTTCGCTTAGCATAGTCCACCAACTCATTAACCACCACCACTCCATCTAGAATTTGACGCCCCCCAATGAATGCTGATTGTTGGGGCGCAATGATGCTAGGCAACACCTTTTTGATCCTACTAGCCAACACCTTCGACAAAATTTTGTAAAGGCATCCAATTAAGCAAATAGGCCGGAATTCCCCCAAACCTTGAGGGTTGTCATTCTTTTGCACCAATGCTATAAATGACGCTGAAATCGCCTTTGGAACAAAAGAGTTATTGTAAAATTCGTTGAAGAATCCAACCACGCCTTCTTTCACCACATTCCAACAAAGCTTTAAAAAGTTGAAGTTAAACCCATCCGGTCCCGGGCTCTTATCTCCATCACAATCCCACACTCCCATCCTTAATTTCTTCCTCAGAAAAAGACCGTGTTAGCAAATCTGAATCACCTGATGAAACTTGGTTGAAGTTCAGGCCCCCCAAAGTCGGTCTCTTGTAGCTAACCTCAGAGAAACACCTCGCGAAGTGATTTTTAACATAGAGCTTCACCTCATCTACATCTTCCACTAACTCCCCTGACTCATTGAGTATCGTAACATTGCATCTTCTTCTTCTAAGCCTCATTAAAGAGTGAAAGTATTTAGAATTCATGCCGCCTTCCTTTATCCACCTAGCTCTAGATTTTTGAGCTAATATGGATTCTTTCACGCGTATCTCTTTCCAAAGCTCTGCTGATACTTCTTTTCTCTCCATTACCACCCCTTCATCCCACCCTTCACATAAAATATCATCAAGAGAATTCAAGTCCCGAGCCAATTTTTCAATATTCAAGTCCACTTTACCAAAGACCTCTTTATTCCACCCTCGGATGTTGCTTCTCAGCAGCTTCAATTTTTCTTTGATGACGAAAGCTTTGAAGCCTGAAATGTTGTAGCTATTCCAACACTGTTAAACAAAAGGCAGAAAATCAGGGTGCTCCAGCCACACATTAAGAAAACGAAACGGCTTAGGGCACCACTCTGAAATAGACCGGATGTGCCAAATAGGCGAATGATCGGAGATGTCTCTGCTCCCAATCCACTGACCTGTGATCCCCCACTCAGATATGACTCCTTCGGATAACAAAAACCTGTCTAATCTACTCATAGATAATCCATCAGAACAAAACCGAGAGAACTTCTTTCTTGATACCGGAACATCCACAAAATTCATATCCACTATAAAACTATTGAAATTGTCCATCTCAATACCTGGATAGTCGCCACTCCAACCCTTTCTCTCAGAAGAACAGACCAATGCGTTGAAGTCGCCAACAATACACCATTCACCAGGTTGAGAAAAAATTCAAACCGTCTTAATATTAAATTATCAAATATTAAATCCGAAATCTCTTCAAACAAATTCCCACCAATTTGAAATTTCAACTTCAAAAATCCCTCCAAAAATCCGATACGACCTTAATATAAACTAGTATGTATGACCCGTGCGCTGCACGGGTATACATTTTTTTTGATTTTTTTTGTAATTTTAATTTTAAAATATGTTTACTTTGAGTGAAAATAACAAAATTGGTTAAATATATAATTATATCATATTAAACAGAAGTATGTATATTAAAATAACGAGTATGTTAAATAATATATAAATATATCTGTAAGGGCATTGAAATATACATCTTCTTTTTTTAATTCAATTTTAAAGTATTTTATTAATCAATTTGTATGTTTAAAGCATTGTCTGTATTTATTTGGGATGTTTAGAATTATGTATTAATAAATAATATTTAAAAATTATAGGTGTATATTTGATTATTCGAATTTAAAAAATAAATACGATATTGAGATTATGTTAAGTGGTGATACACAAAAAAGGCTGATGTAAAAATAGACATTTTCTGTTAAGTTATTTTGTAATATAGTTTTGGTTGAACTTAAAATAGATAATTATGTGTATTATGTTAGATATAAAAAATGGGTATAACATATTTTGTGTGAACTTAATTTCGTAAAATAAATATAAAAGAATTGTCTTATTTGTTGACGAAACAATTTTGATGAAATAAATATATTTGAATTCGTTTAAAATGCATTGTGTTATTGGACACATTGTGTTATTGAACTCGTTTAAAGAATATATTTCCAAAACTAATTATATATCTTACCTTCTCTTTTTAACTCACTCTATAAAACATATCTCTATTAAAAACATATATATATTTTTTATCAAAATAGTTTATTAAACATTTACCATGAAAAGAGATATTTCAATACTCAATATAATATACAACATAGTTTTCAGACCACGTGGAACAAAATATATAAGTTATTTACTAATAGGGGTATTTCTGTCTTTACAAAAAAAATTAGGGTTATTTTTGGTATTTCCTTGTAAGCTCTAATGAATACCGAAACCCTATAGTTCCATTTATTCAAGAACCGATAAAGAAGAAAACAAACACAAAAAGATTATAATGTTTACATAATGATTAAATTGTTAAAACTCTGGGCACAAATTGATAAAACTCCGCTGAGAGTAATCCCACGGACAACAGTGACTAATTTCTCGCTCATTGTATGTGGCTCGAGGGGCAGGACAGTTGGCCCAGAGTTTTTATGCTGCTCCGTACCCAAGACATAATATATCAGTAGGAGAATAATAGTCATTTTGTCTTAAAAACTTAAATAGTTGACATAATATATGTTCATTTTGTCATTCTAATGAGGCATGGTGCATATGTCACTCTACCTTTATACTCGTATATAAGAAATAAAAATCAGCAAGTAGTATAAACATAAATATATTTGTTTATTGGTATTGTCATATTTTAATGTTAATTTTAAACTCAGCTGGAGAATAAATATTATATTGCTTAATTATATATATATATATATATATATATATATATATATATATATATATATATATATATATACATATATTCGACATGATTTAGTCAAATGTCCTAGCATGAATTGCCAAAGTGTTTATATGAATATTAAATATTTGATAATTAGATGGTTATTGTAGTAACAATTTGATGATTACTTATTAAAGTTTCGTTTAATATTATATAATATTATACATTTTTAAGGTATACAATATTATACTTTTTAGACTGCACTATTTTCTTTAGCATACATGTAATATGAAAAGCCTTTCTTCTATTAAAGTAAATGACTATATATTTATTTATTTTGGTGGAAGTAATGATCATTTATTTTCCATATTAATTTACTTTAAAGTTGATAGTTGACACTTGAAGTTTTCAAAAAAAAGGAGTGCAAGTCTCCTTTATATATATGTAAATGACTATATATATATATATATATTTATTTATTTATATAATATGTTATTAAAGTCTAGCCGCCCAATTTGACCTCATCGTCTCCCTATAATTTTACCTTACATTTCTATAAATGAGCTGACATCTAAATACATATTAAAAAGATCTGACAGATGAGAATCAAGGAAATAGAAAAGAAGAAGGAGAAGGAAATAATCAAAGAAAAGAAGTATAGGAAACAGGAAATGAAGAAAATTTTGAAAAATTGATAAACACAGATGTTTTGAATTTGTAGATCTTTCTCAGAAAAAACAATTATTATATTTTTGATTGTGCCATGTAACTAAATTTTCTTAAAACTGAAAGCATGTCATTATATTCATGAATTAAATAATTTAGTTACCTAAAGCTAGAACATGCAAATGCTCAATGACCACTTCACCATACAATAAAATATACAAAATATTTTAGATAAACAGAAGAAACATATTTTAGATAACATGTGGCTTGATTAAATAACTTTGCTCCAAGTTTGCAACATTATGAACACCAATACAACTTATAACAACCTTTAAGTATGTTAATGAAAAGTATTCCAAATCGAAAAAGAAAAATAAGCAAATTTTATCATACCCCATAAGAGATGGGTCAAACCGGAAAAGATGTCAACCCCAAAAGTGCTTTAGAAAATAGAATGCAAACATATTCACTGTAGTCAAGCTTCAACAATATCAATAGGAAAAAAAATGCAAGCCAAGACTCAATATCATAATAACAACTTTCATTCTTCAAATTCTCATATACTGTTACTCTCTTGAATGTTAATTGGAGGTGGGATTTAGATAAAGAAAAAAAAGAGAGAATAACATCCAAAATCAAAACTAAATTGAAATATTTGAACTTAATTGCAATATTGATCAAAACAAAATTTAATATAGTTTTAATATAATTAATTTTATTCTTTTAAAATATAAGTTGACCATAAACGTATAAGGCAAGAAATTATAAGTCATAAGTATTAATGATGATTTCAATTTTTTTTTTTGAAAAAGTAGCAGCCGCAATTTTAACCATTGTGAGCCGTCCAGATTGGGTTTAATTTTGAGAGTGATTTTGAGCCGTCCAGATTGTTCAAAATTGTGAGTTGGAATACACATAGCATGTTGGACGCTGAGGTGGCTTTTTTGTAGTGCTTATGTGGAATTTTAAAATGTTGATGTGTCATGCTTATGTGTACACATTCTTGAATGTGTATAGTTATGATTATGATTATGATTATGATATCTGGTTTACATTTTTGTTGATTGATATAACAAAGATTTCGAATTCAGTCCTCAACACAAATATCTCCATTTGTGCTCATAGTTTGTACTGGGTACGTACATGGAATTACTAGTGTTTTTATATGAAGATTTCCTTTTGCAAAACAACAATGTTAACATTGAATTGTTAGATCATGTTTCTCTCCTGCATGTAATTGTTTTTCACTTTTTCTTATATCTCACTTATTTTCTTTACAATCTGCTGTAATTTTTAGACAAATTACCACTTCATGTTAGCATATTTAACACTAAAACTACATTGTTTTAGGAGTCCTCTTATGTTGTGACGACACATAATTGGAATCGTTTCAAGTACAGCGTCAGATTTCTATCCATTAATGATTCTACTGTTTTTAATGTATTCGTAACAACTACATTGTTAACTTAGTTTATGTTTATAGGTTCAGCGTTGATGTCATTGTGGCGGACCACACAAGGACACCAATCTTCGCCCTCAGGGGAGCTTCGACTTTCCATTTCTATGAAGAACACCTTCGCGTTTATAATATACACGAACCAGTTATGAAGCAAAAACATATTTAGTCCAAAGGGAATATTACTTGGGATAATATGGAGAGCTCAAAAAGAGTTTGGATAGTTTTTTTTAATAGGATGATCATGGTAGTAAGTCTCGTTGTTTGTAAAAAATGTTAAATATGCTTTTTGTCTATAAAATTTAAGTTTTTTATTTATTTTAGTCGTGCCAAAATTTTTCACAAACTTTTAGTTCTCGCAATTTTTTCTTTCATCAGTTTTAATCTGTCATGGCTTTTAATATATTTTTTTTGACTTTTTATAGCACTTTTAAGCGCTATTAAAAGTGACGTGAGACTAAAACTGATGAGAAAAACACTTGAGCAATCAAAACTAGGTGAATTTTTTTTGAGTGACTAAAATAAAAAACTCAAATTTTATAAGGATAAAAACATATTTAACCAAAAAAAAACTTGGGAAGTGTTGTTCAAAAAAGTCTTGTAAAAAAAGCTTGCAAGTCTTAGTTTAAATTTTAACGTATCAGAGGAGTTAGTTGATAATTCATTTCTAATTTTATACCACCAGATCCAAGCTGAACTAACTTCCTCAGTAGGCGGTTGATTAGAGTCCAGTTACAAATATAAATCTATTTTTTTTATATTTTTTTAAAAAGAAGTTATTATCTTCAATCAAACAAGCAATAAATTAAAAAACAAAAAAGCGCAAGTAGTAAAGCGAGTGAGAGAAAGCGAGAGAAGAGGAAATTGAAGAAAGAGGAAATAGAAGATGAAGAGCGGTGGTGGTGGTATGGGCGTGGTTCCTTCGTACGGCGTCCCCGCAAAACGACGGTGGAGAGGTTTCGTAATTGCGGTGTTAGGTCTCGTCATTCTTTCTATGCTCGTTCCTCTCGTCTTCTTGCTCGGTCTCCACAACGGTTTTCACTCTTCTGGTACTCTCTTTTTTTCATTCCTTTCTCACTTGATCTCGTGAAAATTCACTGAGATCTGTCACTTTCTTACTCTCAATTTCATCAAATGCTTTTTGTTTTTCCTACATTTTCTATACGTAACAGATCCACATCAATTTGATTTCTCTTTCAATCATATCACACGTCATTCGTAATGACGCAATGTTATACGTTCTGGATCCAATCGCTTATCACATTGCACAGGAAACTTTATCGCTAGTGAATCCAGTTTTGTTTGTTTTTTTCATTTTTTTCATATTCATAATATTGCTTCAAGCTCGAAATACTTTGAGCCGTTTAATTTTGTTGTTCTTTAAGTTTCGTGTATGATCTCACTATAAGTAATTCATCGCTTCCTTTTCTTGTGTTTCGTTTTTTAATACAGAAAAGTTCAATGCACGTTTGCTTCGACGTTCGATTAATGATCAATTATGTAATAATTCAATCCAATTTAAGTTTTGTGAAAAATAACTGTTTTGCTATTATTATTATTATTTTTGGCGATTGACAATGTTAGTATCTTATTTAGAATTGTGTTTCTATAGTGTAGTAAAATGCGAAACGTTGTGTCTCGTGCTTTGGATTTATCTATGGATATTTATTCGTAGTTGTAGTAATAATGAATGTACTGTTTTTTTAATTAAATTTCCTCCGCTTACAAAAGATCATGTACGGATATGAATGGGGAATTTCATTTGTTTATATATTTTGTAAATTGTTTTTTCCCTAACCTTGAGCGTCATTTGTCTTTGTTGTGTTTATGCAGGATATATATATGAACAGAGAAGTTCTCCTTCGGTAAGAATTCAATTCAAATGGAGTATTTGTGAACCTATGACAATATTTATAGCTCAATGTATAGTTATTATTATTGTTAAGTCAGTGTTTTTTTTTCCTCACTTTCATTTCTGTTATTTTCCAAATCAGAGTCAGAAAGGTCTTGAAAGATATGATAGACATGATGTTGGCCATAACGAGAAGCAGTCTGAGGTATGGTGGTTTAATCCCAACCCAAGCTTTTTTCTTCTTCTGGCAAACTTCTGTGGAATATTTTTAGATCATAGTTACCTCATTGCTTTAGCTAGTGTTTGGAACCATGGTGAACAATCGTAGACACAAGGCAAAAGGGAAGCTACATTTAATTGTGGTCAAGATATACGGTTGTCCCCATTTCCAGTAGAAAATGGGTGAATACTTTTCAAAATTGCAATTGGTATGCTGTATGCACATGTATTGATGGGATATTCTCAAAGAGAAAAAGTGGGAAACAATTAATCCTTTTATTAGGGTAACAGTAATGAAGTCCAAAAGGAATGTGTGGTTGGTGTATGGAGCAAAGAGGACTTTTAACATTAACATTAAAAAATCTAAATCTTATCCCCCAAAGCTCTGACTAAAATTTTTTTTTTGTACTTTTTTCAGAGTGAAAAATCAAGTCATGTGCAGGAACTGATCACAAAATTTGAGCCAACTCTTCCAAAGGTTCTCTGCATAACACTCTGGTGGTTAATTTTTATGTCATTGTTTAGAAGTTTGTTTGATAAAATATTTTATTTATAAATAATAACCGATAACTCATCCTCTGGTCAATTTATTCTTGCCTAATCTAATCTAATTGAAAAGAAAACTTAACATATTGGAATTGTCGTCGTTGTAAGGTTTCCTGGTTCTACGTCAAACTTAATATCTCATTCATGTAAGTCGCTGATTTTTTATTTTATTACAGTAAAAGAAATTGTTAGAAAACAAAATAGGGGAACACAGCTAAAAGAAGGACATAGAAGCCTCCAGAACAGAAAAAGAAAAATACATCAGAGAACAGCTAAATATAAATAAACAATACAACAAAAGCTGCCCAATCTCCTTTATACTTGAGAGATACATAGGTAATCCTATCCTAACAAAAGCTGCATAAACTGCACATTCCCACAGAAAATTTGTATCTTTGGTTTAGCCAAAGTTCTTTTATCTAGCCATTAGAATACACTGACCAGAATCCCCATATAAGCTGTTCCAAAAAAGGACCCCCCCCTACATTGCAAGAATTGGTGCACTTATGTGCACCAGTATGGACAAGACTAATTTTTGCTGGGATTAAAATTATTTTGTACGGTTGGGGGTATGGATGTACTGAATTGTCTAAAATTATAAGATTCTTAAGATCAAGGTAGATAAGAATCCTTCTTACACATGGAACTGAATGGGGCTGGGGGGCACTACACCATATGCATCTAGAAAATATGTGGCACACAATATTATTAATCATCAATAATAATTTTGCATGTTAGGATGTTCTGAAGAATTATGCTCGAGGAGACAAGAATGGAACCATCAACAGTGGTGCCAGTGATGATAAACAAAAAGGTGCTTCTGCTGATTCAATACCATAATCTCATGATACCTTGTTGGCAATTATTTCCTTCTCTTTTCTGTTTATAATTTTAAATAACTTTCAGGTTTCAAGGCGCCACCTAAAGCTGTTCCGCAGCCACCTCCAGCTTCTAATGTACGAATATATTACTCATTTTTTGGAATCTTTATTGAACACATAATTGCTCAAAAAAGTTCAATTCACGACACAGACTTATTTATACTAGTAATCTTAGCAAGCAGAATATCGTATAGCCAGTATAATCTCAATGCAATTAAATTCACTACACACTATGTTTAGAACTACTAACGTAATATAAACAAAATGAAACTCTTAATGAACTAGCAGAAAACATCTAGATCCAAAACAACCTGACCCATTACAACTAAAGAACCTCAGCAGCTAGCGCTACCCCCCACCACCCCAAATAAAAATATACCAAAACCTTTGCCATCCTCCTTGGCAGATAGCTGTTAGACGTCTTCAACATTTCTACTCAGTGGTCCTATCAACCAGTCATCACAATTAGGTTGCATTACAACTAACTAACACAAGCAAAGCTCTTTTACTTATTAGATCTGAAGTCTTCAATTCGTGACTCCCAATTTACCAAGGCAAAGCCAAACTACATTAATCCACTCTGCAGCTCGCTTGGGTGCACCTACCTTGGGTATCTCATTCTTCCTCTATTGCTACTCAATGGATCATGCTGTCAACCATGAACTGTAACGGAATCAGAATCCATCTTGACTTATCTCCTTTTAAACCAAATCAGCTGGATCCAGATCATAGCTTGCTGAACTAGTTGAGCCTTAACTCTGGCCTAAAAAAACACCAATCACATTCAAGTCTCTACACCTAAAAACCTCTCAACCATGCACACACTAAGTCTGCATTAATCAAAGCCAAAATCTTCTTGACCCACATCTCCTTGATCGGTGTCATCTAGTCCACAGCTTTCCTGATTATGAACAGTGCATTCGATGTGACTCTTGGAAACTCTAAAAAAAAGACTGAAATTCCCTTCTGTGGGTTTGGAAAGAGACCCCCCACCTCCCCAAAGAAAAAAAAGAAACTGAAAGGAGAAGATGGGAAATACATCATGGTTATAAGAAAGGATTCCAGAGTTGGGAATTATCCTCTGCACAGTGGAAGGGAGGACACAAGTCATGATGGAAACTGGACACACTTCTCTTACTGTCTTACACCATGTTGAAAGTTGAAAGACTTCACTGGATGACACTCGGCATAGTTCAATTCATAACACTGACTTAGACTCCCTATTTATATTGATAATATAGGTCAACATCTAATGTTGTTTGTACACTCAGCCTCCTAGTGTTATAACACAAGTTACATAACTTCACACAGTGAACATCTTTAAAAGCTAGTGTATCTATTATTGTTCATGTAGCTATTTGAACTAATTTAAATTCAACAACAGAATCCTAAAGGCGGTCAAATTGAACAAGTCACCGACACCAAAACAAGTTCTGCTGATGGAAATGGAAAGTCATGTGAGCTTACATATGGTAGTTATTGCCTATGGCAACAAGAACATAAAGAAGATATGAAAGATGCCATGATCAAGAAATTGAAAGACCAACTATTTGTGGCTAGATCTTATTATCCTAGCATTGCAAAACTCCCAGCACAAGACAAATTGTCTCGCCAACTGAAACAGAATATACAAGAGCTGGAGCATGTGCTTAGTGAATCTACTACAGATGCTGATCTTCCGCCAATGTAAGCTGATACTATCTTATTTTTCTTTTGCCCCCAAACTTAATTGTTGCATTCTGCTTGAGGAGTTATTGGTATCTGATGATTTTTTTTCAACATAAGTTCACCCTCAATCAACTTGTAAAAAATATATAATTTTCAGTTTTCTTATCTGCTTGCAGATCTAGCTTTTGGTAATTTTCTCAAGTCCCAATGTCTTTGTTGAGTTTTCATACTTTAGAGGCCTTAAAGTAGTTAACTAACTTAGTCTTCTAAAGTGACTTGTATTATTTTTGTTAGCTCCTTTCTACTATATCTTTGTCTATACTTCTATTCTACTTGAATACACATTTTTAGTTCCTTATTGTTACCCGGACAACTGTTTAAACTATAGGATCTACTGCAAATCATAGCCTTACCATTCTTTCCTATCTCAACTTTGTTCTATCTTGGGGTTAAAGATGTTCTTTCTTATGTTTTAACTTTATTTAGGCTACTTTTGTGATTCCATCCCTTAATATGCCCCCTCATAAAAATGCACTATCTCATTTTTACATATGCTGAAATTAAACTTTTATTTAGAACAGTAGCGGTGATAAGGATCAAATTAGAGTAGTGACGAGTTGGTAAAGGAAGCTCTAAAACCATGTCATGAATTAAATCTCTGAAAAAGCTTAAACTATTAGATTAGGAGTTAGAATGCGAATGGTTTTATTATGCCTCTTAGCGAGGGTTGACTACACTTGTGTTTCTCTCGCTCTTTTTCATTTGAGTTGCTAAAGTTTACAAGAAATTTTATAAAGGTATTCAAAATTATTTTATAGGGTTGAGAATAAATTGGAGAAGATGGAAGTTGCAATAGCCAGAGCTAAATCAGTCCCCGTGGAATGCAGCAATGTTGACAAGAAACTTAGACAAATATATGATCTAACTGAGGATGAAGCTGATTTCCACATGAAACAGAGTGCATTCCTGTATAAACTTAATGTTCAGACAATGCCTAAGAGTTTTCACTGCCTGTCTCTGAAACTAACTGTAGAATATTTCAAATCTTCACATTATGAAGAGGAGGCCGATTCAGAAAAATTTGAAGATCCTTCATTGCACCATTACATTATTTTCTCTAATAATGTACTTGCAACGTCTGTAGTTATCAACTCCACCGTAACTAACGCAAAAGTATGTCATGTTTCTAGTCATGCACCTTTGAATTAATAGAGGTTGGATTTTAGCAGCTATTTTAATAATTTTACTTGTTGCTGCACAATATTTCAGGCAAGTCGGAATCAGGTTTTTCATGTGTTGACCGATGGACAAAATTATTATGCAATGAAGCTCTGGTTCATGAGGAACAACTATGAGGAAGCCGCTGTTCAAGTGTTGAATGTTGAGCATCTTGGGCTGGACAGCCAAAAGGACGATCAATTACAACTGTCCTTACCTGAAGAGTTCCGTGTTTCATTTCGCAGTTATGACAATCCATCCATGGGCCAGATTATAACAAAATACCTTTCAATTTTTTCTCATTCGCACTATTTGCTTCCTGAAATATTCAGCAAATTGAAGAAGGTTGTGGTTTTGGATGATGATGTTGTTATTCAGAAAGATTTGTCAGCCCTGTGGAGCCTAGATATGGGAGACAAAGTTAATGGTGCAGTGCAATTCTGCTCAGTAAGGCTGGGTCAATTGAAAAGTTATCTGGGCGGGAAAGGTTTCGGTCAACATTCCTGTGCATGGATGTCGGGGTTGAACATAGTTGACTTAGCGAGGTGGAGAGCGCTTGGTCTCACTCAAACTTACAGAAGGTTGATAAAAGAGGTAAGTGGCTAAGATCACTAGATCTGCAATACAGTATTTTTATACATTACTAATATTGGAAATAGCAGTATTGAAAATAATATTATTCAATATAGCCATAGTAGTAGATGTGTCAAATTGGGCTGAGCTCAATGGATTGATCTGAAATTCTGAATAACCCAACAAAATGAACGGACTAAATTTTTTTGCCTGACCAGTGTGGGATGCTGCCCCCATTAGCTTGGCCTTCAAACCATAGAATTGTCAAATGTACTAGAATTATCAAGGGACTATGTGTTATGAAGATTTTTTTTTAATTCTCAATTCTCAATTAGTTTGCTTTCTTTTTCAAGTTTTGTACAGGAAACTGTGAAAACTATTTTTTGTTGTTTTCACTAATTCACAACTTTGAATATAAGATGTGTGGAAAAAATATTCTGAATAATATTAGAATTTTATGTAATTACAAGCACTAATCCTGAATATATAGAGAAGCTATACATAATGGGCCTAAGACAAAGAATGCTAATAATTACAAAATATAAGATAAAAACTACATATTTTCAATAATCCCCCTCAAGCTGGTTATCATTCTCAGCTTGCAAGTAAGTTGGTTGAAACGATTTGTTGGCAAACCCTTTGTTGAACATTTACTTGTTGATGCTCAGAAGGAATGTAGGTTGCTGTTATCAAGCCATTATCCAACTTCTGCTTGATACAGTGTTGGTCAATCTCAATGGGTTTTGTCCCGCCATGTTGCACAAGATTATGAGCAGTGTTAATATCATCAACATACACAGGAAGTACAATTTGTTTTCCTTTCTATGAATGTTTGAAGAAGAGTGTATGATTGCTTTGGCCTTCCTTTGTGGCCCAAGCACACCATTGCTTTTTTGTATCTTCTAAAACATGCTTTGAGGGATTGTTTCTGTCCATATAAAGCTTTATTTTCCTCAATCAGAGCATACCTTGTTTGATTCCTTGTGGGTCCAAAACTCCAAATCCATTCATCCAAGTTTCCATGCAAGAATGTGTGCCTAGTTCCCACCCAAAGTGGTCGGTAAATGAGAGTACAATGGAGGCAATGTTTATCTTGGCCACATGAGCATTACTCCTCATAATCAATGCCATAAGTCTGAGTGTACACTAATCTTCCCTTGTATCGATCGAGAGTGTTATTTGATTTTTGCTTGACCGTATAAATCCACCTACAACCAAGTAGTTTCTTGCCTCCTAGGTTCTTAGGCTCTCAACAATCTCCTAAGTACCATTCCTTTCAAGTGTTTTCATCTCCCCATCCATAGCTTTGACCCAATTTACATCATTTAGTGCCTCTTGCACAGATGTCAGAACTCTTAGAGTCAAATTTTGATAAAACTATGATATTGTAGGGAAAGATGTTTAGAGGAAACAAATTGAAAATAAGGTAGTTCGCACAATACATTTAACCATTTTCTCAAAAAAATGCGTTAATCATCTGGATCTGAGTCAAGAGTATCGGAAATCTGAGAATAAGTGTAGAAATTATCTTAGGTACTTACCTTTGATTTAGACAATTGAAGTTGTTTTTGGACTAGGTTGTGTTTTCCTCTCCTCTGGTAACTCAATGTTGGTTCAATAGTGTCGAAGGTGCCGATTTTTGCAAAACAAAAGACAGAGGAGGAATGGGGACAAAACTAGTGACACAAATAGGTAGCTCAAGGACAACAAGAAATTGGTGACTCAATGGCTCATTAAGGGAAGGAACCGAGACTCATTCCAAATTGTTGCTCCCCTTGAAGCTGGGGACAAGGGAAAAAAAGGCACGTTCATGGAATGTGATATCTGTAGAGACAAAGTATGTACGATTAGAAGAATGATAACATTCGCATCCCCTTTTGTTAGGGTCGTTGTAACCCATAAAGACACGTCCAACTGCACGAGAATCCAATAGTGTATTTTTATGAAAGGACAAAAACAATACGCCCAAATAATGGAGACTAAAGATTCTGCGTGATATGAATAGAAGGAAAATGTGAGATCATGAACCGAATAGGACAAACATTCCCTTGAACACAAGATGGCACTCGATTTACTTGCTTCGCCCCAATGTGTTTTGGACAGACATTTGGAAGAGAAGGGCTCGAGGAACTTTGACTGGTGGGTTTTTCATTTTTGCAACCTAACACGTAAATTCATGAATGATGCCCTATTTATTATTAAAGCCTGAAGGCTATGATTCACATATTCCTTCCCATTGTCAGATGTAATTTTTGTGGCCTTTCCCAAGTTGAGTTTGTACCATGTGGTAAAATTGAATGAACAATTGAGGTATTCTTGTTTTATCCTTCATTAAGAATAGCCAAGTAACTGGAGTATAATCATAAAAAAAGGAAATAAACCATCTCGCATAAATAGAAATAGGGTTAGGTCTACAAACTTCAAAATGAATGTGATCAAATGGTTCCTCACATTTAGTAAGACTAGAAGGAAAAGCATAACCTATTGGCAAAAGTTACAGTTAAAAGACTCAGCGGAGTTTGTAAAAATGACGATGGAAACATATAGATCTCAGTAAAGAAAAAGGAGGTTGCCCAAGATGCTTGAGCTGATGAAGGACTTGTGAGGCGGAAGAGTGAGACTCAAGCTGAAAACAGGACGCTTATGAATAGAGATTAAGTTATTAGGAAGTTTGGGAGTATCAAGCATGTTTTGAAGTTTAAACGGTTGAAGGTCAATATTCCCAAAACCACTAACATGGGTATGAGAACCATCAACAACAGTAATATCACGAACCTTGGGAGGAGGAATAGGACAAAAGATGTTGGGAACCAAATGTCACGTGGTCAGTGACATTAGAATCAATGATCTATGCATTGCAAGGGATAGTATCAGGTGCAGTAGACGATATGGAACAACGTCATACATTGCAAGGGATAGTATCAGGTGCAGTAGATGATATGGAACAACGTCTATTACCGTTCATTGCACAAGAACAATATTTAGAATTGTTACTTAGAGAGTCAAGGGGAGTTCTCAAGCGATCCAAGTCACTAACCCTCAAAACCGTGGAGGAATGCTCAGAGGAAAAGTCTTCTACAGTTCTTTCCATTTAATTTAAATAAAAAAACACAGGAGCAGAGCTGTTGTAAAAGTGAATCAAAAAAAGCCTTCTCAAGTCCCACAAAATAGAGAGGTCTGATTGGGAAGTTGCCTCCGACAGCGGTGGCACGTGAGGATGAGCTGGCTGTTCAATTCTGGGGTTAGACCGGTTTGGGGCCAGCAAACTTGTTGGTGGGATTGTCTGATGTCGATGCCTTTGAGTTACATACGTTTTTCTTGTGCATATGTGATTACAACAAGGCACATTATTGCAAGGAAGATTGCAGACAGCTAGGGTTTATGCAGAAGCGAGACTCCCGAGATTGAGAGCTCGTGATACCACATGGAATTAGTATTCTAAATAATATTAAAATTGAATGTATAGACACGCTTTACTATACCTGACAGGCGTAACACAGAATGCTAATAATTAATTTTACTAACTATAAGATAATAAAAACCAAGGTTTACAACAAGGTGGTATTTTTGCAGTTAGACGTGAAAATGAAATATATTTTTGCAAATCAAAAGGTTCCGAAGTCTCTTTTTTAACTGAAATGAAATATCATCTTAAAACAAACCTGTAAATCTTTTACATAACTTTCAATAAAATTTAAATAAATTAATTATTCATAAATTATTTTAAACTAACCTGTAATGAGAATAAAAAATTGAAATGTAAGCCCGGAGACCTTGAATAGCTAGCACAAAGCTTGTATAGGACCGATTTTGACCAACAATTTTGTTGACCCGCATTAAATTCTTGCCCAAATAGACTAAGCCAGCCTGAATTGACACTAGTTATAAATAGTAGTAGTGCAGCTAGTTTATTTGTGTTTAGGATTTGTTGGTCATTTATCATTCATGTTACTTAATGCGTGCAAATATCTTGCTTCTACCCACCAAAAACAATCTTGCCCATAGATACATACACCTCTGCGAAGCGTATCCAACTTAAGAAATTCATAAACCACCGTACGGAATCTTAATTTATTCTTCAGTACCATTAATTGGACATGGATTTTTTGTTTGGTCTCTCCCTGCGGGTTTCTTTCTGCTCCCCCTTAATTGTTATGAATTTATTTTGGGAAGGGTCAGAAGTATTCTTTTCATTTAGATGTGTCATTTTCTACTTAGTTACCTAAGGGTATGTTTGGATGGAGGGTTTAGGAGGGGAGGGGAGGGGAGGGGAGGGGAGGACTTGATTTTCAATTCTAAATTGAGGAAGCTATAAAATATTTCTAAACAAAAATGAAGTGTGATTAACAATGTTTTATTATTATCTAATCATATTATTCTTTCAATTTTTTAAAATCTCAAATAAATATTAAAATATAGACCAAGCCCTCCAAACCCCTCCCCTCCAAAACCCTCCCAAACATACCCTAAAGGATTCTGTTGCCTTCAATGATTGTATGATGCAGTTTGTTGTAGTCTGTTATCTATGCTTTCTGATGCTATTTTTTTTCCTTATGTAGTTGAGCGTACAAAAAGGATCCACTAAAGCTGCTGCATGGCCTGTAAGCTTGCTTGCGTTTGAGAATAAAATATATCCTCTCAACGCGTCGTGGGTACAGTCTGGACTGGGTTATGATTACGCAGTTGATTCTAATGCCATTAAAACAGCTCCAGTGCTACACTATAATGGGAAAATGAAACCTTGGCTTGATCTGGGAATTCCAAATTATAGAAGGTATTGGAAGAAGTTTCTGAACAAAGAGGATCAGCTCTTGAGTGAGTGCAAGGTTTCATAGTAAGTTTTGGTCAGTGTAAGCTTGCGTGTTTGGAAATTGTAGGGGTGAGCTTTTAAGAAGCAAAAAGAGAATGCCTGTTATCAAGGTGCTCAATTTTCCGATCTAATTTTCAAAGGGGTTTGTGGATGAAGCGATAGGGTTGATGGGCTTAACACACCAGTTATAAAATTAACCAGTCAATAAGGAACCTGAAACTTCACTGCATTTGGGCAAAATCATTAAGAAGTCTGAGCACCCTAGCAGTTTTCAAGATAGCTAATTGATGTGTTGAGGTTTTCTCCCATTGTATTGGTGGTGGGCAGTACGAAGAGTTATGCATGAGCAAAGGCAGTATAACTCAAATATAAAGATAGTGCAATTGTTTATTTCGAGATTTATTATGCTTCATGATGTAAATTATTCATAGCTGGGAAACAAGTAGAATGATTCCTTCTAGTTCTTTGGATTTATTATTTGCCCAAAGTTTGTTCTTATTTGATGACAAGAATGTTATCAACAGCTATATAAAAGAAGAAAAAAAAAAGAAACAGTTTTGTCCCGTGGCAATACTTTCAGTAACTATATACCATTGCATTAACTATTTACTGCATTATTGAACTGGGTGGGCTCGTTAATTAGTTGTTTTCATTTGCAGTTATGGTTTGGTGTTTGTAGTTGTGGAAATTTAAAGTTAATAATATCAAAAGGGTTACGGGATTGATGATTTTGAAATATTTAGTGTTATAACAAACTAGTTTTTGATATGATGCACTATTGGTGTTGGGGGAGTCCGGGGGAGCACCGGGAGCAACAACGAGCTAGTCAATGAACCGGACCACCAAGAGACTTGGATGTCACATCTCCACCCAAAACCTTAAGGCGTTAGGTATATGGGTCTCCTCTCTTATAACCAGGATCCCTCCCGCTCCCCCACCAAGCCGAACCATGGCTTTGATACCACTTGTTGGGGAGTCCGGGGGAGCACCGGGAGCAACAACGAGCAAGCCAATGAACCAGACCACCAAGAGACTTGGACGCCACATCTCCACCCAAAACCTTAAGGTGTTAGGTATATGGGTCCCCTCTCTTATATGTCCTTCATATAGCCCATTCATAGCCGATGTGGGACTTATAACCACTCACACTTGAATTTTCAACATCTCCCCCCAAGTGTGAGTCATCCACATCACTATACTTGATCCAAACCAGGATCCACTACCCGCTCCCCCACAAAGCCGAACCATGGTTCTGATACCACTTCATAGTCGATGTGGGACTTATAACCACTCACACTTGAATTTCCAACATCTCCCCCCAAGTGTGAGTCACCCACATCACTATACTTGATCCAAACCAGGATCCCTCCCGCTCCCCCACCAAGCCAAACCATGGCTTTGATACCACTTGTTGGGGAGTCCGGGGGAGCACCGGGAGCAACAACGAGCTAGCCAATGAACCGGACCACTAAGAGACTTTGACGCCACATCTCCACCCAAAACCTTAAGGCGTTAGGTATATGGGTCTCCTCTCTTATATATCATTAGCTCATTCATAGCCGATGTGGGACTTATAACCAATCACACTTGAATTTCCAAGATCTCCCCCCAAGTGTGAGTCACTGATAACTCTATTTTATATAGGTTATTTATGCTCTTAATACTTAAATCAAACTCACTTCTCAAGTAATTTTAGTACTTAAATATGTGAATATGTGATTAATAGTGTAAAAGCAGGTTATAAGTCAATTCCCTAAATATTGGGCATAATAGGTGCCTTTGTGAATATATTGATGTTCTGCCTTAGTGCTGCAGCGGTATGCCATCAATGAGACGCTACAACGTTATGAGGCGGCTGGCCATTGGGATATTTGTGTAACCACTTGCTGAAACGCTGAGTCATCACCATCCTCAGCATGACATTGAAGCCCAAGTGGAGTCAACAAGACACTTGGCGTCTCCCAACTGATTCCCACTTGATAGTTGATAGTTGGTAATGATTTTAATCATTACCACTTTTTGTAAAGTAGCTTTATGGATAATTAAGATATTGTCTAATTAGGATATTATCTATAAGGGATATATCTAATCGAAGACAACAAAAAAAAGTTACATTATTCCTACGTAGAGAGAGTTTTAACTTGGAGAAGAGCTAACTTGACAATTTGGTTTTCCTCCATTGTTATTCCAATCTTGAAGCTTTTATTTTGTAATATAATTTTTAGATTTCATAAGAGGTTTTGTTCAAGCCATAGCTTCATCTAACGTATATGACTTGGGATTCTTGGAGTGCATCTTTTGCAACCATTCTCCTCTTCTCTACCTACGGTAATATAAGCTTGTTTGTTTGTATTGCGATGATGAAGCTTGTCATGAGCTAAATCACTTTGTAGTTGGATTGTTCTTAGTGTGTAATGAACCTTGAGTAGCTTTTATATAATATTATGATGTTTGCGTTTCATTCCTTGTGTTATAATGCTTTCAACTTTGTTTTGGGACTGATCAACTAAAATAAGGGAGCTTTGTGGGTACAGACATGGTTCACAAAGAGAACTCAAGGAATGATATGAATGAAAAACCCTTTAAAGACATTTAAAGGAAGTACTACTTAACCCTAGACATAGGGGAGTAATAGTTCATAAGGTGTATGCTGTAAGATCTTAATATACAGGGGTAAAACTTATTTAGAGCCTAGACATAGGAGTCTTGTAACATAGCCCTGACGATAGTGACTGAAAGACACGCCACCATGACGCTACAACGTCTGTTGATTCTGTAAGCACTACAACGCTTAACGCTACAGCGTCTAATATTATAGAACACTACTCTTGGTAATGTACATAACTGCTGAGCTATCCAACTCACTCTTAAATATCTTCAATTCATTACTATTTTATCTCAAATCAATATGTTTACAACTCTACACTTTTATTTGTCACCATACTTGTTTTACTAAGTTGCTAATCACTTAAACTTCTTAGATTAATTCCAATCCCTGTGGGAACAAACTTTACTTATCATTATATTACTTGTTGCGATTGTGTATACTTGCACATCTACTTTTCGCACAACAAGTTTTTGGCGCCGTTGCCGGGGATTGCATTTAATTTCTATTGTTTAAGTTGTTAGTAAGCTTAGTGCCTATTTTACCTTGGTGTGTTGTTTCTTGTTGCTGCAGCAGTAAGCGCTACAGCGTATGCCCAGGTCTCAACCACCAGAATTTGAGCCATACTCAGAACCAGAGAGAAGGTTCAGGAAACTAAGACATTTTCAAACACCCAGAGATAAATTCAGGGAGCTCAGACCCACCATGTCAGAGCATAGTCAGAGAACCAATTCTGGTAGAGCTACCACTCCACATGGAAGATCTAATTCTAGTAGAGGAGGAACTGAACCAGGTGGAAGGGGTAGAGGTAGAACTCATCAACCACCCACCCCCACCTTACATGACCAAGAGGACTGGTACAGAAATCAATTCATAAATGAAGGACCTGCTCAAATGGTAAATGCCAGAGATAGACCAATGAGGGACTATGCCGTGTTTGATCCACAAACAATGGAGACAAGCATAGCAAGACCCACTCTCCATACAGCTCATTTTGAATTCAAACCTATGATGTTCCAAATGTTGCAAACAGTGGGACAATTTGGTGGTGCTCCTCAAGAGGACCCATATTTACACTTGAAGCAATTTTTGGAAGTCTGCAGTAACTTCATCATTCCAGGGGTAAGTGATGATGCATTCAGACTAAAAAATTTTCCTTATTCCTTGAAGGATAGAGCAAAGGCCTGGTTAACCTCTCTAGAGCCTAACTCTATCCATACTTGGAATGAAATGGCTGAGAAATTCTTAGCAAAATATTTTCCTCCAAGTAAGAATGTTAGAATGAGGAATGAGGTTACTGCATTCAGACAAAAAGATGCTGAAACACTGTTTGAAGCATGGGAGAGATGGAAGGAGCTGTTAAGAAAGTGCCCTCATCATGGTATACCTGTGATTATCCAAATGGAGACCTTCTACAATAGACTATGTGGATACCTTGTATTGCAGGATAAGTTTTGATGATGAAAAAGACAAAGGCAAAGTTGATGGCCAAAGTTAATAAAAGTGACGAAACATCAAAGTCACAATCCAAGACAAACAAGCTCAAGAATTGAAGATCCAAGTTTAAGGGTAGTCCTTAGATATAAAGGTAGTCCTTAGATATAAGGGTAGTCCTTAGAGTTTGAGTGTATCTTAGGAAAAAGTGTAAGCTCTTTCGAAGGTCAGCTCGTATCTCAAAGTCTCACACACTCACAAGTTTTTCAAAGATGCATGCATACTTACGTAAACATTCTTATCATCTTTAAAAACATAAAAATCGATTTCCTCATGCATAAACATACATCAAATCGATTTTCAGGTCAATCAGAAAAGAAAGAATCGATTGTCAGGTCATGTGGTTTCATTGCATAAATCGATATTCAGGCCAAACATTCTCAAACAAAGAATCGATTCACACACTTTTAAACTAGGCTGAGAATCGATTCCTACATGTCCCAGGCAAGCTGAGAATCGATTCATACAAGTTTTAACTTAGTAAAGAATCGATTCCTAGCCCTTCGTGGTTCTCAAGAATCGATTGTCCCTATTTTTCAAACAAAATCAAAATCGATTCCTCACTTAAATGAATCGATTCCTAGATCAAATGCTTTCAACAAAGAATCGATTCCTACACTATTTTCAACGTAAACTTGATTTTCTCATACCCTATAAATAGGCACTGCATTACGTTCATTTTTTCACACAACCCATTTTCACGAATCAGAGAACATTTTGAGAAAAACTCTTCACGCTTTTACTTCTGCTCGTCACGCACCGTTGGTCCGTCTGAGCTGATCTTTTGCTAAGAGTTAGCTGGGGTTGCATTCTTCAAGTTGTAATATCTGCCTTCGTTAGAGGTATTTCTGTCTTTATATTTGTTATTGTTTAATTGTTGTGATTTGTACTAGAGAGTGGGGTATCTCTCTAGGGTAGCTGTTTGTACTAGGAAGTGGGGTATCTTTCTGAGGCAGCTGATTGTAACAGGGGTGGGGTATCTCTTGTTATTGTTGTAGTAGATTTGAGGGCTCTCCATAGGTGGGGTATCCTAGGTGGAGAGTGCCTGAGTCTGTAAAGGTTTTCCAAGGCACCTGTAAGCCTTGTTGTTTTGGTTAGTGGAAAATCTCACAAGGGTGTGAGGACTGGACGTAGGTCACTAGGAGGTGACCGAACCAGGATAAATCTCTGCGTGCTTTACTGTTTTCCTGCTTTGCTGTTATACCGCTTTACTGCTTTATATTCTAATTCCTTCGCTTCCACTTAACCTGCGCGGAAATTGATCTAAGTCATTGAAAAGGGGAAAACGTTTTCGAAAGATCTGAAAAGTTTTTAAATCTCAATTCACCCCCCCTCTTGAGACTGAAGCCACTTGGTAACAAGTGGTATCAGAGCTAGACTCTCGTATAAAGGGCCTAGCAGCTTCAAGAGAAATGGCTTCAGGTTGGTCTACGCAAGAGGGTGCTTCTCTTACCCGTCCTCCGGGATTCAACGGGAAAGATTACGCATATTGGAAAGAAAGAATGAGAATCTTTATTGAAGGGGTAGACTTAGATGTTTGGGATGCTGTGGAAAAAGGACCCTATGTCCCCACGCACATAGTAGATGGTGTTCTCACAATAAAAATTAGAAATGAATGGTCTGATGATGAGAAAAGAAAAGTGCAACATAATTTACGTGCTAATAATATTATTACTTCTGCTTTGAGTGCTGATGAATTTTTTCGAGTTTCAAACTGTAAATCTGTCCAAGAAATGTGGGATAATCTCCAAGTTACTCATGAGGGTACAAGTGAAGTGAAAAGGGCAAGAACAAATACTCTTACCAGAGAGTACGAACTGTTTAGAATGAATACAGGTGAAACAATACCAGAAATGCATAAAAGGTTCACTCACATAGTGAATCCGTTAAGCTTGTTTGGAAAGTCATTTCCTGCAGAGGATCTAATCAACAAAGTTCTGAGATGTCTGAATAGAGAATGGCAACCCAAGGTTACTGCTATAGCTGAATCAAGAAATTTAGCTACTATGACTCTGGCTACTCTGTTCGGTAAACTTCAAGAGCATGGACTAGAACTCACCCGTCTAGCTGAGCACGAAAATACAGATAAGAAAAAGAAAAGCTTGGCTCTAAAAGCATCTAGTTCTAGTCGGCTTGATGATAGCGACGACTCAGATGATGAGGTTGATGAAAGTGAAGAGAATATGGCTCTTATGGTTTGGAAGTTCAAAAGGTTCATGAAAAGCAACAACTATCCAAGAAAGAACTTCAAATCAAAAAGGTTCTCTAGCAAAGATAGCTCATCCGGTCCTCCTACTTGTTATGAATGCGGGAAACCCGGGCACATGAAAATGGAATGTCCTAATCTACAGAAAAAGGACTCCAAATTTGAAAAGAAGGCATTCAGGGATAACAAAGGAAGAAAAGCCTACATCGCATGGGAAGGCAACTGCATGGATTCATCAGATGAATCAGAGGATGAAGAAGCTCAAGTTGCATTAATGGCTGATCATGAAAGCGAGAATGAAAACAAGGTAATATCTAACCCTGACTCTCTACAAAATGCATATGATGATTTATATGAAGCTTTTATTGAATTGCATGATGAATCTGTGAAATTAACAAAAGCATTAGGTAAAGCAAAGAAAGTTATTAATCACCTTCAAAATGAAGTAATTGCATTAACTAAAGAAAGGTTAGAACTTAGAAAGGAAAACTACAGCCTAGGTTACCTTAAAGCAAATTATGTCTGTGACAAATGTACTGAGTTTGAAAAGAAAGTCCATGAACTAGAATGGACAATAGGAAAACTATCTAGCTTACAGCAGGCACATCCTAGACACCCTAGAAACAACTACACTAAAAGGCATATGCATCATAGATCTAGACCATGCATCAGTTGTAGTTATTGTGGTAAAAATGGACATACAGCTTCTGTTTGCAGGGCAAGAGGAAGACAAAATTTGAAGAAAGTATGGGTTCCCAAAGGGACCATACTAAGTACTAACCCATAAGGACCCAAAGAAATTTGGGTACCTAGAACCCTTGTTTAAATCATTACAGGTATGCTTCAAGGTATGGGGGACAGATTGGTGCCTTGATAGCAGAATCACAAAAGCTCATGACTGGGAAGAAATAGATCCTTAAACACTCCACCCCAGGTTAAGCAGTCATGTGACTTACATCAAAAATAACTGAGGAAAGAATCCTCAGTAAAGGTTAGTCCGCATTTATAAAACTATCAATTCAATCTCTTAAAAGTGGTCTATACTGTGCGAAATTTTATTTCTGTGTCTTATTCATATAAATTAAAAATAAAGGAACCATCATCTTAGAACCCATGACTCAAATATGTGCATACATGATTAAAGTTAGTCGAGTCCTTTAAAACGGCCAGTCAAAATTATTTTTGGAACCATTGCAAAAGAAACAATTTACTTTCTTTTAAATATAAGTTTCATAGAGCTTTCTTCTTGGGCATTATTTCATGGCATGAATCGATTTCCAAGTCACTTCCAAAGCCTATCATTTAAGCTTAAATCGATTATATATCTATAGGATCTCTCTCTAAACCTCTCAATCGATTATCTCCAACAAATCAATACCACCCTAAAACTTAGGAAATCTAGCGCTAAAACTCCTTATCTTTTCCAACAAGAAAGGCGCAAAATCCCTAAACTATCTCACCATATCCTCACCTATTTTGTTTTGGGCGCCTATCTCTATATATCTAAGCGATTATATTATTCCCTTTTTTTAGCGACCCATCTCACTAGTTCCATAGTGCACTCATCGTAAAAACAACCTCTCCTTGAGCATCTCTCAATGCCTCCAAGAACCAAGAATTTGGGTGTCAAAAGGAAAAAGTTACATGATGGTGAAACTGAAAGTTCCTTTCACTCCAGATATTTCACCAGCCCTGAACAAGCTGACCTCTACAGCAAAAACTTCTCACTCAGAGGATTAGGAACCACTTATGCTCTAGACTTACCCTGGTTTCAAAGTCAAAAGGGGTTTGAGTTTATCAACTGGCTAGAATATCACAAACTGCTAGACTTTGCAACCGAAACAGGTCCAGTCGCTCCAGACATGGTTAAAGCCTTCTACACCACACTTAGCTACAACTGAATCTAAATCAGCCGAACTAAAAGGAACTAAAATCCACCTCACCCTAGCTCAGTTCAGTAGTCTCACCAAGTTACCCTGTGATGGTGACAAATTGATCCATATGAACCCTCCGAAATCTTGGTCCGAATTTGACCTTGGAGATACTTGCATATCCATCTGTCATGCTCTGGCCGAAGTTGGTAAAAAGCCTATACTAGCAAAATCACTCACAACCCAAAATCGGCTTCTCCACTACACCATAGCCCGAACAATCCTTCCGAAAACCTCAAACATTGCTCAGGTAACCTATGATGAAGTAATTTTACTTTGGGGAATCAAACACTAGAAAAGCATAAACTGGGCACATCTGATTATGAGCCACATGATTAGACACACAAAGACAAGCGACAAACCTCTTCCATACCGTGTTCTCATTACAAAAATCCTCCAACATTTCAACATTCCATTCTTAGGGGAGAAAATCATAAAAGGAAAAGCAGCCTACCACATGATAAACACCTCCACCTTAAACCAGATGCAATTCATCCAATCTGGAGATACATGGCATCACTCCTCCATAGGCATAGCATCCTCCCAATAATATGATCCAAATAGGCCACCTGGTCCAAACACAAACTCCACCATACATGAGGATGGTCAAACAGAACCAAACCAAACTGCTGCTGCTGCAGCCCCATCCACAACCCTCAATCACTTTTTGGTCGCACTCAGCATCTTTCAAGATGAACAGCGCGAAATGCATGAAGAATTGAAACAAGAAATCATCATTTCTAGAGAGACTCACAGTCACGAAATTGCTGCTTTAAACAACCGACTAACAGAATTTGAGGCTCGTAACAATTCCTTTTCGCATTGGATGCAAAATCCTTAGATAAAAGTATGAGTCAGACTCGCAAAATCCTTGTTGGCGTAACCCCTTCTTATAGCCTATGACTAATAGCTCTTTTGTTGGTTACCAAATTTTTAATGCAATGGTTAAATTAATTCTAAATTAAATAGCTGTGCTGTTAGACTCGCAATCTTTATTACATGTTGCCCTCTTTGATCATGACAAAAAGGGGGAGAAAAATAGAAGTTATAATTTAGCATGCATATACATTATCATAGCATTACCACTTTGCATATAGTCAATAAAACAGGGGGAGCATCATGATAGAGGGAGTATCATATATACATTATCTGTTTGAACTAACCTCCCACCTTGAGATGAGTTAATGTTTTGTCATCATCAAAAAGGGGGAGAATGTGGATACCTTGTATTGTAGGTAAACTAATATTGCAGGATCAGTTTTGATGATGAAAAAGACAAAGGCAAAGTTGATGGCCAAAGTTAATAAAAGTGACGAAACATCAAAGTCACAATCCAAGACAAACAAACTCAAGAATTGAAGATCCAAGTTTAAGGGTAGTCCTTAGATATAAGGGTAGTCCTTAGGGTTTGGGTGTATCTTAGGAAAAAGTGTAAGCTCTTTCGAAGGTCAGCTCGTATCTCAAAGTCTCACACACTCACAAGTTTTTCAAAGAGGCATGCATACTTACGTAAACATTCTTATCATCTTTAAAAACATAAAAATCGATTTCCTCATGCATAAACATACATCAAAATCGATTTTCAGGTCAATCAGAAAAGAAAGAATCGACTATCAGGTCATGTGGTTTCATTGCATAAATCGATTTTCAGGCCAAACATTCTCAAACAAAGAATCGATTCACACACTTTTAAACTAAGCTGAGAATCGATTCCTACATGTCCCAGGCAAGCTGAGAATCGATTCATACAAGTTTTAACTTAGTAAAGAATCGATTCCTAGGCCTTCGTGGTTCTCAAGAATCGATTGTCCCTATTTTTCAAACAAAATCAAAATCGATTCCTCACTTAAATGAATCGATTCCTAGATCAAATGCTTTCAACAAAGAATCGATTCCTACACTATTTTCAACGTAAACTTGATTTTCTCATAGCCTATAAATAGGCACTGCATTACGTTCATTTTTTCACACAACCCATTTTCACGAATCAGAGAACATTTTGAGAAAAACTCTTCACGCTTTTACTTCTACTCGTCACGCACCGTTGGTCCGTCTGAGCTGATCTTTCGCTAAGAGTTAGTTGGGGTTGCATTCTTCAAGTTGTAATATCTGCCTTCGTTAGAGGTATTTCTGTCTTTACATTTGTTATTGTTTAATTGTTGTGATTTGTACTAGGGAGTGGGGTATCTCTCTAGGGTAGCTGTTTGTACTAGGAAGTGGGGTATCTTTCTGGGGCAGCTGATTGTAACAGGGGTGGGGTATCTCTTGTTATTGTTGTAGTAGATTTGAGGGCTCTCCATAGGTGGGGTATCCTAGGAAGAGAGTGCCTGAGTCTGTAAAGGTTTTCCAAGGCACCTGTAAGCCTTGTTGTTTTGGTTAGTGGAAAATCTCACAAGGGTGTGAGGACTGGACGTAGGTCACTAGGAGGTGACCGAACCAGGATAAATCTCTGCGTGCTTTACTGTTTTCCTACTTTACTGTTATACCGCTTTACTGCTTTATATTCTAATTCCTCCGCTTCCACTTAACCTGCGTGGAAATTGATCTAAGTCATTGAAAAGGGGAAAACGTTTTCGAAAGATCTGAAAAGTTTTTAAATCTCAATTCACCCCCCCTCTTGAGACTGAAGCCACTTGGTAACAGACTAGACCCAACAACCAGACAAATGTTAGATGCTTCTTTAGGGGGTGTGTTACTGAAGACCTGCTATAATGATGCATGTGATCTAATAGATGATATTGCAACAAACAGTTATCAATGGCCTACAGAAAGGTTAGCTCCACAAAAGAAGGTAGCTGGATTGCATGAGATCAGTGAAGTTTCTGCTCTTTCTGCACAAGTTGCCTCTTTGACCAACATGATAAAAGCTATGAGCACTTCAAAGGCTGCAGCGGTTGCCGCTACAGCGCCAACAGAAAAAGCTTTGGCTGTTATTGAGCAAGCCTCTCTAGGGTCAGTAAGCTATGTATATTGTGGAGGAGAGCATTTGTAGGAAGAATGTCCTGGTAATCCTGTATCTGTGAACTTTGTGGGTTTCAACAAAAATAATAATCCTTAATCAAATACATATAATCCTGGTTGGAAGAATCACCCCAATTTCAGATGGGGAGCCAACAACGCTACAACACCCAATTATAGTGCTCCAGCAAATCCACCAGGATTCCCTACTCAGAACTACCAAAGGCAGAATGCCCCTGTTCTTGATAATTCCATGGAAGGTTTATTGAAAAGCTTCATGAGTGATTGTAAGACAACTATGAAAACTCATAAAGCTTCCATTAAGAATCTGGAACAGAAGCCTCAACTTTAAATACTACAGGGAAGGAGCATGTTAAAGCTATATCTTTAAGGAGTGGGAAAGATTTGACAGGACCATCAGCTGTTTCAGCTGATGAAAAAAACAAAAACTCTGAAAAACAAAAAGAACCTGCAACAGACGCTATAGCGCCTAAACCTAACGCTACAGCGCCTGTTGTTGAAAAGATACCACCACCACCCAGAATTATTCCAACATATCCTGACCCTCCATACCCTCAAAGACTTCGAAAGGCTCATGAAGACAAGCAGTTCAACAAATTCCTAGAAGTCCTTAAACAGTTGCATATTAATGTTTCTTTAGTGGAGGCTCTCAAACAAATTCTCAACTATGCAAAGTTCATGAAGGATGTGCTAACCAAGAGGAGAAGAATTGGGGAATTTGAGACAGTAGCAATGACTGGGGAGTGCAGCATGTTGATGCAAAAAAAGCTCCCACCCAAATCAAAGGATCCTGGCAGTTTTACTATACCATGCTAAATTGGAAATTTTTACTCTGGCCGTGCTCTATGTGATTTGCGAGCCAGCATAAATGTTATGCCCAAGTCCATATACACACTGCTAGGAGTGGGGACTGCCAGACCTACCTCACTTGCACTGCAGCTAGCTGACAGAACCCTTGCTTATCCAGAAGGAATCTTAGAAGATGTTCTAATAAAGGTAGACAAAGTTGTATTTCCTGTTGATTTTGTAATTTTGGATTTTGATGCAGATAAAGAAGTACCTATCATACTGGGAAGGCCATTTTTGGCTACTGGAAGAACTCTAATAGATGTGCAGAGAGGAGAATTGATCATGAGGGTCAATGACCAAGAAGTCAAGTTCAACATCCTCAAAGCTATGAAATTTCCAAATCCCAACATTGAAGAGTGCTCCTTTGTTTCTGCTCTTGACAAGTGGTTCAGAATCATTTCCAGAAAAGCACAGATCATCTGAGGCAATTACTGAACAACACTGAAGATGCAGGATTTGATACAGAAGCTGCAGAAGAGGAGGAACTGACAGTTAAAGAAATTTGGGTCAGGAAGTATGAATCTCTAGAGCAAGAGAATTCTGATATAAGGAAGAATCTGCCCTCCACTGAACAGCCACCAACTCTAGAACTGAAGGAGTTACCTTCACACCTCAAATATGCATATCTGGGGGACAATTGCACTTTGCCAGTTATAATAGCTTCTGATCTTTCTGAACAGCAGGAGCAGGATCTGATTCAAGCGCTGCAGCGGCATAAAAAGGCTATTGGGTGGCAAATGTCAGATATTAAAGGTATCAAACCCACCATCTGTATGCACAAGATAGTATTAGAGGAAGATTCTAAAAATTGCATTGAAGGGAAGAGGAGGCTGAACCCTATTATGAAGGAAGTGGTGAAGAAAGAAATCATCAAATGGTTGGATGCAGGTATTGTGTACCCCATATCAGACAGTGCATGGGTTAGTCCTGTGCAGTGTGTGCCAAAGAAAGGAGGGGTAACAGTAATTACTAATGAGATGAATGAGTTGCTTCCAACCAGAACTGTGACAGGATGGATGGTCTGCATGGATTACAGGAGGTTGAATAAAGCCACAAGGAAGGATCATTTCCCATTGCCTTTCATTGACCAGATGCTGGACAGGCTAGCAGGTAAAGAATTTTATTGCTTTCTTGATGGTTATTCAGGTTATAATCAGATTGCAATAATACCTGAGGATCAGCAGAAAACTACATTCACTTGTCCATATGGTACCTTTGCCTTTAGAAGGATGCCATTTGGCCTGTGTAATGCACCTGCCACTTTTCAAAGGTGTATGATGGCAATTTTCTCTGACTACATTGAAAGATCCATGGAAGTTTTCATGGATGACTTATCTGTGTTTGGAGAGACATTCCATCTATGCCTGTCCAACTTGGAAGAAATCCTGATTAGGTGTGAAGAAACTAACCTTGTGCTGAATTGGGAGAAATGCCATTTTATGGTACAAGAAGGTATAGTTTTGGGTCACAGAATATCCAAAAAGGGGATGGAAGTGGATAAGGCAAAAATAGAGGTCATTGAAAAGCTACCTCCTCCAACAAACATTAAGGGGATAAGAAGCTTTTTAGGGCATGCTGGATTCTATAGGAGGTTCATAAAAGATTTTTCAAAAATCTCCAAACCTCTGTGTCAACTGTTACAGCATGATGTCCCTTTCATATTTGATGAACAATGCATGCAAGCCTTCCAGAAACTGAAGAAAGCTCTAATAACAGCACCAGTTATTATAGCTCCTGACTGGAGTAAGCCTTTTGAGCTTATGTGTGATGCTAGTGACTTTGCCATTGGAGCTGTGCTTGGGCAAAGGTATGATAAAATTTTCCATTCAATTTATTATGCTAGTAGAACACTTGTAGAGGCTCAACTGAATTACACAGTTACTGAAAAAGAATTATTGGCAGTTGTCTTTGCATTTGACAAGTTTAGATCGTACTTGATAGGTACAAAAGTAATTGTTTTCACTGACCATTCTGCCATCAAGTACTTGATCACAAAAAAAGATGCAAAGCCAAGGCTAATAAGGTGGGTTCTCCTACTCCAAGAGTTTGATTTAGAAATTAGAGATAAAAAGGGAGTGGAGAACCAAGTTGCTGATCATCTATCTAGAATAGAAAGAGAAAATGCAGGTACAGCAGGAGGAGAGATCAAAGAATACTTTCCAGATGAACAGCTATTGGCAATAACTGCTAAATCAGCAACCGCTGTAGTGGTTAGTGTAAAAACACTAGACGCTGTAGCGCCTGAACATGCAACACCTTGGTATGCTGACATAGTAAACTTTCTGGTTAGCAAGGTGGTACCTACTGAGATGACTTATCAGCAAAAGAGAAGGTTCTTCCACACAACAAGACAATACTATTGGGATGAACCTTTTCTGTACAAGAAGTGTCGAGACCAGTTAATGAGGAGATGCCTAGCAGAGGAAGAACAAGACCAAGTGCTAAAGCACTGCCATTCTTCACCATGTGGTGGGCATTTTGGTGGTATTAGAACTGCTGCTAAGGTATTACAATCTGGCTATTATTGGCTCTCACTTTTTAAAAATGCTCAGGACTTTGTGAAAAAGTGTGACAGATGCCAAAGAACTGGGAACATTTCAAATAAACATGAAATGCCTTTAACAATCATTCTAGAGGTTGAACTCTTTGATGTTTGGGGAATGGATTTCATGGGACATTTTCCCCCTTCTCATGGAAACCTGTACATTTTAGTAGCTGTAGACTATGTTTCAAAATGGGTAGAAGCTGTAGCTCTACCCAATAATGATGCAAAGTCTGTGAGCAAATTTTTGTTGAAAAATATATTCACAAGGTTTGGAACTCCTAGAGCCATCATAAGTGATGAAGGATCTCATTTCTGTAATAAATTAATTGAGACCCTCTTGGCTAGTGGTCAAACTGAGTTATCAAACAGAGAAATAAAAAGGATGTTGGAGAAAATGGTAGGGCCTTCAAGAAAAGAATGGTCAATGCACCTAGATGATGCATTGTGGGCATACAGGACTGCTTTTAAAACACCTCTAGGGATGTCTCCCTATAGGCTGGTTTATGGAAAATCCTGTCACTTGCCAATTGAGCTTCAACACAAAGCCCATTGGGCATTAAAAAAACTCAATTTTGACTACAAGGAAGCAGCAGGTGCTAGGTTGCTGCAATTGAATGAATTAGAAGAAATTAGGCACTTTGCCTATGAAAATGCAGCAATCTACAAAGAAAAAACTAAAGTATGGCATGACCAGAAATTGCTCAGAAGAGAGCTGACTGAAGGAGGGGATGTGTTGTTGTTCAACTCCAGATTAAAATTGTTTCCTGGTAAGTTGAAATTTAGGTGGTCTGGCCCATTTAAATTGCTGAAAATATATAACCATGGTGCAGTAGACCTCTATGATCCAGCAACTAACACTACCTATAAAGTTAATGGTCAGAGGGTCAAGCAATACTTTGATGGAAATGTGGTAAGAAACTAAACCACAATTGAGTTTAAAGATCTCTAATTAAAAGAGAAAGTCTGGCTGCAGACTCCTAAAGCAAGCGCTCTTGGGAGGCACCCCAAGGATTTTAACTAATTTACTGTTCTGTTGTGTTCTTCTGTCTGTAGGAAATTTCAGGTATTAGATTTAGCGCTGCAGCGTTCAGCTATGCAAAGGCGCTACAGCGGTTGTTATTAAAGGACATGACCAGAGTCAAACAATTAAATAAACTGTCTTAACTCAATACTGACGTGGCAATGTCGGAACTTTATCCTGACTGCTCCTGCAGCAGTAAACAGTAACTCAACCACTCTACTTTTTCTCTCTCTCCCATCACTCACTCACAACGGTCACTTCTACTTTTCCTTTCCCCACGCACGCATTTACTTTTCTGTTTCCAAAACCCCCTTCAACACACCACTCGCAAGCCAAAACCGTCTCCACTGTTACACTCCCAGCCATAACCCGTTCTTCTCTCTTCTTTCCAACACAGAACTCAGCATTTTCCAAAAACCCTAACCGTCCATCACTAAACCATTTTCAAAACCAACCACAGCAATGGTTAAAAAGCAGGTTGCGACAAAGAAATTTGGAAAAGGGGCTAACATGGAAACAGAAGTCTCAAAACCTTCTAAACACGCTTTAGACCCTCAAAGATTCTGGAAAATGGAATTTATAGCAGAAAGGGGGGTTTAAAACTGAGAAAGCCCCAGATGCCTTCGTAACAGCCGTAACAGCGTTGGGTTGGGAAAATTTTATCAAACATCGCAAGGAGTATGTGACAGCGCTGGTTAGGGAATTTTACACAGGGATTGAAGAACCTAAAGAAGGAAAACCCCAAACCTATTCCATGGTTAGGGGTGAGACGGTCAATTTCAACCCCAGGGCCATAAACGATCTTTTCCACCTTGGATACCATGGAAAAGCCCTGGAGAATAAGGTACAGACTTGGGGAGATGTTGAAATGGAGGAAGTCAGAGAGCGAATCTGTGTTGAAGGGGCTAAATGTGATAAGTTTGGTGCTGAGTACAAGATCAAGAAGGCTTATCTATGTGAGGAAACTAACTTGTGGTGCAGCTTTATTAAGCACTCCTTGTTACTTACTTCTCACACAACTTTTGTGGAGAAAGAAAGGCTGATAGTCATTGATGCAATTATGGCTGGTGAGAAGATTGATGTGGGGAGGTTAATTGCAAAGGAAATAGAAAAGTGGAGAATCAAAAAGGGAGGTAATCTTTACTTTCCATGCCTGATCACTGACTTGTGTCTAAGTGCTGATGTTGAGGTCGAAATGAAGGAAGAAAGGAGATCCCCTCAGGGAGCATTCCCTTGTGCTTTTAAGGCAAAGCAGAAGCCTGCCGCTACAGTGTCTACTGACATTGTAGCGCTACAGCGGCTGTCGCTGAAGCAGCAGGCTCTCTGCAAATTTGTTAAGGACAAGTTTGAATGGGAGAAGACAATGTATGCCCAGATCTCAAAAGGAAAAAGCTCTGTTCCACCCCCTGAATTCCCTGAATGGCTAATGGATGAAGAGCCATAAAAAAGGGTGGAACCTAATGAGAGTAAGACTGAGAAAAGGAAACCAGTAAAAAGCCCAGTCACGAGGCCAAAGAAAAGCCTTGTTAAAAAGGTAAAGAAGGTGATAATAGAAGAGGAAGAAAGTCTGGAATCAAAAGGAATGGAGGAAATTAGTGAGGAAGATGAGGAAGAAACAAAGCAAGTAATGAAAGAAATGGAGAAGGGTGAGGAAGAATAAACATTTGGGGAGGAATCTGAGAGCACTGAGGAAGAGGAAAGCAGTAGTAAAAAAACCCCTAGCCCAAGCCCTAAAAATCAGAAGTCCCCACCAAAACAACCACCCACCAAAAGCACTCCCCTATCAATCCCCACCCCACCCCAGAAAAACCTAGGCAAACACCAAAGAAAACACCACCTAAAGAAGCCCAAAAACAAGTTGAGAAACAACAACCCCATCACCAACAAAAAGCGCCTGAAACCCCATCTGCAAAAGCCACCAACATACATAAATCCTACTCAAGGGCAAAGAGAAGCCCAGGAGTCAAACTGACTGATCACCCAGAAGAAGGTGTTCAGACAGTAGACGCTGCAGCGCCTATGTCTGCAGTGTCTGATGACGCTATTCCTGAGGTAATTCTGACTGAAGAAGATAGTGAGAAGACCATTGAGGAGGAAGCTGCTGAAGAATTGGTTCTCATGAAATAAAGCAAGGAGGACAGCTGAAAGAAGGAGCTCAGTTGGGAGAAGAGCAAGAGAAAGGTGAAGAAGTAGCAAGCGCTACAGCGTCTACCGTTGTAGCGGTGGAAAAGCCAAAACCACCAGCACCAAAGAAGAAAGGTGCCAGGGCAGTACCAATTGCCCCTTCCAGGGCCAGCAAGCGCCAAAAGGCAGGGGCAATCTAAGGCAAGTGTTAGTGGCTGTTTAAGCCTAATTGCTGTACTTTGTGGTGTGTTTTGTATTATTTTTTGTTTAAGGCCTCTCCCTTTTTGCCAAGCAGTGAGGAAACTGCTAAAATTTAAAGTCTGGGGGAGGACCTTATGGTCATCAAATGATGTTTTGTTAAGTACAATTATGTGTTGTTAATTATAATTAATTAAAGTATGTCATGTTTTGTGTGTTTAATTAGAAAATATGAGTAGCTGCATGTTTAAATTTTTTAGTAAACAAAAAACTGAAATTGTGTAGCCAAATAAAATGACAATTAAATGATTTTGTGAAGGGCATCCTTGTGCAAACAATTGAATGGCTTTATTGCTACTTTTGCACAAAACTCTAAGCTTAGAAAAGAACTAGTTGACTAGGGATAATCTAAGGCTAAAGTTAGTCTTGGTCAACCAAGGGAGAGTCAAGTTTTTATTAAAAATTGAGAGTAGTTTTTAAACCTAAGTTTGGGGGTGCATCGGTTATGTTAAGGCTAGGAACAAAGATGATAGCTTGGTCAAGTGCAATAAGAAACAAAAGTGTATAAATGGTCATGAAAAAGTTGCAAAAACCCTAAAAACAAAATACTGAGCTGTTCCAAAAGTGCATAAAAAGAAAAATCAAAAGAAATGCAAATAAGGAGCTCAGTAATAAAGGTAGTAACTGTTTTGTTCAATCATATCACCAGCGCTACAGCGTCTAAAGCGCTACAGCGTTTAGAAATCTCCAAATTAAAAACTTAGTGCACTGAGCAATAATCTGAAATGCCTAATTCAAACCCTTTGTTGTGCTTTGAAGCCCCCCATTACTTATGTGAAATTGTTAATCCACTCTCTCTTTTGAAAAATTCTTTGGCTAATCCAAAAGAATCCCCCTCTATCCAAAGCCTTAGAAAAATGCTGAAACTGGCTAGGAACTGAGCTAAGCTTTGATGTCACACACTCACAACTGAGCAGTAATGATTCTATTCTATTGTGAACCACAATGGTGTGTGAAAATGTTCAAATTGGCTTATGCATGAGAAATTTTTTGAAATTCTGTTTAATTTAAAGACTGCAGCTAGTTATATGGTTAAGTTATCTTATTCAAGTGTCATTACTTGGGGACAAGCAATGGTTTAAGTTTGGGGGTGTGATAACTCTATTTTATATAGATTATTTATGCTCTTAATACTTAAATCAAGCTCACTTCTCAAGTAATTTTAGTACTTAAATATGTGAATATGTGATTAATAGTGTAAAAGCAGGTTATAAGTCAATTCCCTAAATATTGGGCATAATAGGTGCCTTTGTGAAAATATTGATGTTCTGCCTTAGTGCTGCAGCGGTATGCCATCAATGAGACGCTACAGCGTTATGAGGCGGCTGGCCATTGGGATATTTGTGTAACCACTTGCTGAAACGCTAAGTCATCACCCTTATCTCTTATCCTCAGCATGACATTGAAGCCCAAGTGGAGTCAACAAGACACTTGGCGTCTCCCAATTGATTCCCACTTGATAGTTGGTAATGATTTCAATCATTACCACTTTTTGTAAAGTAGCTTTATGGATAATTAAGATATTTCTAATTAGGATATTATCTATAAGGGATATATCTAATCGAAGACAACAAAAAAAAAGTTACATTATTCCTACGTAGAGAGAGTTTTAACTTGGAGAAGAGCTAACTTGACAATTTGGTTTTCCTCCATTGTTATTCCAATCTCGAAGCTTTTATTTTGTAATATAGTTTTTAGATTTCATAAGAGGTTTTGTTCAAGCCATAGCTTCATCTAATGTATATGACTTGGGATTCTTGGAGTGCATCTTTTGCAACCATTCTCCTCTTCTCTACCTACGGTAATATAAGCTTGTTTGTTTGTATTGCGATGATGAAGCTTGTCATGAGCTAAATCACTTTGTAGTTGGATTGTTCTTAGTGTGTAATGAACCTTGAGTAGCTTTTATTTAATATTATGATGTTTGCGTTTCATTCCTTGTGTTATAATGCTTTCAACTTTGTTTTGGAACTAATCAACTAAAATAAGGGAGCTTTGTGGGTACAGACATGGTTCACAAAGAGAACTCAAGGAATGATATGAATGAAAAACCCTTTAAAGACATTTAAAGGAAGTACTACTTAACCCTAGACATAGGGGAGTAATAGTTCATAAGGTGTATGCTGTAAGATCTTAATATACAGGGGTAAAACTTATTTAGAGCCTAGACATAGGAATCTTGTAACATAGCCCTGACGATAGTGACTGAAAGGCACGCCACCATGACGCTACATCGTCTGTTGATTCTGTAAGCGCTACAGCGCTTAACGCTACATCGTCTAATATTATAGAACACTACTCTTGGTAATGTACATAACTGCTGAGCTATCCAACTCACTCTTAAATATCTTCAATTCATTACTATTTTATCTCAAATCAATATGTTTACAACTCTACACTTTTATTTGTCACCATACTTGTTTTACTAAGTTGCAAATCACTTAACTTCTTAGATTAATTCCAATCACTGTGGGAACGAACTTTACTTATCATTATATTACTTGTTGCGATTGTGTATACTTGCACATCTACTTTTCGCACAACAGTCACCCACATCACTATACTGGTATCAAAGCTTTTGGTTCGGTGGGGTATAAATTTCTTAGTATGCTCTGTGGTTGCAGCTTTGTCTGATCTTCCACATCAGAAAAGAAGTTTGATATTGTGAAAGCGTTGTATGAGAAAGGTTCTGGCTAAGGAAAGACTTGGTATTTAAGCGTGTCCATTGTGACTCACCTCTCTTTCCTGGGAACCTACTCGGTGCACGGCTTACAGTATGTTTACAGCTGGAATGTTAAATTTTTCAAGTGCTGTGAAATTTGACATGGAGAAATTTGATGGAAGAATCAATTTTGGCTTGTGGAAAATTCAAGTCAAGGATGTGTTGATAGAATCGGGATTGCACAAGGTGTTGAAAGGCAACAATTCTGGGAATGTAAAGAAAAAAAATTGTCGAGGGGAGCAAGTCCGACAAATTGCTCCAAAGATTGTGAATCCATAATTGCGCACGGGGCACTGGTTTCACTGTTGTGCAAGGTTCGTGGTGGAAAGGAATGTCGATGACAGATGAAGCTTCCGGAAAAGTGAAACATAGAAGTTGCACCATAATTTTTCTACAGGTTTTTTCGACATGTGCCGAATGAAGAAATTCTTGAAGTGGTTTAGCTTCAAGTGAAGTACACTCTTTATGGTGGAGTACGATAGTTCTTTTGAACTATGATTGTCGGTGTAGACAATGAAGATGTCTCGGGTATCAATTACAATATATCAATGTGGAGATTGTTGGAGTTGATAGGAATTGAGCATCTTGAAGAAGTTATGTCGATGGCTTTCGGCATGGATAAAATTCTTGGAGTGGTTTAGCTTCAAGTGAAGTATACTCTCTATGGTGGAGTATGATAGTTCTTTGGAACTATGATTGTCGGTGAAGACAATGAAAGCGGAAGATGTCTCGTTGATCAATTACAATCAGGTGGAGATTGTTGGAGTTAGTTGAAATTGACATCTTGAAAAAGTCCCACATTGCTTAGTTTTGTGAAGGAAGAGGGAGGCCAAGGTTATATAAAGAGGCTCAAGTTTTCCTTTACAAATGAAGCTTGAGGATTTTGCCAATTAACTCTCTTTTTTGTTTATCTTTCCTAATTTGCTTTGTAGTCACTGATTCCAAATTTAATCAACGAGAAAAGTAGTATATATGCATGAATTGTGACTGCTTCTCTTTTGTTTAATGTTTTACCACAACAAATTAATCTAATTAATTTCCATCACCATTTAATAGTACCACAACAAATTAATCTAATTTCCATGCCCACTAAGCTTATATTTTTCAACGGGGGTTTCTAGATGATCAGTTTAGACAACTTCAAAAACTGCAAGAAGATAGTGCTCCAGATTTTGTGGTTGAGGTTATGACTATGTTCTTTGATGATTCCGAGAAACTCCTCAAGAATATGACATGTGCGCTAGAACGAGTACCCATGAATTTCAAACAAGTAATTAGTACTCTTGGCCAGCAGCAGAAGGGAAGTGGTGCTAGTGTTGACGCTGCCTGAGTTAAAAATGTGTGTGCTGCCAACTTCAAAACTTATTGTGAGGCTCAAGATCGACCTTGGAGGGTGTGTTCAATGTCTACAAGAATTGCAATAGGAATATTCTCTACTGAAAAACAATCTTGAATATCTATTTAGGCTACAAAAAGAAATCAAGGATGTATTGCAATGGACTAGGAGGCGACATGATTGCTTACAATTGAAATCTAGAACAAAGTTGAAGCTTTTGATGTAGTAGCTGATTTAGTTTTCTTTGATTTTTGCTGGATTATTCCTTAAGAATTAGATCAAGTTTGAATGTTTGGATATGATGATGTGAATAGGCATTTCTTGCCTTGTTTGTTACATATATGATTTGAAATGATTCTTTCCAATTAAACTGGTTGTGACTCATTAAGAGTGTCATATACTCAAAATGTGATGTAGTTTTTACAGAAAATTGTGATAAATTTAACATTGATAGAACAATTAATATTTATTGTTGTTTTTTATTTTGACCACAAAAAAAAAATATAAAGAATTCATAAGGAATCAAGCACCTATGAATGAAGGATACATGGCTGATGCGTGCATTATGGAATTTTTATTGTTTCCTTCTGCACCATTCGCTTTGATTTACATGCACCCATAAACTACGTATTCTCCACTCATAACTGCAGATGAAGTGATCAGCTTGTCCATTCGCTTTGATCATCGATGAAGTGATCAGCTTGTTTTAGATATTTCCACCCAATGGAATTGCTTGACATATTCATTGGATCGACTTGCTTTGCTCGTTAAATTTTTGTTTTTATTTGGTGTTTGTAGTAGTGGAATTTCAAAGTTAATAATATCAAGAGAGTTATCGAATTGGCTATTTTGAAATATTAAGTGTCATAATTAATTGGTTTTTGATATGATGTACTATTGAATGTAATGATTTTGTGAGTATCCTTATTATTAATAACAATAATAATAATGATAATAAAATATTTCACTTTTCCAAATCAAAAATCGCATGAGGATTTTGCCAATTAACTCTCTCTTTCTTGTTTATCTTTCCTAATTTGTTTTGTTGTCACTGATTCCAAATTTGAACCATGAGAGTACGCATAAATTATGATTGCTTCCCTTTTGTGTAATGTTTTACCACAAAAAATATTTCTATTTTTGAATGTCATTTAATAGTACCAACTAGTAAGACCGTGTTTCGTACGGGTGACTCCACATAAACTGATCAAATTGAGTCTAACTCAAAACCACAAAACTAATTTATAAGGTGATTAATGATAATTCTTTATAAACTCTTTTAAGCCCAATCTATCATAGATAATTGTGATATGGTATGAGCTTAAAGGGCCAAACTCGATCACACAAACACGGGTTTGTAAGGTGGGGAATGCCTACTCTTTACAAAGTTTTTTTTGTGTTTTATTTCTATTTCACGAGACTTGATTTTTTCCACACACACACATTTATGATTTATGCATTAATTTATATTTGTAGTCATATATATATATATATATATATATATATATATATATATATATAGAGAGAGAGAGAGAGAGAGAGAGAGAGCGAGAGACAGAGAGAGAGAGAGAGAGAGAGAGAGAACACACTTCGAGTTTCTATTGGTCAGGCACCTATTCGAAGGAGATGTGAGAATCCCGAATGACAAGTAAATTTTGAGCTATCTGAAGGAGTTATTTATTTCATTATGAAAGGAGTTATTTATATCGTGACGAATTTCAGTTTAGCAGCTAATATCAGTTATTTTCACACCACTAGACACCAGTATAAAATAACTTTTCAAAAAGAGGAGCCCCGTTCGTGACATTTTATGGGGCCGAGGCAAATCGTAAGAAAATGACCGCCTTACATTACTATTCTTTAATTTGAAAATATATCAATAAAAGACAAAAAAGTAACCTATTTCATTTAACATAGTACGCCTTAATGTTAGAATTTTGGGTCACAGATGTAATATTTAAATGTGTTAGGGTCATTATTTAATTAGCCAAACTTTAAGTGGTCTATTTGATACTAAGTTTATGGCTAAGGGCATATGTGTCATGGAAGGTTATTGTGTAGATACCATAAGGCAATATTCTAATTTGATGAAGGGCTGAATTAGAAATATTGAAAATTGAGATGTAACTGGAAGCAGTTATATATATGGGTTATGGTCCCCATTTGTAGAGTAACCTAAAACAAAATAGGGTTTAGTTCTCTGGCTTTCTCTCTTCATCCCCATCAGAAGAGAATCAAGAAACCCTAAGGTGCTCTACAATTGAAAAATCACATACTCAAACCTTCATCAATTCTCAATAGCAAATTCAGGTACGCTTCCGCATTCTTTTTCATCGTGAATTTTGGGTACGGGTTCATAAACTGTTGATTTAGGATTGTGCTCTTTTGATTTCTATATGGGTAGAGACATGTGATTAGGCACAAACCTTGATTGTTAGAAACTAACAAGTGGTATCAGAGCCACCCATACTTGATTCATGTTGGATTTTGAGGATTATTGAAATTAGGGTTCCAATGTTTTCAGTTCAGTATATATATATATATATATATATATATATATATATATATATATATATATATATATATATATATATATATATATATATATATATATATATTAAGAGAATTGCAACTGGAAGTACACGCGACTTCTCACGTTTTGATTTTTTATTCAGCAGATGCAATTCTTGTTTTTTTTTTTGATTCAATATATGCAATTCACGTTGATTTTAATGGTATCAAAGCTAGATAGATCAAGAACATTAAACGATAACATATATGAAAGCTACGATAGACTATACAAGGTTTTTCTGATCTAAAATAAGAATCTATACTAAATGGTTATGATATGTTTGATTTTTGTATTAAAGAATTTTCTGAGTTAAAGATTGTGGCGGAATGCTACAAAATACAAATGGAAAATTGGATAGAATACAAATTAGAAATAATAAAAGGATCAGAAAAAGAAATATTAGAACAGATACACACTATTTTACAAGGTTTAGAATTATGAATCGTATACAAATACTAAATACAGAGATAGAAACCCTAGAGAGAAAACAGAGTACACAAGTTTTTATGAAGTTAATAAACCCAGACAAATTAGACTCTATAAATGAACAGTTACAAATCATTAAAAAACAATTAGAAATAACAAACATACTACTAAATAAAGAATATGTTAATAGAAAAATCGAGCAAGTGATAGGAAAACCCTCTGAAGAAGATAATAGACAAAAGGAAATAATAAAATTAATTAAAGAAAACGAATATAAAATGTCACCTACAATATTAGGTTTATATGACTGGACAGAAAAAGAACAGACATGTAAAATAATTGAAAAGGAAAAGGAACCAATAGAAACTGAGGTAAAAGTAAACGTAGAATCATACCTAGATCTAAAAAACGACAGTGACTATGAAGATGACATAGTTAAAAGATTAAAGTCCTTAGATATAAAAGATGAATCAGTGGATGTAAAACCGGTCACCCCTGTTGTAGTATCTACACCCAAAAATGAAATAGGAAGTACCAGTGAGGTGAGATGGAAACGAGATCAAAATTGGAAAGATAGCATGATATCTGATGACAATGAATGGAGAGCCGAAGAGGCCGAACTAATAAATCCTAGAAGAAAGTATATTGATAGAAGACAGTATTTCATAAAAAATGATGATTCAGTAACTATGAAATACACCCCTTATAATAAAGAACCACAAGCCTTAAATCCAACAGGAGTTTACCTAGACTTAGATTGCGTAGAAAATAAAGAAAAAATGTTAAGTCTATGGATTAAAGAAAATGGAGCCGTAGCAAATAAAGATGGAATGACCAAAGAACAAACAATAGGTTTTATCAGAAGAACTATGAGATGAAGTATAGAAAGATATATAGAAAGCATCTCAGAAACATACGAAGGAATAAAAGCTAGTTCCAGTAGTTCAGCGATCTTCATTAGTAATTTAGAGAAACTAATAAGATTAGAATTTTTAGGTCAAGCTATAGAAAGTGGAATACAAGAAAGATGGGAATTAGAAAGACAAGAAGCCAAACGTGGAATAATTAATATCAATATCTGTGACATGTGCTATTTCGATCAATATACTTGTGAGTTCAGTGAATTATTTTATAGAGCAAGATTATCTTCAACAGTGGTTGATTATAATTTTTATAGCAAATTATATTATGAAAAGCTACCAGAACCCTTTAAGACCAAGATAATAAACGACTTTGGGAACCAAAACAAACCCCTCATTAGGAGCAAGAATTTGGTTTGCCAATAAAATGATTACAGAATATTGTTTACAAGCAAAAAATCAAAGACAAATATATAGGTATCAAAAAAGAAGTCTTTGTTGCCCAAAGAATAATCAAATTGGCCAATATGGTTGTTATGATACAAAAAGATATAAAAGAAAAGATAAACATTGGAAGTTTAGAAAATCAAGGCACAGGTTTAAAACAGGAGATAAACCATACAAGAGAAATTTCAAGAGGAAATGGTTTAAGAAAGAAAACAATAGTAGGTATAAAAAATATGATAGTAAAAAATATAAAAATAAGTCAGTAAAAAGCTGTACTTGTTTTCTATGCAAAGAAGAAGGACACTATGCAAACCAATGTCTAAAACGTAATACTCAGAATGTCAAAATACTAGAAATAATAGATAGCTATGGTTATGAACCTATAGAATCTGATATAGAATCAGATTATAGCATCTATAGTGTTAGTATAAACTCAGGAAGTTCGAGCGATGATGAATAAAGACTTTGAAGAAGTTGATGAAAACAAGATTGATTTCTCTAATGTTCAGGAATTTGAAAAATTAGAAGAAATTAAAAGAATGGATTTAGACATAGAACCTACAAGAAATTTATTAGAAAAATATGGAAAGTATATAGGAAGAACTGTTAGAATTCAAAAAATCCACGAATCTAGTGTGGAAATAGGAACTGCCAAGAGAAAAGGAAGAATCCCTCTAATCACTAGAGATATAATAAATTCAGCCCTAAATAATTTAGTAAAAGAAAAGAAAAAATCTATGAAGGTAATAGATTTAATAAAGGTTCAAGTTATGATAAAAGGATACTTCCAAGAGAAATTAGATTCGCCTATAGCAGCATACTTAATAGATGAAAGAATCATGCATAATGTTCAAGATGCATTGTTTGGTGTTGTGATGGGTAATTTATATTATGGAAAGATTTTATTTGAATATGAACCCAATTTTAGTATCTCTATTAATGATAAAATTTAGATAAGGCGTTAGTGTTATATCATAAATTAGATAATTTTGAAATGCCGAAAGGGAGCCATTGTTATTCTATAACATATAGAACTATCTTTGGTATTAGTCCTAGTCATCATACTATGAAGTTTAAACCAGACAAAATAAGCTTTAAAAATATATTTGATGGAGTCATAGACTGGATTCCTCCAAAAAGGCTAAACCCAGAACAATTAACCTATATAGATGAAATAAGAACTGATGAAATAGCCAAAGAAACCGAAAGGTTCTTTGAAATAATAGGTAATAAGGATTTGGCTATTATCAAAAGATGTGAGTCCTCGAGAACTCAATATAAAGGAAAAGCCATTCTAGAGTCATCTAGAAGAAGTTTAGATCTAACAGGGAAAAAGGGAATAGGATATTCCCAGTATTACATAGAAATAGGAATAAAATTAGGAAAAAACCCTATTAAATGCTTAATAGATACAGGAGCTTGCACTAGTCATATAACCATAGACTTAGTTAAAGGTCTACCTATTAAAGAGTTAGACAATAAGTACTACTATTTAGATTATTATAATAATAAAAGACATATAACCCATAAAGTTGATATCACTCTAATTATAAAAGAATATGAAATACCCCTATCCATTGAAGTTGAGGATAGCGTTAGTACCGAATTTCTATTAGGATTGGATTTCCTAAGTTGTTTTGAAGATTATACAATCAAAGATAAAAATATTGAAATAGTTTATAATGGAAAGACAATTACCGTTAGTCGAGTGTAAAAAGATAAATCAAAAGAAGAACCTAATAGTTATTGAAGTAGTTCATGAAAAGAAAATCTATCATGCACTAATTGATTCAGGTTCAGGTATTAGTCTAACTAGTCATCTTTTTACTAATAAAAAGGAGATACAAACTATAAAAGGAAGAGACGTACTTAATAAGGAATCTATTTAATTTTAATCAAGGATATACAGACCTCTGGATCATTATTGGAGAACTAAAGGTTAGATTTGATAAAATCTATTATTATTCCAATATTGTCTATGATCTCCTTATAGGACAAGATTTTATCGTTAGAAATCTACCTTATATGGTAAATGAAACAAAGATATATTTTACTAGTCCTTGTGGAACACAATTTTCTACAAAAAGAATTAGTCAACGCTACAGACATATATACAGACACAGCCAGCGTGGTGATATCACTATCCCACTATACTTAAACACCCAAGTTTTTGAAATAAAACCCAAAATCTTACAATTTTTCATTTACTCTTTTTATATTTTCTATTATTATAGATATGAAATCTATAATAGCATTATATTCCTTTACTCCTTTACTTCCATACCTTATATTAACTGGGTTTATGAAAACAGTTTCTTCTTCTCTTAAATCTAAGTTTTTAAAGGCTTGTTCTAAAGAAAAAGAGGGAATATGAGGTTCTTCTAGTTCATTATCTAGAACTTCATGCATATTTTCTACTTCTTCATTTACTCCATTAATTTCATTCATGTATTCTTCATAATCTATATTATCTATGTGGTAATTGTTGTCATCTTCTTGGTGCTCGTTTATATAACCGTTAAACTCAGAAGACGTTACTGAACTCATTTTAAGAAAACATTTCTTACTTTCTTTTTAAGCAAAAATTCTTCCGTTTACAGAGGTTCCTTACTCAAAGTAACAACAAAGACATATCTTGAAAGTTTAAATGGGCCTTACCTCGCTTCCTTTAGAGGATATAAGCTTGTCGTCCAATACTCGCCTTGAAAACGCCTACCCGGCTATGAAATGGCGGAACAAAAATGGACCTTGGGCTCTCCGTCGCTCTGAGGGAATTAGATTTGGCTCACAACTCTCGTTTTGACATATCAAGTCCTTATTTGACTAAGTAAACTTGAGGGAAGAACTAGGCTTTAAAAGATTTCAGAAACTAAGGTATATTTAAAACATTTCACACATATTACAATACATAGAGTGGGTTGTTCATTCGATGATCACAAAAGGAAATGAGAATGGGTTTATATAGACCCTTACACACTTATTAACTATAGTGCAAAAGTAACTCGGGTTACCTAACTCTGATTACTTTTTATCTTCTGAATGGAATCTACTTTTGACGTGGAAATTATTTTCCTTGTCGGCCACTTTACTTTTCTGCTTTCTTCACATGGGTTCTGCTTTTTCTTTAAACTTTGTCGGCCACCTTCTTGTCTTCGTCAGTCATCTTCTGCTTTATATCTTGTCTCTGCAATAATGGCATTTGTGGTCCCCACTTGCCTTGACTATCTTGCAGAACTGTTGATGAGTTTCCTTTTGACCTTGGAAATTATTTTTCTCAATTTTCTGTGTAAATAATTGCAGGGTTCTTAGTATTCCTGGCTGTTGGCTTTTATCCTTTTTACATATTACTATGGCTTTGTCAGTCATGGAGTAACTCCAAAACTTGCCTTGATCATAGGTTTACTTCATTACCATTAATAGCACATGGAATCCAAGTGCTCTTCTCTGGGTGATCCATTCTTCGTCGATTATTGGTGTTGCTTCTTTGGTGGTGTATTCTTTGGCGCTTATTTCTTCGTCATTGAGAGTGCCTATTTTCACAAAATATACGGCATCTCCTTCTTGGTCTGGACTTGCAGTATATATCTTAACAAAAATTGTTCTTTTGGGGTTGACCCCTCTTATATATCCTTGGATTCCCAAAATAATAGGTTCCGGGAAGTGTTTTAACTTGGATAAATCATTTTTTGGTTCTATATAAATTGAGTCAATAAATCTGAATCTTAAAAGATCAGTGAGGAGGGTAATTTCTTCCCAATCATCTAAAATTATTAGGACTCTTGGATAAATACATTTATAATCAATAATAGCTCTTTCAAAGACAAGCTAGTAAATTCACCTGCTAGAGAACCAGTTGATAAATTCAAAGAAATTTATCAAAGCCTGGTCAATTATATTTACCAAGGATTTTGGGTCACAGATGTAATATTTAAATGTGTTAGGGTCATTATTTAATTAGCCAAACTTAAAGTGGTCTATTTGATACTAAGTTTATGGCTAAGGGCATATGTGTCATGGAAGGTTATTGTGTAGATACCATAAGGCAATATTCTAATTTGATGAAGGGCTGAATTAGAAATATTGAAAATTGAGATGTAACTGGAAGCAGTTATATATATGGGTTATGGTCCCCATTTGTAGAGTAACCTAAAACAAAATAGGGTTTAGTTCTCTGGCTTTCTCTCTTCATCCCCATCAGAAGAGAATCAAGAAACCCTAAGGTGCTCTACAATTGGAAGATCACATACCCAAACCTTCATCAATTCCCAATGGCAAATTCAGGTACGCTTCCGCATTCTATTTCATCGTGAATTTTGGGTATGGGTTCATAAACTGTGTATTTAGGATTGTGCTCTTTTGATTTCTATATGGGTAGAGACATGTGATTAGGCACAAACCTTGATTGTTAGAAACTAATAAGTGGTATCAGAGCCACCCATACTTGATTCATATTGGATTTTGAGGATTATTGAAATTAGGGTTCCAATGTTTTCAGGTCAGTATATATATATATATATATATATATATATATATATATATATATATATATATATGTGTGTGTGTGTGTGTGTGTGTGTGTGTGTGTGTGTGTGTGTGTGTGTGTGTGTGTGTGTGTGTTAAGAGAATTGCAACTGGAAGTACACGCGACTTCTCACGTTTTGATTTTTTATTCAGCAGATGCAATTCTTGTTTTTTTTTTTATTCAATATATGCAATTCACGTTGATTTTAATTCAAGCATATGCTACCTTTTTATAAATTTAGCCAATTACAATTTCGGTTATGGCAAATTCAGCATATATATTTTATGGTTATTGATTCACGACAGTTCAATTTTGTTTTTTTGATCCAAGCTTATATAAATCTAGGCTAATGGCAAATTTGTTTTGGTAAACCATTACCGATGTTTTGTTTTATCTCACATTCAGCAAATTCATGTTGCAATGCATTACGATGCATTTTATCTTTCTTCTGCATATTCAGTTTTTTGTCATAACAAAAAGGAACGCGGGCAAGCCGTGCTGGTTTGCACGGCCGTGTCCCTTACTTATATACATTTTTAATTTGTATAATTTGGTTCAAATTTTGGCTATGATTTATATTTTATACCGTTGTTTAATATTTTAAATGAGCTAATTGAATCAAGAAGTCGTCAAAGTGACATCTCTTGCATAGATTGCTCGTAAGAAATGTTAAATGTTTGTGTGTGTTTTTATCTATGCGAGTATTAATTGACCCAAAGGTAGGTTAGTGCTTGGCCGGATTTCATACGCACTTGTGATGGTAAACATGTGATAATTATAAGGTTTTACGTGTGAATGATAAATCAATCCAAAGAGGGGTTTATTATTTGACATGTTTTATTATCAATGTTTGATCATTACAACAAGAGTACCACTAGCAATTAATATTACTGTCCAAATACTTGATATTGATGGTGCACTAGGTATCTTGAGATGGGTTGTGCTATTATTTAAACATATTGATGATGAATTTATTATTATTTTTTTGTGAGTATATTTATAGTGTTTATTTTGTTCTCTTTCCAGCTACTATTGCTTCGATATCTGCTAATCTGAATTCAGTTCCGGTCCTTAATGGGACAAATTTTAAGGACTGGAAAGAGAACATGGAAATTGTTCTTGGCTGCATGGATCTTGATCTTGCATTAAGGATGGTGCAACCCCCTTCTCCTACGGAATCTAGTACCTCCGAACAGAGGAAAGATTATGAGAAGTGGGAGCGCTCCAATCGCATGAGTCTCATGATCATTAAGCGCAGCATTGCTGAGGTCTTTAGGGGTACTATCTCGGAAGAGATAACGAAATTGAAAAGCGCTTTGCAAAAAGCGATAAGGCGGAAACAAGTACTCTTCTTCAGAACTTGATTTCCATGAAGTATCAAGCCAAAGGAAATATAAGGGAACACATTATGGGCATGTCAAACATTGTTTCAAAACTTAAGAAGCTAAAGCTTGAGCTGTCGGAAGACTTACTCATTCATTTAGTATTTCTTTCTCTTCCTTCACAATACAGTCAGTTTAAGATATCCTATAACTGTCAAAAGGAGAAATGGTCTCTTAATGACCTCATTTCATTTTGTGTGCAAGAAGAGGAAAGGTTGAAGCAAGATAAGACAGAAAGTGCTCATTTTGCTAGCACCTCTAAAGACAAGGGCAAAAGAAAGAAAACTAATGAGCCCAAGAGTGAAGCTGCTAATGGTCCAGCACCAAAGAAACAAAATCAGGGTGATAGCTGTTTCTTTTGCTAAACATCTGGACATGTGAAGAAGAAATGTCCTAAATATCACGCTTGACGTGCAAGGAAAGGTACATTTCACGGTTTGGTTTGTTCTGAGGTCAATTTAGCTTCAGTACCTGGAAACACTTGGTGGTTAGACTCTGGTGCAACTACTAACATCAGTGTTTCAATGCAGGGTTGCCTGAGCTACCGGAAGCCAAATGATGTTGAAAGATACATATATGTTGGAGATGGCAAGTCGGTAGAAGTGGAAGCTATAGGGCATTTTAGGTTATTATTGTGTACTGGATTTTATTTGGATTTGAAAGACACTTTTGTAGTACCGTCACTTAGACGGAATTTAATTTCAGTTTCTTAATTGGACAAATCAGGTTATTTATGTTCATTTGGAAACAATGGATTCAATTTGTCTTTTAATTCAAATATTGTTGGAACTGGTTCACTTATGGCATATGATAATCTATATTTGCTCGACACTGTAGCTACCTATAGTGAATCCTTAAATGTGGAATCACGTGGTACTAAGCATAAAATTGATAATAAGAACTCTGGAGCATTATGGCACAAGCACCTAGGTCACATCTCTAAAAATAGAGTTGAGCGACTTGTGTCGGAAGGGATCTTGGATTCCATTGACTTCACAAACTTTAAAGTTTGTGTTGAATGCGTTAAGGGTAAACGGACCAAAACAAAGAAATTAGGTGCATATAGAGCTACAGACGTCTTAGAATTGATACATACAGATATTTGTGGACCATTTCCTACACCTTCTCGGAATGGTCAACAATATTTTATATCGTTTATAGATGATTACTCTAGATATGCATACTTATTTCTTATACATGAAAAGTCTCAATCATTGGATGTGTTCAAATCATTTAAGGCTGAAGTTGAGAATCAACTCAACAAAAGAATTAAGAGTGTCAAATCTGACTGTGGTGGTGAATATTACGGTAGATATGACGGTTCAGGTGAACAACGTCCAGGGCCTTTTGCCAAATACCTAGAGGAATGTGGAATTGTCCCACAGTACACCATGCCAGGGTCACCTAGCATGAATGGTGTGGCTGAAAGACGAAACCGGACTCTTAAAGATATGGTAAGAAGTATGATTTGTCATTCTAGCTTGCCAGAGTCACTCTGGGGAGAGGCACTAAAGACTGCAGCTTACATTCTAAATAAAGTGCCAACCAAGGCAGCTGCCAAAACACCTTATGAACTTTGGATTGGGCGAAAGCCTAGTTTGAAACATTTTCATGTATGGGGATGTCCAGCTGAGGCAAGGCCTTATAGGCCAAATGAAAAGAAATTGGACTCTCGAACAGTGAGCAGCTACTTTATTGGTTATTCTGAAAGATCAAGAGGCTACAAATTTTACGATCCCAAATTAAACACAATTTTTGAGACGGGGACAGCCACGTTCTTTGAGGATATTGAGTTTAGGGGGAAGAATAAGGTTAGAGACTTTGTCTTAGAGGAAGATTCGGTAACAGTTCCAAAACTGATTCATACTGTTGCTTTTGATGAAGCAAGTATGGAACCTCTACAAGATATTGTTGTTGAATCTTCTCCCACTCAAGATGATTTGGTTGTTCATGAAGAACAAACTCAAGACCCTCAAGAACAAGTGTTTCAAGAACCAATACCTTTGCGGAGATCCACTAGAGAAAGGAGAAATGCTATTCCAAATGATTACGTGGTATTTCTCCAGGAACATGAGGAAACTGATGGTGTGACGGAAGCTGACCCATTCAACTTCCGCCAAGCCATGCAGGATTCCAACTCAGAAAAGTGGATTGAAGCAATGAAGGAGGATTATAAGTCCATGCAAGACAATAAGGTTTGGGAACTTGCCCCATTACCAGAAGGTGTGAAACCCATTGGTTGCAAATGGATATTTAAGACCAAGCGGGATTCTAACGGTAATGTGGAGAGGTATAAGGCTCGTCTTGTGGCTAAGGGTTATACCCAAAAGGAAGGGATTGACTTTAAAGAGACTTTTTCTCCGGTTTCTGTTTGCGCGTGTGTTTCTAGTCGCAATATCAGTGCAAGTATACACGTCGTACAAGTAATAAAGTGGATAAAAATAAGAGATCGTTCCCACGAGGATTGATTTACTTTCAAAGTTCAAGTCTTTAAAACACAGGTGAAACAAGTAATAAATCGGCACTAAAAGTTGGTATTAAGACTAAGAACATAGATAAAGCAAGTAAACAGGAAGTGGTTGTGAATATGGAAGAGTATGAGTTGGATTGCTGCATGCAAGTAAATCTCCTCTAGTCAGACGTTATAACGTTTACACGTTAACACGTACAAATGGTATGCTGTATAGACGTTATAACATTTGAACGCTGTTGCAAAAGAGCTGTGCTTTTCAGTCACAAAACGTCAGAGCTTCAAGTACTAGAATTCCTATGTCTAGGTTCTAAGTAGGCCTACTCTGTATTTTAAGTACCCACAGCAATGTCCTATGAACTATTATCCATTCTATGTCTAGACTTAGATAAAAATGCCTAAATGTCTTTAGTGCATCTTTTCATTCACATAAATCTTTGAGTTCTTTTCATAGACCATTTCTGCACCGATGAATCTACTTGTTTTAAGTGGCCAATTTCAAAACAAGTTTGGAAATATTAACATGCAAAGATCTAAAACGCATAAACATCAATACTTCATAACATTAAACTAGAGGTTCATTACATGCAAAACAACAACCCAACTACGAATGTTTAGCTCATGCTGAGCATCTTTACAGAAAGAAGAGGAGTTGAAATCCAAATATCGTACATAGAGAAAAGGAGACTAAACGCAAAAGATACGCCTAAGTAGCCTTCCTTCATGCACGCTGTAGAGACGTTGCAACGTCTGAGCTTCACAGTAATGGTTGCGAATGGAAATAAAAATTGGAGCTTGAGAAAATTTCGGATGAAGAAGTTTGTGTCCAGAACTTCTTTAGAAAAACTATCTCTGAAAATGGAGGAAGGTGGATGATGAATGGATGATGCCCGGATGATGCCCCCTGCCTTTTCTTTTGTAGAGAGAGAGAGTAGCCAAGGAACAAGGGGGTCACATGTTTGCTGATGTCAATCCCCACCTTCCAAGCTTGCTTGTAGATTAACTCTGTTCTGAAATGACACTTCACTGCTACAGTGCGTCAGCCGCGTCAGCGCTGAGGAGAGAGAAGATCTTCTGCACTTCTAGATCTTTGCCTATCATTTCTTGCGCGCCAAAAATGAGATATCTCTTTCTTGCTCTGCTGCCCTTCTTCAGACGTGATGAGGGACGCTGCCACGTTCAGCTCACTGCACAAACACAAGAAGCATCAAAATGTTCACAAAGGCGCCAATTGGCGCCAAAATGCCTAGAATTTGTAATTTAGCCCCCTTTCTAACTAAAAAGCGATAAACTAACAGAAACTTAATAGAAACAACCTACTATTGCTAGAGAACTTGCATGATTTAACTTTGAAAAAGTATAAATAACTCATATAAATATGAGTTATCACACCCCCAAACTTAAACCATTGCTTGTCCTCAAGAAATCAAAACACAACATATGAAAAGATGTATGAAATTATTTGCACCGGCAGTTTACACCCTGCTCACCCATTTGATAAAAAAATTTCCTCAAGGGGCTAATTCCTTCAGACTTACACTACACACTCACGCACCAATGCACAATTACATTCTAGATTCATTACTGCCCAAAGTGAGTGTGTGATCTCTGTATCAATTCTATTCCTAGCTAGGTTCAGAAGCTACCCTAGCTTATGAAAGAGTGGTTTCCATTATGGTGAGGGTATAACATCTTTCAAAACAGAGAGTAGACTAACATTTCCACATAAGACATGAGGGTTATTTTAAGCATGACAAATGGTCTTAATTGGGTGCTAGGATTAGATTAGTGCAAACTACCATTCTGACTCACACAACGCAAAACACACAGAGGACTGCAACCCCCTCATTACTGAGCAACTTTCATTTGATTCACTTCAATTTGGAGTTTTTGTGATTTTTTTTTTTTTTGGATTTGACAACTTTGGATTGAGACATTTGGAGCGCCCAGTATTTGTTTTGGGAAATTGCAGCAAACACAGAGAACACGTGGATTTTTCCACTTATTTGAAACACACACACTTTTTGGTTTTTTTTTTTTGGAGTAGACGTTATAATGTTTGTAGATGAGACGTTACAACGCTTGATAACACAGAACACAACACGAAAACACACACGGCATACGTTATAACGTTACGGGTAGACGTTACAACGTTGCACTCACACTACACATGCACTAATCATCCTACAGTCATTGCACCCAGCCTTAGCACAACCTGATATTCCCCCAAACTTAGTTTCTACTGCTACTCTAAGTTTTTAATCAAGTTTTACAATTACCATAGTCAACCAAAACTAGCTTTAGCATCACATAGTCCCTAGCTAACTAGGTTTTCCTCAAAACAGAGTTTGTGTGGAAGCAGTAATCAATTCTATTTATCTAAGCATGCATCAGCTACTCACACAAATTCACACACAGTCATTCCTAGATTTAGCCAAAAGAGAAACATTTTTGATGATTAATAGAGTAGGGAGGTAAACTGATTTCGTATTTGATTTTATGCATACACAAAACATAAAAATGATCCTCCCCCCCCCCCCCCCCACACAGAAAGATGAGCAGTGTCCTCACTGCTCACTGATTTTTTTTTTTTTTAAAAAAAGGAAGAGAAACACTCAAACACAACAGAAACAAACAAACTACTGACTACTAACTATCCAGACGTTGTTACGTATGGACATCTATTTATTCGAACTGAAATTAAAAACTATAACGATACTACTGCTAAAAAGAGGGCTAACTTACTTGTTCAGGACACCAGACCTGAGCCTTCCACTTTGTCTGGCTGGGATGCCTGCTTGCGCAGTCTTCTTTTTCTTTTCCTTCTTCTTCTTCTCTCCTGCACCATCAGCAGCAGCAACTGAAACTTCAGCTTCTTGAGATATCGTTGCACTGCTCTCAGCAATTCTTTTCTTTGCTTCCTCCCATGCTTTCTGTTTTGCCAGCTCTGCAGGATTAACTTGTTGTTGTTCTTTGGGGTCCACCTGGGCTTGTTCACGCTCTGGCTCTTGAGACGTTATAACGTCTGCAGCTTTTTCTTCAGCAACAACAGCAGGAGCATTCTGAACCACTAGCAGCAACAAATGCTGCACTGGTAGCGGTGGCTGGCTTGTCTTTAGCAGCTTCAGATTTCTTCCTTACCTGCAACTTTTGCCTTTTGGTTGCAGGAGCATCAGCCAGTTGTTCTTCTTCTTCACCAGGTCTGGTTTCTTCACTTGCAGCAGCTAATTCATGCCTTTTCTTCTTTCCAAATGGATTCTGGGTGGGCACAGTCTTGACTCTTTGCTTTTTGGGTGGGGGGTTGAGTTGTGGGTCTGGGTTTCTTCCAACATCTGTTGGTTCAGACGTTGCCACGTCTCCACCGGTTACTTCTTGAATGGATGGTTGTGATGGCTCTTTAATTGATTCAGGTTGAGTGGGGGTTGGTTGTGGTGCTTTGGGGATATTTTGGTCATAGGTGGATGGTTTTTTAGCTGGGGGTTGGGATTGTTTGGCTTTTGGTGATGGTGGTGTGGGCTTGGCTGCTTTGGATGGTTTCTTGGATGGTTCTTTGACTGTTTGGGTTGGTGGAGAGTCAGCCTCAATATCCGTCTTATCACTGGAGCTTCCTTTCTCTTCAGAATGTGTTTCTTCCTCTTCATCACTTAGGATTTCCATGCTCACCTTCTTTGATTCTTCTGCATCACTCTCACTGATGCTATCCAGATCAGCTGATTTGAGCTCTTCTTCCTCACTACTCACCTTCTTCTGTTTTTTCTTTGCTGGGCTCTTTCCTTTTTTAACTCTTTCCTTCTTCTCTGCCCTGAGGTGCATTGTTGATAAGGGTATATTGTCTTCATCTTCCTCTTGCATCCAATCTGGAAGTACTGGTTCTTCAATGGAAGGAACTTTCTTCTTGAGATTGGAGTCTTCTTGCCCCAAAGATTCATACTTCTTTGTCCACGCCTTGAAGAGACAATCTGTATGGTGCAACCAGAATACTTTGTGTCAGGAGACCCAAAGGATATGGTTTGCAAATTGGAAAAATCCATTTATGGACTAAAGCAGGCATCTCGTCAGTGGTACCACAAGTTTCATGAAGTAATTTTCTCATTTGGTTTGAGGTGAATGCTGTTGAGGATTGTGTGTATCACAAGTTCAGTGGGAGAAAGTACATTTTCTTGGTCTTGTATGTTGATGACATACTGCTTGCCACTAATGATATAGGCATGTTGCACGAAACCAAGAGATTTCTATCAATAAAATTTGAAATGAAAGATCTTGGTGACGCCTCCTTTGTATTAGGAATTCAGATACACCGAGACCGATCTCAAGGTACTCTCGGATTGTCACAAAGGAGCTATATTGAAAAGGTACATAAAAGGTTTGGCATGCAGGAATTTAAACCAGGGGATACTCCAATTGCTAAGGGAGACAAATTTAGTCTAAATCAGTGCCCAAAAGGAAACTTAGAAATTCAAGAAATGCAAAAGATTCCTTATGCATCGGCTGTAGGGAGTCTGATGTATGCCTAAGTATGTACGCTTCCGAACATAGCGTTCATAGTTGGGATGTTAGGCAGATATTTAAGCAATCTAGGAATGGATCATTGGAAAGCAGCCAAAAGGGTTATGAGGTATTTAAAGAGAACAAAAGATTATATGCTCACATATAGGAGGTCAGACCAGTTGGAGATCACTGGATATTCTGACTCTGATTTTGCTGGATGCCAAGATAGTTAAAGATCCACTTCAGGCTATATCTATATGTTGGCTGGTGGTGCGGTTTCTTGGCGCAGTGCCAAGCAAACTCTCATTGCTTCATCCACGATGGCAGCAAAATTTATAGCATATTTTGAGGCATCTAACCATGGGATTTGGCTAAAGAACCTTGTCACTGGGCTGCGAATTGTGGAAGGAATTGAAAGGCCACTTAAGTTATACTGTGACAAGAAATCAGCCGTCCTATATTCCAACAATAATAGGAGCTCGACCAAGTCAAAACATATTGACATCAAGTTCCTAATTGTTAAGGAAAGGGTACAGAGTGGACAGATTTCTATACAACACTTAGGGACAAACTCCATGATAGCGGATCCTCTTATAAAGGGTCTTCCACCCAAGGTCTTTTATGAGCACACTGCTCACATGAGTGTTTTGCAGTTTGAGGAATCTTTAATTTAGTGGGAGTTAATCACTTATGAATTTTGTGTTCAATATTTGGTATTATGTATGCATACTCTTGTATTTGGATATTTATACTTTGTACAATAAGGTTATTGAATGATCTCACTAAGGTAAAGTAGGACCAATTGAAAATTGACATGTACAGGCCACCTTCTTGTGATTTTCATGCTACACATTTCATGATGAATCTATGTCATTTAGTTGTGTCAATATTAGTAATCATTGATGGGTTTAGTTATGATTGATATAACTAAAACTGATTTGGTTCTATGTACTGACATAGGTAATGGACGAGATTATTTGGATATGCTCAAGGTATATAATGGCAAATTTTGAGCTCATAAAGTCTAACACATTTGTAAAGTTACATATGTGACCAGTGGGAGATTGTTAAAATTTTGGGACACAAATGTAATATTTAAATGTGTTAGGGTTATTATTTAATTAGCCAAACTTAAAGTGGTCTATTTGATACTAAGTTTATGGCTAAGGGCATATGTGTCATGGAAGGTTATTGTGTAGATACCATAAAGCAATATTCTAATTTGATGAGGGGCTGAATTAGAAATATTGAAAATTGAGATGTAACTGGAAGCAGTTATATATATGGGTTATGGTCCCCATTAGTAGAGTAACGTAAAACAAAATAGGGTTTAGTTCTCTGGCTTTCTCTCTTCATCCCCATCAGAAGAGAATCAAGAAACCCTAAGGTGCTCTACAATTGGAAGATCACATACCCAAACCTTCATCAATTCCCAATGGCAAATTCAGGTACGCTTCCGCATTCTATTTCATCGTGAATTTTGGGTATGGGTTCATAAACTGTTGATTTAGGATTGTGCTCTTTTGATTTCTATATGGGTTGAGACATGTGATTAGGCACAAACATTGATTGTTAGAAACTAACACTTAATACCTGTTCCAGAATAAATTTCCAATGCCAGAAATTGATCCCTTTTCACTCTTGCAGAATCACCATTGCTAGAAAATGATTGCAAGAAAGGGGATCTTTGAACTTGCAATCTTGCAGAACAGAAAGGGGGGATTGAATGGGAAATTGGAATTGATTCAATTGGGATTGGGGAATTGAAAGTGAATTGATTCTACTATTTATCTTGTTGATTTTTTTTACCGTTGCCATGATAATAAATTTAAAGAAAAAGGGGAATATGTGAAGGAAGAGGAGGAGTGAAGAAGAGGTGAGTTGAACGGTTTGAAGAATGTAGAAGAGAAGACAAGAAGTGTTTGTCTGAAGGAGAAGTATATAATTTTTTTTTGTTAAAACACTCTTATAAAAAAGCTGAGTACAAAACAATCAGGATCCCCACTATTATAACACCATTTTTTTGTTATAACACTAGTATAAAAAGACCGAGTATAAAACTTTTTGGGCCCCATACAAACCTAGGCCCTAGGCGGTTGCACCCCCAGCCTAGGCCCCGGGACGACCGTGAAAACGAGACTAAATTGAAGTCAGTTCGCAATGAACTATAGATTAAAAAAAGTTGCGTATGTAGATAGGGAAAAACTCAAGTCTAGCATAAACCAAAGATAAGCCCAAAAAGTGTTTATAAAGAATAGACAATTCCAACCTTACAAGCTGATTTTTCGCATTTAGTTAGGCCTAAAATGTAATATGATTTCGCAGACTATCTTAGATTTGTTGGTGTTAAGAGAGTTTATAAAGAATTGTCATTCATCACCTTATAAATTTATTTTGTGGTTTTGAATTTAAATAAAAAACCTATTAAAAAAACATATGCCAATTCAACGTTCATAAAAGTTAGCAATAAGAAGCTTTTGTTTGCTTCGTATCGGGGCCTTTCTTTATTGGAAGGACATGTCAGCATAACCTCATGGTTTTTGGCCTTATCTGAGAATTGCCGAAACTACGGTGTTTTTCATGCGTACTACTACTTCCGGTCAACTTTATAAGAGAAAAATACAATTTTAGATTCATTAAATAACTGGTGTATTTGGTCTATAATATAGACCAAAAACATCAGTTATTCAATGAACTTAAAACACCACTTTTCTCTTATAAAGTGGTCCGAAGGTAGTATTTATTTTAGTACACTAACATTAAGGAATCCCTATGCATTTTATTCCACCACAAAAGGTCGGTTAGGCGTGTAGTGTGCTACTGACCATGATTTTGGTGTGACCCTTTTGGCTTTATTAATCATTATTTACTGGCTTTGTAATAATACACCCCACAAAACATGGCTATTCCTATCAAGTTAGTGGGTCGGAGGTTGCAAAAGTTGTGAGTCTAGATTGTTCTTATTAAAAAACAAAACTGAAAAGATCATAATTATCCTTTATAAATACCCCTTCTGGGTTTAGGCTCATCATATACTCATCTCTCTCTGTATCTCCTCTTTCTTTCGCATTCTCTTTCTCTCTCACACACTCTCTCTCCCTCTCTCTCTTTCTCACACACACACACACAATGCATTGTCGGTCTCTCTATCTATCTCTCTCGTTAAGTTAGTGGGTAATAGGTCATGCAAGTTTTGAATCTAAAGTGTTCTGACAAAAAATCAAAATTGGACATATCAGATTCACCTTGTAGAAACACCCATTCTAAGGTATAAATTCATCATATACACATCACACTTTCCTTAATGTACTTATCTCTCTCTCTCTCTCTCTCTCTCTCTCTCTCTCTCTCTATCTATCTATCTATCTATCTATCTCACTCTTTCTTTCGTTTTATCTTTATCTTTATCTTTATCTTTCTCTCTCTCACACACACACACACATTGTTTCTCTCTCTCTCTCTCTCTCTCTCTCTCTCTCTCTCTCTCTCTCTCTCTCTCTCTCTCTCTCTCTCTCTCTCTCTCTCTCTCTCTCTCTCTCTCTCTCTCTCTCTCTCTCTCTCTCTCTCTCTCTCTCTCTCTCTCTCTCTCTCTCTCTCTCTCTCTCTCTATATATATATATATATATATATTTAAGTAACAATCAAAATTGGACATATCAGATTCACCTCGTAGAAACACCCATTCTAAGGTATAAACTCATCATATATACACATAACACTTTCCTTACTCTCTCTCTCTCCTTCTCTCTCTCTCTCTCCCTCCCTCCCTCCCTCTTCATATGTGTGTGAAAAAAGGATTGTACCATGTACATAAGGAATTGTGAAGTTTTTGTGAGAAGTGATGAGGAACATATTGAACTTGAACCTAAACTATTAAAATAGTTAGATTTAAAGAATTCACTTACTCCAAGGTTTTCAATTTGAGATCTTGTATCGAATCCGAGGTAGTAAAATAACCATGTCCATGGATCACTTACTCAAGAAGCTCCACGACCACCAAGCTTCTATATTTCAATAGGGTTTTCTGGATGATTAGTTTAGACATCTTCAGAAACTACAAGATGATAGTACTCCGGATTTTGTGGTTGAGGTTATGGCTATGTTCTTTGATGATTCTGAGAAACTCCTCAAGAATATGGCACGTGCACTAGAAAGAGTACACATGGATTTCAAACAAGTAATCGCTCATGGCCATCAGCAGAAGGGAAGCAATGCTAATGTTGGGGCTGCCCGAGTTAAAAATGTGTGTGCCAACTTCAGAACTTATTGTGAGGCTCAGGACCTTGGAGGGTGTGTTCAATGTCTACAACAATTGCAACAAGAATACTCTCTACTGAAGAACAATCTTCAATATCTATTTAGGCCAAAAAGAAATCAAAGATGCAGGTGGTTCAATTATCGCAATGGACTAGGATGTAGCATGATTTCCTACCGTTGAAATTTAGAACAAAGTTGAAGCTTTTAATGTAGGAGCTGGTTTAGTTCTCCTTGGTTTTTTGTTGGATTATTCCTTCAGAATTAGATCAAGTTTGAATGTTGGCATATGGTTATGTGAATAGGCATTTCCTACCATGTTTGTTACATATATGATTTGAAATGATTCTTTTCCATTAAACTGACGGTGATTAATTGGACCTTTGAGTAAATATATGAAATTCTAAATGAGTCACCGCCAGTTTAATGGGAAACAATCATTTCAAATCATATATGTAACAAACAAGGCAAGAAATGCCTATTCACATCACCATATCCCAACATTCAAACTTGATGTAATTCTGAAGGAATAATCCAGCAAAAACCAAAGAGAACTAAACCAGCTGCTACATGAAGAACTTCAACTTTGTTCTAAATTTCAACTCTAGGCAATCATGCCACCTCCTAATCCATTGCGAGAATTGAACAACCTGTATCTTTGATTTCTTTTTGTAGCCTAAATAGATATCGAAGATTGTTCTTCAGTAAAGAGTACTATTCTTGTTGCAATTGTTGTAGACATTGAACACACCCTCCAAGGTCCTGAGCCTCACAATAAGTTCTGAAGTTGGCACACACATTTTTAACTCGGGCAGCCCCAACATTAGCATTGCTTCCCTTCTGCTGATGGCCCTGAGCGATTACTTGTTTGAAATCCATGTGTACTCTTTCTAGCGCACGTGCCATATTCTTGAGGAGTTTCTTAGAATCATCAAAGAACATAGTCATAACCTCAACCACAAAATATGGAGTACTATATCTTGTAGTTTCTGAAGCTGTCTAAACTAATCATCCAGAAACCCCTATTAACATGTAGAAGCTTGGTGGTCGTGGAGCTTCTTGAGTAAGTGATCCATGGACATGGTTATTGTTGAGTTTGATTGTAGCGTGTGACAATCACCAATCGAAGAATTAATCAAAGAATGATGATTAACAATAAGAATCGCTTTGTACAGAATCAATTGAATGGAAGAAATTAAAGAACCCTAAAATTGCGAATCAGAAATTGAGAAAGATGAACACACGAAGTTGTTGATGCAGTTCAGCATCCAATATGGAATACCTACATCTGCGGGACCATACAATCGATTGGATCCATTTCATTGATCATGATAGAAGAAGAGTTTTACACAATTGATTGATTCCCAATGGTGTTTCCCCCTCCTTGCCCAGACCCCTTGTTTCCCAGTTCACTCCTCTCTCTCCCTAGCGTCTTAGATCACTGTACACTCAGTTACAACTGAATACTACTTATATACAATATGCTAGGATACACTGCAGCAGCAAGCACTCTTAATTGAGTGAGAATTGGCGCCCCTTCCAACTGAAAAACAGACTAACATAACTGCATAACCACTAACAGTAACTGACTTAGTGAATTCATATGAGGGAGGCTGAATTGATGAGCTGGCAAGGATTGAATTGCCACATCAGCAACAATCTCCACCTTGGCAATTTAATCTTCAAATCAAGCACAATGAAACAGCAACCGAAGAACAGTCCAAATACCTCTAGCCTTAGGCAACTCTCAACAAGTTCAAGCAATGCTTGAACTTGGCTAGAGGAACCACCTTGGTGATAAAGTCTGCTGGATTTTGTGCAGTGTGCACCTTGTGAATCTGAACCTTACCTTCAGATATTACATCCTTAATCCAATGTAGCCTTATGTCTATATGCTTGGTTCTTTCATGAAATGAATTGTTCTTGTAAAGGTGTATTGCACTTTGATTGTCACAATACACCTTCACAGAGTCCTGTTTTATTCCAAGTTCATTGACTAGACATCTCAGCCATAGTGCCTCCTTCACAGCTTCAGTAACACCAATATACTCAGCCTCAGTGGTTGAAAGGGCAACCACATGTTGGAGAGATGCTTTCCAACTAACTGTGTTACCAAACAAGGTAAACACATAACCTGTTAGCGATCTTCTTTTGTCACGATCACCAGCAAAATCTGAGTCCACGTGTCCTTCAACTCCATCTGAGTTATGAGCTTCTTCTCTGTAACATAGACCCAATTTTTTGTACCATTTAGATATCTCAGAATTTGCTTCACCACTGTCCAATGTTGTTTTCCAGGATTGGACAAGTACCTGTTAACCAGACTTAGAGAGTATGCTTGATCAGGCCTAGTACATACCATAGTGTACATCAAGCTCCCAATTGCACTAGCATATGGAATACTCTCCATTTGGTTTTGTTCATGTTCAGAACCAGGACAATCAGACTTTGACAGTTTGTATTGTGCTCCAACAGGTATGTTTGCTGGCTTGGTAGTAGACATTTTGAACCTGTGGAGAACTCTGTTAGCATAACCTTCTTGAGTGATAGACAGTTCCTTAGAATCTTCCTTTTTGGTTATCTCCATGCCCAGAATTCTCTTGGCTTGCCCGAGATCTTTCATCTCAAACTCTTTGTGCAACAGTCCCTTGAGTCTAGTTATCTCTTGCTTATCTTTACTTGCAATAAGCATATCATCTACATATAGAAGCAAGTAGATGTAATTTCTTCCATCCAATTGCTTATAGTACACACAGCCATCACATGTGCTCCTCTTGTACTTGATATCAATCATGTAACTATCAAACCTTTTATACCATTGTCTTGGGGATTGTTTCAATCCATACAATGACCTTTGAAGTAAACACACATGATCCCCTTTACTAGGCTCTTCAAAACCCTTTGGTTGACTCATGTAGATCTTTTCTTCAAGTGCTAGCAGCACTCTTATGGAGGTGTGTTTGACAACAGGAGAAAAGATTTCATTGAAATCAATCCCCTCTCTTTGAGTGTACCCCTTGGCTACTAGTCTTGCTTTGAATCTAGGAGGATCCTTATCAGAATTTGCCTCTTTCTTCTTGTAAATCCATTTACACCCAACCAGCTTTGCTCTAGTAGGTTTTCTTACCAGCTTCCATGTCTCATTTTTGTGCAGTGCTTCCATCTCATCCATCATGGCAGCATGCCATTTGTGGTGATCTCTGCTGGCCATTGCTTGCTTATAGGAGACAGGTTCATCATTTGTGATGCAAGCAGAGGAGTTCAAAGCATATGCTGTCATTGAATTATCTCCAAACCTACTTGGTGGTTTGATTATCCTCCTTTCCCTATCTCTGCACAGTAGGTAATCACTGTCATATTCCTCTGGTTCAGAATATGAGCTAGATTCGTCACTTAACACATGATCACTTGTGTTGACAGCTTGCTCTTGCTGAGGTTGACTTTCATTTGGATTTCCACCAAGCTCCACCTCAATTTGAGCCTCCTGGTTAGGTGATTGTTTATCAAGAGTCTCCATGTTTTGGCTTCCTTCAAGAAGCTTTGTCTCTTGAAAAGTAACATCCTTGCTAATGATACATTTCTTATCATCGACAGACCATATCCTGTAACCCTTAACTCCATCGGGATATCCCATGAACAAGCCTTTCTTTGCCCTTGGTTCAAGTTTTCCTTCATTTAAATGAAAATATGCAGGGCACCCAAACACTCTCAGATTGTGAAGGTCTGGTACCTGTCCAGTCCATACCTCTTGAGGTGTTTTGAAGCTAAGAGCTGTAGATGGACTCCTGTTAATCAGATAGCATGCAGTGTGCACAGCTTCACCCAATAGGTCTTTGACGGCTTCGCACAGGACAGCATACATCTGACCTTTTCTAACAGTGTTCTGTTGAGTCTTTCTGCAAGACCATTCTACTGTGGAGTACTTCTAACAGTGACGTTTCGATAGATTCTTTGCTCTGTGCAATACCTATTGAACTCCTCATTATAGTATTCCAACCCATTATCAGTCCTTAGAGCCTTTACATGTAAACCAGTCTGTGTTTCAACCTTTTTCTTCCAATTTACAAAGGTTTTGAATGCCTCATCTTTAGTCTTAAGTAAGTAAATCCAAACTTTCCTACTAAAGTCATCAATGAAGGTCATGAAGTACCTGTTTCCACCATGAGAGGGTGTCTTGGAAGGCCCCCACAAGTCAGAGTGGATGTAACCAAGCTTCTCTTTAGTCTTGTGAATGCCTGTTGCAAACCTAACTCTAGTTTGCTTTCCAATCACACAATGTTCACAGAAATCTAGCTTGTTGATCTTGTCACCACAAAGTAGATTATGTTTCTCCAATTCCTTCAAACCTTTCTCACTCATATGGCCAAGTCTTTGATGCCATAGGAGTGATTTTGGATCTTCAGTTGCTGCTACAGATACCTCACCAGTAACTGTGGATCCTTGAAGGATATACAAACAGTTTGCTTTCCTTGTTCCTTTCATCACCACTCTAGAACCTTTCATCACTTTCAAGATCCCATCTTCACCCCTGGAATTGAAACCTGACTTCTCTAAAGTGCCAAGAGATATTAGGGATCTCTTGAATTCAGGGACATGCCTTACATTTGTCAATTTCTTTATTGTACCATCAGCTAATCTCAGCATCACTGTTCCAATTCCTACGACCTTACAAGTAACATTGTTTCCCATGTTACCTTTCCACCTGAATAAGGTTTGTAGTCTGTGAACCAATCTCTTCTAGGACACATATGATAAGAGCAACCAGAATCCATAGCCCAATCCCCTTCTGCATGCATGCTGCAACAGTACATGGCTTCATCACTGTCAAAGGCAGCTACTAAGACCTCACAGCTGTCATATCCATCAGAGGCAATTGAGGCATCTCCTTTGCTTTCAGGATCATTGCTCTTCTTACTCTTTCTTTCAGGACAGTCTTTCTTGTAGTGTCCTACCTTGTGACAAATGTAGCACTTATATTTTGTTTTAGATTTTGATCTTGATCTCCCCTTTCCATTATCATCTCTGTTGTTATTTCTTCCCCTAGCTACAAGACTTTCCCCTTTATTTGAATCTTTATTTCCAGACTTCTTTTGGAGTTCTTTTGACAATAATGCACTTTGAACCTCATCAAGGGTTATTGATTCCCACCCGTATATCAAAGTATCAGCAAGAATGTCATACTCACTAGTTAATGATCTAATTAACAGCAGAGCTTGATCCTCATCCTCAATTTTCACATCAATATTTTCTAAATCTAGAATCAGTTTATTGTATTCATCAATATGGTCACTGATTGACATACCTTGATGCATCTTGAATGTGTAGAGTTTCTGTTTGAGGTATAATCTGTTGGCCAAAGACTTTGTCATGTACATACTTTCAAGTTTGACCCAAACAGCATCAGCGGACATCTCCTTTGAAATTTCCCTAAAAACTTTATCAGCTAAACAGAGGATGATTGCACTGTAGGCTTTCTTCAACTTTTCTTTCTTTTCTTTTTCTGATAGTGTGTCTGGAAGCTTGTCTTCCCCTTCCAGAGCATCTTCCAATCCTTGTTGTGTCAAGATCGCTTCCATCTTCATTTTCCAGAGACCGAAATCGTTTTTCCCATTGAACTTCTCAATGTTATATTTCGCCATCTCCATTTGCGCAAGAACTCAACGAATCGCTCTTGATACCAGTTGTTGAGTTTGATTGTAGCGTGAGACAATCACCAATGGAAGAATTAATCAAAGAATGACGATTAACAATAAGAATCGCTTTGTACAGAATCAACTGAATGGAAGAAATTAAAGAACCCTAAAATTGCGAATCAAAAATTGAGAAAGATGAACACACAAAGTTGTTGACGCAGTTCAGCATCCAATATGGAATACCTACATCTGCGGGACCATACAATCGATTGGATCCATTTCATTGATCATGATAGAAGAAGAGTTTTACACAATTGATTGATTCCCAATGGTGTTTCCCCCTCACTGCCCAGACCCCTTGTTTACCAGTTCACTCCTCTCTCTCCCTAGTGTCTTAGATCACTGTACACTCAGTTACAACTGAATACTGCTTATATACAATATGCTAGGATACACTGCAGCAGCAAGCACTCTAAATTGAGTGAGAATTGGCGCCCCTTGCAACTGAAAAACAGACTAACATAACTGCATAACCACTAACAGTAACTAACTTAGTGAATTCATATGAGGGAGACTGAATTGATGAGCTGGCAAGGATTGAATTGCCACATCAGCAACAGTTATTTTACTACTTCGAATTCGATACAAGATCTCAAATTTAAAACCTCGGAATAAGTGAATTCTTTAAATCTAACTATTTTAATAGTTTAGGTTCAAGTTCAATATGTTCCTGATCACTTCTCACAACAACTTCACAATTCGTTATGGACATGGTAAATTCCTTTTTGCTTCAAACCTTGCAAAGGTTACATTATATTTCTTACTTGTTTGGTTAATAAGCAAAAGGATAAAATGTCAAGAGATGGACAAGGTGTATCTACCCTTTCATTGCTGAGCTTTGGGGTGTTTTCATTGGCTTACAATTTGCTCGCTCCAAAGGTTGGCTTAGGGTGGTGGTGCAAGTAGATGCCAATGTGGCTTGTCAAGTAATCCTGGGTACGGAGAGTGGACGCATTTCGGGGTGGAGTATTGTTAAAGAGATCTGCATGCTACTGGAGTTGCCTTGAGAGGTCCTTTTTGTTAGCATCTATTGAGAGGCTAATCGTTGTGCAGATGCTCTTGCAAATATTGTGTGTTGTCAAGTTGATGATTTGATTTTTTTATGAGCTGTGTCGTAATTCCATAGGATCGATTTTACTTTTTGATGTTGTAGGGAATTCTATTCTCCGATTTGTTCTTGTTTTGTTCTTGTTTTCGTTTTGGAGCTTAGCCCCCATTTTATACCAAAAAAAGCGAAGTAATCATAATTCATGGGTACTTTTCTTGTTGTTCAAATTTGAAATCAATGACAACCAAAGTAAATAGAGTGCATTGCACTTCTTAACATGCACCCTCCTCATTGCTAATTGTATTGGCAATTTCAGTAACATAAGGATGCCGCTTATAGAGTGTAAGTGTGTGATTGTGTGTATTGTTTATTTGTTATTTTGTCGAGAAAAAAAGTTCCAAGCATGTACGGATTAGCTAGTTAAGTCTCTATAATATCAGTACACATAAAAGTCAGAAATATCAAAGTAACAACATCCTTATGAGTTCTCTCAACAAAATACTATCATTAAATGTGTACCTCTTCAGCCATTTTATCATCATCATCATCATTACTGTCTACTATTTCAACTATATATGTCATTCATTGCTGAAGGGGTACACATTTGGCAGCAAGAAAAACCAAATGCTTTGTAATAAACACCTACCTAACAATCTCTTTTTTAATTAAGGAACAGAAAGATAATGCTACAGAGAAACCAAACAAATTAACTAAGACAGATAATTAATTATGATGATGAATAGCAGTGGTACTATGAAAAGGAGGCCTCCAAGCAGAAGCAGTAAGCAAGCAAAGATCTTTCCAACCAAGTTTAAGAATACCATTATCTTCCACCAAAGTATACCCTTCAGAAGGAAACATATTCAGTAGAAGACTAGCTTGAGTAGCTGCATTACCAGCTAATGATATACCTCTAAATCCACATTGTTGAAACTTTTCTCTCCAGTTATGAAATTTTATCTCTCCAGTTCTTGATGGCCCACCAACTGCAAGCACATTACGAATCTCTCTTGATAGTAATTGTTGCTCAACCACATGTCTTTCTTCACTCTCTTCACCATAACTTGAACCAAGAGAATCAAATAATGCTGAATAGTAGTGTATAGCTTCCACAAATCTACCTAAGAAAGAACCTGCATTGCTTAAGTCTTGTTCAACTACTGTCACCACTTTAGGTGCCAACCTACACAACATAACACAATTAAGTATGATGAAAAAATGGGTAAATAGTCATTTTAGACCTTGAATGTGTGGAGCGCTGTCACTATAGTCCCCGAATATATCGGTATTTCAAACAATCCCTAAATGTCTCTTTTGTTAGTAATTTTAGGGACTAAATTGATCAACTAAAAACACATTTGAGGACCAAAATGACTAACAAAAAAACGTATTTTAGTACTAAAATGACTTACCAAAGATACATTTGGAAATATATATTTGCAATTTAAATACATTCATATTCATAGACTATAACGACAACGTCTCAAACATTCAACGACCAAAATGGTTCTCTTCTTGCAAAATCATTGTAGAATCAGAAGCTATATTCAAGAAACATGATGGCTTTCAAAATTTACTATAAATTCACCATGTTGTTCTTTTTGTTTCTATCCATTACTTTATACATGTTGAGCAAGTTTTAAAAAGACATAATCATTGTCCCAATTTATCTTAGAAGAGGAAAAAGGCAGACATAAAGTGAGCAAGCACTATAGAGTCTAAAAAGGTGAAAAGAAGCGTAAAGTTTTGGGAATTCTTTCATGAAAAAATCACCATATAAATTACATACAAGGCTGAAGAGTATAAATAAACAAACATGAATGAATAAATGCAGCTACCTTTGCAAGAGCCACAAAGTGTTTGTGTCTGAACCAGTAACATCATAGAGAGAATGTTGCAACCAATGAACAGCAATAGCTTCAGTTTTACTAACATTAAGTTTCTCAAGGGCAAGATTTCCAACTTTCTCAGCAACAGGAAAGAACTCAAAAGGAATACCAAGCTTACTAGCAAAATCAGACAAACGTTTACCAGTAGCATCAAGAGTTTCCATAGAAGTACCTAACCCAGTAACTTTCACATAAGGAGGTCCACCTGGTCTAGAAGCAAGAATATGAAAAAGACCAGGCCATTGTAAACCTTGCATTATATCAAGATCTATAATATGAACCCTTTCTTCTCTTTCAAAAGCTTCTTGAATAGCTTGATTAGCAGTGAAGTGAGAGAACTTCACAAAAGGACTAATACCATTGAAAACTTGAAAAGCTGAAGCAACTTTATGAGTTTGTGGTGTGTTTGGAAGAGTTGCATATATTCCTAAACATGAACTTACTAATCTTGCTGATATTGCTTCTGAGAAATATGCTGCTACACGCTGTGCTGATGTACCATATGGTGTTGAAAGTTGTGAAATCTCTAACAGCATCTTATTAGCATCTTCTAGATTCTCTGCTGATACTGCTTCTGCACACTGAAGTAGTAAAGTTAGAAGATGTAAACCTTCTTCATCTTTCTTCTTTTGTTCTCTTATCTCTTCTTTCTTCTTTCTTGTTAATGCCACCTCGGCAGATGCAGCAGCAGTATTAGCTGCAGCTGCTGCAAGATCTTCTTCTTGATGATGTTGAAGCTGTTCTTGATGTGTAGATTGTTGTGAAGGTAAAGTAACCAATGAAACTGAAGGGTTATTGTTATTTATATTGTTGGTGGTGGTTGTGGTGGTGATTGGAGGAGGAACAACCCAATTAGAAAACATGTTTTGATTTTGATTGATAAGAGAAGATGATGATGAAGAATCAGTGAAATGTAAAGGAGGAAGATTGATGAGTTTAGGTGAAGAAACATGTTTTGGTGGATCAGTAAGAAGTTTTAGTCTATGTTCAAGAACAAGAGCAAGGTTTGGGTTACAAGGATATATTATCTCTCTAACATTGTTGATAAGTTGAGGAATAGAAACACTGTTGGAACTATGAATAAGATCCTTTAAAATACCATCTATCCAATTAGTTGTAGCTGATGTTTCTTCCATTGAAGGTGAAGAAGAACCAACAACGTCAACAATATTAGTAGTGTTTCTTATGTTGTTGTTGGTTCTTTGGGTTTGAGATGATGGAAAAAGTGGTAAGCCAGAAAATCCACAGATCGTAGGAAGAGGGATATTATGGTCTTCTTGGAAATGATAGTTTGAAGGAGAAGGAGAAGAAGAAGGTAGCAACATAGTGGAGTAGTTAGTTGAGACCGTCACAGTGGGGTAATTTTGAACACCAACAACAACGTTATCTCTTGACAAAGCATTGTTGCTATGACTAGTATTATTATTAATAATATTATTATTATTGTTACTATTATTATATTGATGATAGTTATTGTTACTATTGTTACTAATACTAGTACCTGCAGCTATAGTTGTTGTGACACCTTTTTCTGGTAAACAAGAATTCATGTTGTTGGTATTGCTACGACGAGAAAACCTAGGATTGTTGGCATGATGAAGTTCCATTTCTGAAGCCATTCTTTTTCTCACCATTTTTCTTTCACAATGAGGTTGTGGTAGTGGCATGTTGCTGTTATTGTTGTGTAGAGTGTTTTCTTCACTGCTCATGTTAGTGGAGTTAGATGCACTATTTCCACTATTGTTGTTGTTGTTGTTGCTGCTTCCATCTTCACCACCACTGAATAAAGCACAAGCAGCCATATTGAGAGAAAGTAAGAGATGAATAATAGAATGGAATTTGAATATGTAGCTAGTAGTGTACTTACGATTGCTACTATACTAATAGTATATATGAAATAATGAAACCATGTGAGGGTGGTTTATTTTCTTGAGAGGGGGGGATAAATTGGCAGATATGAAAAGTTACAAGAAGATAATGTTGTGAAGATTGGGACAGTAGCTAAAGGATTCCTTCACAACTCTCTATCAATATCAATCTCAAACACACAGTATTAATGTTATTCTCTCTCTCTTTTTTCTCAACACGGTTCTCTATGCCTTTTGCCTTTTGGATGGTTCTGATATCTCTTGCATAGGAGGGTGCAAAACAAGGAAAAAGGAGGTGTGGTGTGTCTTGGGAAGATTTCATATAACAAACACTCCTCACGGCGGGTAGTGTTTCGTCTTTGTGTTCTTTGATTTTTTTATTTATAGGTTGCTAAGTAAAGCATATTATCATTATATTATTTTCTTATAAGATATGATAATAATATATGGTACGGTTAATAATAAGAAAAATGGCGAGGCATGGTGGTAGGTAGTATTGCAGTTGTGGTCGGAAATTATGTTCAGATGGGAAAAGCAAGAAGATGTGAATCTCAGATTGTTTTTTTTTTGACAAAGATGTGAATCTCAGATGAGAGGCCAGAGATATTTTATCTACGATTTCGTCGTCTTCCATGCTAACCATTTCAAATACTAGTACTTCTTTCTTATCTGAAACCAGTTCAATTCTTCACTAGTCAAAAGGCCGGATTTTTTTCATCATTTGTACGGACATCATTTCATCACCCTAAATTTTCAGAGACTAATGTTATTTGGGCAAAATATTTTAACTAAAAATAGCTAAAAATCAAATTACAATATTAATTAATTAAGTTTTATAGGCTATTAACCAACCTGTTTTTTCACGGTTTTTAGTCAATGGCCTAAAAAACTGTGAAAAAACAGGTTGGTTAATTGTTTATAAAACTTAGTTAATTAGAATTGTAACTTGGTTTTTTGGTATTTTTGGTTGGAACATTTTGGTTAAATAACATTACTCATTTTCATAAAAGGTATACAGTTTTTTATCACTTTTTTTACCAACATTTTTATCATAGTTTAATAATTAGATCTTTAATACCAATCACATATTTTTTAAAACAATAGTATGATTGTGTCGCCGATGAATGTTGACTCTATTGGTAAGGAGTTGGCTCATTCTCCACAAGGATGTGGGTTTCACTCCCGATGCCGACGAAAGGACCTCTTTGGTGGGCGATCTGTAAGTACCTATGTAAGCGCTCAAAGAGTTGTGAGACCCGCCTTGACCTTGGTGAGCCCTCGGAGCCCAACTCACCTAAACTTTTCTATGCTAAAAAAAATAGTATGATTGTGATAATTGGATCCCCCAATTTAATCAAACGATCTACAACCACCCATATAGAATCATTACCGGCTTGGGACCGTGGAAGCCCCATCACAAAATCCATAGAAATACTTTCCCATTTCCATTCAGGTACATTCAACGGTTGCCACTGGCCTGAAGGCTTTTGGTGCTCTATCTTAGCCCTTTGACAAGATAAGCATCGAGACACGAATTCTGCAATCTCCGTTTTCATTCCTAGCCACCAATACAACTGATTCAAATCCCGATACATCTTGGTAGACCCATGATGTATGGAATATTGACTTTTATGAGCTTCTTCTAACAATTGCTTCTTAATGTCTTCATCATTAGGCACACAAATTCTACCATTGAAGCAAATCACACCGTCACCATCCTCAGTGAAACCAGGTAATCCTCTTTGAGCTTGAATCTCTACATCTATCTCTTGGGCTGATCGGATCAAATTCCACAACGAACTCGAAATTTGAACGTGACTCAACACTAAACGGTTTCTTCTAGGTCTCACCTTCAAATTGAGATCCCTAAAAGACTCTAAGAGAGCCATCTCATTCATCATTAACTCGGCGGTGTGAAGAGACTTTCTACTTAATGTGTTTACTACCACATTGGCTTTTCCAGGGTGATACTTCAACTCAAAGTCGCAGTCTTTAAGAAATTCTACCCATCTCCTTTGTCTATTATTCAGCGCTTTCTGATCAAATAGATACTTCAAACTCTTGTGATCACTAAAAACTTCGAAACGAGAACCATAAAGATAATGTCTCCAAATTTTTAGGGCATACACAATCGCCGCTAACTCTAAATCATGAGTAGGGTAGTTTTCTTCATGAGTCTTCAACTGTCGGGAGGCATAAGCTACAACTTGATAGTTTTGCATAAGGACACATCCTAAACCCTTCCCAGAGGCGTCACTGAAAATCTGAAATCCCGGGGATGAATCTGGAAGAATTAGGATTGGTGCAGAAGTTAAACGGGCTTTCAACTCTAAGAAACATTCTTCACAATCGGCGTCCCATACAAACGGTTGACCCTTACGAGTTAACCGAGTGACTGAAAGAACCAACCGGGAGAATCCTTGGATAAATCTCCGGTAATACCCTGCTAGCCCCAAGAAACTCCTAACTTCTGTGACCGTAGATGGTCGATCCCAATTTATATCACGGCTTCAACTTTGCTAGGATTCACCGCAACTCCTGATTGAGATATAACATGCCCGAGGAAATTCACTTCTGGCATTCAGAAGTCACACTTGGTTGGTTTAGCATACAATTGCTTCTCCCGGAGTGCATTAAGAACAATCCAGAGATGTTGCACATGCTCCTCAATGGTCTTAGAGTACACCAAGATATCATCAATAAATACCACTACAAACTGATCAAGGTAGGGATGAAAGACTCAAATCATGTAATCCATGAATACAGCCGGAACATTAGTTAGTCCGAAGGGCATCACCACAAACTCGTAGTGTCCCTATCTTGTACGAAAAGCTGTCTTCGGAATATCTAAAGCCCTAACTTTAATTTGATGATAACGCGACCTCAAATCGATCTTGGAATCAGGTGGGGTAGCGGAGTTAAAGCTAAACCCAACCGATCAACACACACTTGTGATATAAAACAATGGGTGGCCCCCGAATCATATAAAATACTGACAGGTTTAGAAAAGAGAGATCCCATACCCCTCAACAGATTATCTGAAGTCTTGGCCTTCTGTGCATCTAAGGTGTAAACCCTTCCATGTGTTGTAGTGGTGTGTCCGGCTTCATTCTTCTTCTTTTCTGGACAGTCATTGATATAATGCCCCTCCTTCTTGCAAAAGAAACAAAGATTGGTCTTGAAGTGAGACTCGCCCTTATGGTACTTTCCACATCTGGAACATGCATTGGACTTTGGATAGTCAAACCTTTGTACCTGCTTATCCTTGTTGATACCACTCTTACGACCCATTTGAGATTTAGATGACTCTGCATTCCTTTTGTTGTGTCCATATTCTCTTCTACTAGCATACAATTTTTTCAAATCAGTTTTGGCAATGTGAACTTGTTGCACCATAGCTGCATAGCTAGTGCAAGCAAAGGAACTTAGACTCTGAGCAATATCTTCTCGGGGCCAAACTTATATCGTTCCGTCTTCCACCCGTCATCCGGAGCATAGCTAGCCAATCTAAAAAATGGATATAGCTCATTGAACTTAGCAGTGTACTGTCCCACGGTTGAGCTACCCTGTGTCAAAGTTAGGAACTCATTCTCCTTCTCGGCTCTTACTGCAGTAGGGAAAAACTGTTCCAAAAACATCTGTCGAAAGTTTTCCCAAGTTTGAGGAGTTTCCATAGTCACCATCATGGCTTGAGCGTTTGTCCACCAATTGTTCGCCTCTCCTTTCAGCATGTGAGCACCTAGTTTCACATTCTCTTCGTCATTGATTTGCATTGTGCGGAAGATTTTCTCAATATCATCTAGCCAATGTTGAGCCTCCATTACTCCTGTCCTCCCTTATACTCAGAGGGTTTCATCTTGAGAAATTCAGAATAAATTTGGCGTGGGTTCACCGGTGGCTCGAGCTCCTGATGGGGTTGAGGATGAGCATTTTGTTGGAAGTCAAGCATCTGCTGCATCAGTTGTTGTTGCCTCTCCATCATAGTCTGCATCCATGCGAAATGTAGATCGATTGGTTGATTGTTCCTTGATCCTCCTGCCATGATTCTGCAAACAATGCACCAAGTATTGAGTTGATCAAACTCAATGTCTCTTGGCATAATAAGAAGAAACATAACAGAATTACTCAAGGAATAAATCAACCTAACTAAACTAAGCCTGACTAGGTCGAACTGCTCTGATACCAAAATGTAACACCCCTGTTCAATACAATTAGCACACAATGCATTCAAGTACATCACTTAGTCATTTAATCAAACAATATAAGGCAATCAATTATTAATTCAAATATTATCAAACAACTTGATTAGTAGTGATTTATTCAAATTACTACTAATCACTCAACAATAACTTAGCCAATTTGAGGATATTACAGTTTAACCGCTAATTTTACCAAACACGTGATTTACACTGTTAGGAGGGGAGAACCACACGGACCGGCAAAGCCGAAAACTCGTGGCCAGCCAGGTTCCCCAGCGTAGATTAGTCACCGGTAAAACCGGTGAAAACTACGCACCAATGACATGATAACAAAAAAACCCATGGTTTAGAATCCACTAATTCCTCCGCGCTTTCCACTAATATGATAATTGTTTTTTTGATAAGCACTAATCTGATAATTGTTATCCACCATATGTTACCTTTTTATCAAAGTGAGCCTAAAAAACCATTTCAACCATGAGAATTGACCATGAACGGGGGAAAATCAACCGAAACCAGCTTGTAAACTAGTTTGAACCGTCTCCTTCAAAAATACTAAAAATGTATAATTTTATATTCAAGAAATTATTTTTTAATCAAATAAAGTGAATTGTCAAGTTACAAATATATATAGATATATATATATATATATATATATATATATATATATTTGACACAATATATATATATATATGTGATTTTTTATTATATATCCTTTTAATTAATATTTGTCATGTCCGGTCCCTCGAGCACCTATAATGAGCGAGAGATTAGTCACTGCTGTCCGTACGACGGATAACCGAGTTTACTAAAAAAAATATTTGTCATGTGATATCCATAATCCATATAATTAGTTTTTCTTAGTTTATAATTTAATAATTTAACTATCTTAAATTTATCAATTTATATAACATATATTATTAAAAATATATATGTAATGTAATTATTAACTATTTGATCACGATTTAACGAGCATTGAATCATTGAATATTGAATTGGTGTTCAAATATTGTTTCAATCAAGGTAATCAAAACCGGACCGGACCGGCCGGTTCGACCGGTTGAACCGGGAACCGGACCCCTGTCCGGTCCAGTTAGACCCCAGAACCGGATGGCCAAAGAACCGGGTGAAAAACCGGAAAACCGGTCAAGAACCGGCAAAACCGGCCAGAACCGGTCAAGAACCGGCAAAAACCAGCCAGAAACCGGTTCTGAGAAATGACTATTTTTTATTTTTTTTATTTTTTTTTATTTTTTTTAACTGAAATAAAAAAAATTAAACTATTTTTTGTAAAACAAAATGAGTGTCAGGGCTCTATTTATATATTTTATATATTATGAAAGCCAAGAATCTCACTTATATTTTGCTGTGCACACTCTAGCTCTATTTATAGAGAAACACAGCTCATTCTTCTTATTTGCCATCCGATGTGGGACTAGATATTCACCTTTCAACAACATTAGCTTTATTGTTTGCAATTTTCTTACATGATGTGATCTTTTCTAAATAAAGCGACATTAGATTCTTTCTAAATAATCCATTAAAATATATATATTTTAAACATGTCAAACTTTGAGTTTTTTTTATACCTACCAATTTTATGTGTAACTTTAACTAATGACTTAGATATTATATTGTTGAGCTTAAGTTAAGCATAATTTAATTGTTTGTGGTGTGAAATTTTGGGTATTATGGTTTTTTATCCTTTATATATTGTAATAAAAATATTAAATAATATATTTAATTAATTCCGGTTGAACCCCCGGTTCAACCGGTTGAACCCAAGAACCCCTGAACCGCCACCTCTTCCGGTTCAATGTCCGGTCCGGTTTTGATTACCTTGGTTTCAATAAGTGTTTTAAGAATCGGACCGAACCGGACGGTTTAACCGGTTGAATTGGGAATCGTCCAAGTCAGCGGTTGGTTCAACCCATTTGAACAGCATCATGGTTGAACCGCCTAAAACCGGGTTGAACTGGATTGGTCCGCGGCTGAACCGCTTTGAACCGTCAATTTACCCGGGTTGAACTGTCCGAAATGATTTTTTAATATTTGTATTCACTTTTTCCTCAAAAATTAATACTTATTATTTATTTATTTATTAATCATTCGGTTCAACCATGGTTGAACCAAGTGAACTGAATGAACCATGACCTGGAGGCCTTACCGGTTCGATCTCTGGTCTGATTTTAAAAACATTGTTTCAATTTTCAAAACATCAATATTTTTTATTAAAGAAATATAATTTGTCCAACAATTTTTATTCAAAAATTATGAAATTTACATCTCGAGAAAACTTGGTCCAAAAAATTTTTTCTCGAGAAAACAAAAATTTTAGTAAGAACCGCTTGGAGTTTGTTAAAAACAAGTAAATCATCATATGATAATGATTATATAAAAATCTTATGTAAATTATAATAAAAAAATGTTGATAAAGAAATGTTTTTATTGAAAATATCAATTGATTATGGAAAACAACGACACTTGACTTGACAATTGAAGCTGCTACTCTGTCTATTATATTAGATTAATAATATATTAGAATTAAAATAATGCTAAATATTGAAAAAAGAAAGAGGGGTCCGTATAGTATAGAGTATAGAGAGTAGTATTGTTGGTGTGAACGAGGAGAGAAGTAGCTGTCGTCGAACCTCAGTTCCCAAAAATCTAAAGCCTAGCGTTTGACATTTTGCTTTCAACTGCGCATCACCGATCAGCTTTTTCCTCTTGACTTCTTCCTATTTTTTTTGTATATTTTTATTTGTTGCCATTAACATATTTTGTCAAACCAACCACTGCAACGGACACCTTACGGAAAAGCTGGCAGCAAAATCAATGACCAAATTTGAACGTGTGAACACCACTGCTGCGGTAAACTTTTTGAATTTTCTTAGAGACTTCACATTTTTAGTTTTAACTTGTTTAGAGCAACTTCGATGCATCTTTTATCAACTCATTGCTTAAGTTGTTGTGTAAGCATTACTTAAAAAAATTGTCAATGGAGTTTGTTTACTTTGCAATATTTCTTGTTTAACTTTAGAAAAAAGTGATTTTACAAGCAAATGTACTGTTGTGTGTTTATGATTAAAACAATAATACTTTTGAAATTCAAATCAATAAAGTGTGTGTTTGGTTGCACGTTTGCAACCCCTCATCTCACATTTACAAGTATGGAAGCGCTTCTCTCCTGTTTGGTTCTACCCCAACACGGCAGCAGCGACGCAAATCATAGTCTAAACTCACGGCAGCACTAAAGCAACAAATTGTAACTTCTGCGTTCAACAAGATTCACGTCTCCCATGGCTAACACATGATTTCTCTAATTTGCCCTTTATAAATGCCCTCATCACAACGTTCACCAACCTGAGACTTCATAACTTCATTACTAATAGGTGACTTATCTATTATGTGTAGAGGAGAAGAAACCCGCCATTGGAGGAAAATTGTGTTAAAAGTTTCAAATCTATTATGGCAAGCTAGGCCCACTTAAAGTCATTTATACAACACATCTAAGAGCAGAGCACCGGAGTTGCTATTATATATTTGATAACTTGATTAAGTAGATATTTTTGGTTATATATGAAAAGACAAGAAATACATTTTAAGGCTTATTGCACTTAAAGTCCTTTATATATTATGAGTGTGTAAAATATGTCATATTTTAACGTTAATATAGAAGCTTGTCATCGAAGTTTATGGATTTTCACGACAAAACAAGATTGTGATGCACGTCTATGACGGGAAACCCCAAACTAAATGTATGTCGAGTCTTCAGAGTATTGGGATAGTATGATTCTGTCACTCATATTTCAATTGTGAAATTGAGTGGCATTATGGATGAGCGATTTTAGTCCTTCTGTCCTAGTGTCGTTTAATTCTTAACCAAAATTGTTGATATGTTTACATGTAGGTATACTTGGAGGGACTAAAACTTCTGGTTAAAATCGCATATTACACAATTGTAAAACAAAAACGACAATATTTTTGATTAAAAATTGAATGATAATTGGAATATGGAGACTAAAATCGCATATTCGCAATACCTTAAGGACCCAATTCTTGCAACTCCCACCTTAAGAACCAAAAGTGTGCAATCACAACACATGGAAGACCCAATATGTACAATTAAAACTTGAGGTCAAGATTACAAAATCAACATACTTGGGGAATCAAAAGTACAATCAAACCTAGATATAATTTCATTCATATGTCTAATAAGAGTAATCAATATCTAATATATGCACATCGAGATATTGTGTAATCCCTCCAAGCTATTGTGTTTCGATTTCATCTTCATCAATTCGCAATGACGAACCAAAATCATAACTCGTATTATGATTTCGCAACCAATTCTTCAAATCCTTTCTACATATTCATCCAAATTAAACTCCTGCAGTTATCTTGGTTCAATCGATATTAGACCGTAGCAAAAAAATTAACCATGGATTCGTTCAATGCGTGTTTCGTTGATTTCGAAGAACAATATGATCTTCGTTGGTGGCACCATCACTATTCCACAGAAGGCAAGTTCTCTCTATCAGTGGTTCCACTACAACAACTTGGTTCTAGCATGGTTGCAAAGATCCGTATCTGCGAGTGTGGTGAAATCCATCATCTTCTTCCACAAGGCATAAGAAGCTTGGAAGGATCTCCACGGTTTCTTTGATCAAGGCGATGTGTTTCAGATTGAAGATATACAAGAAGAAATTTGCAAGTTATCACAAAGTAAGCAAGACATTTCAGACTACATAGAATTGAAGTCGCTTTGGGACAAACTTGAGAGTTTTCATCCTTTTCCTTCGTGCACTTGTGTAATTCAATGATCATGTGGTGGTGTTCAATCAATGAGGCTATTTTGTGATCAAGATTATACGATCGGATTTTTTAAAGGCCTCAATGAGGAATATTCACATGTTCAAAGCCAAATCATGATGATGGTTTCTTTTCCTCCAATTGCGAAGGTGTTTTCTCTTGTGATTCAACAAGAACAAAACATCAACCTTACAAACCCACCTCCCACTGTTACTGAAAGTGAGAACGAAACCAAGACACTCTCAGTTGCCAACAGTCCAAAGCTCCAATCGAGAAGGCTATAGCAACCGTGGCCGAGGCAGATTTGGTCGTGGCCAAGGAAGAGGACAAGCCACTGCACGTTTGTGCACTCACTGTGGTAAGAATAATCATACAATTGATAGTTGTTATTTCCTCCATGGTTTTTCACCTAGTATCAATCAAGGAACCATAAGAATTCCACCAATTTTTCTGCCAGTGAGGGTGAAACACACTAGAGACAGGAAGGGCAACAGAACTCCAATGGCAGTGGCAACAACAATGTATCACTTACACTGGATCAATACAAGGGACTCATGGATTTGCTTCAACAATCTAAGTAGCAAACTTAAGTTGTTTCGCACTCTGCCAACACTATAACAACTTAGATTCCTACATCCAATTCGGTCTCCACCATGTCCCATGCTTATAACACTATCTCTAACCAAGTTTCTAGTAAGAAATCTATGTTTTGGATTGTTGATACAGGAGCAGTAGGCCACAATACCTTTGATTTTAGCCTTTTCACTAGTTGTAAACCAATTAAACCTACTGGAATAAACTGTTCCAATCACACTTCTGCAATTGCAACTCCCAAAGGCATCATTCACATTTCTAAGGATTTAATTCTGTATAATTTCCATTATGTTGAAAACTTTAGCTCTCATTTGATGTCAGTACCTGAACTTGCTCTTAGTAGTAAGGTATTTGTCTTTTTCAGTGATGATGGATACTTCATTTTTCAGGCTCATACCAAGCGGATGATTGGATCAGCTAGTTTGGAGAATAAGCTCTACAAGTTTCCATACAAGTAATTGAGCATGTTAATGATTTGAATTCTATTTGTAATGTTGTTCAGAACCCTACATAAGCTTGTAAGTCCAATAACCCTATTATAGATACCTCTAGACTTTGGCACATGAGATCAGGTCACATATCTCATGATAGACACCAATGTGTGGCCACACAATTTCCTTTCATTCAATTTGATAATACCAAAGTTTCTTGTGATATTTGTCACTTTGCTAAACAAAGAAAATTATCTTTTCCACTTAGCATTTCTAAGATTACACATTTTTGAATTGTTGCATGCTTATATTTGGGGACCTTATTCACACACATCCATGCTTGGTCACAAATTCTTGGTGCCCTATGTTTCTTCCTCGGCCTTAAGTGGCCCATTCTAAGCAGGGAATTATTCTTAATCAACGCAAGTATACTCTGGAGTTACTTGAAGTCAGTGGAGTACTCGTCGCTAAGCCTTCATCCACTCCATATGATCCCTCTGTGAAGCATGGCAGCGAAGGGGGTCACTGCCTACCCAGATGAGTTTGCTTACAGGCGCTTGATTGGGCGCCTACTCTACCTTACAAACACTCACCCAAACGTTGCATATTCAGTACAACAATTAAGTCAATTTGGTGCCAAACCTCTAGACTCACATTTCCAAGATGTCGCTTGTGTGCTTAGATACATGAAATCACCACCTTCTCAAGGGCTTTTCTTTTCGGCATCCAACCAAGTGACTCTATATATGGTTTTGTTGATTTGGACTAGACTTGTTGTATTGATTCTAGACGTTCTGCCACATGATACTGTGTGTTTATTGGCTCTGCTGCACTAATGTCATGGAAGTCCAAGATGAAAAACACAATTTCTATATCATCATCAGAGGTTGAATGTTTGGCACTTGTTAGCCTTCTCTGTGAAGTGCAGTGGCTGCACTACTTGCTCAAAGACCTTCATTTTCCTCAAGATAAAGCATCTACTGTATAATGTGACAACAAGTCAGGCATATATTTTGTTCACAATCCTACTTTTCAGAGCGAACTAAACATATAGCAATTGAATGCCATGTGGTCTGAGAGAAAATTCAGAAGGGTGTTATCCAATCTCCTTCTAGTTCGATCAGAGGCTCAATTAGCAGATGTGCCCATCAAGCTTCTCCATGCTACTTATTTTCATTCATTCATTTTCAAGTTGGGACTTTGTAACATACATATTCCAACTTGAGGGGGTATGTTAGTAGTTGTAAATTAACTAGAGTTAGAATTAGTTTGTATTTAACCTTAGTGGTTAGTTTGCAGTTAGGTTCAGTTATTAGTTTTAACCTTATGTATAAGAACCTTTTGTATAGTTCGGTTCCCATTTTTTCAATACACAAGATGATTTCATCAAATCAGTTTTCCTCTATCCATCTTGAAGCTAAGAAAACCCAATCTATCAAACAAGGAAAAACACTATTTTAAGAAAGAAATCAGCAGAGCCTATAGGTAGGCAAAATCTAACCTATTCCTGGAAAAATCCACAACAATGAAGCTAGAAATTAGATTCCACTAAACATATCACTTATACTAGTTCTATGACCAACAAGCTTATCAGCTTAATGACAAAGAAAGAAAAAAAAATTAAACGGGCTCACAAAAAGCTAATCCACCGAAACTAGGAAGAAAATAGAGAAATGTGTGGATTTCCAATCCAAATTAGCACAATTCCCATATGCATTATTATATATTTAACAAATATTTAGAAAAACCGATAATTTTTTTCCATCAAAAAATACATTAATTATTTTAAATTTATTTAACCTTTTCTAACTTATCATGCTTTGATCAGCTCCTTTTGGTGGGGCTCGAATAGAGCGCAAGGAAGAGGTATTAATTGGTTAAGCTGGGACAAATTAGCTATGAGGAAGGAACATGGAGGTATGGCCGGGTTTCAGACATTTTCATATATATCTTCAATTTGGCTATGCTAGGGAAGCAAGGTTGGAAGATTCTCACCAACCCGGGTACTATTATATCTTGTGTTTACAAAGCTAAATACTTCTCAAGAGGGAATTTTTTGGGGGCTTCTATTGGTCGCAACCCAAGTTTTGTCTGGCGTAGTATCTGTGCTTCACGGGTAATTGTCAAAGGATGTTTGAGGTGGATGATTGGCGATGGTACCAATGTGCGCATTTGGGAGGATCCTTGGCTACGACGTCATCGAAATTCTTATGTTTCTTCGGGTAACCCTACTGCCCAACCGTTAATTTTTGTCTCTGACTTGATTGATAGCAATACAAATGAATGGAGGGCTGATATTATTAATTCTACTTTCATTGAGACTGATGCAAAAGCCATTCTAAATATGCCATGGGCTGATGTTGTCGAAGCTGATCAAATGGTGTGGGATTTAAGTAGGAATGGTAATTATTCCGTTAAATCCGGGTATTATTTCACAATGGGGCACCTTGTAGACACGTCCCATCTTCGCGTTGACGGTAATTGGAATGCTATATGGTCCCTCAAAGTTCCTACCAAACTGAAAATCCTGCTGTGGCGTATTGTGAGGGGTTGCCTTTTACGCGTGACCGTTTGCGTCCAAAAGGGGTACAATGCTCTACTCAATGTCCTATGTGCGATGACGTTTTCGAAACCGAATGGCACTTATTTTTTTGCTGCTCTAAAACGCAGCAGGTTTGGCAAGAGGCGGGTCTATGGCATAGCATTTGGGACCACTATGAACAAGCAGAAGGAGCGCATGAGCTATTTTTTACGCTACCGGAACAGTTGGACAGCAGCCTAAAAACTGATTTTGTAGCTATAATTTGGTGCATTTTGAAGCGCAGAAACGACAAAGTCTGGAACTCAAATGAACGCCCAATTTCTCAGTCCATACACGAAGGTAGATCCACGGTCGCGGATTGGCTTTATGTCCGTCGCTCCCTCCAACCGTCTCGGGTCCAGCAGCAGCACAGCAGATCCGTTCCACAGATTCAGTGGGTCAGGCCGCAGCAAGGCCGAATAAAATGCAACATTGACGAGGCTTGGTTTGAGGATCGCACAAGGTACGGGATTGGCATATGTCTCAGGGACCATGAAGGTAGATATATCAAGGCAAAGTCATTGTGGTTTGAAGGTTTTTTGAATCCTCAAGAGATTGAAGCTATGGGTCTTTCGGAAGCTCTCCGTTGGCTAGCTCATGAACACGTCCATGATGTTGATGTTGAACTTGATTGTAAGCAAGTTGTTTATGCATTCAACGGTGGTCCTAAGTTAGCAAACGAAATTGGAGCAATTATCTCTAGTTGCAAGAACCTCTTTTCTCACTACAAAAAAATGACTGATTAGCGACGGAATTTAGCGACGGACTATTGGTCCGTCGCTAAAAAAAGAATTAGCGACGGAATTTTACTCCATTAGCGACGGAATTGATTTTACTAATTTAGCGACGGAATTGCACTCATTTAGCGACGGATTTGACAAGGCGCGAAACTTGAAAATTTTGGTTCGAATTAGCGACGGAAATCCGTCGCTAAATCCGTCGCTAATGTTTGAAAAATTGTGCCACTGACCGTTGCAGTTGATTTGACACGTGACAGATATTAGCGAGGCAAATCCGTCGCTAAATCCGTCGCTAAATTCGTCGCTAACGGGTAAAATTTTTTTATAAACCCGAATCCTTCCTCTTCCTCTTTCATTTCTTTCTCTTCCTCTTTCATTTCTTCCTCTTCTCCGTTTTTTCCTCTCTTTCATTTCTTCCTCTATCATTTCTTCTTACCACCACCACCACCATCATCTTCTCCCTTCAACACCACACCACACCATCCTCTTTCATTTCCTCCTCTTCCTCTTTCATTTCTTTTCCTTCTCCATTTTCCTCTTCCTCTTTCATTTCTTCCTCTTCCTCTTTCATTTTTTCTTACCACCACCACCATCATCTTCTCCCTTCAACACCACACCAAACCACCACCACCACCACACCATCCTCTTTCATTTCCTCCTCTTCCTCTTTAATTTCTTTTCCTTCTCCATTTTCCTCTTCCTCTTTCATTTTTTCTTACCACCACCACCATCATCTTCATCCTTCAACACAACACCACCACCACCACCACCACACCATCCTCTTTCAATTATTTTCCTTCTCCATTTTCCTCCCCAACCCCTTATCTCTCCCTCTTTCTATCTGAGATTAGCATTTAAAAAAAAAAAGAGATTAGCGACGGATTTCCGTCGCTAAAATTGGTCAGTGTCACTGTCAAATCAACTGCAACGGTCAGTGTGCACAGTGTTTAGCGACGGATTTTAGCGACGGATTTTCCGTCGCTAATTTTAGCGACGGATTGGATTCCCTCGCTACCCAATTAGCGACCAGCTTTTTAGCGACGGAATTGGTCCGTCGCTAATTCCGTCGCTAACAGTCATTAGCGAGGGAAAAACAGGCATTAGCGAGGGAAAAATCCGTCGCTAATGCGCTGTTTTTTGTAGTGTCTCATTTTTATAACTGCTCCATCAGTTACATTCGGAGACATGAAACAAATTGCGTTGCTCACAGCTTAACTAGGGCGGCTCAGTGTTATGCTAGTCACCAAATACATGATGTTATTCCTCATTGTATTAACACTATTATAATTAATAAAATGGCTTGAGTTTGCTTGCTTAAAAAAAAGTTATCATGCTTATTTAGTTATAATTATTTTAAAATTTATCATAATTGCTTTATTTTTATTCTATTTTTACAAAATAAAATAATTAATTTTTAATTTTTTTTAATTGTCTCTAGTTCTCATTAAATAATTAATTTCTCTTTCTATTTTGCTGAGTGAAAATTTTACAATTTTGTTTTCTATCTTTATCTTTTTAATTTTACTTAACGATGTTCAAGAGATATCAACTCAATGGTAAGAGTTTAGTCTCGTAACTTCAACCGAAAGAGTTTAAATTCTCATTAATTGAGTTGTATGTATTCAACATTAAATCATATTTCACTCAATTCAATTTTAACTAAATTTATCATCTCACAAATTCAATTTAAACAACCAAACCCATTTACAGGCCTCAGTGTTCATAGTGATTTTAGGTGGGGCTAGGTGATTCGCATCCTAACAAAAACAAACAGGAATGGAGTTGTATACACAAGTTTTTAAAATATAAAAAATGTCTTTGCACATGAGCTTGTAGAAGAAATACATTGCAATATTAACAAACATATTATTCTGCAAGTTCAAATCAAACAGATTTACTACAGTATACTATAGAATATTAAACTCGTGATCTCTCCCTTTCTTTCATTCTCTATTAAACTCCATCCAAATCTAAACACATTAAAAAATTATAATTAAGCTGGGTCACCACCACCTCATTGGACTTCGTTTCTAAAGAAAAAATATATGCACCGATTCTCCGTTTTGAAAACCTATATCCTATGCTGACATTTTAACTTGTATATTACCCACGATAAACATTATTAATTGTTTATTTTTTATTAATCATTCACTTTTTAATTATTTTATAGATTTACGATCTACCAAGTACCAAAAAAATGGAAAATTAATCATTTTTGTATTTGTAAAGCAAGATAATGTCTGATTTCTTTCATTGACTAAAGGTGATTATATACATCAAAATATTTTGTTGCCTAAGCTAACAATATGGAAGGTAATTATGTACAATTATCTTGTTGTCTAAGCTAAGCTGATTATCTTGTTGCCTAAGCTACTTACAATTAATTTCATTAATTCTGACATATTTATGTTGTCTAACACACCCCCACAGTCGAAGCGGGAGGTTGCCGTATGTTGAGACTGTCTCTAAAATCTTCAAAGAGTATGCGCGGAAGTCCTTTAGTGAATATGTCGGCAATTTGATAACGTGACGGAACATGAAGAACACGAACCTGTCGCCGAACCACTTTCTCGGGAACGAAGTGAATATCCATCTCGATGTGTTTGGTGCGCTGATGTTGAACAGGATTGCCTGAGAGATATATCGCGCTGATATTGTCGCAATAAACTAGTGTGGCCTTATGAACCGGATGATGTAGTTCGAAGAGAAGATTCTGGATCCAACAAGACTCAGAGAGCACGTTAGCTACTCCTCTGTATGCTGCTTCAGCACTGGATCGAGACAAAGTTGGTTGACGCTTAGAGGACCATGAGATCAGGTTGTCTCCAAAAAATACACAATATCCAGAGGTGGAGCGTCTAGTATCCGGGCATCCACCCCAGTCAGCGTCAGTATAGGAAAGAAGACCAGAGAGTGAAGATTTGTGAAGATGTAAACCATGATCAATAGTGCCTTGAATATAGCGCACAATTCTTTTAAGAGCATGCATGTGTTCATCTCTGGGCGCATGCATATGTAAACAAACCTGTTGCACAACATATGATATATCCGGTCTTGTGAAGGTGAGATATTGCAAAGCTCCTACTAAACTTCGATAATGTGTGGGATCTGAGTAGGGAGACCCCGAAGATGCACTTAGTTTGGCCTTAGCGTCGACCAGCGTTGTGGATGGCTTACAAGAGCTCATCACTACGCCAAAAGCATAAAAAAAGAGCGCATCCATCAGTAGCGCTTATTTGAAAAGCGCTTCTTATTTAAAATCTCGCTACCCCATCAGGAGCACTTTTTAAAAAGCGCTCCTCATTGCCAAATCTCGCATACCCCATCAGGAGCGCTTTTTAAAAAGCGCTCCTCATTGCCAATCTCGCATACCCCATCAGGAACGATTTTTAAAAAGCGCTCCTTATTGCCAATCTCGCATATACCCATCAGGAACGCTTTTTAAAAAGCGCTCCTTATTGCCAATCTCGCATACCCCATCAGGGGCGCTTTTTAAAAAGCGCTCCCTATGCTCAATTTTCTAAAATATCTTCCTCCGCGTTGTATCTCCTCACGTCAGATTGCAGAACCAAAAACCCTCTCGCCTCCTCGCCGTACCTTCTCTCGAACCAGAACTTGAAGCTCGTTTTTCATCTTCCTCGATCCCTCGCCGTACCTTCTCTCGAACCAGAAGCTCTCTCTCGTTCATCTTCCTCCCTCGCCGTACCTTCTGGTTCACTCTCAGTCATACAACATTTGTGTGTTGTTTGTTGTAAACTTGTTTGTGTATTGTTTGTTGTAAACTTGTTGGAGAAGAAGGGAACTGACCAAACAACCACGTTGTCTCATCATCAACCAGGTAAATAATCTCTACCTACTCTTTGTTGTATAAAGGGTGTGTCGAATTTCACACTTGGTTGTAAAAAAATGTTTGTTTAAATCTGTTTTAAAAAATGCCCTTATTGTGTTTGACAAAATGCTTCAAACATGATTCTACCAACAATGCCTTATAAATTCTGAAACAACTATGGTCATATGAGGTTGATGCTTGAAATTTGATTTTGTGAAACAACCCTATATTATAGAAACAACCCTCATTGTATGTAGTGTCTTTCTGTAGTATTTTGTGAAACAACTCTTATTGTGAAACAACCCTATATTATAACAATGCCTTTGGATATTTTGTGCTGAAGTTGATGCTTGAAATTTGATTTTGTGTAACTCACCCATATAAAGGACAAAGTTGTACTATTGTGTTTGTCAAATTTGACTTGAAGGTTAATTTGCATATGTATTATTGTTCGACTGTGGGCTCTTCGACTGTGGGCTCTTCTTTATTCATCTTCATATTGTAATGGTTCATTTGTAGTTCAAAGTGAATGGTTATTTATTTTTTTGTTGGTCTTTTGCATAAATATAACAATAACACTGATTATGTTTTATCGCTGGTCAGATGACATCGCATAGCCATGATAGTGGGCATGATAGTGATCATGATCCCCCAAAAAAGGCCTCTCGTCGTGGAATGACCGTTAAAAAGAATATCGTCAATCGACCGAGTAAAGGACTTCCTAAACTTCCAGTAAGATACTTACTATATAACTAAATTTATTACTTTGTTTAAACTGTTTGTTATCTGTAACGCCCAAATATTTAATTAAATTATTTAATTAAATATTTAGGTATTCATTTACTCATTTATTTATTTCAGTTGGTGCAATTATATTAGCATTTGATTAAGAGGTGTATAATTGGATATTAGGAGATGGTGTTAGTGATCGGGCTTAAGCTGGAGGAAAGCCCGTGATCCATATCCATGAGTTAGGCGCTTAGTCATATGAGGGTTAGGGTTGGGCTTGTCATTAGCGCAAACCCTAAGAGAAAAGAAAGAGGAGTCGCGAATAGAAGAGAGGAGAAGAGGATTCGGCGCACATCCAAGAGAGAAGAAGAGGAGGATTTCGCGAATTCAAGGAGAAGAACGAAGCCGTGTTGCTGAGGTTATTGTTGGTGACTTGATCAAGAGGATTAGTGTTCTCCTACTATAAGGTAAGGGTGGGGTTCTTCCTTATAATAGGGTTTTATGATGGGGTTATGTGGGGATAGGTCCTATGATGCCTCTTGCTTGATTTTGATGTTTGATTTGATGATAGTTGAATCATGACTATGATGATTGAAATATTGGCTTGTTGGTGATTATTGTAACTCTAAAAAGAAAATTTGGTGTTCATTGTTGTTATCACGAATTGCATGCTAAGTGTTCGAATAATTATTGTTTGGTGTTGTGATTGATAATTCATGATAATTGACATTGGTGGGTAAGAATTGATGAACTAAATTGGTGACTAAATCGAATTGGTGATTTAACATGGTGAAATTCTGGAATTGTTGGTCCCTAGGGCGCCATGGGCGCCATTGTCCTAGTTGCTGTCTCTGTCCTGTGCCTAGGCGCCAGGATTGTTGTTGTTGCTGGAATTCCTGAGACTGGGAGCCATGGGCGCCTTGTTGTCTGTGCTGAGTTGTTGCTGTTTCCCTCCTGGGCACCATGGGCGCCGTGTCTGATGATCCTGTCTTGGCGCAGGGGCGCCATGGGCACTGTGTTGCGCTCTGTGTTGCTCCTGGGCGCCCTCCTGGGCGCCAATTCCTGTGATGTTGCGTTTTGTGCCACTGCGTTGCCTCCTGGGCGCCCTGCTGGGCGCCAGTTCCTGCGTCTGGTGTTGCGTTGGTGTTGCCTCCTGGGCGCCCTGCTGGGCGCCAGTTTCTGAGTTGTTGGTTGTCGCTGATTTAGGCGCCCTGTTGCTGGGCGCCAAGGTTGCTGTGTTGCCAGGCGCCCTGTTGCTGGGCGCCAAGTCTGGTGTTGCCTCTGTTGTCTCAGGCGCCCTGTTGCTGGGCGCCAAGTGTGATGTTGCTGTTGTGGTCTCAGGCGCCCTGCTCCTGGGCGCCAAGTCTGCTGTGTTTCCTGTTGGGTCAGCGGGGCGCCAAGTCTGCTCCTGATGGTGTGGTGCTAGGCGCCCTGCTCCTGGGCGCCATTTTCTGTGTTGTTGCTAGGCGCCCTGTTGCTGGGCGCCAAGTCCAATTCTGTTGCCATGGTGTTAGGCGCCCTGCTGCTGGGCGCCAGTTCTGCTGTTGCCACTGTTGTCCTAGGCGCCCTGTTGCTGGGCGCCATGTCTGATGTTGCTGCTGTTGCCCAAGGCGCCCTGTTGCTGGGCGCCAGTTTCTGTTTTGTTGTTGTTGTGGCGCCCTGCTGCTGGGCGCCAGATCCTGTGTTGCTGGTGTTGTCTGTGGCGCCCTGTTGCTGGGCGCCAGTTTCAGTGCTGTTGCTGCTGTCTTTGCGCCCTGTTGCTGGGCGCCAGTTTCTGCAGTGTTGTTGCCTGCTGTGGCGCCCTGTTGTTGGGCGCCAGTTCCTGTGCTGTTGTTGGCGCTCTGTTGCTGGGCGCCAGTTTTGTTGTGGCTGTTTCTGCTGTTGGCGCCCTGTTGCTGGGCGCCAGGTTCTGTGGTGGCTGTTTCTGTTGTTGGCGCCCTGCTGCTGGGCGCCAGTTCCTGTCATGTTGCCGTGGTGTAAATTGGTGTCTCGGGTGTCGGTGTACGATTATTGTTATAGGTGTTGGTGTCATTGTTGATTATTGGTGATGATATGACAGGTGATGACATAAAAGGTGATGTGCCTATTTTTATGGGCTAAGGTGACAGGTGATGGGTCTATGACCACTTGGTGATATTGGTGATGTTGTATTAATTAAATGTCTGTTGTGTGTTGATTGTCTGGTGCATTGTCCATGGTGTCGCATATATTGCATATGCATTATTTTGGTGATGTTGGCTTCGGCCGTTGGAGCTATAGGTGATGATGGTGATGCTCATATAGGTGATGTGCCCATACTGGCTACTTTATTGGTGATGATTGGTACCACATGCATATGCCCGTTGGTGTGGGTTGCATCTCATATAATTACCCATGATGTTAATGATGATTATTGGTGATTTATTAATTGATGTTGTTGTGATGCGGTTGATGTAGTGTTGTACTCTAGCATATTGCCTATCATATATGCTATTATAATGTTAGATATCTCACCTCTTCTGTTTGAATGTTACCCCTATGTTGGTAACGTGCAGGTGATAGTGAGTGAAGGCAAGTCTACCTTCGCTAGTAGGGTCAGGTGTCGTCGCTCTGATACGTAGCACTCGGGGGGAACGAACGCTAGACTTTATTAGTGTTTCTGTTATTTTAATTCTTGAAGTTTTTATGGTGATGTACGACTATTTAATTGAACTATGATTCTATTCCGCTGCTAGTTGATATTATGACGTACTAGGTGTTGCACTGATTTAATGGTGAAACTTATTTATTTGGTGTGTGATGTTTAACGGTGTAAATGTAGCATCCCTTGTGGGTGTATTGAAATGTTTTGAAAACTCTGATTTCGTCGGAAAAAATTTTCGGGTAGAAAAGGGGTGTTACATTATCTAATTTACATAAGTAATAATGCAGGTCCAATGGAATGTTAAAGGCCAACCATTTGGTCCAAATGGTAAACAGCTGACTAGCTTCATTGGTACTAAAGTGAAGCAAATGGTACCGATTACAATCAATAGATGGCATGATAAACGTAATCTCGCTCAATGATTTCTTCTGCATATTTACGTTGAGAAAGAAACAACCCACCTGCATGTCGTGTAACTACAATACCCAGAAAATAGCTCAAAGGACCCAAGTCTTTCATAGCAAATTCAGAAGCAAGGAGTGACATGATGGAATTATGAAGAGCAGTAGAGGATGTTGTGAGAATGATGTCATCAACATAGAGTAGAATGTATGCCGTGTCAGCTCCTTTATGATAAATAAATAATGAATGATCAGATTTGCTATGTGAAAAACCAATAGTGGAGACAAAATCAGCAAACTGTTGGTACCAAGCACGAGGGGCTTGTTTGAGTCCATAGAGAGATTTCTTCAATAGGCACACGTAATCGGGATGAATGAGATCTCTGAAACCCATCGGTTGATGCATGTATACGACTTCATGGAGCTTAATTACCATCCAGGAAGGCATTTTTAACATCCAATTGATGAATGGACCAAGATTTTGAAAGACCAATGCTAAGAACGGTCCGTATAGTTGTCGGCTTCACCACTGGGCTAAAAGTTTCATCACAGTCCACACCAACCTGTTGAGACCTGCCATCACAAACAAGATGGGCTTTGTGCCGCTCAAAAGAACCATCAGATTTCTTTTTATGACGAAAAACCCACATAAAACGAATAATATTAGCATTAGAAGGACGGGGAACCAACTCCCACGTCTTATTTTTAATAAGAGCATCAAATTCGTCTAGCATGGCCAGTTTCCAATTCAGGTCAGACAGAGCAACTTTTGGGTTACGGGGAAGTGGTGATGGTGCAATGGAGGTAGTCAAGTTGAATTGACGTTTGGGTTTATGGATCCCACACATGCTGCATGTTTCGATGGTCCGAGTTGGGGCTTGATGTATTTGGTTCGGACTTGGGCTAGGTGGTATTTGGGTCGTTTGAGGTGAGAGGGCCGGTGGTGGTGTAATAGGCCGTGGAGAGGTGGGTGAGTTTGGCTCGTGGTTGGGTGGGATTTGTGGTGTGTTATTTGGCTTAGTTTGTGTTTGATGGGTTGAGGTAGGTTGACTATGTAAGTGGTGATGCCAAAAAGGATGTAAGCCTTCATTTAGAAATTCATAGGTGTGAGATGGGGTTTGATGTAGCTTGGCAAATGGGAATTGGGACTCATCAAAAATGACATGTCAACAAATGATTATTTTCCCATCTGAGAGATCATAACATTTATATCCTCTATGATTGTTTGGGTATCCCAAAAAGACAGAAGGGGTGGAGCGAGGTTGTAATTTGTTTATTGTGGTGGAGGGAAAAAGAGGATAGCACAAACAACCAAAAACCCGTAAATGTGTGTAAGATGGATCTGTGTGATAAAGTATTTGAGTGGGGGAATAATTTGAGAGTAGCTTGCTTGGGAGGATGTTTAAGAGGTAGGTTGCCATGTGGAGTGCATGATGCCAAAATGATGGTGGCATAGAGGAATGGGCAAGGAGAGTTCGGATCAAGTTGTTGATGGCTCTTATTTTACGTTCGACTTTGCCATTTTGTGGAGAGGTATATGGGCAAGAAAAACAAAATGTCATACCATGAGTGTGGCAAAATTGTTTACATATGCATGCGCCCAGAGATGAACAGATGCATGCTCTTAAAAGAATTGTGCGCTATATTCAAGGCACCCTTGATCATGGTTTACATCTTCACAAATCTTCACTATACGGACCGTTCTTAGCATTGCTTTGATACCTAAGCTAAGCTAATTATCTTGTTGTCTAAGCTAATTACAATTAATTTCATTAATCTGACATATTTATGTTGTCTAACAGTATTCAAGGTTGCACATGAGGAGAATCCATCCATTCTTAAACTTGCTTCCTAAGAAAAATTTGACAACAAATACATTAGTTTTTAAAAAATATCAAAATTTCATTTTGGAAGTAAAATCCTCAAACATCAATCATATGAATCGTTAGACATTAAACATGTTGGTCCTTTACCTTTAATTTTATATATATGCACTATTATATATGCTGGAAACTTATGAGGGATGAGAGCACAATTGCATTTGCAGTTTGCAGCTTGCAGCAAACAAATAGGCCTCAATTGCATTAGAAATGGGATTGACACCACACACCAATCCTATTCCCATTTACATTTATTAGGATATGCTCAGGAAACTTACCATAAAGTGAGGGAGCCACTATGCTCTTCCCGGTCCTGTATGATAATTTGGCTGTCAGGGAGAGAGGCAGGGTAAGTTACATGCACCACGTGAACCTGTGAGACAGACACTTGAATAGTAGTACTATTATGTGTCGTACAAATTAAATGGAGTTGTAGATAGGGGGGATGGACAAGAATAGAATTGGTTCATTATGGCGCATATCATCCATCCATGTATTTAAGAAATCAAAACACCTATGTAACTCATAAATTACTCCATCATCAGTCCATATTATATACTAAACTTTAAGTTAAAAAAAGTTGTCTCATATTATATGACGTTAGAATATCAATGAACTATTTTTCTTAATTTGTGTGAAATGAACAAAACGTCATAAAATATAGGAAAGAGAGAGTAAAAACATCTTATGAACTTAATGATCTAACAAGCATGTATCAATTTAGTTCCTCCGTCAACCACAATTAGTTAACAGTGTTAACGAAACTGGCGTGACAGTTAAGTGTCTGTATGGCAAATCTCAGAGATCAAATTGAAACACCAAAAAATAATAATTCCACTTCAGTCTGTCACGTCACGTAAATGTTGGGGACTAGATTGATACTCATTTTTTTTTAAAATTGGTTGTATTCATAGGGACCAAATTGATACTAAGTTATACAAGTCAAAGATCAAATTGAAATACCAAAAAAAAAATCTAGCTCATATATATACATCCCTTTCATTTTCCATTTCATTTTTCATGAAAACCAGAATTACGTATAACTTTGAATTCCTTATTGCACTGAGGGATACGTAGGAGCATGGGACCACCCCATCAAGCTAAATAATATTTTTTTCTTAATTTTCCTCCTTTTCATAAAAAAGTTTAAAACCTTGTAAATAATTAAAATATTAAAATTACGTTATGGGGTAAAATAAATATTTTCAATTAACATGATCTCGCACATTTAATTAGAGCTACTATTTTTTAACGGGTATCGTAGGGTGTTAATACATTCTCTACGCATGATCGACTCATGAATCTTAAATCTGTTCTTGAAGACTAATTTTATTTTTAAGTTACATATATTTGTGGTCCCTATAAAACTTGTTTTTTTTTTGCTTTTTAGTCCCTAAACAAATTATCACCCACTTTTGGTCCCTATAAAATTTGGGTTTTTTGCTTTTAGTCCCTCATGACTTTTAATAACGCTTCATGAATTTTAATAGCGTTTTTTTGACCTTTTATAAGCGCTATTAAAAGTCTTGAAGTGCTATTAAAAGTCACGAGGGACTAAAAGCAAAAAACCCAAATTTTATAAGGACCAAAAGTTGTTGAAAATTTTTATAGGGACTATAACAAAAAATAACTCAAATTTTATAGGGACCAAAAACATATTTAGCCTTTATTTTTTAAGGGTTTTTCCAACATTTCCCCTAACAAGTAAACGGTGGCGGTGACTTGATGTCGTTTGGAATCTAGTTTCGAACCATTCGGATACCCGTCACGATCCTAATTGCGACACTAATGCTACACTACTTATTTGGGTTTATGTAATTGATTTGCATAGAATTTGTATACCGCATTCAAGATTTGGTTTTAAAATTGGATGTTCATCATTCAACTTTCAAACTATAATAGAGTTTCCGTTTGATACCGTTTATATAAATAGCGCAAATATGCCCATGCGGATGCACAGCTTTACCATTAGTTTTGACTCTAAGAGTATGTTTGGTTTGAAGGGAATGGGGGAAAGAGGAGGGGAAGGGATGAAGTAATCTAATTTTTGTTTGTTTGGTTCTACTTTTTGGAGGACAGGGGAGATAAAGGGAGGGGAGCAATCCTCATAAACCAATTTTAGCTCCCCTCCAAAAGTGAAGTGATGTGGATGGAAATAATATTTGTTTAATGTTTGGACTTAAATACCTTTTTATTTAATGTGATCTTAAATATTATAAGAGTGAAAATCGTAATTTTACACTTTCCTTCCATCAAAATGTCTCCCCTCCTTTCATTGAACCAAACAAAAACATATTTACAAATCTTGACAAAATTACACTCGAGTTCTTTTAAGTTATTTATTTGTAACGAGTTGGTCATTTATGCAACTAACTCCTTTAAGTTTTATAACGTCTTCACCGTTACCCTTTTTGTCAAATTCTGTTTCAAAAATGCTTACATAACCTTAACGGAGCTGACGTGGTCTTAACAGAAATGATGTGACTTTTCATTTCATCTTTTTCCTGAATATTTTTTTCCACATAATCCTTTTCTTATCAAAAAAATTACTATTCATCTTCTTCCCCAACTTCATCGTCTTCCTCTTCTCATGAACCCTAACTCCATCTTCTTCCAAAATACCCAATGTTGGAAAACCACAACAAATTGATTTGAAGATTTGCTTTGGACGGTGTTGCAACCAACTTGAAGATTTGAATTTGTATCACTTGCGTTTTTATAATTAATGTCAACAATCAGATTTTAACAAATCCACAAATTAACAAAACCTATCTCTAATCTATTTTGGGGACGAACATTTTGTCACAACAACAAGAAGAAAGAGGGTAACGAGATTGTGAAGAAAAAGGAGCATGCATGTGGCTTCACCGTAATTGTTTCCCTTAATTTCTTAAACCATGCAACATAAATGGTTTAAGATAAAATACACGGCCACGTCAACACCGTTAATGTCAACTAGGATTAATTGGAACAGAAAATGAAAAAAAATATAAAAATCAACTTGTTACAAATAAATAATTTAAAGGGACCTGGTGTAATTTTGCCTACAATCATTCTCCTTCCCTATGTTGAACCAAACAGACCCTAAATTTAGCGACTATTATTTGATTCTCTTTCATGCAAATTTTCCAACCTGGGGGGTTCAACTTCAACCCACGAGGGAACAACACTAGTCCCATTTTTCCTGTCTCCCCAGTTACCATGTCTAGAGTGGTGGAGCCTCCTTTGTATGTAACATCATGGTCTAGTACAAATTAAGAGAAAGTTCTCGATAGATTGATGAGATACACGTTTTGTCTTCGTTTTTAAAAGCTAAGTTGCTCGCAATCTCGCACCATGATGTTTTTTGGCTATAGCTACGAGCAATTTTCGCTTTTCTACTAACTCTTTCGTCTTTTAGCTATCAAATGCAAATAATTCTTTATCACTTCTTCTCCAATGATTCTTTTGTTTCCCTGCCTCTTGTTTCTTGATTTGATTTCTTCTTTCATGTCATGTGTCTAATTCTTTTAAGACGTTAAGTTACAAAAATTAATCTGTTAAACCTGTTAGTGTTACGGCGTAAAGCCAATTTTAAAGAACCAAACAAATGAAGGGAAAAAAAAACTATTTGGGGTATTTTAAAAAAAAAACATAAATAAAGTGTAGACTTCATTTGCTATTTCTTATATTATATATCAAAACTAAAAAGACATTATACATAAGTTATTTGTATACCCTTTCCTCTCATTTTGTGCCATTTCTCTATTTTTATTTCCCTCTAATTCAATCCAATTGAAATAAAGATGTATGCATGCACATGGAGACTATCAAGCGAGATCAGTGTTTAATAAGAGGAGTAAATCATAATCGATTGTGCGGTTTGGAAATAAACATTTGGATTTATTGTTAAGCTTAATTTTTTGACGAGAAGAAACTCATATCATTTCATTATGTAAAATTGTCTCAATACAGGTTAGAATCAAATCAAAAACATAGGAGCGAGCATTTAATCTTGATGCCCTCGCAAGAGTATGAGCGGCAAGATTTACTTGTCTCCGAACGAAGCTAACCTGAAAGCTTGAAAAATTAGATAGAAGGTTCTTACAATGTGAAATTAGTGCACCAAACTCCGTGTGTGGTAGTGATACTAAATTCAACTCATTTACAACTGGTTAACAATCCAGCTCTATGGTCACAAAATTTAGTCCCAGCTCTCCCAACCAGAGTAAAGCTTGCTAAAGTCTCATTGCTTCCGCCTCTTGAGGTGTTGGGATACCGTCAAAATACATCGTGTTTCCTTTGTAGAAACTCCCTGTACTAAAGCGAATACACTTGCCTACCCCATACTGGTTCTCAGTAGTAAACAAAGTTGCGTCTACATTACATTTGAACGTACCAGCATTCAGTTTTTGCCATCTGATCTCCTCCATATGTTGATGTCCACTTTCGGTCACTGCTCTTGAACCACTAGTTCGCACCCATCTCCATTTGTGAAGGAAGTCCGTAGCTTGCTGGACGACTTGTGTAACTAGTTGCAGATGCCCCTCCCACACCCTTTCGTTCCTCCGTCTCCAAAGAGCCCAAAAAATAGTAACAAAAGTGTGTCTCTTTTCTTCTGATAAAGACTGCATAAATGCGAAGAAATAGTTTCCGAAGCTATCCTTGTTAAGCTTAATTATTTTGAAAAGAAATGTTTTGGAACTTAAGTCATATAAACATCAAATCTAAAAAAATAAATTAGTTTTCTCATAAGAGGACATGAAAACGAATAGGAACCATGCATGCAACTCAAATGAAATTCATAATGACACTCAACAGCCATTTTTTTCGAGAATTGAAAGGATTTTATGAAAAGAACCTAGCACAAGCAACATGCAAAATTAGGAGGGCATGATCGAAGCCAACATACACCAACAGAAAGAAAAAACCTCATGATTGCTATAAGACACCCAAAGCCATGATACACCAATACATTCAATCAACACCCAAACTAGGGAAACAACACCTAAGGCATGACTCATAGGCCCTTACTACTAACACCAAGAAACCCCCCCAACAAGAAGCAAAATCACCAAAACTAGCCTCAGTCAGTGGCGGACCTGGCTTATATCCAGGGGGTTCAGTTGAACCCCCTGGAATTTTTTTTTTGCACTAAACACTCTATATAAATAGCCTAAATCTCCTGAAATTTTAATTTTGACACCCCTGAAAATTTGAAATTGTACTAGTAGACCAAGTTTTGCACCCATTTGACACCGCCTCAAAAAATTTGACACCCCTGACCCCGGGGTCCTGGGTCCGCCACTGGCCTCAGTTTCTACATAAAAACACCTAGAAATCACCTCTCCAACACCAACGATACTCGAACTTAAACACCAAAAACATATTAAAAGGAAATACTCCTAGAAAAATACACCAAGAACCATCCCAATTGCTCGTGCATTCATCAACGATGATCACACTTAACGCTAAAGCGCTTATCCTTGTCTCAAGTCTGGATCAACTTGCTAAGTAGTAAAGCTCCAACCTTGAACACAACAAGAAATCAGGAAAAACTCCAAAAAAACACATCGACAATTGCTCAAAACTCCTTGATGGCTCTACACCACTACACCTTGAGAAAACCCGTTGAGCCAAAGGCTACACAATATCTGATGACAAACAGATCAAACACCGTTGATTGCGCCCTCCACACTGTTGCATAAGCACAACACCATATCTCTGTAGCACAACATCGATAACACCAATGACAGGAGCACTCCCATTGTCAGAAACGAAGATCACACCTCGCACGGCTTCTCCAAAGCCATCCCTGGCCTCAACTACTTCGTCGCACCACCCACCACAACACTGCTCCTCAACACCTTACAGCGGAAATAAGCACCCCAAATTACCACCAAAACGCCTAAACACCATAGACCTGACGAGGGCCCACAAGCGAGAACGACAAAGACGATAAACAAGCAATTCGGCAGAGATGAATAACAAACGAGCAGAACGTCAGAGATGAATAGCAAGTAGATCGACACCTAGAAAACCCAATAGCTCCGACCCAAACCTAGGCCAACACCCAACCAGACCCAAGCAGAAGCTGACACCAAACACACCCAAAAGACCAAGCTACAAACCTGAGGGCATACCTCCGACCCTACACTTCGCAAAAGGTTGCGACTTTGACGCCAAACAAGCCAGATCAGTTCCTTTGACGCCAACCACCAATGCAATCGCCAGTGACCCCCACTGTGAGCGCCGGTGAAACACTACGAGTGTCGCATCAAGTCAACCAACACCAGCATGAGCACAACAGACCACCAATCGCGAGCGCCATTGAACCACTCTCACAACTTGTGCGCACCTACAGAAAGCACAACCCCAAGATCTGGTTTTCTATTCCGGGGGTTCAAAATACGGGAGAGGGAGATTGAGGGTGAAACCAAGAAAACGAAGGGAGGGAAGAGAAGGAGAATGAGAAGGAGAAGGGGCATAGACCAAAGGAACTAGATGGACGGAAGAAGAGTGAGGGTGAAGAAAATAGGTATGGGGGTAGAGAGGGGAAAAGAACATACGAGTTTGTGAGGAGTGGGAGCTGGGGCGGCGGAGGAATTCAAGTTATAGAGAAGAGGATTGCAGAGAAAAGGTGTTTAGGGTTTTTTCCAGAGAAAAGGTATGAAACTCAACAACTCTAGATGACATTGGTAGAATATACATAGGGAACAAGGAGTCGAAAGATGGAAGAGGGATTGAGAGGAGAAAATGAGAGAGGAATAGAGGGATCCGAGTTCAATAAAATGAGCTACTCACTTTAGAGTAGAGCTATCTGTTGGACTATATGATAACCTTAGAGGTGGGTGAATAAGGTTATATGCTAAAATTGAAATCTTTTTGATTTTCGAAAAGTTAACGATGCAAGTTTAAATCGAATGCGAAAAAGATGATTTAAACTATATGCAATACCTAAGCAAGCTATAACAATGGTAGAAACAATTACAGTGATATTGAAGGCTACGCGAAGTAATATCAAATGCAATGATAATTAACAAGTATACAGTAAAAGCAAAGTAAAGATAAGGGAAAGAAGTACACCGTAATTTTTACGAGGTTCGGGATAAAAGCCCTACGTCCTCGGCCTCCGACTTTGCAACCTTCGGACTTGATAATAACCACTATATGAGAAGAACTTCTTCAACATCTTACAAGCAAGTAACTTCCCTATAGCTCCCACACCAATCTCAATTTTCCCAAATTGAGAACCCAAGCTCCCCGTTAAGGATTTCGCTACAATTCAATCTCCCCGATTGAATTATCCAAGAAAACTTCTCAGGATTTCACAACAACCAAGTATAGATGATTACAAATTAAAACTAGGATCCAATCACTCAAGCAATATAACAATGATGTAGTTGAGAGAGATGAGAGATTTGGATCAGCGTGATTCCCAACCTAACCAGTGATGAAGAACGTGAAGAGTGTGACGGTGAAAGTTTGCGTTCTGCATTTTTAGGTTTTGTGGGTTGTTCTCTGTGATTGTTTTAAAAAACGTGAGAAGCTCTAAGCCTATTTATAGAGATTGTAAAAATATGACCGTTGGAACAATTCTAACAAGTGAAGAATCGATTGTTTGCTTAAAAACACTTGGTGTGACAATCGATTCTTTGCTTTAAAAAGAGAATAACTTCATAAGTGAATGATCGATTGTTTGCTTCCAAAACTAAGTGTGAAAATCGATTATGTACTTAAATAATAGGAGCATAATCTATTTTGTGCTTTAAAACAAATAAGGCCATGATCGATTATGTGCTTTAGGAAAAATGAGACCTTTTAAAAAACAAGTGGATGATCGATTTTGTGCTTTCCACAATCAAGCTCATAATCGATTTTGTGCTTCCCACAATCAAGCTCATAATCGATTTCTTGCGTGAAAGCAAGGAAGCCACAAATCGATTGTGTGCTTAAATAGAATAAGTGAGGAATCGATTTTGTGCTTAATGAAGCAAGTAGATAATCAATTATTAGCTTTATAAAATCAAGTTCATAAAAACAAGGAAGACAATCGATTGTTCTCTTTAAAAACCACAAGCCACAAATCGATTATTGGCTTTACACTAGGAAGTGAGAAATCGATTTCTAGCTCTAAAAGCAAGAGAGAAATAGATTTCTTGCTTTAAAGACCAAATCAAGAATCGTGATTCTTTACTTCAAAAGCAAGTTCTTTTAAAACACTAAGCCATGAGTCTATTTTCTTTAAAAAACAACAATTCATTATTTGTGCCTAACCTATTAGCTTTTATATAAATGATAAGACTTTTTCGTGAATTCGTCTTATAGTCGTCCTAATACAGTGTATCGTATTAGAGTCGTATCCACAGGGATTTGGTAATATTAATAAGCCATTCAACTACTCTTATCCTAAAGTGAAGTGAAATGATAGATTGATTGTTGTTTGCATAAAAACATAAATTAGGAAAGTAAAAGGGTTGTGATTCAAATACTTAAAAGCATTGGGATTAGATTTCATCAACTCTATCTAGAGGTATGTATATGATCCTTCATTAATCCAATTCAAATCCTAGTATTGATTTATCTTACCATTTCATCCTACAATATTAATTCCTTAATCAAAGTAGAAAAGTTCTATTGGATTAAACAAATGATGATTCCTCACTCACTTGAATAAACAATAGCATTAAGCTTAGGTAACAAGACTATAGCATCAATTCTATTCCTAGATATTGAATTATATAGGTGATTTCAACTAGATCAAACACAATACATAGTTTTCCAACTTTGAATCATATCATAAAATCATTCAATAGGTGATCAAGCTATCAAAAGCATTAAGCATGAGAAGAAATCACTAAATCAATAAATAGATTCCATATAGAATAACTCAAGATCAGTTTACATATATGGATGAGAGATTGACTACATCTAATCCCAATAAAAGAGGTTTAGCTATCCATTTCCATAGAGGCTTTACAAAGATTCATGAAAGAGTTGAAGAAAATGATCTAGTTACCACTTTTCCAAGCTTCCCTAGAGCTAATCTTCACTTCTTTTAAGCTTTGGGTTCTGTCCTTGTGTTCTCCTCTCTCTAAGATATCAGAATTCCTTAAAAAAAACTGAAGAGAAACCTTTTATAGTTGTGCAGGAAAAGGCAAGTCGGCTAACTTTGGCTCAGCCACACAGCTTCTGGCTAAGCCAGACTGTGTATTTGGAGATTACCCTGTCTGAAAGAAAGCTATTATGGCTTAGCCAAATCCTGAAAGGCTTAGCCCATTTCGTAGCAACATTCTGTTTCTATTTAGCTCGGCCAGAACACATTTGGCTTAGCCAGATTTCCCAGTATTTACTTCTTTCTCTATGCATCAATGTGGCTTAGCCGTAGTACATTTGGCTTAGCCAGAATGCCCAGAAATTCTTCTTTCTCTTCCTTCTTCAATCTTTTTGCTTGAACTCTTTATCAAATCTTACTCTTTCATTCTTTCACTTGTTTCAAGCTACAAAAAGGGATTAAAATGTACAAAACTCACAATCACATATATTACCTAATTAAATAAAAACTAAATCAAACTAACACTTTTGGGGGTTAAATAATACCAAATTCATTTCAATAAATTCAATAAGTGCCATTGATTTCAAACCAACTTCAAGTATATTTGGCACTTATCAAATTCTCCCCAACTTAGAACTTTGTTTGTCCTCAAACAAAAGTCCTAATCCAAAAAGCAATTTCAACACCTTGGATATGTACAACAAGGATATCTCAAACATGATCATGGTTTTTCATAAATCAGGCTTGTTCTCATCTTACAACTTCATCAATTATCAAGGTCAAGTGAAAACAATCAATTCAACAAAGATTTATGATGCCCACTACTGACAGTATCAATCAAAACACAATTGTTGTATCATCATGTAAGTTAACCTGTTACACAATTCATTGTCTTTCAATCAGGAACAACACATTTCTCACCAGAAAGTGTATGGTTCTCTCAACTAACCAGGTAGGAAGAGTATTTCTCTCATATCATTAACTGAATCATTTCAATCAACTTTGTTACCTGTCTCCAAATCACTACACCAGTCAATTCAATCATGGATCACTAGGGTCTTTTCAGGGTTGTAATGAGGCTGGGCTACAAACAGACTTGGTTTTTCTGGATAACAAAATATGCTTTAGGATTAAAAGAGCAACCAAGAGTTCTAATCACTATTTACTATTTACATACTAATTGTACTCACTCGAATATCATACAAATGTACTAATAATAACAAATAACTCTTTTTTGTATTTTTCTTTTTCTTTTCTCTTTTTTTCTATCACTAGAAACATAAAAGATCAATCTTCTTTTGATCAAGAAAATTGTTTTCTTATACATACAAATAATGCCCTAAACCCTTTTATGTCACACTAAACTTTTCTCCCCAACTTAGTATAAACCATCACCCAAAAGGTTGCTCTCTTATCCTAAAACATAGGGTAAGGAGATTTTTTTTTTCTTTCATAGGCTTGAAGGTTCTGTTTTAAGAAATAAAATTTTCTTTTAAGGCTCAAAGTTGGGTAAGCAAAGGATATTAATATCATTTGGTTGGCTTTTTGGCTTAGTGGGTTTATAGAAATGAACTGCCCTGATCCTTTCCATGAATCCTTGACCTGTGCAATAACATGAGACTCAAACAAAATCAATTTCCATGAAACAATGAAGATTTATAATCAATGTATGTGTTTCACTCATTCACACAAAATGTGTATGTCCTGATTTCAAACAACTTCATGTTATTCCAAGTTAAAATCCACTTTTGATTGTACAATGTATCAGATTTTACTGATAATGAGTGCAATCACATGACCTTACTATGAATTAAAGGTCTTCAAAAAACCTTTTTCTTTTTAGTATCTCAAAATGTAAGCTTGATTTTTCAAAAACCACCACATGTCAGAAATTCCTTTACACATATCCTTTTGAAACCTGGAAATCAATCTTTGAACCTGGACCCAAAATGTGTTTTCCAAATAACACAAAGGTTCATTTTACACAACACCAAACAATTCCAAGTTCCAAACAAAAATTCAACCAAAACAAGTCTCAAAACATGCTTCAAAACAACATAAATAATTAAGTGCTGAAACAAAGTAAATAAAGTACTGAAATTAAACAGCTAAAATATTTAAAGCATGTAAAATGAACTCAGTAAGGTGGCTGATCCAAGTCTTCAGACTATTCCATGAAATCATCCTCAGCTTCTGCTCCTCTTGCATCTCCAGTATCACCTTGAATTTGAGTATCAACTCCATCATGTGCTACTTCCTCCCCCTCCTGGGACATAGGACCGTCCTCGGGCCATGCTACTTGTGCAGCAAACTGAACTGGTGTAGGCCATCCAAATGAATTTTTCCCACCATGGTGAAGAGAGAACCTGTAAAAAGAATCATTTAAAGATGAAAGAGCTCTGTAAGTGGCGTCCAACTTTTGATCAAGTCTTTGTTGTGTGGCTTGGTTGGCTATCATCATTTGTCTTTGTTCATTCAGCAGGTTCATCAACATCTGGTATTGTTGTTCTTGTGGCTTAGGTTCTGGTGGTGGTGGTCCTGGCCTGTTGACTGGCCCCTGCATGTTCTCCAAAGGGTTCACACAATATTGCTTGATGTGACGTGCATTGATTGGAGGATTGAGAACTGAGATGGGGTGGGCCGGTATCTGAGCTCTCTGAAACTCACACAACCCTGTAATGAGTGTTGGATGTGGTAAAACTCTTGGATTGTCGGATTGGACAACACTCAATATTTTATCTGAAATGATCTGTGCTATGTCAACCTCAAGATGCTTAACCATAATGCTCCAAACCAAGTAAGATTTCTTCAATTTAAGATCTGACGTATGTATAGTTGGGTAAACATTGGAGCAGAAAAATATGAACCATATTTGTGCAAGTGTTTTCAGTGAGGGCCTTAAGAATGTCTTTGGTTTTCCTGGTTCATCTTGGTAAGTGTGACCTGCAATGCATAGATCCCTTGCCACCTCATCTTTATCAAACCGATTCTCTTTTAAGTACCGAGTGTACCCATCTAGCTGATTTTCACTGTAAGGAGGTAGGAGTTCACCAAGGTACATATTGATCGTGTCTCTGTCAAACAAGATCATCTTTCCTCTAACCCAAGTTTCCCTTTCACCTTGGGAACTGTCTCCAGAAGAGTCATTAGCATAAAACTCTCTGACAATTTGAGCAATGATTTTCTCTGGTGGATTAGCTAGTTTTATCCATTTCCTCCTTTCCAATTCAGCCATGAAGGCATCTCCATCTCCTGGCTTTAGATCCACTTTCCTTTCGAGCAGTAACTTACTAGTCTCAATTACCAAGAACCTATCAAATGCTTTTGTTGTTCGGAACTTGTCTCCCCTAAATCTATCTTCAATGTCATCATCAATCTGATTACGGTGTGAAGAGGAAGCATTTTCCTTTCTTTTTCTTGGAGCAGGGATGGCACGAGTACTTTTCTTTGGTGCTGGAACCGTGCTTCTCTTTGGTGGCATCTGCAAATTACTTCACGAACCTCACAGCACAAGTTAGTATCTACTGCAATACTTTGTTCAATTTCATATTTCATGAACTTGCAACATTTTAACTTCAAAAAAAAATATGATATCAAATCAATGTTGCACATACAGTATATTTGCAATCCATGAAACCATGATTGGTTATGGTTACAACCATAAGTTGATATCAAATCAGAATCAGAATCACAAGTTGCAAAACCACCTTCAAAAGAATGACTCTTCAATCAAAATCACAATTCAAAATCACTTATTCCTCATCCTTGATTTTTCCTTTTGTTTGTTCTTTTGCAAACTCTTTTGGTGAAACATTTGAAGACTCAATTTTATCCATGACTAAAGTAGAACAATCATCACTAAATAGCTATACCATGTTAAAATTAAAACCCTTTGTGGCATTCAACATATTGATCACATTGTAACACTTCATGAACCACAACCAAAAACTTTGAATATGGAAATCAACAATCATATAGGGTATAAAAATTAACATGGAATCTCAAGATGGAATCTTTAAATCACCCTTTTTACATGGAAGTCATTCATTATCAATTGATTTCTTGGGATTTGAAAAGTTATGAACAACAACCAAGAGCATGTAAATCTTTCATTCATGGCAATTTGCATCTTCTCCATGGATTTCGAAATTAGGGTTTTGGAATTTGGGGATTTCAATTTTTGAACACACTTGTTATATAATCTATCCCCAATTCAATAACAACTAAAAAAAATCAAGATGAAATAGAGGATTAGAATGAAAATTACTTACTTGATTTGTGACTTGAATGAAGAAATTAGATGTTGCTACAGTGAGAGGAGAAGAAACGTAAAAGACTGAAAGTGAGAGAAAGAGAGTCGCATAGAGGAGTAGAAGCGTGGGATCTGTTTGTGCAGTGTTTGGACTCTTTTTTTTTTAACGTTAAAGTATGGCTCAGCCAAAATGGGTTGGGCTTAGCTGAAATCAAACAGAAATAAGTCCAATCTTTAGCTAAGCCATATCAGGTTTGGCTCAGCCCAATTTGACAGCAAAAGTTTTAGAAATGTTTCTGCATAATTTAGCTTAGCCGGTACAGGTTTGGCTCAGCCCAATTTGACAGCAAAATTTTTTAAAAATGTTTCTGCATAATTTAGCTTAGCCGGTACAGGTTTGGCTCAACCCAATTTGACAGCAAAATTTTTAAAAATTTGTCTGCATAATTTAGCTTAGCCCATTCAGGTGTGGCTCAGCTAAATAAGGACAGAATTGATCACTGTCTTTTCCCAGCTTTCTTTGACTCATCTGAACTCAAAACATTTTATTTTCACATGCTTTAAATCACAAACAAACACAATTACAATTCAAATAAAATGAATAAAACACACATCTATGAAGATAATTAAAATTCAAGAGAAAGGTTAGAAAATTGGGTTGCCTCCCAATAAGCGCTTCTTTTACGTCACTAGCTTGACGCATTATTTAAACTCAAGGATTTTTAAGATGGATCACCATGGCATCCCTCTTAAAATCCTCTCCCAAATAAGGCTTCAATCTTTGTCCATTCACAATCCAAGTTCTTTTTGAGGAAGGCTCCTCCAATTCAATTGCCCCATAGGGCTTAACTTCTTTAATTGTGAATGGACCAGACCATTTGGATTTCAATTTACCAAGAAATAATTTCAATCTAGAATTAAACAATAGAACCTGTTGTCCTGGCTTGAATTCTCTTTTAAGAATCTTCTTGTCATGATATGCTTTGACCTTCTGCTTGTAAAGCTTTGAAGATTCATAGGCTTGCAACCTCATTTCTTCAAGCTCATGAAGTTGCAACCTCCTTTTCTCACCTGCATCTTTCAAATCAAAATTAAGCATTTTCAACGCCCAATATGCTTTATGTTCTAATTCAACTGGTAAATGGCATGATTTGCCATAAACCATTTGGAATGGAGTTAATCCTATTGGTGACTTGAAAGCTGTCCTGTAGGCCCATAGAGCTTCATCTAACTTCACTGACCAATCCTTTCTAGATGCTGAGACTGTTTTCTCCAAAATTCTCTTTATTTCTCTATTTGAAACCTCAGCTTGCCCATTGGTCTGAGGATGGTATGGTGAAGCTACTTTGTGTCTGACACCATAATGCTCCAATGCCCTTGCAAGTTGGGAATTGCAAAAATGAGATCCTCCATCACTTAACAACACCCTAGGTGATCCAAAACGAGTAAAAATGTTCTTTTTGAGGAACTTGATCACCGTCTTTCCATCAGCTTTAGGTGTAGCAATTGCTTCCACCCATTTTGACACGTAGTCAACTGCCACCAAGATGTATTCATTTGAATATGATGAAGGGAAAGGTCCAACAAAGTCTATTCCCCAACAATCGAACACTTCAACCTCCAAGATGCTCTGTAGTGGCATTTGATGCCTTTTTGATATGCTACCAGATCTTTGGCAATTGTCACACTGCTGCACATGAACATACACATCTCTAAATAAGGTAGGCCAGAAGAAACCTGCTTGAAGGACTTTAGCTGCTGTTCTTTCTCCATTGTAATGTCCTCCATATGGTGAATTGTGGTAATGCCACAAAATATTGGCAGCTTCTTCTTTTGTTACACACCTTCTCAGAAGGTTGTCAGCTCCAATTTTGAACAAGTGAGGATCATCCCAAACATACTGATTTGCATCCCTGAGGAACTTCTTCTTTTGATGCCAGTCTAGATCTTCAGGAATAACACCTGCAGCCTTAAAATTTGCCAAATCTGCAAACCAAGGTCTTTCCTGCACAACTAGCAACTTCTCATCAGGAAATTCATCAGTAATTTCAGTTTCTTTTATGGTTACCTCTTCATTTACCAGTCTAGATAAATGGTCTGCAACCAAATTCTCTCGACCGGCTTTATCTTTTATTTCCAAATCAAATTCTTGTAACAACAAAATCCATCTAATCAACCTAGGCTTAGAATCTGATTTGTTTAACAGATACTTGATAGCTGCATGATCAGTATAAATGATAACTTTGGAACCTATCAAGTATGATCTAAACTTTTCTAATGCATACACTATGGCTAGCAATTCTTTTTCAGTTGTTGCATAATTCATTTGTGCATCATTTAAAACCTTGCTAGCATAGTGTATTGCATAGAAAGTTTTCTCCTTCTTTTGACCCAAAACTGCTCCTACAGCATAATCACTTGCATCACACATAAGTACAAAATCAAGTTCCCAATTAGGTGCAGTGATTATGGGTGCAGAAACGAGTTTTTGTTTCAAAAGTTCAAAAACAAAGGCAAGAATCATCAAACCGGAATGGAGTATCTTTATTGAGCAGATTGCTCAATGGTTTGGCTATCTTGGAGAAGTCTTGTATGAATCTTCTATAAAAACCTGCATGTCCAAGAAAGCTTCTCACACCCTTCACATTTGTAGGTGGAGGAAGCTTTTCAATTACCTCCACTTTTGCCTTATCTACCTCAATACCTCTGGAAGAAATTTTATGGCCTAATACAATCCCTTCTGTCACCATAAAGTGGCATTTCTCCCAGTTGAGAACCAGATTTGTCTCCACACACCGCTTTAGTACGGTGTCCAAATTCTTAAGACATAGATCAAAGGATGCTCCAAAGATAGAAAAATCATCCATGAAGACTTCAATACATTTCTCTACCAGATCAGAGAAAATAGCAAACATACATCTTTGAAATGTTGCTAGCACATTACATAGTCCAAATGGCATTTTTCTATATGCAAAGACACCAAAAGGACATGTGAATGCAGTTTTCTCCTGGTCTTCGGGATTGACTGCAATCTGATTATATCCGGAGTATCCGTCTAAGAAACAATAGAATGCCTGTCCAGATATCCTTTCCAACATTTGATCCATGAAGGGTAATGGAAAATGGTCCTTCCGTGTTGCATTATTCAACTTCCGGTAGTCTATACACATCCTCCATCCAGTGACAGTGCGAGTAGGTATCAACTCATTCTTTTCATTCTTCACAACTGTCATGCCTCCTTTCTTTGGAACTACCTGCACAGGACTAACCCAAGAACTGTCAGAAATAGGATAAATCATACCTGCTTCAAGAAGCTTGACCACTTCTTTTCTGACAACTTCTTTCAGTGTTGGATTTAACCGGCGTTGAGGTTGTGTCACCGGCTTGAAATCATCTTCCATCATTATTTTGTGCATGCAATAAGATGGACTGATGCCTTTTAAATCTGATAAGGCCCATCCTATAGCTTCTTTGTTATCTTTTAGAACCTTGATCAACTGCTCCTCCTCCTTTGTGGATAATGAACTACTGATGATGACTGGCTTCTTGTCCCCTTCTTCTAGAAACACATATTTCAAATGAGATGGCAAGACTTTCAATTCCAGCTTGTGGTCATTGGATTTATTCTCCACCTGCAATTCTTCTACGATTACTTTATAAGGAGGAATTTCCTTGAAATTATCAAGGTCCTTCAAGCATCTTTCTATTTCTTTTTCCTCTTCTTCATTCAATTCTTCAAAGGCATTTATCAATGCTTTTTCAAGAGGACTTGGGGAATGGACTTGCTTCTTTGCTTCATAACATAAGTCATCAATTGCATCAATCATGAAACAACTTCCTTTATCATTTGGGTGGTGCATTGCTTCAAATACATTAAAGTCTACATCTTCATCTTGCACCCTAACCTTCAACTTGCCATTATCGACATCAATAATTACCTTGGCAGTTTTCATGAATGGTCTTCCCAAAATCAAAGGTACCTCCATATCTTCCTCCATCTCCATAACTACAAAATCCACTGGGAACATGAACTTATCAACTTTTACAAGAACATCTTCCACTACACCATGAGGATATTTCACAGATCTGTCAGCTAGCTGCAACTGCATTCTTGTTGGTCTAACCTCCAAATCCCCAATTCTTTTCAGCATGGAGAGAGGCATTAAGTTAATGCTAGCCCCAAGATCCATAAGAGCTTTACCTACTGAAAGATTGCCAATAGTGACTGGTAGTGTGAAACTCCCTGGATCCTTGGACTTTAGAGGTAAGGATTTTTGAATTATTGCACTGCAACCTGCTTCCAGTTCAATTGTCTCCTCTTCAATGAATCTCCTCTTCTTGGTGAGTAATTCCTTCATGAATTTTGCATATGTAGGCATCTGCTCTAAGGCTTCAGAAAATGGGATATTGATCTGCAATCTTTTGAATATCTCCATAAACCTTGCAAACTGCCTTTCCTTATCTTTTTTAGTCGGACCATGAGGGTAAGGTAGATCTTTCACTGGTGGGCTCTTCACTCCACTTTTCTCTCCTTCTACCTCATGCTTCTTTCTCTTTTCATCTTTCTTTTCTTTTTCTAATTTTTCTTTTTCTACTACATTTTCTTCTTTATTTACAATCTCTTTATTTTCTCCCTCAACTCTCTCTTTTTCTACTTCTTCCATAACACTCTCCTCAACAGCTAAGTTATACCCAATACCTTTTCCAATTGTGATACCACTCCTGGTTGTTATAGACTTACGATGCTCCTTTGGATTGGTTTGGGTGTTTGCAGAGAAAGTTCCTCCTTGTTGATCAGATAACTGTTTGGCCAACTGCCCCAGCTGAATCTCTATGTTTTTGATAGATGCATCTGTGTTTTTCTGATTTGACACTGATACCTGAATGAATTGATTCAAAGAGTCCTCTAACTTTGAAGTTCTTTCATATATATTCGGTTGTTGGCTGTATTGTTGATAAGGAGGTCTAGAAGGTCCCGCATCTTGTCTCCACCCTTGATTTGAATTCTGGTTGTTGCCTCTGGAGTAGTTAAAATTTTGAAATTGCCCTGGTCTGGACTGATTTCCCACATATTTAGCTTCCTCCTCCGGTTGACAATAACCTGTAGGATGATCAATTTCACATGTATCACACCTCATTGCTTTTTGCTTTGATGTGCTCTCCTGCATACCCTTCAATTGTTGTGGTAAAGCGGCCATCTGCTTGGTAAGCTCTTCCAATTGCTGAGTCAATAACTTGTTTTGGGCCAAGATTGCATCATTGGTGCCCAATTCAATCACTCCTCTTCTAGCTTGAGAATTTCTATTATGTTGACTCTGATGATCATTTGTGGCCATTGATTCAATAATTTGAATTGCTTCTGCAGCAGTTTTTGCCATCAAGGAACCTCCAGCAGTAGCATCCAACAATAGTTTGGGTTGTTGTTGCAGTCCATTGCGGAAGATGTGCACTTGAGTTTGATCATCAAATCCATGATTTGGACATCTCCTCAACAATGATTTGTACCTTTCCCAAGCTTCACACAGAGTCTCATTGATTCCCTGTGAAAAAACTGAAATGGTAGTCTTGGCATCCATTAATTTAGATTGAGGAAAATACCTGGCCATGAATTTTTCTTCCAATTGGTTCCAGTTAGATGTCATTGCTTGTGGTTGATCAAGGAACCAGTCTTTTGCTTTCCCAATCAAAGAGAAAGGGAATAGCCTCAGAAACACAGATTCTTCTTCATCTTCAGTGGCTCCTACCGTGCCACACAACTCATAGAATTTGATCAGATGATGGTGTGGTTTATTATATGCAAGTATACATAGTCACACAAGTAATAAAGTGATAAGAAAGGTCGAACCCACAGGGATTATGTATTGTAAATTTTTGTAGTTCAAAGTGTACACTTAGTGTGTCTACACTATTCAGTATTTTTGGTTTGGAGTTTTCAAAGTAAGTAAAATAATAATAAACAATAAAATGTGTGAGAAATCAGTTGGAAAAAGTAGTTGAGATGTTTTCACCAAGTACTTTACTTCTAAGTGTCTTAATGGAGTATGTAGTGTGGAAACACTGGATGTGGGTGCATCAGTTTGTGCCTTTCAGCACTTCTCTTCAGAGTTTCATTACAAGCTCTTATGATCTTTGTTTTCTACAGTAAAGAAAGGTTTGTCAATTCCTCCCTTGCCTCCTAACAATGATCCAAGTTGCTAAATAGGTTCACTCTTGTAATTTTATTATCCTAAGGACTATGCTATCCTATGTCTAGGTTTTAGCATGTATTTAACAAAGTTTCCTTTATTAAATACTTGTCCCTATTAACTCTTGAGTTCATAAATGTAGCCCATGTCTGCTGCCACAAGTTTTACCTATTCTAAAGTGATCAATTCCAGAATAAGTTGAAAGAAGTATTATGCAAGAGTTTAAAGTGTTTACACTATATAAACCATAATACATTTAGAAGTTCATTACAAGGTTAGAACATCTCAACTTAAGGGAATTTAGCTCATGTTACTCATGTTATAAAGCAAAGAATGTGCAAAGAACATAAGTAAATGAATAATAAAGCAAAAGAACTTAAAAGAGTAGAGATTACTTGAATAGAAGATCTTTTGCATTAAGTTCCCAAGTTGAAGTACAATAAAGATTTCTTACACGAATTTCTTCAAAGTAGAAGTGAAGGGAATGGTTGTCAAGCACTTCCTCACCTTCCTCTCCTTAGAAACTTGAAATGAAAATAAACTAAACCTAAACTAAGCAAAAAGATAAAAGATTTAAAGATGTGAAAGATGATAAAAGATAGGATTCTTTTCTTGTGAAGATATGATATCTATTTATAGGCTTGAAAGCTTTCCTCTTGCAAGGGGTTTCCTTTGGCGTGAAAGATCGGCTGAGGGAACCGAACATGGTTAATTTGTTGACAACCAATCAAGCAAGCTGCACAGGTTTGGTCGCTTGCATGCATAACAAAAGATGAGGTCCATTGGAGAAGTGCCACATGCCTTTTAGATAAGTTTGAGTCTTGCAACTTGATTTTTATGTGTATCGCCGACTTCAGCAAGTTGCTCAGCTCCAGGTGACTAGGCATGACGTCACAAATCAAGTGTGGAAGCATTGAAATGGTCTTTGAATGTTTTGGTATAAACTGCAGAATTTAGCAGGTGTTGGCAGTGTTTCCACTCCTAGTGTTTCCACTCCTGGTGTTGGCAGTGTTTCCACTCCTGCAGTAGCTGCACTGAACAGAAACATCAAACCTAACAAGATTTGTGTATTTTGCCTAGATCATTGCCCTTTATCCAATTTGAATATTTAAAATGTTGTTCCTTGATAAATAAGCTATAAATATATATAAATGTTCTTGAAAATAAGCAATAACTCAAGCTTGATTGTATGAATAACTCTATATAAAATAGAGTTATCACACCCCCAAACTTAAATTGTTGCTTGTCCTCAAGCAACGACAAGAAACAAAAACACAAGATTTATATAATTATGAAGACATCTCAACTCATGTTTTTCAAGAAGTGTTTGAAGTGTATTGATGAGTTTTTCTCTTTTGGTGCTTTTTTTTCTTCCATGCCCTTGCTTTAAAACATTCAGAGTTATAAAAACTCATTTGTGTGAGTGTGTGGCCCATTGAGTTTCTAATTGGTTCCATAACTGAAAAGAGTTTTTCTTTAGCTTTTTGAAAAAGATGGAACTCTTTTGGTCACTCTTAGAGTTTTTTCAAAATATGACCGAGACTAACAATTTCTTCAAGTATTTAGGGGACTCTTAAGCACAACAAAGGGCTTTTGGTGTTCCAACTTGTTGAGCCAATACCTTGGTGTTTGATTTTTGATGATGTAATGCAGTGAGTGCAAAAACATCATTTTTGGATTGTAGGTTCACCTTATTTTGAGTGTAGGTGCCTTTTGATGTAGATGGTGTTGGCACACTAAGTGTTGCCACACTTAGAACTCTTTGAGTATTTTTGGTAGCGCACACTGCCCTCCTCACTGACCTCCACATGCATTTTCTTCTTTTTCTTGGTTTGTTTTTCTTTTTCTCTTTGAACTTTGTTCATATTTTTCAAACCAAATTGCACTTAAGGGACAGGTTCAGTTTATATGACTCAGGCAAGTGTAGCTTCTTTTTGGGATATTTTTGGTATTTTTGAGTGGTTTTGACACTTGTGGTTTGCACTTTTCAAGTTGTCACTTTTTGGCCTTTGTATTCATGGAATTTCCCCCAAACTTAAGTCTTTATGCTCTTCTAAATTTTTAATGAAAATCTAATTTTGACCTCAAATTTCCAAAATTCCCTTGGCTTTAGATAGCTCTTGATCTAGCATGGTTCTTTTCAAAACTCAATTTTGTTGTGTCAAAGTTTTTATAAAACTGATCATTTCTAGAAAACAAGGCTTTTTCATCCTTTAAAAATTGACTCATTGACACACTTCTTCAATTTTGTTGAGAAAAATATGAATTGATCATGTTTCATAATCATTTAAGTCTAAAAACAAATTGATGCACTTAATTCACCATGTTAACACAAATTATCATGCTTTGTTAAGTACATCTAAAACTTAAAACATACTAACACTACATACTCACATGCTATAAATACTTACTCAAACATATTTCTATATTCATACATATATATATATATTAGTACTAGGTTCAAAACATGCTGCAAATATAGTGCATACACAAAATACATACTATTCTCCACTCTCCCCCCCCCCCCCAACTTAAATATGAGCAGTGTCCCCACTGCTCTAAGTTTAGGAAACAGGGGAGTACTAAGTTTGGGAGTAACAAACAAAAGTTTTTAACACATAGTAATAGTTACCACATAGTATTGTAAACAGTTAAAAGTAAAGCAAAATATAGTTTTAGGAATAAACATTAAAAAGTATCCTTTTACTCTTTGTTTTGGAATCTGGGGCTGGCTCTCACAGCAGGGCTATGCTTGGCTCTTGTCTTCTTTGGCTTCTTAGCAGTGGCAACATCAGAAGTAGGCACACCAGGATCATCTACAGTAGCCTCAGGCATTTCTGCCTCTTCAGGTGTAGCTTCTGCAGGAACTTCTTGTGTAGCAAGTGTTTGGACTTCAGGTGCAGGTACACCACGCTGCACTGGAGTTTGCTCAGATTGCTGCTTAATTTCCTCTTGCTGTTGCTCTGCTACCTTTTCATCTTCCTTTTCTCCTTCTTTGGGTGTTGCTTCCTCAGATACCTCCTTCTCACCAGCTTGTATCCCTGTACCATGTGCACCATAGAGTGAGCTCATTGTCCACATCTTCTTTGTTGGAGCAGGCTTCATTGTCCTCCTTGTGTATCCCAGCATCTGCTTCTTATCTGCTAAGGCTTTCAGAACTGCAGAGATTGTTGCTGCAGGACTAGTTGCCATGACTGTTGATTTCTTTGAAACTTCTACAGTTGGTGTGGGAACACTAACAGACTCCTTGACAGTATCTGCCTGCATCTTCAACTCTAAACCTGTTTTGCTTTTTTCTTTTTCAGGCTCTTCAATGAGTACCTGCATTTGAACTTTCTCAGAAACAATGTTAGTTGGCTCAATAGGTTCTGTGCTTGGGGTGGGAGTTGTTTCTTTTGTAGTGTGGGATGGGATGGTTGTATCTGCTTCTGCATCTTGTTTTGGATTTTCAGTTTGGGGAGTATTTTCTGGTGGAGGTGTGGGTGATTTTGGTGTTAAAGTGTGACTGGGGGAATGGTGGGTGGTGGGGGATGGAATGTTGGTTTGTGATGGTGGTGAGGGGGTGTTTGATTGCTGTTGTGATGGTGGTGATGGTGGTTGGGCTTCATTTGTAGATTTCTTTCTTAATTCATACTTTCTTCTGGCACTAGCTTCCATATCATCACTGCCATTATCATCACTGTCACTAACTTCCAGTGACTCAGATTCATCCTCCTCTTCATCCTTTTCAATATCCTTCACAGCTTGCCTTGCCTCTTCATCTTCTTCAGTGTCTTCATCACTCATTTCTTCAATTTCTTCCTCCACTCTTGGTTTCTTTCCCTTCTTTTCTTTCTCAGTATCTCTCTTTCTCTTTACTCTCTTCTCTTTCTTAACAGTTTCCTTTTCCACTTCTTCTTTTTCATCAATCACCCAATTAGGAAAAATTGGGGATTCTATTTCTGCTTCAGGGTCATCCAACTTTAATTTCAACCATTCATGCTGTTCTCTTTGAAATTTCCAGACAGCTTGGAGTTTCTGCACCAAGTGTTCAGACACTTCCTGCTCTACAGTACTTTTAATTTTCACTGACCTCACTCTTTCCTTAACTTCAGCAGACAGACCACTAGGAGGGGTTTTTCTGTAGACTTTTTCTAGATCAGAAGTAACAACTCCTTGCTTTTGACACAATTCAGTGATTAAGCATGGGAAATATAAGAATCCAGATTCCTTGGCTTGACATTCTACAATTTCTTTAGCTATCAATTTCCCTATGTCTACATTATCCTCACATAGGATTGAATCAATAAGAATCAACCTATCTTTAGATAATGTAGAAGTGTGTGAAGTAGGGAGAATTGATGTATCAATGAATAAATGCCAACTACCAAGTTCATGGATCAATTCACCAGTTTTAAGTTTGAATTCAGTATTTGTGAATTTCTCCCACTGAGATCCTTCTATTGCTACCCTTTCTTTGATTTTAGTCATTTGCTTCTTTCCATAGGTCTCTAGTTTTACTTCAAATGCATTACCAGTGTATGTGAGATCATAGTGCTTATTGATTCTAGCAGGGTCAAAGAAAACTTTCTTACCTCTAACTTTGGAGAAAAATACAGTACCTCCTCTGTTATTCTGAATTCCTGAGTAGAATTCTCGCACCAATTGCTCCAAGTAGTAGGCTCGGGTTTGAACAAATCTTTCCCAATGCAAGTTGTTGACAGTGGAGAGGAATGAATGATGAGCCTTTGCGAAGTTGAAACCACGCTCAGGCAGGAACTTCATGTTCCAAAAGTGCTCACATCCAGGGGTTGCTTCCATTGATGCTAGTACTCCTGATTTTCCCTTTTTCGCCTGAGTTTCCACACCAGATCCTTTCCCAGTGTTTTTAGAGGCAGCTTGTTTCTTAGCCATTGATGATTTTGAGCGTTTGAGAAAAAAATAACTGTTTGTGAGTGGAGAGTGGAGAGGATTTTTAATCGGTTTTGTGAGAGGGACGAAAAGAATTGAAACTTAGGGTATGTGAAAGGGTTAGTGGGATTTGGTAGTTGAGGGTTATAGCCGTTAAGTTGTGTGGCCTAACATACAAGCCAACACGTGGAATTTTAGACTTAACACGCCACTTTCTAACCCTTGATCAGAGATGATTCCACTGAGTTGATGATTTGTCAAGTGAACATTTTTTCTTCTAAATTTTTCTAACACCAGAGTAGGCCGTGTGGCTGCATTAAGTGTGGAAACACCTAGTGTGGGAACACTGGCTACTCTGTTGTCCTGTTTTTCCTGCAAAATAACAAAACATGAAATTGCACAAAATAATAATATTAACTATATAGTGATGGGTTGCCTCCCTCAAGCGCTTGTTTTAAGAGTCTTACAGCCTGACTTGTACCTTGGTCTAAGGTTTTGTAAAGTGAGTGGTGATCTTGTCTCTCTCTACATGCTCTCCATAGTACATTTTCACTCTTTGTCCATTTACTTTGAAAGTGGTATCAGTGGTTGCATCATATAGATCAACTGCACCATGGGGGTAGATTTTAACTAATTTGAATGGTCCTGACCATCTTGATCTCAGTTTTCCAGGGAAGAGTTTCAACCTAGAATTGTACAATAGAACCATTCCTCCTTCTTTAAGTTCTCTCCTTTGGATTTTCTTGTCATGCCATACTTTGGTTTTAGCTTTATAAATTTCTGCATTCTCATAGGAGAAATGCCTAAATTCTTCTAATTCATTTAGCTCAAGAAACCTTTTCTCTCCTGCCTTTTTGAGATCAAAATTCAACTTTTTGATAGCCCAATATGACTTGTTCTTTAATTCAACAGGGAGATGACATGGCTTGCCATAAACTAACTTATAGGGGGACATTCCTAATGGAGTTTTAAATGCAGTCCTATATGCCCATAATGCTTCATCTAAGTGTAAGGACCAATCTTTTCTATTTGGTCCAACCATTTTCTCAAGCATTCTTTTTATTTCCCTATTTGAAAGTTCAGCTTGTCCACTTGTTTGTGGGTGATAGGCAGTAGCAATCTTATGTTTCACTCCATATTTTGCAAGAAGATTTTCAATAAGTTTGTTGCAAAAATGTGAGCCTTCATCATTGATGATTGCTCTTGGAGTACCAAATCTTGAAAAAATATTTCTTTGGAGAAATTTGCTAACAGATTTAGCATCATTATTTGGCAGTGCTACAGCCTCAATCCATTTAGACACATAGTCTACAGCCACTAAGATGTATTTATTGCCAAAAGAATGTGGAAAAGGACCCATGAAATCCATGCCCCAAACATCAAAAAGTTCTATTTCTAGAATACTAGTCCTAGGCATTTCATGTCTATTAGATATATTACCACTTCTTTGACATTTATCACAGGTTTTGACCATATAATAAGCATCTTTAAATAGAGTAGGCCAGAAATAACCTGATTGAAGTACCTTAGCTGCTGTTCTTTGGCTTCCAAAGTGACCTCCGTATGGTGCAGCATGACAATGCAGGAGCACTGCTTGCTGTTCTTCTTCAGGAATGCACTTTCTCATGATTTGATCAGGACATATCTTGAATAGGTAAGGGTCATCCCAATAGTATTGTTTTACTATGTGGAAGAACCTTCTTTTCTTTTGATAGTTCATGTCACATGGTACAATTTCGCTTACAAGGAAGTTTACTATGTCTGCATACCATGGTGTTGAAACATGAGGTGTGGCTACACTGAGTGCAGAAACACTGGCTGTATTCATGGTAATTGCTAGTAATTTCTCATCAGGGAAACTTTCCTTGATTTCTTCAATTGTACCTGCATTATTACTTTCAAGTCTAGAGAGGTGATCAGCCACTTGGTTCTCTACTCCTTTCTTATCTCTTATTTCAAAATCAAATTCTTGAAGTAATAGAACCCATCTTACTAGCCTAGGTTTTGCATCTTTTTTAGAAATTAGATACTTGATGGCAGAATGGTCAGTGTACACAATTACTTTGGTGCCTACCAAGTATGATCTAAATTTTTCAAAAGCAAAAACCACTGCTAATAGTTCCTTCTCTGTCACAGTGTAGTTCATTTGAGCCTCAATTAGTGTTTTGCTAGCATAGTAGATAGAATGAAACACTTTGTTATATCTTTGTCCTAGGACTGCTCCTACTGCAAAGTCACTAGCATCACACATGAGTTCAAAAGGCTTACTCCAATCTGGAGTGACTACAACGGGTGCTGTAACTAAGGCCTTTTTTAGTTTTTGAAAAGCTTCTACACAAGATTCATCAAAATTAAAAGGCACATCATGATGCAAAAGCATACACAATGGTTTTGAAATTTTTGAAAAGTCTTTGATAAATCTCCTATAGAATCTTGCATGACCTAAAAAACTTCTAATCCCTTTGATTGTTGATGGAGGTGGTAGTTTCTCAATTACCTCTATCTTTGCCCTATCCACTTCAAGACCTTTTTTAGATATTTTATGACCAAGCACAATGCCTTCTTTTACCATGAAATGACATTTTTCCCAATTAAGCACTAGGTTAGTGTCTTCACACCTCTGAAGAATTTCCTCTAAGTTTGAAAGACACAATGAGAATGTTTCTCCAAAAACAGAAAAGTCATCCATGAAGACTTCCATTGATTGCTCAATGAAGTCAGAAAAGATTGACATCATGCATCTTTGAAAAGTAGCAGGAGCATTACAAAGTCCAAAAGGCATCCTTCTAAAGGCAAAAGTGCCATAAGGACAAGTAAAGGTGGTTTTCTGTTGATCTTTAGGTTCAATTGCTATTTGGTTGTATCCTGAATAACCATCTAAGAAACAATAGAATTCCTTTCCTACTAACCTATCTAACATTTGATCTATAAAGGGTAAGGGGAAATGATCTTTCTTAGTGGCCTTATTGAGTTTTCTGTAATCCATACAGATTCTCCACCCTGTTACAGTTCTGGTTGGGATTAATTCATTATTTTTATTGGCTACAACTGTGACTCCACCCTTTTTAGGAACACATTGCATAGGACTAACCCATGCACTATCTGAAATGGGGTAGATAATACCAGTATCTAGCCATTTAATTATTTCCTTCTTAACAACCTCTTTCATTCTTGGATTTAATCTTCTTTGCCCTTCTATGCTATTTTTAGAATTTTCTTCTAAAATTATCCTATGCATGCATGTTGAGGGGCTAATCCCTTTAATGTCAGACATTTGCCAACCTATAGCTTTTCTATGTTTTCTCAAGGTGTTAATTAAATCAAGCTCTTGTTCTAAAGATAGATCAGAAGCTATGATTATAGGAAGAGTTTTATTTTCACCTAGAAAAACATATTTTAAATGCTTAGGTAGTTCTTTTAATTCTAGCTTAGGAGGTTGTTCAATAGAAGGTACATTTTCTTTAAGGTTGGGATTTTCTAAATTAAGAGATTCATAAGTTCTAGCCCATACCTTAGGTGTAGCTTGTTCCTTAGGTATAGCTTGTTCCTTAGGCAATATGCTTTCTTCAATAAATTTCTCAGCAGGCAATGCAGAAACATCAGGTGCTAGTGCATTGGCAAGGTGATCATACTGCTTGTGAAACTGCTTCTCTACCAAATGATCAAGTGAGATTGATGAACACTCTTCATTCTCCTCTGCAGGATATTTCAAAGCATTCAAGACATTAAATTTTACTTCTTGATCATTCACTCTCATGGTTAGCTCTCCTCTTTGCACATCTATCAGTGTTTTCCCTGTTGCCAAGAATGGTCTTCCAAGTATGACTGGCACTTCTTCATCTGCAATGAAATCAAGTATAACAAAATCTGCAGGAAACACAAATTTGTCAACTTGTACCAATATATCTTCAATAATTCCTTCTGGATATGCTATTGATCTATCTGCCAAAGATAGTGTCAATGTGGTAGGTTTTGCATTTCCAATCCCTAGCTTTGTGAAGATAGATTTGGGCATCAAATTGATGCTTGCACCTAAATCACATAATGCTCTTCCTGTATACTTACCTATTGAAAAAGGGATTGTAAAGCTACCTGGATCCTTTAGCTTCCTTGGAATTTTGTTTTGTAAAATCAGACTACATTCTTTTGACATAACAACAGTTTCAAATTCCCCTAATCTTCTTCTTTTAGAAAGCACATCTTTCATGAATTTGGCATAGTTTGGCATTTGTTGAAGTGTTTCTATCAAGGGAACATTGATATGCAATTGTTTTAAAACATCTAAAAATTTACTGAATTGCTTCTCCTCATGTATTTTTTTCAATCTTTGAGGAAAAGGAGGAGGAGGGTATTCTGATACTAACCTTGGAGTAGGAGATGTAGGAACACCAGGTGTTTCTGCATCTTGAGAATTTTTTTCATTTTTATTTTTTTCTCCCTTCTCTGTACCTTCAGGCTCATATGGTTCTGTTAGATCCCTGCCACTTCTCAAAGATATGGCTTTGACCTGTTCCTTACCTTGCCTTTGTGAGGGTGAAGCTTCTGTGTTTGATGGCAAAGTACATGCTGGTCTTTGCTGCAAAGCAGTTGCTAATTGCCCTACTTGGTTCTCTAGGTTCTTAATTGATATATCATGAGCTTGCCTAGCAGTTCTAGTTTCACTAATGAATGATCTAAGCAATTCTTCTAGAGAATTAGCACTGGCAGGTGGGTTTGATCTTTGTTGGCTTTGAGGTAGGAATCCAGGAGGAGTACTTGGTGCAGGTGCATTAGAATTGTTCCACCTAAAATTTGGGTGGTTCTTCCATCCTGGATTGTAGGTATGAGAGTAAGGGTTGTTATTTTTATTGTAACCTACATAATTGACAGAGACAGGGTTGCTAGGACATTCTTCATATAGATGGCCTCCTCCACAATACACACAACTTGTAGTTCCTGGAGGGGCTTGTTCTATAGCTGCTGCAGTGTTTTCTTTAGGTGTTGCTACACTAGATGTAGGTGCACTAGTGCACTGTTTGATCAGATTTGTTGAAGTGGCTACTTGAGCAGATATGGCTGATATATCATTAATCTCATGTACTCCAGAGGTTCTCTTTTGAGCACTTACCCTCTCAGTAGGCCAACTTGAACCATTTGTAGCAATTTTGTCAATAAGATCACATGCTTCATTATAAGACATATTCAAAAGAACACCACCAGCTGATGCATCTAGCATCACTCTGGTTTGTGGTTCTAGACCATTGTAAAAAGTTTCCATTTGTATAATGACAGGTAAACCATGATGTGGACATTTTCTTAAAAGTTCTTTCCATCTTTCCCATGCTTCAAACAATGATTCAAATTCTTTTTGCTTAAAAGATGTAATATCATGTCTCATCCTAGCCTTTTTAATAGGAGGAAAATATTTGCTTAAGAATTTTTCAGCTAATTCATTCCATGTATGAATAGAATTGGGCTCCATAGAATTTAGCCATGATTTTGCCCTATCTTTCAAAGAGTATGGAAATAACTTAAGCCTAAATGCATCCTCACTAATGTCAGGAATGATAAAGTTACTACAAACTTCTATGAATTGCTTTAAATGTTCATGGGGATCTTCATGTGGAGATCCACCAAATTGACCAATTGTTTGCAACATTTGAAACATCATAGGTTTAAATTCAAAATGAATAGCATCAATTTGAGGTCTAGCAATACTAGTTTGTATGTGCTGCTGGTTATATTGAGCATAGTCTCTCATAGGTCTATCTCTATCATTAATCATACCTATTGGTCCAATTTGAATGAATTGTTGTCTGTGATCTGGTCCACCTTCAGTTTGTTGATGTGAATTAGGTCCTCCTCTTACTGAGGCATCTTCACTGTGGTGAGACATTGTTCTGCAGTCTTGTTGTCTTTGTCTTTGTTGTCTTAGCAATCTCCTAAATCTTCTCTCAATTTCTGGATCACAATCAAATTCTGGTGGTCTATCTCTGGGCATAAACTAGTGTTTCCACACTGAGTGTTTCTGCACTAAGTGTTTCTGCACAGAAAACAGAATACCAGTAGTACTAATAAAACACTAAATTAACAATCTAAACAACAAAATTTTACTATAATCCCCGGCAACGGCGCCAAAAACTTGGTGTGGTTTATTATATGCAAGTATACATAGTCACACAAGTAATAAAGTGATAAGAAAGGTCGAACCCACAGGGATTATGTATTGTAAATTTTTGTAGTTCAAAGTGTACACTTAGTGTGTCTACACTATTCAGTATTTTTGGTTTGGAGTTTTCAAAGTAAGTAAAATAATAATAAACAATAAAATGTGTGAGAAATCAGTTGGAAAAAGTAGTTGAGATGTTTTCACCAAGTACTTTACTTCTAAGTGTCTTAATGGAGTATGTAGTGTGGAAACACTGGATGTGGGTGCATCAGTTTGTGCCTTTCAGCACGTCTCTTCAGAGTTTCATTACAAGCTCTTATGATCTTTGTTTTCTACAGTAAAGAAAGGTTTGTCAATTCCTCCCTTGCCTCCTAACAATGATCCAAGTTGCTAAATAGGTTCACTCTTGTAATTTTATTATCCTAAGGACTATGCTATCCTATGTCTAGGTTTTAGCATGTATTTAACAAAGTTTCATTTATTAAATACTTGTCCCTATTAACTCTTGAGTTCATAAATGTAGCCCATGTCTGCTGCCACAAGTTTTACCTATTCTAAAGTGATCAATTCCAGAATAAGTTGAAAGAAGTATTATGCAAGAGTTTAAAGTGTTTACACTATATAAACCATAATACATTTAGAAGTTCATTACAAGGTTAGAACATCTCAACTTAAGGGAATTTAGCTCATGTTACTCATGTTATAAAGCAAAGAATGTGCAAAGAACATAAGTAAATGAATAATAAAGCAAAAGAACTTAAAAGAGTAGAGATTACTTGAATAGAAGATCTTTTGCATTAAGTTCCCAAGTTGAAGTACAATAAAGATTTCTTACACGAATTTCTTCAAAGTAGAAGTGAAGGGAATGGTTGTCAAGCACTTCCTCACCTTCCTCTCCTTAGAAACTTGAAATGAAAATAAACTAAACCTAAACTAAGCAAAAAGATAAAGGATTTAAAGATGTGAAAGATGATAAAAGATAGGATTCTTTTCTTGTGAAGATATGATATCTATTTATAGGCTTGAAAGCTTTCCTCTTGCAAGGGGTTTCCTTTGGCGTGAAAGATCAGCTGAGGGAACCGAACATGGTTAATTTGTTGACAACCAATCAAGCAAGCTGCACAGGTTTGGTCGCTTGCATGCATAACAAAAGATGAGGTCCATTGGAGAAGTGCCACATGCCTTTTAGATAAGTTTGAGTCTTGCAACTTGATTTTTATGTGTATCGCCGACTTCAGCAAGTTGCTCAGCTCCAGGTGACTAGGCATGACGTCACAAATCAAGTGTGGAAGCATTGAAATGGTCTTTGAATGTTTTGGTATAAACTGCAGAATTTAGCAGGTGTTGGCAGTGTTTCCACTCCTAGTGTTTCCACTCCTGGTGTTGGCAGTGTTTCCACTCCTGCAGTAACTGCACTGAACAGAAACATCAAACCTAACAAGATTTGTGTATTTTGCCTAGATCATTGCCCTTTATCCAATTTGAATATTTAAAATGTTGTTCCTTGATAAATAAGCTATAAATATATATAAATGTTCTTGAAAATAAGCAATAACTCAAGCTTGATTGTATGAATAACTCTATATAAAATAGAGTTATCAGATGACCATAAGGATCTTCATGATCAAGACCTGCAAAAGGATTAGCATATAGAAGCTGCAAAAGACCTGTTTTCATTTCAGTGGCTTTGGCTCCTTCTGGTGCTCTAGCTACTCTAGCAACATGCCTTGGACTTTGATGTGCAAAGTTTCCTGCCATTGTTGATGTGTTGGTTGAAGTTGTTGTAGTTGAGGTAGAGGCTTCCTCTTGTTGCTTCCTTAGTTTTTCTTGTTGCTTCTTTCTTCTTCTTCTACTATTGAGTTTCCTAGCTGTCTTTTCTATCTCAGGATCAAATAGTAATTGATCAGCCGGAACCTTTCCTCGCATAAACACCAAGTAGCAACTAAACACAAGGATTAGCAACACAAGGGATTTGGTATTATAGTCGTCCTAATACAGTGTATCGTATTAGAGTCGTATCCACAGGGATTTGGTAATATTAATAAGCCATTCAACTACTCTTATGCTAAAGTGAAGTGAAATGATAGATTGATTGTTGTTTGCATAAAAACATAAATTAGGAAAGTAAAAGGGTTGTGATTCAAATACTTAAAAGCATTGGGATTAGATTTCATCAACTCTATCTAGAGGTATGTATATGATCCTTCATTAATCCAATTCAAATCCTAGTATTGATTTATCTTACCATTTCATCCTACAATATTAATTCCTTAATCAAAGTAGAAAAGTTCTATTGGATTAAACAAATGATGATTCCTCACTCACTTGAATAAACAATAGCATTAAGCTTAGGTAACAAGAGTATAGCATCAATTCTATTCCTAGATATTGAATTATATAGGTGATTTCAACTAGATCAAACACAATACATAGTTTTCCAACTTTGAATCATATCATAAAATCATTCAATAGGTGATCAAGCTATCAAAAGCATTAAGCATGAGAAGAAATCACTAAATCAATAAATAGATTCCATATAGAATAACTCAAGATCAGTTTACATATATGGATGAGAGATTGACTACATCTAATCCCAATAAAAGAGGTTTAGCTATCCATTTCCATGGAGGCTTTACAAAGATTCATGAAAGAGCTGAAGAAAATGATCTAGTTACCACTTTTCCAAGCTTCCCTAGAGCTAATCTTCACTTCTTTTAAGCTTTGGGTTCTGTCCTTGTGTTCTCCTCTCTCTAAGATATCAGAATTCCTTAAAAAAAACTGAAGAGAAACCTTTTATAGTTGTGCAGGAAAAAGCAAGTCGGCTAACTTTGGCTCAGCCACACAGCTTCTGGCTAAGCCAGACTGTGTATTTGGAGATTACTCTGTCAGAAAGAAAGTTATTCTGGCTTAGCCAAATCCTGAAAGGCTTAGCCCATTTCGTAGCAACATTCTGTTTCTATTTAGCTCGGCCAGAACACATTTGGCTTAGCCAGATTTCCCAGTATTTACTTCTTTCTCTATGCATCAATGTGGCTTAGCCGTAGTACATTTGGCTTAGCCAGAATGCCCAGAAATTCTTCTTTCTCTTCCTTCTTCAATCTTTTTGCTTGAACTCTTTATCAAATCTTACTCTTTCATTCTTTCACTTGTTTCAAGCTACAAAAAGGGATTAAAATGTACAAAACTCACAATCACATATATTACCTAATTAAATAAAAACTAAATCAAACTAACACTTTTGGGGGTTAAATAATACCAAATTCATTTCAATAAATTCAATAAGTGCCATTGATTTCAAACCAACTTCAAGTATATTTGGCACTTATCAATAAAAGATTTTACAAAGCTTAGCTCAACTTTAAAAGATCATCTCTCAACTACAAAAGTCATAAGGCTGGAGTGACGGGATCTTACACGCGTCCTATGGAAAGAAAAATAACACATAAGTCTTGAACGCTTGAGTAGCTTTTCCTCCGAGCTGCTACACTTTAAGATATCCTGTGCTTTGGTTCATGCCCTGTACTTTGGTTCAACTATAACCATTAGTAAACAGATTGTAATTTGTTATCATACAAAATAAAGAGTGTGTGACTTTGGTTCAACAAACTCCCCCTTTTTGATGATAACAAATTACCTTATGCATAGGGAGGCGATAAACAAGAAACAACGGCATAAGCTCCCCCTAAGCATAAGCTTAAAAAAAATAACAATGTAATGCAATAAGCAGCAAGTCTTTCTCCCCCTTTGTTTTCATCAAAAAAAGGAGGGAAGACACACAAGACACATAGCATATGATATAACAATCACATAGCACCTCAAAAATACATCACATAATCATATTACAGGCTGGCAAAATCAAGCATACCGAGCTCTCTCCGGATCTTACAAATTTGAGCTTCGGCTAGTGGTTTCGTGAAGATGTCTGCTAGTTGGTCATCGGTGCCTACAAAATTCAATGCTATGCTCCCCCTAGAAACATGGTCTCTAATGAAATGATGCATTATTTCTATTTGCTTAGTTCTAGAGTGTTGGATGGGGTTCTTAGCAATGTTAATGGCACTAGTGTTATCACATAGGACTGGCACATTGTCATATAACAAACCAAAATCCTCCAAAGTCTGTTTCGTCCACAAAACTTGTGCAACAAAATTTCCAACCGCCACATATTCGGCTTCAGCGGTGGACAAAGCAACACTGTTATGTTTTTTACTAGACCAGGAGGTCAAACAAGGCCCTAAGAAATGACAGGTTCCACTAGTACTCTTCCTATCAAATGTACATCCAGCAAAATCAGCATCACAGAAACCAACCAATGCAAACCGACTCAATTTCGGATACCACAGTCCAAAATCTGTGGTTCCCTTAACATATCTAAGAATCCGTTTTACAGCTTTTAAATGTGATTCTTTGGTACATGCTTGAAATCGAGCACACAGGCACACAACAAACATAATATCAGGTCGAGAAGCTGTTAAATACAAGAGACTACCGATCATACTTCGATACATCGTTTCGTTTACTGGTTTACCTTGCTCGTCCTTGTCCAACTTTGTTGCAGTCACCATGGGAGTACCAATTTCCTTTGCATCACTCATGTCAAACTTCTTTAGTAGCTCCTTTGAGAACTTGTTTTGGTAGATGAAGATTCCTTCCTTCATTTGCTTTTTTTGAAGTCCCAAAAAGAAGTTCAGCTCCCCCATCATGCTCATCTCAAACTCGCTAGTCATCATTTCAGAAAACTGCTTGCACAGATCATCATTAGTAGACCCAAAAATAATATCATCGACATAAATTTGAACTACTATGATATGTTTGCCCTTAGTTTTAAGGAATAAGGTAGAATCAATCTTACCTTTTTGAAACCATTTGCAATTAAATGTTTGCTCAGTCTCTCATACCAAGCTCTAGGAGCTTGTTTTAATCCATAAAGTGTTTTGTCAAGTTTGAAAACATGGTTTGGTTTTTTTAAAATCTTCAAAACCAGGGGGTTGTTTTACATATACTTCCTCTTCTAAAAAACCATTTAAGAAGGCACTCTTGACATCCATTTGGTGTAGTTTGAAGTCCATGTAACTAGCAAAGGCTAGTATTATACGAATGGACTCCAACCTAGCCACCGGAGCAAAAGTTTCTTCAAAATTCACCTCTTCTATTTGGTTAAAACCTTGAACAACTAAACAGCTTTTATTTAATAAAATAACACCAGTTTCATCAAGTTTGTTGCGAAAAACCCATTTAGTACCAATGATGGTTCTATCTACAGGTTTTTCAACTAAATGCCAAACTTTGTTCTGTTCAAATTGTTCAAGTTCCTTTTCCGTTGACACAACTCATTCTGGATCACATAAAGCTTCCTTAATATTGTTAGGAACTATCTGAGAGACAAAAGCACTATGAAAACATAAATGATTAAGAGAAGAACGAGTCGTTACCCCCTTTGATGGACTACCAATAATTTGCTCCATGGGATGATCTCGAACTAATTTCCAAGTCTTAGGCAAATCATCATGTGTTCTTCCATGGAGATGGTCATCAATGTTTTGGGGCTCTCGTTCCACTTCAGCTTCTTCTTGAGGTTCCACTTTCACCTCGGCTTCTTCCATACTTTCACTGGTTGATTCAGGCATTCTGTCTTTGATCATTTCAACCACTTCATCCTCATCATCAACTTTCTTAGCAAACGGGTTAGTCTCATCAAAAGAAACATGTATTGATTCTTGCATACATTTATCAATTTTATTGTAAACAATATATGCTCTACTATGACTTGAATAACCCATAAAAATACCTTCAGTTAATTTTGCATCAAACTTACCCAACTTGTCCTTTGTGTTGAGAATGTAGCACTTACTTCCAAAAACCTTGAAGTACGAAATATTTGGAGCTCTACCATTCCACAACTTGTATGGTGTCTTGTTAAGAGATGGCCTCAGGTACACCCTGTTTAACACATGACATGCTATATCTACTGCATGTCCCCAAAAATACTTTAGGAGGTTGTGCTCATTCAACATTGTTCTGCTCATCTCTTGTATGATTCTATTCTTCCTTTCCACCACACCATTTTGTTGAGGAGTCCATGGAGCTGAAAAGTTGTGATGAACACCATACTTTTCACACCAAGTCCTGAATGATGAATTTTCGTACTCTCCTCCATGATCACTTCTTATTTCCTTGATGGCTAAGCTTTTCTCATTCTGTAACTTTCTGCACAACTTAGCAAACTCATTAAAATCATCACTTTTATTTGCAAGTAGAATGACCCAAGTATACCTAGAATAATCATCTACAATCACGATGACATACTTGGACCCTCCTAGACTTACAACATCAATCTCACCAAATAAATCAAGATGGAGCAATTCAAGCACATTGTTAGTGGAAATAACAGGTTTTGGATTGAAGGAAGATCTATGCAACTTACCCAGCTGACATGCATCACATAATTTACCCTTTTCATACTTCATCTTGGGTATACCTCTAACATGCTCATTCTTACACAACTTAGATAAAAGTTCTATACTAGCATGTCCTAGACGTCTATGCCACAGATTCACATCATCAAGCAAGGAAGACATGCATACAATATCATTACTCACATTGTCAAAATCAACATAATACACATTATTTTCTCGAAAGCCAGTAATATAAAGTTTAGAAATCGTATGAATAATAACACATTTATCAACAGAAAAATACACATCAAAATCACTATCACATAATTGGCTAACACTTAGCAAGTTAAATTTCACACCGTCAACTAGTAAAGCATTTTTAATCTTGATTGTGTTTTCCTTACCCACACAACCTTTACCTATTACTTGAGCAGATTCATTGTTGGCAAACTTCACAGATCCACTAGCTTTGTTGCCCAATTTCAAGAATAGTGAGGCATCACCAGTCATATGCCTCGAGCACCCACTGTCAACCATCCACACATTTTTCTTCTTGGATGACTGACCAACCTGCAAAAGGAACATTAACAACTAGTATGAGGTACCCAAATTTTATTGAGTCCTTGGGGGTTAGTCTTCAAGGGGTTTGTTTTCACACTCCACATTGGTTTCTTACAATCAGGTATAAGGGTACCAAGCTCACACAATCTACGAATAGGGCATCTATGAGAGCCATGATTCCCTTTCTGACAATAAGTGCAAGAGAAAACAGTAGGTGTCTTAATTGAAGTAGCAGCTACAAAAGTCACTTTCTTTTTCAAATCAAAGGTGGTGGAATTACCTTCATACCCAATACCCCTCCTATCAACATATTCATGTTGGGAGTGAAGTAACTTGGTCAAGGTCTTTTCACCAACCTCAAACTTTTTTAAGGATTCTTTCAAATTTTCATTTTCAATCTTGACTTTTTCAAAATTTTGTTTAAGTTCAAGAAGCTCAAGGTTGAAAGGTTTAGTTTTATGTAGCTCATTCTTCAACCTAGCTACCTTCTTCTCAAGAGTCTCAATTTGAGTGAGCATGCTTTTGTTGTTCTTTTTCAAATCCTTAGATTTAACCAAAAGAGTTTCATGTTCATTATAAAGATCTTCAAAAGCCTCACTCAAGTCTTGACTACTATACACATCATCAAATAAGTCATCATGCTCGAGTGAATCAGAAAGACTATGGTTAGCAAGGATTGCCTTAGGGGTGTCATTTGCCATAAGACAAACAACATTGGCAGTCTTCTCTTCTTCATCTGTTTCACTATCAGTGTCAAGATTGTCCCATGTAGCCTCAGGGGTGTCATTTGCCATAAGACAAACAACATGTGCAACCTCCTCTTCTTCATCTGTTTCACCATCAGTATCAGTATTGTCCCATGTAGCCTTCATGGCTTTCTTCTGTGGGTACTTGGATTTTAGCTTTGGACAATTCACTTTGAGATGACCCGGTTTGTTGCATTCAAAACATTTTGGTTGATCATCTCTTCTCTCATAACTATCTCCTTTGTTGTACCCGGATTTCTTTGAATAGTCACCCTTCTCAAGCTTGTTGAGTCTCATGAATTTTTTGAATTTCTTGGCAAACATAGCCATGTCTTCATCATCGGATTCTTCATCAGACTCAACCTCTTTCCTTTCCATCTTAGAAGTCTTGGCAGCAGTAAGAGAAAGAGACTTCCTTTCTTTGACCGCTTCTTTTTCTTGAGTCTTCTTAGCGGCCAACACCACCTCAAATGCAAGAAGTGACCCAATCATGTCTTCTTGAGGTAAAGTGTCAATATCTTTGGCTTCAGTGATAGCACAAGTCTTGGGAAAGAACTCACTAGTCAAGGATGCAAGAATCTTCCCATTCAAATCCTTCGTTGAATACTTCTTCCCAAGTGCTCTCAAGTTATTCACTATCAGGTTCAATCTTTGGTGCATAGCTGCAACAGATTCACCTTCCTTCATCTTGAAGGCTTCATACTCAGAAGTGAGAACTCTAATCTTTGTGTCCTTCACTTGACTCGTACCAACATGTGTTGCTTCCAGACAGTCTCAAATTTCCTTGGCTGTCTGACTTCCTTTCACCCTTCCATATTCTTCTTCACATAGAGATAGGTGCAGAATATTCATTGCTTTGGCATTGCGACATATTTTTTCTAGATCAGGCTTTCTCAGCTCACTCAAGTCAATGGCATAAATATCTTCAATAGGTACTTCCTCAGCTGCACCAGTAGCTTGAGATTTGGTAGTATCTCTCCCGGCAGCAACCCCAGGTTTAGTAATCTTTTTTCTCATAGGAGTGAGTGGTCCATCAACAATGATCCTCCATAAAGTGAAATCTATAGCCTGCACATGACATTTCATTCGACTACTCCAATAGTCATAGTTAGTCCCATCGAACAGGGGTGGCCTATTGAAGGACATCCCCTCTTTCATAAATGAACCCATAATAAAAAATTGCGAGATGTTAAGCTCTATGCAATTTCTAGCTACTGATACCAATTGTTGGACTATATAATAACCTTAGAGGGGGGTGAATTAGGTTATATGCTAAAATTGAAATCTTTTTGATTTTCGAAAAGTTAACGATGCAAGTTTAAATCGAACGCGGAAAAAAGGATTTAAACTATATGCAATACCTAAGCAAGCTATAACAATGGTAGAAACAATTACAGTGATATTGAAGGCTACGCGAAGTAATATCAAATGCAATGATAATTAGCAAGTATACAGTAAAAGCAAAGTAAAGATAAGGGAAAGAAGTACAACGTGATTTTTACGAGGTTCGGGATAAAAGCCCTACGTCTTCGGCCTCCGGCTTTGCAACCTTCGGACTTGATAATAACCACTATATGATAAGAACTTCTTCAACGTCTTACAAGCAAGCAACTTCTCTATAGCTACCACACCAATCTCAATTTTCCCAAATTGAGAACCCAAGCTCCTCGCTAAGGATTTCGCTACAATTCAATCTCCCCGATTGAATTACCCAAGAAAATTTCTCAGGATTTCACAACAACCAAGTATAGATGATTACAAATGAAAACTAGGATCCAATCACTCAAGCAGGATTTCAAAAATACCAGTGCATTTTTTTTTATAATATCGAGCCACCGAGTTGGCCCAGCCTATGGCGGTCGGCCAAATGCGAGCCTATAAATTTTCAAGCCGGGTTGAGCCAAAACTATTTCGGCCTCATATTTCCTGGCCCAACCTACCTATTTTATTAAGCGGGTTGAGCCGGCCCGTCGGGCTAGACTCATTGTGACGGCTCTATTTTAAAGTATAATAAAGTGAACTCAACTATTAATGAGAGTTGATAAAAAAAAAAAACTATTAATGAGAAAATTAATAGTAGTTTGTATTACTTGCAAATATATAACAAATCAATCCTACATTTTTTCATTGGTGATGAATATTACTAACTTTGTAACTACTTTAGAGGAGTCCAAATCCGAGAGGGAGAGGATTAAAATATTGCAAATATAAAGATGAAGGGGGAGATAAAGGTATATCAAATTTAACTTTTGAAAACTAATTAACAGTTAAATATAAACATAATTTCCAAGGTAACTTCCAAATAATTGTATTTTAAGAAAATAAAACAGGGTAAACTCAAGGAGAATGTATTAGCCAGAAAGGGGGGTGCGAATAGAAACCCTCTTCCATCACACATCACACCTATTAACTAAAGAAACAAGGCCCGCGATTTTTCTACTCCCTTTTAGTCCCCCATATCCTCCAATTTTATTTTAATCCCAAATTATCCCTCAAGATTTACACTATTTTCAGAATTATGTACTAAAGCATAAATCCAAAACTGTATTTTTTTTACTTCCTGGAAATATGCACTAGACATAATCATACTAAAGTAAAATATTGTATTTAAAGTAGATATATCATATATGTAAGAACTCATCGCAAAATATATAGAACCTCATCACATAACTAATAAAAAATTAAAAAAATATGAGTCTTTAAGTATAAAGTTTTTTTATTCCATTACAAATAACATAATAACTTTTTATATCACAAAAAATATTATCATTACAAAAGAAAAGAAACATAAAACCCAATATCATTTTTTGGATCGTTAAGTCAAATCGACTTTTATCTATATTTTTACTTTTATTAGGCTTTTAATGTGTATGTGTATCCTGAATATGTAAGTAAAATGAATTGTAAAATATAAATTTAAAATTAAAAGTGAAACGAATTTGAAATTAAAAGTAAAACGGGCCAAATTTTTAAAATTGAAAAATGCTAGCACAAGATTTTTAAAATATCGAGCCATCGGGTTGGCCTAGCCCATGGTGGTTGACCCATTTCGGGCTAATAAACTTTCGTGCTGGGTTGGGCCAAAATTACTTTGGGCTCATATTTGTTGGCCCAGCCCACCTATTTTATTGAGCGGGCTCTTCTTGACGACTACACTTTAAAGAATAATAATAAAGTGAACTCAACCATTAATGAGAAAATTGATAGTATTTTATATTACTTGCAAATATATAACAAATCAACCCTACATTTCCTCCATAGCGGTGAATATTAGTAACTTTCTAACTATTTTAGAGGAGTCCGGGAGAGAGAAGGTTAAAATATTGCAAATATAAAGATGGAGGGGGAGAGGGAGACAAAAAGGTATATCAAATTGAACCTTTGAAAACTAATTAGCAGTTAAATAGAAACATAGTTTCCAAGTTAATTAACTTCCAAACAATTGTATTTTAAGAAAATAAAATGGGTTAACTCAAGGGAGGTGTATTAGCTAAAAAGGAGGGTGCGAATAGAAATCCTCTTCCATCACACATAGCAAAGAAACAAACCACACACTCTTATGGCCCAGTTTAATGGAACCTGAATTATTCATTGAGCATCAAAACAAAAGCGAATATTTTGCTTTGCTTTTACAAAATCCAAAACACCTTTGATCCTTCCTTGTCCAATTCCCTTCCATATTTGTCCTGCGAATGAGGAACAACAACCATCAGAATCGGTGAGTGAGAGAGTGAGAAAAAGGAAATGGGTAGTAATGGCGGTGGCGGTGGTGGTGGTAATGAGGCGGCTGAAACAGATAAGCATACGACGGCGAAGTGGGTGGCAACATGGATAGCAGGAGGGGTAATTGTTGGGGCATCACTATTAGGTCTATATTCATCAAATCAAAATCTATGGCCGTTTGGTGAATTCTTGAAAAACAGAAAACGTAATAAGAAGCCGATTCGTGTTTACATGGATGGTTGTTTTGATATGATGCATTATGGACATTGTAATGCTTTGCGTCAAGCTCGTGCCCTTGGTGATCAGTTAATTGTTGGTGTTGTTAGTGATGATGAAATCATTGCTAATAAAGGTCCTCCTGTTACCCCATTACATGAAAGGTTTCAACTTTTAATTCTTTCATTATTCTATTTCATTCATGTTTCTCTTACCCTTTTCCCCTTTCTTGTTTTAATTTTAATTAATTATTTCTTGTTATATGTAGTTTTGATGTTGTTTCAGCTTTTGAATTGATTGCAGTTGCACTTACATGCCATATATATGTGTATTTATTAATTTAATTAATTAATTTATGGTATTTAAATGAATTTCAGATTTGATTTTTGGTTTGCAAAGTGTGATTATGATTTGGCATTTTTGTTTTTATGATTTATTTATTGATGTGTGTTTAATTTGATTTTGATGGGGTTATTTTGTTTGATGGTTTGGGATTTTGAGGTGTTGATATTAGGGTGATGTGTTGTTTTAGGATGATTATGGTGAATGCTGTGAAGTGGGTTGATGAGGTTATTTCTGAAGCTCCTTATGCTATAACTGAGGAATTCATGAAGAAGCTTTTTGATGAGTACAAGATAGATTTCATCATTCATGGGGATGATCCTTGTGTTCTTCCGGATGGAACTGATGCTTATGCTCATGCCAAAAAGGCCGGCCGTTATAAACAGATAAAGCGCACTGAAGGAGTTTCCAGCACTGATATTGTTGGTTAGGATTATCATTCCATGCTTACTTCAGAATACTTGTAAAAATGTATAAATAATGTTATATAACATTTTCATTTCCAGGTCGAATGCTTCTATGTGTAAGAGAAAGATCTAAAGCTGACAGTCACAATCATTCTTCTTTACAAAGACAGTTCAGCAACAATGGTCGTGGTCAGAAGTTTGAAGATGGTGTCGCTGCTAGTGGAACTCGTGTATCACATTTTCTGCCTACATCTCGTAGAATTGTTCAGTTCTCAAATGGGAGGGTATGTTTATGTAAAATTACCATTCTGATTTCCAACTGCACGTTAGCTTGTTATCAACTTCCAAGCCTATATTATTTTGGCATCCTTTAGCCTTTGTGATTCTTAAATTGTGTATGTTTCACATCGTGATATTGGTTTATAGGTTTTAGAAATCAAACCAGAGAGAAAATGGGAGAAACTGAGAAAAAACTGTAAAGATTTAACTGTGTATTATTTGTTCTATTTCGAGAAAGATACAGGAGTGACTATATATAGTATGGGTCTACTTCAGATCAGTTGTAACTATCTGAAACAGTTATAGCTGCGACTTAACAGAATCAGTTATTCTGTTAATGAAGTGCTACCTGAAGCGCCTCTTATGTGGGATGCATCAGTGAACTCAAGGCCCAATACATGTAGAGGATTACATACAAAACAGATGAATATAGGCCCAATCTTACAACAGTACATACACACTAATATTTCTAATAATAGGAATGAGTATTTGGCATTTACCGTTAACGAATTGCTTGCTTATGAACTTGTTTTTAGGGACTTGAAGCAAGCATTATTTTACTAGAAAATCAACAAGGAAGCCTAGGCTTTAGGAAATATAAAAATAGTCATGTTGGTAGGGCTGGTTATTGGGAATTAAGTTGGTAGCAAATTATAATTGGTGTTGATTGGCTATTATTGATATGTAATAAAGAGAATGATTGAAGGTTTAACCAAGTGCTAGGGTTTACCTATGCGAGGGAGGGAGAGTTTGAAAGGATGACAAGAAAGTAAAGCTATCAACCGTGCTAGTTCAAATGTTAATAGGCAAAAACAAGGAAAATAAAAATAAAAGTTGGCTCAATCCCAAACAAACAATCTCACAAAAAACAAAAACTGAGGTTTATCATTTATTTCTTGCTACTTAGAGACGGTGTATCATTTTTTGTACAAATGAGAATTATGCTGTATTTCAGTAATTTCTTCATGTCACGTGATAATTTACTCGTGCTTGTTGTTCCAGAGTCCAGGACCTGATGCGCGCATTGTATATATAGACGGTGCTTTTGATCTCTTTCATGCTGGACATGTGGAGGTATTGTTTGCATACTTCATAGCGTATTTGCTTAATAATTTACTGCATATCCTCTAGCATTTTGGTTTTGCGTGATCATTACCTAAAAATAGCTTTTGATTCAAAGGCTTCCTCAGTAACATCTTGATTATGAACTGTTTTGAGTGCAAAGCAAGCTAATCCGAATGTGCACCTTGTTTGTCAAATGCTAGGTTTGTAGTGAGAGTAGAACGTATGGTAACTGATCTTTGTCTTTTGGTGCCGTTCTTATTCAATAATGTGTTGCCATTTGCGAAACTGTTATCTTTGGCAATCGAAAATAAAATGTTTGGCTATTAGATAGAGTTTGTAAGGAGGGTGGGCCATGTTGCAACTGTAAATACAACATCACAGGTTTTAGTTGTCTATTGTGAACATTTTATCCTTTCTGGCCCTACATTCCTGGGAGCCTCAATTAGTGGGCTGTCCATTACTGATATGTCTGACTTTGAAAATTTGGTTATGCTGAATGCTGATGCAATACTTTTTGCCTTTATGCTGATGCTACCATCAAATTTGTTTAAAAGGATGTGCGGATGAATGTTGTACCTTTTATTAACTGGTCTTTATGTTATATAGATCTTGAGGCTTGCTAGGGCTCGTGGGGATTTTCTTCTTGTTGGAATACACACCGATCAGACAGTCAGGTTTTAAATCTTTACATCTCTGCTTTTTCCTACCTTTTATATTAAAAAAAAAATTCTATTGGTTATCAAAAGTGAATAGCCAAATATCTGAAATGGATTTATGGTGGGATGGTGTTGTGACAAATCTCAGATGCATGCTGGCCATGATAAAAATTATAGAATATACTACAGATATTGATACTTAAGTAACACAATTGAACCATTTTTAAACATATCAAACAAAACTCTAATTTAAATGTAATAGAAAAGGAAAAGAAAACAGAATGACAAATACAAAATGATAAGATAAATAATATCGTAGTTATGTAAGCATGAGTTATATCAGTGTTGTCAAATATCGGCCATGGCGGATTTCTTGACAACCGCCATGGCCAATTTGTGAAGAATGGTGGTTTATGGCGGTTATGGTGGCCTAAAATGGCGGATTTTTGGCTCGCCGCCATAAACCGCCATCCGCCATTGACAACATTGAGTTATATCAATGTTAACCAAGTAATTGAGTGGATTCCCATTTTCCTTTTTAAAAGAGTAACACATGAAGAAAAAATCCGCATAGACAAGCTCTTTTTGAAACAAACGACACAAGAGTCAATAGACAGCAAACTTTTGTTGCTCTTTCATGGCATTTAGTTTGGTGGCTAGCATCAGTTCTATCCTGTACAGCGTAGCATTAATAAGTTTGTGCTAGTGGCCAACTCAAAAACAAAGGCATTGCTCTTCATGGTGACAAAAAATTTTTTACTACAGAGGGGGGTGATTGAGACCTATGAAGCACAGACACCTCCAAGATTAGGCGTGTCCCGGTGTCCGACACGCGTCAGTGTACGACACTCTACGACACGTGTCCGATAGCTCAGACAAGTGTCCCAAAATTATTTTTTTTTCCGTTGCTTCGACACATTGTAGACACTTCTATAGAGGTTAAAGATGTGTCGAAGTAGCGATGATCAATGAAGGGATTGAAAACATTAAATTTGATTACATCATTTTTAGCTTTTCGGCATAGTAGGTAAAAAAGGGAATATGAAAAACTATCATATTTTGTTTAAGAACTTTTTTTGTGATGAAATAAATTGTTCAATTTAGATCTTTTATAGATAATGTTCATATTTTATTAATTATAATAAATAGATAATAGATAATTATATACGTATCGGCGCCGGTGTCCTATACTTTCTGAATTAGCAGTGTCGGCGTGTCCGTATCGTGTCCGGTGTCCGTGTCAGAGTCTGTGCTTCATAGATTGAGACACAATAGGAACAGAAAGGGAAATCTGAGAGGGTGATGTTAAGTCAGATGGAAGAACCAATGAGGAATGCACAGTTATTTGAACCTCTAAAAAAGGATTTTCTCTGTTTAGGGGTGTCAAATTCTCTTTACCCTCTGAAGGGTACTACCAATAAGCTAAGATATAAGGGTAGATGAAAGGTTTCTCTCATTCATCTGCAATTTTAGCCCCATATAGCCTGTTGGTTCCACCGTTTTGTTGCAATTCTAAATACATCTAATGTACTTACATGAAGTCTCGCTAGTAAAAGAATAATGGTAGCTTAACGTTGGCTGTAGATTGAGCTGTACTTCTTGTTCAGAATTGAAGTGTGGTATAAAATTCTTCTGACTACTGGGTAGCCTTATTATTTTCCTCATAGGGGTGTAGCTAAAATATGCTTGCAGGATTGCAAGCTTTTTGTCCTTTTCTGTTTACTGTCTATATGTTCTCTTATTCACTCTAAAAGGATGCTCATCCCTTTGAAATTCTCTACTCTTTTGAACAGAAATAACGTTTTGTCCCAAATAAACAAAGTATTCAAAGATGAAATAGATTATTGTGAATGAAATTTACTATGTCTTCCCAAAAATTCATATGATAGAAGCTCAATGCATATTTTCCTTTAATTTTTTGCTGCATCTCCAGTTGTGCCTTTCTTAGAATTCTTAGCTGATAGTAAATTAAAAGACTGAGATCTTTCCAGTATTAACTTTATATACGATTTGTTTACTTCTAGTGATAATGTTTGAAAATGTTCATATTGTATTCTCTTTCACAATGGCTTTGCAGTGCAACCAGGGGTTTACATCGTCCCATCATGACTCTTCATGAAAGAAGTCTAAGTGTCTTAGCATGTCGGTACGTGGATGAGGTTATAATTGGTGCACCGTGGGAGGTGTCTAAGGATATGGTCAGTTTCATTTTTGCTTGTATATTTTTTTATTTTTATTCTATGTACTAGGTTATTCTTTTCCATTGTTATAAACATTCTTGAGCCACTCAAATTTTTTTATTATTTATTATGATATGTAATGCCAACATTAGTGAAAGCAAATTTTCTTTATATATATATATATATATATATATATATATAGTGGCGGAGCTTCAAACATTTTTTTGTGGGGGCCAAAATATAATATTTTTTATAAAAAATAAAGATAAATAAAAATTTAGTAACTTTTATATATTATTTGGATAGAAAAAAAGATTTAAATGTATTATATTTTATTTTGTTAAATAAAAAAGGTAAAGAACGAAATATATCTATTAAATATTTTTTTTATGTGCAGTTATATATTGTTTACATGATTTCATCTTTATAATATGGTGAATAGTTAAGTAAATAGTTAAAATGTTGTTTTTATCTCTTAATCTATCTTGTGACAAGAGGAGAGAATAAAATATTTATGAATATCCACCATGCGAAAATAGAAAGGAATCTGGGCCTATAAAAACTGAATGATTCAGTCAAAAAAACAACCCATTGATTCAGTCAAAAAAACCACTTGATGATATGCTGTAACTTGTAAAGAAACGTAAATACAAAACTACGTTAAATTGGTGTTGAACACAGCTCCTAGAGGCGAGAACTTATCAAGATGACTCTCTGCTGCTGGACTATAGGACTTGATTGTTTTATCAACGAAACACATTAAAAATAAGTATTGATATAATTGCTAAAATATAAAAAATATCGATCTAAAAAATTTAAAATTTTTGTAGGGGCCGCGGCCCCCACCCGCCTATGAGAAGCTCCGCCTCTGTATATATATTATTTTGAAATTCTAAATCTAAAAACTATATAATAATTAATACATGAAATGTCTCTTTTGAGTCGATCTCATTTTAGATTACTAAAATTTGTTTTTTTTTGGTTCTAAATACAGCAATGTATCTGACCCCATATAGTGGAATAAGTTTGATTGCTGCTGTTATTGTTAAAAACTTTTGGTGACAATTTCTTGGTTGATTCAGTTGGAACGTGTTCGACTTGAACAAGTATTTTGTGGTCTGCTATTAACTAGTTACTTAGTCGTGGATTGTTGTGATGTGACAGTTTAAATTCTTTCAATGCAGATCACAACATTTAACATCTCATTAGTTGTCCATGGAACCACTGCAGAAAATACTGATTTTCAGAAGGTAAATTGTGTACTTTTTGCTTCAGTGTCATATTTATCATTAATACTTTTATTATAAATAAAAGGGTACCAAAGCTGCTTCTGCATTTACAACTTTCCTTCTTTATTAGTTGTTATTGATTGATATTGGTTTTCATATAGGAACAATCAAATCCATATGCTGTTCCCATTAGCTTGGGCATCTTCGAACTTTTAGAAAGCCCTTTAGATATAACAACTACTACAATAATTAGAAGGATTGTATCAAATCATGAGGCATACCAGGTATGTTCAGACCTTGTCATTTTTGTTTGGATTGTTCTCACGAGTCAAGAAGGGTTCTCGAGCTTGTCATTTTCTTATTTTTTTGTATTTCTCACTCTGTTAGAAGTTTAGCATTTTTAGCTTATTTTTTGCCATAATCATTGTGAATTAGCTAGTTATTATAATTATGATTATAATATAAATAAGAGATTTGTGTGCCAAACCAAGCCAAGAACACATTTTCAGTCAAACCTCTCCTAATTCGTTTTGTTGTTGAGGAGTTTGCTTCTTTTCTGGAAAATTTGAGTATGCAGTATGAATATATAGGGAGAGTTTTGAAAGAGACATATGGGTTGTGAACTTGTGATATTTAAAAAGGAAAAATCATTACTCCAATTGTGTAGAAGAGATAAGAATATTAATTGTGCTGAACTTGCAACAATATATAAAATTGGGTACATATGTTTGAGATTTGAGTGTGTTTTTTGCGGCACTTATCGAACAGGCTAGTGAGAAATGTAATCAAGTGTATTCCAGTATGATTGAAGGGAGTAAGGGAAGACCTATCACCTTGTTTTCATTCTTTCAAGTAGTTTTGTTTTTGTTTTTTTGGTTTTCACTGTTTCCAGTAGCTTTTGATAGAGCTCTATGACACCAATATCTATGTAGCCAAAACCACCTAGTGGCATAAGGTTTGATTTGTCTTCATTTTGAGATTATGTCTGCTCTGCAAAATAAGCCAATTTGCTTAGACTTGGCAAACAGAGCAGCCTATTAAGAGATTGTTGTGATTGGAGTTAGAATCTATTGATAGTCTTCTTTTTTTCCTCACTTTCTGTGATGAGCTTTAGATCTATTGTAGTTAAAATCTGAGATGCATTTCATTCAAATAAGTTTTTGAAGGACTGGAGTTTAAGTTTACTTCCTTTGACATATATCCTTTTTTTTTTCCACTTATTTTCACTGAAGTTAAGAAACATCATAGATAACAAAAAAGTTATTTTCATTGTTTCCAAAAACGTATTCTCTAATCATATTTTAAAAAATGAAAATAGAAAATCTTTTTAGAAAGTAAACGTTAGGTGGCGCAGGCGCACATTGAGTATTCCTTCTAACTCTAATCGTGTGTTTAGATTTGGAGAGAAAGAGTGAAGAGAGAATGAGGTGAGAAATAGAGTAGATTAGGAGGATTGTTTGGTTTAAGGGAAAGAGAAGAGAAATAGGGAAGAGAGACTCGTGTCTCTTGGTTTGATCGGAGCAAAAGAGAGAAGAGAGAAAGAATACTAGTTTTAAAATGACAAAAACACCCCTATGTATTTGATTTAATTTTTAATTTAATTAACTTAGTATTTATTTTAAACTTTTTTGACAAGTAGTATTTATTTTAATTATTTAATTAAATTAGCTAAATATTTATTTTAATTAGCTAAATAATTAATTTAATCATTTAACTTAATAGTTACATATTTAGCCAATGACAAAATAGTAAAAGTAAAATTTAAGAACCCTTTATCTCCACTTTCTCTCCACTTGTGGAGAGATTACAAAAACCACTAAATTAATCATCCCTCACTCTCTCTTTCCTATTTCTCTCCTTAACCAAACATCCCAAAATCACTCTCTCTTCCCTCGCCCTCTCTTCCCTTTTTCACCTCAAACAAACACTCCCTAAATGTCTCTTCTTGGGCAGTTTTAGATTCTAGGACTATAGGTTTTCACGGTGTGTCTTCTTCTAGGGTGAGAGATCAACCAAGTTCCTCACATGTAGGATACAATATAAAATGTTGTGAATAAACAGATTTCATACCGTAACTTGGTATTACAAGTTGTTAATATTTTATTTTATATTTTGGCCACCGAAAAAATAAGTAGCAACTAATAACATTTTTTTCATGGATCACCGATGACGACTCTAGTATTTTATTTTGTTGGCATGGTTTGTTGTGTAAGCATTTGGGTGCATTAGGTTGCTGCACATGTTTGGCACCATGTGCACAAAGCATAGACATACGTGTAAAGAGAATTTCTTGTTTTCATCCTACGTATGTTGACCAACCAAAATCCTACATATGTTGTGTGTGTCTGCAAATTTGTCTCGTTGTGCTAATTTTCTTTCTACTTTTTTACATGCAGAAACGTAACGAGAAGAAGGGTGCGAGTGAGAAGAGGTACTATGAGAGTAAGACTCACGTGTCTGGAGACTGATTCGTGTCTATTCTATCGTTTGGTAGACATCAACATTGGGCGCGCGTAACTAGGCATTTGCTTTGCACATTTTTCTTTCTCTACTTTGTTTTTTTGTTTTCTTTTTTCTTTTAATTATTATTATTACTACTACATTGGAGAACACGACAGTTTTGTTCACCACATTGTGGTTGGAGCCTGCTATTTATCAAACTGAGTAATTTACTTATAGTTGACCATATGGATATGCAGCTGTTTCTCAAATAATTTCATGGTTATAAATTAGGCTTGTTCAATTAGTTTGACAAATAGTTCATCAGATTAGTGAATTAAAATGGTTTAAACTCACTTCTATTCGGTAAAATAACTTAAATAGATTAATATAAAGTCTTCTATGACAGTGGAATACACATTCTATTAAATACGAAACTGAGGAGCACTTTGATTCACTGTTTTTAAAACTGAATCAGACCGGTTATTTGAACCATTAAGCTGACAATTGGTTAAGTATTCGATCCGTTCTGTTCACAAAATAAGCTGATTTCATAAACGATAAAAACCAGTGAAGAACCAATAAAAATGGTTTGAAAGCGATGAAAATTGGTGTAATGTGTATTTTTCATTTAAAAAATATTCATAGTTATTTTTTTCTAATAAAACATAATATTCATTTTCTTAAATTAAAATATAATTTATCTACGTATTATACTACTATGAACTTATTATTATTATCATATAATAGGCAACTTTAGAAAAACAGGCAACTTGAAAGCAGTAGATTGTAGTCAATCTAACTGGGTATAGGACTGTAAAACATGACAGTATTATCTTACACCCAGTCTACCTAACAATCAAAAAACCAATAGACTTGCGGGCCCAGTTCCCTGACGTTATGAAGGAACCAGTTATACTAGTTCTGATGCCACCATGATTACAACTACACACAGAAATTGCCACACAACTTCCACCAAAATGAAAACAAAACCAAACATTAATACAACAATCATCCATCTGGGTTTCTTGTCACCATAATACATCATGTACAAAGCAACAACTACAAGGTTGAACCCACATTTTCACAACAAAGACTATTTCTCGACAAGGAGTACACCAAATAGAGAGATTCATAGCATGAGATTATCATCTGACTCGGCATGCTGGAGCTCCTGGTGAGCAATTAGGGTTTGGAGACCGACAAGTAGCAACTGGACCTACATTGTTTGAAAACTTATGACGCATCCGGTAGTCGGATATTTTGTTCAGAGCAAAAGGGCCACCACTCACACTATTTGATCCTGATAAGGAGACTTCGCCTGCACCAACACTAGAACTTTGTAAGGGTTCCAATGTCTCAACTACATCGCTCATTAGTGGCCTCGCTTTGGGATTTTGACTCAAACAGTAGTAAGCCAAGCTACAAGCTTTTTGTGCTGCCCTCACTGAGTATTGATTCTCCAATCTAGGATCAATTATTTGTAGGAGTTTTCTCTTGTCGTTGAGCTTTGGTCGTGCCCAATCTACCAAGCTCTGTTCCTTTCCAGGTCTGGTCTTGTCAACTGATTTCCTTCCTGTTAAGAGCTCCAAAAGAACAACCCCAAAGCTATACACATCACTCCTAGCAGTCAGGTGGCCTGAACATTTTCACATATGTCAAGTTTAGATATGCATTCATTCATGCTCTTTCACTTATGCAAGTACGCACAAGAGCACATGCACAATGAAAGGCGGAAGTATATTTTCTGACATGCTCAATGGGTACATGTAAGCAAAACATGAGCAGTTTGAACTTTGGACTTGACAGTACAATGTAAAAATGCTTTCTTATTACAAACAATACACAGGGAAAGGAGACAGCGAATAGGAAAATGATCTGAAAATTAAATTTAAGAGGAAAGTATATATTTTTTTAAGAATTCGTTTAGTCATGTTAACAAAAAAAAATTGCAAGATTAAAGGGATGGAAACAAAACTGGGGATAAGTACTGTCAGTTTGTCACGTCATATTGGAATTAATTAATATGTATCGAGATTGATTAGCCTCACATACTCTCAAATCAGAACACACAATGAGTAGGATCAACTCTATGGTAGTTCAAGCTATCAAGCAATTGTGTTCATTTATTTACATATTGAACATGTTAGGAAAACTGAGGTCATACCAGTCATTACATATTCAGGGGCAGCATAACCATATGTGCCCATGACTCGAGTGGATACATGGGTTTCATCACCTTGTGGTCCTGCTTTAGCCAGCCCAAAATCAGAAAGCTTGGCTGTATAGTCCTGTAAAGTCATAGGCAACACTGAGTTAATAAAATAAGAGGATAATTACTTTATCAGACAGCCATAAAATATATACTCAGATAAATTAACTTGAAAATGCTAGGAACTTACAGAGTCCAACAATATATTAGACGTCTTGAAGTCGCGATATATTACAGGCCTTTCGGCATTGTGGAGAAAAGCAAGTCCTTTGGCAGCTCCGAGAGCAATCATCATTCTTGTAGCCCATGATAAAGGGACAGTTGCTTCTGGAAGCCTCAGGAAAGGTCATATCAGTGAGTTGAAAAAACACGCCAAGAAACTAGAAGAACTCTTAGCTGGATAACTCAGCATTAGCAAGTTTTTATTCATGACTAATAAAATTCAGGGTAGCAATTCATGATACTATCAGACAATGTTTGTGCCACCAGTAAAGCAAGAGAGGAAAAAACTTCAAACCTAGCTTGCAATCAACACACTGAATGACAGATAGAATTTCAATTGTTAGCCTTTAGCCTAGCTAGTAATACTAATTAAGGTGCCAAAAGCCTAAAACAAAATCTAAAATGACATCCTGAAGCTACTACTAGACTGTTGTTAACAGATTTTGATTAGTCTCACAAGGGTAAAGAGTCACTACTTGACTGTTGTTAACAGATTTTGATTAGTCTCACAAGGGTAAAGAGTCAGTTAACTAGGAATATGAATTAATGGAGTCAAAACAGTAAGCACATATTTCGATATTCTAAATCAACACTGACTGAAAAGTGTGTGACCAGCATTAGATGTAATGCTATCATCTTTAACTGAGAAAGCAACAGTAATCATATCTAGATTAGAAGGAAATCACACAAATTCCAATAATTTAACTCAACTTGTCATGTGTAATCAACTTATACACACTATTTCCGTCATGCAATTTTTAGCTTAAATAAAATCACGAAGAGCTACAATACTTCTCATCATGAAGAACTAAAATACTCAGCAAACAACTTACATTACATTTCAATTAGACTGGTCAGTCATTAATGCATTACTCTCATAAATCAGAACACCTAAAAATAAGAATTCCTCTCACTCGGATCTAAATCGATTCCTAACATAAGCTAAGAGAGGATTAAAGAATCAAATAAATAAAATTTGGCATACTTCGGAATAGGTGATTTTCCAGACTTCCACGAAACATGAACTCATAAACAAGCAGCCTGTGATCATCCTCACAGCAATAACCGATCAATTTCACCAAATTAGGATGCCTAAGTTGTCCAAGAAAATTCACCTCCGTCTGCAACCAACACCAAACAAATTAACAACAAAACACAAAAAATCATAACAGAAAATCAAAATCAAAATCAAAATCAAAATCAAAAGCGAAGACGCACAAGCCACTCTCGATGTCCTTGAAGTCCTTCTTTATTCAAAACCTTAACAGCAACAGGAAGAGACTTTAGTCCAACCCTAACATTCTCATCAATGTAGCCTTTGTAAACAGTTCCAAAACCTCCTTCGCCTAAAATATAATCGCCACGAAAACTCTTCGTTATGGTTTCCAACTCGTAAAGCGTGAAGGCTATAACGTGAGTGTAAAGAAGTGTGTTATCGTTGTTGCTGTTGTTCCAGCGAGGAGTTGAACAAGACTCGCTCAGATCCGAAATTGATTCACTCAGATTGTGTCTTAAACTACTGTTCTTCCTCTCGCTACCGCCGGCGCCGCTGCTACTACCGGTTTGGTTTCGTGCACCAGTAGCAGGATGAAGCTGCTGAACTGCATAACAGAATAATGTGAGTTAGTTAGATGATTAGTTAGAGAATGTGAGAGTGAAATTCGATTTTGTTTTTTTTGTTTTTTAAATAAAATTGTTGGATGATGAAGAGGAATGAAGAGGCCTAGATCTGATTGAGAAAGGAGAGGAACGGAAAGGAAGGTTTAGTTACCTTGAGCATTGGAAACTACGGCGGATTCCTCTCGGGTACCGCAGTTGCCCATTCATTCAAGTGTGGGAGGAGGAAACGACGCCGTTGCGGTGGGAGTGGCAATGGCAGTGGAGGAGGAGATGTTGGTATCCACGAGGATCACAGGTTTTCATTCTTCGTTTGCCAGCCTTCTCGCTTTTCTCCTTAATTCTTTTTCTCTCTCTCTCCGTAATTATTTTGAACAGTGTTTTAAATTGTTTTGTATCCACTTATCAAAAAAAAATGTTTTGTATCCAAAAAAAAGTTAAATTGGTTAAACCATGACCGGACACTATGGCCGTTTAACGGTTTATTTGGGCTTGTCTATTAGCATAAATAGATGTGAAGCTGTTTGAGAGAACTTATGAAAACAGCTTATGATTAACTACTGCATGCCGAAGAGAAAAATAATGTTAAAATAATGTTAAACCCCTACCATCTCATCCAAGTGTTTTTGGGTAAATCAGCTTATGATTTATAGAGAAATAGTTTAACATTATTTTATCGTTTATTACATAAACAGTTTATGTATAAGCACTTATATGATGAGCGGTTATGCCATAAGTACTTGATTAAGCTGTTTATCCAAACAGACCCTATCTCTAATTCAATTATTTGAAATATTAGACTACAATTTTATTTCGAGTGGTTTTGAGGATGTTATTTAGTAAAAATAGTTTTTTAAAAAATGTAAGAAATAGTTGAATTGTAGGCATCAAATAACACTAACAAGTATCTTGTTTTATTATTCCCCTTCTGGTTACTTTTCTTTTCGTACTGTCCCTCATTTCTCCGATAATAATAATAACAATAATAATAATTTGAGAATTTACCTTTTTTTATGCATCATCGAGTTATAATAACTTTTTGGGGAAAAAATCCGCAAAAGAAGACATTTTAGAATAATAAAATGTCTTACCATGTTGAATAACAAGAACAGAGAAAGGAAAAGTGAATTTTTTTTATTGATCGTGGAAAATGAATTGATTCCAAAAGCGAAGCTAGAGAGGGGTTTATATAGCCATAAAAAGATTACTTTGATTTTAACCTAGATCTAACAAACTCTAACAAACTAACCCTAAAATCTAGATAAGATAAAATATCTTATTTTCAATTATTCTAATAATATCTAATAGTCCCCCACAAGCTAGAAGGTATTCACAACACTTCTAGCTTGACATGAACAATACAAGATACATCAAAACAAAAGAAAATTAGTATGAGAGATGTCGGAAATAAATCAGCAAAATCAAAGTTATAAGGAAAAATGCTATAACCAATCGATGGAAGCGTCAATGCTATAACCACTCAGAGGAAGCGACAATGCTATAACCACTCGGAGGAAGCGACAATGCTATAACCATTCGGAGGAAGCGACAATGTTGTAACCAGTCGGAGGATGCGACAATGCTATAACCACTCGGTGGAAGCAAAGAGGAAAAATGAATCAAGATTCTGAGAGAAAGAGAAAATCGCAAAGAGAAGAGAGAAATCAACCTAATTAAGATTCTGAGAAAAGGAACCCAATGAGAAAAGGAACCCAATCCAGGTCCAGAGGAGAATCGAAGCAACAATTCAAAGCAACGATTCGAAGGAGAATCAAAATTAGGGAATAATCGCAGATTAAAATCAAGATCGCGAGGTAAAAGGTTGAAACCAGAAATTATTATGGCGTTTCTGAATAGGGAGAGAAAAATGCGATTTTCAGAGAGGAGAAAAATCAGAGTAATGGAAACTGGAAAAGTAACTGCAGCGGTAACAAAAAGGAAATAAACTAGAAACTGAAAAGGTGGAGTTGCCGGCAGCGGTGGTGAAGCACAAAGACGATGTCAGAAGATTAGAACCCGCTCTGATACCATGTTGAATAACAAGAACAGAGAAAGGAAAAGTGAAAAATCTTTATTGATTGTGAAAAATGAATTGATTCCAAAAGTGAAGCTAGAGAGGGGCTTATATAGCCATAAAAAGATTACTTTGATCTTAACCTAGATCTAACAAACTCTAACAAACTAACCCTAAAATCTAGATAAGATAAAATATCTTATTTTCAATTATTCTAATAATATCTAATATACTCAATAATTAAACGACACACTAGAACCCAGAGCGTGGGGTTCAGCGGTTGGGGCTGATCCTCCCTTAACCAAGGGTCGGGGGTTCGATCCCCACCTTGGGTACAGAGCAGCGTTAAAAATTTGGGCCAGCTGTCCTGCCCCTCGAGACACCTACAATTCAGCGAGGGGATTAGTCACTGCGGTCGGCAGTGGATACTCTGGATAAAATAAAAAAGGACACATTAATTTTAATAGTTAACTCAAGGAGTGTTACAATTTTTGTATTCGACATTTTTTATGTCTTAGATGGAGACAGATGATGAGTCATCCTTCACTCTAAAATTTTATTTATTAAAATATAAAAATATAATAATTTAAAAAGTTCAAATTTAAATCGTCAATTATTGTTGATGTTTCTTTACGATATTTCTTTCTTTTTTTTTTTGTCCATTTAGACAAAATAATAAATAAACGTTACACACGATCACATTAAGTTAGAAATCAGAGTTAACCACCGGTGTAAAAAGGGGATTTAAAGTTAAGCAAATTGGATATTTAAAGTCAGGCGCCAGCTTGACTTCTATTAAGTCAACTTCGTATGTCAGGACTTTTAAAGTCAAGCGATAGCTCGACTTCGTAAGTCTGTTTTAAAGTCAAGCATTCATTGCCTGACTTTAATAATTGATGTTCCGCCGCTGGAATCATTTTTAAAGTCGAGCCTCAGTCTGATTTTAAATCTATATTTAAGTCAGACATTATTTCGCCTGACTTTAAAGGTTTTTTTTAAGTCAGGTTTAAATCCGGCTGACTTTAAAAGTTTTTTGGCTTAATTACAGTTTTGGTCCCCCTATTATGACCAATTCTCGATTTTGGTCCCTGAAGTTTTAATTTGACGATTTTGGTCCCCCTATTTTCCCAATTTGTAAAATCAAGGTCCCCCTCTAAATTGGTCAAAATTGACTTCTGACTTATCCTACGTGGCAGCCCACGTGGACTGCCACGTAGGCACACCCCCACCCCCACCCCCCCACCTTCTTCTTCCTCGTGACCCTCTTCCCCTCCCCCCTCCACTGTTCCTCTTCACCCTCCCCCCTCCCACCCCCCACCACCGTGAACCCCCCCTCTGTGCGAATCCCCCCCTCTGTGCGAATCCCCCGAATCCCCCCCTCTGTGCGAATCCCCCCTCTGTGCGAATCCGCGCTCACGTCGCTCTCCCTCCTCGCCGTCGCTCGCTCACCGTCTTCGCATCTCTGGTTCGCTCGTCGCGTGGCTCTCCCTCTCTCTCCGTTCTCTCGCTCGTCGCTCTCGCTCTCGCTCGTTGAGTTTCAAATCGATTCGGATTCTGATGGCCGTGAGGGTGAAGAGGATCGGTGCGAAGGAGAGAGAGGGTGTGGTTGTGGGGGGGGGGGGGTTCACGGAGGTGGGGGTGGGAGGGGGAGGGGAAGAGGAACAGTGGAGGGGGAGGGGGGATTCGCACAGAGGGGGGATTTGCAGAGAGGGGGAGGGACGGTGGTAGGGGTGGGAGGGGGGAGGGTGAAGAGGAAAAGTGGAGGGGGAGGGGGGTTCACGGTGGTGGGGGGTGGGAGGGTGGAGAGGAACAGTGGAGGGGGGAGGGGAAGAGGGTCACGAGGAAGAAGAAGGTGGGGGGGGTGGGGTGGGGTGGGGGTGGGTGGGGTGGGGGTGGATGGGGTGGGGGGGGTGGGGGGTGTGCCTACGTGGCAGTCCACGTGGGCTGCCACGTAGGATAAGTCAGAAGTCAATTTTGACCAATTAAGATGGGGGCCTTGATTTTACAAATTGGGAAAATAGGGGGACCAAAATCGTCAAATTAAAACTTCAGGCACCAAAATCGAGAATTGGTCATAATAGGGGGACCAAAACTGTAATTAAGCCAAGTTTTTTTTTTTTTTCAAATTTTGGTTTAATCTCCCTTCATACACCCACCCTGGATATACGAATTTTGATCTATTCTCCCTACATATACCAGCAAAACACAATAAAAGTACAAAAGCTAAATTACACACAGATAGAAGTACAAAAGTAAATCCAAAGCTAAATTACATTAAAAGTACAAAAGCTAGAATTCTGCACTTAAAGTTGCAGAAGTACATCCAAAGCTAAATTACATTAAAAGTACAAAAATACAAAAGCCCCAACAAACAGAATGCTACTATCATACCGCATTCAAGCATTTCACAACCAAAATCTGCATAGCAATCCATCACAACCAGTCCAATTAAACAACTATCATACCGCATTCAAGCATTTCATAGGTGAACAACACCAGACAGAGAACAACACCAGACAGAGGACAACATGCACCAGTCCAAATAAACATCACTTAAGTTGCTTTCTTCGTTCTTCCTTTGAAGTGGGTTTACGCTCTGCATACAATTTTATAAAAAACTCTGCCCAAACTTGTCTAACGTGTCAACTCTTCTTGCGTGAACGGACAACTCGAATTAAACATCTACAAAAACAAAAGTTGAATATGAATCACATGGTTAACTTAATACCTACATCATAATAATTACCTAGTAATCATCCTATAAAAGTTGAAAAATTATATTACCTTCTTCCAATTATTAGTGATAGTTGCGGAGACAATGGTCATCATATTTATCATCACATAGTGGCCACAAGAATAACTATCATTTTGTTTCGGTCCCTATAAATGAATATCAAATATCAAAATTGAATATAATTTACAGTAACTAGTATAAAATGAAAATAAAAATTAATGTATTAAATACTTACTTTAAGTGTCACCCAGTGAGGTTTTGTTTTTCTTAAACCCTTCATCCTATTATATCCATCCATAGCTCTGTAGGGTAACATCAAATAGTAAGTTACAAGTCTAAAGCATATTAAATCATAAAGTTGTGACAACAAATTATTAATAAAAGAATAACTATCATTTTGTTTCGGTCCCTATAAATGAATATCAAATATCAAAACTGAATATAATTTACAGTAACTAGTATAAAATGAAAATAAAAATTAATGCATTAAATACTTACTTTAAGTGTCACCCAGTGAGGCTTTGTTTTTCTTAAACCCTTCATCCTACTATATCCATCCATAGCTCTGTAGGGTAACATCAAATAGTAAGTTACAAGTCTAAAGCATATTAAATCATAAAGTTGTGACAACAAATTATTAATAAAAGAAAACCTAATTGTCAACTATTTCAACCAGGGTCTCGTTTGGAAGGCGGTGAAGCAAACACATCCAAACAACTGTATTAACAGAAGGACAGACGACAAACAATTGCCAATGTTTACTGCAGAATTGAACAACAATAATTAAATCATAATCAAACAAAGAAATTATATATACACTAGTAACCTTTGGACAATTTATACTTTACCCAAACAAATATGGCGCTAGAAAGCATGTTTTGTTCTGGTCAATTAGCTTATTCTGGATATATGTTTGGACGGTCTCTTGTTTGTAGCCATAACTACCACAAATTTTGTATGGATCTAAAAATCCATACATATCACTAATTTCCCTTGCTATACATTTGTGATGCAAATACCTAAGATATTGAAAACAAATTATTCAGTATTTATAACTATTTATAATTGAAGTATTTTGGAATAAGTTTTACAGATAACTAATATATACTTACGTGCACCATATTGCCAAATGACTCATCTCAAGTTCCTCATTACCTTGAACTATTTCTACAATACCTTTATATCCAATGTAGAAATGTTCCTGGTGCTCATGGTCCAAGTCGAGCTTGACACTTGTTGACATCTCATAAGCTAAAAAATGCAACTCTATCAACTAGTCATTCTTGGGCGGTTCCTCCACATGAGATGGTGAACAACTAGCTTTAGATCCGATTGTATTTTTTTTGAGATGGTGAACAGCTACGCAACGATCCCCACTTCTGCAAATCAAATATATTTATTAAATGTTATTCACAAAGTTATTAAAATCAATTCATAAACTATGTTAATGTTCATATATATACCTCTGTCAATGCTTCGACTATCATTTCTTTGTGTTTCTGTTCAAACTCCTGTGTTAACTCCTCCTGTTTCTTTGCAAACTTTTGTGTTAACTCCTCCTGTTTCTTTTCAAACTCCTATGTTAACTCCTCCTTCAACTCTTGCTTCATGACAGCTAGTTTCCCACTATCTGAGGTGAAGCTAGTACGTGAAGTAGGTCCAAAGTATTCTGATAGACCTACCCCTCTACCAGCTGCTCGTACACGACCACGAGGATCGGGTTTTCCAATGGCTATAGTCAAGATATCTTGACTTCCATGTGGAACAAATGTTCCCTGTTTGGCCTGATCAACTAACTCATCCTATAACAAAAACCATGTGCACTTTAGGCAACATTGTAAAATGTATTTCTTAAGGCGTTGGTGTTTGAATAAAAATTTTAACTTACAATTTTTGAAGCAACAGAAGCTGACTCATCCGTTGTAAAAGATCCTGTTTTCCTCTAATGGGCCAACTTAAATAACTCATGATGTGGAGGAGATGGAGGTTCTACTACTAAGTTTGGATCACCGGACTCCTCACGCTTTGCTTCCACGTAGCTCTCTTTCCACTTGCCCTTAATCATCTTATAGCCACCACGAGAGGATGTGTGGTAAAAGTTATTGTGGGATTGAATTTTTTTGCCTCTTTCTCTTTTAGTCTGTCATAAATACCAACCAAATGTTATTAGTCATGACATATTAAATTAAGACGGAAAAATAAAAACTAAAAAAGACCAAATAATTACCTAAAACTGTTCTTCCATGCGACTCTTTACGAACAACTCCCATGTTTCAGTTGATATGAAACTGTATACCTCACATGGAGTTGTGTCACCCTGATCCTCTTCGGGGCTAAAGATAAATTTTCTAGTGAGTAATGACTTAAGTTGCGTCCAACGCTCACCGGCATAAGCAATCCATTTTTTCTTCAACCTCTCATCATTGGGAATGTCAAATGTTTCCTAAAGTATACAAAAAAGGCAGTGTTAATATCACTCTGATATCATTCATTCGGGTGTATACCAATCAATATGCAATGAAAAGTTAATACCAAGATATCCAGCCAGATCAAGTCCTTGACCCCGCCATCCACTTTTTCCCAAGCTTATGATAATATGCTTGCCTTGTGTCGTGCTAGCAGAGACACATAACTCTTAAATCTGGCAGCCAATTTACCTAGAGGCTCTAGGTGTTCATCAAATTCAATCGGGTACCTATAACCTGGCGAGTGTCTAGACGTCAAATCCAGTAACGTCGTGGCACGTCTAGTCTTCTTCTTCTTTGTTGGGGGGTTGGTAGATGATTCAGCCATGATACCTATTTAAGAAAAACAAATGCGAGCAATCAATAGCAAATTAACTACACAAGCATCAAGAGCTAACATAAATATGAAATTGTACTAAATTTGTACGGAATGAATTGCATAAAGCTATATAACAGAAATCAAACTAATCAACTAACAGACATAACAATACAAATAAATTAACAAACTAAAAACTGATTGGTAACAAACATCATCAGTATAGCAAATCATCAGTATAACAAACATCATCAGTATAGCAAATTTATTCAACACATTATTCAGCTTCTGCAACTTAAAACAAGTGTTAATTTGCTATAACACAACCAACTTAAAACAGTAGTACTAATGTTTATGCAAGCAGGTCAAGTGATGCCAAACACAACCAAAACAAGTGTTAACTAGCTTCTACAACTTATTCAGATTGATTCAGATAATGTGAGCTAAACCTGAACGGCAGAGAAGCTAATAGTAGCAGGCACATGTCATATTTGATATGAGCAAAGACTTTAATGTCAATCACGTGCTGTCAAAATAATGGCAAATTCTTTTTAGGGGTAAAATTAAAATATCTTCCCATATCCCTTCATTATGATCATCACGAGTCGCACGTACACCGTCCACATCTATGTCCTCAATGAATATAGGCATTTGTGTAGTAAAAGAAGGAGTCTCAGAAATTTCAAGAGATGAATCTCCGTCTTCACCATTACCATTCATGATTCTTCCTTGTAGGACTACTGACCATTTTTTGTTAGAAGGATCATTGACAAAAAAAATTGTTTTGCTTGGTCAGCCATGATGAAAGGCTCATCCCCATAACTTACCTTGTCTAGGTCCACCAATGTAAATCCTAACTCATCGGTTTGTACACCATTGTTACTGTTAACCCACTTACATTTAAAAACAAGCACTTTAAATTTAGAGTAATTGAGCTCCCACATCTCTTCAATAACCCCAAAGTAAGCAATTGACGCCAGAACAAGGTTTTTATCCTTTGCACTAGAGAAGTGCATTGAAGAAGCCATGACCATAACCCCACTATTTTGCATAGTACTCTTATCATCTCGTGCCTTTGTAGAAAATGAGAAATTATTTATATCGTACCCAGACCAACACATGACACTAAACTTTGGTTCATTTGCTAGCCACTTTAGTGTATCAGAAGCACTATTATCCTTCATAATATTCTCTTTAAACCAGGTTAAGAATGTCTTGTTGTGTTATTTCAATAGCGCTTTTTCATTCATTTGAGGGTTTTTACTCTTGACAATCTTTTTATGAGTAGATAAATAAGGTAATACCTCGTCGGTGTTATTCAATATGTACACATGTGCTTGCAACACTTCTGCTTTACCCATACTCTTGACCCTTGGACATCGTGTACCCTTACCTTGACACCTCCCTGTATGACGAGACTTGGGAAGCCCTATAGGTTTTGCCTTTCTGCCAAATAGTCTGAACAAAACTCAATAGCTTCTTCCGTGACATACCTTTCAACAATAGATGCTTCAGGACGATATTGATTCTTCACATAACCTTTCAAAATCTTCATGTATCGTTCAACCGGATACACCCACCTTAAATAAATAGGGCCACGGGGTCTAATCTCTCTTACTAGATGAAGAATTAAATGAACCGTGATGTCAAAAAATGAGGGAGGAAAATACATCTCCAATTGACACAAGATAATAGCACCCTCGTTTTCCAACTCATCCAATTTCTGAGGGTCAATGACTTTGACACACATAGCATTAAAGAATAAGCACAACCTAGTTATGGCATGTCGAACACATTTTGGCAAGATGCCACGAATAGCCACTGGTAGTAGTTGTTGCATCAACACGTGACAGTCATGAGGCTTTAAGCCAACTAATTTGAGATCTTTTATTGACACAAGCCTCTTAAAATTTGAAGAGTAACCTTGTGGAACTTTGATTCCTTGTAGACACTCGCACAAACTTATTTTCTCTTTTTTTGACAATGTATAACATGCTGGGGGAAAATATGTACGTTTACCTTTTGGCTTTGGATGTAATTGTTCTCTTATGCCCATTTCGAGCAAATCTAAACGAGAATTTATACCATCATTTGTCTGGCCTTTAATGTTGAGAAGCGCCAGATAACACTATCACAAACGTTTTTCTCGACATGCATGACATCAAGACAGAGCCTTACATAAAGACTAGACCAATACGGAAGATCAAAGAACACCGACCTCTTCTTCCACTTGCTTTTCTCATTGAGCTGCTTTTGCTTTTTGCCAAATACAACTTTGATGTCCTTAACCACTTGGTAGACTTCTTCTCCAGCCAAGACATTCGGTGCAGTTTCATTCTCTTGGCACCCATTAAAAGCTTTTTTCATCCTACGGTATGGGTGATTACGTTTGAGATATCTCCGATGCCCAAGGTATACAGTCTTCTTACCATGTTTTAGTTGATGGTAGCACGTGTTTTCTGTACAAATAGGACAACCTTTATGTCCCTTAACACTATACCCAGACAAGTTCCCGTATGCTGGGAAGTCATTGATTGTGCAAAATAACATCGCACGCAGCTTGAAAGTTTCATTGGAATACCCGTCAAACACATCCACGCCTTCATCCCACATTTTTCTCAAGTCTTCAACCAACGGACTAAGGTAAACATCTATGTCATTTCCTGGCTGTCGTGGGCCAGAAATCATCATGGATAACATAACATACTTACGCTTCATGCACACCCAAGGAGATAGATTGTAAATTATAAGGAGAACAGGCCAGGAGCTATGATTTTTACTTAAGTTATCATATGGGTTCATCCCATCCGAAGCAAGCGCAAGCCTAAGATTTCTTGACTCGGCGCCAAAATCCGGAAACAAACTATCAACCTTCTTCCATTGTAGAGAGTCAGCCGGATGGCGAAGCTGTCCGTCACATTTCCTCTCATCTGCATGCCATCTAATGTTCTCTCCGTCCTTTGCATTAGCAAACAAGCGTGTGAACCTAGGAATTATTGGAAGGTACCATAAAACCTTTGCTGGAGAACTCTTTGAGTTATCATCATCGCAACTAGATTCACCAGTCTTTACTTTGTAACGTGACCTATTACACGTAGGACACTTACGTAGCTCCTCAAACTCATTCCGATACAATATGCAATCATTGGGGCAAGCATGTATTTTTTTATACTCCACACCCATCGGACACAAAATCTTCTTCGCTTCATACGTACGACGCGGCAATGTGTTACCTTCTGGAAACATGTCTTTCAACAACTCAAGCAACTCAGTGAAACTCTTATCAGTCCACCCATTTATCGCCTTCAGATTGAACAATTTTATCACCGCAGTCAACCGTGTGAATGTTGTACATCCCAAATACAAAGGCTCTTCTTTATCTTTGCACAAAGTATCGAAGGCATGTGCTTGCTTAAAAGACTCCGGCCCAATATCACGTATCATGTCCTCCATTCAATCATCCATATTTGAATCTGCGAAATTATCTCTTTCGGATACACTTGGGATATCTAACTTTTCACCGTGCCATATCCAAGTTGTATAACTACGACAAATCCCATCAACTAGAAGATGATCTCTTATTGTGGCAACTGGTTGTGGTATCCGGTTCACACAATTAACACAAGGACAGTCAAAAGTTCCACCACAACCTTTAAGCTTTGTTTGAGCAAACTCTAGAAATTCTTCCACCCCTTTCGCATACTCGTCACTCAACTTACTAGTTTGCATCCAACTACGATCTATATAGCTACACTCAAAAAATAAAAAATAGATAATAATTTTAGATTTCACCTATCAAGTAAAATATTATCAACAAATTCTATCTTTGGAAGGACAAGCCACGTTTGGGTGGAAGGAGAGGGAATGCTTCATGCACTGTATTTTAAAAAATCAACTCATGGAAACTGGACGGTCCTATACAACAAAAAGCACGTTGAGTCATTCAAAATTTATTTCATCTTGTGCACATTCAAAATCAGCAACATTGTGTTGCTACCTATGTAGCCTCAAATTTTGTTCATGTCACAATTTTGTTTTTAAGACATTGAGTCAAACTAAGCAAGCATTTCATGATATTTTGGAAGCAAATCCTACTTAGCTAATGATGGTATTATAAGAGATTGATATATTTACCCTTAAAACTTTAAACAATTGGGATCTCAGTGGAAGTTGGAATCGACCATTTACCAGCCATCCAAAGGTTTCTTTTTCTTTTACTCATATGATGTACTATAACAAATTGGATCTCAGTGGCACTCTACAATATTCTCTTACTCTCAAAAACGCTTATGATGTACTATAACAGAAAGTTCCAAGAACAGGGGAACTAGTTACATTAGGTGTGGCAGCAAATAAACCTTTTGCTATGGTTGGAATTGTTTCTGGTATGTTTTGCATTGTAAAAAAAAATTGAACAAAAATAAGTGTGTTAACTACAATGAGACTTTGAGATTTTTCTTTTACTCTCCTTTTTTCAGCTGATGGAAAGAAGTTAGTTCATAAAGTTGATCTCAAACTAAAGAGGTGCAGTCTTTGCCATGACATAAGTGTTGCCGGATGCTCTGTGTTGAGCTGGACATAAGTGTTCAAGCTTGTATTTTCAGCCATTTTTGGAAATCCTATATCTGCTATTGCTGCTCTTTTGGAAGCACTTGCCTCTGATTAATTAATATACCACAATATATTATGTATCTAATGCGTTTGAGTTTGAAATGTGTAGAGAGTTGTTTTTTTTAACAGCAAAATTTGTATATATTTATAAAATGTGTTTAAGGGACACAAAAAACCCTATTCAGAGATATCATTCACACATAACCAGTCCCAAGGATATTAAACTCCACAGATGTACAATATAGTAACAGACTCCAGGAAGGACCAGAGCAACAGATTGCAAAATATAGTGCTAAATCGCAGTCCCATTACAAAATATAGTGCTAAATCGCAGTCCCCATTACAAAATATATATAGAACGCACTTGCAACAGATTTATATCCACAGAAATTAAAAAGCTTGGAATGAAATTAAAAACAAAACCCTAGAAATTAGAAAAATGGGTACCTGAAGAAATGTGAACCAGAGCGACGGTGAGGAAACGGCGACGGTGACGGAAAGCAAGGGCGACGACGGTGACGGAGAGGAAAGGGCGGCGACGGTGCGAAGAGGTACAGATTGCGAAGAGTGAGAGGAAAGGGCGAACAGGTACAGATTGCGACGACAGAGAGGAAAGGCGGCGACAGAGAGGAAAGGCGGCGACAGTGACGAAGAGGAAAGGCGGCGACGATGACGGGAACGGAGTGAACCAGCGCTGAGAGAGTGACCTGCGCTGTTTCTCAAGCAGATCGTGACGCGTTTTGCGAATAGAAAGAGGGAACCGAATAGTTATATGTTTTAGTACTTTTGAAGTTAGGCTAAATACCAGCCTGTCTTAAAATATTAAAAATTTTCACTTTTGAAGTCAGGCGTATTTTCACTTGACTTTAAAACACGCGCGCCAGATAAAGTTTTACCTCTTAATTACAAGTTTGCCACCGTGTCTACTTATCAAGTCACGCGTCTGAGAGTCTGACTTTAAATGTCTAATTCTTTTCCTAATTTTGCACTAGTGAACATTATGTCACTGAAATTGCCAATGTAATTAGCATTTGGGACTAAATGTATTTGATTTTTTAAAATTGGGGGGCCAAATGTCTGAGTTTTAAAATAGGGGGACCAAATGTCTGAATTTTTGAAAATAGGGGGACCAAAACTATAATTTAGCCTAAAAAAAAACTATTGTTAACGTGTGAATTCATGATTGTTCATATATAGAAAATAGATAATAAAAAGGTTAGATGTTTTTTTATAGTAACAATCTTGAAAAACCCTTACTAGGTTTTCCTTTACAATTTAGCGCTCGGCGTGATTGATTAATTATTCTTTTGTTATCTTAATCCCGCGAACCATAATTTTTGTCTTCAATGAACATTCAGTTACGCTTCTGAGATAATAAAGACACCAAAAGAAGGGTATAACGCCAAATGCTGTGTAGGACTAGAAAAACTCTTCATCTGACAGATCAGATTAATTTGGGCTAGATGCATCCTTGGAAAATAGAAGCATTGCTGATCACTTGATGGAGTCTTCTTTCAAGACATATATAGCGTTGGGCCAAATGCGCTCTTCTCTTCATAGGCAAGATCGCAAGAGAGACCATATAATGATTCACTGATCATAAGACTAGATGATGGCATGCAGATGAAGATGTCATCACAAAAGGTCTTTTTGCTTCTGATAACACGTTCTTTTACTTCTGTTCTAAGATAAAAAATATAACTTCTAAACACTTAGACGACAAAGCATTAGAATGAAATGTTTCTCTTATATTATCCTCTATATCTCCAAAATATTTATGGGGTCATCGTTTCTATATGCACTTGGTTTCAATAGATATAATGATATTTTAAAATGAAAAAAATTATTATCTAGGAAGAAATTCACTTATAGACATTCCATTATTCGAGAATAGTGTCCAAACATTGCGTATTCTGGAGACATATACTCACGGTGTATAACTTTGAGTCGAGAGTGTTCATGTAAATAGAGTATTCCTCGAGCAATTCCTCCTATAATTTTGTGACGTTCAAACCAACTCAACAACTTTCGTTGATGAGTAGCTACAAAGAAATGAGTATATGTTAGAACATTATTTGAATTATGCATTGAAAATAAATAAACAATACACAATGCATGAATGTAAAAATTCAAATAAATAAAGAAAGGGAAAACATCAGACCAAATAAAAAGTAGTCTAAACTCTTGTTAGGCACATATTCATAGATAAGTATTTTTTCTTGTTCTTCGAGGCAAAACCCTATAAGCGCCACTAGATTCCTGTATATTGAAGTTTAGCTATATATCAACAAGACCTCATTTTTGAACTCCTTTGCTCCTTGGCTTGAAGTTGTTGAAAGCCTTTAATTTTTACAGCTATGTCTTCTATCAATAAGAGTGCCCTTAAAATATAGACAACTACAAATTAACATGAATAATAGTAATATGTAAAAATAGAAACAAAATTTATCGTGTTTTTTGCTCACCTTAAAAACTTCACCAAATCCACCTTTGCCAATCTTGTTCTCGTGTGAGAAGTTGTTTGTTGATGCTTTAATCAGAGACAAGTCAAATTGCAACGACTCTAAATTGGTACCTTCTTGTCCAACTAGATCGAAATGCTTCAATTATTAAACTATATTTACAAACCTCTCTAAATATATATACAACTCATTCTCTCCTAAAACATTGGTTGTTTGATGTTTTGGAACATATGTTAAAAAATAAATAATTGAGACAAATTTTGTCTAAAATACCTAGTGTCTCACTTTTCTATGCAAAATCTATTGAGTTAAGAACACTCCACTAATGTATGTTATTAATCTAAGGATATGAAGAGAAAAAAATGTTGAGTTATACTTAGGATTTCTAATATAATGGAAGTTTTGGGAAAAATCAAAAACTAAAACAACCAAAATTTTGGAATAGAGTGAGTAATTAAGAAGTGTGCATGCATTAAATCTTCTAGCACGATACTTACAGTTTTCACGAAGAATAGCTTTGCAAGTCTTTCTTACTTTTCTTCGTATAATTAAGATAACATCCGAAAGAGAGAAGTATCACAAAACCAACAACAGAGATAACAATCAAGATAATTGTTCGTGATCGGCCTTTTCTTGTTTCTGCATTTAAAAAACAAAATAAGACCACGTGTCACTCAAATATCATGATTAAGATGATACGCACAAGAGTAATGGTTATTGCCACATCTATTCGTCATGGACTTGTAGTGATTCTTATAGAAAAGCTAGAGTAAGTTCCATTGCATGTTTATTTTCTCATTTATTTTCTCTTGTCTCTGTTGTCAACAACGTTGGCTTCAAACTAGTTGTTGAAACCTCTTTCCCTTCGTCTTGACTCTTCTTTTAGCAATGAACCTGTAACAGAATCAATGACAAGTTTTCCGTCTGGAGCAGAGTTACTGAGAGTGACGACTAGAGTGTCTCAACTCTCAGGTAGAGAACTTAGGAGTAGAAGAGTTTGCAACTCATCATTTATCTTCATGCATGTCAGCTTTCGATTCGTTAGTTGATTCACAATACCTTTGAAGGTTTCAGATGCTCGATCATATTTTGGCCGTCTGAGTACTCCAACTTCACCAGTCGTCTAACAAGGTGGGCTTTGTTCCTCGGGGTCTTCTTTTGAATCAAGGATTCAAGTTTCGTCCACATTATCATACACATTAGTATAAGTTGACACATGCTCGAACAAACTCTTGTCTATGTATTTTTTTTATCATGGCTACTGCCTTCCGATTTTGGAGCTCCCACGCTTTTTCTTCCTTCCCTTCTTGCATGGCTTGTCCTTCTGGGAGATTGGCTCATGCAAATCTTTGCAATATAGGCGGTCTTCCATCATCGGCTTCCAATAGGTATAATTGTCAGCAGCCAACTTGAACATATCTCCATCATGACTCATAGAGCCCTCCATCTTGAGAACACGGGAAACTAGTTCCTCCAACTAGGAGATCTTGTGAATAGTGTCGTACACTGGAATAGTCACTGTAGTTTGTGAATAGTGCAACTAGGAAGTTCCCAAGAAAGAGAGGTTGGTCAATATTGACACACTTAAATACGAAGTCTTTCATTAGCCAAAACTTACCAAGACATACTTTCGCAATACTACGATTTAATTCCAACAATAATAGTTCTTTTCTGATGTGGAAGATCAAACAATGTTGCAACCGCAGAGCATACTAAGAACTTTCTTATGAGTACAACACCGTAGTATCCCAGAGCTCAGACCGAACTCTGATACCACTGTTGGGAAATAGCGTCCATAATTTCCCTCCTCCGTGAAACTCAAAATAGGCACTAGCGGAAACGTGAAAAAATAAGCGTAATGACACAGAGAATTTTAGCATGGAAAACCTTCTCAATGTGAGAAAGGAAAAACCACAGGACCCGTAGGCCTCTTAAACTTCCACTATAATGATAATGGGGAATACAACAATTTCACCCTTAGGTGGATCTTACTACAATGTATCTCTCAATTTGTAATGAACACGCTCACAAATTGGCTCACAATTTCTCTCACAAAGAAACTCTCTATGAAGATCACTCTTCTCTCTTGCTTCTTGTTGTGTTTCTCTTGTGGTGTGTTGAGAATACTTGCTCATGGTCCTATTTATAGGAGAGGCAAGCCAAAGTTGTCTTACATGCATGAAGACACGTGTCATTTGCCTTCCATGCAAGACATCAAGTGTTCCTTGCAATGCATGCACCACATGATGTGTTACTTATGCACTACACCTTGCTACTTGTCATCACATGCAACCTTCCAATATGTTGGCCATGTGGCAATGGCTGGACCCCACAAACTGAACACACACTTCAGATGCCTCCAAGCCAGCTCCATAGTTGTATTTTATCCTATTATTATTTAAGAGCAGCCTATAATGCAACTACAGATTCAGTTCCCGCGCATATGAGCAATTGGAAGTGCTCTTGATGCGGTTGAACTACTCTTTTAATTAAATTAGGCATAAACTATTAGCAAGCCACATCAGATGCAATTCTCCAAACTAGACTCGATACTTACAATGGCACATGCTTCGCCCATACCTTTTTGCATAAATAATTTTGATTTAAATGTACACCCCTCAGCATAGTTTTATGAAAAATGCTGGATGGTAGGATAGGAAAATGGATTGCACAACTTAGAAAAATGCTTGATTTAAATGATGGATTATACTGATAACACAAAAGCAGTGGCGATGTATCCAAGACCGTGTCCCGGAGGGGTCAGACTTTTTAACTTAATAAAATTTTAAGTTAATGATCCCTTTTAATTTGAAAATATAATGGTCTCTTTTATAAATATGCTCTATGTATCCTCTCGATCTTGATCATTAGGAAGATATGCAGATATCTTTTTTTCGGTATCCGATGACAACATTTCTAAATTAATTTCAATGTGTTGACGTTGGGAACTTGTTTCGCACGATTGTTTGGTTGTTTGTGATAATCTTCTCATCAAATAGTTTTCCATTATTATCTCTTAAAATCTAAAAAAACATAATAGTCGAGAAGATTAGTCACTGTTGTCCGTGCGGTGGATATTCAGGTTTACCCAAAAAATTAAAAATTAATTATACAACAACAAATTAATAATTAATAATTTAATAATAAAGGAAATAGGATAGTGGACTATAAAAAACAATTTAATGAAAAACTTAATAATGGGCACTGCAATCACAATTTAATAAAGAAACAATTAAAATGATTAAAAAATAAGTAAGGAAAATAGGGAATGGAATGGCACGCACGGGAAACAAACTAGGGCAGCTGCAGCACTAGGGGAAATGGTGGTGGGGCGCTGCATTTTACAAATACAATCACAAGCAGACAAGCACAGAGGGGGAGGCGAAGGGCGGTGAGCAGTGGTGGCAAGCCGGCAAGAGAGCAGTCGCAGTGAGGCAGCTGCGCGATCGTGGCGGGGAAGGGCGGCGGCGGAGAGAGAGAGAGAACTGAGAAGGTTAGTGCATAGAGATGGGAGAAAACTAAGAAGAAAAGAGAGATGAGGGAAAACAAAGGCGCTCCTCTTCTGTACAGCCGCGTAGAGTGACAGTGTGAGAGGTGCAGCGTAATAGTATCAAATGGTCACTTGCAATATACTATGATTGCTTAACTCAAGATCAAGTGCAGAAAGAAAGTGTTAATAGACTTTACTATAAGACAAAGTTCGAAGTAAGTTGTGTTGCAGTATTGGGATTAAGCTCTGACAACAGCAACACTGGGACCGCAATTTTGGGAATCTTGCCACAAATCCAAACATGCACCAAGTTTCTGAAATACCAAACATCTTTTGAAATCAAACTCATTCATATTTTTAACTTGTTAAGAAAAATGTTTTTTTTTTTTAAAAAATTAAGAGTTAGTTTTCAGATCACTTACTATTTTTTTTTTGAAACTATAAAGCATATTCGTTCGATAAAAATAGATACAATACAGCTTAGATAAACATCAAGTGCTAGGGCATTCCCTAATCGCACATTGGGAGTCCTAATAGACTTAATATCCAAATTAATGACATCATTACATAGAAATTTAGGCCAAAGTAAAATTACATCAAGCCAAACATCTAATCCTAACAACAAAGGCAACATATTCCACACATGGTTATAGCCTTATAGGCCAAAAGAGTTGAGGAGACCACAGTCTTTGATTCTATCCAGCTTTGGAACATAATTTTGACTGATGCAAGCTCGAATCGACTATAACAGGCCTCAGATTGGTTCAATTCAACCATAAGCATGTTAGATTATGCTTGCCCACCGTAGAAGAAGATGAGATTGATGAAAATTCAAACTCTAACCTTACCCAATGCACAGAACAGAATGTTCCAGTAGACAGTAGTCAGAATCCTGTTGAAGCATTTTCACAAACAGGTCATCTGCAACAGCACTCATGCTCCGGCAGATCACTTACTATGTTAATTTAATAGTTAGCTATTTCTAAAAAAATAAATTAAAATGTTTTTTTAGACAAAACTAAAAAAATAAATACTCATGTCTTGTTTTAGTCCTTTTTTTGACAAAAATGGGCAAAAAAAAAACGGCTGTAAGCCAAAAAAATTTAAAAAATACCAAAATAGAACACATTTTAGTTTAATTACCAAAGTAGAACACATTCTAAAACTAGTGGAGAAGTCGCCCCCGATGGCAACGACTTCTAAACAGCAAATTTGCAATTTTTTTAACTTTACAGTTGAGAAGTCGCCCTCCACCTATGGGACTTTTCAACTGTGTTTTTTATTTTTTATTTTCTTCTCTATTAATTTAAATAAATTTAATTAATTTAAAAATTAATATTGTTAATTCAAAATTAATTATAAAATTTATGGTAAAAAAAATATTAGAACAAATCTATTTATTTAAAAGACTTAACAGTTCGTTACATGAATTGAACAAAAAAATGAAAAAGCAAAACAAAGGAAAAAATTAACGTTGTAGATGATGGCCAGTTCCGCATGATGGTGCTCGGCGAATACGGCGTGGACGCTGTTGTGTTGCGGATTGTTCTTCTTCAGTCGGGGCTGTGGCATGTGGTTTGTTCGTATTGGTGAAGCGGCGAGGAACTAGCACCGGCCTGCTGTTGAAGCCTACGAAGATACTCAACCGATTCTGGCGTACCAGGGTGGACACCAAACAGATTATAGAACATATCGTCGTCGCCAGTCGTAGAATACTGATAGGTATCTTGAAATGGAGTACGTTCTACTGACTGGTTGAATGACTGATAGTCCTGATATGTTCTAATTTAAATTTGTATCTCATATTTCGTAACTCAACACGGTAGTTTTATACCTCTTCTACACGGTAGATATTTTTTTTAAATAAGAAAATAAAAATATATGATTAAAAGTGGTCAAAACTTAGTAAAAAAAACTAATTTTTTACACTAAAAAATGGTTTTTTTGGTGTTTTTTTCAATGGTCTTGATGTCCCCAACACTTTTGGACGCACAAGATCTTGCCGACACTTTTAAATATATTAATGTGTTCAAATATTTTTTATCACCATAAATTTTATAATTAATTTTGAATTAACAATATTAGTTTTCTAAATTAATTAAATTAAATTTATTTAAATTAATAGAGAAGAAAATGAAAAATAAAAAAACATAATTGAGAAGTCCCACTGCTGGGGGTCGACTTCTCAAATGTAAAGTAAAAAAAATTGCAATTTTGCATTATAGAAGTCGCAGGCACAGGGGGCGACTTCTCAACTAGTTTTAGAATGTGTTCTACTTTGGTAATTAAACTAAAAGGTGTTTTATTTTGGTACTCTTTTTATTTTTTTGGCCTGCGGCCGCTTTTTTGCCACCAAAATGTCATGTTTTAGTTCTAGAACTAGAACTAGAAAGTGTTCTTTCTAACAAAAAATAACTCAAAGTGTCGGCATGTTTTATTTTTCAAACTGGATTATACTCCCAAAGTGTCCTTGACAACTGGATTATACTCCCAAAGTGTCCTTGACACTTCATTCAACTCAAAGTCTCCATTCAAAGTTAAATTAATCCAGTTTAACTTTGACAAACTGGATTATACTCAGGGACACTTTGGGAGTATAATCCAGTTTGATTCTAGAAAGTGTTCTTGGTTCAATGACACTTTGAATTAAAAAAGAGAAAGCAGGACGGTGAATGAAGTAAATTAACTTTAACGGTGCATGTGACATGTAAGGATTATACTCCCAAATTATGCAGCGCCTTTTTTTTAAAATACCCCATTACTCTTCTACCTCTCTTAATTTTTCAAAATTTCCAAAATACCCCACCACTCCTACACTCCCATTCCCTCTTCACCTTCCCTCCCACTCCTTCGATTTCCAAATCACCACCCTCACTCCCTTTCTATCGCACTCCGTCTCCTCCATCTCTTTCACTTGGAGCTCTCACTCTCACTCCCTCACCACCGCGGGTCATCTTCTTCGTCGCACCACCACCACGAGTGAGTCTTCTTCATCCCTTCTCCTTCCTTCGCGTTTACTGTTTTTTCTTCTTGAATTTGAGTAATGTCCGGTACCTTAGTACCGAGTAGTTTCGGTACTTTGGTACCGAGTTTAGATTTAAAATAGGATTTCGAAAACCTTCAGTATCAAAATATCGAACTATCTCGATACCGTATTGGTTGTCTAATTCATGCAATGTACTCTTTTTCCTTAGAAACGTTCACAACAAGCGTTTTGGGAAAAATGAAATTTGTATCTGTTATTCGGGCATTTCATGTAATTTTTTTAATTAGGTTTATTTGATTTATATCTATTTCACGTTAAGTTATATCTATCCAACCCAGTTAAATATTTTAAACCCTTGTGTTTTGTTATAATTCAGAATCATATTAGTATTCTGAGATGTTTTCCTCACGAAGTTATCATCACATTGCTCGTTAATGTCACATTTGATGATGATGTGGTCATCTATTTCCTACTGTTGTTAATCGTGTTACCTATAACCGGCTTATTTGGAAACTGATACCTATGCTATTTGTAGTGTATTTCAAATAGCACCGAGATCTGTGTAACATATATTTCTGAGGGTCGTTTCAACTTCGTTAGAACATTGCAAATGGATACAAATGAAGATACCTCATCAACATCAACTGATTCGGATTATCGGGAATTCCTTGCCACGTACAGTTCAAGTGGTGATGAAGTAGCAACGATGATCAATCAGACATAACGATCGATGGACCCTAACTTGGAGAGGACGATGAAGACGGTTGTCGCTAGAATCAATAATTAATATGACTTTGTTTATTATTTTGCTTGTCTAAGTTATGTGTTATAAGACTTTCACTAAAACTTGCAGCTCATTATCCCCTGTTTGGAATCACAAACTCCTCTTTATATTATTTTTTGTTTTGATGCCATAAACTCTCTCTCTCTCTCTCTCTCTCTCTCTCTCTCTCCACACACACACACACAAATAATATTAACACCCGCGGTACGTTGGTACCAGACAGATTCAGTACTTTGGTACCGAATGTATCATTTACAAATATTTTTAACTAATGGTATCTTGTTACCGTATCAAATCGGTACTATGATACTACATCTAGTGAGGCCAGCGAAATAAAAAAGAAGCGAAAATACATTGAGGGAGATTTTAAAGTTTATGGGTATTTTAGTCTTTTCACTAATTAGGGGGGCTGAGAGAGTACGTAGTGGAGGGAGTGAGAAAATAATGGGTATTTTAAGCTTGTTTTGTGAATCACCAAATGGCAGAGAATTAACGCAATTGGGCTCACAATTTGGCCCATTATTTAGAGAATTAACGCAATTAACGCTTTCCCCACACCCCCTCCTACTCCTCGCACACCCCCAACTTATTTTTCCCCAAAATGACCTCGCGTGAGACGCTCGTGTAACACGGGTTAAGTGACTGTTCGAACGAGGTTATGCGAACCAGTTCGAACGACGTTGTGCGTGTTAAGGAATTGGTATTGTTCGCATGACATCGTTCGAACCTGTTCGAATAATGTCATCCGTGTTAAGGAATATTGTTAACTGATGGTGTGAGGGTGTGTTTTGGCTGCCTCGAATGGCTTTATTCGAACGTGTTCGAATGGGTGCGTTCGAACAGGCGTTCGAATGGCCACATGCGAACCACTGTTATGCAGAAACAGAAACTAAATAAATCAGCACACAGTTTTGGTGATTTCAAAATATAAACCTAACTTTAACATTATGTACCAAAATTATACAACATTGTGTACCAAAATTATAAACCTAACTTAACATTGACTACCATCACTATCTTTACTTAAATCTACACAAGGAAGGGGATGGGGGGGTTGTGATTGTATGAGCAAATTCTTCCACTTTTGTATCCGGCCAACAAAAAGCGAGTCCCAACCCTTTGCTATGGGTGCCCTATTAGTATTCCATATCAAATCCGGCAAGGGCATTGGACTTCCAGGCTTCATAAAGACCTTCAAAAAGACAACAAAAAACAGAATGTTATGTAATGTTTTGGAATTACTACATTGAATCTAAATAGAAGACAGTTTACCTGTACAAAGTGTTTGTGTTCTGGTACCAAAAGGATGTTGAACTGTCGGGCAGTTCTGAATGGTGCAACATTGAATGGAAAAATTGTGTAACAACAATTAGGTGACCAACAAGTCAGGACGACTTTGTACTTGTTACTGATTAGACACCCCATATCTGGTGTAGTCATCCAATTATCTTCAACATTATGTCCATGATGTGCCCTCAACAATGCCCTCATCAAAAATGTGACCTTACCAATACCACCATACAGTCTAGTGTAGAAGTCATTGTATTGGTTAAGCTCCTCCATCAGATCAGTTCTGACTGACTGCCAAGCCTCCTCACCCCTACCAAGAAATGCAGCAATACATCGGAAGCCACAATTTCCATCACCTACCACATTAACAATTTTTTGAACATAGGAACGCATGTATTCTGGCATCCCTATTATGTAAGTATTAAAAACATCAATGTGTGCAGCATCCATAGGTGTGGGTTTTGGATGAGGAGCTGGTGTCAAAGTAAGTGTTGGTGTCAAAAGAAGAGCTGTTGAAACAGTAGTAGCAGCAGCTTCTGTAACAATAGGTGTGGGTGTTGGTTTCTTATGTAGTGGAGGAGTAGGGATTGTAGTAGCACTGTCAGCTTGAGTTCTCTTTTTGCTTTCTGATGGATTAGGTGCTGGACACGTTGACAAAGTAGGAGTGGAACCCGAACTGTGTGGGTTTGTAGGCGTTCCACTCCTACTCTGGGGAGGAGTAGGGCGTTTACGAGACTGAGCAAAACATCCACTAGATGAACCATCGGGGGAGTCAAATTTGTCATCTACATGCTCCCAAAAAGACTTGTCTCGTTTTGTTGAGTAATCAACTTTCCCTTTCTTATCTTTTTTTGGTGCTCCCTTTGTAATGATCGTATCCGGAGGTGGACACATGGAAGTCGTGTCTGGGAATGTCAATTCACGTGCTTTTGCTTTAATCATAACTCTACCGGCGTGATCAGAGGCCTCAAACCTTCTTTTGATAGCTTCAAGTTCAATGTCTACACTCAACTCATCATCCATTACCTCTGTCTGTATTTTGAAATTCAACCTCTGCCAATGTTGGTGAATCATGCTCAAGGGAATTGGAGTGCAGTCCATCATAACCCTACAAAAAATGCGACATTGATTTAGTGACATAATGATTTAGACACAATATAATTATGAGTTTGTACATCATACCTTGAAAGCTCACATGCACATGGTAGTCCGTGTGTGGTCCGGAGCGTGTGTTGACATAATGAAGGGTTAAGTGAAACGGATCCAGTGTGTTGCATCTCATCCAAAATATGGTCTATAGCATTAGATGAAACTAAACCCTTAATTTCATCAAAAATCTTCTTCTTCAAGTGGTGTACTTTCACTCTACTCAAACTATGCTCGAAGTGCATTTTAAGGTCAGAATGTTGTATCCTAAGCATGGTCTGCATTCCATCCCAGCACTTACACAAATCTCCCCTACTGTCTCGTAATATTTGCTTCAAGTGAGAGTGTGCAGACTCAACTCTGTTGGTGGTAGTGTTGCCAAGGTGCATATGGTTATTTATCCATGCATCAATGAATTTTTCCTTGAAGGGGTCTAGCCAGGTGGTCCTGACATACTCTATGAAACTGGGATAAGGTCCTGCCAAGTCGTTAAACAGACCCAACTCATAATCATACTCTTCTGTGGTCTTCGCATGCACAACAGATTGAAATGCACCCATAATGTCATTAACAACAGATTGGTCTTTCACAATGAGCCTTGCTTTGGCCCTCACATTTTTCTTAATGTGAAATTGGCACAACAAGTTTGCAGATGTTGGAAATATTCCTGCCAGAGCATTCATCATACCCGTGTCTCTGTCCATAAGTATGACTTGTGGTACTTCATCCTGTCTCCTAAATAAACCCCTCAATTTCTCAAGAACCCATGCAAAGTTATCCATCCTCTCCCAATTGACATAAGCAAATGCAGCAGAGTAAGTCTTCTCTGTTGATGTTACACCAACGATCTCAACCAACGGATACCTGTACCGGTTGGTTTTATAGGTGGAATCAATCAACAAAACAACCGGGAAGGTGTTTAGAAGCTCAATGGAATCTGGATGTGCCCAAAAGATGTCCTTCACAACGGTAGTTCCCTCTGCAAGTCGAGTCCAGTAAACATAATTATCGCGTTGCAAATAAAACATCAGTTGTTGGAGCTCAGTCCTACCCTCACGCATAGCCGACCTTTGCCTTTGACGACAGTTGTAAATTTGTTTCACAACCGTATAGTTATCATCAGGCTTCATCAATTTCAGCTCATTCAGTATCAATTTTGGCCGAGTATGGTTCCTAGTCATTCTAGCCACTAGATCCTTCTCTTCTGAAGATAACCTACCAATGTACGGACGTCCTTCATGATAAGTAGCCATACCATGGTTATGAGTTCCATTCATAACCCTCAAAATCCATCCTCCAAGCTTCTTAATAAATTTCCCTTTCAGTCTGAACTGACAACAACATTTTCTAGTGTTCGTGCCTTCCTCAACATTTGTCTTGTAAGATCCAGCTTTATCACAAATCAACATGCAGTATTGTTTACCTGATCGTCGTCCGGTGTCAGATCTTCCTATAACAATCACCATCCCAAGAGATTTTCCAACCGCACGCACCCACGTCAGCAGCTCCTCACGACTAGGGAATAACTGAAATTCAATTACTAAGTGTCAGTTAAATAAATTCAATAGTTCGCTAAAATTAAAACAACTAATTCATTATTACCGTATCCGTTTTGAACGAACTAGTAAAATCTTGGGATTCTACGATGTCAGTTGTCATCTCATCTGCTACTGTTCGAACGGCCTTATGCGAACACTGTTCGAACGCCCTTACGCGAACACGTTCGAATGATGGTGTTCGAACCTAGCAAAGTCACACCCCATTAAACACTTGTTCGAACACGATCATTCGAACATGTTCGAACGACCCTGTTCGAACGGAGCGCGAATACAGAAAAAAAAAATGGCGTGAAAAACTGAAAACAGAACCAAAATGAAAAAAGTTTGGTAGGGTTATTACCTTGAGCTAGTTGCCAATGTTGGGTAGTTGAATAGGAGTGAATGATGAAGGTGAGGATGGGTGGGTTTGGAGTGGAGAGGGGGGGGGAGGTTTGGGATTTTAGAGGGGTGTGTTGTGTTGAAGGAGAAGAAGAGGGAGAGGGGTAGAGGGGGAAAATCAATTTTAAGTGGGGTTAGTTTAGTAAATGTGTAGGGTGAAGGGGTGTGTTTTGAGTAGGAGGGGGTGTGGGGAAAACAAAACCCGAAAATTTTTGGAGCTGCTAACGTCCGTATATTAGGATATTCATTTTCCTACCCCACATGTGGCCTTATATCTCCACCAATTTAATTAATCCCCATTTTACCCTTCTCAGATTTACTGCAGACAGATTTATCTATTTAAAATATAAATCTGCAGTTTAAAAAATGAATTACAGATTTATCAATTAAATAGATAAATCCGAAATTTAAAAAATGTATTACGGATTTATCTATTTAATTGATAAATCCGTTATTTATTTTTTAACTACAGATTTATCTATTAAATAGAAAAATTTGTAATTCATTTTTTTAAAAGATAAATCTGTAGTTGAAAAATCAATTACAGATTTATCTTCTAAATAAATAAATAAATCCATAATTATGTCAATATTTTTAAAAAAATTATAATTACTTTATTTAATTGGTTATTTTTATTTTTGATGACCAAGATCCCACCGTGTTTCCACCGGTATGAACCATGACCAAGTATTCTAACATGAGTAGTGTCCTGGTCAGCTAACCGTGTACTCCTATCCGAATGAGGCACGCGTCGGATAATTCTCCCGTCTCTACCTCTAGTCGGGAACACTGCAATAAAATAACAAAAATTAGTAAAAATATATCAATGATAAAAATAAAAATTACGGATTTATCATTTTAACATAAATCCGTAGTAAACAAATTCAAAACGAACTTATGTCAAAATGATAAATCGGTAACTCATTTCAACAACACCCACTATGGATTTATCTCCATAAAGTATCAAGTGAGGAGAAAAAAATTTGTCGGAAAAAAGTGAGGTGAAAAATGTCAGTAATTAGCTTGAAAAACTGGTGGCTCATGAGTCATGGCTGGTAGAACCGTAGAAATGAGGTAAGAGTTTAAATGAGTTGTTTTTTATTTTCATTTCACTTTTTTTTATCAGTATTTTCATTTCACTACTATGTGCTTTATGAAATTTGATCTTGACCAAAAAGAAAAAAAAAGGGATTCAAAGTTTCAATTCAAAATTTGCAAACTATGAAAATGAGGACCACCCATCACGTTTCAATGTCAAATACACGATTCCTTTTATTTTATTTTTTTATTATTGTCTGTTTTTATATCTTGATTTGTGCGTCTGTTTTTTCTTTTCTTATAATCACTTGTGTTTCTCTTTTTTTTTTTTTTCAATTACACAATATGCACTCACTTTTCAGTTTTCATAACTCTAAGTGTGTCTCTTTTTGTTGTTATTTTTGTTGTTATGTATTTTTCTTTTTGCCTTTTTCTTTCGTTTCTCTTTTATGGTGGGGTGTTTTATTACTTGGTTTGCTTTATTTGTGCAAATATGACCGTTCTGTTATGAAATTGATCCAAACAAAAGTAAGATATAACTATTATAATAAACTATAGATGAAGATGAAATAGAAGAAGAGAATGAGAGAAGAAAAGAGCATTTGCATTCTAGTTTTGAAGGTGTCATTTACATGGCCATATAAGTCCTATTTATAGGATACAAATCTTGTAACTTACAAGCACAAAGTTAAGAGCAATAAGAATGAATTAAAGCTCTTTACTCATGGGAGTTATAGAGTATCCTAGGTAAAATGAAAGGACTAAGGAGAGATGGACATCCACCAATTATTCATAACACTCCCCCTTGGATGTCCATTGAGGATATGCCTCATTAAAACCTTACTAAGAAAAAACCAGCGGGAAAAATTCTTAGTGAAAGAAAAAGAGTACAATATCATTTATGTGGGAACTGCCTCGTTAAAAACCTTTCTTGGAAAACCCAATGGGACAAAACCACGACAAGGAAAAACGAGTACAGTTTTCTCCCCCTGTTTGAAGAATCTCTTAAGAATATACATTTAGATTTTCTCCCCCTGATGCATATGAAGCAATATACTTCGTAATATATCCTCCTTTCTATTGAGATTCATAGTTGGTATTATCTTCGGGGTTTCTTCCTTGAATTGTTGGTATTCGAGCATGCTATGAGGAAGTGATAACTATAGATTGTTATGTAGATCATGATGATGCCTCAATGTCACCATATGTAAATAATCATATACTTCAGAACTGGCTTGATCTGGACTAGAAAAATATCTTGTATCTGCATGGTTAATTTGATGGACAGTTATTCATAAAATAATTGCTTCAATTCAATCGTAAAAATAAAAAATAAATATACCTCACTTTGTTCTAATGCATTTTGATTGGTGATAAATTTTATCTCACTAATATGTATCAAATAATATTATCACATCAATCCATATGACATCTAGTAATATGCGCGCACTAATTTAAAGTCTTCTAGACCGAGATATTTGATATCTTCTTGAGACACACATATTCATAAAATAATTGCTTCAATTCAATCGTAAAAATAAAAAATAAATATACCTCACTTTGTTCTAATGCATTTTGATTGGTGATAAATTCTATCTCACTAATATGTATCAAATAATATTATCACATCAATCCATATGACATCTAGTAATATCCGCGCACTAATTTAAAGTCTTCTAGACCGGGATATTTGATATCTTCTTGAGACACACATCATGTACTCAATAGAGATATAATTTATCATGATTCAATTAGCTAATTGATCGATCTGCAGGTCGAGACAAAACTTTGTTTAGGAGAAATATTTATTTAAGATATTTCTCTATATCTTCAATCCTTCTAGAATTTTTTATTTAGAGATCAACCAGAGAGGTTCAACCTCCAAATCCATCAAATATAGTTTGAGGTCCTTCATATCAAACTCTTTCTTTAAGCAATTTAAAATATGCATTGAGATGATTATACCACATGTGTGCAGATAATATTATCCCATGGAGGGATTATTTCAATTGGAGCAATCATCTCAAGAGTCCAAACAGCCAATATCGAAAAATTAGATCCTTCTGGGATCCTCATATATTCATGACTAAAAAATAAGCCATACAAAAAGTTGTGACACATCCATCGTTGTATTTAAGCCTTTCAAAATTACTTGCATTCACTACAGGTGAATTTATCTTCGAAATCAAATGTTAAGTTTGTGCGAATACTTTTCAACATCGAGTCTAACTAGATTCACATCTTCGGTTGTATTGACTATAGGTCGGAAAAACGTTTTTCGTTCCAATGCAAGTTTAATTCCGCTTCAATTGCATTTTTCTATTTTGGCCAATCATTGCTTTGTCTAAATTCTTAATAGACTTTGGTCCATGATCCTCTTCATCATTTATCATATTTAGCACTACATTATACACACACAAAATTGTCAACGTTGACTTTGTTTCGGTTCCATCATATTTCATTATTGACAAAATTTATTGAGATCTCATTTTCACAAATTTCAGGTACCTGATTAGTTCTTCTGGAACTTGAAAATTAATTATGTCAAATTACTCGTTAGGAGTTTCCATATCCTCTTTTGGGCCATCCTGCTTTTAAGCTCATTTCCTTGTTCTAGGGTTTTTATTCTTTGGAACCGACTAAACCACATGCTTCATGCGTGGTTAAGATTCATTTGCAACATCTGAGTGTCCAACAGGGACATTAATTTTATTTGCGTATTGCAATTGGTGAATAATTTACAAAATTTTGCAAATGAATTATTCTTTGAACTTCTGGTTCACATTGGTTTATAAGAGGATCAAGATAAGATAATAATAATTTATTTCAACTAATACTAACTTTCAGCTGCTTATCTCTCTCCCTAATGTTGAGAAAATTAATTCATCAAAATGATAATTAGCTGATTAAGCTATAAATACATCTCTGGCTATTGGCTCAACATACTTTATGATGGATGGAGATTCATATACTCATATATTCCCAACATTCATTAAGGATCCATCAAAAATATCTTAGATGGAGAATATTAGGTCATTGACCAAAAATCAATTGTAAAGGGGAGAACTTACAGATATATGTTAACTTATTGGCTTGATGCGTATCAATGTGTCAGCCTGCAAGATTGCATGTTCCCAAGTAGAAATTGGAAGTTCCATCTCATAAGTATTGGTCATATAATTAACTTTAGATGTCTAATGAATGGTTCTTCAAGACCATTTTATGAATGAACATATGCTATGTGATGTTCTATATAAATTCTAATAGTCATAAAATACTTATCAGATGCTTTCAAGATAATTCACATGATAAGCTTTTACTCGAATTAGTTGAGCAAACAATCTCACAAACTTCTGGTTGTGAGTTGATGACAATTATATATATATATATATATATATATATATATATATATAGCCATTTAGTTGATGCATCAATTAAAATAATAAAATATCTAAATGGTTTTTTTTCGCAGCATAATAGACTCGGGATGGCCCAGTCGGTCTTGCCAACAACAAACTTATTATGATCCATAAACTTCTGGTTTAAGGTAAGTCACATGATATAGAGACATTGAATATTTTCTTCATTTATTATTCAATTTGGTATACCCACTTAGATGAGTATCCTTGAAACTTAATTAGTTTCAATGAGACTTGAGAGAATCTAACACAATATCAATGTGTAATTTTGTTCCTTTAAGTAACAATACAATAGCTCTTCTAGAGTCATCTATTATATTTGCAAACTTCTGGTTTCAATTGGAAATAAGTACACATGCTATCATATGGCTTGTAAATGGTAAAACTGACTATTAAACTTCAGGTTTAATTTTTTTTTTACTATAAGTGCATAGCAAACTAATGAAAAGAAAAATTTTAATTGCTCTCATATATATTTGAATTGACAATGAATAAAAATAATGTATTAAACTCTTATCATTCAAACAACAAAATATATAAATACTACCTAATGCATATAACAAAATTACTATTTACAAACAAAGAATTAGGCACACACTTTTTTTTTCCTATATATTTATATGGAATTCCAAGCATGAGAAAGAAAATAAGTTACATATTCCATAATGCCAAAATAGTAAACCATTATTAGTAACACCAAAGGTCATAACCACAAATCATACTAATGAAAAGAAAACCACAACACATTTATTAAAAATATTAAAGAAATTAATTTTGTGTCAATCCGTTACTACATCATTATATTCTTGAAAGAGAACCGCAACACCATTATTAGGAGTAGTAAAGGATATAAACACAAATTATGATGATGTTATTCTGCAATATGAATGGCCATAACCACAATATTTGCCACACTCTAAAATTTTAGTATAAACCATTCAATTTTAGGAATAAAGTTCAATTGTTATGTGACATTTCACATTTTAATCAACAACATCTCATTTGATCAATCAAATTATGTCTAAAAACTTTCAAAATATTCTTGAAAGTATTTTCTTAATTTTGCTACTTCAAGAGCATAATTGTGAGACATAGAAATAAATTACTTGTTTTTCTCACTTTTCCTTGTTTCAAAGTATACTAAGATCAAGTAGATCTTACAAATTTCAATCACAGTCTAAAAGTCTAGTTCTTCAGGAACTCGACCAAAAATTTTTCATATTTTTGTGGTCAAAGAAGTTCAAAGAAATCTTTCATAAAGGATAATGGTAACATTTACTATGCCAACGATCATAACCTCAACTTTTGTTGTAACCCAAACTTTTAAGTTGATTCATTCTCTTCTGGGAATGAAGTTTAATCCATTGAGTGGTTTGCGATTATTCAATCACAATATCATAATCTTGATTCAAAATATTCTTGAAAATATTTTCTCATTTGTGCTACTCCAGGAGCATATTCAAGTAAAATTTCCCTTATATTCCTTTGATTCTATTATACTAAGATCAAATAGATCATTTAGATTACAATCATGGTCTAAAGATTCAATTCTTCAAGAACTTGACCACAAATATTTCATTAGTGATGATCAAGAAAAATCATACTTTCTAACTATTTGTTCTCCAAGAATTAGACCACGAGTTTATATGATTACCATAATTCTTTGAACAATCCTCCAAGGATGGTTGAATATTAAGTTTTTTTTTTTTAAGTTCTTCAAGAATTATCACAAATCTTCACATTTTAATCCTACAAGGATATATACTCGGATATTTTTTTTTTTCAGTTCTTCGAGATCTATATAACAAATCATCACAAAAAATTCTTTAATCAATCCTACAGGGATTCTTGAACATTTTTTTTCCTTATATCACAAACTTTCATACTTTGAGTAATCCTATAGGATGCTTCACTATTTAGTTATTTGTGCAATCCTTCTGGGACGCTTGAATGATGAATTCTTCGGGAATTCAACAAGAATATAGACAAACACGATATGCTTCAATATTAATTTTTTTTTTGTGCAATCCTTTTAGGATGCCTAAATGATGAATTCTTCTAGAATTTATCAAGAATACATAAACATGATAGTTGTCCCTATGCAATATAGGGATGCTTGAATATTAAATTCTTCAAGAATTCATCAAGAATAGACAAAATCCCAAGAAGGTAGCTTAGTTGGCGAGCTAAGGGATACCGAAGGAGTGCACCAAATGAGTGCAAGAAGGAGGTCCCGGGTTCAAACCCAGGAAACTAACATTTCCCCCACCCCCACTAACATTGCTTATAAAAAAAATCAAGAATAAACAAACATGCTAATTGTCTTTATGCAATCCAACAAGGATGCTTTAATGTTGAATTCTTCAGGAATTCATCAAGAATAGAAAATGATAACCATAGTAGCTAAATTAAATTCTCAATAAAATTTCTATACAAGAAATATAAAATGTTAACATGATAAAATAAAAGCTATAAGAAACAAATAGCCTCCAAGCTTATTAAGCTGTCATTTTGGTAGAGCTTCGTGCTGATAACGTGTTATGAAATTGATCCAAACAAGAGTAAGATATAACCATTATAATAAACTATAGATGAAGAAGAAATAGAAGAAGAGAATGAGAGAAGAAAAGAGCATTTGCATTCTACTCTTGAAGGTGTCATTTATTGGTTTTAGTAATAAAAACCTGAAAATACCCTCAAGAGTGTGTAAACAGTTAAGACATAGTCAACAAACTGTTTACCAACCAAAAGTCTCTAACTAACAAGTTGTTATGAAGTTAGAAAGGTAGTTACAACTTGTAACTAACTTAACAACCTCATATTCAACTACCTAGAGCCTATATATAAGGTCTTATGACCTTTACATTTTGTACAGAATATATAGCATACAGAATACACATCATATACAGTTTTACAATCAATAAAAAGTTTACAAGTTGTATTTTTACATTTGTGTGTGTGCTCAGTTCCTTTTTTCTCTGTTTCTTCTCCATTCAGTGCTGTGTCTTTAAGTCCTTGGTGAGTATCTTCAAGAGTGTTGAAAAGAACCTCACAAGAAAAGAAAGACAGCATGATTAGCAATCTGTTTCTGTGACTGAAACAGTGAAGTAAAGAAGAATAAGAGTGAAAGGAAGTTTATACCGTTTGTCAGGCAGTACTGAAGGCTTGAAGGTGGTGATTGATCACAAGGCAACCTGCAACAGAAAATCAGTACTTAGGGTTTCGGTAAAAGTCAAAACAGAACATATAATTTCACTAAGAGAGTGAAATATTACCTTGTGTGTGTTGCTCCTCCATCCAGCTACTGAAACCCAGATCATCTTCGTTCTCAGTGGCTCAACCAGAAAAGAAACAACACAAAAATCAGGTTTTGGTTGTATCAAGCGAAAGGAGAAAGATTTCAAAGATCGGTTTGGAGTTTTACCTTCACAGTGGTGACCGGTAGAGAACCCAAAGAAGAGGAAGCCATCGGAGCAGAAACTGAAGGAAGGGTTCTGTGAGAAGTGCTCAGATCGTAAAACGGAGGGAGGGGTTTTGATCGCGGAGCTGCGGTCTTTCCATTGCTGGTGTTTGTTTGTGGAACGAAGGTGTCTTGCTAGGTTTCCTAAGAAACCCTAGCAGAGCTCCATTGGAGAACCAAGGCAGTGTCAAGCTGAAAGGAAGAGAGGAGAAGCTGTCTGAGAGAGAAGTGACGAAACACGTGGTGTTTTGTTTTTTTTCTGAGCCGGGTCAAATTCAACGGATCTGGTTCCAGTGTGGTTGAGTGTCACTGTGGTTTGGGCTGGGCCAAGTGGGCTCACTTCTATTTCTTGCACCCCTGCATTTTAATCAATAACACCAAATCAGTAACAAATTTGAAAAAAAATTGCAAAAAATTAACATGGTATCTAAGAGCTGGTGACAATCCAGGGAAAAATCTCTATCTTTTTCAATTCTTTAGTGTTCTTTAAATTTTCTTGATACCTGCACAGTGTGAAACTGTACAGGTTTCTGTTATTACTAATTCTTGTTGTGTTTTAAGTGTTAGCAGGATGACTAGCAGTGGAGGACATGATAGCTATGTTCCCAAATTAAATGGGAAAGATTATGAAACCTGGGCCATACAAATGAGAGCAGTTCTTGGTGCTAATGGTTGTCTCTATGTTGTGAGAGATGGTCTTACACCCCTAGAAGAAAATGCTACACCTGCTCAAAGGAAAGAATTCACTGAAAATGAGCAGAAAGACTTCAAGGGACTGTCTCTAATCCACAGAGCTTGTGGAGAGGCAAATTTTGAAAGGGTAAGAGAATGTGAAACCTCTAAGGCAGCATGGGATGCTTTGAACCATTACTACTGTGGGTCAGCTCCTATCAAAGAAGAGAAATTACAAGCCTTAAGGGCCCAGTATGAAAGTTTGAAGATGAGGAAAGATGAGAAAATTACTGATTTCTTCAACAGAGTGAAGAAAATTAAGAATGATATGGCTCTTCAAGGAGAGAAGCTTGAAGAGAACAGTATCTGCAGGAAAATTCTGAGGTCAATGCCTAAGAAATGGTATGTGGTAACTAATACCATTGAAGAAACTACAAAGAATGTAGGCTTGAAGCTGGAAGAGCTTCAAGGGAAACTAGAAGCCAAGGAAATCAGGTTGGAGATCCTTGAAGAAGAATCTGATGAAGAGGACCAGGCTATGTATGCTGCCAAGCCTAAATCAAAGAAGGGCAGCAAAGGAAGCAACAACAAAAAGGCCAGTGGGTCTAAGGGTAAGACAGGTAGTTCTAACTCTAAATCAAATTCATCTAAACCTAACAATGCACACAAAAAGAAGGATAAATCTAAGGTGCAGTGTTATAGGTGTGATAGGATGGGACACTATGCTACAGAATGTCCCACTAGAAAAGGCTCTAAGCCTACTGAACCAGTGTCTGAAGCTAATGTGGCTAAGGAAGACTCTGGGTCAGACTCTGATGAATCTGATACTGTTGCTTTTAGTATGATTTTTGAAAATTCTCACTTGCTTAAACCTAGTATGAATAAGATTACTACTAAACAGAAAAGTGATGACTGTGTTGTATTAGTTGTAACCACTAAAAATGGTAAAACTATTACTGAAATCTGGTATCTTGACTCTGCTTGTTCAAATCACATGACTGGAAACAAGCAATGGCTTATTAATTTTGATCCTACTGTTAGAATCTCTATTAAATGTGCTAATGGAAGATCTATAGTTTCTAAAGGGAAAGGAAATATAGAACTAACTAGGCTGGATGGGGAAAAAGTAATAATCCATGATGTGTTATTTGTACCAGAGATTAGTTGTAATCTTCTAAGTCTAGGGCAGCTTGTTGAGAAGGGTTTCTCAGTGCTTATGAAGAATGCTAAGTTAAAGCTTTTTGACACAAGTGACAAACTAGTTTTAACTACCCTCCTAGCAAACAATAGGACCTTTAAAACAAGCATAAGCAAAACTGAGGCTGTGTGTCTAAGTACCACTACTGACTGTGACAGCAGTTTGTGGCACAAAAGGTTTGGTCACCTTCACTATAAAGCACTAGGTAATCTAAGCACTAACAAACTAGTTAAGGGACTACCTAGCATAACTGAAACTAAAGAGGCTTGTACTACTTGCCTAATAAGCAAACAACCTAGGAAGAGGTTTAAAAATCAAATGGAACATAAATCTAAAGATCTATTACATGTGGTATATTCTGATTTATGTGGACCTATGGACACACCATCCATTGGTGGAAACAGATATTTTGCTATCTTTGTAGATGAATACTCTAGAAAAATCTGGGTATATCTACTAAAGGCAAAAAGTGACACTTTCAATATTTTCAAAAGATTTAAAGCTTTAGTGGAGACTCAAAGTGGAAAAAAATTGAAAGTGCTAAGGACTGATGGTGGGGGTGAGTATACCTCAAAAGAGTTTGAGGAATACTGCACCTCCAATGGTATTATACATGAAGTTACCTCACCCTATACTCCCCAACATAATGGGATTGCTGAAAGAAGAAACAGAACTATTCTGGAAATGGCCAGAAGTATGGTAAAAGCTAAAGGGCTACCTAAAAGGCTATGGGCAGAGGCAGTTACAACTGCAGTCTATATCCTTAACAGATGTCCTACCAAAGGGTTGGAAGCTAAAGTGCCAGAATGTGTGTGGAGTGGTGATATACCTTCGGTGTCTCACTTGAAGGTATTTGGCTCTATTGCCTATAGTCATATACCTGATAGTAAGAGAACTAAACTTGAGGACAAAAGTGGACCTCTAATTCTTGTGGGATATCATCCTACAGGAGCTTACAGGCTACTAGACCCTAACTCTAACAAAACTGAAGTGTCTAGGGATGTGGTTGTGCTTGAAGACAAGCAATGGGACTGGACTAAGGCTGAACAGAGTGGTTCAGTGGACTCCACTACCATTGAGGAAGTCTTCAACATTGAACCAGATCCTAGCAATGAAAGTATTGATGATGAGGAACCTGTTCTACCTACTGCTGAACCTATGTTACCTAATGAGGACCAAAATCCACATGAAGAGGTGAATGGGCAGGCTGAACAGGGACTTAACCAAGCTGTACAGTTTCCTCCTAGGACTCAAAGAGTGAGAATACCACCTAGGAGGCTACTGGACTGTGATGTTGTAATGGATAATCAAGTGAATGATGATGGTGACTTGGTACATATGGCTATGCTAGCTGATGTTGAGCCACTTGATTATGTGGAGGCTCTAAAAACTAAGGAATGGAAAAGGGCTATGTTGGAGGAACTTGCCTCCATTGAAAAGAATGGAACCTGGACTTTAACAACTTTGCCTAAAGGAAAAAAGGCAATAAGTGTTAAATGGATTTTTAAATTGAAATTGGACCCTAGTGGCAAGGTGGTCAAACACAAGGCTAGGCTTGTTGCTAGGGGCTTCCAACAGAAACAGGGAATAGACTTTGAAGAAGTCTTCTCCCCTGTTGCTAGGCATGAAACCATAAGAATGGTGACTGCCTTAGCTTGTTATAATAATTGGGACTTGCATCACCTAGATGTTAAGTCTGCTTTCCTAAATGGTCCTCTAGAAGAGACTGTTTACATCTCACAACCCCCTGGTTTTGAGAAAAAAGGAAAAGAAGACCAAGTGTGCCTCCTACACAAGGCACTATATGGTCTGAAACAGGCTCCTAGAGCCTGGAATAAAAGGATTGATACCTTCTTTGTGAACCTAGGGTTCACTAAGTGTATCAATGAATATGGAGTCTATTCTAAAGGATATATGGAAACTGACTTAGTTCTAATTTGTTTATATGTAGATGATTTGCTGCTCACAGGAAACAACATGGAGCAAATCAACAAGTTTAAGGAGACTATGAAGCTTGAATTCGAAATGACAGATTTGGGAGTGCTGTCCTACTTTCCGGGACTTGAATTTCTGAGAATACCTGAAGGCCTAATACTGCACCAGAGGAAATATGCTAAGGAAATCTTATCAAGGTTTGCTATGGCTGACTGCAACTATGCCTTAAATCCTGCTGAAGGAATCTTAAGCAAAAAGGAAGGGGAAAAAGGATCTACAGTTGACCCTACTTACTATAGGCAGGTTATTGGAAGCCTAAGGTATCTGTGCCACACTAGGCCTGATATTCTTTTTGCTACAGGAATGCTAAGTAGGTTCATGAATGAACCATTGCAGCTTCACCTAAATGCTGCAAAAAGGGTCTTAAGGTATATTAAAGGAACACTTAGCTTTGGTATTTTTTTTCCTAAGAGAAAAGGAACAGAAAAGCCATTCTCTACTCTAGTTGCTTATTCTGATTCTGATTGGTGTGGGGATCAGCTTGATAGAAGAAGTACATCAGGTTATTTATTCAAGTTTCTGGGTGCCCCTATCTGTTGGAGTTCTAAAAAGCAACAAATAGTTGCTCTATCTAGCTGTGAAGCAGAATATGTATCTGCTTGTAGTGCTGCAACACAGGCAGCATGGTTAGAAGCCCTATTGAAGGAACTTCAAGTCAACCTAGAAGATGCTACTACTCTATGGATTGATAATAAGTCCACTATTTGTCTTGCTAAAAACCCAATGGGACATAGCAGGACAAAACATATAGAGACTAGGTTTCATTACCTTAGAGAACAAGTTTCTAAAGGGAAGCTAAAGGTGGAATATTGCTCTACAAAGGAACAACTGGCTGACATGTTTACAAAACCACTAAAGGGAGAAGTGTTCACAAGACTAAGGAGGGAAATTGGTTTAGTTGCATTCAACCAAAATGCAGCTAAGTCCTAAAGGCTTTCCTAGGGGCCTGTCCTAGGAGTTTATTAAGATCTGCTAATACCAGGGGCATGTCCTGGATTCTATTATTCTCTCCTAGTTCTTTTAGGTCTATGTTTTTATCCCTATGTATTTTAAGGTTTTGTATTAAAGGAGGGTATTGGTTTTAGTAATAAAAACCTGAAAATACCCTCAAGAGTGTGTAAACAGTTAAGACATAGTCAACAAACTGTTTACCAACCAAAAGTCTCTAACTAACAAGTTGTTATGAAGTTAGAAAGGTAGTTACAACTTGTAACTAACTTAACAACCTCATATTCAACTACCTAGAGCCTATATATAAGGTCTTATGACCTTTACATTTTGTACAGAATATATAGCATACAGAATACACATCATATACAGTTTTACAATCAATAAAAAGTTTACAAGTTGTATTTTTACATTTGTGTGTGTGCTCAGTTCCTTTTTTCTCTGTTTCTTCTCCATTCAGTGCTGTGTCTTTAAGTCCTTGGTGAGTATCTTCAAGAGTGTTGAAAAGAACCTCACAAGAAAAGAAAGACAGCATGATTAGCAATCTGTTTCTGTGACTGAAACAGTGAAGTAAAGAAGAATAAGAGTGAAAGGAAGTTTATACCGTTTGTCAGGCAGTACTGAAGGCTTGAAGGTGGTGATTGATCACAAGGCAACCTGCAACAGAAAATCAGTACTTAGGGTTTCGGTAAAAGTCAAAACAGAACATATAATTTCACTAAGAGAGTGAAATATTACCTTGTGTGTGTTGCTCCTCCATCCAGCTACTGAAACCCAGATCATCTTCGTTCTCAGTGGCTCAACCAGAAAAGAAACAACACAAAAATCAGGTTTTGGTTGTATCAAGCGAAAGGAGAAAGATTTCAAAGATCGGTTTGGAGTTTTACCTTCACAGTGGTGACCGGTAGAGAACCCAAAGAAGAGGAAGCCATCGGAGCAGAAACTGAAGGAAGGGTTCTGTGAGAAGTGCTCAGATCGTAAAACGGAGGGAGGGGTTTTGATCGCGGAGCTGCGATCTTTCCATTGCTGGTGTTTGTTTGTGGAACGAAGGTGTCTTGCTAGGTTTCCTAAGAAACCTTAGCAGAGCTCCATTGGAGAACCAAGGCAGTGTCAAGCTGAAAGGAAGAGAGGAGAAGCTGTCTGAGAGAGAAGTGACGAAACACGTGGTGTTTTTTTTTTTTCTGAACCGGGTCAAATTCAACGGATCTGGTTCCAGTGTGGTTGAGCGTCACTGTGGTTTGGGCTGGGCCAAGTGGGCTCACTTCTATTTCTTGCACCCCTGCATTTTAATCAATAACACCAAATCAGTAACAAATTTGAAAAAAAAATTGCAAAAAATTAACATCATTTACATTGCCATATAAGTCCTATTTATAGGATACAAATCTTGTAACTTACAAGCACAAAGTTAAGAACAATAAGAATGAGTTAAAGCTCTTTACTCATGGGAGTTATAGAGAGTATCCTAGGTAAAATGAAAGGCCTAAGGAGAGATGGACATCCACCAATTATTCATAACACGTTCTATATTTTCATGTTGTTATTTTTTTTTAAAATAAGTAATACTTCATTAATGTAGCACTAGGGGGTGCTCAAGCCTAAACAACAAGGTTACAAATTGTTTAGACAATGAAGTGGATTATTCCACCAAGATAAAATAGATAAATTAGAGTTACGGCCCATACTCTATAAACTATCCAACTTCACGATGAACTTTTGATACGAGTGAGAAGCGTGTTACTATTAGCTTGTTTGCTTTTGAAGATAACACTGTTACGCATCAGCCATAAACACCAACATGTTCCTAGCCAAATCAAGTGCTTGCTCTTGTTTTCCTTGCTCCCTTTGCAGATCTGTCCCATCCACCAAAAGTGATCAACCAGACTTTCATGTTCCACTGCCACCACTCCAAGCCACTCATATACTTTATACCAAACTTCTTTTGAAAAGCTACAATCCAAGAAGATGTGCTGAGTTACCTCGATGTGAAGGCTGCAAAGAGGACAAACGGCTTCAGCCTCCGATGCAATAATATTACGATGATAAAGTGTGCCTCGTGTGGGTAATGAATTACGGAATAAATGCCACCCAAACACTGGAACTTTGAACGGTGTTGCTGTCTTCCAAATCTTTTCTAACAGCCCTTTTAAATCACTGTGTGTTAAAGGATACATTTGCGATTAGCTATACTTGCAATACATATTTGTAATTAGGAATATTTTCAATTCAATTCAATAGATGACCTACTGCAGCAGGTAAACTGTATAGGCCACCTGCTGTCATAGGTCAAAAATCTGCTGATGCATATAAGCCATAGAAATCAAAATGTAAATCAACAATTGTAAAAAAAATCAATTGAGGGAAATACAGAGAAGCTGTAACAGGATTCTGTTACAGCATTTAACATTGAATTCCAAAGCTATCAATGGTGATCATCATCTTCTAACATGGTATCATCGAGTTCCGGCGAATCCTGGCCTTCCGCCGCCGCAAGGGACGCTGACGCAGTCCACAATGATGAAACAGTCGTCGCAAAAAACTCAGCCACAATCGCTACCTTCGATCTTCTCTCTATGAACACGAAAACATTTGCAGCCATTTCTGAGAAGCTTGACACCGAAAACTATCTTCTCTGGTGCCAGCAGGTGGAACCGGTGATTAAGGCACACCGATTGCATCACTTCTTAGTCAATCCAACGGTTCCTCTATAGTTTCTCACCGTTGAAGATGCTACCTCAGAAACTGTTAATCCAGAATTCACGAAATGGGAGCAACAAGACCAATTACTGCTTGCGTGGCTCCAATCTACTCTGTCACGCGAAATGCTCACTCGCGTCATTGGATCGAAGCACGCATGGCAACTCTGGGACAAAGTCCACTCCTATTTTCAAATTCACACTCAGGCGAAGTCGCGACAGCTCCGATCTGAACTGCGCAACACATCTCTTGAAAGAAAGTCAGTTTCGAAGTTTCTGCAGAAAATCCAGTTGCTCGTAGACTCTTTGAAGGCAATTGGTGAACCAATTTCGAAGCGTGAACACCTGGATGTGATTCTTGAAGGCTTACCACAAGATTATGAATCAACAATTTCTCTAATCTGTGGAAAATTTGATCCAATTTCGATTGAAGAGGTGGAGACTCTTCTTCTAGGTCATGAAGCGCGCTTGGAGCAATTTCGCAAATCCTCTATTCCAACAGTGAATATGACTACTGCCTCTACGAGTTCTGATCAGGATCAACCTCAGTAGGAACAAACGCCTAACAGCAACACCAACTCCTCTTTCACAGGTCAACGTGGAATGCGTGGTGGCGCTCGTGGTGGCCGTGGACGTGGTGGTCGCAGCAATGTGCAGTGTCAGGTTTGCTATAAGGTAGGGCATGATGCCTCCATTTGCTTTCATCGCTTCAAACGTGATTATGTACCTAGTGGCAATCTGTCTGCACCACCAAGCTCTGGCTTTCCCTCTCAGCCTGTTGCTCAATCACCATGGACTCCTCAGTCTGGTACTCAGTCACCATGGCACACACCTGCATCACAAATGTGGCCTGCGTATCCTTGGCATGATTATATTTGGCAGCAGATGCTCAATCCAAGGCCATCACCTCCACCACAGCAGCACTTGCTTTATTCTCCTATGCCTCTTGCCTTTGCTGCACCTGCACCTATCACTCCACAAGCTCGTCCTCAGGCCTTTCTCACAGCAGCTACACCTGCCACACCAAGCTATTATGGTGACACAGTAGCTTCACACCATGTGACAACACAAGGACAGCAGATTCAGCAACTCTCTCCGTTTGAAGGTCCTGATCAGATCTTCATTGGCAATGGTCAAGGTGTGACTGTCTCCTCTGTTGGTAATTCTACTTTTAAGTCACCTATTAACCCTAACAAGGAGCTAATTCTGAAAAACCTACTCCATGTGCCTTCTATAACGAAGAACTTGGTCAGTGTGAGTAGGTTTGGTAGGGACAACAATGCCTTCTTTGAGTTTTGGCCTGATTATTGCTTGGTTAAATCACAGGACACTAGAGAGGTCATGCTAGAAGGTGTTACAGGTGCTGATGGTCTCTATGAGTTTGCTGGTCTTCAACTCAAGTCTACCTCAAAACCTACCTCTGCTGAACATTGTATTACACCTACTGTTAATATGGTATCTGCCTTTAATAATACTTTCTCTACTTGGCATAACAGACTTGGTCATCCAAGTCTGGCTGTCCAAAAGGCAATTCTTAAACACTGTAATATTCCATGTACGAGCAAACAATCTCTTGATTTCTGTGCATCATGTTGTTTGGGTAAAGCTCACAGGCTACCATCACACACATCCACCAGTGAATACACAGCCCCTCTAACACTGATCTTCACTGATTTGTGGGGCCCTACACCTATACAGTCCTCTACGGGATTCACTTATTATATGTCCTTTGTTGATGCTCACACACGATTTACTTGGATTTACTTACTGAAGAAGAAATCTGATGCGCTTATCACCTTTCAACACTTCAAAACTTTGGTTGAAAATCAATTTCCATACAAAATAAAGGCTGTAGCACTCATTTCTACCCGGTAATTATGAGAGTAAAATCAGAGTTTTTAACAATAAAATGGATGTCACATTTTTCTAAAACAACTCGAAGGTTCTCAACATTGATTTTACTAGTTTTAATCATCAAAAAATCGTTGCAAATGTGGAAGGTTCTCAACACCAAAATTTATTCAATGACGCAGTGGAAAATTCAACAAGTTGTAATCATCAAAAAATCGTTGCAAATGTGCAAGGTTCTCAACATTAAAATTCAACAAAATGAAAGACATGAAAATAATCAAGCGATCATCCCCCCGAGTGCTACGTATCAGAGCGACAACACCGAACTAACGAGGAACTATGGTCTTCATTCGAGATCACCTGCACGTTACCAACATAGGGGTAACATTCAAACACAATGGGGTGAGATATCAAACAATATAAAGAATCGTATGAAAGACCGTATACACAGGTCAGAATATCAGATAATCACCACAGACAATTATGTCACAACAGTCAACCGATCAACAACAGCTTGGACATAACAGTCATTATCATCACAATAGTCAACATCAGCACAACAAACATATATCTTCACAACAACATCAAATTACAAATCACCAAGAATCATCACCAATGTCATGAGTAAATAACTGAGATGCAACCCACACCAACGAGTATATGCCTGTGGTACCAATCATCACCAATAAAATAGCCAATAAGGGCATCATCACCTATACGAGCATCACCATCATCACCTATAGCTCCAAGGCCGAAGCCTTCATCACCAAAATAATGCATATGAAATGTATGCGACACCATGATCAATGCACCAGAGACAATCAACAACAAAGAGCATATCTTAGCACAACAACGACATAAGACCCGACACTGGCCATAGGACTTCAACACAAAAATTCATCAACAGTTTGGGCCATTCGGCGGTACCCACCACCAAACAATGTGGGCCATTCGGCGGTACCCACAACAAAGTCAACAACAACATTTAACAACATAATCAACAACAATAGTCATCTAAGTTACACAACCACACCAATGTCAACAAATGGTCATAGACCCATCACCTATCACCTTAGCCAATAAAATAGGCACATCACCTGTCATATCATCACCAATTACACCAATCATCATCTATTACACCAACGCCTATAGGACAGTCTAATAACCTGACCATAACATCAACGACCGCCGACACCAGAGACAACAACTATGGGCGCTAAGGCGCCAACACGCAACAACAACAACGAGGAACAGCGGCAACAGCAGCAACACTGCCAGCACCAACAGCAACAGCAACCGCAACAGCAGCAACAATAGCAACAACGGCAGCAGCAGCAACACTGCAACAGCAACGGCAACACAGCAACACAGCAACAACGGCAACAATGGCAGCAACGGCGACCGCAACGGCAATGCTGCAACAGCACCAACAGCAACAGCAACACGGCGACAGCAACACGACAACAGCAACACCGCAACGGTAGCACAGCAACAGCAGCACAGGCACAGCAACACGGCAACGACAGCAGCCCAACAACACAGCAGCAACATGGCAACAGCATCACAGCAGCAACAGCAGCCCAATGACAGCAACAGCAGCCCAACAACACAGCAGCAACTTGGCAAGTGGCAACAGCGTCACAGCAGTAACAGCAGCCCAATAACAGCAACAGTAGCCCAACAACACAGCAGCAACAACAATTTCCAGCAAACATACCTCTACTTCGGTGAATTAATTAACCTATCAAACGGTATCGAAACTTAGCAAAGGACCCCTCTATGGAAAGCTAAGAATGTCTAGTTCCTGACTATAATTTTTATTTTTCAAAATAGTGGTCCAATTCGTACAGTTTTAGTAAATAAGCAACAAGGTTCAGAAAACAGGACAGCCACCATGACCTAGCTTGTGACACCTCTAAAATTATCAAAACTCAGTCAAATTACACGGGACTTGAGCCTAACCCGAAACAAATTGAGTGTAGTTTTCAATGAATCAAGAATCATTCAAAAAGGAGTTCAAACGAAAACGTTATACACGAAATACCGAACCTATATCCAGATTGCTTCCAGAATTTTGACCTAACTTGTGACACCTATAACTCGGGCTATACAACTCCAAATGCAACCAAACCAGTGCCAAATTAACAAGCATTAAATCTAGTTTCTTAAAAGGTAAACCACATAATTTTTGGACCGCTAGATTATTCCCAGTTACTGTATAACCGAACCTACATCCAGATCGTTTCCAGAATTTTAACCTAACTTGTGACACCTATAACTCGAGCTATACAACTCCAAATGCAACCAAACTTGTGCCAAATTAACAAGCAGTAAATCTAGTTTCTGAAAAGGTAAACCGCATAATTTTTGGACCACTAGATTGTTCCCAGTTACTGTATAACCGAACCTACACCCAGATCACCCCAAACAATGAGTTTAGCAACAAAATTGGCATCAAGACATAACATCAACATATAAAAAAATCATGACACACATGTAGTAATTATCAAAACCCTAACCCCACATGCAATCCCTCATACAACCCATTATAATGTTTGAATCACACCCTTACCTTAGCTTTTAGAAGTCGAATCCTAGCTTTCCTTCTCTCTCCTTGGTGCTAGGCCTCTCTCTCTCTCCTTGGTGGTGGATCACGCCTCCTCTCCTTTCCCCTCTCTAGCCGTCTCCCTCCTTCCTTCTTCTCACTTCTAATTCTATTTTTTTTATTCTTCTAAATGAGCAAAACCCTAACTAAGGCCCATATATTCTAACATTATCATTATTTTATTATTTCTATCACATAAACCCTATTTAATTAATTAAATAAATAACTAATTAATTTTGGGGCGTTACAACTCTCCCCCACTTAAAAGAATTTCGTCCTCGAAATTTAACTACCGACGTGAGCACCCTTCCACTAACCAACTAACGTCACCTCGACAACTAGTGCTGTCTAACATGCTGATCATTATTTCTTTGATTACCTGCGATAAGTGATTGGACGGCCGTCCCTCCTACTCGTTCAGCCAGATAACTTCAGGAAATAATAATTAGACTCACTCTCTAACGGTTCTGCAAGGACCCCCGATAGAGTTTTGGGCGTAATCGTGTCGGTACCACATGATCACCCCCAAGCTCTATTAAAGCTCCTTCTTATTATAGCATACCATGATTCCGCTGCGCTACTCTGATAAACTGATTTGTAGATATAAGCATTACTCGCATTCTACCTCACCCACCTATCCCTATGGTGTCTCATAGATTCACCCCAATACCACGACCAAAAGTTACCAAAGTGCATAACTTGTTCTTAAAACATATATCCATGTTATGCAAAACTAGGGACGACAATTTGAAACCAAATAATAGAAGTTTAGGCTGCCTACATACAAGTTCACACAACAAGAAGGTTGAAAACAAAACCGAAAACAAGAGGCACAGAGTTTACGCACAGAAAACGCAATAAATCACACAAGCAGCTCGGTTAGGACCGAACAATCCAAAAAAAGTTTACCTGATTCGAACAACCTGCAATGTAGACAATGGTTAGTACTAAAAGACAACAGTTGGTCGTTAACCGACACAACGACTCGACGACTTGGTCGGACGGACCAACCATTGCTCTGATACCACTATTGTAACACCCATTTCTACCCGGTAATTATGAGAGTAAAATCAGAGTTTTTAACAATAAAACGGATGTCACATTTTTCTAAAACAACTCGAACATCAAGCACTTTAAAACATCCACACCAAAATTTATTCAATGACGCAGTGGAAAAGTCAACAAGTTTTAATCATCAAAAAATCGTTGCAAATGTGCAAGGTTCTCAACATTAAAATTCAAGAAAATGAAAGACATGAAAATAATCAAGCGATCATCCCCCCGAGTGCTACGTATCAGAGCGACAACACCGAACTAACGAGGAACTATGGTCTTCATTCGAGATCACCTGCATGTTACCAACATAGGGGTAACATTCAAACACAATGGGTGAGATATCAAACAATATAAAGAATCGTATGAAAGACCGTATACACAGGTCAGAATATCAGATAATCACCACAGACAATTATCGTCACAACAGTCAACAGGTCAACAACAGCTTGGACATAACAGTCATTATCACACAATAGTCAACATCAACACAACAAGCATATATCTTCACAACAACATCAAATTACAAATCACCAAGAATCATCACCAATGTCATGAGTAAATAACTGAGATGCAACCCACACCAATGGGTATATGCATGTGGTACCAATCATCACCAATAAAATAGTCAATAAGGACATCATCACCTATATGAGCATCACCATCATCACCTATAGCTCCAAGGCCGAAGCCTTCATCACCAAAATAATGCATATGAAATGTATGCGACACCATGAACAATGCACCAGAGACAATCAACAACAAAGAGCATATCTTAGCACAACAACGACATAAGACCCGACACTGGCCATAGGCCTTCAACACAAAAATTCATCAACAGTTTGGGCCATTCGGCGGTACCCACCACCAAACAATGTGGGCCATTCGGCAGTACCCACAACAAAGTCAACAACAACATTTAACAACATAATCAACAACAATAGTCATCTAAGTGACACAACCACGCCAATGTCAACAAATGGTCATAGACCCATCACCTATCACCTTAGCCAATAAAATAGGCACATCACCTGTTATATCATCACCAATAACACCAATCATCACCTATAACACCAACGCCTATAGGACAGTCTAATAACCTGACCATAACATCAACGACCACCGACACCAGAGACAACAACCATGGGCGCTAAGGCGCCAACACGCAACAACAAGGAGGAACAGCGGCAACAACAGCCACACTGCCAGCACCGACAGCAACACCAACAACAACGGCAACAGCAACCGCAACAGCAGCAACAATAGCAACAACGGCAGCAGCAGCAACACTGCAACAGCAACGGCAACACAGCAACAACGGCAACAATGGCAGCAACGGCGACCGCAACGGCAATGCTGCAACAGCACCAACAGCAACAGCAACACGGCGACAGCAGCACGACAACAGCAACACCGCAACGGCAGCACAGCAACAGCAACGCAACAACAGCAGCACAGGCACAGCAACACGGCAACGACAGCAGCCCAACAACACAGCAGCAACATGGCAACAACATCACAGCAGCCCAATGACAGCAACAGCAGCCCAACAACACAGCAGCAACATGGCAACAGCGTCCCAGCTGCAACAGCAGCCCAATAACAGCAACAGCAGCCCAACAACACAGCAGCAACAACAATTTCCTGCAAACATACCTCTACTTCGGTGAATTAATTAACCTATCAAACGGTATCGAAACTTAGCAAAGGACCCCTCTATGGAAAGCTAATAATGTCTAGTTCCTGACTATAATTTTTATTTTGCAAAATAGTGGTCCAATTCGTACAGTTTTAGTAAATAAGCAACAAGGTTCAGAAAACAGGACAGCCACCATGACCTAGCTTGTGACACCTCTAAAATTATCAAAACTCAGTCAAATTACACGGGACTTGAGCCTAACCCGAAACAAATTGAGTGTAGTTTTCAACGAATCAAGAATCATTCAAAAAGGAGTTCAAACGAAAACGTTATACATGAAATACCGAACCTATATCCAGATTGCTTCCAGAATTTTGACCTAACTTGTGACACCTATAACTCGGGCTATACAACTCCAAATGCAACCAAACCAGTGCCAAATTAACAAGCATTAAATCTAGTTTCTTAAAAGGTAAACCACATAATTTTTGGACCGCTAGATTATTCCCAGTTACTGTATAACCGAACCTACATCCAGATCGTTTCCAGAATTTTAACCTAACTTGTGACACCTATAACTCGAGCTATACAACTCCAAATGCAACCAAACTTGTGCCAAATTAACAAGCAGTAAATCTAGTTTCTGAAAAGGTAAACCGCATAATTTTTGGACCACTAGATTGTTCCCAGTTACTGTATAACCGAACCTACACCCAGATCACCCAAACAATGAGTTTAGCAACAAAATTGGCATCAAGACATAACATCAACTTATAAAAAAATCATGACACACATGTGGTAATTATCAAAACCCTAACCCCACATGCAATCCCTCATACAACCCATTATAATGTTTGAATCACACCCTTACCTTAGCTTTTAGAAGTCGAATCCTAGCTTTCCTTCTCTCTCCTTGGTGCTACGCCTCTCTCTCTCTCCTTGGTGGTGGATCACGCCTCCTCTCCTTTCCCCTCTCTAGCCGTCTCCCTCCTTCCTTCTTCTCACTTCTAATTCTATTTTTTTTTTATTCTTCTAAATGAGCAAAACCCTAACTAAGGCCTATTTATACTTAGTTGGTCTAATGGGCTTTTCTCGTTCACTTATGCGATTTAATCATGGGCCTTTTCACTAACACTTCGGATTCGCTACTACTAACCCCCAGCCATAGGCCCATATATTCTAACATTATCATTATTTTATTATTTCTATCACATAAACCGTATTTAATTAATTAAATAAATAACTAATTAATTTTGGGGCGTTACTACAGGATTCACTTATTATATGTCCTTTGTTGATGCTCACACACGATTTACTTGGATTTACTTACTGAAGAAGAAATCTGATGCACTTATCACCTTTCAACACTTCAAAACTTTGGTTGAAAATCAATTTCCATACAAAATAAAGGCAGTCCAATATGACTGGGGTGGTGAATTTCGCCCATTCTCTCAACTGCTTCAGCACATGGGGATTGAACATAGACTGATTTGTCCACACACACACCATCAAAATGGTGTCATTGAAAGAAAGCATAGGCACACTGTTGAGTTGGGACTCACCTTGATGGCTCAAGCTAAGTTGCCACTCAAATTTTGGGATCATGCTTTCATAACAAGTGTCTTTCTGATCAACAGATTACCTACAGCCTCACTCAACTTTGACATTCCCTTTGTCAAGTTGTTCAAAATTAATCCTGACTACAGTGCCCTAAGAGTGTTTGGCTGTTCCTGTTTTCCCCTCCTAAGGCCTTATAACAAGCATAAACTTCAATTTAGATCACAAGAGTGTGTCTTCCTAGGCTACTCTCCAGCTCACAAAGGTTACAAGTGCCTTTCCCCTGATGGAAGATTGTATATTTGCAAGGATGTTGTATTCAATGAAATCAGGTTTCCATACTCAGAATGGGCAACTCCTAAACTCAAATTACCCACAATTAAGCCTGCTATCACAAGCAACATTCCTGTGATACACACACAGTACTGCTGCAACCTCAACTGATACTGTCTCTACTGACACTACTCCTGTGATGCATACAAACACCTCTACTGCAACAGCCACCTCCCCCACCAACACTCTGACACTCTCCCCAACAGCCACCGTCCCCACTGTTACTACTCCAACAGCTGTGCCAGTAGCCTCCACTTCACCTGCAGTAATCACTTCACCTGCAGTAACCAGTCCTGCTCCAACATCAACTCCAAATGCTGATAACTTCACTTCACCTGCCTCTCCTAGTACTCACAACATGCATCCTATGCAAACTAGGTCAAAGTCAGGCATTGTATGTCCTAAAATACATCCCACTTTGCTATTAACTCATGCTGAACCAAGTACCACTAAACAGGCCCTCTCTAGTCCTAAATGGCTGGCAGCAATGCAAGATGAATATAATGCATTACTGACTAACCAAACATGGCACCTAGTTGATCTCCCACCCAACAAAACACATATTGGGTGCAAGTGGGTTTTTAGGGTCAAGGAAAACCCGGATGGCACAGTCAACAAATACAAGGCTAGGCTTGTGGCCAAAGGCTTCCATCAACAATATGGGGCTGACTACACAGAAACATTTGCACCAGTCATCAAACCAGTCACTATCCGAACAATACTGACCTTAGCTCTCTCCCAAAAATGGCCTCTTCAACAACTAGATGTTAACAACGCTTTCCTAAATGGGATATTGGAAGAAGAAGTCTACATGGTCCAACCCCCAGGCTTTGTCTCCTCCATGGCTCATCAAGTTTGCAAACTGAAAAGGCCATTTATGGGTTAAAACAGGCTCCAAGAGCCTGGTTCAACAGGCTAAGAGAAAATCTGCTGAGCTTTGGATTTAACTCAAGAAAGTGTGACCCCTCACTATTCATCTACAACCACAAGTCAGCTCTTGTATACATGTTAGTCTATGTTGATGACATTATAGTGACAGGCAACAACTCCAATGTCATTCACACCTTAGTCAAGAAGTTGAACTCTGTATTTTCATTAAAAGATCTTGGCTCTCTTGACTACTTCCTTGGCATAGAGGTCAAATCTCAACCAAATGGTTCCCTCTATCTCACTCAGGGAAAATATATCCGAGATTTATTATCCAAAACTAACATGCTTGCTGTAAAACCTTTACCTACTCCTATGGTACCTAGTTGCAAACTAACCAAAACAGGATCTGAACCACTTGCTGATCCAACACTGTACAGATCTGTTGTAGGTGCATTGCAGTATGCCACAATAACAAGGCATGACATCACCTTTGCTGTCAACAAGGTGTGCCAGTTCATGGCAAGCCCTCTAGAGGCTCACTGGTTGGCTGTCAAGCGCATCCTAATATACCTAAAGGGTACTGCTGCATGGGGTATCATCCTCAAGCCAACTCTGTCTACTCCTCTTTCATTAACAACATACTGTGATGCAGATTGGGGATTAGACCCTGATGACAGAAGGTCTACCTCAGGAGCATGCATATTCATTGGTGATAACTTGGTATCTTGGTGGGCGAAGAAACAAGCTATTGTGTCTAGGTCCAGCACTGAGGCAGAATACAGGAGCCTTGCATTGGCTACAGTTGAAGTCTTGTGGATACAGTCTATGCTCACTGAACTGGGCATCTCCTTCAAACCCCCTACAGTGTTGTGTGACAACCAAATCACTGTATCTCTAGCTCATAATCCTGTTCTTCATGCAAGAACCAAACATATGGAGTTAGACTTGTTCTTCCTTCGAGAAAAGGTTCTGCAGAAGCAACTGTCAGTGCAGCACACTCCTGGTCAACTGCAAAGAGCTGATGCTCTAACTAAGGCTCTCCCCAATCAAAGGTTTGAGGAACTCAGATCCAAACTCACAGTTGTTGACACAAGCTGCTGAGTTTGTGGGGGCGTGTTAAAGGATACATTTGCAATTAGCTATACTTGCAATACATATTTGTAATTAGGAATATTTTCAATTCAATTCAATAGATGACCTACTGCAGCAGGTAAACTGTATAGGCCACCTGCTGTCATAGGTCAAAAATCTGCTGATGCATATAAGCCATAGAAATCAAAATGTAAATCAACAATTGTAAAAAAAAATCAATTGAAGGAAATACAGAGAAGCTGTAACAGAATTCTGTTACAGCATTTAACATTGAATTCCAAAGCTATCAATGATGATCATCATCTTCTAACACAGTGCAATCCATGATCAACACGCATAATTAACCAACCAACCATAGCAACTTCTGACAGTGAACAATTTAGAATTGTCTAGCAGCCAAAACCAGTCATCGTGTAGCTCTTTCTCAGGTTTTACGTCCTGCAAAATCACGTGCAAAATAGCTGCCTCCTCATTAACTACCGGGTCTCTCAAGTCCATCCACGGTTCTTTCCAAAACCAAGAATCTCCCTGCCACTCACCTACTTCAGCCACTGTCACTGATTGGGTATCACAAGCTGCATAAATGTTTGGAAAAACTGTGGATAAAGGAGCATGACCTATCCATTGATCGTTCCAAAAATCCACAAACCTGCCATTCCCCAGTTTTCTTCTAATACAAGCACCGGACCGCCCCTCATGATTAAGAGAGCGAACCAAGTTGATTAAATCTCGCCACCATATGGAACCCTTAACACCCCTTTTGAGAGCAGCCTGAGAACCGTGTAAAAAACAGCAGCAAAATCACCATACCTGTACTCCAACAAACTCTTCCAACTTGCATCGTCCTCCACCAATGACCTCCACTTCCACTTGGTCAAAAGAGCTTCATTTAATGACTCTAAATTTTTAATACCAAGGCCACCCTCTTTTTTTGATTTACATATGTTATCCCAAGCTACCCAATACATGGCTACGGCTTGTAGTACTAAGCCATTTGCTTAGTAATAGTTACTAAATCATTATTAGCCATTGGATTGACAAAATTTCAATGAAATTCAATCTAATGACTAGTATTTAATAAGGGTATTTGTGTCACATCCTTTTTTTGTGTTTTAATTACATTAAATAAATTATTAAATGTGTCTTTTTTTTAGGGATTATTAAAACAAATCATTTTTTTACTCTTTGATTTTCTCTTCCACTATCTTCTCTCTCACAATTCCACTATCTTCTCTCTCACAATTTTATATTACGTTCATCTGGCACGTTCTTCTTCTTCTTTATTTTTCACGCAAAAGAAGCCTAAAAAACGCACTCACGCCAAAAAATAAGACGCCCACGGGTGTTTAAAAAACAGACTCCGTTGATCCACGCCATTGAAGCACGCTCTTCCTTTACGCCATTGATCATGTCTCGTTATGATGTTGATGAACATGGGACTAAAATCAGTTTTTCATCGTTACTTGCGCGTAAGTCCTTTCATCTTCATTTGTAATATGCATGTACTCTCTCAATCACGCCACTGAGAGAACATTTAGGACCAACTACCCAAACTTGATATATTCTGTGGTTTCCACTAACCGAAGTCATATTTTTATTTGGTTAGATCGTACTAACCGAAGTTATCTTATTCCCTGGCTAGAATTGGACTAACCGAAGTTATGTTATTCCCTGGTTAGAACTGGACTAACCGAAGTTATGCTATTTTCCTGGCTAGAATTGGACTAACCGAAGTTATGTTATATCCTGGCTAGAAATCTACTAACCAAAGTTACGTTATTCCCTGGCTAGAATTGGACTAACCGAAGATATGTTATTCCCTCTCTAGAATTCCTCTAACCGAAGTTATGTTATCCTTTGGTTAGAATTGGACTAACCAAAGTTATGTTATGTCCTGGCTAGAATTTCACTAACCGAAGTTATGTTATTCACTGGTTAATGTCTATTAACAAATGTTCCGTACTTATGTGGTCTTTTTTTGTTTTTGTTGTTGCAGTACAGGGTTGTCAGCATCAGCATGAAAATCAAACCGACATGATTGTCTTAGATGCACAAAGTATTATTGATTGCTTTTTATTTTATTTGAATAATTTATTTGCATTGTGAGATGTACATGGTTAGTGTCGTCTAACCACCGCACTACATGATTTTGGTTTTGCAACATCTAACCAATTTTACTAACTGAAGTTATGTTATTCACTGGCTAGAGTTGGACGAACCGAAGTTATGTTATACCCTGGCTAGAAATCCACTAACCAAAGTTACGTTATTCCCCGGCTAGAATTGGACTAACCGAAGTTATGTTATTCCCTGTCTAGAATTCGTCTAACCGAAGTTATGTTATCCTTTGGCTAGAATTGGACTAACCGAAGTTATGTTATTTCCTGGCTAGAATTCCACTAACCGAAGTTATGTTATTCAAATCAAACAAATGTGTATGTTAACATTCAAATATATACTAATAATATTTCAATATTTCAATATATACTAATAATATTTCAATATATTATTCCTACGTTTTTAAAACTGTTCCTTGATTTTTGTTATTCAAATCCCATGATTAATGAGTTTCTAAAACTGTTCCTTGATTTTTGCTATTCCTACGTTTTTTTTTCTCCGCTATTAGTGGTAGACATTTACTCCAAATCATCCAATTTTTTTAAGCCTTATTTAATTAATATAGTAAATTACCTCTATAACCCTTTAGTAACTATTACTAAGCTACTAGCTTAGTAGCATAAGTCACACTCCCAATACATACCACGTTCACCTTCGTTAATCCCCCACAAAAAATCCCTTTGAATTTTCACCATCTCATTAATAATCTTCTTCGCTGCTTTGAAAAAAGAGAGAAAATAAAGTGGAATGCTATTCAATACCGAATTGATAAGAATTACCCGACCACCAATTGAAAGAGTGCGGCCTTTCCAAGTTGAAAGTCTCTTTCGAAGCATATGAAGCACCGGCTTCCAAGTTGAAGCCCTCCTCGGGTTGGCGCCCATCGGGATCCCCAAAAATTTAAACGGAATAGATTTCGTTCTACAATGAAGAAAAATTGAAGCGATTTCTAAAAAATCCTCCGAAATGTTAACCCCAATAAGTTTGCTTTTATTGAAATTAACCTTCAAGCCCGATACCAATTCAAAACTTCTCAGAATAGTTTTGATGCTCCATAAATTCCCCATGACGCTTTCCCCATCAACATCATGTCATCTGCAAATTGCATAATGGGAAAATTCAAACTATCTTTAACAGCAAAGCCTTAAAAAGAACCCATCTCCACCGCTTTTTTCACCAAACCCAAAAGCTCTTCAACTGCGATAAGAAACAAGAACGGAGATAGGGGATCCCCTTGTCTCAACCCTCTATGAACTTTGAAGTCATTAGTAGGACTTCCATTCACTAAGACTGACATGGTACTAGAGCAAATGCAAGCCCTCATCCAACTGATCCATTTCCCCGGGAAACCCATCCTTTGCAACATGTAGAACAAATAATCCCATGATATAGAATCATAAGCCTTTTCAAAATCTACCTTGAACATCAAGCATTCCTTCTTCATCATCTTCGCCAAGTCAACTAACTCATTAACCACCAATACCCCATCCAAGATCTGTCTACCTTCTAAGAAAGCTGATTGGCAATTTGAAATAATGTTAGGTAACACTCTCTTCATTCTATTGGTTAGGACCTTCGACAGGATCTTATAAATGCTGTCAATCAAACATATGGGTCTAAACTCCCCCCCAAGCCTTGAGGATTGTCATTTTTAGGGACAAGCGCAATAAACGATGCTGAGATAGCCTTGGGTAGGAAGTCCTTATAATAAAATTCATTAAAAAAATCCACCACATCTTGTTTCAACATTTCCCAGCACAACTTAATGAAACTTAAATTAAAACCATCCGGCCCCGGGCTTTTATCACCATCACAATTCCAGACTTGTTGCCTAATCTCTTCTTCAGTAAAGGGTTCTATCAGAGAAGAGGAGGCCGTACCTGAAAATTGTTTGAAGGAAACCCCTAAGCTTAGGACGGTTGTAATTTAGCTCCGCAAAACCATTCTTGAAATTATTCATTACAATAGACTTAACTTGATCTACCTCCACCAACACCCCATTATCACCAACAATCACAACATTACATCTTCTTCTTCTATACTTCATAAAAGAATGAAAATACTTTGAGTTCATGTCCACCTCTTTTATCCACCGAGCCCTTGATTTTTGAGCCAAACATGGCCTCATTGGATCGAATCTCCTTCCAAAAAGATCCCGAAACCTCCTTTCTATTCACCACAACATCACTATCCCAAGCTTCACAAAGAACTTGATCCATAGCATTCAAATCCCGAACCAAAGCTTCAATACTCAAATCTAACCTCCCAAAGACCTCTTTGTTCCAGGTTCCCAGCTTCTCCTTAAGCAACTTTAACTTTTCCTTGACCACGAAAGCTTTAGTTCCCGAAATAGAAAAATTCCCCCAACAATCTTTAACAAACGGCAAAAAACCGTCGTGTTCAAACCAAGCATTAATGACACGAAACGGCTTGGGACCCCAATCCTTAACTGAGTGAAGGAGCCAAATCGAACAATGATCTGATATGTCACGGTTACCAATCCATTGACCCGAAATACCCCATAGATCAATCAACCCTTCCGAAATGAGGAACCTGTCTAGTCTACTCATAGAGATACCATCTGAACTGAAACGAGAGAACTTTTTACCCGACACATGCACGTCGGTAAGTTCCATATCAGCTATGAAATTGTTAAAATCAGATATTTCAATGGCTGAACTATCACCACTCCTCCCCTTCCTTTCAGTCACACTCGTCACCGCGTTGAAGTCTCCTACAATACACCATTCACCTATTACCAAACTCTGCTTAAGACTCAACAAATCAGCCCACAGTCTCCTTTTACCACTAATATAGAACAAGTTGTGTAGACGTTAATGATGTGCACCACAACATTCAGAACCTCAACACTAACACCGACAAAACCATCCCCAGAGAAATGCGAAGAAACTGTGCAAGAACCATCTAATCACGAACATAAAATGCCACCGACAAACCTCTAGATGGTTGCGCTACCCATTTGAAAGGTTATTACCCCATAATACACCCACCTCCAATTCTGTTATCACTTCCCTCTTGGTTTCTTGTATGCAAATGAATGAAAAATTACCTGAACTAATAAGAGATGCTAAACGACGATGTTTGCCACGGTCGCCCCACCCACAGATATTCAATGAAAGTAAATTCATGGAATACCGACACTAATCACCCTCTTGCTACATGCTGCTTCATCTCTTCTCTCCCCCTCCTCAATTATTGTTATTGTTACTATATCTCTTTTACTTTTTAATTTTAATATATAAAAAAGAACCGTGTTATTTTATTTTCACTTGCTTTATTCTTTTTATAGTCTTGATTTAATACTACTTTTCAAGTTACACATGTGACGACTTTACAATATACCATTTAAATTAGGCTAAATAGCACTTTTGGTCCTTTATGTTTGCTCCAGATTTCACTTTGGTCCTTTATCTTTTTTTTGGTCCGTTTTGGTCCCTCGTGTTTCATTTTTGTTTCATTTTGGTCCCCTGACGTTGATTTTGACTAACGGATGCCACGCTAGCAGTTAACTGCTGACGTGGCGTCCGTTAGTCATTAAATGACGTGGCATTTATCTTTTTTTTTTAATTTTAAAAACACAATTAACAAATTAACAAATAACTAAAAACATTAAAATCTGAAAAATTAAATTAACAAAAAACTGAAAAATTAAATTAACAAAAAACATTCAACATTCAACAATCGAAGGCTACAGAATTGCACAGAAATCTAATTATCATTGTTCTTCTTAGATTTTCTTCTCTCACTCTCTCTGTCTTCCAACATCAAAATCAATTTCCAGCAATTAAACAACAGTTGTTGCTGAACATCAATTAAACAGCAATTTCCATCATCCTTCCAACATGAGATCTGCGTTTAAACAACCGAAGCAGAACAATCGCTGTTGCTGAACAAACGATGTTGTTGCTGAACAATCGTTGTTGTTGTTGTTGAACAAACAAAGCAGAACAATCGATTAACAAACCCAGATCTGCATTTCTTTAGTTCTGCGTTTTTGTTGCTTAACAGTTCATCTTGTTCTGCGTTTCTGGGTCCTGCTTGTTCTTCATTGTTCATCTTGTTCTGCGTTTCTGTTGCTGAACTGCGTTTCAGCCTGTTCTGCGTTTCCTCTCTCTCTCTCTCATACTAAACGAAGAACAAAACGAAGATTCCAGATTCTAGATCTGCAAAAACGAAAACGAGATGGGTTTAACAAAAATGAAAACGAAGAAAAACGAACCAGATCCGCGAAAACAAAAACAAAGAAAACTGAGAAGAAGAACCAGATCATGTTGTTTTGCTGGGTTTCCATCAAGATCTGTTGGAAGAAGATGGAACACGTTCGCAGGAGGAAGGGATTTTCTGGGAAAAAAATAGAAAAATGAATTAATTGTTTTAATGTTTTAATTAGAATTAAATAATATTAATTTTTGTTACATTGGACGCCACGTCAGTAGTTAACTGCCAGCGTGGCGTCCGTTAGTCAAAACTAACGTGAGAGACCAAAATGAAACAAAAACGAAACATGAGGGACCAAAACGGACAAAAAAAAAGATAAAAGACCAAAGTGAAATCTGGAGCAAAGATAAAGGACCAAATGTGCTATTTAGCCTTTAAATTACTATCCATGTTGTCCATCACAATTGCCAACGTACATCATTTTCCTAAAACTGGATCATGTGTTTAGAAGGTGCTTTAGAAACAAAAGTTGGCAGTTATTGGGCTATTTATTGAAATTACTCATATGTAAATAAACCTTTTTTTAGGTCTCATATTTTAAAAATTATTAAATTTTAGTTGCTAAATCTCATATTCTCATTGGCTTATGTTTGAATTTCTTGTGATCTATTATTTGATAAGTGCTTCCGTATATTTTTTTTTGTTACCATATTTTTGGTGCGCAGCTTCTACCGGCTTTGCCGATGACTAATTTACGTCGGGGAACCTGGCTGACCATGAGTACCCGATTTTGCCGGGCCGTGTGGTTCTTCCCTTCCGTATATGCATAACTCCTCATAGTACCACCACTTAAAAAAATGCATTTTTATAAAAGATTGGAGCAACATAAGAAATTATCACGTTAAGGATTTTTCAATCAAGTCCATTTTAAAATGGATTAACTCATTTATTTAAGGAAATATTGGACCTAAATCAATCAGGATTGGTGTGCTCGAGTTTGCATCCCTTGACTATTTTCGAGCTTAGTCCCCTTAGTGTGGGTCCTCTTGTGCTCGCTGATTGTTTGGGAACTCTGATTCTCCGTTGTGTTTGCAATTAGTTTCCCTTTGTTGTTTGGGGCCTAACCCCCATTTTATACCAAAAAAACTGTAAATGTTTGTCAATGGCACTAATTTTTTGGAAATTTATTTGAAAAACTCAATGTGTGTTTATGACAAAATTAGACTTGGCTTTAGGAGGGTTTGGGAGGGGAGGCCTTTGGAGTAATAGAGAGTATATCTGTACGGTTAGATTGGTACAGTTCTAGCCTAGTAACTAATCTAGTTAGCACAGTTACACGGTAGATGAATTAGTTTAGATTTAGTTAAACTCCAACTAATTCAGTTGAATCAGAACAATTATAAATACAATTGTAATAACTCTCTCTCTTAATCAAGTATTCAGTTTCACTATATTTCACCGCTTCTATTATGGTATCATTCGCTCAAATTTGGTCCTGATCCCCAAATCGCACCTTTCGCCGCGCCAACCATTGTCGCCGTCATGGCAAATCCAGAACAATCACCACACAGTGATGGTTCTCCCTCTGGCGCAGCTTCCGTGTTTCAAACCACGACGAACTCGTCATCGTCAACACATTTCACCAATGGTCCGAAGCTCTCCATCAAACTCGACGATCGCAACTTCCTTCTATGGAATCAACAAGTGGAAGGCGTCGTCAAGATGCACAGGCTTCATCGCCTCTTGGTGAACCCTAAAATTCCTGCGAAGTACGCCTCCGAAGCCGATCGACTCGCCGAATCGTCTCCGATGAGTTTGAAAAATGATTAGTCCAAGATCAAACACTTTTCACTTGGTTGCTCTCTACTCTATCCGAAAGCGTTCTTCCTCGCGTGCTCAGCTGCTACCACTCATGGCAAATGTGGGAAAAACTTCAATAACACTATTTCTCGCATCTCAAAGCCAAGGTTCGTCAGCTTCGCAACGAATTGAAGAACACAAAGAAAGGATCCAACGCGATCTCTGAATTTCTCACGAAGAATCACTCTCTCACCGATTCTCTCACGGCGGTTGGGGAAACTATCACTGACACCTATCTCACCGATGTCATTCTTGACGGTCTACCGGAGGAATTCAATCCCTTCGTCATGATGATCTTCGTCAAGACCGATCCTCCTTCACTCAGCGAAATTGAATCGCTATTGCTTGTTCAAGAATCGCAATTGGATAAGTACCGCCAAGAATTAGCTATTACCACTGTTGCTTCAAATCTTGCTCAAGCAACCTTCAATGCTACTCAAGATACTGGCTCGCACCAAGGACACAACTCAGGTAGTCAATTTGGCCGTGGACGTGGACGCCAAGGGCGCAACCGTGGCCATGGAAGAACTCGCAACACCACTCCTCGCCCTACTTGTCAACTTTGTGGTCGCTATGGCCACTCTGTCCTTGATTGCTGGTTTCGCTTCGACGAAACTTTCGTTCCACCAGCCTCTGTGTCTCAAGCAGGCAGCAGTTGCAACATCAACGCCTCAACTTCCAAATGCCAACTCTGAGGAAGCTACCACTTCTGCAACTCCTCAAGTTAACCTAGCTGAGGCAATGTCACTGGATGCTACAGGTATACCTTCTAAATTACCTTCTAGTGATAGTGAAGAAGAAGACTGGCATGGTGACACCGGTGCTACGCACCATGTCACAACCAACCCTACACATTTAAACAATAGTATACCATATTCTGGCAGTACACAGGTTAGAATGGGAAATGGCCAGGGTGCATCTATATCCTCCATTGGATCCTCTAAATTCACATCACCAATACATCCACATATCAATCTTGTGTTAAATAACTTATTGCATGTACCTCACATCACTAAAAACCTACTGTCAGTGTCTAAATTTGCCAAAGATAATCATGTTTCCTTTCAATTTAATGAATCTAACTGTCTTGTTGTGTCACAAGCCTCTAAACAAGTGGTTTTAGTTGGCACTCTTGACAAGGATGGACTCTATGTCTTCAAGGGTCTGCCAATTGCTAAGCATCACCAGAATTGTTCCAAACAGTCACAAATTTTACTTTCTAAGTCTTCTGGTAATTCTGTTAATTGGAATCTGCTAGCATGTCACATTCACAAGATGTTCACACACTATGGCATGCCAGACTTGGTCATGCCAACTCTCAAATTGTTTCACATGTATTAAAACAGTGTAATGTGTCTGCTTTATCAAATAAAAATGATTCTCATTTCTGCAATTCTTGTAGTATTGGCAAATCACATAGGTTACATGCACCACCATCTCAAACACAATACACTGCACCATTTGAGTTAATTTACACTGTCCTTCACCCATTGCCTCTACTGGAGGACATTATTATTACATAGCCTTTGTAGATGCCTTCACTCGTTTCACTTGGATATATTTTCTCAAACACAAATCTGAAGCACTAAAAGCATTCACTCTGTTTCATACATTAGTTCAAACACAGTTTTCATTGCCTATTAAATCTGTTCAGTCTGATGGTGGGGATGAATACCCACCCTTCACAAAACTGTTGACTAGTATGGGTATCACTCACAGGTTCACATGTCCATACACATCTCATCAAAATGGGTGTGTAGAAAGAAAATATAGACATATCACAGAGATGGGTTTTACCTTACTGTCACATGCCTCCTTACCCCTTAGATATTGGGACCATGCCTTCACAAATGCCATTCATCTCATCAATAGACTACCCACGACTGGCCTTCCTACATTTATCTCACCCTACCAAGCCCTATATCACAAAGAACCTTCCTACAGTCACTTCAAAACATTTGGATGTGCTTGTTTTCCCCACCTCAGACCCTTCAACAAACACAAATTCCAGTTTAGAAGCTCCATGTGTGTCAATTTAGGCCTGTCAGCCACTCACAAGGGCTACAATGTCTCACCTCAGAAGGTAAAATTATAGTCTCTAAAGATGTTCTCTTCAATGAAATGCATTTCCCATATCCAACTATGTTTCCAACCATAACACCCTCTAACACTACTGAACCAACAAGTACTTCCTTACCAATACCCACTTTCACCAATCCACCAGTAACTCAACCCACACTAGACACACCCTTCACCACTGAACCAGACACTCCTACTTCACAAATCCCTTCAAATTCCCCTCCTGCTACACCAGAAGAAGCCCCACACACTGACTCATAAACCCTTCCAACTACCTCACACACATCAATCCCAGCAACCACTCCACCCTCAATCACTCCTCAACCTCAAACACAAACTGAACCAACCCCTCCACCCACCAAAATCCACCATATGATCACTAGAAAGGACACAGGCTCCTTGAAACCAAAAGCTTTCCTCACTCACTGTGAGCCAAATTTCGTCAAACAAGTCCTTGCTGTCCCTCAATGGAAAGCAACAATGGAAACAGAATATCAGGCCTTTGTCACCAACAACACATGGAGCCTCACTACTCCCCCACCCAACAGAAAAGCCATAGGCTGCAAGTGGATCTTTCGGGTTAAAGAACACCCAGATGGTACAATCAACAAATATAAGGCAAGATTGGTCGCCAAAGGCTATAACCAACTGTCAGGCCAAGATTTTGGTGAAACTTACTCACCTGTCATCAAGCCAGCAACTATAAGAGTGCTCTTATCCCTTGCTATCCACAACAGATGGGACATTCAGCAAATAGATATCAACAATGCCTTCATTAATGGACATCTCCAAGAAGAAATCTACATGACTCAACCACCTGGTTTTGTTAGCAATGACAAAACTCAGGTGTGCAGACTTCAAAAGTCCATGTATGGCTTAAAACAAGCCCTCAGAGCCTGGCATGACATATTAAAACAGGTTCTGCACCAGTTTGGATTTATTCCCAGCAGATGTAATCCCTCTCTCTTTGTGCATTCATCCCCAGGATTCCAATTGTTTGCACTTGTATACGTTGATGATATCCTCATCATAGGTTCTGCATCATCACTGATACATGATCTCATTAAGAAGCTCCATGCAACTTTTGCTCTCAAGCATCTAGGGAAACCAGATTACTTCCTAGGGCTTGAGGTCAAATATCAGCAGAATGGCTCAGTTGTCGTCACTCTGTCTAAGTACATCAGAGATCTCCTCCAGAAAGCTTCCATGAGTGATTGTAATGGTATGACTACTCCAATGGCCTCCACCACCAAACTCAGCAGATATGGCTCTGATAAGCTCACTGATCCACACTTATACAAATCTCTAGTGGGTGCCCTACAATATGTTACACTCACACGGCCTGAAATAGTTTATTCAGTAAATAAAGTCTGTCAATTTCTCGCAAAGCCACTTGGATCACACTTCAGAGCAGTCAAAAGAATCCTCAGATATCTTGGCAGTACTGCAACTCATGGTCTGTATTTTCAAGCATCACCAGCAGCTGGTCCTCTATCTCTTCGTGCTTACAGTGATAGTGATTGGGCCAGTGACCCAGATGACAGAAGATCCACATCAGGATCTTGTATCTTCCTTGGGCCCAACCTCATATCATGGAGCTCCAAGAAGCAAACACTGGTAGTCCGTTCCAGTGCAGAAGCAGAGTACATGGGGCTAGCCAATGCCACTGTAGAGCTTATGTGGATTCAATCCCTGCTCAAAGAACTAAACATCAAACATCATCCTCCTGTGCTCTTGTGTGACAATCAAAGCGCAGTCCAAATTGCTCACAATCCTGTCTTGCATTCAAGAACTAAACATTTGGAATTGGACATTCATTTTGTAAGGGAAAAAGTCCTTGCCAAAGCCCTCAGCATTATACACGTACCAGCTGCAGGACAACTTGCTGATGCTTTAACAAAACCATTACCAGCTGCACAGTTTCAGATTCTCAGAAACAAACTTAAGGTTGTTCCTTTCCCCTCCTTAAGTTTGAGGGGGGAGTAATAGAGAGTATATCTGTACGGTTAGATTGGTACAATTCTAGCCCAGTAACTAATCTAGTTAGCAGAGTTACACTGTAGAGGAATTAGTTTAGATTTAGTTAAACTCCAACTGATTCAGCTGAATCAGAACAATGTATAAATACAAGGTTTAAATATATATTACCCCCCTGCAAATATACCCATTATCCAGTTACCCCCCTACAAAAAAAACATTTAAAACAAACCTTGCAAAATATAAAGTTATCCAGTTACCCCCCTGCCGTTAAATTTTCTGTTAAAAAATGTAAAATGTCACATATCCAGTTACCCCCTGCCACGTGTCACCATATTATTGGGCCTTTGTGACACGTGGCAATGACTGCCACGTCAGCATCCTAGTCAACCGTGCCATGTCAGCAACCAATGGATGGCTGCCACGTGGCACTACTTATATCACTCAAAAATAAAGAATTTTGTCCCCAATGAGTGTTGAACCCGTGACCAGCCACTCACACACACGCCCCCTAACCACTGAGCCACATTTGTATTTGTGATTACTAACTCAACTACCAATATATATTACATAATTACTACTTAAATTAAAAAAAAATCAACTAATTAAACATCAGATTGAAGAACATCTGGGTAATTAAACATCAGATTGAAGAACATCAGATTAAACATCTTGAAAACTCAGATGCGTATCTTCCTCATCATCGTTCCTCATCAACGATTTGAATATGGTTACAGATCTGAACAATTTTGCATTTTGAAGATTTCGTTTCTAGACAAAATCAACCAAAATCAAACAAAAATCTGAACAAAAACGATGATGAACGATGATTGAACGATGAAGATTTCGAACGATTGATGATGAAGATTTCGTTTCTGGGTAAATGATGATGATGAACGATTGATGAGACGAACTGAGAGAGAGGAGAGAGAGAGAGAGACGAACTGAGAGAGAACGATTGAAGATCTGTTGAACCCAGAACCAACAACAAGCCTGATTCTGCTTTCGATTCCACCGATTCTGTTTTCGATTCCTTCACCCCCTCCGATCCTGATTCAAGAACCAACAACAAGCCTGGGTTTTTCTCGTTTCTCTCGATTCCTTCGATCCTGATTCTGCTTTCGATTCCTTCGATGCATTTCTAATGTGGGAAGATGATTTCTAATGTACAAATATATGTTACAGATCCACTTGCGTATTGATGATGAACTGATGATTGTTTTCAGTTTTAATTTCTGGATGCATTTCTGATGAATGATGAACGTTTCGTTTTCCTCCAGAATTTCGTTTCTGTTGATGATTTTTTTTTTAATTTTATTGACAATAATGTAATATATATTAGTAGTTGTGTTAATAATCACAAGTAATAACGTGGCTCACTGGTTAGGGGGTGTGTGTGAGTGGCTGGTCACGGGTTCAACACTCATTGGGGACAAAATTCTTTATTTTTGAGTGATATAAGTAGTGCCACGTGGCATCCATCCATTGGTTGCTGACGTGGCACTGTTGACCAGGATGCTGACGTGGCAGTCAGTGCCACGTGTCACAAAGGCCCAATAATATGGTGACACGTGGCAGGGGGGTAACTGGATATGTGACATTTTACATTTTTTAACAGAAAATTTAACGGCAGGGGGGTAACTGGATAACTTTATATTTTGCAAGGTTTGTTTTAAATGTTTTTTTTTTGTAGGGGGGTAACTGGATAATGGGTATATTTGCAGGGGGGTAATATATATTTAAACCTAAATACAATTGTAATAACTCTCTCTCTTAATCAAGTATTCAGTTTCACTGTATTTGACTGCTTCCATTATGGAGGCCTTAGTCTACATTTTAAAATATATTTAATATTGTAAAAAATTAAAAGAATAACATAAAAAATAATGATATAATATTGTTTTTTTTTCCGATTAGCAATGATATATTGAATAGAGCATTAGGTATACTCAAAACCAGAATAACACAAAGGAATAAGAGATTGTTGATAACTAGAACTTCCTCCCGTGCGATGCACGGAGTTATGATTATTTAAAATATATATAGTATTATACATAATTTATTAAATCATTTAAACTAATAATTTAGTTCAATACAATTCTATGGGTTAAATATTTATTCAATTATTTGATCTAAATATGAAACAACAAAAAAAAACGTTTTTATAAAATTATTAATAAAATCATTTTAAATAATTAATTTTTTTCTGAACCCTAAAGTACCCAAAAACATACCGCTTACTGTTGCAATTTACATATTTTGTCATGAAATTAATTTTTTCACCAGACCAGTTATTGAGAATGAACTTTGTGTATTTGAACATTTAATTTTTTTCTTAACTCTAAAATACTCTAAAACACAGTGCTTAGTGTCGCATTTTAAGTATTTTGTCACGAAATTAACTTTTTCCCACCAAATCGATTGTGGAGGAACGAACTTCGCGTATTTGAACTGTTAATTTTTTTTTGAACTCTAAAATACCCCGAAACACACTGATTAGTGTTGCACTTTATATATTTATTGATTTGTGGGACCTCCACACCCTCATTTCTACACTCATATCATGATTTTTGGGACCAACACATCCTCATTTCTACACTCATACCATGATTTGTGGGCCCTACTTCCTATCATTTCCCTCCTAAAACTTACTTACATTCAATTTAGCCTTAAGGTTTAAAGATTTACTCACTTGAGAATTGAAAAGCAAGTCATCCCACCCCCACCCCCCTCCCCCATAAAAAAAAAACCTCCATCCAAACATACCCTAAGAAGCAACAACAAAGTTCTTTATGCATTCACCAAACGCAGTCATGTATTTTGAGAAAATATATGCTAATAGTTAAGGACCCATTAAGTCTTGGGTACTAATTTTTTTTATCTTCTCATGCGGGATTAGTAGGTGAATGTCATGAACAAAAGAGCTTATTTGAGAAATCAACTATAAATATAACCATCATCAACTATATCAACTATAATCAATCAATCATCTATATCAACTATAAATATAATCAAAACAACCACCGCCAAAAATCAATTAATTATCAACTATAAATCAACTTCAACTATCAACTATATCATCAACTATCAACTATCAACTATCAACTATAAATATAATTAAAACAACCACTACCAAAAATACCAAAATACCCTTATCAATCAACTATAAATATAATCAAAACAACCACTACCAAAAATACCAAAATACCCTTATCTAAAACCCACTTTTTTAAGACAATTATGTCATTCCCAATTATTTTATCCCACTTTTTATATTATGGGTTCCACTTTCTCACATCTTATCTTAACTTTTTTTTATCTCACATTTAAAACTCACTTTTCTCTTTCCTCTCTCACTCTTATCTTTCTCAATTTTCTCTCTTTATCTCTCTCCCTCTCTTCAAATTTCTAATTTTTTTTAATCTATCTATAATCAACTATCAACTATATCAACTATCAATCAACTATCAACTATAAATCCCAAGTAGGTAGCTCAGTTGGCGAGCTAAGGAATATCGAATGAGTGCAAGAATGAGGTCACGAGTTCAACTCCCGAAAACTAACATTCCCCCACCCCCACTAACATTGCTTATCAAAAAAAAACTATCAACTATAAATATATATATAAATATAATCAAAACAACCACTACTAAAAATACCAAAATACCCTTATCTAAAACCCACATTTTTAGGACAATTATGTCATTCCCAATTATTTTATCTCACTTTTTATATTATGGGTCCCACTTTCTCACATCATCTCTTAACTTTTTTTTATCTCACATTTAAAACTCATTTTTCTCTTTCCTCTCTCACTCTCGTCTTTCTCAATTTTCTCTCTTCATCTCTCTCCCTCTCTTTAAATTTCTAATCTTTTTTAATCTATCTATAATCAACTATCAACTATTTCAACTTCAACTATAAATATAATCAACTATCAATTATCAATCAACTATAAATATAATCAAAACAACCACTACCAAAAATTCATTCAACTATAAATATATAAATAAATATATAAATATAATCAAAACAACCACTACTAAAAATACCAAAATACCCTTATCTAAAACCCACTTTTTTAGGACAGTTATGTCACTCCCAATTATTTTATCTCACCTTTTAATTATGAGTCCCAATTTCTCACATCATCTCTTAATTTTTTTTTATCTCAGATTTAAAACTCACTTTTCTCTTTCCTCTCTCACTCTTATCTTTCTCAATTTTCTCTCTTTATCTCTCTCCCTCTTTTCAAATTTCTAATCTTTTTTAATCTATCTATAATCAACTATCAACTATATCAACTTCAACTATAAATATAAATATAATCAAAACAACCACTACCAAAAATACCAAAATACCATTCTCTAAAACCCACTTTTTTAGGACAATTATGTTATTCCCAATTATTTTATCTCACTTTTTATATTATGGTTCCCACTTTCTCACATCATCTTTTAACTTTTTTTATCTCACATTTAAAACTCACTTTTCTCTTTCCTCTCTTACTCCTATCTTTCTCAATTTTCTCTCTTTATCTCTCTCCCATCTATTCCCCGTCTCCCTCTCTTCAGATTTCTAGTTCTTTTTAATCTATCTATAATCTTTTTAATCAAAACACTCACTACTAAAATATCTATTCTTCTTTCTCCTGTTTAATCAACTATCAACAATATATTTAATCAAAACAACCACTACTAAAAATCAACTATACATTTAATCAAAACAACCACTATCAATCACATGTAATCATCAATCAATCAACTATATAAATATAATCAAAACAACCACTACCAAAAATACTAAAATACTCTTCTCTAAAACCCGCTTTTTGAAGACAATTATGTCATTCCCAATTATTTTATCTCACTTTTTATATTGTGGGCCCCACTTTCTCACATCATCTCTTAGTTTTTTATATTATGATAATTTATCCGCATCTGATGAGTAGCTAATTGAAGACACCATGGGAGTCTTCATCCCTTTTAGCTGCCCAAACGATCTAAGTTTGAACTTATCAGAATATCAAATCATTTTAGGCAACTAATAGTGGAAAGCACCACAATGTTTTTGAAATGCACTCAGTAACTATAAAGCTCATTTTATAAGCACTCTTTAGCAATCATACGCCACTCTTTAACTTCCTTAATAAAAGTCCTAATTCACTCTTCAACAAAAAAGTAGACAACAAATACAAAGGCGTAATAAATACAAGAAAACATAGGGAAAACACTAAATCTAAACAAAATCTGTAAGGAAAACACAATCGAAAATGTAAACACAAGCATGAACCGGTATGGAAGGTTATGGAAGGTCATCATCATCTACCAAATAGGCATTTAAGTATGAAAGGTGGAAGGCGGTCTGCTACTGTTCAACACTATAAGAATTACAAAAAAAATGCAAAAATGGAGGTGAAGAAGAACCTTAATTAAGTGCAACAACGAAGGTGAAGCGAGGCGCGGCGAGATGAGAGGCGAGCTAGGGTTCGGCGGTGGAAACTGTGAGGAAAAACATTAGTTTCGAAAAGAACATTGACTTTGTTTTATGAATAGTTTTGAATTTATACCTTCACACGATAAATTCGATAGTATTCTATGGTGTTATGAACTTATGACAGAGCTATTGCAAGGTTTGCAGTCAATTATAAATCTTCATTTCCATAATGTAGTATTTAAGATTGACAAGGGTGTGGAGGATAGTATTAATACCCCCCAAGAATAGATACATTGGAGTTTCATTCTAAACACGTTAAATTCAGTCTGCTAGCTTATCCACTATCAGTTATCTGCTATTCGCTTATTGTTTTAAGCTAGCTTATCTTCTATACACTACCTTTAGCCATACAAAATCATCTAACATAGTGTGACATGTTAGAATTCACCTAAAAAACCCATATTTATAAGGTCTTACTAAGTTAATTGATGAGTTATTTTAAAAAATATTTATATGCATATTTGACAATTGTTGGTTGTGTTGTCCATTGACGGACCCCCCCCCCCCCTTCCCCCCTTTTTTGTGCTGCTTATTGTCATGACAAAATGTTGTCTAATAACTTAAAAAGTGTGTCTTATTATTGTACATTTGACATTGTTTTAGGTTTTTTCAATCACACATCAAGATCAAGAGTCAACTCCTATTCATATATACTACTATTAGTATTAGTATTTGTTGTTTTTAAATGTATGCAAATTTGGTGGTTAGCAAATACGACTAACCTAAAATATATTTAATTCAATTATGAATGAAAAAGGACTTCAAAAATACTTTTAAATAAGTAATGCAACTTTTCTATCGTATATATGAGCATGTATCACACTGTTTGTCAACATCCTATTTAAAATAACTATTTTATTTTCCCGACATAAAACTATTCTCTTTTATTTATTTTATTGTAAATTTTATTATTAATTTTTAGTTAAAATTAAAGAAACGAATGGTATGGAAGTAAAACTACATGCCATAATGAATGGGTAGCATATTCGAATATTCTAATCTACATTGACAAAAAAAGTGTAACATTTAAATTATTAATTTTTGAAAAAATATTGAAAAACTTCTTCAAATTTCAATACCAATATACCATGTGACCTCATCGGTACCTCATCTTTTTTTTCTACATCTATTATCTTTTTGTCAAATATATACTTTTGTTCTTTCTTTTTTAAATTTCATAAACCATAAATTCTTAAATTGATAACGCTACATGCCCGACACAATGGCCACATATAGGAGAAACAGGAAATGAGAGTACCGCATATGGGGCGGGTTCAAACCCAAGAGCACCGAAAGATGTCCTTAGCTCCGACCAACTGAGCTACACAATTGCTTATAAAAAAAAACTGAGCTACACAATTGGGACAATAACGCCATCCATAATTATAAATTTCAAAAATCATACTAATTTAAATTTCAAAAACCATACTAATTTAATAGATTTAATAGATATAAATAATAACATATGTGTTTTAAAATGAAATTAAAATGTTTAACCATTCTTGCAAGGACCTGAGTTCAACCCCTGCTATCAGCGTAGGACCTCTTTGGTAGGTGATCTATAAATAGTGTTCGTTGAGTCTTGAGGCTTGTCTTGATCGTGGTGAGCCACCGAAGGCCAACTCAGCTAATTTTTTTAAAAAAAAAATGTTTAACCACATAATAAAAGTAAAATTAACGAGTTCCTTCGTATAATTTTTTTTTTAACGAGTTGCTACTTTTATTTCCCTATTTTTCTCTCTGTTTCGCGACTCTTCTTAAATATCTATCTCTCGGGATTTCTTGATCAAAAAGAAAATATCTCTCAGGATTCACGTTCCTTTTATTATTCGAATATAAAATTGGAAATATCGACGCCCTTAAGCCGAATAAATTTGTATTTATTTATATGAAAACAACCAAACAAACAGAGCACACAGAGAAACACAAGGCGCAATTGTTAGGTTTAGAACTGTGACATTTGTTCAGTTAGTTGCGGCTGACACAACAACAAAGAAGAGATCGTTAGGTTTGTTTCACTTTCTATGCAATTTCTCTTCTCTACTTACTATGCTTCAATCTCATCCTTTGATTTATATTTCTAATCAACTTTTATTAATCTTAATTCTTAGATTTGCATCTGTATACCCTGTAATTTGTTAATCCAATAGTCTAATAACATATATAAGAGAAATCACACGTGATGTTTTAATTGATGAAAATTGGATATTTGTTATTGAATCAGAATCTGTTATAGAAAAGAAAAAAGATGGGTAGCTCAGGTTTCTCATGGAAATTACCGGATCATCCTAAGCTTCCAAAGGGAAAGCCAGTAGCTGTGGTGGTTTTGGATGGTTGGGGTGAGGCCAAGGAAGATGAATTCAACTGTATCCATATCGCTGAAACACCCACCATGGATTCCCTTAAAAAGGTACAACTATCCATACACTTGTTCTATTCTATTGCTCTTGTTTTGATTTATGAAGCAATGGTGATATAGACACCGATAATAATTTGAGAAATTGGAAGTGATTGAATGTAATAACGTTGTTAGTGTCAGACACGCTAAGTGTTGGTGCTATATATGTTTGGATGGAATCTGCTTAGATCTATTGATATTTTGGCTTTCCCTTGAAACTAAATGAGGTGATCCTTCTTTCTTATATTGCAGGGTGCTCCTGAGCATTGGAGATTGATCAAGGCTCATGGTAAAGCAGTAGGACTTCCAACAGAAGATGACATGGGCAATAGTGAAGTTGGTCACAATGCACTCGGTGCTGGTCGTATTTACGCTCAGGGGTAAATCTATATAGCCTCTAATCTCAATATATTTGGCCCCATAATATATTCCTGCTACCACTACTAGTTAGTTTTAGTAGTAATAATCATATGCTACTTGTCATTTTTCAAGTTAATTGATGTCTGTAATCAATTCCGTCTTAACTTTTTTTTTTGATTCGCATGTGTTTGTGTAAGGGCTTGGTCTTTGGTACTTGTATCACAAATTCACAATTTCAATAAACTTCTTTGGTAGAAAAAGGATTTATTGCTGCACACTTGCCATCTAAAAACTGTGATGTATGGTGATTGGGATATATTGGTTTGAGTCTTTTGATTATTCATTGCAGTGCAAAGCTTGTTGACCTTGCTCTAGCCTCTGGAAAACTTTTCGAAGGAGAAGGTTTCAATTACATAAAGGAAAGTTTTGAAACTGGCACATTGCATCTCATTGGGCTACTGAGTGATGGTGGAGTTCACTCCAGACTTGATCAGTTGCAGGTGATTACCTGGTTTTGAACTTTTATTCCCTCATGTCTGCAAAATTTCTGCTTTCTAATTCTAACTAACTATTTTTGTACAGTTGTTGCTTAAAGGGGTAAGTGAGCGAGGTGTTAAAAGAGTCCGTGTCCATTTCCTTACGGATGGCCGTGATGTTTTGGATGGCTCAAGTGTGGGATTTGTGGAAACCCTTGAAAAAGATCTTGCAGAATTGCGTGCAAAGGGTGTCGATGCGCAGGTAGCATCAGGTGGAGGTCGCATGTATGTCACAATGGATCGTTACGAGGTATTACATGTCTTTCGATTTGCATGAGTCAGGCATCTTTCATTACTCTTATAATATGATTATCCCTGGTTTCTTTTAAATGTTAAATCTTTAGTAGCTCTAACTTCCTCGTTTGCCTCCTTTTTATTTGTATACTGGTCGGTTTTAATTTCTTTAGGAAAAGGTATAGTTGTATTAACAGTAAATATTTATTACAGAATGATTGGAGTGTTGTGAAACGAGGATGGGATGCTCAAGTTCTTGGTGAAGCACCTTATAAGTTTACAAATGCTCTTGAAGCTGTCAAGAAACTGAGGGCAGAACCAAAGGCCAATGACCAGTATCTGCCTCCTTTTGTTATCGTGGATGAGAGTGGGAAACCTGTTGGTCCGATAGTAGATGGCGATGCTGTTGTTACATTTAACTTCAGGGCAGATCGTATGACTATGCTTGCAAAGGCTCTTGAATATGAAAAATTTGACAAATTTGATAGAGTACGCTTCCCTAAAATCCGTTATGCTGGCATGCTTGAATATGATGGTGAATTGAAGCTTCCAAGTCGGTACCTTGTTTCTCCACCATTGATTGAAAGGACTTCTGGTGAATATTTAGTGAAAAATGGTATCCGCACTTTTGCTTGCAGGTGCGTTGTCACATTAATCTTGATAGTTTTCTCTTGATATTGTAATAATTCAATGCAAATTGTTGATCTTTCCACATGCTTATTCTATTCTTGATGGTGAAATATATGGAACTGTGCAATGAATTAGTAGTCATTAGTCATCCCATTTGTTTTGTGTCGGCTCAACCTGATGGACAAATGTTTCTCAATTGGGCCCTTCCCTCTATGGTTAGTAATAGTAATTAATAAGATAACTTTGTATGGGAAGATGTAGGAGGTAGAAATTCATATATCCTTTATCAAACTACCACTATGACAATATTATTTAGTGTTTACCTTAGGCGCTATTTGTTATCTAAAACTTATGCTTTTAAATGATGGCCATCATAGTCACTTGTATGGATTTCTTCTTCAACAGTGAGACTGTTAAATTTGGTCATGTCACATTCTTCTGGAATGGGAACCGTTCTGGGTATTTCAATGAAGAACTGGAGGAATATGTGGAAATTCCTAGTGACTCTGGGATTACATTCAATGAACAACCAAAAATGAAGGCATTGCAGATTGCTGAGAAGACAAGGGACGCGCTTCTTAGCGGCAGGTTTGATCAGGTAATTAGATGGATTATCAGGTGATTTTGGGATTCATGGTCGAATTTCGTTTAGTCACTGTTTTATGTTGTCTGTTGTGTAGGTTCGTGTCAACCTACCAAATGGTGACATGGTGGGGCATACTGGTGACATAGAAGCGACAGTTGTAGCTTGTAAGGCAGCCGATGAAGCTGTGAAGGTATGAACTTTAATTTTCAAATTTGCTGAACGCTTTTGTAAATATTTGATTTCTTATGGTTTTTGAATTCATTGTATTAATTACTGTGTATTTACATATTTGATTGCAGATGATTCTTGATGCAGTAGAGCAAGTTGGTGGAATATATGTTGTCACTGCTGACCACGGAAATGCAGAGGATATGGTAAAGAGGGATAAGAAAGGAAAACCTCAGCTAGACAAGGATGGAAAAATCCAGATTCTAACTTCCCATACTCTTGAGCCAGTAAGTTTTACCAAATCTGCAGTTACAAAATTCTCTTCATGAATGAGTTATGGATTACTTATGGTATCTCTATGAAACCATTGGTGGTTTGGTTAAAAATTAATTTCGTCGAATGTTTAAAAATATTGACATCAACTTTCAGAGGACTGTTATCAAAACGAGCTTAATGACTGAAATTACAGTATAAAAAAGTTTTACGCAGACGTGAAATCATATTTTATCATGATACCACTTTGTTATGTTACTTTCTAAAACATGTCTACAAATATCTGCATAGTGAGATATGATTGGACGCATGTGTAACACTTTTTTACACACTCGGTATATTGTTATTAATTCTATCAAATCTCTTAATATTTTTCTATGTTTGTTAAGGTTCCAATTGCCATTGGAGGTCCAGGATTGTCACCTGGTGTGAGATTCCGCACTGATGTTCCAACCGGTGGGCTGGCCAATGTTGCCGCAACTGTGATGAATCTGCATGGATTTGAGGCTCCAAGTGACTATGAGACAACTCTCATAGAAGTAGTTGATAAATGAGGAAGCAATAATTGATAGATGAGGAAGCAATAGAGATGAATTACAATTTTCAGCAGTTTTCAAATAATTTAAACTTTCCATTCCTCCACATTGTTTGGTGGACTTTTTTGTTCTTCTGAATTGGCTATATTAGTCTGCGGTTGACAGAACAATATACTAATTAATAACACTTTTGAGTGCACTTCTTTTTTCATTTTCTTTTCTTTTTGGTTCTTTTTTTGGATGTGCTGAATAACAGTTAGAATATGGTTTATTGGTGATCAACTGAATTTCACGTGCCATACCCTTTTTTAGCTACTTGTCTTCTCATATTTATGAGGAGACACATGTCACTTAATTTATACTTTTCAAAAGTTGTCATTGTTGTTCGTGTTCCAGATAAAATCTTGCTTATCACGGAAGTATATTTAAAATAGAACTTTAAGACTATAAAAATGGGTTGTCTCCATCATAAACCAATTGTACTGGAATAAACTGCATGTTTCTTGCCTCTAATCTTATGTGCGAATATCAAAAGGAAAGAAATCTTAAGTTCAAGTTGATGTGTATCAATTTTAAATTATTGTATTTTAGTGTAAGTGATGCTTTTTAACTAAAAAATAGTATCCTAATAAAAAAATCTAAAATAATATTCATGCATTCAAATTGAAAGAATACATTAAAATTGATAGAAATTCAATATTGCTAAAATTGAAAAAGATGAATCTGTAAACAAATTGATAGCACTAGGTTAATAGTATAAAACGATAAAATGGCTATACATGTGATAAAATCAAAGTAATCGGAATACTCATGCCACCATTTTTGCAAGAATTAGCAGCTTTCCAAATCAGCTCTATACTCATCTTTTGAAATTTGGATTGCTAATTCCCTTTGAAACAAGATTTTGGAAGCTAACATGGACTAGTTTTAAAAAAACAACTAAAAGATAATGAGTAATATTAATAACAAATCTACGTGTCATAGTGTGATTGAAAAATAGCACTAGCCACACCTAGGTTTTTTCCTAAAATTTAATCGTTTGTATAAAACAATCTTAAAAGACAAATAAAAATGAACAAAAGTATTACAAAATTATATTATATAACATAATTATTACAAATCATAATATATATATATATATAAATTTTAGGGAGTCAGCACTCCCGCCATTCTCCCACCAATGATTCACAAAATCGATTATTGAGAAACAAATTTTGCGTATTTGAACTGTTAAAATAATTTAAAGATGTGTGTGTTTGTGGGGGGGGGGGGGGGGTTACGGCTAGGGAGAGAAAGTCGGAAAAAAAAAACTGGTTTTCAAAATACATAAACAAATTCAAAGTTGTGGCTTCTTAATAGATTTATGACAAATCTAAGTATATTTGCAAACTAGAAGTTTAGGAGCATATTACTAAATCTAACAATTAAGTAATAGTAGACCTAACAATTAAGTAATAGTAATTGTCAAAAAAAAAGTAATAGTAGACCTAACATAAAATTGAGTGTGCGTAGCTCTTAAAACGCCTACACTGATTCATATGCACATGTTTGGATCCTCCCATTTGCCCCTTCCTCTTCATCACAAAATATAAGGGTGGTAGGAGAGAGAAAATGATTAAAATTTATAAATAATGATGAGAGAGGATGAATTTAAGAGAGATAGAGAAGATGGATGGAGATGTAGGGTAAGTGAGAAGGAGAGGATTCAAGTCCCATATGCACCCATACTCTGTCAGAATTGTGACTAGGAAAAACACATTCTTTCGTTATCTTTGATGCACGAATCAAGGCCTCTCGAGGGATTCATCAGCTTCCCTTCTGTAGCACCACATAAGCATTTCCCTTGCCGCATCACCTAGTGACCAACCCAATTTTAAAATTGGGGATTAAAATTGCAAAATTATAAAAAGTGCGGTTAAACCTATAGTATAATTAATTGAGTAATACAAATGCAATTTGCATAGTCATTTCAAAGTCAAGACTTACTATAGCACCCCTTGTAATTGTAATCTATAACTTCCAAATATTTTTCCTTTTTTGTCTTCAAAATTAACTATAAAATCTGTGCTATTTGAATAATACATGAAAGACCAGACTAATATCAACATCTAACTATCCGACAAAAAAATAAAATAAAACTTCATGAGCAATCAATTTTTACTTCAACGAAATCATTGAAGACTATAACTATGGTGCAGCACGTTATGATTACGGACCTAGGCTTCATAGTTCATACTTGAGTATTGAGAGAGAATTGCAGTTTCATCTTACTTGAATCTGCGAGTAGACTCACCATTTTCTCTAAAGCAATTTCGACATTTTATGAGCATGACTTCCTATGTTCAGAGTTCATAGTCAATCACATTGACAAGTTCAGCAAGAGCTCCCATAGCTGCCGTCCCCCCTCTTTGTAGTAAAGAAAGTGCTAGTTCACGTTCCTTCCATCTGCTTAATCCACGCGCCAATTTCCTCAAAGTGTCCACCTTCACTTCTTGAACCCATGCTGGCGCAAGACTGACCATTAATCCCACCAAACAGCAGACATAAGTTTTCCAAGTAATAGGATTGCAACTGAGTGAAATTTTCCTCTCCATGACTTCTGCCAAGAAGTCCAAATGGATCCCAATGATACGATTCCTTCTAGAGAATTTCGATGATGGTAAATTGGTCCCTATACCCCACATAATTGACCCTGACAGTATTAATAGATATGCCATAGCATAACCCTCAAGTATATACGACACAACATTAACATCTCTTGATGACAGCAGCCAGGTAGGAATAGTCTCCTTATACAATTCCTGGACCAGTTGTATACCACCAGTCGCGCACAAGAGACTTGCACCAAGCGTTGCCATATCTTTTGCACTTTGGGCGGCTAGGGATAGTGATGCTTCATTGGATTTTAAGTGGCTAGAGCCAGCACTTGCCTTTCTGCCAGCTAATTCATTAGAAAACTCCGTCACAAGACCCACTATTACATCGTTTAGATATTGCACATTGTGTATATTTCGACAGGATCGAAGATAAAGGAATCCTGGTGCGACATAAGGAAAGCCACCAGGCGCAGTAATGGAGCTACCCAAAAGGCCATTCACACTACATTCAGCAGTCAGCTTCGAGGTTGAAACACACAATGTTCCAAGGAATGAAGTGAAGCAACTTCTCAACAGCTGAGAAACAGATTCATTGTTATGTCTGAACACAGAACGAGAACATGACACAACAATGAAGTTGTGCCAGCGGCGAACCTTTTGGGCCCACAGAGAGCCAATTATAGGCATGCTAGGCCAAGGGCAACCTGATGCACAATTTTCCAAAGCAGCTCCAGTGATAGCGTGGATGTACTCGAGGCTCTTGTCAAGTTTAAAAGTAATTGATAAACTGACAAGAGCTGCCATTGGTAGCGGAAGCATTACTGGCGAACCTCCTACCAGAACAAAAAAGGGAACTCATAACTTAAGTAATGCAAATGCAATAACTATCATTAGATTCTTTAATCTAAAGTATCCCTATTTATTATTAGAAAAGATTAGGAAACTGTTTGCTGATTTATATCAGTAATGATAGTGCTAAATTGATGCCCTTGAGCTTAAAAATTAAGAAAAAAGAACTAAATATCATAACCTAATTTTGAAAAGAAGGAAAAAATGCATTGCAAGAGAAAGATAACAGAACTTCAGAAAAGGAAGAAAAACAAAAGCAGCCGAAAAGTGAGATTTGCAGAAAAGTGGGTAAAATTACCATTAGTAAACATTGAACAGGTATTTAGAATAATGAACCAGAAAAGTACCAGAAGAACAGTTTGGAACTTCGACGCCAACATAAGTCAGTATGGCTCTTACTTCTGACTCAACTGATTGAAGAACTGCTGCTGGACTAGGCCAATCTGTTCCATTCATTGGAACTAGTTTCCATACACCACGAGTAACTTCTGAAGAAAAGTAATCAATAATGGCAGCAAGTGACGCTGGAAGAAAATCAACAAGGTCTCTCAGACCTGCAAGTGAAATGGTACACAAGTTACTGTGGTAAGATGGGGTGGCATTATAACAACCAACTTCTTTTATGTATTAGTTGCATTATAACAACCGGTTACAAAAGTGTACCCAATTTACCCCATTTTGATGTGATCACTTTTATTCTACGTATTACAATTAAACACCAATGATAGCTTATGAAACTTAATATGATTTAGTACACTGTCTTGAACAAGCGGGAAAATTTTTAAAAATCCAGAAAAGAATATTTAAAAAAAAAGAATTGAACCATCCAGTTTATTTAATTTCATGATTTGGTCATCATTTATTAAGAAGGCACAAGAAAGGCAAGACCAAAAACCTCAATCCTAGATTTATAGATAAATAAAGCAAACATCTAGCAAACCTGTTGTCATGTCTCGTGATGAAAGCCTCCCATGAGCACAAGCAGTTAAAATTGCTTCCAGGACAAAAGGAAGAGCTTCCAGTACTTCCCATGCAGGGAGCATAGGTCTTTGAAAAGCATCTTCACCAGAATTTACGAGGGAGCTGCTAGTTGGTGATGAAGAATTACATGATGAAATCCCACCTTTAGTCATCCTCTGGTAAATCATGCTTAAGATTACAGTAGCAGTTTGATGAATGGAATGTCCAGTAGAAATACCAGAAAGAGTTGAAGCAACACAAGATTTGTATTGACAATACAAGGCCCGTAATTTTGGAAATGAATCGATATATACAGGTTTAAAAGATGCAGAATCAAAGAGATTTTGATTGCTTTTTAGCTTATCATGGGAAGCCATGACACAGTTATTGTGCAATGACAAAAGATACTCCAAACCCCCAACTGCAATTCCTCCTTCATTGATGCACTGATCAAGAGGGGGTCTACAGAATTTCCATAAGCGAATAAGGAAAAGAAATGCTAAAGAAAAAGCCATGTATATTGACGTTGAAGGCTCATCGCCAGTGCTATTTGAAGTTGGTGTAACTGAGCCAAATGCCTCACAAAGTGGCAATAAAGAAGCAGCAACTGCGGGGACCTACATGAATAACTCTTGATAAAATATTTGGCATCAAAATGTGACTGGAAAATAAGTTAAGCTTGAGAATGAAGTTTGTAGGTTAATAGCTTAGCAATAATGGTACTTGAACTATAAAAAAACTATCGCTTTTTTGGTTGATATGAAAAAACTATCCAAGGCTACTTTAACTTGCTTAACCTAGTGTATCCACAGCAGGAACTAAAAGGTACATATAAACTTTCAATAACTCTGATAGGTTCCCAAACACTGACTTAGGGCCACAGTAAAACTAAAAAGAGCAGTAGATTTGTGAGAAAGATACTACAACAGAGAGAAAAAGAGGATCCGGGGTTAAGCAAGAATGCTAGTATTACTACTGATCAAGGGGTAATTCCCTTTACAATTGCATAAGCAGTTACAGCAGAATGTTTAACAGAATGCAACCATGTTTCTAGCCAATCTCTCATATCCCCTATTTATAATGGTCTAGGACTCCTTTAAAATTAGTGTCTCCGTGTTCCTAACAATATCTCCCCCTTTTTACAACCTTGTCCTCAAGGTTAAGATGAGGAAATTGTTCATACAGCAATTCCTTCTCTTACCAAGCAGCATCTTCCTCCGTCTCCATGCCGTCTCACAAGCACCTGGTCCAACTGATACCCCCTTCTGTTAATAACACTGTTGTCCAGTATTGCCTTTGGAACTGCCACTTCTTCATCTCATTGTAACTCTGGAGGGATTGTTTGCTCCACAGGATGGTACCCTGTAGCTTTCTTGAGCTGTGAAACGTAGAAAGCTGGGTGGATTCGCGTCGTAGGTGGCAATTGCAATTGAAATGCGACGGGTCCAACCTCTTTCAGCACTAGGAAAGAACCATAATACCTTGCAGCAAGTTTAGGATGTATCTTGTGTCCAAACGAGCCCGGCTTGTCGCTCTGTCAATTTGGGGTCGCCTTGTAATCTCAACACCCTTCCATTTTGAACAAACATGCTGGAATCTTCGAATCCACCAAAACCAAACCAAATCAAAAAGAAAGAAATCAATTTTGACCTACATTCTCCCAATGTCAAAGTTAAATCTTTGCAACAGCTCTAGGTGTGCTACACAAAACCGTCACCCAATTTTACAGAGCGCATGCCTTCCTGAGACGCTGCCAATCCCAGTTGATGCGCCATGTGGGAGCTCAAAAAATTATGGATGGCCCCACTGTCAATTAGCACCTTGATGTGTCGTCCCAACACAGAACCCATCAGTTTCATTGTCTTTGGCTGCAAATACCCTCCACTTAGCACAAAAAAAGCTCTATACTGTTATCTTAAAACACACCGATATCAAATGTATTTTTCCTTCCCTTGCATCCATTTCTAACTGCACGACCTCTGCCCCACTTCATCCTCCCCTAGGATCATAACTTGTAAATTCTTTGCACGACAACGATGTCTTGGGGCAAATGCCTCGTTACAACAAAATCATTTCCCTTCCTCGCGTCGTCAAAGGTACTCATGATACAGCAACGGGCACGTTCCTTGGCTCCCTTCGATGGCAGTCCCATTGTTGTTGTTCCGCGGCATCACTGATTCTTGGCGAGGGCACTGCCCCTCTGGTCGTCAACAACGACGTTCTTGCTGGTCGTTTGGGTCGACGTTGTTGCTAGGGCTGCAGATTTTGTAAGACTACCTGTGTTTGTGGGGGAAGCAATAATGATTTAAAGCAAAAGAACTACTTATGCGTGAACGCGCGCCACTCCAGCCTGCGAAACCCGTATGTCTTCTTCCATGTTACATGAAGATCAATGGCTTTCGCCAGTTCTATGGGGTCATTAATTCGCACCTTACTTCGCAGGTCAAGACGTAGACCACCAAGAAAATAACCGAGCAGTTGCTCCTCCAGCATTGCACCTGCCATTTCCACCAGCACTTCAAACTCGCGCACGAAATCTTCCAAAGCATCCTCCTATTTGATGGTTGAGAGTCTCTCGAAGATGCGTCCCCTAGCTTTTTCCCAAAAATGGAGAATCAAATCCATCATAAATCCTTCCCAAAAACTGGTCGAATGTTTGTCTCTAGAATTTGAACCAATGCACCATGGGTCCTTCTGTGAAGACAAGCGTCAATTGCAGCTTTTTCGATTCCTCAATCATGTGAATTTCAAAGAATTTTTCTACTCGAGCAATCACTCACTAGGGTCGATGCCTTCGGACAAAGGAAATTTTACTTTCTTGATCCACTTGGGATTGGCAACGTTCTTGGTGAGGTTTGATTCCATCTTGGTGACGGAAACCATTTCACCACCATCCCCGTCGCACGAAGTTCACTTCCCTTTCATAAAATTCTTGACGATTTGTGGATTTCATTAGTTGTAGTGATGCTTTCTTTGAATTTCATGAGCTGGGCAGTATTTTGCGAAGCTAGTTTCTTCAAGAACGCCATTGAGGCCTCCAAATTCTCCATGGGAGCTTCCATGGTTATAACAAATCACTGACTCCCTCAGAAAGCGGCAGGTCGGACCAATTGAATTGTTAGGGCCACGGTGAAAAGAGCAGTAGTATTGTGAGAAAGAAGAAAGAACAGAGAAGAAAAGATGATTCTCGGCTGACCAATTGTCAAGGGGTAGTTCCCTTCACAACTGCGTAAGCAGTTACAACAGAAAGTTTAACAGAATGCAATAATGTGTCTAGACATTCTCTCGGATCCCGTTTATAATGGTCTAGGCCTTCTAGAGTAAATCTTTAAAATGGGTGCCTCCGTGTTCCCAACCTAACAGATATTGTTAATATTCTGGTTAGTTATGGGCAGAGGCTGAGCACTCCGTAGGAATTCCCCTTCTGTATTCATCTACGTTGTTATCAATAATATATTCCCATATTCTGATCTTTTGATTTTCCTCTCTGTTAATTCTTCATTACTGTCTTGGTTCTCTATCAATTTCTCTATAATTATCTTTTCCATCTTTACTTTTATCTCAACGAGAAATCTCTGAAGGCTGTTTAGAGAACAAAATTGAAATCAAAAATATAATTTCAATTCCAATAGTCATAAAGAACAAAAGTGTTTAAATTACACAGAATTGAAAGTAAAGTGGGATGTAGGTGCATCTTTCCAATTATTACAGGGTAAAGAATTAGAAAGGGTTTAACAAAATTGAAAGGTTTGAATTGGGAGCAAATACCAGGAACCAAATATGGCCTACTATTTTCAATGGCTGCCAACTGTCAAGTGAAACAGAATTCTTTAATCCTCATGTATTTGTGATAGAGAATCAAAATGGGGTATCATATTCATACAGCTATCAAATATCAGATAAATTGTATACGTGATTCACTTACTACCCCATGTAAAGAAAGTATATGAACTGTATCAACACTTGAAGCTCCACGGAGGACAGCACTTAGCATCGACATATTATCAACCAAGACGCTCCGAGTTCCAGAATGACTATGAGGTGCAGGAGAAGCAAGTAGCTTGACCACATAGTGGACCACATGCTCCTGACAAGGAGACAAAGTTTTACATCAGAAACAATAAGTATGGGGTACGTTGTTCATAAATGCAATACCAAGAACCTCCATAATCAATAATCAATTATAACAAAAGATAAAACAAATAACATAAGTTTAGGTACATAATGCTTATCCCCAAGTGTCCTGACTGCACAGAACAGAAACATGATAAAATTCCATGCCCGGTTTAAGGAGGGGGGATGAGGAGTCTGCATGCAATAATTGGAGTTGCAGTCGTGTGACTAGAAGATCGTGGATTTATGTCATGGAATCTGTCTCTTACATATGCAAAGTAACTATGCCTTCACTAGACCTGCTATGGATCCCACACTCTGAATGTCCAATCCTGAGTGTGAGGGGGTGTGTTGAGATTCCTATTATTCCACCTGCATTAGTTCGCGCTTTAGATGTCCAGTCCGGAGCGTAAGGGGGTGAGTTGAGGTCCCACATCGAATGGAGATATGGCATAAGTAATCCATATAAAGCTTGAGCAATCTTTACCTTACAAGCCGGTTTTGTAGGGCTGTTTTAAGCCCTAAGCCCAAATTTAAGAAGGCATATAGCCAAAAAAAAACCTTTATAATGACCAAACTAATCCTCCCACTTGAGTAAGTTTTTGGGATTGAGAAATCCCCAACATGTTTTCAATCCTGATATCTATATTATCGTAAATATGCAAACCTAAATTGATGAGTTTACCCTCTCCATTAGTAACAGAGCTTTAGCATGAGAGCGAGACAATGAGTACATAATATAGGAAATATACATTCAAGGAAATATCCCAATTACACCTAACCAACTGTATTGTAAAGGCACTACTTCCAAAGGTCTAATATCTCTGGTAGGAATAGGATTTGTCACCTCACCTGAATATACCAACCCCGGCTGAGGGATGCACCACATAGAATCTTCGCAGCTGCTGGCCTTTCTGCCTCCGATCCATTTAATGCAATATAGTATAACTTCTCTATCTCCGCCAAGCTAGGATAGAAGAAAAATTGTGAAGAACAATCATCATCATTTTAGATAACACCAAAATCGAATCACAACTTCATATAATAGTAAACCTTGAGGCGGGTGTCACCGTAAGGGAACTTATAAGGGAATTATTTAATGGCGCTCCTTCCATAAATGTTAACCATGGAGATTTTTCTAGTGGTGATGAATCTGACAAAGACATAAAAGATGTAGGCACATAACCAGGCCAGAAGTATACTGACGTATCCATTAAACCCCTTGCTATGCAAGCTTCCACTATGAGATGCCTCAAGTCCCCGCCTGAAAGATAATTATTTGAAAAGTATAAACAAAATGAAGAAAAAAAAAGTAGGTGTATGCATATCATAGTAGTCCTTATTCTTCATAAATAAAGCATGTTGAATCATGGAAGTATAGATGAAGTTACCACAATCAACCTGCTTTTGTATTGGCATTGGCATGAATGCCGGTGATAGGTTCGCCCTTTTCATTCATAGAATTATGAATGAAGCTCCTTGCTTTTCTAGCTGCCTGATTGGCTGCATCAACAACTAATGCAGGAGGGCATAGGAGGCTAGAAAAATGTCCAAGGCCTTGAACAGATGAAATCAGTCCAAGTTTCCTAGAACCATCACTCTTCATTTCATGTTTGCATTCTGATTCCACAGGCACTTGAACAGAAGGCAGATTATGCTCAAAACCATCCATTAGAACATTTGCAATTGCCAAAGGAACAATGGATAAAAGCATGCATAAACGGGCCTCGAGATGGGGAATAGGACCTTCAGGAGGATCACGCTCCTGCAATATACCACGAGGTGGGAGATCTTAGTTATTTGGTTAATACTCCATGAAATCTAAAGATTATGGATTATAGGTTAAACTTTACTCGCTGGACAAGCCGAAGGGCTGAAAGCCAAAGTGCTAGAAAAGTTTCATGCCAGCTAGCCTGGTTAATCATTTGAAGTGTCTTGATTCCATCTGCAAATAGGTCATGATTATTAGGAAAGACCCGACTCCTGATAACTTTCTGAGATAAATAATAGCAGCAATCAAAAACAAATCCAATGAAAACTCTCAGGCGGATTTACCGGTAAGCACGTCAATTGCTGATTTAATAGGAATTTGTCTAGAATCCATAGCATTCTCCATATAAACGTCAAAAGGAACCCAACAAGATCTGTAGTTGCACCCCAACAACGTCTTACATGATCCAACATTAACAAGCATCCCAACCAGCTGATGCTTGCTTAGGCCGTAATCAAAATGAGAAACTCCACGGATGCTTGCAGAAACTTTTGTAAGGACTTGATTTACTAATTTTAATTCTGATGATGCTAATTCAAGGGATTCAAGAAACTGAAGCCTCTGCAGGAGGCAATTGAATTTTTCAGGCCTATCTCATGCATGACAAAACACAAAATGGAAAAACAGATTGTTAAGCTCCAAGTACGACTCCTAGAGAGCAAGTAAGGACATACATACAATATATTTCATGTAAAGTTTTGTATAAAGAAAACTAACTTAAAAACTGGAAGAACTAAAAATTGGTTATCCTTAAATGTGTTTTCACAAGATAAGCCGGGAATACTGGATATTTAGGCATATGCATAGGAACTGTTAAGTAAATAAAATTTCTCAAACCATCTGATCATGGAATCAATTTATATTGCCTCTAAGTAACTTGAAACTACTGTTCTGATGCAGGACGGTGGGTATTATTCTAGAAAATGACCTAGAAATAACTAGACAGAAATTCTGGCATTTACCAGCAAAATAAGACAGCAGACCCTTTTTAAGGCATATTAGATTTTGAATGGCGAATGAATGGTCTTCTACTGTTTTACTTGAAAGGTTGATTGATGAATCCAAAAAAGCTCCCGTCAAAGTATTTTTGGAGTCTTGCAGGATTATTGATGACTTAAAATCCTTGATCTGGCACATCATCCTCTACTTGTTAGAGGATTTCTTGATTGATCAACTGAATAGTTTTTTTGGCTTAAGTTTTCATGAAGTAGCATCCATTCCTCTAGACGCTAGCATAGATTAGAGGAGAATGCAAATCAACAATGGTTTTTCTCGAAGACTAACTTCCAGATTCCGGACAATGGTCGCCATCTAAATTATGCATGGAAGAAGTAGGCTAGGCGCTCACATGATGCTGTTGTTCAAAGCATGAATGATGTGAGAAACTTTCAAGAAAATACCAATTCTGCTGTGTCTTGCCATGGCCAATCAGGGTTCATTTGGCTTTAACACGCAAGACAAAAACATGAAAAGGCATACGGAACATGGAATGATTTATCACATAAGCTGGTACTTCTTCCTCATCTTTTCTTAGACATGGATTTTGCACTCTTATAGGTCGGTCAACTTTAGCATTAGCAGACTCACAAAACCAGGAAATTGCTTCTAAAGATGCTTTCTCTCACATATTGTCACATGTTCGGTACATGAATATTTGGTTCCTTGGGCATTAATTGGAGGAAAAATAATCTAACTAAAGTGAAAAAGTTTGTATTGGTATGAAGCATAGACTCTGACACAAACAACAGACACGAGACAGACAAAATGACACAGCCAATGTTCAAAATATAAGACATCGGGACTGCTTGTGTGCGTGTGTGTGTGTATAATCAACATGGCACAAAATTTAAAATAAGAATGAAGACTTGTATATTCACCTTCTAAAAGCAAAGTTGTTAAGCTTTACAGTTTTCATATGATAATGACCCTCACAATGAATGCTGGAGGAGTGTTACCCACAACCACAGACACCGGAGGCACGACCGACAACAACGGGCACAGGAGCAGTGACTGACAACCAAGATGGAAACAATGGTGAGAAGTTGTGAAGAAGAAAACGAGGTTTTGTGCCCAAAGATGTTCACGTTCAAATGAAGAAAGCGTTTTGTGCTTCATAATATTTTAAATGATTTCAATGTTCAAATAAATGTTAAATATTTGTGATATAATATAAGTTGTCATTTTTAAAAAAAATACTTTTTCTATGTTAGAACTGTCGAGTCAAGTGTAGGTGCCGGCTCGGTCCTTGTCCAAGGGGTATCCATCCATGCTGATTTTTTTTTAATAAAGACACCGTAGAGTGGTGACCGACACGTGTCCAAGAAGTGTCGATGTCGGAACAGTGTCCACACGCCGACACAACATTTTGAAAAGGTGACTGCTTTACACTAGCACAATTAAAACCATATTATGTCACACGGTAGAATAATCAAACGAGATAAGTCTTATAGTAGTATAAGATCGTATAGAGTGTAAAATTTACAATCTCCGTGAATCATTGTTACTGCACTATACTGTGAGCCAATGATGAAACTCAGTGATGTAAATTTTGGAAATCAATGAATTGAACTAAAAGATTATTTCAGCAATAGATTATTATCAGGATGGTAAACATGTTAGAGATAATAATATAAACGGATTGAGAAGCAACTAATTATAAAATACTGAACTAAACTTTCAAGACAAAACCATGGAGGCCAAAATATAAAAAAGGAAGGAGACAATACATGTTCAAGAGAACGGACTGGAGAAGAATAGTTGCTTTTCTGCTTTTAGTTAGTCTTTCCAATATCTCTAAGGCCGTGAAGGAATTTCTCTTCCTTATCTGCTCATGATAATCACCTTTCCCAAAATTGTGTGTCACGTTATGATCAATTTCCATATACTGGTCACCTGTAGGGACTAAACGTGATCTTTCACTAAAGGACACTTGTAATCCCCAATCATTTAACGTGCTATCAATCAAAGCAACGATAATGCTGAAAAAGAACAGCACAAATACATGCCCTAGCTCCAGATTGTGAACTTTGTATGTTTCAGAAAAATGAAGGGCGGAGTCAACAGATTTTACTATCCTGCAAAAAAGAAAATCTGTTTTAGAATTATACACTGTTGATCAATGTATACTCGAGCGGTATAATGCAAATCAAGTAAATTATCAACTAGGGCTAAAGACAAGAAAGCATAACCACGAATAAACCTACCAACAGAGTACACATTATCATATGGTTTTTACACCTCAAGCCTATTCAAGTTTCCATTTGCCACAACACACATGCACACTGCCACACACGCAAAAAGTAAAAGTAAACCATGTTCTCATGTAACCTACAGTACAAGTTTTCCATTAACAATACATTTGGGGTAAGAATTTTAATTTTTGAGTTCCCTGGTTACCAACTTTCCAACAAGAAGGAAATCATGGTAACTTTATTATTATTTTTACCTAAGACAAGAAATTCATTCAGATAAAGTGAAAAAACAAAGTGCAAGGAATTTCAAGGATAAAAGATCCCCCATGGCATAAAAAATAAAAGGGAAAATGAAAAAAAAACAAAGATAAAGAGAAGACATGAATTGAGTTTGAGCAAAGCTGCCATTGCTGGACCTCTAAGGAAGAAGTTGGCTTTTCTAAAGTAAGTTTTCTCTTTAGAGGATAAAGTAGGACATCCCAATTCTTCATGAAAAAAATCAAATGTATGAATATCCACATACACATAATATCAACAATTCATTTACTTCTTGTCAACAAAGAAAACAATTCATTCATTTATTAATGATTGCTTGATTGAGACTCTAGGAAACCCCGTCAAATGACCATCTATCGTTAACCAAAGGCAAAATCTTATCCAAGATCAGATATTATGCAGGTTTAGATTGTGAACACTCAAAATCCCATTTCTTTCTCCACCACTGTTGCAAAAAGAAACACATGAGCAGCAGCAGCTTCTAGTTATAGTGAAAAATCTGCATTGAGAATCGTTTTTTTCAATTCTCACTTCTCAAGTGAGAATAATCTAAACCAAACATGCACTTACAGAATGTTCTTAAAAATGTGAATGCTAATGATGCTCCAACAAAAGAACAAAACGCACTAAATACTAGCACAAATTCAACATTGTCATAAAATTTCATAATGTACCAAACATTGATTAAATCAATTGAAAGAGTAAACTGCATATTAAGATTAAATTAAGAGAAAGGTTAATTTAGGGCTTACTTACTTGCGGTTACAGGAGAGCGAAGCGATAGGGTAAAATGAGAAAGCGTGTTGAGCGAGAAGAGGAAGGAAGAGAGCATAAGCGTGAGGATGAGAACGACGTCGTGGAATAACATTAACAGAAAGGAGAGAAAGAATTTGAAGTGGAAAGATAAGACGAGAAGAAAGAGCATTGTGAATGAACTTCCACATAGAAGGATGATCTTTTTCAGAGCAAATTTGAGAGACCAAAAGTTCCCCTAACTCGGTGCTAGGTAACTCAATGTTAACTGAGGTGAGATAATCAACTAATTCTGTTACCCATCTTGTTGGTGTTTCGTTGGTGGATTGTTGCCACCATTTTATTCTCTTTGTAATTGCTTCGTTTACTTGTTCGTTCCACTCTAACGACTCCATTTTTTTTTTGAAATGGTTGGGGATGAGATGGGAGTGATGAGAGAGTGGTAGTTAGGTTGGGATGGGAAGGGAATGGTTATTTGTAACTGAAATTAGTGTACTGGTAGAGTGGTAGGTAGGTGGTGGATAAGTCATGAAGACGAACACGAACAGACTCTCTCGCTCGCTCGCGCTACTCGCCGCTTATTGTCCCAACAACTTTTGGTCACATTTGGTTAGGCTTTACCGTTTTTTTTTTATTTTATGAATAGTATATTAGTGTTGTTATTTCTTGTTTCCGTATATATTAGTGCAATTATCCTGTGTTTTTATATATATATATATATATATATATATATATATATATATATATATATTATTGTAGTTATTTTTATATTTTTTTATATATCAGTGCAGTTATCTCGTATTTTTTTTATGTATCAGTACAGTTATCTCAATATTTCAATTGATTATTTGAGTTGATTAGTAGATTATAGTAGATAGTAAAAGATAGATACTAGATTATCAATAGGAAATATTTATCCCGTGTTTTTTTTTATATATCAGTTACAATTATTGGTCCCTTTTTAGGTATTAGTGACAAATATTTGTCGCGTGTGTTTTAAATATTAATCAGTTTAAATAGTCATTAAGCCTTATTGTATTTTTAGATAGTAAGTTTCTAACAGTTTTCAAAAATTATAATTATCAATGGCAAATATTAATCCTGTGTTTTTTTATATATCACTGCAGTTATCCTGTGTTTTTATATATCAGTGCAGTTATCTCGTAGTTTCAATTGATTATTTTAGTTGATTAGTAGATTATAGTAAATAGTAAAAGTTAGATAGTAGATTATCAATAAAAAAAATATTTGTTTTAAATATTAATTAGTAATTTCAATAGTCATTAAGTCTTCTTGTTTTTTAGATAGTAGGTTTGTAGTAGTAGTCTTCAAAAATTTTAATTATCAATGACAAATATTAATCTCGTGTTTTTTTTATATATTGGTGCAGTTATCTCGTGTTTTTTATATATCAGTGCAGTTATCTCGTAGTTTCAATTGATTATTTTAGTTGATTAGTAGATTATAGTAGATAGTAAAAGAGAGATAGTAGATTATCAATAAGAAATATTTGTTTTAAAGGTGATAAATTTTTTTTGTTTTTTAGTGTGACTCATTTATATTTTTATAGGTAATTTTAATAGAGTAGTGTTTGTATAAATTTTAAAATTTAGTTAAAAAGAGAAAGAGAAGAATTGTTTATATGAAAAGTAAAAGTAAAGTAAAAAGAAAAAAGGAAGAAAGAGAGTGTAAGAGAAAATTGAAAAGGGCGAAAGAGATTGTAAGAAGAAAGAGAAATAAGGAAGAAAGACGTAGGCGTACGGGGTTCGAACCCTGCTCCCTCCTCCCCTCTAACAACTAACACACTAATTACTAACCACTTTGTCTATCTAAAAAAAGAAAGAAAGAGAGTGTAAGAGAAAAATGAAAAGGAAGAAAGTGAGTGTAAGAAGAAAGAATAAAAGAAAAAAAAAAGAGTGTAATGACATTTTTACCCTTAAATTAGATACGTGTCTTGTTAATAAGATATTCAAATTGGTAATTTCATAGTAGGCTTGTTTGTATAAATAGAAATAGAAATTAAATGTGTCTTGTTAATAAGAGATCCAAATTCGTAATTTCACAGGAGGTTTGTTTGTATAAATAGATATTAGATTGGGTTGGTCACAGGGTTGACACGACACTTTTTTTATGCTTGTCATTCCAACTCAATGCAATGTGGGGATGCATTTTTAATGTTTACTAGAAGTATACCCGTGCGTCGTATTATTTGTATAAATATACTCGACAGAATTTAATTACAACAAATCTTTCAAGTAGATAAGAAATGAAGTTTCATAACTTTAGAATATTTTCTTCAAATGACATTTTTATCATTACGAACTACATTTAATCTGTAATAAAATTATACTAATAATATATAATTTTTTTCGTTGTAACTCAAAAGCAGAATCTAAAATAATCATTCTGACAATGTGTATGCAACACATAGAGAATTAATAGTAATGAAATTATAGCAATATAAATGTTTACCCGCTATAACTCAAAAGAAGTATAAAAAATATATATAAAAAACAAAAATATTTATTTATAAAAGTAGCAGATATTTTCCGTCTAATATTTTAAAAACAGGTAGTTTAATTTTTTTGGTAGTGATTGAATTAATTAAATAGATAGTTGATGTCTACTAAAGTAATTTTGATGACCTATTTACTCTATTTATACCGTCAAAAAAGTTAGTATGAATAGAGTAAAATAAAGTGGTAGATAAATAGTAAAAACATTAAAAAATATAGATAGATAGTAATATAGTAAAAAACCACATGATTTTTTTTCCAAATCATCATATAGATAGATAGATATTCAATTCAAAGAAAATATGGATAGAAAAACATAAAATAATGTTGATGGTGATAGAATGAAAAAATGTTGGTGCTAGGGAAAAGTAAAAAGTTAAGAAAAGGTGGAAAGTTGTAAAAAAAGATTAAAGAAGGGAAAATACAAATTTGACCTTAAGTTACTTATGTGTAATAAAAGAGTTAGATGGCCAAAATTGTCATTAGATCAACCCTATTTTTTCTTAGAGAGGTAGTAGATTTATTTTTTGACAATCATTTTTAAAGTTTATGAATGGCCAGATCGGTAACTCAAATTTTAGAAAAGTTTAGTTTAGTCTATGACTTTTATAAGAGAGTGAGGACTAAACTGGTATTAAGTTGTAAAAGTCAAAGTCTGATTGCTACTAAGTTGTAACCGTCATGAACCAAACGTAACATCGAGAATTTGAGTGACTAAACTAAATAGCGTTAAGAAGTGTTATGGACTAATTTGAAATCTTATTAATGTTAAGAACTAAATTGGACTTTTCAAAACCCGATAGCGCTTGGATGATATGGTAAGGGTCTCTTTCAGCTTAACCAAGATGTTGGGTTCAAATCCAGCATTGAGAATGTCTCAATGTTAAAACTCTTGAGGGAGATCTTTGGCGTCAATTCACACACAAAAAATGGACTTTTCAAAAATTTGAGGGACGGCTGAACGCACAGTGGCGGAGCTTCATAGGGGCCGGAGGGAGCCGTGGTACCCCCCAGAAAAAAATAATTTTTATTTTACTATACTTCTACCCCAAAACGACGTCAGTAGCAGAGCATGTTGGGAGCGGAAGGATACTATGGTACCCCCAGAAAAAATAAAATTTCTTTTTTAGTAGAGAAATTGTGAGTTAGTTTACCAAATTAACCTTCATTAATGACATTTGGAAAGATAAATTAGTATAGTTATGAAAGATATATTATTAAATAATGAAGGGTATGGTAAAATGTGATGGTTTTTTTTAGTTAGTAGTTGCGGCACCCCCCAATATTTTGGGCAAGCTCCGCCACTGTGAACGCACATTTTTAAAAGATATGTTAAGGGGTTGCTAAACTGTTATAGGTGATCGGGGATTTGTATTGTATCGACTTTTTGGGAAAAACAAATTCGATCTAATTATTATAATTTTATTCTCTAGTCATCTAAATAGTTTTGAGTTTAAAGTTGAAATTGATATGATCTGATTTACGAGAAGGGTACTTGAGTAAGGTTATGGAGGATATACGAGAAGGACAAATTTCTAGATTTAAAGCGGATTCTAAGTGTTAGAATATGAGAGACGGAGAGAGAAAGCTAAACATTGTGTAAATGGAATTGTATTAACTGAATGTGATTACATTGATAGTTCCCTTTATATAGGACACTAGTCAGGGAACTGAGCTTGACACTGAAGCTCTATTACAGTGTTGTTTTACTAACTGAAAGCTAATGCTTAAGTAAAATACTTATACTCTAACACCCCCAAGCTCAAGGAGGGTGTGAAGGCAAAGCTGGAGCAGCCACTTGGAGCTTGGACCTGAGAAACTGAAACCTGGTAGTGGAGAGAGGCTTGGTGAGTATGTCATCCCATTGATCAGTGCCAGGAACATGATAAATGTGAAGCTGCTTGGACAGAACCTTGTCTCTCACAAAAAACAGATCAAGTTCCATGTGCTTTGTTCTAGCATGAAGAACAGGGTTATGTGCTAGAGCCACAGCACTCTGATTATCACAGAAGATCTGGGGAACATAATGTTTGATGCCCAATTCAGTGAGTAAAGACTGAATCCACATGACTTCAGCAGCAGCTAGTGCAAGACTCCTATATTCAGCTTCAGCACTAGAACGAGCCACAACTGTTTGCTTCTTGGCCCACCAAGATACGAGATTAGGACCAAGATAAACTACTGCTCCAGATGTAGACTTTCTGTCATCAACATCAGAAGCCCAATCTGCATCACACCAGGCTCTCAATTGCAGAGGTTTGGAGATATCAGCTGGCTGAAGCAATAAGCCATGGTTGATGGTGCCCTTTAGGTATCTGAGGATGCGATTTACCACTGCCCAGTGACTTTCAAGAGGAGAAGACATATATTGACATACCTTGTTTACTGCATAACTGATTTCTGGCCTTGTAATTGTTGTGTATTGAAGGGCGCCTACAACTGATCTGTAGGTGGCAGGGTCTGGCATGTGGTCACTGCCTTGTTTGGTAAGTTTGCAATTTGACACCATTAGTGAAGAAATGGCATTGGCTTCTGCCATATTGCCATTATGCATTGGTTTTACCTTAATGACCAAGAAATAGTCTAGAATACCAAGCTGCTTGAGTGAGAAAACAGAGTCAAGTTGGTGAATCAGTTGCTTGATGAGCTCATTTGAGTTACCTATGAGGATAATATCATCAACATAGACTAGGAGATATACCACTGAAGTTGCTCTCTTGTAGACAAATAGTGAGGGATCACATCTACTACTACCAGTGAAGCCCAATAGCAGCAAAGTAGCTTTGAGCTTGTCAAAACAGGCACGAGGGGCCTGTTTGAGGCCATAGATAGCCTTGTTTAGTTTACAAACCAGTGACTTGTCATGAGACTCAAAGCCTTATGGTTGGGACATATAGACTTCTTCAATGAGAGAGCCATTTAAAAAGGCATTATTGACATCAATTTGATGAAGATCCACTTGTTGCTAAGAGCAATGGTGAGTATTGTACGAATAGTCACTGGTTTTATAACGGGGGAGAAAGTTTCATTGAAGTCCTGGCCTTGTTGTTGGTGAAACCCCTTGGCAACCAACCTTGCCTTGTATTTGTTGAGTGAGCCATCATCATTTTCCTTGACCCTAAAGATCCATTTACAGCTAATCACATTTTTTCCTGGAGGTGGAGGAGCCAATGTCCAGGTGTTGTTTTTCATCAGGGCAGAATATTCATCAGACATATCTTGTTGCCAAGAAGGCTGCTGCAATGTTGTTTTGACAGATTTGGGCTCTATGAGTTAGAAGAAGGGTTGGGTGAAGCCTAGGTTTGACAATGCCAGCTTTGGAATGAGCTTGCATAGGATGAGTATTGGTGGGAGGAGGTGGTGTAGGTGAGGATGAGGACTGTCACTTGGTGTAGGATGAGGGCTGGTTGCAGGTTCAGGTTGGTTCACAGAGTTAGTAGCAGTATTTGGAGATGGAGAGGGGCTGCTGGGAGGGTCTGGTGTGGGTGTGATAGGCTGGGAGGGGATGGTTAGAGTGGGTATTGTTGCTTCAGGTAGGTTAGGTGATGAGGGATTGATGGGTGAAGGCCTGTGAGATGTCTCAAATAGGTCTCTATAAGGGAACCTGTTCTCATTGAAGAGCACATCTTTGGAAATGTAGATGCGTCCACTAGGAGAAAGGCATTTATAGCCCTTGTGTGAGGCAGAGTAACCCAAGAAGACACACTCGTGAGATCTAAAATCACGTTTGTGAGCATTGTAGGGGCGTAGACAAGGAAACCAACTACAACCAAACACTCTAAGAGAAGAGAAATTGGGAATTTGACCATGAAGGACTTGGAAAGGGATTGAACCATTTTGGGAGGCTGAGCGCAACCTATTGATTAGGTGGACAGCAGTTGCAAATGCATGATCCCAAAAATGCATAGGTAGCTTGGATTGAAAGAGAAGAGTAAGACCAAGTTCTACAATGTGTCTATGTTTCCTCTCAAACAACACCATTTTGGTGGTGTGTGTGAGGACATATTACATGATGTAGGATACCTAGCTCAGCTAGGTACTTGGAGAATGGTCTATACTCACCTCCCCAATCAGTTTGAAGTGATTTCAGTTTAGTGTTAAACTGAAGTTCTGTCATGGCCTTAAATTCTTTGAAAATCATAAATGTATCAAACTTGGATTTGATTAGATAAAACCATGTAAACCTAGAAAAAGCATCCACAAAGGTAAGATAGTAATAGAAACCTTTAGAGGAAGCCATAGGTGATGGTTCCCAAAGATCACTATACACAAGTTGAAGGGGAGCACTGTAGACAGTGGAGGAAGGGGAAGAGGGCAATCTATGAGATTTGCCAACAGCACAAGCATTGCAAAAAGAAGAGGGAATCTTTATTAGGTAAATTGAGATTACACAATTGAGCTATATGTTTTACGGCATTGTGATTAGGATTCCATAATCTCTGGTGCCAAATATGTAAATTGTGCTAGGAATTGGGAACAACATTAGAAATGTTGTTTACAGTGGGAAATGAATTGGAAATTACAGCATTAACAGTGGAAACAAAGGAAACAGAGGATTGTGACGACTTTGTGGCAGAATGCTTGACTTGAGTAGTGTGTGGTAGCATATCCTTGAACTCATAGAGTCCATCAGAGCCTGCACGACCATGGAGAAGGACCTCATGTGTAGCCTGAGATTTGACAAAGCAATCATTTAAGTGAAACTCAACATAAACAGGATTATCTCTAAGAAATTTGTGAATACTAATGAGATTTTCGGTTATTGTAGGAACATACAACAAGTTATGTAGATGCAATTTAATATTTGGATTAATGGGAGAAGGAAATGAAGTGGAACCAGAGGAATGGACTTGCAAACCTTGTCCATTGCTCAAAAAGACTTGACTTGGAGTCTCATGAGTCACTTGAGGGACCTGGATGTTCTGAGAGTTATTGGTGACATGTAAGGAAGCTGCTGTGTCACCAAAGAAGTTAGGTTGGGCTACTTGAGGTGCTGTCATGACCAAGGCAGTAGCTGGTGCAGGTGCAGGGGCAACTAGTAGCTACTTGCTGTTGTGGTCTAATATAGGTGTAAGGATTATAAGGTTGGTAAGAAGCAGCCTGTGGTGGAGCATTAGGGTTATAATATTGATTAAACCTATGGTAACATTGAATAGCAGAGTGTCCAAATTTACCACAGACTTGACATTGAAGACCAGAGCGTCCACCACGGTCGCGGCCACGGCCACGATAACCATAGCTCTCAGTGTTGAGAGATTGAGATTCAGAAGTGTTGTTTGATGAAGGATTAGCAGTTACAGGAGTTTGAGAGTTCTCACCAGAAGTTTTTTGTTGTGGAGAGGGAACCTGTGTGAGAAGAACAGTTGCAGCACCAGTCTTGGTTTGTTTGCGATAGCGCGCAAGGCGCACTTCTTGAGCGAGGAGGAGAGACTCAGCTTCTTCCACGATGACTTTGTCGTCGAATCTGCTCTCAACAATTGAGATAATCTGGTCATATTCTTGTGGAAGACCATCCAAGATAGCATCAAGATGATCGTTGGCAGAAATAGGGCTTCCAACTGCAGCGAGAGCATCCACAAGAGATTTAATCTTCGCAAGATAGTCTTTAACTGTTCCACTCTCCGGTTCCGTCTTTCGCAGATCAGTGACCTGTTGTCGTATCTTCGTACGACCTAATTTCTGAAAGTACGCGAAGATTTTATCACAAAGCTCGAACGAGTGAGTGCATCCAGCAACTCATGCTTGAATTGCTGTCGAGAGCGTCGTTTGGAGCCAAGAAAGTAACATTTGATCCTACGCCTCCCAAACTTGGAAGTCAGGATTCTCATTATTGGTTGCGATGTCGTCGCTAGTGAGAAAGCGAGGAGGAATCACCGGAGAAACAATGAATCGTTGAAGACGATGCGCCTTGATAACAGGTTCTACTTGTTGATGCCAAAGAACAAAATTCTCGTCGTGCATTTTTTCAGTAATCTTGTGTCGAAACTCCTTGATCTCTGATGTGGAGGAATTCTGCGTGCTCGCGGAGGATCGCGACACAAAATTTGTAGCAGTAGGCCCAGCGCCGCCGTGAGGAGGTGGCGGTGGATCGTCGTTGTTGACGGAGGTCATGGTGCGCGAAGCGGAAAAAAGAGAAAAAGTTAGTTACAAATGTTAAGATCGGTTGTGCTCTGGATACCATGTTAGAATATGAGAGAGGGAGAGAGAAAGCTAAACATTGTGTAAATGGAATTGTATTAACTGAATGTGATTGCATTGATAGTTCCCTTTATATAGGACACTAGTTAGGGAACTGAGCTTGACACTGAAGCGCTATTACAGTGTTGTTTTACTAACTGAAAGCTAACACTTAAGTAAAGTACTTATACTCTAACACTAATTAAGGATGTTTTAAATTTTTCCACGCGTTCATGTGTATGATGTTGAAATTTGAGGAAGAATATTTTGGGTGAAGCACATCATTCTTATAATACCATTCACCCAAGTTTTACAAAGATGTATCAAGATTTGAAAGGATTATATTTTGGGAGTGTCGCATACCGGGTTCAAACCCAGGAGCAAGCGAAAGATATCCCTAGCTCCAACCAACTCAGCTACACCACTGGGACTAGATGAAGATGAATTTGTATCTAACTGTTTAGTATGTGAGCAAATGAAAGTAGAACATTAGAAGCCTGCTGATTTATTTCAAAGGATTGAGATACAAGATTGGAATTGGGAAATGATCACTGAGTAAGTTCAAACCTCAAGAGGTTATGACTCAACCTAGATAATTATATGGATCGGTTAACAAAGACTACACACTTTCCTGGTTGTGAAAACTGCCTATTCAGTAGCTGAATATGCTAAGCTTTATATAGAGAGGAGAATATCATTGCATGGCGTACCATTGTTTGTAATTTCTAATCGAGGACTTCAATTCACAATCTCATTGTTTGGTGATCCTTTCAGACTGCTTTAGGCACTCAAGTAGATTTGAGCACTACTTCCCACCCTCAAACAGGTGCACAGCTAGAAAAACAAAAAGTAGTGACGCCAAATTTTCGTCGCTAAACAATGAAAATTCGTCACTAAACCTTTTAGCGACGAAAGTTGTGACGAAACCAGATCCGTAGCGAAATCTGGCGTCACTAAATCATTTGCGAGGAATAATAAATTTCGTCGCTATTAGCGAGGAATAAATCCCTCACAAAATCCTAAAATTTCGTCGCAAAACAACAACACCAAATCAGATAAAAAAGACGCTTTTCGTCGCTAATAGTGAGGAACACGTTTCGTCGCTAATTGTGAGGAACAGTTTTCGTCGCTAATAGTGAGGAAGAATTTTTGTCGCTAATTGTGAGGAACTGTTTTCGTCGCTAATAGTGAGGAACATGTTTCGTCGCTAATTGTGAGGAACAATTTTCGTCACTAACAGCGAGGAAACGGTGAGGGAAATTATTCCTCCCAATTAGTGACGAATTTTAAAACCAATTTTTTTAAATTTATCCAACACCAGTTTTTTTTAATATATCCATTTCAACCTGTAATTGTGTGAAACCTTTAATCAAATTAAAGGATTAAAGGAGTGGTGCTTGAATACATAGGCTACAATTTTTTTTAAAAGTACACATTTCATATTACTAATAAAGCTAATAAGCATAGTTCATACAAACCAAAAGTAATGTTAATCAAAAAAATACATAACCCTTACACATCATTGTTTGAAAAAAACAAAAAACACATCAACCATTTAGTTCATCATAATACTCATCATCATTTTGTTGGTCATCCTCGTTTGTAGGTGGAGGTGGAGGTGAAGGCGGACGTGAATGAGTTTGAGAAAAAGTCTCCATAAACTTAAGCATCTTCTCCTGTGTTGCACAAAGCCCACTCACTTGCTCCTTAAGACTTTGGTTTTCAGCAGTCAAGTTAGAAAAGTCAGCCTTCATTTGCATATATTCAGACTTTATTTGCACATATTCAGACTCAGAGATTCCAGAAGATCGTTTGGAAGAAGGAATGTGGTTTTCTCCTTCAGGACCCAAACCAAATATTCTTTTATTCTTATCTACACCTCCAACAATCTCTAAGAAGATATTGTTGTCAGATTGCTCGCTAGACACGCTATCTCCTAGTGCCTCGTGTGAGTCTCTTTCAAGAATACGACTTTCATACTCATTCTGAAAAAATAATAATCAAACATGAGCATTTCAAAATAATAATCAAAATTAGCAAAGTATAGAAGCTATCAGACCAAATTAATACTCATCATAGAAGTCAGGGGAAAGTAAGTCAACAAAACCATCAACTTAGTCATTTTCTATTATGGTTATGTAAGTAACACTTCATGCTTTTAAGCTAATCATAAGCCTAATTTACACTCTACTGCTATGGAACCTTCACAATATGTATAAAAATATCCAAATCTGGAAAAGTTAAGGACACACAAGAAACTATAAAACACGTTTCTTTTATGCTGCAACACCAACAACTTCAAAGAGCATGTTTCTCTTCTGGTTTTTGGATTTTTCAATACTATAATTTTGGTTCAGGATTAGAATGTCTTTTTTGTAATTTTAAGTGCATTATAAACCAAATGCATAGATGAAATCAGCATGCAATGATTAGCTGGTACTAAAACCAAATGTTAAAAAACGAATGAATGGTAAGTAGAAAAGAGCTCTGATAGTAACATTGACAATAATAGGTCACAGGAAACAAAACAAGAACATCAATAATATGCTTAACCCCCTTATCATATTATTCAATAATTCAAACCCTCGTCATTGCAAGCGTATACAAAATACATCTTAGAATTACAGCATTTTTAGCAGCAATGACATTAAAGTTAAACTGTTGAAAAACAGTTTGGTTGAATTTGTGGGGAAGGCTGCAAAATTTGCATCTTTGGATTTTAGAGAGAAACTGAAAACACTCTTTGCATTTAATTTGGAAAAATAAAATTGTTACACAGTAAGATACATACAAACACAGACTAAACACACACAAACACGGCCATATCAAACAGAATTTAATGATCAAGTAAACAGTCCATAATATGAGAATATGTTAATCATCTTTTCATAGATACATACACATCCCGCACAAAGCAAGGCATGCAAGATAAACAAGACTAAACACACACAAACACAGCCATATCAAACAGAATTTACTCATTTATGAGGCCAATTACTATATACCAAGAAGCTAAAGACTACAAGTTTACTTACGCAAAACCTAAACCTCTGTAGTCAGTAGCGGTCCCTCTTTTATTTAGGCTTTTTGGTCAATTTTAGCAAACTGAAACAGTGAGCTTTGTGCCTCTATTCCTCTTTCCAATTTGTCTTTCTTGCATTGTTTCTCTTCTGCATTCATTATTTTGCATGTTTCATTCATCTATGCTGCAATTTGTGTTGTTTTTACGGTTTTTCCATTGCTATGATCAACTCAGTCACACAACCATTACTTTGTTTTCAATGTTTGTGTATTAATTTTGTGCACTACAAGAAATTTGACTTTTCCCCACAGACAAAAACTGTCACTAAATGTCAAATATCCGTGGGTAAAAGACACTTTAACCTCTCCCCACGGCCACTTTTTCCGTAGAGAACGTAAGACGTCTAACCACGCTTTTGCGTCCGTGGGTAAAGGTTTTCCCTACGCCCAAGTACCTTTACCTACGGTTACTGACTGTCACTATATCCTTCACAGGTAGATCAAATTTTAACTTCTACCTACGGTTCTACCCGTCACTAAAAGTGATTTTTTTTTTGATTTTTTTTTCTGAATTAATAGTGGCTTATTTTTGCTGAATTAAAAGTAATTTCTCTTATTAAATTAAACTGTTTTATAGTAACTACAAATTATAAGATTAACATCCTAAAAAATAAATAGTTTGAATCTATTATTCATAGATTAACATATAAAATATATATTGATAATACCCATGGATAATACACCCTAAGTCAATTAAAACCCAGATCACAAACATACAATTATCAATTGTGATAATACATCATATATCTTTTAGATCACAAACATACAACTATAACTTTTCAATTGTTGTGATAATACATCATATAAAAACATGTCCAAGTCAATTAAAACACTAGATAAAGTTGAATAATAATGGTGGGAATAATTCTAAATCTGGAGTCATGATGAAGGTAAAGAAGCCCTTTAGCTATTCCTCTTATGATGTTGAACCGCATTGGCCAGTCTAGTCTTGAACTCTTTGCATGGTGGGAATAACAAGATTTCGATGTTGAAGCTTTGCGATTGATCTGACCTCATTCTTGAATTCTTCATTTCCTTGTCCGGAGCTAGTTGATAACCTTTTCACAGCAATTTCTTGACCATCCACCAGCCTACCCTGCCATTGCCACATTTACTTTTATCAGTCTCTTTTATAAATGGATGCTTAGTATTCAATTATCTATATAGGAGAACATTTGGTATTACCCTTTTGACTCATACTGCCTTTCGATTTCCTCTTATTCCGTAAAATGAATATTATCATTCCCAAAATTATGAAAGTTACAGCAACTGTAATTCCAGCAATCCTTCCTGCATTACTTTTCTTGCTAGAGACATCAGCAGATCCACTGTCATTTGAAAACAAAGGAACTTTTAGTAAAGTATCATTTGCATTAAAGAATCAATTCATAAATTTTGTCGGAATCAATTCTCGTCACTGCATAAAACATAAAGAAGAAATTACTTGCCTACATCAGAAGCTGCTAATCTGATATAAAGATCTTGACCAGCTTCAGAAAACTGTCTCATATCCACAAGACTATGATTCCACGTCACACAACCAGCGCGACCATTAGTAATCTCAGCATTAGCATAAGCAGTACAAGAACAATCCTTCAAACACAAATTTTCACATTCCAAAAGTGTCATACTCATGTTTCAACACACACAAGTTCTCCATCTGGCATGTCCCAGACATCTAACATATGTGTGTGACCTCTAGTCTTTTTTTTACCTAAATTGTGTATCGATGTCAATTGTTAAAAACCAATTGCATATCATTGATAATATAAACAGAATATTTGGAAACAAACAATGCTAGAATCCAGTTCTGTGTCAAGGAAATAAAAACCTGGGGAAACAAACACTCACTTGCACTGCCAAAACAACAACAATAAATGTAGCTCATTTTAACTCTTAAGAATCAGTTTAACTTTGGCATCCCTTTAAAATTGGGGTCATTCAAATTGGAAATATGAGCTCATCTTTGAATTTCAGTTTTCATACAGTTCTCTATTCTGATACCCACATGCAGAACACTCACTTCTATTCCAAATATCAGTTTTCACTCATTAATCACTAACAGATATACAGACTTATTGAATGAAAGACAATATAAGAAAAGAATCTATCTTAATAGTTTCAAATTTAAATGACTGTGATCCACAACAAAGTAGTATAAGAATCAGATATTCAAACTGCCTTCATACTGTTTTTCAATTCTTTTTAAAAATACATAATTAATCAAAAGAAACAAACAGATATACAAACTAATCCACCCTAAACAGCAGAGTAAACAATGATCCAATCTCATAACGCAAAGCTTCAATTTCAAAATCTGGGGAAACAACAACAATAATAATTGGTGAAACAAACACTCACTTGCACAGCCAAAAGCAATAGAGCTTCATTTGGTTGCACTCGACTATCCCGAACTTCATTTGATTGCACTCGAACTTCATTTGATTGCACTCAACCATCCCGAACAGTAATCAATTTTCTACGCCTCCCCATGTTTTAAGTTGCTGCAATTAATTAAGGCAATGTTAGTTCAACAAAAACAACACAATAAGCTAGAAATTAAATCAATGAAAGCAAAAATAAAGTCAATTAAAACAGGACAGCACACAACAGCTGTACAAACTCCACATTGCATCAATAAGTTTACATATGCCAAGCCACAACCTATCATGAAACATGTGATAATCAAAACTACTTTATGAGGAAAAGGACTAATTAAAATAGGAGATTGAGGTGAGGGCTCTTGTCTGATTAGGGATCATGTCAGAAAATGCATAATGCATTGTTGATGGCTAGCATTGTTCCAAGGTATTCATGTAGTTTATCCTGCAACATACATAAAATGTTACTTATCAACAATAGAAAAGAGTTAGGGATTATACTAGGAGGCTAACACAGTTTCCACCATATAGTTATATGCGTGCTAAAAAGTCCCTATCATAAGTAACTAGAACATGCCCTTACCAAATGTTTTATCGTTTGAGTATTCAGCTCTCTATACAACCTGCTTGATTTAACAGCTGCAGTTGCTACATTTCTCATGTCACCAGCTCGTACTCTCTGAGAATCAAAGACAGCTTCATCTGTCTCAAATTTAGTAAGCTTCACAAAAGCCAATCCCAATTCACCCATTGTTTCACCCATGTCTTGCTGAAACTTGACAAGGGATTCAGCCTGCACCAAATCAATGAGGATAAACAAACAAAATCAACCCTAACAATCAAAGAGGGAAAGAAAAATAACACCATTCGGAAACAATTCATTCAGTTCCACTTGACAAAAACAGTAATGAAATTCCAAAAAGGAGAATAGTTTAAACAAAACCCCGTGAACTACGGTGACCCTAGAATAGGAATGTCTTTCAATTCAATCACTTTTGTACCGTATTTTCCAACAATGCCAGCCTTCTTTGTTCTCTTAGTCTACAAAAAAAAAGTATAGGGTGAACTTAAAGCAACGAAAAATCGAAGCAGCTACACCGGAGCACTGCTTATTACAACCTTGAAACTAATTAGAATCAAAAATTAAGATCTAGCAGGATTACTAGTGAATTAATTGATTCTGAGAGAGAAACTAGGGTTCACCTTCACACAGAGGAAGCCATGGGAAAGAGAGGCAACTAGAGAAACTCAGAGAATCAAAGAATCAACGAAGCCATTGGAGAGAGAAGCAGCGATTGGAGCGAGAGTGAGATTCTGAGTTCCGTGTTGAAAGCAGCAAAGGAAATGGCTGGCTCTCTACAATCGCTAAGTACCGTGAGAGTGAGAACCTGAGAGCGTGAGTGATTTAATTGTAAAAAAACCTTTTACCCGACAGACGATTTTCAAAAAGGCACCGTGGGTAAAAGTGGCCGTAGCTATATGGAAGTTTTTTAGTAGTGATTCTTCTATTTTTGAGTTCTTAAAATTTTATGCAATAAAGACAACAATTGTGATTGGTGTTATTTTATATAACTTCTACATCTGTCTTGATCAATGAAATGGAATTCTGAACAAAGCAACTTGTGCCTATACCTTAAATATGTAATTGACGACAGATTGGAAACTGTGTAGCTCATGCTGTCACAGTAACTATACTATTCCTCTCAAGTGGTAAACAAGCCTTACGATTCTTCACAATGGATTATAAAAACAGTATTGCTAACAATGATGAGGGAACAGATATCCCTGAATCACACTCAATAATCTAGAATCTATCAACCCAATGTATATGGTTGCAACACCATAAATAAAGAATGGAGAAACTATCAGACCAAATAAATGCAGAAACTCACAACAAATAAAACAACTAAATTTGGACGTTAATGTAGAAATTTTAACTTACAGCAATCTTCTCTGACTTGGAGGAGACCCACTTTGGCGTCTCACCTTTCATTTTGTGAGTCTTCTCAAATAGGTCCCAACAAGTTGGAGTCTCACCCAAGCAATTTTTCTGAAAAATAATAGGATTAGTTTCAATTAAAATATACTCTTAGCAAATAGGAAGTTATATATAGTTCATTTGCTTACTAATCTCTTGTAATGCTCAGTTGTCGGAATAGACCCTCCTGTATGTAGAGAGCCATCAGAGGATATTCTGTTGTTGCTGTTAATTATTGCTCTTTTTTTCCAACTCATAGAAATTGTTAATTAAGGTTGTAGTATAAATGTTAGAAAAATCATAGAAACGAAAAATCTTAACTAAAAATTTCATACTGATTGAGAGACAATTAGAAACGAAACAATTTCATACTGATTGAGAGACAATTGGAATAACACTAAATTAGCTAGTACTTATAAAATAGTTATTTTGGCACTATGATGCCACTACTCAAAAAATCTGATACGATAAATATATATATATATATATATATATATATATATATATATATATATATATATTGCTGCATTGTGGCACAGTAAACATATGAAAGAGTTGAAGGGCACTGTTAAATCAAGATACAGACATTAACTCACATGCTAAGTGTGTCAAGAGCCTATGTCAAGGTTGTCTAGACTCTAGAGTCCTAACAGTATAATTGCTCAATAATGACACACCAATAACATACTTCCTATATTGAATACCAAAAAAAATACTTCCTATATTTATTGCTCCACAGACATACAAAAGTTAAATATACAGTTCATTATCAATGGAAACAACCTTACCTAAATCTTGCAGACCAAAACATTTAGAAGCCTAGCTACTTTTGTAACTGACACGAAACATTAACTTGGTAATTGCTACTTTATTTCAACCTCCAATAGTATAAGCCAAAAGAGTTTACCAGAATGACGACGCGACGGAGCGACGGAGAGCGTGACGGAGCGACGGAGAGCGCGACGGAGAGATAGAACCTTTGATTCAGAGCGTGATTGGAAGAGAAACGCGAATGGAGGCTTGATTGGATGAGGAGGGTGATTCGGAGGGCGCGAATGGGAGGGTTTCACGAGGAGGTTGAGAAGTTGAAGAATACGGTGTCATCGAGGATGAAGTTGTGGGATTTAGGGATTTAGGGATGAAGTTGTGGGATTTAGGGATGAAGAGAGCAAGAGGGGAAGGCTACGGTTTCACGAGTGTAGGGTTTACGAGGAGGGTGGGTTCACGAGCGAGAGTTTTTTTTGACTTAATTAAGTGACAAAAAAAAATTGCACAGTGGGAGTGATCAGTTAACGACGAATTTGGAATTCCTCACTATTAGTGAGGAAAACTTTTCCTCTCAAACTGCGTCTCTAAATTCCTTTTCAATATTTTGTGACGAATTTAGTTACGAAATTTTTAGTGAGGGATATTTTTCATCTATAATTCGTCACAAAGTTACGAAATTTTAGTGAGGAATATTTTTCATCTCTAAATTCGTCACAAACATAAGCTGTAGGCGCCCCCACTAGATTTATTTTTTAGTCACTAAATCCCTCACTAATAGTGAGGAATATTTATCCCTCTCTAAAGTTCCTCTCTAAAAACAATTTTTTTAGTAGTGGTGGTCGATTTGAAAGAACAATTCAAATCTTAAGAAGGCATGCTCTATGCATGTGTTCTAGACCTTGGAGGAAGTTGGGATCAACATTTAACTCTGCTGGAGTTTGCTTATAATAATAGTTTCAATTTAGTATTCAATCGCACCACTTGAGGCATTATATGGAAGACGTTGCAGATCATTGATAGGTTGGTTTGAAAGTTGGATGAGATTCCAAACTTGAAGGTTCAGATTTGATTCAGGAGACCATTGAGAAAGTCAAGGTGATTCAAGATCGTTTAGTAATGACTCAAAGTAGAAAAAATTCATATGCAGATCGAAGACAATGACCTATAGAATTTAGTGTTGGAGAACATGTGTTCTTACGCGTGTCTGTGTTGAAAGGATTTTGAGATTTGGAAGGAAAGGTAAACTAAATTCGAGATTTATAGGACCTCTTGAGATTTTTAGAGAAAGCGGGGAAGATTGCCTACCATTTAGCCCTTCCACATGATCTTTGAGGTGTTCATCCTATTTTTCTTGTATCAAGGTACGATTCGAAAGTATATTTAAGATGTCTCTCATGTAACTGAAATTGATGGTGGTAGTGTACCGGTAGGTAGGTGGATGAGTCATGAAAATTTTAACTAGGATCCGAGCCTAATTACCACTCGAACCTGTCGATAAATGCAATGACAACTATTTGATATTATTATTACTATTACTATTATTATTATTATTATTATTATTATTATTATTATTATCATTATTAAATCAAAAAATGATGTTAGCTATACATATAAGTTTGCTCTTTGTTCAGCTGAAAACAAAAAGGTTTGTGTGTTTGTTTTGTTTCTATTTTTACCTGCCATTCCATGGTGGCTGTACAGTCCCATTGATCTAACAAAGTACTATACAAACAAACATATATAGCATTGATGTTTTAAGCTATATATAGAACACAGCCAATGCTGTTTTGAGACTACGTACAAAAACAAACATGTACGGTTTTCAACGATGGTATTACATGACTACTTATAAGCCAATAATAGCTTCTGTTGAAGCATTTTGGCAAACCAAACCTTCTCAGGGTGCGTTAGGGTTTGTCAAAAATCTTGTCTTATATTCATCGTTTTGATTAATTTCTGTATATGATATTGCATTTTGAAGGATTAATTTGATCAACCTTTGTCTGAGGACATCGTTCAATTCAAGCTTCAATTGTTACAGGTGCATATATGTTACGTTTGATCTTTAATTCAATGAATGAATGCATGCCATATAGCTTTTGTCGTTTTTTCATTTGGATTTTGCATTTTTCATTATGAATCATGAAATGAAAAGTCATTCATTCTGTTCGGAGCTATGTATGTAAATTTTAGGATATACACCTTAATTTGTCACAAAATATAAGCAAAAGTGGGTCAATATTGACTGCTTTTGCTTATATTCTGAGACAGAAGGAATATATATTTAAATGAGAGAAATATGGATATTTTTAAATTATCATTTGGGAATAAAAGGTATAGTAGTAAATAAAATCTAACGTGTTAGAGGCTCTGATATAAGCAAATCAGCTAGACATTTCGTGTTATTCTGACATGAAAGTCACATATATTCAATAATGTGGGGACTAATCACAGATAATTTTATGCTAATATAAGCGGCAAGTGAATCATTTTCAGTTGCATTATGATAGTTGATTAATTGGAAGAAGTAGGTATATTTCCTCTTCGGAGAATTTTGACAAATTCAAATTCTTTGCAAGTACTGATTGGTGTTGATCATAAAACTTTGGCCTTAACAAATCAAGGACTTTTTTCATGAATCATTTTCTGATATCCATAAGCAATCTAAGCTTTCTCTCAAGTCAAAATAAGTTTGCATTTCATAATCTTTTTATCTATCAGTCTCACACGCTAATACCTATTCCAGAAATAATATAATTAATATCAAAGTTAGGGTTTATACTCATGTCTTGTAGTATTATTTTAACTTGGTGTGTTATGTTTAATTTCAGACTCAATTGTGTAAGAAAAGTTGTCATGTTAACGATAGCTTTTGGCAATTAAACTTACTTACAGAAACATTAGCTGTCTAGGTAAGCCTGATACCCAACAAATCCTAACCTTTAGTTCAATATTGCACTATATTATGTTATCTCAATTAAATATTTTTTTATATACAAATATTAGTGATTCTTGTCAAAAAAAATGTTAGTGATTAATTAGTCAACGATAGGGGAAATGTTAGTTACTTAGTTTTCTTCAAACTTCTTCAAAGTCTTAATTCACCGACAGAGCTACCTAGTTAGGACTATGCTTGTATTTCCAATATATGCTTTTATGATATCTAGCCAGTTTGTGTTTGTGAATTATACCTTGATATATTAACTTGCTAACTTCATAGACAAGGGAAATAAATGAAAGGGAATGAACATCATATTTGGTTTAAAAAAAACAAATCAATATAACTTTTGTTGAGTATGGCTCATATGCAGTAACAAGGGTATTCTTGTAATTTGGATTGAGATATTATAAGTACCAATTGTAACATTGAAATCCTAATTCATTCTGAAATAAGTTGAAACTATAGCTACTTTGTAGTCGTAAACGTAGATATAATTTGACCGAACTGCATGATCAAGATCGTGTTCTTGTTGTTGCGTTCCGTTTCTTTATTTCTTCTGTTTTACTGGTTGTTGTTCTAAGAACTTTGAATTCCATTTGCATGATGATGTAGATCCATACTAAGAGCTAAGAGGAAGAATGAAATTAGAAGAATGGGGCAAAGGGTGGAAATTGTGGCTAGCAATAACAAGTGGTGTTGTGATCACAATTGTGTTACTAATAGTGATCTTAGCATTCACAGTATTCAAACCAAATCAACTCATAAGCACAGTGGATGACATCTCAGTTAAAGACATGGATATGGGCTTTAATTTTTTTACCATAAGTTTAAATATGAATGTGACATTGGAAGTGGATGTATCAGTGAACAATCCAAATAAATTTGGATTAAAATACTATGATGGAATTGCACAATTAAACTATAGAGGGCTGCAAATTGGAGATGCCCCTATACCTAATGGAGATATTTCAGCTGGGGAAACTAAGGGAATGAATGTTACACTTACTATTATGGCTGATCGTTTTATCAACAATGTTCATATTCCTTCTGATGTTAATTCTGGCAAATTTCCACTTAACACTTTCATGAAAATTTATGGTGAAGTTAACATCTTAGGGTTCATCAAATTTCATGTGGATTCATCTTCATCTTGTGATTTTGTTGTCAATACTGCCAATAAAACTGTTGAGAACAATGTGTGTCAATATAAGACAAAGGTTTGAGGTGTTGGTTTATGTGTTAGGGTGGAGAAAAGAGAGGGACAAAATGGGAAGAAAGAAAGCCAATTATGGAGACCTTCAAAATTGTCTCAAATGTGATAGTGTAGTGGTAACGGTCAACTTTGTAATTTTGAGAGATAGTTTAAATCTTCTTGAAAACAGTACTTTCTATGGCATAGACGCCTCTTCCCTATTAAGGAAAATCTCATCCAACACGGCGCACCCCTACATTGGTTTTAAAAAAACGGCGTCCCTTCAAAGTCATTTCTTACTCATTTTTATGGAGTTTTTCTCATTTGCAAGATTTTAAACATCTAATTAGAACGAAACTTATTTATTAACCTTTCATTTTCCTTTCATTTACTTTCCTCAACTTCAAAACTCCTTAAACGCAGATTTGGATTTTACTAGTCTACTCTCTTTATTCGCGCATTGTTTGGAACACAGGAAAGTACGTGGAGGGATAAATTCTAGTAAGATAGAAAGCTTTTTAAACTTTGTGCCTTCCATCGTTTGGATCTAGAAGTAAAGGTGGAGGAAATATTGGTTTTTGGTGGGACCCACTCAAAAAGTGGTTCCATTCCACCCAAAATGAGAAGAAAGTGAGTGGAGACTGTGCTCATCTTTCCACTAGTAATAAGTAATCATGTTTTATTTAAGTTGAAATTGATCAATTTTTCAAAATCCCATTATCCGATTACTACAAAAAAACGCCTTATTAGCAACGGAAAATTAGCGAATGAACCAAAATTTGTCGCTAATGTTTAAGTAGCGAGGGATTTTAGCGAGTGAACCAAAATCCGTCGCTAATAATAACGAAGGCGCATTTTTTTTACAAAAAATTTAAATTCCGTCGCTAAATTTAAAATCCGTCGCAAAAAATCCGTCGCTTTTAATGCTGACGTGACCGTTGCGCAGACCTTGGAATGCGTAAAATTCTGAATCCGTCGCTAATTTGAATTTCCGTCGCAAAAAATCCGTCGCTAATTCCTTGGAAATTGCACCATTTTAAAATCCGTCGCTAATTTGAATTTCCGTCGCTAATTCTAATTTTTTTTATTAAACCGAATCCTCCTCACTTCTTCTCTCTTCTCTTCTTCTTTTCTTTTCTCACACTTCACTCTCTTTCTCCCTTACTCTCCTCTCTCTCTACCCAAACCCACCCTACACAACCACCACACCACCACCACCACCACATCATAGCTCCTCTCATCCTCACACTTCTCTCTCTCTCTCTCTCTCTCTCTCTCTCTCTCTCTCTCTCTCTACACACAAACCCTCTTCCCATATTTCACCTCCACCACCACCACCACTACCACCACAAAATTAACTTCCACCTTCACTCCTCTCTCTAACCATACCCCTCTCTCTCTCTCTAACCGTCTCTCTCTCTCTCTCTATACACAAACTCCTTCCCATATTTCACCACCACGACCACCACTACCACCACAAAATTAACTTCCACCCTCACTCCTCTCTCTAACCATACCCCCCCTCTCTCTCTCTCTCTGTAACCGTCTCTCTCTCTCTCTAACTGTCTCTCTCTCTACACAAACTCCTTCCCATATTTAACCACCACCACCACCACCACCATATTTCACAATAATTTTATAACAATATTATAACAATATTATAATTTAATAATATTATAACAATAATTTTATAATATACCGAATATTAATAATGTTATAATATTATAATAATTATTATAACAATAATTTTATAATATACTTTAATGACGAATGCGCGCTTTTTTTAACAAAAAAACACGGATTACGAGAAGTGTGGAGGTGAAATGTGGGAAGAGGGTTTGTGTGTAGAGAGAGAGAGAGAGAGAGAGAGAGAGAGAGAAAGAGAGAAGTGTGAGGATGAGAGGAGCTATGATGTGGTGGTGGTGGTGGTGGTGTGGTGGTGGTGGTGTAGGGTTGGTTTGGGTAGAGAGAGAGGAGAGTAAGGGAGAAAGAGAGTGAAGTGTGGGAAAAGAAAAGAAGAAGAGAAGAGAGAAGAAGTGAGGAGGATTCGGTTTAATAAAAAAATAGAATTAGCGACGGAAATTTAGCGACGGAAATTCAAATTAGCGACAGATTTTAAAACGGTGCAATTTCCAAGGAATTAGTGACGGATTTTTTGCGACGGATTCAGAATTTTTCACATTCCATGGTCTGCGCAACGGTCACGTCAGCATTAGCGACGGATTTTAAATTTAGCGACGGAATTTAAATATTTTGTTAAAAAAAGCGCACATTCGTCATTATTAGAGACGGATTTTGGTTCCCTCGCTGAAATCCCTCGCTACTTAAACATTAGCGACGGATTTTGGTTCCATCGCTAATTTTCTGTCACTAATAAGGCATTTTTTTGTAGTGACCTTTCTGACAAAAACACAACTATTCCAAAGATCTTAAGTCGCCCACAACGCAATATGCCAAATAAGGGCGTAATAGAGAAGAAGGATACTGGATCAGAAACTCAAGCAAAAGGAAATGCCACGCTGGCAAACTTGTAACTAACCATGCGGATGTGTCACTCACTCATTGGCTATTCTAGATCTAGGAATATCATATAAAAGCAATTGTAACTGAATATCAAAGACGAATGAAACAGTAAGAGAATTCTGAGAGTATTGCTCTCGTTTATGGTATCATTCGCCCTGTGTGATCCTGTGCCATTTTCGCTTCCGCAGAATTCCTTGAAGGTCCATCAATGGCGACCTCACCGCAATCTTCATCAACCACCGGTCAAAGCAAACAATCAGGCCCTGTCTCGATCTTTGCTGGCGGTGTTCATGGCTCTGCTTCTTCCAATTTCCTTGCAGCGCCGAAATTGTCGATCAAATTAGACGACAAGAACTTCCTCTTGTGGAATAAACAAGTGGAAGGAGTGATCACGATGCACAGACTTCATCGCTTTCTCGTGAATCCTGAGATTCCTCCGAAGTTCGCCTCCGATGCCGATCATGTTGCTAACAACGTTTCTGAAGAATATGAGAAGTGGCTCACTCAAGATCAGATGCTGTTCACGTGGCTGCTCTCCACGCTTTCAGAATCCGTGTTGCCTCGCGTGCTCAGTTGTCGCCATTCCTCTCAGGTCTGGGACAAAATTCATCAGTACTACTACTCTCATCTCAAGGCTAAGGTTAGGCAACTTCGTTCTGAACTCAAAAACACTAAGAAAGGAACACGCACAATCACTGAATATATCACTAAGATTCACTCTATTGCTGATTCACTCATGGCTATTGGTGAGCACATCCAAGATCAATACCTAATTGACATTATTCTAGATGGCTTACCTGAAGAATATAATGCATTTGTGATGATGATCTATGGGAAAGCTGATGCACCTAACATTGCTGATATTGAATCTCTTTTGCTTGTTCAAGAAACTCAATTAGATAAGTTTAGGCAAGAATTAATCACTGCTAATGCCTCTGCAAATGTTGCACACACCACTGGATCCAAATCTGTGGCTACAACTTCTGATCCTAATAGTAACACTGCTGGTTATGGTCATAATCCGGGTTATGGTGGATATCGTGGTCGTGGCCGCAACAATAGAGGTCGTGGCCGTGGCTCTCATCCTGGCTCTAGACCTACGTGCCAACTTTGTAACCGTATTGGTCATACTGTTATTGATTGCTGGTTTCGCTTTGATGAGCATTATGTTCCCCCTCCAGCAACTACCAGTGCAAGTTCCAGTGACACAGGTACACCTGCAACTAAGACTGAGGCTGCATCTGACAGCAATGCTGAACAGGCCACTGCTCTTGTAGCATCCACTTCAGGTAATGCTCAGGGGATAATTGATGATCTCACCATTCCTATTGACCTTGAATCTGAGAACTGGTCAGGGGACACAGGTGCGTCCCATCACTTCACTCCTAATGACGAGAATTTGGAGGATAGTGTTCCTTATACAGGCAATGCTCAAGTGCAAGTTGGGAATGGACAATGTGTTCCTATCAAGTCCATTGGCAATGCCAAGTTCCCCTCACCACATGCACCTCACATCACACTTGCACTAAGGAATGTACTTCATGTACCATCCATGACACGCAATTTTTTATCTGTCTCACGCTTTGCCAAAGACAACAAAGCTTATTTCAAATTTCACCCTTCAACTTGTGTTGTGAATTCGCAGGCATCTAATCAAACTCTGTTGCAAGGCAAACTTGGTGCTGATGGTTTGTATCACTTTCAAGGTTTTCCCTTCTGTCACTTGAAGCATCTCAAGTCCAGTTCTTCAAGACTCAAGTCACCTACTGGTGGTGGCAGCAAGTGTTTAGCTGCTTCTATTGTTTCTGCAAATTCCTCTAATTTGAATATATGGCATAGACGATTGGGTCATGCTAATTTGAATGCTGTGCAAACAATTCTACGGTTATGTAATAAATCAGTACCTCATTCATCCACTTTGGATTTTTGCAATTCATGTTGTATGGGTAAATCACACAGGTTATATGCACCTTCATCAACTAGCACACACACTGCACCTTTTGAACTGGTGCACACAGACCTTTGGGGGCCTTCTCCAAAGCCTTCTAGTCAAGGGTTTAGCTACTATATTACCTTTGTGGATGCCCACACACGGTTCACATGGATCTATTTCCTCAAGGCAAAATCTGATGCTCTGGCAGCCTTCAAACTCTTTTATAAAATGGTTGAAACACAGTTTTCCACTAAACTAAAAGCTCTCCAATCTGATTTTGGTGGAGAATTTCGCTCATTTACTAAACTGCTTGACGATTTGGGTGTGCTACATAGACTCACCTGCCCTCATACTTCGCATCAAAGTGGTGTGGTTGAGCGCAAGCATAGGCATATTGTGGAGATGGGGTTGACCTTATTGGCTCAGGCCTCTATCCCTATATCCTTTTGGGATCATAGTTTCACTGCAGCAGTGTACCTTATTAACAGGCTGCCCTCCTCCGCTCTCTCCAAATTCACCTCACCCTTTCATGCTCTATACAATGCACTCCCAAACTACTCCATGCTAAGAACCTTTGGTTGCCTATGCTTTCCACATCTAAGACCATATAATCAGCATAAGCTTCAATTCAGAAGCATGCCTTGTATCAACTTGGGTATCTCTCCTAAGCATAAAGGCTACAAGTGCCTTAATGGTGAAGGAAGACTTTACATTTCAAAGGATGTAATTTTTGATGAAAACTCCTTTCCATACCCTGCTCTCTATCCTTCAATATCCAAATCTTCAGGTGCACAACTACCAAATGCACAATTGTATTTACCTGCCTCTAATTCATGTGAACTTCCTTCTCCAGACACTAGTGGGGCTGCTGTTTTGTCTCCTTCTGATGCTTCTAGTGCAGCAGACACTGGAGTCATCCCTACTACACCAGCTGCTACTGTTGATGCATCAGCTAACCCAGTTCCTGCTCCTGATGTTTCTGCCACATCAGTGGATCCTATGATATCTGCTGCACCAACAAATGCTATATTTGATGAGGTCACTGCTATACCAGTACCTCCCACATCTGTCAATGCAGCTGAGGACACTGTCACCAATGTTCATCCTATGGTTACACGTTCTAAAACTGGTAACTTAAAGCCACGTGCTTTCCTTGCACATGTTGAACCTATTAACACCAAGCAAGCTTTGGCTAACCCAGCTTGGCGCGCTGCTATGCAACAAGAGTATGATGCCTTAATGGCTCATGGCACTTGGGAACTAACTCCATTACCTCCTCATCGCAAAGCCGTGGGTTGTAAATGGGTGTTTCGCATCAAGGAAAATGCTGATGGCTCTATTAACAAGTACAAGGCGCGCCTTGTGGCCAAAGGGTACAGCCAAGAACCTGGCAAAGACTTTGGGGAGACATTCTCTCCAGTTGTGAAACCTGTCACCATTCGTGTCTTACTTACCTTGGCACTTACTAATCATTGGCATATTGAAAAAATTGATGTTAATAATGCCTTCATCAATGGCTTTCTTGATGAAGAGATATTCATGCAACAGCCACCAGGCTTCATAGCTAAGGACAAGTCCCTGGTGTGTCGCTTAAAACGCTCTCTCTACGGCCTAAAGCAGGCTCCACGAGCCTGGTATGAGCGTCTCAAGCTTTCCCTCATTCACTTTGGCTTTGCACCAAGCAAATGCGATCCATCACTTTTCATTTACACACACAGGGAGGTCCATCTCTATGCTCTTGTTTATGTTGACGATATCATCATCACCGGCACTAGTTCCTCATTAGTCAAGGATCTGATTTCGAAACTTCACACAGAATTCTCGCTCAAGCAGCTTGGACGCCTTGACTACTTTCTTGGAGTTGAAGTTCATCACTTCCCCTCTGGTGGACTATTGCTCACTCAATCAAAGTATATAAGAGACCTTTTGGTGCGTGCCAACATGCATGACTGCAAAGGCAGTATCACTCCTATGGTTTCTACGGCTAAGCTGAGCAAGCATGGAACTGATGCCTTTTCAGATCCTCACCACTACAGATCAATCGTTGGTGCCCTTCAATATGTTACCCTCACGAGACCTGACATTGCCTTCAGTGTCAACAAAGTATGCCAGTTTCTATCTTCTCCACTTCAGTCTCATTGGCAAGCTGTGAAGCGTATCCTTCGTTATCTAGCAGGATCAATTCATCATGGTCTGTTCCTCAAACCTGCAACCCGCGACGCAGCTCTGTCTTTGCGTGCATATAGTGATTCTGATTGGGCAAATGACTTAGATGATCGAAGATCAACCTCTGGCTCATGCATTTTTCTCGGGCCCAACCTCGTATCCTGGAGCTCAAAGAAACAACCTCTTGTAGCACGTTCGAGTGCTGAGGTGGAGTACCGTGCTATGGCTCACACCACCTCTGAATTGCCGTGGTTGCAATCACTGCTACGTGAGCTAAGGGTCAATGTGCAAACACCTCAACTTCTATGTGACAACTTAAGTGCCGTTTTGCTTGCTCACAACCCGGTTTTACATGCACGCACAAAACACCTTGAGTTGGACATTCATTTTGTCCGTGAAAAGGTTGTGGCAAAGACACTAACAGTTGCTCATGTGCCTGGTGCGGCTCAGCTTGCGGACATCCTTACGAAGCCGTTATCAACTGCCACCTTTATTCCTCTACGAACCAAGCTCAAGGTTGCTGCTTTTGCAAAGCCCACCCTTGCTCTTGAGGGGGGGGGGGTAATAGAGAAGAAGGATACTGGATCAGAAACTCAAGCAAAAGGAAATGCCACGCTGGCAAACTTGTAACTAACTCATTGGCTATTCTAGATCTAGGAATATCATATAAAAGCAATTGTAACTGAATATCAAAGTCGAATGAAACAGTAAGAGAATTCTGAGAGTATTGCTCTCGTTTAGGGCGAGACATCTACTACATCGCGGTCTTCCATCTATACAACAAAATTGGGAGAAAAGAGGGATAAACAAAGCAGTGACAACCATTTTGCAAACCAAGCACCAAACCGTCGCCGAGAATGCACATCTCTCAAATAAGTTTTGAGTTGATTCCTAGTGGCACTCACAGAATACACAATTAACCAAAACGAGATCTGAAATTACATCCCTCCTAAACAATTTTGTACAAGTCGAAACCCTACCCAAGAGTAGCCGCCCAATACTATTGTCATGTTTACATCTCTCAAGTCAATGTTTTCACATTCAATAGTTAGGCATTTTACAAGTAGAGCAGTGCAATATAACTAAACAAATAGATAAATCTGCACAGCAACAGGGTAAGCTAATTAATGTACTGTATTTATTTGAATTCATGTCAAATGCATGGACTTAAAAGAAGCGTTTAGTGGCAGTTGAGAGTTGAGACACGGAATGGCTAGCTAGCCGTGCATTAAGTTTGAGTCTCCATATTAATATTAATATAATAATAATAATTCATTGGACCCTCACAACCACCAACTACCTATGTATATTACATTAATATTACGGTTGGTATGCATGACACTCTTATATAGGCTCTTCATAGCTATCAAATCTCATTTATTGATTCAAATCTTCACCATTTCACTAGTTCATTTTTCTTCTGTCAAACTTAATGTCTGAAGAATTAGCATCAAAACACAGATCCATGACAGAAACACAAAACAAGCAAGACCAAGAAGTGGTACTAATCCCACACAAAAAGAAGAGACACATATGTGTAATTACCATGTGTGTAGTTTTCTTACTATTACTGGTTTTAGTTACAGTTTCTGTTATCTTAGCCTTCACAATTTTCAAAACCAAAGATCCAAAAACAAAGCTTGTTTCAGCTACTTTAGAAGGTATATCACCAAGTTTATCATTTCCTACAATCAATTTACAAATAAATGTTACTCTTGATCTTAAAATTCAAGTTGAGAACAAAAATCATGCAAGTTTTAAGCATCAGGAGGGAACAAGTTTTTTGATGTATAAAGGTGTACAAGTTGGAGAAACTGATATTTATGCTGGTTTAATTCCTGCTAGGAGTTCTACTATACTTCCTTGTAGGCTTACTTTACAGGCTGATAAATTAGCTTCTAATGTTACTGGTTTTGTAGGAGATTTGTTGGGGGGTCAACTTTTCTTGGAAGCAGTTACTAAGATTCCTGGAAAAGTTAGTTTCCTTGGTATTATCAAAAAACATATTGTTGCTGTGTCTAATTGTCAATTTACTTTTGGTTTTCCTGATTTGGAGATCAAAAGCCAAGTTTGCAAGAATAAGGCTAAGTTATGATTTGAATCATGGAAGGAATTGTAGCTAGACATGTAGGTTATAGTTGGGGTTACCTTCACTTCTCAGTACTGTGAGCTAGAATTTATGAGATATCAAATTTTAGATTATAGTGTCACATGTATGTATAATATATATTTTTCATTGTGATTATATTCCTTGTATGCTTGTGCATTAGACTTTGGTTTTGAGTTGTGGAAATTTTGGGAACTCTGTTTGGGGGAGTACTATTTATATGTATTGTGCTAACTTTGATTTTGTGACTATAGAATCATGTGATGTGATGCCATGCTGCATCTGATTCAATATTATTAAATTTTCTTTCCTGTGATGTAACTGGATCATCCGTGGCTTCAATTTTCCTGTAATAAGGTTTTTTAGGTTTGGCTTCATGCAAAACCCAAACTTTAATATGGTATTAGTGTTATCTGAGATCTTCAGGACTACCTATTAATATTATCGAGCTGTTGTTGGTCCACTTGGGTCACACCCTAGATACCTGGTCGTGGGTCTAAGAAGGGTGAGTTGAAGTCTCACATTGAATAATGATATGGCCTGGTTGGTGATTTTTTTTTGTCTACTTAGATGAAATGACAAATAAACACCAGCTAACTACCACTGCTCACACTCGGATTCGAACCCGAGAGCCTACGTCCCCATGTCGCTGAAATTGCCAAGGCAACCAACAGTGAGAGACTAGACTGGTTAGTGATTATTAGTGGAGAAAACCCTTATGCCATGTTAGATGATAAATTAAATGTATTTTAATTTAGTCATTATTCCTAGTTCTATTGATTAGATAGGATAATTTAAATCTTGTGCCGTTTTGTTTTAGTTCTTGGTCTCTCTTCTTTTTTCTCTTGCTGGTTGTACAGCTAGATCAGATTGTATATATACCAATTGACCAATCATCAATAAAGTTAGAAGTCATTTTTACCATATTGTAACATGGTATCAGTTGACCAAAGTCTCGGTTTGACTTCTCTCTCTCTCACTCTCGAGTGATTTCTTTTCACTTTACTCTTCTCTCTCTCGCTCACCACCGTTCCTCACCGCCGTAACCGTTTTCTCCACCACCGTAACCGCACTTCATTCTCTCCATTTCCCCTCTCTTAGCCGCTCCTTATGGCTCAATCTCCTACCTCATCCTCCGATGAACATGAATCTGCGATTCATTCATCGCAATCTCCTTCGAAACAACAACCAAAAGATTATTCAAATCCTTACTACATTCATCCTAATGAAAATCCATCTCTGGTTCTTGTTTCACCTGTTCTTGATGGTACAAACTATCACTGCTGGGTTCAAGCCATGACTATGGCGTTGGAGATGAAGAACAAATTTGTCTTCGTCAATGATTCGATTCCTCGTCCGGCCACCTCCGATCCTAATTTTCCTCTTTGGAAGCGATGCAACATGCTTACTCTCGCCTGGATTAACCGTGCTGTCTCAACCGAAGTCTCATCGAGCATCATTTGGATCTCCGATGCTCACGCCGTGTGGAAGGAACTCCGTAACCGCTTCGCTCAAGGTGATAACACTCGAATTGCTCATCTTCATCAAGAGATCTTTTCATTGAAACAAGGTGAATCCTCTGTCACTTCTTATTTCACTAAGATGCGTATACTTTGGGACGAATTATGTAATTTTGATCCGATTCCTAGTTGCACATCTTCTCTCGGTAATGGCTGTTGTAATGTTTCAACCGTTGTTCAAGGCTATCGTAATCGTGACATAGTTATGAGTTTTCTACAAGGTTTGAATGAGAATTATGCTGCTGTTCGTTCGCAAATCTTACTTATGGAACCATTACCTTTGCTATCTCGCGTTTACTCGATGATAATTCAGCAAGAACGTCAAATTAGTTCCTCCACCGTTCCAGAAGTTTCTGTTGCTACTGTTCAGACATTTACTCCTACCACTGGTGCTGGCCGTGGCCGTGGTAAATCGAATTTTCAGCGTGGTAATCGGTTGTGTACCTTCTGCAATCGCACTAATCATACCGTGGAAACATGTTTCAAGAAACATGGATATCCTCCTGGTTTTAATTTCTCCAACAACAAGAAAGCTGTCAACAATGTTAATGTTGAAGCCTCTAATGAATCTCCTTCATCGGCATCATCCTCTGCATCTTCTCCAGTTCACCTTACAGCAGAACAATTGCAGAGTCTTCTCTCTCTTTTGCCTGCCACTCCAGCCACTGCCACTGCTTCTGCGAATATGGTAAAGGTTAATAGCATAGTCTCCACACCCGCAGGTAAAATATGATCATTTGGCTTGTTGATTCTGGCGCTACGGATCATATATGCTGCTCTCTTGACTTGTTTAACTCATTCTATGCTATTAAACCTGTGCTTGTTACATTACCCTCTGGAGACACTAGATACTCTAGTTACAAAGGAACTATCACTCTCACACCCACTATTACACTCTATGATGTGTATTATGTACCTAATTTCAATTCCAACATCATTTCTGTTGGACACTTAGCTGACACTATTCAATGCCGTACTATATTTGATGGTGATTGTGCTGAATTACAGGATATCCCCTCCAAGAGAGTGATTGGCCATGCTAAAAGGGATGGAAAGCTTTACACGATGAAGGTCTCTCCTATAGTTCCCACTACACATTCCAATACTATCCATTGTAGTCTTGTAAGTGTTAATAATGTCAATATAGACATATGGCACAACCGGTTAGGACACCCCTCTCCCCATTGTTATAGCTTAATACAAAAAATTCATTGTAACATGCCTCATATTTCTAATGAAAGTTGTGATGCTTGTCATTTTGCAAAACAAAAAAGACTCCCCTTTCCCACACATTCACCAACCTCTCACCACATTTTTGACATTGTTCATATGGATATTTGGGGGCCCTTTAGTACCCCTTCCATTAATGGCAACAAATATTTTCTAACAATTGTTGATGACAAGTCCAAATTTACATGGATCAAACTTATGAGGACTAAATCTGAAACTAGGACTCATATCACTCACTTTGTTGCACATGTTGACACTCAATTTGGACACCATATCAAAATCATTCGTTCTGATAATGGTGCTGAATTTTCAATGCCTGAATATTACCTCTCCAAAGGTATTATTCATCAAAAGTCATGTGTAGAAACTCCACAGCAGAATGGGGTGGTTGAGCGTAAGCACCAGCACATCCTCAATGTTGCTCGGTCTCTTATGTTTCAATCCAATATTCCTATTCAACTGTGGGATTTCTCTATATGTCATGCTGTTCATATCATCAACCGCATTCCTTCGTCCTCACTTAAATCAAAATCACCTTACTTTGCTTTTCATGGCAAGGACCCTGACTTGTCTCCACTTAGAGTCTTTGGCTCTTTGTGTTATGCCTCTACTTTGGCAGCCCACAGGACTAAATTTCTTCCTCGAGCCAGAAAGTGTATCCACCTTGGTCACTCTCATGGTGTCAAAGGTTATCTCTTGTTTGATCTCAACTCTCATGAAATTTTCTTATCTCGTAATGTTGTGTTTTATGAGAACATTTTTCCCTACCTACCATCTACCTCCATTACTACTTCTCCCACTGCCACACCCTCCCTTACTCCATCTAGAGTGGCTTTGACTGAACTCTTCCCATCACAGGACACACCTGATGAGTACATTTCCCCCACAACATCAAACCATCTCTCAACCAGTCCATCTGTTACCTCTGCTCACCTTGACTCTGCCTCTCATATTACCTCACCTTCAACCCTCCCTGTTACTTCACCCGAAACCACCACTAATCCACCACCTTTGAGAGCATCTACTCGAATCAAAACCAAGCCTAGTTACCTAAAAGATTTTCATTGTGCTATGCTTTCTATTTCTTCTACTGGTGAATCACTCTCAGGTACTCCTTATCCTTTATCTCATTTCATTAACTATGATCACTTATCCTCTTCACATAAGACTTTTGTTGCTGCTGTTAGTCTTATTTCTGAACCTAAAACCTATGCTCAAGCTTCTAAGCATCAATGTTGGATTGATGCTATGGCTCAAGAAATTCAGGCTCTTGATGCCAATTCTACTTGGGTCTTGACCGATTTACCTCATGGGAAACAAGCTATTGGGTGTAAATGGGTTTACAAGGTTAAGCTCAAGTCTGATGGTTCTCTTGAAAGGTACAAAGCAAGGCTTGTTGCAAAAGGGTTTACACAAACTGAAGGTGTAGACTATTCTGAAACATTTTCTCCCGTAGTGAAAATGACTACAGTGCGCTTAGTTCTTGCTTTGGCTGCAACAAACCATTGGCATTTGCAACAACTGGACGTGAACAATGCCTTCTTACATGGTGAGTTGCATGAGGAAGTCTATATGAAAGTCCCTCCTGGTTTCAAAGTTTCCTCTCCATCTCAAGTTTGCAAGCTCCAGAAATCCTTGTATGGCTTAAAGCAAGCCAGCAGGCAATGGAACTCCAAACTTCTTTCATTCCTCACTCCTCTCGGTTTTGTCCAGTCCAAACATGATTATTCCCTCTTAGTCAAGAAATCCGAATCTTCTCTTACAATCCTTCTTATATATGTGGATGACATAGTACTCACAGGTGATAGTATTGATGAAATTCAACATGTTAAACAACTTTTGGATGCTCAGTTTAAAATTAAGGACTTGGGCAACTTGAAATACTTCTTAGGTATTGAATTTTCTCGGTCAGCTTCTGGCATTGTTCTATCCCAACGAAAGTATGCTTTGGAATTAATTGAAGAGGCTGGACTGCTTGCCTGCAAACCTGCTTCAACACCTATGGTTTCTGGTCTGAAGCTCAGTTCTCAAGAGGGAACTCCATTGGAGGATCCCACACCTTATAGGCGTTTACTTGGGAGGCTTATCTACCTCACCAATACTCGTCCAGATTTGTGTTTTGCTGTCAACAGGTTAAGCCAGTTTTTGGCCAAGCCACTTCAACCCCACATGGAGGCAGCATTGCACATCCTCAGATACTTGAAATCAAGTCCAGGTAGTGGTTTGTTCTTTGATACTACCTCTGCTCCTATTATCACTGCTTTCAGTGATGCAGACTGGGCTGCTTGCCCTGATAGCAGGAGATCTACTACAGGTTTCTGTATTTTCTATGGCTCTTCATTGATCAGTTGGAAGTCCAAGAAACAGAGCACTGTCTCTCGGTCTTCTTCTGAATCTGAATATCGTGCTCTAGCTATGACTACCTCAGAGATTCAATGGATATTGTATATGTTACAAGACCTTCATCATCCATTCTCTGATCCTGTATCCTTGTTTTGTGACAACAAGTCAGCTATACATATAGCTCAGAATCCTATTTTTCATGAACGTACCAAACATATTGAATTGGATTGTCATCTAGTAAGAGACAAAGTGCAGGACAGAATCATCCACTTAATGCCTATCACCTCTGCTGCACAAATTGCTGATATATATACTAAAGCTCTACAGCCTTCTCAATTCAAGACTCTTCTATCCAAGCTTCACATGAAGGATATTCATGTTCAGCTTGTGGGGGGCTGTTAGATGATAAATTAAATGTATTTTAATTTAGTCATTATTCCTAGTTCTATAGATTAGATAGGATAATTTAAATCTTGTGCCGTTTTGTTTTAGTTCTTGGTCTCTCTTCTTTTTTCTCTTGCTGGTTGTACAGCTAGATCAGATTGTATATATACCAATTGACCAATCATCAATAAAGTTAGAAGTCATTTTTACCATATTGTAACATGCCATGAGCTATTTCTTAAGGTTTGGATAGGCTCAATCCCAAATTGTAAGAGGTATGATTAAAAAATAAGTCTCATGCTAGGAATATCACCTAGTCTTACTCTTCCTTGAGCCATTGGAACCAATGAGCTGTTTTAGAGTTCGCTTGTTACGGTTTAAAAAGTAAGTGAGTTTGTAGTTAAATAATTTAGATATTAGTTTGTAGAGATTTTTAAGAAAATGAGAAGTTTTTTTGTTTGTGTAACATAATGAAAATCACTTTTTAAAAAACTCATTTTATAAAAAATGATTTTTATGAGAAGTTACTCAAAACAGATTTTCATTTGAAAGCATTTTTAGATTTTTTTTTATATTCTTATTTTCTATAAAGTTGTAACAAATTGATGGAAAAACTCTAAAAATAATTATATTATAAAAAAAATTGATTCTTCAAAAAAAAAAGTTGTAAAAACGGGCCTTAATTGTAACACCCCAATATTTTCTAACTTGTAGAAATACTGAAATGCACCACTTGGCGTACATCAGAGTTACTTCCTGTAATTGCATATCGAACACGACAAAAATTTCCGATAAATGGTGTAGCGACCGAAAAATCCGGGTGAGGATTCCTCGAAGGTTCAAAGATGAAGCCGCCACCAAAATTTAGTTAAAGGGCAAACATTGGAAAATCCCTTTTGGAATGGATAAGGGTCCTTGAGACCAGATTAGGGTTCGGGAGTCGGTTATGTGTGGGGAAGGTATTAGCACCCCACGACATCCTTCCTAAGGAAGGTTACCTGCTAATTAGTTGTAGAAGCGGAAGTTAATTTTGAAAACATTTATTTTTACCCTTTTGTTGTGATAAAAGAAAGAAGAAAATTGATGTTTTATTCAAGAAAATGATTATTTAGGAAAAGACTGAAAAATGTTTTTTGTTAGTGCAATTGACAGATGTGGGCCCCCATCTGCTCCTACGTATCTCTTGGTAGAGAATCAAATCACACGTAGTTCTTGGTAGAAAAATGTTTGTTGGTTGGTATTTTTTTAATATAGGGATCTTAGGACTCCTGAGTGATCAGTTCATTTGTCCTAAAACGATGACTAACCTGACTGTACAGTCGGCTTAGTCCCCTACTTTGTGAAAATGGAGTTTTTTGAAGTTTGGAAAATGGTTTGAAGTGTGTTTGTTTGATTTTATTGGAATAGGGGTTTTAGGACTCTTGATCCGTACGGTTCATTCGTCCTAGAACGCTGACTAACCCGACCGTACAGTCGACTTAATCCCCTATTTTGAAAATTTGATTTGTGGAAGGAAATGTATTTGTGTTTATTTAATTTAGGAATTGTTTGTTTTGAATAGGGATTTTAGGCCATTATCCGTAACGGTTCATTAGTGACCTAAAAAACAGACTAACCCGACTGTACAGTCGACTTAGTCCCCTATTTATGTTTTTTGAAAATAAAATATTCATCTATTTATTTTTATAGGTTTTTGTAAAAGAAATTAAATAAAAACAAAAAGAGAGGGTGCAGTAGTAAAACATGGTGCCGTTTGCGGGAATGGAGTTGTATTATTAAGACTGGGTGTGAAAAGCAGCAGCCCAGTTTGTAGACTGGTCCATGAATTCATGGGCTTTTCAGGGGGAGGCGTTTACAAGGAAATGAGAGGTGTAAGTAGAAGAACCCGACAGCATTGTTTTATATCCGGCCCACGAAATTGGGCTTAAGTAGGAGGGTTGTGTTATTAAAAAATACGGGTGTAAATAGTAATCTGAATTAAAAAAAAAATTAATTAATCTAACAGCACTATATAAGCTGACTTTTGAAGGAAAACCCTAATTTCCTTTCTCCTGTATTCACGGCGCCGCAGAGAGATTGAGGGAGAAATTTGTGGAGGGAGAGATTTGCGGTGGGCGACGGAGGGAGGACTATGGCCTCGTGGCCACGCCGGACTAGCGACGGAGAGAGAACGAGAGAGAGGATGAGATGGTGAGGGTTACGACGAAGGTGATGGATGGGAGGGGTTGACGGTGGTGACCGGCGATGTTGAACGCCAGGCATCGTGGCGGTGAACGGCGGCGACGCGAAGAGAGAAGGAAGGGGAAATCAGCGTTGGGTGTTCCGTGGTGGTGGTTTGGCAACGGCGAGGGAGAGCACGCGAACGGCGGAGAGAACGTGACTGCCGGTGACACGCTTGGAGGACAGCAGTGCCATGCGAACTCACGACGGCGCGAAAGGGAGCGTGCGGTGCTCGCGGTGAGGAAAAGACGAAGGCGGTACATTTGGGGGATGACCTAAAGGAAGGTGATGGCGTGGTGGTCCATGGGTGTTTACGACGGCGCGTTCTGGGGGATACGACCACCGTCACGGTGGTCGGAGCAGGTACGTTTGTTTTTATTTTTTTATTTTATATTTTTTTTTATTCATGCCTTTAATATTTTCTGCCACTGTTTTTACTGTCCATTTTATAACCCTAATTTTCCTAAAACCAGCCCTACTTCAGATTGTTTACTAATTTCTCTGATTCTGGGTTCTTGCTTAAAATCCTAACCAAACCCTAATTTTCTAAGTGAATTACCATTTCCAACTGATTTCCAATTTTGTTTCCTTTGAGCCGGTTAACTAAACCCTAATTTATTCTTAACACTGAATTGAAAAAAACTAGTTTGTTCCTAATCCTAATTTATTTACCGTCGCTGATTATGCTTAATTGATTTTTATTTACAAATAGACAGCTTTGACACTGGTATCAGATTAGTTACGTTTTTTTTATACTAGCCAGACTGGAACACCAGGCAAAATATGAATGTCAAAAGAGAAATTATTCAAGAATCCAACCTTTTACTCCAGCCTCTGAACTTCTTTGTTATTGTTGTTTATTGGTACCTTTCGCTTGCTGCTGCTGCTTATTACTGCTGCCTTTCTTTATTTCAGGACCGGTATTTTGTGATTCGGGTTTCACGTTTCAGCGTGAAACCCGAATCTTTTTTGCTCTGAATTATGAGTTTTGTGTCTTTTTTTGTGTGAATTTTCGTGTGCCTTTGCTGTCTGACTTCAACTTGTTTATATAGGCAGATTTTAGGGTTTTTTTCTAATCCTTCTCCAATTTCTTTCCTTTTTCAGGTACTTGGACCTATTGGGGAAACTTGCTCAGCAAGAACAGGCCCAAAGAAGCTGCTGTTGCTGCTGTTGTTTTTTTGTGTTTCGTTTTTTTCTATTTTTTTGTATTTTTATGTATTTTCGGATTATATTATTTGTATTTTTTGATATTTTGGATTTTTGGATTATTGTAAATTAATTTTTATTAATTCTGATTTTTATTATATTTTGGGCTGTTGTAATATTTTTAAGATCTGATTTTATTTTATTATCATTTTTTATGGCTTTTTGATCAAAAAGGCTAAATTAGGTCCAAGAAATCAGCCACAGGCCCATTTATCAAAACTGACCCAAAAGTTAGATGTAGGCCCAAACAACCCAAAACATTAAAAACTAATTCGAAAAAAGCGTAAGCCCACTAAGATAAGTTAACAAAATCAGGCCCAAAAGGTTGGGCATAGGCCCAATTGGACAAATTGGTCCGAGATTAGAAGCAAAACAGTGTTTGAAATGCCATGGGCTTGTGACACGGGGTTAAAGCGATTATGATAAAAGATCGGGCAAAATTAGGGTATAACAAATGGATATCAAATGGTTCTCTGAACCCCATTAACTTAACAAAAGTGCTTAGATTACAAGCCTTACAAAATTCCCATGCCTAGTGTTCATTACCAAAATAGAAAGTTGGGAAGCGATTTACAACTTGTAACTATTATAAGTCGTACAATCGAAGATACAAAGTTGGACATAAGGAATTAACATAAATGTAACAACTAAAACATCAGCGTCTCCTCTAAGTTTCTCTGTAACCATGCCTGATCATCGCCTTTAACTTTTCTTGCTTCTTTGAAAAACAACAACATTAAAGGGTGACATAAACATTATCTCAGTGAGTCCTATCGAGACCCCTTACTAACTCTCGCGATTCATCATGCTTATTCTTAACTCGTAGCCCTGAGGGACGACTACGTGGAAATCCTAACCTTGAAACTTGTAGCCCTGATAAACGACTACAAGAGACAATTCTTAATATGACTCATAGCCCTGATAGACGACTACGAGAAATATAACTGATACATGTTTAGCATACCACCGGCAATTGTATATAAAACTACCGGTGAACCCATTCCACTGACCTTAATCCGTCAGGGACCCCTGATGGGGCCTAGGTTCATAGGGCTCATGACTTTCCCTCCCCTAGTACGCTAACCTGAAATAGAGTCGTCACCCTAGACCTGAACTGATATATGTATATAAATATATCACCTGAACCTAACATAACATAAACATAACATGACCTTGTTGTTATCATTATAACCTTAAGGGACATTTAGTTACTAAATTCATTAACATGACTTATGAAAACTTACAATTCAATCCAATCCAATCATAACTACATCAATCACAATCCATTGCAATCATAGCATGAACAATCAACCCCATAGCATGGAACTTACCTCAACCTCATGGGACATATAGTCCATTTATCATGACATAACATAATCACATTCAACATCAACACATAGGGTTAGGGAAATGATTAGAATAGGTTTGGAATCAATTAGGAAGGCTTTGGACACATTTTAAAATCTGGGACAGAAAGATCAGCACGGGTGGTGCTAAAATCAGCACGGGTCGTGCTGAATTATCACCATTTAAAATCTGGGACAGAAAGATCAGCATGGGGCGTGCTAAAATCAGCACGGGTCGTGCTGACTTATCAGCATTTCCAAAAAATCCAGTTTTCGTGTGAAATTCCCATTCCGATCGATTCCGAAACTTATTACGATCGATACCCAAACATAACAACACATCGTTCAGCAACAACAATCATCATAGATATCATCAAATCGTCCAATCTCAATCATTCAAACATTCATAACTAAATACATTTTCACAATTACGGTTTTCGCAAAACAACGGCTTTCAATGAAATTGAATGAAACGAAGAACACGAACCACATTCTCAGTCACATGCAAGGTTGACATAATAAAATTGAAAACCCTAAGCGAGTATAGAACTCACCTCTTGTGATGAAAATCACAGACGACGACAAATGAACGGAATTCGACACCGACTCGTCTACTCGAACTTTTCCTCATCTTGAATTTCTCGTTTCCTCGAACATCAAATTGATCCGGAACGAATCCTCAAACGTGACCAGCTACTGAAGCTTCCCAAATGCATCTCGAATCAACATTGTAATCCCCTTTTTACTCCGATCTAACCCCAATTTCTAGAACGTGACAACTAACTTCAATTTGGTTTGACAACATCTGAACGCTGTTTTGCAATAGGCATAATTAATTCAATTCTTAAGCAAAATCGTCGGAACAAGTGCCTAACATGAACGAAATTCTGTCTAGTTTCTGAGGGTTATGGTTTCAAACTGATGCAACCTGTATTTAGAGAGTTATAACTAAAATAAGGGGACTGGGTCAAAACTGTGACAGATTTAGAAACGAAACTTGTGGACATGATATCTCCCTCCGTACCTAATGAAATCGGATGATTCTCGTGTCTATGTTGAAGCATTTTGTGTCTAGTTTCCAAAGAAATAAAAATGAGCTTAATCGGAGTCCGGTACAGTGAGATATATGGTAATCACTGAAGGTGGGTCACACGGGTTTCATACAGGATTTCTGTTGAACTTGTATCTTCAACCTCTAACTTGAATTCCAGCTCCAACTCTTTTTAAAATCGAACCAGCAACTGATCCTTCTCTGAACACTATCTCAATCAACAATGTAGCTTGCTATTGAGCTTTAAAACTGAACCTTGAACCTCTAACACCACCTACCAGCTTCTACAAACAACATGCAAGGCAAACTTCACCCTTGGCCAACCTCTAGCTTCACAATTTGGAAAATGGTTGATGAGATGGAGAAGGGCGTGGGTTGCGAAATTGGTATCAAAATGTAGAGGAGAATGAGCTGATTATAATGGTGTTAAAATCCCTCACATGCATCAAGGTTGGGTGATGATCTCTCCTCTCTCACTTTAGCACAAGCTCTTGCTCTCTCTCACCCAAGTTCTCTCTCAATTTCTCTTTTCAGCACTTTGAGTGTGTGTTTGTGTGTGTGTCATGTGAGAGTGTGGGAAGGTTGAATTGCCTCAGCTGAGGGTCCTTTAACATAAGGAAAAGACCAACATACCCTTAGTTCTAATTCTCACTTAAAACTAATCTCACTCATAACATTACTCAATAACACACACGCTTCACATAAATCATTAACTAAATACATAGTCAATTTATTTATCTCATGCCAATCATCTCACATATAATTAATTATGCTAACTTATTTAATTTAGCTAAACAATTATTTCATGACCTCTTGCTAATTTCTATTAACTAAATTAGCTAAATTGGGGATGTTATATTAATGGAAGAATTATTTTAAAATTTGAAGAAAATCGTAAAAACGGGCCCTCCTCTTCAAAAGTTGTATTTGGTAAAACAAAGTTGTAAAAAAAATTGATTCTTCAAAAACGAATTGTAAAAAAACTTGTATTTGGTCGGACACGAATGAAGAATATTGGAAGAATTATTTTAAAATTTGTATGTATGGTTTAATTTTTGAAGAGGAGGGACATTGCTCGTAACTCAATTTTGGATCTCCTTCAATATTGAGGATATTTGGAGGCATAAGATGTTAAATCATTTAAAATAAAATGTCTTATATAAAATATATTATAAAAGATCGTAAGAATATAAAGTAAATTAATCGCCTTTCTCCTGAACCAAACAAGCCAATGTTCTCCTTCTCTCCCCTCCATCCAAAACAATATCAAATTAAATCTCTCTCGTTCAATTCTCTTCTTAACAATTTCTCGACTTTCGAATCAAATACATACTATTTTGGTCTTTATTATAAGCAAAAGTGGGTCAACAAAAGTTAATGTAATACATCAACTTTCATTTATCCACTTTACATCTGCTTTTTTTTAAAGCAGACTTTACATTAACTTTTATTGACCCATTTTTTGCTTATAATAAAGACCGAAAGGAGTATTTAGTTTACTAGGGATGAAACTCCCATTCATGGAAAAGTTGAGTTAAACACCCCTATAGTGTGTTTGGATGAGAATTCTTCCACCAAAACAGTGCAAAATAGTAGCAAATTTGAACTTCCAAATACACTTTTTTTTGGACAACTTGAAACAGTTTCATTAACTTAATAGGGCGAAGCAGAAACCGAATACAAACAAGATGCAAGAACTTCTCGTTGTTGGGTCATAACCCGGCCCAAACTAACACCAACAGTGAAATTAAGTTACAAAGTTGCTGATCAACCAGTTACAAACAATAGGTAAGAAGACACGAACGCATAGAAGCACAATAATCACTAACCCTAAACGGGCAATCACGATCTACCCACCCCAACCACTTCTATCGCTTAGTAATAATTGATCCGATTCGCGCCCAACAGAGCAACAATCGACTAAGGAGGCTTCATTACCCAATTGCGAGGAAGAGAGTTACCAGCGCCAAGCTTTGCAACAATATCGGCCACCTCATTGCAGTTGCGATTCGTCCATAAGAAGCCCACTGTGGTAAAATTCCCTTTTTAAGTTCAGATTATCCTTCACTATGTGATCGATTTCTCTTCTAACCCTGTTCCCTCTACAAGTTTCGATCAAATCCAGGTAATCGGACTCAAGAAGAATGGATGGGATTTGAAGATTGACCGCTAGACATATCGCCTCGCGAAGAGCTATTGCTTTCGCCACCAACGCTGAATTCGCAAAGAACTTCAAGGTATACCTCGAAATTAACTCCATAATTATTTCTACCAATGATACCCGCACATCCCCGACCAGAGCTCACTTCAAATTAGGCATCTGAGTTGAACTTTATAATAGAGTCACAAGGTGGTCTCCATCTACTAGATGGGCCACCAGAGGTCGTGTTAACAGTCTCTCTAGGGTTAATTTAGGTTTTGACAGCCATGAACTCAGAACAACTGTACTTAATAGATAATAGGGTCTCAATAGGGTTAGGTTTTTGTCTTCAAAGTATTTAAGATTGTGAGCTTTCCAGATAAACCAAAGTGGTGATGGCTTTTGAGACATAATCTTCCTTATCAGATACAGAGATAATGGTAGAAGCCAAGAAATAATCCAACCAATCACATAGATGAGTAGTGTTGAGCACAGTGGAACCAGGACATATTTGACGACCAAACCACACAGGAGTGGTCCAGGGACATAAGAGGAATAGGTGTTCTAAGGTTTCTTCTTCAGTTTTATAGATAGGACAAAGAGAATCCTTAACAATCCTTTTATTCACCAAATTAACTCTTGTAGCCAATGCATTGTGCTTGAGCCTCCAAGTGAGCTGAATACATTTTTTTTTGTCAACTCGTAAATAGATTTTTCATTAATAAAACAGGGCGAAGCCCATACTGCATACAACACAACACAACAACGAAACTACAAGCCCAAAAGACAAAAACAAATACAACCCGAAAACCACTTTCACTAAAGTAGCAACTCAATATTACATGAGACTCAGAAGAATGAAACCAACAACCCTAATTCAGTAAAGACAACCAACCCATTCACTCTATTCATCTACCACCATTATTGCTACCAGAATCAGCGAGAATCAAGTCTTGAAGCGATCTGGAGGGTTCACAACCCGTTGCGAGGAAGGGAATTTGAGGAATTTAGCTTTGCAATGTGATCCGCGACACTGTTGCAACTTCGATTTGTCCAAAGGAAACCACACTAGTTAAAATTCTTCTTCAATTCTTTGATGTCGTTCACAATAAGATGAATTTCTCCTCTGACTTTATCACCTCTGCATGCATCTATCAAAACGAGGTTATCGGGTTCAAGGAGAATCAAAGGGATCTGGAGACTAGACGCAAGTACGATTGCTTCCCTGAGAGAGATTGCTTCGGCCACCAAAGCAGAAGGAGCAAAAAAAACTTTAGGTACAACCTGCAACCATCTTCCCTAACCAATTTCTTGCAATAATTCCAAAACACCCTCTACCAGAACCCAAGTCAAATTGGGCATCTGAGTTTAGTTTAATAACACTGCCTCGAGGAGGTCTCCAATTAGCCACATGCCTCCTTGCAGTGATGTTACTCATCAATCTGGGGTTAGGGATTAGTTTAGGGATAATAAGATTACTACCATTGATTTTGATAGCCATAAGAACCTCCATAGGAACAGAACACATCTGGAGACCATACCATACAGGAGCAGTCCATGGACACAGGAAAAATAGGTGCTCCAGAGTTTCTTCCTCCCCACAACAGATAGGGCACATAGGCTCACTAGCAATCCTCCTTCTCACCATATTCTTCCTTGTAGCAATAGCATTATGTTTTAGTCTCCACACAAAAATTTTAACTCTGCCAGGAACCCTAGTACTCCAAATCATATGCTAAGCAGCCTCTGAGTGAACATAAGAAGACGAGGGGGGTCATAGAACTAGAGCCCAGACCCACACTCAAGCTTTTATAACCAGATTTAACATTATAGTTACCATCAAGGGAATGAGGCCAGAAAAGCCTATCCACAGGAACACAGAAACTTATAGGGGTCTTAATAGCATCCATAGCACTCTCAGGGAGAAGGGATGCATTTAAAGATCTCACATTCCAAGTGTGAGAGGATTGGTCAATTAACTCACCCACTGTTGATATAGAGCACCCCTCTTTAACTTTTGCTTATCCATCAGTAGCCAACCATCTTGCCTCAGTGATGCTCAGATTTACACCACTGCCCCCATACCATCTACCCTGCTGCTTCAAAAGATCTCTCTCATGCAATAGACTCCTCCAAACCCAAAAAATGCCAGTCTTAGGTTTCACATTCCATAAATCTTCTCTACCACAGTAAATGCCTCTAAGCATACAAGCCCAGTATTCATTAGGATTTTGGATGCACCTCCATTAGGATTTTGGATGCACCTCCAGGCTTGCTTAGAGAGAAGAGAAGAGTTTTGGAGACCAAAATCCTTAAACCCCATTCCTCCATTATTCTTAGAACCACACATAAATTCTCAGCTTTTCCAATGAATTCCTCTAGATTTGATCTTAGAACTCCACAAAAAGTTTTCCACCGCAGAGTAGAGAGATTGGCAAAACCCCTGACTAGCACCCACACTCTTTTTCTTCAAATAGTGGAAAGCCTCCTGAGCCACCACAATATTATATTGAATTAATCTTCTCCCCACAACTGCACTTTGTTGGGGAGAAATTAAAGAATTCAAGAAGGGCTTGAGTTCGGCAACCAAAATCTTAGAAATGACCTTATAGATGAAGTTACAGCACTTTATAGGACAAAGTTGGCTAATTTCCTCAGGGTGAGGGATCTTTGGGATCAAAGCCACAAGGGTATCATTTACTGATTCACCTAAGCTCCCTGAAATAAAGAATTCCTTGACAGCTTCAAACACTTAAAAGGACTTAACCCTAATTCTAAAAATACAATAAACATCCAATATTATTTTATTATTCATTTTTTCATTTCTGATTTCAGATTTCATATTTTTAATTATATATATTTTTTTTTGAGCCTTTTTGAAAAAAACCGTTACAATTGACCAAAATACCCTTTTTGACGCTAAAACCCTAATTTGCCCGAAAAATGCGTTTCCACTTCAAAATGAATCTATAACCCTAGAAATGACCTCTAGAATCTTAGAATGCATGCTCAATGACCTTCATGAGGAATTATCATTTTTATTGTGAAATGACCAAAATACCCTTTTGGGCTCTAAAACCCTAATTTGCCCGAAAAATGCGTTTCCACTTCAAAAACGAATCTATAACCCTAGAAATGACCTCTAGAATCTTAGAATGCATGCTCAATGACCTTCATGAGAAATTATCATTTTTATTGTGAAATGACCAAAATACCCTTTTGGGCTCAAAAAAACCTGATTTACCCAAAAAGTGCATTTCAACTCTAAAAATGATTTTAGAAACTTTGGAATGACTTTTAGGACTTAAAATGCAATGCATGATGCTTCTCACTCCTCAACTTACTTATTTTTGTGGAAAATTAGGGTTTTGATCTAAGCTGGACAAAATTGGGGTATGACAGGCACATAGGCTCACTAGCAATCCTCCTTCTCACCATATTCTTCCTTGTAGCAATAGCATTATGTTTTAGTCTCCACATAAAATGTTTAACTCTACCAGGAACCCTAGTACTCCAAATCATATGCCAAGCAGCCTCTGAGTGAACATAAGAAGACGAGGGGGTCATAGAACTAGAGCCCAGGACCCACACTCAAGCTTTTATAACCTGATTTAACATTATAGTTACCATCAAGGGAATGAGGCCAGAAAAGCCTATCCACAGGAACACAGAAACTTATAGGGGTCTTAATAGCCTCCATGGAGAAGGGAAGCATTTAAAGATCTCACATTCCAAGTGTGAGACGATTGGTCAATTAACTCACCCACTGTTGATATAGAGCACCCCTCTTTAACTTTTGCTTATCCATCAGTAGCCAACCATCTTGCCTCAGTGATGCTCAGATTTACACCACTGCCCCCATACCATCTACCCTTCTGCTTCAAAAGATCTCTGTCATGCAATAGACTCCTCCAAACCCAAAAAATGCCAGCCTTAGGTTTCACATTCCATAAATCTTCTCTACCACAGTAAATGCCTCTAAGCATACAAGCCCAGTATTCATTAGGTTTTTGGATGCACCTCCAGGCTTGCTTAGAGAGAAGAGAAGAGTTTTGGAAAGCAAAATCCTTAAACCCCATTCCTCCATTATTCTTAGAACCACACATAAATTCTCAGCTTTTCCAATGAATTCCTCTAGATTTGATCTTAGAACTCCACCAAAAGTTTTCCACAGCAGAGCAGAGAGATTGGCAAAACCCCTGACTAGCACCCACATTCTTTTTCTTCAAATAGTGGAAAGCCTCCTGAGCCACCACAAGATTATATTGAATTAATCTTCCCCCCACAAAAGCACTTTGTTGGGGAGAAATTAAAGAATTCAAGAAGGGCTTGAGTTTGGCAACCAAAATCTTAGAAATGACCTTATAGATGAAGTTACAGCAATTTATAGGACGAAGTTGGCTAATTTCCTCAGGGTGAGGGATCTTTGGGATCAAAGCCACAAGGGTATCATTTACTGATTCACCTAAGCTCCCTGAAATAAAGAATTCCTTGACAGCTTCAAACACATCCGCTTTAACGGTCTCCCAATTCTTTTGAAAAAATTCACAATTCAAACCATCTGGACCTGGGGCTTTGAGAGACCCCATAGATAACACAGCCATTTCCACTCCTGTAGCATTCACAATAGCATTAAGTTTGAGATTCATTCCTTCTGTGACACAGTTAGGAACCACATGAAGGGAGTTATCCTCCACAGAGCCATCACTCTCCACATAAATTCCTCTAAAATAATCTTCAAACATGACTTCAGAGTGACCTTCCACCCAGACCCCCTCTTTGTTCTTGAGTCTATAAAGCTTATTCCTATCTCTTATTTGCAGAGTAGTTGCTTTGAAGAATTTTGAGTTTTTATCCCCAAAGTTTAACCATTTCAAACGAGATCTCTGTCCAAAAGGTCCATATTTATTGTTTCTAATAGAATTGATTCTCCACCACCACAATCTAATACAAAAGGCTCTTAACTTGTTGGGCCGACCTTATAGCCGGTCGGTGCTTTTGTATGTTGGGCTGTTTTGTATTCATCGCTGAGTCACCAAGCATTTGCCTTCAATTCATTCGGATCCCTATCATTGACTATTGGAATGTCATCTACGTTTCATTCAAGAAGCTACCCTTTTTTTTCAATATAAGTTAAATTCAATGGACGACTGGAACAAGTCCTTCACGTTCCAAAAGTCAACGACCCATGTTAGCCTCAACTTTTCATTCCATCTAGAAAATATCAAAGTAGGCTTTTAAAGTCAAAAATGATTGATTCATAAGAGCCGGAGTATTTGGTAGTTTCTTCCTCCCCACAACAGATAAGGCACTGTTGCACCCCAAAAAATCCGGTTCGGACTTCTCATTGTACAACGTGGAAAAGGTATGGAGCCGCCACCAATATTTTAATTTTAAGACCAAAACATTGAAAAAAGGTCTTTTAGACAAGGCGGATGGTCTTTCGAAAACTAGAGATATGGGTTCGGGGGTCGGTTAGGCATAGGGAAGGTTTTAGCACCCCACGCCTCCTTTCTACCGAAAGGGAACCTTTAATTAAATGTGTGGTTTGAAGTGTTGATTTGAAAATGCTTTTATTTTGCCTCTTTATTGAAAAGGGAGTGAGAAGACTTAATGAAAATTTTTATTTTTGGCGCTTGACGAGAGTTGGCCTCTCGCTCCTACGTATCTCCTGGTGCGATGGAGAATTCAAAGCTACGTAGTTCTTGGTTGTCCTAAAAAGGTTTTTGTTTTTTAGTCTGTTTAGATGAGTTTTCGCAGTAGGAGTGAGGATTCGCGATGACCAAACAACAACGGTTTAGAGTGGCCGCGCTACTAACTCTTTTGAAAATGAAATTATCATTAACAACCAAACGGCAACGGCGCGAGTGATCATTAATGATAATCGGTTTTTATTTTAGATGATCAAAAAGGGCTTTCGCAATCGAATTAATTTTGGTTTGTTGTGCTTGACGAGAACGTGGCTCGCTCCTACGTATCCCAAATGGGAATCAAAGCGACGTAGTTCTAGATCTTTGGTTTTGAAAAGGTTTTCGAAGTAGGACGAGCATTAGTGAATGATTAAACTAAGGTTATGGGTAATCATCGCTAAGTACTCATGCGAAATTGAAGACCGTCATAGAGATCAAACTAACAAAGGTTATGGGTGACCTCCACTACTTGCTTATTTTTGTTTATTGAAAATGCTTCGAAAATTAATGGGTTTGGAAAAGAGTTTTTTAGAAAATAAATAAATCATTTTCAATCGAATTCTATGTCCAAAACCAAATGCAAAATGAATGAATGAAGTTCAAACATATTCAACTAATCAAGCAATCATGAACATGTTGACCATCAACTAAGATTAAGCATGCCGATATAATCAAGAGATTTAATTGTCAAAGATGCGAGACAAAGTTCTCAAAACAATTGTGTTTATGTGTGAAGGGGAATTGCTACACAAGTTGGGAGCAATCTCAAGAGGGGCACATATATCTCTATGCTACACATGTTGGTAGTCTTATAAGGGCACATGATTGTGCAAAAGGGTTTGTGCACAATTAAGTCGAGACATTCAAATGGCATCAAGAACAAAGAAATACAATTAATCATAGGCATAGAGTATTCTAGGTTAGGTGAATGAACATGTGAAAATGAATGCGAGATATCATGTTAATGAATGCATGATCATATGATAATGAATGCAAGACATGATATTAATGGATGCATGAACATGTAAGAGAGTATGAGAATGCAAGAGGCATAAGCATATATGAATGCATGAACATGTAAGCATATGAAAGTATGCAAGTATTAATGTGCAAACATAAGAATGTGTCACACAAGTGATGAAATGCAAAGTGTGAAAATGTTTTGGGTATTTTTGCAAATTGACAAGTAGTAAAACTTTTAGTAAAAAGTTAGTGAATGGTAAAGTAAAAATGCATGAGGCAAATGGTATTTACTTAATGAAAGGGTAAAGTAAAAATGTAAAAAAAAGTAAATGGTAATTACTTAATGAAATTGTAAAGTAAAAATGTAAAAAAGGTAAATGGTAATTACTTAATGAAATGGTAAAGTAAAAATGTAAAAAGGTGAATGGTAATTACTTAATGAAATGGTAAAGTAAAAATGTAAAAAGGTGAATGGTAATTACTTAATGAAATGGTGAGGTAAAAATGTAAAAAGGTGGTTAAAAGTCAAAAACACACTAACACAATTACACTTATCTACACAAGATCAAACAACACATTTTGAGCACTAAACTATGCACAAAAATGGGCTCTATGGCCGAACCCCTATATGAGCATAAACACCAAATTTTTCATGCCAAAACTCATAATCAACACATAGAACAAATCATGCAAATCAAGCACATCATGCATTTTATTTACATAAATCAAGGAGTGAAAAGAAAGCAACAAAAACCCTAAATTCTAAGGCTCAAAACCGAAACCCCTACACCCATAAATCAAGCCAAAATTCAACTTGCAAGTTATGATATGAACAAGAAGATGCATATAATATGTGAAAGCCCTCTATTTATGGAAAAGTGAGAAAATGAGGGTGAAAATACAAACTACATGGTTAAAACACAAGAAAATTCCCCTCAAGGCCAAGGACTCATTGCCAACACCCAAGGCTCCCAATGTCCTTGTCATAATGTTGGAAACAAGTCCTCTAAGCCTTTTGAGAAAGGAAAGAGGAATAGAAGAAAGATTTACATGTTAATAATTAAAATGCAAGAGATAATAGGCTTACCTCAAGAAATAACTAGAAAAGGAATAAAGATGTAAAATAGGAGCAAGAACACTTGAAGAACACCTCCAACAATCCAGATCCTCACGCAAATCCTCTTCCTTGGGTGGATTTTGATGAAACTTGGATGATTATGGAAGCTTGGAAGGAGAGTTATTGAAAATGATGAAGGATTATCAAGCTTTTTTATTTTATGGTTGAAGAAATTGTGTAGAGAAGATGGAGGAGAGGGTTTTCGTTTTTTGAGAGAGAGGAGAGGAGAGTATTGTGTGCTAGGGTCTGAATGAGAGTAGCCTCAAGCTCTCATGGGTTAAGGGTTGTGTGAGGGAAGTAAAGGAATTAGTGTGTATTTTGTGGTGTAGAGAGAAGGAAGGTAAAAACATGTTGTGTATTCAAAGGTGTGCTTGATGAAAGGCTTGATGTGAACTTGATGTGGGCTGAAGGTGATGGGAGGCGTGGAGCTTAAGGGTGGAGTGAGGGAGATGGTTTGCTTGTGAGATTGGTACTTACTTTGGCAAAAAATGGATAAAAGCAAAAAACACCTAAAAGGACTTAACCCTAATTCTAAAAATACAATAAACATCCAATATTATTTTATTATTCATTTTTCATTTCTGATTTCAGATTTCATATTTTTAATTATATATATTTTTTTTGAGCCTTTTTGAAAAAAACCGTTACAATTGACCAAAATACCCTTTTTGACGATAAAACCCTAATTTGCCCGAAAAATGCGTTTCCACTTCAAAATGAATCTATAACCCTAGAAATGACCTCTAGAATCTTAGAATGCATGCTCAATGACCTTCATGAGGAATTATCATTTTTATTGTGAAATGACCAAAATACCCTTTTGGGCTCTAAAACCCTAATTTGCCCGAAAAATGCGTTTCCACTTCAAAAACGAATCTATAACCCTAGAAATGACCTCTAGAATCTTAGAATGCATGCTCAATGACCTTCATGAGAAATTATCATTTTTATTGTGAAATGACCAAAATACCCTTTTGGGCTCAAAAAAACCTGATTTACCCAAAAAGTGCATTTCAACTCTAAAAATGATTTTAGAAACTTTGGAATGACTTTTAGGACTTAAAATGCAATGCATGATGCTTCTCACTCCTCAACTTACTTATTTTTGTGGAAAATTAGGGTTTTGATCTAAGCTGGACAAAATTGGGGTATGACAGCTGCCCCTCTTTATTTGGATTTTACCAAGAAATATGAATTGCGCGAGACTTAATTCGAAGGTAAAATAGAAATAAAGAATTCAGAAATTATACCAATTTTGTCCATTTGGAGAAACCCGAATTTTGTCCCTCTTTTTTTTGGAAAGATAGACACTTTCGTGTCGATGCGAAAACAGTAAATGAACACTAACGTGCTGACAGAAAAGGTAAAATGGGCACTTGCGTGCAGACAGAAAAGTAAAACAGGCACTTGGCGTGCAGACAGAAAAGTAAAACAGGCACTTGGCGTGCAGACAGAAAAGTAAAACAGGCACTTGGCGTGCAGACAGAAAAGTAAAACGGGCACTTGGCGTGCAGAAAGCGGTAAATTGGGAATTCGGAGGCTGCCTAAAACCTTCTAACGGACTCTTGTCGAGTCCGAGCTCTGGGGGGGGTGGCCTTTTCGAGCGACCGATCAACATCAGGTCCGGAACTGATTTGATCAATGGATTTACGCTATGCCTTAGGCTGACACAACTAATCCGAAGGACTTGACGAAGTCTGATGGATCCATCGCGTGCTCGTACACGATGTTGTGATCTGTGGAAGGAGTTCACTAACTCTGTGTTGATGGAGTTTACTAACTCTGGGTTGATGGAGTTTACTAACTCAGGGTTGATGGAGTTTACTAACTCAGTGCTGATGGTGATTTTCTGAAAAATAAGATTTTTGGGACCCTCTGGTCTGAAGCAACTTCCTGGATGGTGCATGAAATGCATGCATTTGGGTATTTGGATGCGCATGAATGCAATGATTGATTTTGGTGGGATGCTTTTTCTGTTTGATTCCTCTTATTTTCCTTTTGTTATTCTTTCGCTCTTCTGAGACGCGAATTTGAAGGCGTAATGTACTGTTTGATGCCATGGAGTGATGACTGGTATGGATGATATGAGAATGATGAATGATATGAAAATGTTGTGTTCTTTTATGTTCCGTCTTCTGTGATTTTCTTCTCTCCTTTCTTATTTGCTCTTTTTTTTTATGGAATGCAGATATCTATGTAAATGGAGTGTGAATGTATGTTATGCAAAGTGTATGTGATGTGATGATTTCAATGGAATGATGGATGCTATGAGATGCTATTTTTGATTTTCTTCCTTTTCATTTTGGTTAAGGATCAACACTTCAAGTGCCTATAAGGTAAACATCCTAATCCCCAAAGATTAAGGTGAGCACCAAAGCCCTACAAGATAACAACCTAATCCCTAAGGATCCAGGCGAGCACTGAAGCCCTACAAGATAACAACCTAATCCCTAAGGATCCAGGCGAGCACTGAAGCCCTACAAGATAACAACCTAATCCCTAAGGGTCCAGGCGAGCACTGAAGCCCTACAAGTGGCCAACTTTAGGCGACCCCCTCATGTGCTGAGATAGTTGGTTAAAGAATTTTCCTGTTTGTCTTTTTGCTATGTAATGTGATGAATGTGGGATGATGAATGAAATAGGTATACCATGGGTGTTGAATCTGATGGAATGATGGACGGATTTTCCTTTTTGCTTTTTTCTTATTTATTTTGCTTCTTTTCTTGATGCATGCAATGCGAATGTGAACATGATGCGAATGTGATACTTTGATGCAAATGCTATGGTGAATAAAGGAAACACATGAATGCGTAGCAAATGATATGATCGGTGATGTAGAAAGCTTTTGGCAACGATGAGACCGGTACTTGTCACGTCTATCGAAGCAAAAAAGTGTTACAGGTATGCAATGTGATGAATGTGCAATGTGAAAGTAAATGGACTACAAAAGGCCCGTGAATGATGGATGTTGAAGTTGGTCGGAAACAGAAATTGATAAGCTGTGTGTGCGAACGCAGATAACATGCGAATGCAAGTGTACTGCTGGCTGCATGATGGAATGATTTATGCTTTGGTGGGGGCAACGGGTGCAATGTGGATGATTTTTGCCTTTTTGGTTTTCTCTCTTTTTTTTTTTTTTTTGAATAAATGGATGAATGCGCACAGGTAATGCTTAAATGCAATAGTTGTGGCAGATGCATGACTTGTTGTTGAAATACAATGTATGGTGCAATGATTTATGATATGGTATAATAGTAATGCATGCAAATGTGTTTTGTTTTGAGATGAGAAATGAGACTTTCGATGCGAGGGGTAGAGAGGTGAGTGCTCTGGAATAATCATTCCTCGGAAAGAGGTTTGAATTCAGACATGGCAATCTCAAGGTTGTTATTCACAGACACTGATGTGCAAAAACTACTTGACCGTGTTTGCAGACTCGCTTATTTTGCTCTCCTATGATGGTGCCCCATGATGATTGATGTTTAGGTCCACAAAGTTAGCTGAGTGAGTTTCTGACTTCACATTATTAACTTGTGTTCTCTCTCTTTGAAGCATAAACATGTAGAGTAGGGAAAATACAGATGAATGAGTCAGTTGACTTGGTATGACAGATATGACACGTGAGGGTATGAAAGGTAGGTTTTTGCCAAAGTCGTGAAAGGTGGAACTGCCCCGATTTAGACTACTGGTGATGAGTGCATACTTGCCCCTGTCTAGTGGTGACAATAGCCAGGGTTGTAGAGGAACAATGAATTGGAAATACCATGACTTTGAAATGAAGGGTGGCAAACAAGGGATTTTGTCTCAACCCACGACGTTTGGTGTTGCCCCAATCTTGACGAGAGCAAGGTTGCCCCGACTCGAGTTTGCAAAAGGATGTATTTAGCATGGTGGGTCGAGAAATTGCCCTGGTGTGGTCTCATGGATGTGAATATGACGAGGGGATGAGATGGGCGTAAGGCGAATTTCCCCGACTTTAGGTGGAGTGAAGGGTGACGGGATTGCCCCACTTTGGAATGGTATTTCAAATGATTGCGTCTAGTGGGGTTGTGAAAGGCGACAGAGTTATGGTGATGGTTATGAACTGAGGGTGATATATGAATGGGGTGGGCAATGAATAAACCTCCCCAAAGTTGAGTGGAGTGAGAGGTGAAGGGAATGCCCCCTAGTACACACTTTTGGTTCTCTTTAAGAACAACTCGAATGCAATGAAAGTTTTGACTTTTTAGTATGAGGAGGGGCTCCATTTGGTGACCACTAGACCTTGTTTTAATGCAACATGAATGCATCTTGGTGTGCAAGTCCTTCTCCTTTTTACCAACTTTCCTTTTTGATTGTTTGTTTTTTCTTTTGAGCAGCTTTCTTTTTTCTACTAGTTTGTTTTTCTTTTGAGCAGCTTTCTTTTTTCTGCTTGTTTGTTTTTTTTTTTGAGCAAACACGTCATAAATAAATAAACTTATTTGTCCTAAGATTAAAACTTTGAGAAAACAGGAGCAACCGGTCATTGATCAGAATGGACTTTTTAGGGTTGTGATGTGGAGAAGGGGATGATTGAGCTTAATGAAGTGTTTGGGGTTGATGGGGCGGATGTTTTTTTAGTGGTATGATTTGGCTAGGTTAATGGTTTATGAAAGAATGAGTTATTAGGCTCAATGAGGTATTTGAGGTTTTATTGAGATGAGAACCTCTTATGTGCCTCACGGTAAAATGAACCTGTTTCAGGGTTGTAACGTGGTCAAGGGTTTATGGAGGATAGGCCAAAGGAAGTGCTTGAGGGTTTATTTCAGACAAGGATCTCTCATGCGTTTAATGGTATCAGCTCACCATTTCTACTACTTTTACTTCTTTTTTCAGGATTTTTCCTTTTCAATCCTCTCTTTTTCCACTTTCTTCTTTTTTTTTTGTGTGGTTTTTCTTTCTCTTTCTTTTGAGCTAAGTGAGCTGATAAAGGTGATACACAATTTTCGATGTGAGATTGATCCTTGTCTATGGTGATTGAGATTTTTGGGATTTTTGGCTTAAGGTGTTTTCGGATATGGAATGATGGCCAAACTTCATTTCAAAATCATGATTGCTTGTTTTCTCAAAAATTAAACCCCAGGACAATAATTTATCTATTTTCATATATTTGCTCTTTTTTCTTCATTTCTTTTCATGCTCTAATTTTTGTTTAGGCCGCTCTTACGAGTTTCCGACCTAACCAGCTTTTTTGATTTTTTTTACTTTTAAAAAGACTTGCACCCAAGGAATACAATGTTAACAAGATACCTAGTGATGACAAATTTGCCCCAGTATGGAGGACCAAGAGTGGTATTTCATTAGGGGGACCAACCAAAAAGCCAACTATGCACTAATCTGGGGGATATGTACTTTATGGGTGGTCAGGGTGGGATTAGACTTGGGCGAGGGATGATGACAATGTAGGGACACTAACTGACTCAAACAAAAATAAAGACACGTGTCACACAAAAGTTACTACACGAATGCTTCGCAGAGAGTTAACATTAGTTAAAACGTGAAAGAAACATTTTTGTGGACCATTTCGATCATTCATCATGGGGGTGGGTGAGATGCAATGCTTTGTTGAAAAATGTGAACAAACTGCTGTTTTGAAAAACCGAGTGCCTTGAAACACATTGAGTTTGCAACTAAGTAAGACTAAACTTTCCCAAAGATGAATAAAAAAAAACTTCGCAAGAACGTCTCACCTCTCATCACAATTTTTTTAGAATTATTATTGTTTCTCTAGAATTATGCTCATTTTTTTATGCATGATGTAAATATGCAAATGAATGAGAATGCAAACTGGATAAATACGCATGGAATGAGAATGCGAATGAAATGAGAATGCAAATGAATAAATGTGAATGAAATAAGAATGCGAATGGATGAATGTGGATTTATCGCGTCGGGGAATTATAAGCTTTTCATTTGAAGAGTACAGTACAAAATTTGATTTTGACTTTAGCATGCATGGCTTCTCTCCAAAATAAAGCTTTTAACTCTCTGGTGGTCATAAAAATTCATGCAACATGAGATATTTATTTGATTATTTCTGTAATGCAAAGAAAAAATGCATGTAGTATGTTTTCTAAAAACCTGTGGAAAATAACAATTTTTTATTTTTCTTGATTCTTTTTGATTTTTTTGATAAAAGACTGTATGCGCTAATACTTGTTTGAATGCAAGTGCAATGCAATATGTATGATTTCCTGTTTGTCTTGGTGCCGGGAATCACGGTGTACTATGTCTTGCCATAGATTTAACGGTGGATTTTGATTATTTTTTCTTTGAAACACAACAAGGTTAGAATCAATAAGCGAAACAAAGCACATTCCATGCATTCAAACTTAAACAAACACCTCGGAGTGTACGCTGTTTCACTTTTGATTCCATACCATGCCTATGGCAAGATTCTTTGTCACTTTGGGATTCTCGGCAAACAAACTTTGATGAAATGCAAGGATGCATGCATGAACTGTAAAAGCTTATGTTGTATGCAATGCGGGGATGCATGCAAAATGATGATGATATTTTATGCATGAGCAGATTAGGGCAAAATCTTTATTGGCATTAGTTCAAATTGTTTTTTTTTGAAAAATGCGGGTCGTATGTGGTTTCATATGGACCTAGTAAGAGAAAGGCTACAACGGCAACTCTTTCTCTCCTTTTTTTTGAAAATAAAGTGGACCACATACAGCCTCGTACGGACCGACAAAAGAAAGGCTACAACGGCAGCTCTTTCTCTACTTTCTTTTTTTATTTCTTTGGAAAAATTCCCTTCTCTTTTTTTTTTGAAAACATGCCTAGATTACAATGCAACACACAATTTGGTATGCCCCTTGTGTCCTACGAAGGTGGGGACCTAAGTTCTAGGACAACTCAAATGTTCCTCCCATGTGGGTTCTAGTCACTTCCTCACCAGGTTACCAGAGCTAATTCTTTCTCACAATAGCACCCACAACGATGGAACGCCATCTGGTGTGAGGCCTCATGAAAGAGCATACTCTGGCTGAAACTTTCGTGAGAGTCAGAAGGACAACGGTCCAATTGCCAGTCACTACTCGTTTCCACTCTCCTAAGTTTTGTCAGACCTTGGGTTTTGGGCCCCTCTCAAAGCATAGTAAGCATAAGGTATGAGTGTATGCAGCAAGGGCATACCGCCTAAAACTACCCACATATCCACCTGCAAAGGAAAACCCAGAACAGTCCAAACAATAGCAGACAATAACATGTCATCTACCCTAAGGTTCAATATCACAATACCAATAATCCAACCTAGATTTCAACAGTCATATGCACTGCTTACCTCAAGAAAGGGAGCGGAGAAGAAGGGATCATAATAGAATGGGAGGAAATGCATGTTTTCACCTTAAGAAAAGGAGCAGAGAATAGGGGACATGGGAATCGAGGAATGCATGAACACGGCATCGTGAATAAATAAAGAAGGAGTAAAACAAAGCTTTCAACTCAATTAATTTTAAAACCACACATCAAAGTTAACTAGGCTTGACCCTCGTCTTTTTTAAAAAAAAAAGTGTCCCCAGCGGAGTCGCCAGCTGTTGCACCCCAAAAAATCCGGTTCGGACTTCTCATTGTACAACGTGGAAAAGGTATGGAGCCGCCACCAATATTTTAATTTTAAGACCAAAACATTGAAAAAAGGTCTTTTAGACAAGGCGGATGGTCTTTCGAAAACTAGAGATATGGGTTCGGGGGTCGGTTAGGCATAGGGAAGGTTTTAGCACCCCACGCCTCCTTTCTACCGAAAGGGAACCTTTAATTAAATGTGTGGTTTGAAGTGTTGATTTGAAAATGCTTTTATTTTGCCTCTTTATTGAAAAGGGAGTGAGAAGACTTAATGAAAATTTTTATTTTTGGCGCTTGACGAGAGTTGGCCTCTCGCTCCTACGTATCTCCTGGTGCGATGGAGAATTCAAAGCTACGTAGTTCTTGGTTGTCCTAAAAAGGTTTTTGTTTTTTAGTCTGTTTAGATGAGTTTTCGCAGTAGGAGTGAGGATTCGCGATGACCAAACAACAACGGTTTAGAGTGGCCGCGCTACTAACTCTTTTGAAAATGAAATTATCATTAACAACCAAACGGCAACGGCGCGAGTGATCATTAATGATAATCGGTTTTTATTTTAGATGATCAAAAAGGGCTTTCGCAATCGAATTAATTTTGGTTTGTTGTGCTTGACGAGGACGTGGCTCGCTCCTACGTATCCCAAATGGGAATCAAAGCGACGTAGTTCTAGATCTTTGGTTTTGAAAAGGTTTTCGAAGTAGGACGAGCATTAGCGAATGATTAAACTAACTAAGGTTATGGGTAATCATCGCTAAGTACTCATGCGAAATTGAAGACCGTCATAGAGATCAAACTAACAAAGGTTATGGGTGACCTCCACTACTTGCTTATTTTTGTTTATTGAAAATGCTTCGAAAATTAATGGGTTTGGAAAAGAGTTTTTTAGAAAATAAATAAATCATTTTCAATCGAATTCTATGTCCAAAACCAAATGCAAAATGAATGAATGAAGTTCAAACATATTCAACTAATCAAGCAATCATGAACATGTTGACCATCAACTAAGATTAAGCATGCCGATATAATCAAGAGATTTAATTGTCAAAGATGCGAGACAAAGTTCTCAAAACAATTGTGTTTATGTGTGAAGGGGAATTGCTACACAAGTTGGGAGCAATCTCAAGAGGGGCACATATATCTCTATGCTACACATGTTGGTAGTCTTATAAGGGCACATGATTGTGCAAAAGGGTTTGTGCACAATTAAGTCGAGACATTCAAATGGCATCAAGAACAAAGAAATACAATTAATCATAGGCATAGAGTATTCTAGGTTAGGTGAATGAACATGTGAAAATGAATGCGAGATATCATGTTAATGAATGCATGATCATATGATAATGAATGCAAGACATGATATTAATGGATGCATGAACATGTAAGAGAGTATGAGAATGCAAGAGGCATAAGCATATATGAATGCATGAACATGTAAGCATATGAAAGTATGCAAGTATTAATGTGCAAACATAAGAATGTGTCACACAAGTGATGAAATGCAAAGTGTGAAAATGTTTTGGGTATTTTTGCAAATTGACAAGTAGTAAAACTTTTAGTAAAAAGTTAGTGAATGGTAAAGTAAAAATGCATGAGGCAAATGGTATTTACTTAATGAAAGGGTAAAGTAAAAATGTAAAAAAAAGTAAATGGTAATTACTTAATGAAATTGTAAAGTAAAAATGTAAAAAAGGTAAATGGTAATTACTTAATGAAATGGTAAAGTAAAAATGTAAAAAGGTGAATGGTAATTACTTAATGAAATGGTAAAGTAAAAATGTAAAAAGGTGAATGGTAATTACTTAATGAAATGGTGAGGTAAAAATGTAAAAAGGTGGTTAAAAGTCAAAAACACACTAACACAATTACACTTATCTACACAAGATCAAACAACACATTTTGAGCACTAAACTATGCACAAAAATGGGCTCTATGGCCGAACCCCTATATGAGCATAAACACCAAATTTTTCATGCCAAAACTCATAATCAACACATAGAACAAATCATGCAAATCAAGCACATCATGCATTTTATTTACATAAATCAAGGAGTGAAAAGAAAGCAACAAAAACCCTAAATTCTAAGGCTCAAAACCGAAACCCCTACACCCATAAATCAAGCCAAAATTCAACTTGCAAGTTATGATATGAACAAGAAGATGCATATAATATGTGAAAGCCCTCTATTTATGGAAAAGTGAGAAAATGAGGGTGAAAATACAAACTACATGGTTAAAACACAAGAAAATTCCCCTCAAGGCCAAGGACTCATTGCCAACACCCAAGGCTCCCAATGTCCTTGTCATAATGTTGGAAACAAGTCCTCTAAGCCTTTTGAGAAAGGAAAGAGGAGTAGAAGAAAGATTTACATGTTAATAATTAAAATGCAAGAGATAATAGGCTTACCTCAAGAAATAACTAGAAAAGGAATAAAGATGTAAAATAGGAGCAAGAACACTTGAAGAACACCTCCAACAATCCAGATCCTCACGCAAATCCTCTTCCTTGGGTGGATTTTGATGAAACTTGGATGATTATGGAAGCTTGGAAGGAGAGTTATTGAAAATGATGAAGGATTATCAAGCTTTTTTATTTTATGGTTGAAGAAATTGTGTAGAGAAGATGGAGGAGAGGGTTTTCGTTTTTTGAGAGAGAGGAGAGGAGAGTATTGTGTGCTAGGGTCTGAATGAGAGTAGCCTCAAGCTCTCATGGGTTAAGGGTTGTGTGAGGGAAGTAAAGGAATTAGTGTGTATTTTGTGGTGTAGAGAGAAGGAAGGTAAAAACATGTTGTGTATTCAAAGGTGTGCTTGATGAAAGGCTTGATGTGAACTTGATGTGGGCTGAAGGTGATGGGAGGCGTGGAGCTTAAGGGTGGAGTGAGGGAGATGGTTTGCTTGTGAGATTGGTACTTACTTTGGCCAAAAATGGATAAAAGCAAAAAACACCTAAAAGGACTTAACCCTAATTCTAAAAATACAATAAACATCCAATATTATTTTATTATTCATTTTTCATTTCTGATTTCAGATTTCATATTTTTAATTATATATTTTTTTTTTGAGCCTTTTTGAAAAAAACCGTTACAATTGACCAAAATACCCTTTTTGACGCTAAAACCCTAATTTGCCCGAAAAATGCGTTTCCACTTCAAAATGAATCTATAACCCTAGAAATGACCTCTAGAATCTTAGAATGCATGCTCAATGACCTTCATGAGGAATTATCATTTTTATTGTGAAATGACCAAAATACCCTTTTGGGCTCTAAAACCCTAATTTGCCCGAAAAATGCGTTTCCACTTCAAAAACGAATCTATAACCCTAGAAATGACCTCTAGAATCGTAGAATGCATGCTCAATGACCTTCATGAGAAATTATCATTTTTATTGTGAAATGACCAAAATACCCTTTTGGGCTCAAAAAAACCTGATTTACCCAAAAAGTGCATTTCAACTCTAAAAATGATTTTAGAAACTTTGGAATGACTTTTAGGACTTAAAATGCAATGCATGATGCTTCTCACTCCTCAACTTACTTATTTTTGTGGAAAATTAGGGTTTTGATCTAAGCTGGACAAAATTGGGGTATGACAGGCACATAGGCTCACTAGCAATCCTCCTTCTCACCATATTCTTCCTTGTAGCAATAGCATTATGTTTTAGTCTCCACATAAAATGTTTAACTCTACCAGGAACCCTAGTACTCCAAATCATATGCCAAGCAGCCTCTGAGTGAACATAAGAAGACGAGGGGGTCATAGAACTAGAGCCCAGACCCACACTCAAGCTTTTATAACCTGATTTAACATTATAGTTACCATCAAGGGAATGAGGCCAGAAAAGCCTATCCACAGGAACACAGAAACTTATAGGGGTCTTAATAGCCTCCATGGAGAAGGGAAGCATTTAAAGATCTCACATTCCAAGTGTGAGACGATTGGTCAATTAACTCACCCACTGTTGATATAGAGCACCCCTCTTTAACTTTTGCTTATCCATCAGTAGCCAACCATGTTGCCTCAGTGATGCTCAGATTTACACCACTGCCCCCATACCATCTACCCTTCTGCTTCAAAAGATCTCTGTCATGCAATAGACTCCTCCAAACCCAAAAAATGCCAGCCTTAGGTTTCACATTCCATAAATCTTCTCTACCACAGTAAATGCCTCTAAGCATACAAGCCCAGTATTCATTAGAATTTTGGATGCACCTCCAGGCTTGCTTAGAGAGAAGAGAAGAGTTTTGAAAAGCAAAATCCTTAAACCCCATTCCTCCATTATTCTTAGAACCACACATAAATTCTCAGCTTTTCCAATGAATTCCTCTAGATTTGATCTTAGAACTCCACCAAAAGTTTTCCACAGCAGAGCAGAGAGATTGGCAAAACCCCTGACTAGCACCCACATTCTTTTTCTTCAAATAGTGGAAAGCCTCCTGAGCCACCACAAGATTATATTGAATTAATCTTCCCCCCACAAAAGCACTTTGTTGGAGAGAAATTAAAGAATTCAAGAAGGGCTTGAGTTTGGCAACCAAAATCTTAGAAATGACCTTATAGATGAAGTTACAGCAATTTATAGGACGAAGTTGGCTAATTTCCTCAGGGTGAGGGATCTTTGGGATCAAAGCCACAAGGGTATCATTTACTGATTCACCTAAGCTCCCTGAAATAAAGAATTCCTTGACAGCTTCAAACACATCCGCTTTAACGGTCTCCCAATTCTTTTGAAAAAATTCACAATTCAAACCATCTGGACCTGGGGCTTTGAGAGACCCCATAGAGAACACAGCCATTTCCACTCCTGTAGCATTCACAATAGCATTAAGTTTGAGATTCATTCCTTCTGTGACACAGTTAGGAACCACATGAAGGGAGTTATCCTCCACAGAGCCATCACTCTCCACATAAATTCCTCTAAAATAATCTTCAAACATGACTTCAGAGTGACCTTCCACCCAGACCCCCTCTTTGTTCTTGAGTCTATAAAGCTTATTCCTATCTCTTATTTGCAGAGTAGTTGCTTTGAAGAATTTTGAGTTTTTATCCCCAAAGTTTAACCATTTCAAACGAGATCTCTGTCCAAAAGGTCCATATTTATTGTTTCTAATAGAATTGATTCTCCACCACCACAATCTAATACAAAAGGCTCTTAACTTGTTGGGCCGACCTTATAGCCGGTCGGTGCTTTTGTATGTTGGGCTGTTTTGTATTCATCGCTGAGTCACCAAGCATTTGCCTTCAATTCATTCGGATCCCTATCATTGACTATTGGAATGTCATCTACGTTTCATTCAAGAAGCTACCCTTTTTTTCAATATAAGTTAAATTCAATGGACGACTGGAACAAGTCCTTCACGTTCCAAAAGTCAACGACCCATGTTAGCCTCAACTTTTCATTCCATCTAGAAAATATCAAAGTAGGCTTTTAAAGTCAACAATGATTGATTCATAAGAGCCGGAGTATTTGGTAGTTTCTTCCTCCCCACAACAGATAGGGCACATAGGCTCACTAGCAATCCTCCTTCTCACCATATTCTTCCTTGTAGCAATAGCATTATGTTTTAGTCTCCACATAAAATGTTTAACTCTACCAGGAACCCTAGTACTCCAAATCATATGCCAAGCAGCCTCTGAGTGAACATAAGAAGACGAGGGGGTCATAGAACTAGAGCCCAGACCCACACTCAAGCTTTTATAACATGATTTAACATTATAGTTACCATCAAGGGAATGAGGCCAGAAAAGCCTATCCACAGGAACACAGAAACTTATATGGGTCTTAATAGCCTCCATGGAGAAGGGAAGCATTTAAAGATCTCACATTCCAAGTGTGAGACGATTGGTCAATTAACTCACCCACTGTTGATATAGAGCACCCCTCTTTAACTTTTGCTTATCCATCAGTAGCCAACCATGTTGCCTCAGTGATGCTCAGATTTACACCACTGCCCCCATACCATCTACCCTTCTGCTTCAAAAGATCTCTGTCATGCAATAGACTCCTCCAAACCCAAAAAATGCCAGCCTTAGGTTTCACATTCCATAAATCTTCTCTACCACAGTAAATGCCTCTAAGCATACAAGCCCAGTATTCATTAGGTTTTTGGATGCACCTCCAGGCTTGCTTAGAGAGAAGAGAAGAGTTTTGGAAAGCAAAATCCTTAAACCCCATTCCTCCATTATTCTTAGAACCACACATAAATTCTCAGCTTTTCCAATGAATTCCTCTAGATTTGATCTTAGAACTCCACCAAAAGTTTTCCACAGCAGAGCAGAGAGATTGGCAAAACCCCTGACTAGCACCCACACTCTTTTTCTTCAAATAGTGGAAAGCCTCCTGAGCCACCACAAGATTATATTGAATTAATCTTCCCCCCACAAAAGCACTTTGTTGGGGAGAAATTAAAGAATTCAAGAAGGGCTTGAGTTTGGCAACCAAAATCTTAGAAATGACCTTATAGATGAAGTTACAGCAATTTATTGGACGAAGTTGGCTAATTTCCTCAGGGTGAGGGATCTTTGGGATCAAAGCCACAAGGGTATCATTTACTGATTCACCTAAGCTCCCTGAAATAAAGAATTCCTTGACAGCTTCAAACACATCCGCTTTAATGATCTCCCAATTCTTTTGAAAAAATTCACCCTTCAAACCATCTGGACCCTGGGGCTTTGAGAGACCCCATAGAGAACACAGCCATTTCCACTCCTGTAGCAATCACAATAGCATTAAGTTTGAGATTCATTCCTTCTGTGACACAGTTAGGAACCACATGAAGGGAGTTATCCTCCACAGAGCCATGACTCTCCACATAAATTCCTCTAAAATAATCTTCAAACATGACTTCAGAGTGACCTTCCACCCAGACCCCCTCTTTGTTCTTGAGTCTATAAAGCTTATTCCTATCTCTTCTTTGCAGAGTAGCTGCTTTGAAGAATTTTGAGTTTTTATCCCCAAAGTTTAACCATTTCAAACGAGATCTCTGTCCAAAAGGTCCATATTCATTGTTTCTAGTAGAATTGATCCTCCACCATCACAATCTAATACAAAAAGGCTCTTAACTTGTTGGGCCGACCTTATAGCCTGTCGGTGCTTTTGTATGTTGGGCTGTTTTGTATTCATTGCTGAGTCACCAAGCATCTGCCTTCAATTCATTCGGATCCCTATCATTGACTATTAGAATGTCATCTATGTTTCATTCAAGAAGCTACCCTTTTTTTTTCAATATAAGTTAAATTCAATGGACGACTGGAACAAGTCCTTCACGTTCCAAAAGTCAACGACCCATGTTAGCCTCAACTTTTCATTCGATCTAGAAAATATCAAAGTAGGCTTTTAAAGTCACCGAATGATTGATTCATAAGAGCCGGAGTATTCCAAAAGAAAAAGCATTGATTGGTTAAGAAAGGCAAGAAATGGAAAGAGACGGAGTCGCCTATGGTGTGCCACCAAACACGCAAAGTCCTTATAATAAGGACCACTGCTATAATATATAAGAGAGCTAATTAAGCCTAAGCAATACTATACATACATTTCTGCGATTACAAATCTACGAAATCAAACACAATTCCCATCTACATCTACATCTACATCTTCCAATTCCCAGATCCCACCCCTCCCTCACTCTCTGCACGCTTCCATTTCACGCGTGTAACGTAGAAGCTGCTCACTCGCTTGGAGGGTAATAATGGGACAACAGAAACTAAGCCTCACATCTCCATCACCGTCGTTTCGTCTTCGATGCCGGAGTCTCAACTCCCTCCGTCTCCGACGTATTTTCGACATGTTTGATAAAAACGGTGATTCCTTGATAACCATCGATGAAATCAACCAAGCACTTAACCTTTTGGGATTAGAAGCTGAGGCCCAAGAGCTTGAAACCATGATCAGGTACTCAATCAATCAATCATTCTTTCTTAATTTAACTCTATTCAGATTCTTTCATTGTTACTTTTCTTTTTTACTTTCTCATTTTAATTAATGCCATGGATTATGGAAACTTCCGATCATGGAAACTTCAGATTGTTTCTATGTATTGAGGTATCAATTTTGACCCAATCCAACATTTCAGTTTGAAGACACGGTGGTTAGTGGTCAGGGGTGGGAATAGACTCGATCGAGCTAGCTAGATTTTACATGGTCTGGGTCTGGCCTGTATTAAAAGTGCTAGTCGTGAGCCTGACATGTGGCTTGTCATAGGCCCAACTTTTAGGCCTGACCCGACCTTAGTGAAAGTCTGGCAAGGTTTGATAGCTTCTTTAAAAGCCTATTTCACAATCTTTCTTTACAAAATTCTACACTCACTTTTGATGTATGTTTTTATAAACAGACTAAGTTAATAAATTAGTAAAATTATCTTCTATTTTATATGACATTTAATTTAAATTTTATAATAATAACTTTAAATATTTCAAAAATTGATGTAAAAAATTAATATTAACAAAATATTAGTAAATTTATGGTTTAATAATAATAGTTTGGTAAAAAAAATAATAATAGTAAAAATGTTATTTATTTTTACTTAAATATAAGTTTAAAATGTTTTTTCAATGGTCTGACCTGTAGCCTGGATGTAGGCCCCTATTTGTGGTTTGGGATTTGCTTTTCCCACACCCCCTTCTACTCTTTCACACCCCTTAACAAATTTTATTTCAAAAATAACCTCGCGTGAGACGCTGCGAGGACGTGTTTTATGACTGTTCGAACGACCTTGTTCGAACAGGTTCGCATGACCTCATGCGAACAGGTTAAAAACGCCCAAAAGGGTGTGAAGTCAAAATTTAACACACTCGAACGATGTCGTTCGAATGTGTTCGAACGAGGTCATGCGAACAGGTTCGCATGACCTCATGCGAACAGGTGAAAAACGCCCAAAAGGGTGTGAAGTCAAAATTTAACACACTCGAACGATGTCATTCGAACCTGTTCGAATGCCCGTGTTCGAACAGGTGAAAATTCGTGAAAAAAAAGAGGTTTGGCCTGGCCTTTTGGTCTTTTCACACCCTTATGGGGTGTGTTTCGAGTAGGAGGGGGTGTGGGAAAAGCAATACCCTGTGGTTTTTTAGATAGAAATTGGTTTTGGGTTGAATTGAACTAAAAACACAGTCCGGTTAGATAATTGGGCTTATGCAATCCACTTTTCCTTTTTAACCTATTGAGACGCAAAAGACACCTAACTCGAGGACATACAATCGTCTCGAGTTACTAGAGACTTCAAATAGGAGATAGACAGACACAAATAGTCCCTCCATCTCAAAATATAAAGCCTCATTTCACTTTTGACAGTTATTAAGAAAAGTTGTTGGTGTAATTAATATGTTAAAATATTGTATGATTATTACTAAATTACCCTAACATTCAATGTTAACTTTTCATATGCCAACACAATTTAGTACTATTAATAAAGATATATTTGGAAAAAAAGTAATAAATGTACCTAGAAAGTTGTAAGGGGCCTTATATTTTGAAACAAGTAAAAATGAAAAATAAGGCTTATATTTTGGAACGGAAGAAATATTAAAGTAATATTAATTATGAAATAATAATATTTTAATGTATGGGTTTGTCTCTCTTTATAGTATCCAGTGTAGCTTAATGTTTTTGATTTTTGTGCAATTTTAATTCCTCAATATGGACCTAGTCTAAAGATAGACCTTATTATTTTTAATAAATTTTAATAAAATCTTAAATATTATTATAAAATTATTTTTATTAAAAATAGTAAAGGTACATATTTGAACCAATTTTAAGAGGTCCGTATTAAATTATCCCTTGTTTTCAGTATTTTAAAAATATTGTTGTGACTTGAGACAGGTCTTACATAAAGCCAGGCAACAAGGGACTAGTATACGAGGATTTCGTGTCTTTACATGAATCTCTAGGGGAAACGTATTTTGGGGTTCCAGAAAACGTGGAGGAGGAGGATACGCGTCATGACACAGACCTATTAGAGGCATTCAAGGTGTTTGATGAAGATGGCGATGGTTACATATCTGCTAAGGAATTGCAAGTTGTGTTGGGAAAGCTTGGACTTGTTGAAGGGAACATAATGGACAATGTTCATCGGATGATTGTGTCGGTTGATACTAACCAAGATGGTCGTGTTGATTTCTGTGAATTTAAGGACATGATGCGCACCACTGCCATTGTCCCCACTGCCACTTCTTGATAAGATTATTAGTAATTTCTTTAAACTAAATATATGTTTGTAATTTTTTACATATTCAGATTACTTGTAATCTAGTCATGTTTATTTCTTAGCTTTCTCTTTAGATTTGTGGGTATGATGATGAATGATGGATGCTGCTCCATATTTGTTCTTAATTTCTAGCAGCATTTTTTGTAAGCTTTGATGTTTTTTTCCCTATACGATATTGCAAGTATTTGAGACTTATAAAATTTGTCAAAAGAATCCTGCTAAACTAGTTCAGTAACTGTAAGGCGTAAACTCTGAGTCCACTTAGCTTAAATGTCTTGTGGTTTTAGATACATAAAGATCATCTTCATGGTTGATCTCTTAATAATTCACCCAAGGTTTTTAAAGTGATCTTCAAGGTTGATCTCTTAATAATTCACTTTGATTTGCATAACTTAACATAATTTACTTGAATACTTGAATTACGTGCCTTACAAACTTCTCATGTCCTAGTGTTCAATATCAAGAACGAAAGTTACGGAAGTGATTTACAACTTTTAACAATGTATAAGTCGTACAATCGAAATACAAATGTTTGACATTAGAAAATAACACAAGCATATAGAATTGAAACTTCAGCATCTCCTTTAGGTTGCACCGTAGCCATGCCTCACCACCTTTAACCTTTCCTGTTTCTCTGAAAAACCACAAAATATGAAGGGTGAGATAAACATTATCTCAGTGAGTCCTATCGAGACCCCTTACTAACTCTCTCGGTTCATTATGCCTCTTTTATACTCGTAATCCTAATAAGCGACTACGTGAAACCTCTTTTATAATACTTAGCATATCACCGTTCATTAATGAAATCCCGGTGAACCCATTCCACTGGCCATTTTCTATCAGGGATCCCTCATGGGGCCTAGGTTCATAGGGCTCATGACTTCCCCTCCCCTAGTATGCTAACCTCAATAGGGTCGTCACCCTTGACCTCGATTATATAATTTATATATAATTGCACCCGCATTGGGCCGTCTCTTTTACTTGACCTAGACTTAACATAACCTCAACCTCAAGGAACATATAGTTCATTTTATCATTTCGTGACATTACCTCACTCGTGGTTACTAACATTCATTAACATAACTTAGAAGATTTACAATTTAATCCAATCATAATTACCTCAATCACAATCAACATAATCATTTCAATTACAATCAATATCATAGCATCAAACTTACCTCAACCTCATGGTCATTCACATAGAACATTCGCATCACATCAATAAAACATAACATAATCACATTCAACATCAACACATAGGGTTGGGGAAATGATTAGAATAGGTTTGGAATCAATTAGGAAGGCTTTGGACACATTTTAAAATTTGGGACAGAAAGATCAGCACGGGTCGTGCCAAAATCAGCACGGGTTGTGCTGACTTATCAGCATTTCTAAAAATCCCGTTTTTGTGTGAAATTCTCATTCTGATCGATTCCGAAACTTATTCTGATCGATACCCAAACATAACAACACATCGTTCAGCAACAACAATCATCATACATATCATCAAATCATCCAATCTAAATCATTCAAACATTCATAACGAAATACATTTCACAATTACACTTTTGGCAAAACAACGGCTTTCAACGAAATTGAACGAAACGAAGAACACGAACCACATTCTCATTCACATGCAAGGTTGACACAATAAAATTGAAAACCCTAAGCGTGTATAGAACTCACCAACTGTGATGAAAATCACAAATCACCAAGAATCACTAAAGTGCAACCGGTAACAAAAGTCACACGAACGATCCCCGACAGCCCCAGAACCGCGAAACCACTCCGATGCTAACCCAATTTCGAACTCAGCAACTTAAACACCCCTTCTTGCTATTCTGAAATACCATGTGATTGCATCAAAGCTCTATTCTTGTCCTAGGCTAAACATGCAAGGCCTTAGAAGCTCCAAAACTCCATTTTTGGTTTTTTGAGCTTCAAACTTCAAATTCGAATTCAGCTACACAAATGCACCAGCAGCTACCCAAACTAACTGAAACTACAATGTGGTTGGTTGAGGTGTTTTGGCTACTGATTATGAAGACTTAGCTACCACATGCAAAGGCACAAGCTCCATTTTTCTCTTTTGAGCTTGAATATTCGAAAATGGTGAAATGGTGAGTAGGAAGAGTATGTTGATGATATGGGTGTCAATGGGTAGAGATTGAGGAGGGGATTGCAATGGTATGAAAAAGGAGAACATGCATGGTGATCTTGAACCCTCACCCTCTTTTCTCTCCTTCGCCAACTCTCTCTCTTTTCCCCTCAAGTTTCTATTTCTGAATTTGTGTTTTTGAGAAAGAGAGGTGTGTGTTGTGTTGTAGTCAGCTGGGGGTTTAAAACACTGTGAAATGACCAAGCTACCCTTGCATTCTAAACACTCCCTTAAACCTTGCCTGATTAATCTAACAATCAAGCACTTAAGCAAATCATTTGATTTAACTAACTTAGAAATCAAACACATAATTCATTTATTTAGCTTTGACAATCATCTCATACTTAATAAAATATCCATAACCTCTTGCTAATTTCAATAAATGAAATTAGCTAAATTGGGGATGTTACACTCTGGGTCCGCTGTCCTGCCTCTCGAGGCACCTACAATGAGCGAGGGATTAGTCACTGCTGTCCGTGCGGTGGATACTCGGGTTTACCCAAAAAAACTTAATTCTTTTCATCCTTCGTAAATTTAATTAAATAAATATTAAACTAATTAAATTAAATGAGTAAAATATTTATTTATCTATTTAAACGGAATATTTAACTAATTTAATTAAACAATTAAATAATTAAAATAAATAATAAGTTAATTAAATTAAAAAATTAAATCAAACACACATAGGGGTCTTTTTGTCCTTTCAAAAGTAGCACCCTTTCTCTCTTTTCCATTTCTTTTATCTTTCCCTTAAACCAAACAACACCCCTAATCTACTCTATTTCTCACCTCTTTCTCTCTTCCCCCACTCTCTCTTCTCTCTTTCTCTCTTCACTCTCTATCTTCTAACCCAAACACAACCTAAAGGAGTAAAAATTGTATACATTTTTCAAAAGAAATGGAGATGTCCATTATTAAAGTTTATGATATAAATATATACGCAACTTTTTAATGGGAATAAACTTACACTAGTATAGAAAAGACATTTAAAAGTGATTGTTTTGAAATTTAAAGTTGATTCTGGGTTCAACTTCGAGTCGTTTCGAGTCGATTGTTTACCGACTCTAAATGCCATATTGGGAATCGACTATTCATACAACTGATTCCAAATGTGAGTATTTTGAGGCCTAAGTGGCTCTCAACAGCCACATTTGAGGTCGAATGTTTGAATAACTGACTCCAAATATGACACTTAGAGTCAGGTGTTCTCGACTCTAAACGTACTTCCACAAGCCATTTAAAGTGAGTTATTTCAATTTACCGATTTTAAATATATATTTTTTTAAAATCCTATGTTTTTATTCATTACCCTCGTTCAATCTAATATCTATTTATACAAACAAATATCTAATGAAATTACCAATTTGGATCTCTTATTAACAAGACACATATCCACTACCAGAATTTCGGTGATTTCCGAGGGAAAAATCCCTCGCAAAAGCAGGAAAATCCGTTGCTAATTCACGTTTCCGACAGAATTTCCGACGGGCAAAATTCCGTCGGAAAAATGCTCCTCGCAAACGATTTCCGACGGAATTTTCCTTCGGAAATGCTTCCGTCGCAAATCCCTCGAAAAGTCCGTCGCAAAAACCCGTCGCAAATCCCTCGCAAATTCCGTCAGAAATCCCTCGGAAATCCCTCACTAATATCCGTCGCAAATCCCTCAGAAATATTAATTCACAGCAAATAAAATAAATTATATCCCAACAATCTATTCAAGCGCCACAAATATTTTTTTATTACATACTGAAGACAATTGCAACTATATCAACAATCATCCATTCATAACCCCAATTTTATTGAGCCAACATATTAAAAAGAAATTCAACAAGAGTATATTAGCATTCACTACAATGCTAAGTAGAAATACCAAAAGAAATGAACCACCGACAAGAATCCCTATAATTATTGAAGTATATGTTACATTCACAAGTCGAACTGTCGTACTCAGACCCTGCAAAATGGAAAAGGAACGCATAAGATTAAACATACAAGAAAACTACCATTACACAGACAAGAAAATTAGATCTAAACCAAACCTAAAATACACTACAAGAAAAATGACATATACCAACGGAACCCTATAGTGACAACAAATTTAACCGTAGGAATAGGTATCATATACCCACGAACATTATCAAAAACCGTGGGTATAGCTTTTCTATACCTATGGATAACAAAATCTGTTAGTATAGGCATTAGTAACGGAGTAAAATCCATTGGTATAGGGTACATTTTATTTTCCACACACTCCCTAAAAGAAAACGCGCGACGTGATCAATTTTCCCTCTCTCTTTTTTTGCGGGTTCTCATCTTTCTCTTCTCAGAACCGTAACCTCTCAGAACCCTAACTTTCTCACGTAATCTCTCAATTGCTCTCTCAAATCGCGTTGAGCCCTAACTCTTTGAACCCATCACAGCTGCAACAAATCTCGCCAACGGAAGCAACGGCAGCAAGGGCTCGCGACGGAAGCAGGGCTCGCGACGGAAGCAGGGCTCGAGACGGAAGCAGGGCTCGCGACGGAAGCATTGCTCGTGACGGCGGAAACAGGGCTCGCGACGGCGGAAACAGGGCTCACTGGTGCGATTCATCTTCATCTCCAGCTGAAACCATTTTATCTTGGTGCGATTCCAATTCTTCTCCCTCACTGGTACGATTCTGCTTCACCTCCCTCACTATGCGATTCTTATTCATCTTGTTTTTTTTATTATATTTCTGATGAGTTATGTGATGGGTTATGTGATGATTCTGTTTTGGTTGCTCAAACTGAATATAGAGAGAGCAAGTTGAACCATTATTTGCTTCAATTATCCCACGATTAAGAGCCTCCAACCAAAGTTGTGAACCTTGGAGGGAATATTACAATGCCACGGGTGTCTTACAGCTTTCTCAAATAAGGGATCTAACTTCTATGTTGTTTTCACTAACCTTTCAAAAAGTTGTCTAGGCTTAATAGGAAATTACTGAGACTAATTGTTTTTTTTTTGACTCACACTGAGACTAATTGTTAAATGGCTCTTCTGCACACTTTATCAACAGTTTGAATCACTGGTAAGATAGTTCTAAGAGTGATGCTATTTAGAGTTAGTTTAGATAAACTCTAAAGTGATCTTTACATTAAGAAACCTATATGTTACTAGGCTTGTTAACTTGAAACCAATGTTTATGTACTTACACATGTTTGAAAGGCTTAAACTTCACCTATTTGTTTCAGCTAATTTTGTGAAATGGAGAATAGAGGGTGGATACGTGATCCATCAAAACGTAGTGAGGAATATATTCGAGGGGTTAATGAATTTCTTGAATTTGCTTTTCAAAATTCAGCGGTCAATGGAAAAATATTGTGTCCTTGTACAATATGTGCCAATTATAAATCACATTCTCGCACAAGTGTTTATGAACACTTAACTGACCCACGATGTGGGTTTCTTAGAGGTTATAAGCAGTGGAAATTTCATGGGGAGAGGCCTACAACTTCAAGTAGACCAATTGAACAAGATTTAGAAAAGGTGCATGATATGGATGGGTTAATTCATGATGTGTTTGCGATGCATCCTACAGAAGATCCAACTTATGCTGAGGATGAAAGGAACCCGAGAGTAGGAGAAAATGTTAAGTTTTACCAATTGGTGAAAGAAAATGAGATAATGCTCTATCCAAATTGTAAGAAGTATATCAAGCTATCATTTATGGTACATCTGTATCATTTAAAGTGTCTTCACGGGTGGAGTGACAAATCATTCTCTATGTTACTTGATTTATTGAGAGATGCTTTGCCAGAAGGAAATATTTTGCCAAAGTCATACTATGAAACGAAGAAAATGATTTCAGGGTTAGGTTTAGGGTATGAGAAGATCCATGCTTGTCCTAATGACTGCATTTTGTATCGGGATATATATATCAAAGATCAAGTATGTCCAAAGTGTGGTATGTCAAGGTGGAAAACAACAAATGATGATGTACAAACTAATGGAATAAAGTCTTCTGAAAAGAGAAAGAACTTACCTGCAAAGGTCCTTCGATGGTTTCCTTTGAAACCAAGGCTGCAAAGGTTGTTCATGTCATCCAAAATTGCCGAATCAATGAGATGGCACCATGAGGGTAGATTGAATGATGGTTCTCTTAGACATCCAGCCGACTCACTTGCTTGGAAGGAATTTGATGCTCGATATCCAACATTTTCATTTGATCCTCGTAATGTTCGATTAGGAGTGGCTTCTGATGGTTTCAATCTTTTCAAGACTATGAGTATTACCCATAGCACTTGGCCCGTCATGCTAATTCCTTATAATCTACCTCCTTGGATGTGCATGAAACAATCATTCTTCATGCTATCACTACTAATTCCAGGTCCTAAAGGTCCCGGAAATAAAATAGATGTTTATCTTCAACCATTAGTACAAGAGCTACAAGAGTTATGGGAAGATGGAATTCAAACCTTTGATGCCTACAAGAAAGAGACATTCCAATTTCGTGCTGCTGTAATGTGGACTATTAATGACTTTCCGGCATATGCAAACCTATCCGGGTGGAGTACTAAAGGTCGATATGCTTGTCCATGTTGTGGTTTTGAAACTGCCTCACGTTGGTTGCGTAATGGTAGAAAGTTTTGCTACATGTGCCATCGTCGTTGGTTAGCGGCTAACCACAAATGGAGGTTGAATTGTAGGGATTTTGATGGAACAAAGGAGCTTAGGGATCCTCCTAAAAGGCTTGATGGGACTGAAATTTTGAGTCAAATAGATGAAATTGGAGAAGAGTGTCTAGAGGATGGGGGACAAGCTTGGAAAAAGAAAAGCATTTTCTTCACTTTGCCCTATTGGCAATATAATGTATTACGACACAATCTTGATGTGATGCACATTGAAAAAAATGTATGCGATAACATAATTGGAACATTGTTAAACCAAGAGGGAAAATCCAAAGATAATTATAAGGCACGGGCTGACCTTGTAGATATGGGCATAAGAAGTATGCTTCACCCTCAGCCTAGTACTAAAAGTAGCACAATGCTTTTGCCTAGAGCATGTTATCAAATGACAACAAAAGAAAAAGATTCTTTTTTGAGCATTCTCAAGAATGTAAAAGCTCCAGATGAATGCTCATCAAATATCTCACGTTGTGTGCAAGTCAAGCAGCGAAAGATATTTGGCTTAAAAAGTTATGATTGTCATGTTTTGATGCAACAGCTTCTCCCAGTGGCATTAAGAGGTTCACTCCCAGATAAAGTCACTTCAATTATTGTTGATCTCTGTAATTTCTTCAAGCAAATATGTTCTAAGGTTCTTACCATTGATTTTCTAGCACAGCTAGAGTCTCAAATAGCCATAACACTTTGTCAACTAGAAACAATTTTTCCTCCATCATTTTTTACGGTAATGATGCATTTGGTTGTTCATTTGGCATATGAAGCCAAGGTTGCTGGACCAGTACAATATCGATGGATGTATCCTATTGAGAGGTATGAATTCTTTACTTGGCATGGTATTTTAATTAAACTGTTAAATAAGTTATTAAGATGCTAAAAGGTTTGATATCTAAAACTAAATTTACTCCCAGGTTTCTTCTTACTCTCAAGTCATTTGTACGCAATAGAGCGCATCCAGAAGGGTCAATTGCAGAAGGTTTTTTGGCCAATGAATGTTTGACGTTTTGTTCGCAATATCTATCTGGGGTGGAAACTAGGTTCAGTAGACCTAGCAGAAATGATGATGAGATTGATTCTACATTGATAGATGATGCGACCTTTTTACATCCTGTTGGAAGACCGCTAGGAAGGAGGAAACAAAAGTTACAACTAGGGAAGCGCAAGAGAGTGAGCAGAACTAAGCTCGATAACAAAGAGTTAATGCAAGCTCACAAATATGTTCTTTCTAATTGTGACGAAGTCACTCCATTTATAGAGTAAGACAAATCAATTTTCCATTTTACACTTGTTTAAAATTTTGTATAACTCTTTTAATTCTATCATCATTAATTTTAGGGAACACATTGGACTTCTTAAGAGAAAGTCCCGACGACGAGTATCACAACTTGAAATTGATAAACAACACATTCAGAACTTTGGTGATTGGTTTCGAGATAGGGTGAGTAACACATTCAAAGCTTGACAAAATGAATTATTTAAAGTTTAATGGTTACTGACTTTTCTTATTGAAATATCTTAGATTCTTCGCTTGGATGAACAAATGAGCACACAAGTTACTCATCGACTTAGGTGGTTAGCTCGTGGGCCATCGGAGGTAGTAAGGAGATACACCGGTTATGTCATTAATGGTTTTAGGTTCCATACAAAGAAAAGAGAGAGATACTTGAAAACACAAAATAGTGGAGTAGTTGTAAGGACTAAGACCTCAAAAGATGAAATTAATTACTATGGGGCAATAACTGATATAATCCAATTGGATTATTCTGGCAAGTACAAGGCTGTGTTATTCAAATGTGATTGGGTTGACATAAAGAAAGGTGTCAAGAAAGATAAGTTTGGGATGACACTTGTGAATTTCAATTTTTTGAAACATACTGGAAAAGATATTTGTGATGACCCATTTGTTTTTGCATCACAAGCTAAGAAGATGTTTTACGTATATGATGAGAGAAACAAAGATTGGCCAGTTGTTTTGAATGCAAATGTCAGGGATATCTATGATATGGGTGATGAGGAATCCAATGATTTTGAAGAAATCAGCGAGCAACCAATGCATGGTTCAAGCAACGCTACAGAAAATGATAATGATTTGATTGGGCTTTCAATTATTGATGATAATGATTTCTTTGAAGTTGCTGTTGATGTTGGCATTGATACTGATGATGAGGATGGGGAGGAAGAGGGGGGGATATGTTTTAATTTCGAATTACTTTTTCCATGCAATTAGACTTAATTACTTTTTGTTGATGTTTTGAATGAGTTGATCAATGTTAATTTCGAGGATATGTTGGCATTTATCTTTCAGCAGTTGATCCAAGGATCTGATTCTTCATTCTCCCTATAAATATTAAATACTCTGTTCTCTCTCAAAATGAAGACTATATTTCCTCCCAGTGGCATTTTTTAGCTTACTTTTTTCTTATTTTGATTCCTTAGTTGCTGTGATAAAAAAGGCAGTTTTGCTAAGTTAACAACGAGCTTTAACAGCCAGAGCTTCTTCTAAGTTAACAATAGAAGTATAAAACAATGGAGGTGTGAGTGCGTAAGCTATGTTTGCTTTAGAGATGCTGTATGTTCGGTAAAATATTCTGATGGCTTACTTGTAACAATGGAGGTGTATGTTCTGTAACTTAGCAGCATTTTTAACTTTTCCATGTTATTTTTCAACTTAGTGATGCTTACTTGTAAGTTATGGATGTTTATCACACATAAATTCAATTTTATTTTTACTCTACTAAACTTGCCTTTCACATCAATGTTTATTCACCTGCTTATTTGAAAGCATTGCAGAATGGGAAGGAAAAGAAAATTAAATATTGGGCGTCGTGATAGTGAGGGAACACAATCTGTTCCGAGTCATACAATCTCAACCCATGGCCAAGGAAGTAATACTGAAGGTGCCTTACATGAGTCTGCAGATTCCCACTCCATTCCTTCTGATATAGAAGCAGAAGAAGCACAAGTCGAAAAAGGTATATAAATTGTATTTAGTTTCTACTTTTTATACTATTTATGTAGACATAATATTTATGTTTTTATGTTCGGTCTTTTACTTATAGATCCCGAACCTAAACGGTTGAGAGGCCCAACAAGAATGCTAGATGTATGGGATATGGAAGATGGTGAATTCATAATTGTTAATTTGGACAAATATGGTCGACCCGTTGGTGAGGAGGGGACAACTCTTACCCGTTTCATAGGCACTATGGCTCGGAGGCCTCAATATGCTCCCATCAACTACAAATCTTGGAAAGACATACCAAAGAAGGACAAAGATGCGATGCTGGAAACAATAGAGGTATTCTTGTTATCTACTTAAATTAAAATGTATTAATAGTTGCAATATGTCTTATGGTGCTGAATTATATTACATTTGTCAGTCCAAATTTGAGTTTGTTCCTCCTATAAATGACACAACAAGAGAGATGTTGAAGTCTGAGTTGAATGAGAAGTGGAGGCAATGGAAGAGTGACTTAAAGTCAATGGCATATGATCCAAGTAAAACAGAAGAAGAAGTTGCATCTACGATACCAGATGATAGGGTTGAACCAAATCAATATCATGAATTGGTTCGTTATTGGTTTTCCGAAGAAGGACAAGTAAGTTATCTAGCAAATAGATTTTGGCTTATTATGAATAGTATGTTAATTAACTTTGGTTTTTATTTCAAGTAATATTGTGTTGTATCAATTGTAGAAACAAAGTAAAGTTAACAGACAGAATCGTGCTAAGTATGAAGATATCCATTGCATGGGTACAAAAAGTCTCCCTAAACTGATTAATGAAAAGGTTTGTTTATTTTATCTATTATTTGTATTTTATACTTATTTTATAAATCAAACTATATATAACTTGTTTCTTTGGTTTTAGGAAAAAAAGGCCAAAGGAGTAGCACCAGAGCGTAAAGAGATTTATATTGAAACACGCACTCGTAAAGATGGATCGATTGTCAATGAAAAAGCTGCAAGATTGATTGTAAGAAATTATGCTTCTAATTAGCTTTGCAATAGGAAACTACTTATGTATTTATTGTTTTGGCTGAATTGAATTGAAAGTATATGTTGGCTGAACTGAAATTATTGTTTTGGCTGAATTGAATTGTTTTGGCTGAATTGAACTGAAATTATTGTTTTGGCTGAATTGAACTGAAATTATTGTTTTGGCTGAAATTATTGTTTTGGCTGAAATTATTGTTTTGGCTGAATTGAACTGAAATTATTGTTCTCCAATTCTCAGTCTCTCTCTCTCACACGCTTCTCTCTCCCCCACCTCTGTTTTCCATTTCCTTCTCAGTTCTCTACTGCTTCTTCTCCCTTCGCTGGTTCTTCTCTCTCCAGTCTCCACCAGTAGGCGCGAAGGAGGCGATGCGACCAGCTGCGCCTGCGACGGCGACCAGTACTGTTCTGTTTTAATGCATCTGTTCTGTTTGTTTTAGTTTTTTTTCTGTTTTAATGCATCTGTTCTGTTTTAAATGATTATCCTGTTCTGTTTTATTCCTGTTCTGTTTAGTTTTATTCCTGCATCTGTTCTGTTTTAAATTTTATTCCTATTCTGTTTTTCTGTCTTAATTATTGCTTTGTTTTGTGTTTGTATAGCTGTGTGGTTCAGTTCATGTTGTTTTAAGCGTGAAGCATGAAAGCAATGATTCCTAAGAGCTAGTGAGAAGCTGTAAATGATGAAAGGAACACAATACTACAACTACACAAAACAATTACCTGTACTTTTCTCACAGCAAACACACACACACACACAGTCACAGATGATTCAGATTTAGAGGAAGAAGGGGTAAAGGGGAAGGGATGTTCACGCACAGGGGAAGGGTTTCACATGCAGAGAGAGAAAGAATAAAAGTATTGTATTATTTTTTTGTGTGACTGAACTACTATATGTTGGCTGAACTGGGATAGAGGTCTAGATAATTGTTTGTTTGTTTGTTATGGCTGAACTACTATATCTTCTAATTAGCTTTACAGAAATTGTTTGTAATAGAAATTGTTTGTTTGTTATGTTTCAGGAAGAATTAAAAGAACATAATTGTGAAGCTGGAACATCTCAAGTGACTCCAAAGTCACAAAAGCACATGCCTTGGAAGGATGACATCTTTTCCCTAGTACAAGGACCTGCAAAGAAAGGGCGTTTGCGTTGTATGGGCAAGATGCCTAAAGCTAAAAAGTCGAAAGTTGAAGTGTCCGAGAATCAAGACAATCAAGAGTTGCGCAATAGAGTTAAGCGCATGGAGAACCTCTTACAAAATGTTATGACATTGATTGAAAATCGATTTCCTGGAGAGGATGTGAATGACATTTTAGAGACCGTAAGACAGGTATATTATATTTTACTCCTAGAGATTTTATTAATAATGTAAAAAAAAATTGTACATGCATTACTTGAGTAAGGACTTTTCCTGCTCCATCACCCACTTTTATCCTGATTGAGCCAATTCCCACTACCTTAGCAGTTACATTGTTTCCCATGTAAATTGGTCCTTCATCACAAAGTTTATACTCAAATAACCAGTCCCTATTTGGACTCATGTGATAGGAACAACCTGAGTCATGACCCACTCTCCCTTGACCATTTAGAGTGACTAATACATCTGTTTCTCCCTGAACATTTGATGCATTTAACACTCAGAACACGAGTATATATCCATTTGAGGCATTGAGGAACTTTTGATGCCACCTCCCTTCTCCTTCTTCTCTTTTTTTTTCCAGGGTAATCCTTCTTGTAGTGCCCCTCTTTATGATATTTGAAACACTTGAATTTACCCTTCGATTTTGATCTGCACCTGTTATTCCCTTTGGTATCCCTCTTTGTGTTCCTGCCCCTGGTGATCAACACTTCACCATTCCCTGAGTTGCCATTTTCTTTCAATTTTCTAGTTTATATCCTTAGACACAAAAGTTGCTTTTACATCCTCTAAATAGAGAGTATCTCCTCCGTACATGATAGTCTCTAACAAACTACCAAAGGAATTTGGCCGAGAACAAATCAATCTAACATCTAAGTCCTCCTCCTCAAATTTGACATCTAGGTTTTTCAAATCAAGAACTATCCTATTAAATCTTGATAGGTGTTCTTTCAATGAAGAGCCTTCTTTCATTTTTAGAGATTGATGTTGTTTCTTTAGGAACAAATTGCTGGTGATTGATTTTGTCATGTACAACTTTTCTAATTCCAACCACACCCCAGCAGGAGTATCTTCATTAGTAACCTCTCTCATCACCTCATCCTCTAATTCAAGGATGATGGAGTTGGGAGCCTTACATTATATTTTACTCCTAGAGATTTTATTAATAATGTAAAAAAAAAAAATTTAGTATGTTGAGTATATAAATTATATTCTTTTATTTTCAATAGGCTACTGATGCTTCTAGTGCCCCTGGCGAAATGAATTCTCCAAGTCTTGACGTTGGTGAAGATAATGACACTAATGAAGATTAAACGCTATTTTTCTGTTGAAGGAGTAAGCTTAGAAAGTGAATGGAGTATTAGACTTAGATCAACATCTTTAACTATTTTGTAATTTTATAAGCTTTTTGAATGCCGATACGATACTCTTATATCGACATTTTTAACTATTTTGAAACTAATATGCTTGTTATACTTATGTTAATTTTCAATTTGAATGGAGTTTTACTTTATTTTGTTGCACTCGCATATTTATTTTATTAAGCATTTAGTTGTAGTTGGTTTAAAATTTTAACAAAGTTGCAAATAGAACAAATTTATTTCTAGGTTCAGCTGTGGGTATAGCAAAATTAATAGGTTATTTTAAACCCTATTCCAACGGAAAATAACTTATGAAGTCGTGGGTATAGGAAAAATAAAAGGTGTTGTTATAGCCTATACCAACGGAAAAAGGGTTGTAAGTATAACACCAATACTTTGTCCAACGGCTAAAATACCGTCGCTATAGCCTATAGCGACAGCCAAAATTCGTGGACATAGGCTAAAATCGACCACGGTCAGCCGCGCCCGTTGGTATAGGTTTTACGGCCTATACCCACGGTTTTTAACCCTTTACCCACGGATTTTTGCCGTCGCTATAGGTCAATTTTCTTGTAGTGATAATGCTATGGAACAGACACATTTAAGTTATTTCAAGTGAGAATCAATTAGCCAATCAAGCAAAAATAAAACACATGAATGCAAATACATGTATATACAAGCATATATTTATCAATAGCTAAAGCTAAAATATCACTTTCGAACCCCAGGAGTAAAAGTTTAGGTATCAATCACATTGTTTCCCTTACATATAAACAAGGCTCAATCATGAATGGCACCTAAGTATCCCAAATTCCCAGCAAACTTACTCAAACTTCAAGAATACATTTGACATATCAAACGATGTCGAAAAATTACAAATGACCCCTCATTAGAAAGCTTATGATGTCTAGTTTATGACTATGCTTTTAAATTTTCTAAATAGAGAGTCAAAAAGTGCAGTTTTCGCAAAGAATACAACAGATCCAGAAAACAGGGCAGAAATGGTGTTCTGGGTTGGGATGCTCTTAAAGTGATCAATACAACTCCAAATGACCTAAAACTTATGTCAAAATGGTAGCCAATCTTGTCTAGTTTTCAAAGAAATAGGAATTATGCAAAAAGGAGTTCATTTGCAAACGATATGCTCAAAATACCGAACCTATGTCCAGTTTGTTTCCAGAATTCTTCCTGAGCTTGTGATGCTCACATCTTGAGCTACACATATCCAAATGCGACCAAACCCAAGCCAAAATGTCAAGCATCAAGTCTAGTTTTCAGAAAGGTAACTTATAAAAATTTTGGATACCTAGATCATTCCCAGTCCCCCAAAAACCGTAGCTATACCCAGTTTTACTCCAGAATTCTACTCTAACTTGTGATGCTCATATCTTGAGCTACACAAGCCCAAATGAAACCAAACCAAAGCCAAAATGTCAGGCATTAAGTCTAGTTTCTTAACAAAAGAGGCCCCATAATTTTGTATTAACAGAACATTCCCAGTTTCAAAAAGACTGCACCTATGTCCAGAATGTCTACACAATGATTTTGCTAATAAAATGGCTCCAAATAGCACCAAGTTTCATACCAGCAAACACAACAACAACACAAACAGAATCAAACACATTTTTAGCAGTAAGTTTAAGCATAAATCGAAGAACTCACCTTATTTCGAAATTAAATTCGAAAACGGAATGGAAAACACGATCAAAGCAGGAACGCAACACAAACGGACCCCAAACCGCTCCAAAATGGTTCCCACGACTTCTAGCTCTCTCCAAAACTCTCCAGTTCTGCCCCAAAGCTCTAGGGTTCACAACCTAGCCCCAAAACAACACCAAATCCCCAAATTTGAACCCCAAACAGCAGCTAAAGCTTCAATTGAACCCCCAAGGACGTCCAATTTCAAGAAATGAAGAAGAAGAACTTCAAAATCTCACTTTCAGACAATAATGCTTCCAAATGAGATTCTGTTGGGCAATCAACAAGGAGTACAATAGGACCAGGAATAGAAGGACCCAAGACGTCACTTGGATGAACCTGTTGTGGCAGGAAAACAGTTGCATTAAAATCTATGGAATCCCAACAACAGATTAAAAATAAACTAAATCGTGTGCGATTGTAATCGATATCTATCAGTCTCAAATTACATTTCCTTTTGTAAATTTCCTACCACCCTATTTTGGGTACATAATGTCACAACTGAAATGCAGCCTTCGTGAAAGAATATAACATTACCTAACCAGATCCGACGATGATGTTGTTAATTGGAACGAAGATGAGTTTAACGAACAAAACCAATTGCGGTATGTATAGCAACCTTTCAGAATTCTACAATACAAAATGCATGAGAAAATTTAGGATCCACATTACAGATATTCGAATCTTGTCAAAAAAAAGGAAATCAAAGATGTATCGAAGAAGAGGAAGATGGAGATTTAGGATTACCGTGGCGATCGGGGGGGTTTGTGACAACTGCATCCAAGGCCACACAACGAATCCAAATTCACTGCATTAATAGATAAAAGTTAATTTAGAAAAATATCTTCTGCAACTATAAAATTTAATTTAGAGAAAGATCTTCTGCGACAAATCTATTAAATATAAAGCTATCTTAATGTACCTGCAATGTTGCACATTAGTTAGAGCTCTTCCACAACTAAACTATGCTTCTCCCCACCTAAATGCATTATCAGTAGTCATATGCATCACAATGAGTGAGAAAGAAATTTGAAATTAGAATCCTAAAGACAATCTGACAAAACACAATCAGCAAAATTGAAGATTATTGTATTAAGTATAAATAGAAATTAATGTATAATATAAAGTATGAAAAAACGCATCTCTGTTTCAAGGATGCTGATGGTTGCATCTTTCACATCTACAAACAAGCGTTCCACTCCTACTCCTACATAAGGGCAAGAAGATTATGAAATCATGGGATAAGTTGTTTATGACTAATCCTATGAACCTATAATTCCTCAGTTGTACCAGACAAAAACTATATAACCAAATATCTCTGTCAATCAATAAGAGAAACAACTTCAGATTAAAATGATGGAACTAAAATATCAATACCTTGTGAACAATTTCAACGAAAATTAACATTGAAACCATCTAACCAAACTCAAGCTTCTAATTTTCTGATACAAACAAGAACACAAAGGCGAAGACTGTTAAAGAATGCAGAAAACATGAAATGAATGGAATCCAAGTTTGTTAAAGAAAAATCAGAGAACATGATAGTTGATAATTACTTGAAAAGTTGACATAAACAGAAATATTAAGTAAAATGCCAAATAAGGTAAAGTGTGAAAAAATGAAACCTAATGCGTGATGCCTCTGTTCCCAAATCACAATTCCTAATTCCCAAATCTCACAAACCCTACAAGCTGTGAAAAAAAACAAAATGGAAATCAGGAAATCTGGAAAATGCATAATAAACAAGGATTCGCGAAAACGAAATTAGGAAAAACGAAATCTGGAAAACGAAATCAGGAAATGCTATGAAAAAACGAAAATGAAATGAAAGAAACGAAAACGAAATCAGAAAAAACCTGAAGTGGGAAAGGATTCGCGATTTCACGCCGGAGCGGAGGACGAAGCGGTGCTTTTAGAGGCAGCAACTCTGTTTGGTGGCGGCGGCGTGTGGATGGTGGTCGTCGGACTGACAGTGACAGATGGAGGGTGAGGGATGGAGGCGATGTGTCTGAGTGAGAGGGAGAGAGGCGCCGTGTCTGAGAGAGGGTTTAGGGTTAGTGAGAAGTGAGAGTGAAAGTGATGGAGTGAAAGTGAGCTCGATGAATCTATTTGTTTAGTTTTAAGTGAGAAACGATTCTGAGGGATATTTATGCGTTTCCGACGAAAATGTCCCTCGGAAAGTAGCGAGGGATTTCAATTCCGTCGGAAAGTTAAGCGGGAAACACCTAAAGCACATAGGGATGAAATTATCCGTCGGAAACGAACGTATTAGCGACCGAAAAAAATCCCTCGGAAATATCTGGTAGGTAAATCATCATATTCTTGTAGTGATCTAATTTAAGGGTAAAAGTGGTATTACCCTCTCTTTCTTTCTTTTTCTTCTAACACTCTCTTTTTTACTTTTTTTTATCTTTCTTCTTACACTCTCTTTCCTCCTTTTCACTTTTCACTTACACTCTCTTTCTTCCTTTTTTCTTTTTACTTTACTTTTACTTTTTCCATAAACAATTCTTCTCTTTCTCTTATCACTTCACTTTAGTTTTTTTGACTAAATTTCTAAATTTATACAAACACCACTCTACTAAAACTACCTATAAAAAAGTAAATGAGTCACACTAAAAAAAATTATCACCTTTTTGGAAAAAGTTATCACATTAAAATTTTAATTTTTCTCACCAAAAATCTGTTTACACTCTTATTGAAAATCTGATATCACCTCTAATTGATAATCTACAATCTATCTTTTAATATCTACTATAACCTACTAATCAACTAAAATAATCAATTGAAACTACGAGATAACTGTATTGATATATAAAAAACACGGGATAACTGCACTAATATATAAAAAAACACAGGATTAATATTTGTCATTGATAATTAAAATTTTTGAAGACTACTATAAACCTACTATCTAAAAAACAATAAGTTTTAATGACTATTTAAACTACTGATTAATATTTAAAACAAATATTTCTTATTGATAATCTACTATCTATCTTTTACTATCTACTATAACCTACTAATCAACTAAAATAAACAATTGAAACTATGAAATAACTGCATTGATATAAAAAAAACACGGGATAATTGCACTAATATATAAAAAACACAGGATTAATATTTATCATTGATAATTAAAAATTTTGAAGACTACTATAAACCTACTATCTAAAAAACAGTAAGATTTAATGACTATTTAAACTACTAATTAATATTTAAAACAAATATTTCGTATTGATAATCTACTATCTCTCTTTTACAATCTACTATAATCTAATATCTCTTTATCTAATCTAATCTATCTAATCTAATATCTATTTACACAAACAAACCTCTTATGAAATTACCAATTTGGATCTCTTATTAACAAGACACATATCTAATTTATGGATAAAAGTGTCATTACCCTCTTTTTCTTTCTTTTTCTTCTAACTAGTTTTTTACCCGTGGTCGGTGTATTGTCATGAAGTCATAATAGTAATTTCGACATTGAGTCGAAGAAATTAAAGAAAATTTACAATCAGTATTACATTGATCCATAATTATAATGTATTTGGACATTAGAGGTAAAATATGCATCCCCGTTCACCCTCTCGTTTACATCTTCGTTGCCCCTCCCGTTGGCGCTCTCGCTACCTCTATCGTTGCCACTCCCTTTGCCTTTCCCGTTGGCGCTCTCGTTGCCAGTCCCGTTGGCGCTCTCGTTGCCAGTCTCGTTGCCAGTCTCATTGGCGTTCTCGTTGCCACTCCCGTTGCCACCCCCGTTGGCATTTTACTCCTTTTTAGTAATAATAAAATAGTTATTTGGTAATTTTTTGTAGTGGTTAAATTGATTGATTTTAATCAAAGTAGTTAAATTGATTAGTTTTAGTAGTTATTTTGTAATTTTTGTTAAGGGTTAAATTGATTAGTTTTAGTAGTTATTTTAAAAAAATCAGTTTTTTAAAAAACGAATTAAAAAAATAAACAGTTTTTAAAATATTAATTAAATTAAAATTTTAAAATTATGGAAAAAAGACTTTTATAAGAAAAACCGTTTTTAAAAAAAAAATTAAAAAAACAGCGTATAAATTTTTTTTTAAAAAAAAAATCAGTTTTTTTTAAAAAAATTGAAATTTAAAAGTGGTACTGAGTGGTACTGTTGGGCACTGTAGCGTGTCAGAAGTGGTACTGTAGCGTACTGTAGCGTACTGTGGCGGTACTGTAGCGTTTTGTCTTTATGCGGTGGATTGACTTTTTTGTCCCTAAATTGTGCCAAATGTCAAAATTTGGTGATGTTTAAAAATGTAAATTTGCTGGTATTTTTGTAGTGGTTAAATTGATTGATTTTAACAAAAGTAGTTAAATTGATTAGTTTTAGTAGTTATTTTGTAATTTTTGTTAAGGGTTAAATTGATTAGTTTTAGGAGTTATTTTAAAAAAAATGAGTTTTTTTTTGTAAAAGCGAATTTAAAAAATAAACAGTTTTTAAAATATTAATTAAATTAAATTAAATTTTTAAAATTATTGAAAAAGAATTTTATAAGAAAAACCGTTTTTAAAAAAATTTAAAAAAACAGCGTATAATTTTTTTTTAAAAAAAAATCAGTTTTTTTTAAAAAAATTGAAATTTAAAGTGGTACTGAGTGGTACTGTAGGACACTGTAGCGTGTCAGAAGTGGTACTGTAGCGCACTGTAGCAGTATTGTAGCGTGTCAGAAGTGGTACTGTAGCGACGCTGTAGCGTACTGTGGCGGTACCGTAGCGTTTTGTCTTTATGCGGTGGATTGACTTTTTTATCCCTAAATTGTGCCAAATGTCAAAATTTGGTGATGTCTATAAATGTAAATTTGCTGGTATGTGGTTTTATTATATTGTAGTAGACATTCTCTTTCTTACTTTTTATCTCTTTTTTCTTACACTATCTTTCCTCCTTTTCACTTTTCACTTACACTTTTTTTCTTCCTTTTTTGTTTTTACTTTACTTTTACTTTTCCAATAAACAATTCTTCTCTTTCTCTTATCACTTCACTTTTGTTTTTCTAACTAGATTTCTAAATTTATACAAACACTACTCTACTAAAATTACCTATAAAAAAGTAAATGAGTCACACTAAAAAACAAAAAAAAAGTTATCACCTTTTTGGAAAAAGTTATCAGATTAAAATTTTAATTTTTCTCTCCAAAATTTGTTTACACTCTTATTGAAAATTTGCTATCACCTCTTATTGATAATCTACTATCTATCTTTTACTATCTACTATAACCTACTAATCAACGAAAATAATCAATTGAAACTACGAGATAACTGCATTGATATATAAAAAACACGGGATAACTGCACTAATATATAAAAAACACAGGATTAATATTTTTCATTGATAATTAAAATTTTTGAAGACTACTATAAACCTACTATCTAAAAAATAATAAGATTTAATGACTATTTAAACTACTGATTAATATTTAAAACAAATATTTCTTATTGATAATCTACTATATATCTTTTACTATCTACAATAACCTACTAATCAACTAAAATAATCAATTGAAACTATGAGATAACTGCATTGATATATAAAAAAAACACGGGATAACTGCCCTAATATATAAAAAACACAGAATTAATATTTGTCATTGATAATTAAAATTTTTGAAGACTACTATAAACTTACTATCTAAAAAACAATAAGATTTAATGACTATTTAAACTACTGATTAATATTTAAAAAAAATATTTCTTATTGATAATCTACTATCTCTCTTTTACTATCTACTATAATCTACTAATAAATAAAATAATCAATTGAAACTACGAGATAACTGCACTGATATATAAAAAAAACACGGGATAACTGCACGGATATATAAAAAATACGAGATTAATATTTGTCATTGATAATTAAAATTTTTGAAGACTACTACTACAAATTCAGACTATTTAAATACTGTATAAGTTCATTTATTTGAAACTTCTTTTTTATCTACTTTAAATTTGTCTTTATTTTCATGGGGTAATATTCAGACTATTTAAATACTGTATAAGTTCATTCATAAAAAGAACAAGACAGCACCCATGGTCCTACTAGTTCAATCAAAAACTGTCAACCAACAACACAAATTAAACTTCCAAATTGAAATTGGAATTTCTCACAAACAACAAAATTGAACTTCCAAATTCATTAAAAAAAATTTCAAATTCAACTCTTACAAGATACAAATCCTAAAAAACTACCTTAAACTAAAGTACATCACAAATAATTCTTGCCTTACAACTATACAATATTAGTTTCAATGTGAAACTAACAAACACATGTACTAAACTCATAAGTTGATCCATCTTCCGTTGCTCGACATTTTCTCCCATTGTAGCTAATTACATCATCGGTCGGTGGCAGGTTACTACTCCATCAGGCAAGTTAGATGACATGATTCACACAAAGAGACTTGAGTTTCTTGAGAATACCTCGAAATCATTGTTTGATTTATTAAGTGTCTAAATGTAAACCCAAGATGTAGGATTCTTGTGAATTCAAGTGAGTGTTTGATCTCACATCGACTATGAATGAGCTAAATGAAGAATATATAAGAGAGGAGTGTGACTCATATACACAATGCATTGAGGTTTTAGGTAGAGATGTGGTGTCTAATTAATCTCTTGATCCCGATCATTAGCTCATTGATGTTTCAGGTGCTCCTGGGCTCCCCAACAGTTGGGTATCCAAGTATGAGATAGTCTCATGTCGTCAAATAATAAACGAAATAAAAATTATAGGAAATAACCAGAAAATAAAAAGGTGTGAATTTAAGAAAAATAAAAGGTAGTGGGTCACTTAGAGGAATAATTGAAACAACTGCTGCAGTAAAAATATATAACACACAGATTAAATAAAGTCTTTTAGCCAAAATGATTTGTGAGTCTGTCTTTTGGGCCTGGACTTGCAACCATATAACTTGTTCTGGACTGGGCCGAGGGCCCAATCCACGGAAATGGCCCAACCCAATCCAGGGCACTGTAGCAGACAATAAGGGCGCGCCTAGAGCGAGCTTGGGGCGCCTCATCGGCTGAGATCAAGCCGCATGATCCAACGGCTAGGGAGCAGCGCCGAACTCTATAAATAAGCGTCAACCCCTCGCAGAAAGGTACACATTCCATCCCATCTCATAATTCCCGCTTTGACTTCTTCCCCCTGACTTGGGCGCCGGAGTGTCTTTGCAGGTACACTCGCCGGCTCTACTCGCAACCTCTCAGCGTCCGCCAGAGCGATCTAGAGGAACTCGTTCCTATATCAAAAGCGATCAACACCAACCCATTCTAATCATTGGGCGACCAAGGTACAGATCATTGACGACCACAGTGGGAGCCCAAACGCTATCCCACCAACCTCATCTCTTATCATCTCACCTGTTGACATGGCCCCTCGAGGCAGACCGCCCAGCAAGCGGGCTCAACACTTGCAAATCATGGCTGAAATCCCAGCTCAGCCGTTGGCCACACCAGAAGGTATTACAATGACGGCGGAGACCACCGTTCCCGTCCCTCCTCCTGATCTCACTCCGCAGGAAAATATCACTATAGCCGCCGCGGTGCAGCAACTCTTGGACGTTCTCAATGGCCGAGACCAAGTGTTGGCACAACAAGAAGAAAGGTTGACCCAGATTGAGAGAGAAGTGGCCTCATCCCGGGTAACAACCACTCCCGTCCCTCTACAGGCAGAATCTCGACCCCCGACCGGCAGAAGACCGCACTCTAGGCGACACCGGTCCCCACCTAGGAGGCACTTTGTGCACCGCTTCCCGCCAACCAGAAGGACGCAGAGAAGGTCGAGATCCCCCCCCCCCCCTCGGACGCCCCCGTCCTTCTCCGACTCGACCTTCTCACCAGAGGAATCGCTCGATGAAGACTCGTCCTTTGCCTCGTCTGATTCACCTCGCTCTCCTGCAAGACGACATCGCCTCCGGCGGAAGCATCGAAACCGTTCTCCTCGACGAGGGGGTGGTGGTCGCTCCCGTATGGGTCCATTTACAAGAGAGATCGATGAATTCCCTATACCGACCTCCCTAGAGAAGCCACCGGTCCTAAACATGTACGATGGGATTGGCGATCCTGATAGCCACCTAGACTATTTTGATTTGATGATGCAGTATAGGGGCGCCAGAGATCCGGTTAAATGTAAGTTCTTTCCTTTAACCCTAGAAAAATCGGCCCTTGCATGGTTTAGGGATCTCAAACCAAACTCCGTCGCAACTTGGCGATAATTGGGCCTACTTTTCGCTGCCAGGTTCACCGCCTCCAAAATCAAGCCCAAGGCGGTCGAAGTACTCAAGGCCGTTCGGCAGGGAGCGAAAGAAACACTTCGAGAGTACATAGAACGATTCAACAAAGAAGCATCTAATGTCAGAGATCTAGAGGACAAAATGCGACTCTACTTCCTAACCGACGGCCTCAAGCGTGGAAGCTTGGGTGACTTCCTCAGAAGATCACAGAAATACATGGATTATGAGGAAGCCGATATGGCGAACCAAGCGGTTGTAAATAGTGTAGCCGAGAAGGGCCAAGGCACATGAGATGGCGGGCAAAAGAAGGACCAGACTTGGAAAGATAATGATTACCGTTCTCAAAAATTCCCCGAACGCACTAAGCTTAATACCACCTATGCCCAAATTTTCTCAGAATGCGCAAATACCGAATTCAAAGACATGGGAAGGCCAGAACTGCTCGTCCTGAAAACGACCATCAAGGAAATACTGCAGGTACCACAGAAGCAATGAGCACGATACGAATAACTGCATGGCCCTCAAAGATGATATTGAGGAGCTAATTCGAAAAGGGAAGCTCACCCAGTACATAGGCAAAGGCCAGCGCGATGGAAAGGGAGAGAAAGAAGAAAAGAAATCTACCCGCTCCCCCAAGGAAAGGTAAGGGCACGGTCCATGAAGCCACTGAGACAGGGAAGGATGACGACAGTGAGTCAGAAGAGGAAGCTGACACCAGAAAGTCCAAGGGGTACCCGATCTGAATGCATGGTCATCTCGGGCGGGTGCACCCTAGAAGTAGGAGAAACCAACAAGACAGCAAAAAGACGCTGGAAAGAGATAATGATGGTCGCATCAACCTCTATACCCAAAGGGAAGTCCAACCGACCACCCCTGGTATCTGGAGACGAAGATCTGTTGGACGGAAAGCCGAATAAGTACATTCCCATGATCATTACAGCTGTAATGGCAAACGTCGAAGTCAGAAGGGTCTTGGTCGACCAGGGGAGCTCAGCTGATATAATTTTTGAGGATCTATTGGACGTGTTGAAAATCTCCCGGGACGACCTCACACTTTATCGAAGCACCGACTTGTATGGCTTCAACGGGTCCTCGGCCACCCCTCTGGGGCACCTCGAGTTGATGGTCACGTTTGGGGACGACACCGCCGAAAAACCGATGTATAGGACTGTCAAGACCCCGTTCCTAGTTCTGCCTTGCAAGTCTGTATACCACTGCATCATTGGTCGCCCAACGTTGGGTCGACTGGGGGTCGTTGCCTCCACTGTGCACCTTAAGATGAAATTTTACACTAATGCAGGAGAGATTGTAACCTTGCAAGCAGACCTTAGGTCGGTACGACGCTACCACTTTATGGGGATGAAACTACAAGGGGAGGCCGAGTGAAAGAAAGAAGCCTCAGGCGACATTCTCAAGAAAGACTGATCAATCAAAGAAACAAAACTTCGTAGTATAGGGCGGGGCACTCTTTTTCCCGTTAGGGTTTTTTAACGAGGCTCGCCCATTTTAAATAAAGACAAGAAGAAATACTCGACTGACTTGAATCTCTGATTACAATCTTTGTTTTTATTTCAGAAACGAAGGAGAATGGGCTACGGTCGAGCCCAAAAGTTCCTACGGGACGAGTTAAATCCGAGCCGAGCCTCGATAAACTACCCGATAGGAAAAGCACACCAGAGCGATCCCGGGACGAGTTAAATCCGAGCCGAGCCTTAGTAAACTTCCCAGCATAAAAAGCGTTCCCGGTCGGTCACGGCCACGCATCGAAGTGACCATAAAAAGAAGGTCGCACCGTCTTTGCAGCGCGTTCAATCTGGACCGAGTTCCGGTAAACTACTCAAAGGCGGAACCGAACGATAATAAAGCCAAAGGCCACGAATGGTCGCACCAAAATAAGAAAGCAAATAAACGACTAACATAATTTAATTGTATGGATTACAGAAAGGTTGGCCGCAGTCGCCCCCATTAAAACACAAAGAAATGAGAATACAACAGATCACAAGTCTTCAAGCTTGATCAGCGATCACCACTGGCTCGTCGCCCTACATGAGCGCCGTGTTCACAATCCTCCCATCCAGGACCACATGGTCTTCGTTGACCACGAGTGGGTCGACCTCAAGCTCGGGGTGCAAGAATTGAATCTGAGCCACCGCATTCTTGAACTGCTCAGAGCCGATGCTTACAGCTTGACTTCCGATCAGCCTGTACGACTGCTCGGTCTTCTTCTTCGCCGCTTCGAGGGCGACAGGTTTGGACTCCCAATCCTTGACCTCCGTCCGCAAATCAACCACCACACCCTCAAGCTCGACCGTCCTCAGTTTTTCTTCCTTCACTTCCTTCTTAGCTGCAGCAAGGGCGGTCTGGGCATTATCTCGCTCTTCGGTCAAAGCCTTGACCGACTCCTCTGCCTTCAAAAGAGCGCCGGAGGTCGGCTTCAGAGCTTTCCTTACATCTTCGGCATCTTTCTTGGCCACATCCCGTTCCCTCCGCAACACTGCAAGATGTTTATAACAGCTTTTCAGTTTATCAGTTTTGTCAAGTAAATCGCCCTCCAACCATAAATCTTTGGCTTCAAGGACGTTACCTGCAGTTCGTTCTTCTTCCTCTTTCTTCCACCTCTTAAACAGACTTGAAGCGGCCTTGCAAACTTTGGCCGCACCTTCAAGAGGATCCGCCATGAAATGCTTATAGTCGTCCACCGTTAGTGACTCTAGATTCACCCTGGGCGACTTACTCTTTCGAAAATCTTTGACCGTCTTAACTTTCTTGGCCGGGGGATCGGAGTCTCCATCAGACAAGGCCACTATTTTGGGGATCCCTTCAGGAGCGCTCTCCCGCCTTCTCTTCGAAGTGGCACCCGCTAGCTCGTCCACCTCTTGGTCGACCAAGGGGGTGCGGACCTCCTCATTAACAAGAGGAGCATGGGTGGGAGAGGCATTGGTGGAGCCCAGGGGTTCCGCAGGCCCCTCTTTAAACATCTCCTTCAGTGCAAGAAAGCTCATCGTCTCTGCCATGTTATCTTCAGAAATAAAAACAGGAACAAGTTAGCACAAGAAAGAAATGCGAGAACGAAAAGACAATCATCCGTAACCAATCCGCCAGGAACGGGCACCTCCCGCTGCAGCAAACGCCTATCTAGAGCAGCTGTGACCTCAACCGAATTCCTCGCAGCAACAAGTTTCCTCACTGGAACCATCCCGCCTTCCAGGTGAGTAACCAAATTCCGGAGTAGCCGCAATGTCTCTCTATCATCTTCGTCAAGGCGGCCCTCTTTCACAGTGTAAGTGGCCGGCCTCTTATTGTAATTTCTCTTCGACCAAGCAAACGGGAATTTGGTCTCCTTGACACCGCCCTCCCTGTCCAAAATAGCTACCGAATCAATGGCATTTGAGTCAATAGGGGCGACCCAAAGGTAAGTGCGCTTCCATGGCTTCAGAGAATCTGTGAAAAGGCGGAATAACTTGTAGCCAACCCGGGCTTTCAAACTTAGATGCTCGTGCTGACTCATCTTGGTCCCCTTTTCGCCGTGGCGACTCACTTCGAAGATGGTGAAGAATAACCTCCTAGAGCAGAGCCGGCCCATCTCCTCCATTAGCAGCTCGAATGCTCGCAGGAAACCCCAACCATTGGGATGCAACTGAGAGGGAGCGATCTCGAGATGTTGCAGGACCCGCCTCTGGAAGTCTGTGAAGGGCGATCGCGCCCGAAAATTCAACAGCAGTGTCGAGTACATTGTGAACTTGAGTTCTTTTGGGACGGTGGCAATGTGCTCTCCCCGAGTCACTCCCTCCATAACCCAATCTTGATTTGGTTCTCCAACTAAATGTCTAAAAACCTCCAGCTCCTCCGCCCCAGGCCCAATGATCGACTTGATCCCCCGCAACGATTCGGAGACCCAAGAGTAATCCACTATGCGGGGCGCAACTGTCGCTTGCCCACCTCGCTCAACGTTCCCTCGAGGGGCGACCACCCGTTTCGCTTCCTCAATCAGACCAACAACTAGCTCCTCATCAACCGCTTGAGGTGTCGTTGGGTCACCCTCCTGGACTCCGATCGATCCATCTCTACGAGCCTGTGGCAAGCTCGCCACCTCATGAGAAGAGGATTCCTCAGAAGAACTATCGAACGAGCTCTCGGTCGACGCCCCAGAAGTTCGGTCAGTCTCTGTGGTCGACCCAGATACTTCACCAGACATGGCCTCGATAGTTGCCGCCTTCGCAGCTAGTTTCGCAAGTTCAAGAGATCGGTCCGCTCGTGCAGTCTGCTTGGTTCTCGCCAGAATCACGAACCTGCGGGAAAGGGGGCATAACGTCAGGACTAGATACCTTAAACCTTAGAAGGGGGTGACAAGGTCGACCCCGGTCCTAACACCCCTCCCCGCCGAGCGGCTAAATTCAAACAAAATTAAAGAGTATGCTGAGAACAATATACTTGGGGAAGAATGACTCTGATATGCCTAGAACGGAAAACACCTCGCCAGTTGCCGAAAATGTAGTCGCTCACGCCGGAGAGACAGTGGATCTCGTCGGAAGGTTACCAGAAGGGTGTCGCGCACGTCGGGAAACAAGGTCGTCTGCAGAGCTCCGAGAATATCGTAAAGGTAGACAATTAACATAGCACACTGCCCTTATATAATATACCTCACGACGTATCGTGGGCCGGAGGTGAAGCAATGCGCCCACTCTGAACAGGGCAATAGCCACGAAGTAATCATAACGACTGCGCACCATTATTTTGCGCCTCCCTCGAACAATGCAAACGTCACTTCCAACAGTCATCACACGGTCCCCAAGGAAAATACATGGCAGCATTTGAATGGTGTAGACCGCGCTCTCGAACAAGGAGGGCTAGGACTGGGGGCATCAAGCCTAAACTCGCCCTCCGGACGACTTCGGCTTGGGGGGCAACTGTTCTGGACTGGGCCGAGGGCCCAATCCACGGAAATGTCCCAACCCAATCCAGGGCACTGTAGCAGACAGGGGCGCGCCTAGAGCGAGCTTGGGGTGCCTCATCGGCTGAGATCAAGCCGCATGATCCAACAGCTAGGGAGTAGCGCCGAACTCTATAAATAAGCGTCAACCCCTCACAGAAAGGTACACATTCCATCCCATCTCATACTTCCTGCTTTGACTTCTTCCCCCCTGACTTGGGCGTCAGAGTGTCTTTGCAGGTACACCCATCGGCTCTGCTCGCGACCTCTCAGCGTCCGCCAGAGCGATCTAGAGGAACTCGTTCCTATATCAAGAGCGACCAACATCAACCCGTTCTAATCCTTGGGCGACCAAGGTACAGACCATGAAGTTTATTATTCAATTTTTAAAGTTTTCGTTTTATTTTTTGACAATTTTTTAAAAGTTTCCCTAAACTTTTATTAATGGGATTATTCTTCTTGCTAGAATAGTGGAGTAAATGCCAATTTTGCTTAGGAAGGGCAAAGCCATTATTGACAATATTATACTGCTTTCCTTTAGAGAGGACACGACGAATTTAGGGAGATTGAAACAAATGTCGGAAATTAAGGAAGCTCTCGCTGACTCCGTGACTCTTAGAGTTCTTATTCATATCTAAACTAATCTAACTATCTAAGGACACATCTTATTCAAGTTTCTAATAAACTGCCATGTCCCTAACCTGACGAGTACCATCTTGTATCTAGTTCTTGACTTCTAAAGATGCTCCAAAATATAGTCAATTTAACTGATAACAAGCGGCGTTACATAAATTTAAAACACTAATTTTGATTCAAGTTAAAGACAATGATATATAAATCTACCTTGATTAACGCAACACTCAAAGAGCTCGTGCGGTGGGGCAGAGTGCAACCTTGTAGTATTTCTAAGAATGTCCCCCAACTCACGGGATTCTATTTTGATCTCTAATAATAATATTCTCCAAACACCAATATATATAGCACCATCTATCTATGCAGCATAAAGAACCAACAATCAAGATAGTAATTCACTGTTAATAAAGTGGTAAGACACTTTTGGTTAGTTAGTTATTCCATGGAGGAGTGCGTCACTGAAATCCTAGAAGACAGTGATGATGAAGATGGTCCATACATCGAAATAGAAGTTGATAACAAGGGCACTTGTATGGAGGGTGATGTAGAAATAGAACAAGAGGAGCTGCGCATCTCAATTTCATTAACACTTCCTGTTCCTGAGGTTCAAAATGAGAGTACTGTAAATGTAAATCTTCATAGTGCTGCTGCTGAGCCAAAGGTGGCTCCATGCATTCCAAGAGGGTTATGGGAAATTCCTCAACCTAATGGTCAAAGTCAACCAACAATATTGGGGATGAGTGCAACCTATGACGATGTTGACTTGTATGCTAGGTATGTAGTAGTAGTATATGCAAATCATGCAAATTACTCCCTCACAGAATATAAGCAAAAATGGGTCAACAAAATTTGATGTATCTGATTCTAAACATCAACTTTTGTAATGACTTATTTTTGCTTATATTCTGTAACGGAGGGAGTACATATTCAAAATTAAGGTACTCCCTTCATTCCATTATAGATCTCGTATGGATAAAAAAATAACAATTTTATCAAAATAAATTTATTAGATTTAAAATAGTACAAGAGTAGAATTCTAAAAAAACATTATTGGGGATAGAATTGAAAAACGAGTAATACTATATTGAAAACATAAAATGATACTTATATATTGTAGTACGCAAGGGAATGGAGCAGAATGGAATGAAATATATGCATGCTCCGTTGTTTGGATTGTCAAAAAATAGATGGAATGGAATGGAATGGAACACAGTGGAATTTATTTCATTCCATTCCATTACTTTCTCTTATATATTTTAGTTCCCCTCCAAATTGGGCTGAATGGAGTGGAACCACTCAATTAACATGATTTTTAATTACAATACTGATTTATCCTCTATTCTTCTGTTACGAGATTATGAACCTCTCTATCCCTCCCTTTAACGTTTCCCACCCATTCTGCCCAATAAAGGAGTAATAATATTGGCTTACTGGATAATGGTTCTTAAATGTGTGTTTCTTTGAGATGAAATAGGAGAGAGCGAGAGACATGGGGAAGAGATGGTGACTTTTTCATGTTTGATTGAGGGGATAGGGGGATGATTGTTTCGGTGCTTTTTGTAATCTCTCCAAGAGTTATGCTTTTACAGTTTTACCCTCACTTTAATTACCCTCACTAACTTAATTAAATGATTAAACTAATTATTTAGCTAATTAAACTAGATATTTAGCTAATTTAATTAATGTAAATATTTAGTTAATTAAACTAATGAATAAATTATATATTGTTTTTTAGTTTAGGGGTGTTTTTGTCCTTTCAAAAGTAGTATCCTTTCTCTCCAACCAAACCAAGAGACATGTCTCTCTCCCCTATTTCTCTTATCTTTCCCTTAAACCAATTAACACCCCTAATCTACTCTATTTCCCACCTCTTTCTCTCTTCACTTACTTTCTCTCACCTCTTTCTCTTCTAAATCAAAGACGCCCAATGAACATTTGGACTATCAAATTTCAAATATAGTGATTTAGTTTAACAATCTAATCAAAATTTGTAGTTTATGTTCTTGTAACACTCATATATTTCCCAAACTATTGGTGGAGCCCTTAATAGTCTAATGATTAACAACTATTGCATCATCAGAAAACAACCAAGTTTGACAACAACAAGAACAAATGGGATTATGATGAAGTTATTGATCAAGTTTCGAGGTACAAAAATTGGAGCACTCTTTGCATCCCTCATAAAACCACAACAACAACCTTGCCAAGTCAACAACAAGAGACACAAGTCAACCAAGAAGACCAAAACCTTTTTCCAATGTTATCAAAAGGGGACAATTGTCAATCCCTCAAATGGAAAGAGGAGCAAGAACTGGGATTTGGAAGATGATTGCATGTGTGGCTCTTTTAGAAATAGTAAAAAATCTAGTAAGATGATGGAGATGGATTTGGGAGCAGTCAAAGGTATATTTAGTGCAATGGGAATGAACATTGCTCAAAAAGGTAATAGAGGATCATCAAAAAGGGGAACAAGGCCAACTTCTTGTAACACTTCACCTAGTTATGATGAAGGAATTTCATTATGTTGTAGTGAGAGTTCTATTAAGGAAGCTATTGCTTATTGTAAAAGTTCATTGGGTCAATCATCTGAGCTTACCTTCACAAGTTCAATTAGTTCTAGTCCTTCTCTGTTTGTAGCATAATATTCTGAATAAGAGGAAATGTAACTTCAATCTGTTTTTTATGAGGTCTCCATACTTGTCTGATGATGCTGAATGTGTAAAATTGAGAGCTATATAGAATAAAAATCCTCTCTTCAACTTTCTGTCTCTACAACAATTAACAAAAGAAAGATTTTAGTCTAGTAGTAGCAAGTCGCTTCATGAGGTCAGACTTTACTTACTTCCCGACCGAACTCCAAATTAGTCAATGTCCTTTTCCCTAGACAATGGAGCGGGGTCGTCTTATACTCCAAAAACCTCTAGATCAAAAAGACAAATCTTTAGCTAAAATAAGAAAGGGTTGTCTTATACTCGAAAAGTTTGCCTTAAAACTTCGTTGTCTTTGCCTATAAAAAATACAAAGTGACTTCACGACCTCCCCCTCAGATAATGGCGACCCCAACAGTGATGAGGTTTTTTTTTGTGTTCGGACCATTGTTGGCTATACCCATTGAGTGTCCCAACACTTTCAAGGAAAGACTAATCTCCACTCGTGCTCAGGATCAAATTTCGCACTGGCCAACACCGAGTTTATCCACTGCGGGAATCGTACCCGGGAGTAGCAAATCGACCCCGTAGCCAACGGTGTTGGTTAAGTGATGAGGTTATTTCTAATTTCATTGACAAATAATTATTTTCATATGATAAAAATAAATTATGTTAAAAATATTATGGATATTAGATTTTTCTATTTGAATTTTTTTTAATAAAATTGTATAAGCTATTATTTATTCGGTCATATTTTTACATTTATTTACTTATTTTATTTTAAGGACTTTAAACTAAAAAGAATGTCTTTAATTATAATTATACTTTTGGTGACTACAAAAAACCTAAAAAATTATAATAAGCATAACTTGATAAAATATTTTAGTATTATATATTTAAAATTTTGTTACTATTATAATCTATTAATATAATGTATTCATTAAATGTTATTTAATTATTATTTTATTGACGTATTATATATATAAATAAGTTTTGTAATTTTAAAACTGAAGCAATAAATATTACATATATTACACAAATATTTTTGTCAAAATATGGATATATATATAATGGTTGTTTTATTCTACCATATATACATATATATATATATATATATATATATATATATATATTTTTTTTGACAAAGAAAAGCTTAATTTAATGGTTTGTTTTTATATATTATTTTTTTGTATTAAGTTCTCTTTCTTTCTTCATTATTACATTAAATGATTTTTTTTAAATATTTACTCAAAATCCAGGGAACAAGATTGAAATTTCATTAAGATGCTAATTCATTTGATATGTGCATGTTATCATGAATTATTTTCATTAAAAATCTTGTAATTAATTTTTTAAAATTAAAATTAATTTTCTGTAATATTATTATTATACTATATACATATTTCCTAAATCATTTAATATTTTATTTCACGTCACATTTTGACGAGCATAAAAAATCTGTAATGGATTATATATATATATATATATATATATATATATATATATATATATATATATATATATATATATTTGACTGAAAACTCAAATGGATTATATATATTTGACAGGTCAAATGGATTATATATATAATATGGTATTTATTTAATAATACTATAAGTATCTTTGGTAAAAAAAAGGCTAAAGTACTCCCGGGGTCCCTTATCTTTATTTAAAGTAACGAATTAGTCCTTTATGTTTTTTTTGTCCCAAATAAGTCCTTTATCTTTCAAATTTTTGACACATAAATCCTTTTCCGTTAACATTGCTGATTTATGTGTCAAAAAAAAAGGATTTATGTGTTAAAAATTTGAAACATAAAGGACTGATTTGGGACAGAAAAGGATTTATGTGTCAAAAATTTAAAACATAAAGGACTGATTTGGGACAAAAAAAAAGATAAAGGACTAATTCGTTACTTTAAATAAAGATAAGGGACCCCGAGAGCACTTTAGCCTAAAAAAAATAACACTAAGTATCTTAGTTTTTATAATAATACTATAAGTATCTTTGGTAAAAAAAAATAACACTAAGTATCTTAGTTTTTATAATAATGAGGGTATGATATGGGGTCGACCCGGTGCTTTTGGGTTCGATTCCCGACTGGTCAAACTTGGTGTTGGCGTGCAAAATTTGGTCTTAAAAACGAGCAAAGATTAGTTTTTTCTTTAAAAGCATCGTGAACGAGCAAAATTTCGCCATCAATAGTTCAAACAAAAAAGAAATATTAAATACTTTATATGCGTCCTATTAAATGTTTATTAATTATATAAAAAAATAAATGCTTAATATTAAAACATTTTTATATATAAGTAACTGAACTTAAAACATTCCTAGTTCTTAAAATCATTCAGAGTGAGTGAGCTTTTCTTTTTGTCACAAAAAAGTTCAGAGTGAGTGAGCAAGAGAGTGGAGAGTGGAGAGTGGAGAGAAATGGAAGCTGTGTACTACCAATGGTTGAGTTCAGAAAAAGTGGTGAAGGAGATATGTTGGACAGTGGGGCTAATAGTTGCATGCGGTGTAATAATATTATTTGAGAAGGTTTGGTTAAGGCCTCAAAGGATTCGATCAGTGCTTCACAAACAAGGCATCAATGGACCAAAACCTTCATTTCCTTTTGGCAACATTTCTGAGATGCAGCAGATTCGTCCACAACTTCCTCCCTCTGTTGATGCCTTTGATGAATGGGTTTATTCCATCTTCCCTTACTTTCACACATGGATGCAACGCTATGGTATGTCAAAATTGATTGGATATTATTTGTCAAATTTTCATTTATTGAGATGCTTTTAGTTTTTTTCTGTAGTTCTTTGGGAACAGGAGAGAGAATTGGAGTTGGTAAGTAGAGGTGGGAATAGGTTGGGCTGATATGGGCTTTGCAAGGTATGGGTCTGATTTTAGTCTTCAAAATTTCTTTTTGCTTACCAAACGTGGGAATAATTAAAGAGAACATTTTGTTTAACTGGTGTGAAGAAAATAGATCGAGGTCTAATCTTTAAAGCCTAAGAACTATGTTTGTTTCCCTCCGTGGCATGTGTTTTTAATGCTTGATAATTTGGGGGAAAATATGATGATCATCAGGTTCGATGTTCTTGTACTCCACTGGAAGCAAGCAGCATCTATATGTAGGGAAAGCAGAATTGATTAAAGAGCTGAACCTGCATAGGTCCCTTGATCTAGGCAAGCCTTCTTATCTAACCAAACCATTGAAGCCTATGCTTGGTAATGGCATCCTTAGAACCAATGGACCACTATGGGCCTCCCAAAGGAACCTCATTGCTCCTGAATTTTTCATTACCAAAATTAAGGTTAGTACAATTTTATTGTTCCTTAGCATTACTTCTTTTTTTTTCTTCTCAAACTCAATTGAAATGAATGAAAATAACTGTGTTTTTTTGCAGAATATGGTGGATGTTATGGAAGAATCTACCCTAGCAATTATCAGAATATGGGAGAGTTGTATAGCAGAAAGTAAAGAAGGGATTGCAGACATAGTGATTGAAGCTGATCTCAAGGTTCTTACTGAGGATATCATTTCAAAAACTTGTTTCGGCAGCGATTATGCACAAGGCAAACAAATTTTTGCAAAATTGGCCACTATGCAAGCTACACTTTCAAACCAAAGCATTCTTTTTGGATTTCTAAACATAAGGTTATATACCTCACTTTTACTTTCCAAACTTAATTAATTTATATATACAGTAAGTGTAAAGATATTTTACACATATATCTAATGATCGATATGTTGTCGCATCGTTTAATGAGTATGGCAAGTCGTGTGTTTCTAAATTTGTGAAATGAGTAGTCAACATATTATTAGATGACTCTGTATAATATTTTTACATTGAGAGAGGATATATAAATTAAACATTCACACTCCCTTATAATTATATGTTTATGAAAACTTAGTCCGCATATGTTCAAAACTATGTGAACTCAGTTTACACATGTTTATGTGATCTTAGTTCACATGTGCCCAGTGTAAGTTTTGAATATGTGTGAACTGAGTTCAGACAAATGTATGTGAACTGAGTTCACACACGCTCGATATAAGTTCTGAACATGTGTGAACTGAGTTCACCCAAAGGTATGTGAATTGAGTATACATTTCTCCAGTGAACTTAATACACCCCCTTTATATGAACTCAGTTCATGTAAGAGGGTTGTACTGAGTTCACTAGACAAATGTGAACTCGGTGCACATTTTGTATAAACTTAATTCAAATAAAAGAAATGTATATAAATTAAGTGTACTTTTGTCATTTAAAAGTATTTCTTTTACTAAAGGGGTGTAGATAGCCCACATTACATTGGGGGGGAGAATAGAACCACTCTTTAATTTTTTTCAAACTTATATAAGAAAACAATCAATATTATATTATAGTTATACCATGTACTTATTAAATTCTATCTGTGATGCATTCCCAGTTTTCTTCCCACCAAGGAAAACAAAGAGATGTGGAGATTAAAGAAAGAGGTGGACTTGCTGGTAATGAAAATCATCAAAGATCGTGAAGTACAAAACAAAAAGAACAACAACAAATATGAGAATGAAAAGGATCTATTACAAACAATACTAGAAGGAGCTGCAAGTGACACCATTTTAAATGATAGTGGAAAGGGTGATGTGAACCAATTGATTGTGGACATTTGTAAAACTATCTACTTTGCAGGCTCTGAGTCGAGCGCTATTGCAGTTACTTGGACTCTGCTGCTCCTTGCTGTGCATCCTGAATGGCAACAACGTGTTAGGTCTGAGATTTTAGAGACCTTTGATAACATGTTGCCTCATTCTTTTCATGACATGACCAAACTTCAAAAGTTGAAAACAGTGAGTACTCCACTCCCTTTTCATTACATAGCAACTATTGTACTATTACTAAGCATTTACTATGTTAATAAGGTTTTAAATTGTGGTTGCGAGCTGTAAAGGCGATTCGTGATATTGCAGAGTATTGCTGTCAAATACAGCTGATGAAGCATGGTCGCATTGTTGTTGTACACAGTAAAATCTATGTTGTCACAACTGTCATCAGTGGCGGACCTGGCTTACATCCAGGGGGTTCAGTTGAACCCCCTGGAATTTTTTTTTTGCACTAAACACCCTATATAAATAGCCTAAATCTCCTGAAATTTTAATTTTGACCCCCCTGAAAATTTTAAATTGTACTAGTAGACCAAGTTTTGCACCCATTTGACACCGGCCTTAAAAAATTTGACACCCCTGACCCCGGGGTCCTGGGTCCGCCACTGACTGTCATCACTTACCGTTTTTTAAAACCTTGCTAGTAAGTACTAGGGTGTATAGAGACAATGAATCAAAAGGTCAAGATATAGTGGCATCAAATTTTATGTTAAGTTGTTTTATCTTAACTTTTGATTAGGTGTGCCTATAATAAGATCGAGAACCCTCTGTAGCCTTACACACCATGCAGAGAAAAGCCATTGGATCTATGTGCAATGTTGGATCTAAAGGATTTTGTAGCGCAAAGGATAGAGTTCTTTACTAGTCCCACTAAATAACCCAAGGTCCCTCTCTTTATTAGTGGGACCAAAATAGGATTTCATCCAATAAAAAGAAGTTTCAAACATTATATATTTTTCTGTAAGAAAAATCTTAGTGGTTAATTAATTAGGGGGAGGAAGAATTGTTAGTTTATAGGATTCGAATTCTGGACCTCGAGCTTAAACTCCTTCGGTGTTCTTTAACTCACCAACCAAACTATCTACTTAGGACATTTAAAAATTATATTGTTGGCGTTTCTCTCATGTCACATGTTCAATAGTGTATAACAAAAGCATGCTCTTACGTTTGATGTACTAATTAAGAACCTCAATTAGTCAAATAATTGAACCTTAAATTTTTCTTCTGCAGCTAACAATGGTGATTCAAGAGAGTCTACGTCTCTATGGGCCAGGAGTGACAACCTCAAGGGAAGTTTTAGCTGATATGAAGTTGGGTGAACTCGTGCTACCTAAAGGCGTATACATATGGTTCTTCTTGCCTGCACTACACCGCGACCCTGATAACTGGGGACCAGATGCTAGTGAGTTCAAGCCAGAAAGATTTGCTGCTGGTGTTTCTGCAGCATGTAAGCATCCTCAAGCTTATATACCATTTGGTGTTGGGAGTCGAATTTGCTTAGGCCAAAACTTTTCTATGATAGAAATGAAGGTCACACTCTCTCTTCTTCTTTATAACTTCTCATATTCTGTTTCACCAAATTATCAGCATTGCCCTATGTATAGAATGATTTTAATGCCAAAACATGGTGTAAGGCTTCTTGTTAGCAAGGTTAAGTAACTACATATCAGAGTGGTTCTGCCATCTATGTTGTTCCAATTTGTGAAATAAAAACTCACTAGTTTTGGTGTGACTTTGTTACATTGAATAACTTCAATAATACATCCTATAATTTTATTTCTCTATTGTCTTTTTTTATTGAATATTTATCTATTGCCTAAATTCACCTTTTGACCATGCTCTGGTGTCGAGCAGAAAGGAACTCTGATTAGATTAGTGTTCATCTTGAATGTAAGTAAAGTCAGACGCAAATTTGTTTTATTGCTATGATCGGATTCGGGTAGTAGTCGGGTCTGTCTTTTGATGGAATGTGTTAACTACCTGCACCAAACTTTGAGGTTAAGCCAATTATTTTCTAACTTAATATACAAAACAATATGAGATATGAAAGAGAACAATCGATACTATTAGCATTCTTTATTCTGCTAATTTTATTGTTATAGCCCCTTTTAACATTAGTTACACATGTAAAAAGATGAAGTATTTTAAATTTTTTTAGAAATAAAGGTACAAAAATGTCTCAAAAAATATACGGAGACGTTTTTGCTCTTTAAGAAAAGAAAAGTATTAATCTGACAATTAAATAATTCAAATATTAGTGATAGGCACCGCAAGTGCACAGTTCTAACGTGTAGTAAAGATGGGTATTACATCCTTTGAATTATTCACTCTACTTCTCAATAATTCTGGAGTTTTCTTGAAATCTTATAATAATAAAGATGAACCAAGATGTTTTTGAAAGAAGCTTCAAATAAACTTGATGCATTATGAATTTTGAGTGAGTTTGTTATCTTAAGGATGATTGCATTGCATTGTTGATTTAATGTGATGAACGAATGAGTTGTGAATTGATGTGTGAATTTGATGTATGGTGTTTAATTGGGTTGTAATGAAGTGAATTTTAGTGTTTAAATTGATTGTGTGGTGGTTAGGATAGGTTAGGAACATTTAAAATGAAGTTAAAGACACAATTTCAGCATTTTTCAACACTGTTAAGAAAACACGACCATGTTAGTAAAACACGGGTGTAAGTGTTTATTTCTGGACAGCTACTCCTTTCGATAACCTTCCGCCTGTTTTGTCCGTAACTTTTGATCCTGAAATCCGATTTAGGTGTTCTTGGATGCGTTGGAAAGCTAACGAAAAAAGCTACGATTAGAAAGAAAAAAAACATTAAATTGTGTTTATATCTTGATTTTAAACGTATTCCTACTCTATCCTAACTCCTAATGCATGATGTGCATGATGGTGATATGAATAGAATTGTATTATCTTTATTGTTGAATGAGAATTGTGATAGTGGTTAATAGGTTAGATGCTACTAACTATAGAGAGAGAACCGCTAACTTGGATAATAAGTTGAGAAAAAGTCTCGTTATGGATAATCAAAGATCCTAAAGGATTAAAGAATTGGTTGTATACAAAACATTTATGGGATAAATCCCAGGATTGTAGCATACTTGGAGAGGGAAGTCATGAGCCCGAGTCCAATGCCCGTTCATGCGCTCTTCTAAGTGTTGAGTAGTGGTTTTCCGTTGAGATTAACAAAACTTGTACTTGTTAGATCTCTTTTGGATTATGCTGCGGGTAAAAAGAGATTAAAAGACAACTTAAGAGGTATTGGTAAGGAGTGTGTTAGAGACTCAGTGAGATTTCTTCATGTATTTTGTGGTTTCAGATTAGCAAGGATGCTGGACTTTTGAAAGAAAAGAAAGATGTTACTGTTTTTGAAGAAAATACATCGTTTATATTATTGTTTGTAAAATGATATAAGTATTTATGTATTTAATTTTGTGGGGATGTCATGGTGTTTAAAACTATATTGTATTTTGGGTAACACGAAGGATATGTACAAGTTTCATAATGGATGTCAAGTTATAATATTCATTAGTATTTGGTATATATTTTGGGTGATTAAGAATCTACCTTACATTCACGAGTTTTGAAATAAATGATATTACTTCGTAACCTATTTAAAGTTATTATATGACCAATGTTCTTCGTTGAAAGACTACTAGTATATTAAGTAACTCCTATTTTGATCCAATGAGTTTATGGTATCACCAAGAAGTTTCAAGATTGGTTTATAAAAAGTATTTGCGGTTTTATTTGGAAATCAAGGTTTTACAAAAAGGATCAGTGCAAGAAGTTTCTCTTTTAACCGGTACTTTTCTGATTTTGGATGAATTATGTATTAACATCCGTTTTTATCTTTTCATATACTCTGATGGACTTATTGACTCGTACAATCTCCTAAAAAGGATTTCAGGATTTGTATCGTAAGGATACTTAAGGTTATTTTATAGAGTCTTTGAGAGTAGAATTTAATTCACTATCCTAAAACGTTTGCGCGTTCTCTGATATTCAATACGGAAGTAAATACTAATCTTTGAAGTCGACTAAAAGATTAGGGATGTTATATTTTGGTATCAAAGCAGTTCGAGCCTATCGGATTGTGGTTGTTAACCCAAATTTTTGGAGGGACTTTGGGAGTTAATGGTCAGAAACTCTGAGTATGTTACTGTGGAACATCGAATCTGGCCAACTCAATTTCTTTCACAATAGGATACTAAGGACTATGACGGTTAAATTCCCTAGCCCTGAACCTTTTGACCTCACCCTTATGGTTGTCAACCCTCTCTTTATCAGAGTGCGCGGCAGTAGTAAATCGGCTAACAGAAAGGTTCGGACGACGCATGAAGGAAAAGTTCATGCTAAGATTAGGACTTCTAACCCATTGTGAGTTCTTTTCCCTTGGTTGATTGTACTTTGGTGATGATTGTGTTCATGAATGGTATTGATAATCTGAAATTTGTGAATGCTAGTGTTCTGTTTTGAATCCCTTGTGGTTGTGTTAAAAATCAACTTAAACTAATTGCATGTCATCATGAGTGTTAAATGTTTCTAAAAATGCTTTTGAAATGAGTTGAAGTCTTATGTTCATTTAAGGTACCCCTAAGAATGCAATCGATAGTGATTTTTACATCTGTTTGTGGTTGTGTTTTTGATTGGTATAGGTAGTGAAACAAGTGATAGAAGTTAGGATATCAAAATGGCTGAATTGGGCAATAGGGGAAAAACACAGTCGTATTTTAGAAACACGGGTGGTCGTGTTTGTTTCTGTGTGACGCTATTTTTTTATAAAAAAAAAAAAACATCAACATGGCCGTGTTGCTAAAACACGGGTGGCCGTGTTTCCCACTGATCCCAAGTTTGTTTCTTTGATTTCTTACCTTCAATTGCAATGTTTAGCAAGCCTATCTCAATCCTTTGTGTTATGTGTGTGTGTGACGAACTTTTTGAGATATATGTATTAGATATGAAGTTTAATTGATGGGAGGATGCTTATGAAATGATGTTGTGATGCATCTCAAATGAAAATGTTTTAAATTGGATGATTTGAATGGGTTTATATCTGTTTGTGCTTGTGAAATTGTTTGGAATTGGTTCAAAGTGTTACGGAGTTGAAAAATGTGATCTCTGAATGAAGTCTAATTGAGCGGTCAAATTTGAATTGTGTGCAATTGATTCGGTATATGGCTTCTCTCTCTCTCTCTCAATGAAGTCTAATTGAGCGGTCAAATTTGAATTGTGTGCAATTGATTCGATATATGGCCTCTCCCTCCCCCTCCCGCTCCTCTCTCTCTCTCTCTCCCTCTCCCTTTCCCTCTCCCTCTCCCTCTCCCTCACCCTCCCCCTCCCCCTCCCCCGCCCCCTCCCCCTCGCCCCCGCCCCCCCCCCCCCCCCCCCGCCCCCTCCCCCGCGCCCTCGCCCTCGCCCTCGCCCGCTCCCTCTCCCTCTCCCTCTCCCTCCCGCTCCCTCTCTCTCTCTCTCTCTCTCGCTCCCTCTCCCTCCCTCTCCCTCTCTCCCTCTCTCCCTCTCTCTCTCCCTCTCTCTCTCTCTCCCTCTCTCCCTCGCTCCCTCCCTCCCTCCCTGTCTGTGTGTGTTTGACAGAGGAATTTGAGTTACATGTAACCTCTAGCATTTTAAAATTCGTATTGAATCCTTGTCGGTATATTTATCATATCTATCTGCATAGAACTTAGAACTTATTTCAATGTGATTCTTGCATTTTTGGGAAACTAGACTCATTAGCCTTCAGATTTAGCACAAATATCACCTCATTTGACTGAGTATTTATTGCTTCAAAGATGTTATAAGTTGGATGATTGTTGTTGTGCTGTTTTTGGTGCCTCTGTTTATTCTTTTGTAAAACTGTACTGTTGGGCTGCACAAACGAATAAATAAAAAATTATTTTCCCAAATTAGATATTCTAAATAGAAATTTTATAAACCAATTTTATTAGAATTATGAATTTAAATAATTTTATATTTTATATTTTTTGATATTATATTTTTAAAATCTTTCTTTTTATTTTAGAGTAAAGACCCATTTTAGTCCCTGACAATTTTTTGATAGGATAAATTAGTCCCTGACAATTTTTTGGGACAAATAAGTCCCTGACATTTTCAAAACGGAGACAAATTAACCCCGAACACAGGGACTAATTTGTTCCCGTTTTGAAAATGTCAGGGACTTATTTGTCCCAAAAAATTGTCAGGGACCAATTTGTCCGATTGAGAAATTGTCGGGGACTAAAATGGGCATTTACACTTTATTTTAATATTGTATTTTAAATTTCATAGGGTGAATGCAAAAAATACTTTTTTATTCTGTCATTTAGTATTTAACTTAGTCCTCTTTTAAAGATAAAGTTTTAACTTCATAGACATAATAGAACAAATACAGATATGAGTTATCGTATTCTCAACAAATACTCTATTAAGATAGAAAATAATAGTTATTTTGAAAGATTGAAAATGTAAATTTTAAATAAATTTATAGTAATGATGTCAAAAATATGTATTTAAATTAAATTTATTTAATATAAAGTTAATACTAAATACAAACAAAAAAATAAAAATCTAGACTAAATATAGTACTCTTAGTCTAGATACATTTTTTTTGCTTATATTTAGTATTAACTTTATACTATAGTTATGTGCTAAAATATGTTACATAAAGAGGTAGAGTTGGAGTTGGATTTAAAAACAAAAAATCTATTATATATACAAACCAAAATGAAACAACGGGCTTAAATTATGAGTTGTCAAACAAACAGCCTGTCCACATAGGATTTGCGAAAAACTAGGCCACGTAATCATCATTTAATTGACGTGTACAATAAACCAATTTCCTGTCATCAAATTGGTTGTCATGTTCAAACTCACCATAAATACAAATCATTCCTATTCATCTTTTATGGAACTAATTTATTCAACAACCAAACTTCCACCATTATCTTGAGAACTACATAATTATCCATTATCTGAAATCTCCTAATAAACGCAGTATACAGCCAGTCCATACAATATTACAGTTGTGCAATAACTTTCCTCCAAAAGTGGCAACAACCTATGATCAAATCCCAATATGGAATGAACTTAAAATGCTTTTTCCACCTATCTGTACCTGCCAATACTAATAAAGGTCAATTTACCATGTCTCAATTAGTAGTGTATTTGAAAAACTTCACAAAATATTTCTATTCTAACAGATGCTTTTTATCTGTTCCTATGCAGCATAAACAATGTAAATGAAGATGCATTCATAACAATAAAATTAAATCCATTTACTACTGATTGCCTGATTTCAAGCAACGCCTTTTAATTTCAATCAGTGTTTTTGACAATCTTCACCCAATAATAGCCAACATTGACCTTCCAAAATTAATAAGTTATGAATACTAATTTTCAAAATTGACCAAAACTAAATGGTTCCTACTCAAAATTGATGAAACGTTATCATCTGATTTAAAGCAAATGGTATCAGATATGAAAACTACTTATAAATGCAGTATACAAACTGTAAATCGCAATGCAGTATTAATAGTGCATTAATACTGTTGACTTTTATGTATGTGGCAACTTGCTGGCGCCGTGTCAGCCTTCTATGCACCAAGTAACAGATTTGAAAACTGCTTATAAATGCAGTATACACCCTTTCAGGTAATCATTACAGTTTTGCAAATAATTTCCTCCAGATGTGGCAACCATTCAAACAGTTGAATCAGAAAATTAATACCGTAAATTGTGGATCTGTTTTAATCATAGGTTGATTTACTGTGTCTCAAAATTGATGAGGAAGTTAGTGTAAATTGTTTGGGGGAAATTGCAAATTAGTTAATTTGACCCATAATTGTAGGTTATTTTATCAGTTTTCCTAAAATCATGCTAGGATTAGTGGAACAACCATTACAAACACCCTTATAAATTAACTATGATGTGAATCATGGCTCCATCGTTCACACTCACACACGCTATTGACTCATCTAGACTTTTATCACTGTTTCAAAACAAACCTACCCTATAACATATGGCTTCCCAAACCCTCCGTTTTGTTGACATTGTACCAAAAGATGGGAACTTTACTGTGATAGCTCGCGTGCTGAGGCTTTGGACTGTGCCCGAGAAGGTCCCGGGGCAAGGTCCGTTGAACATCGAGATGGTCCTCGTGGACAGTTCTGTAAGTGAAACAACTTAATTCACATCTTAATAGCATTATTGCAAAATATTGTGTTATATTTATCATATAACACAATATGTCTACATGACTTTATCAAGATAATGGGCAATTGTTGTACAGTTTGAAATTGAAAACGAATTTCTACAATGTTTATGTAATATATGCATGTTATCTGCTAAACATTAAGACTTTACGATTATGGATCTTATAAATATGCAGTTGGGCAAACTTGCGATACTATATCCTTCACTCATATGAGTAGGAATAGAAAATTGTAATTACAATGCTATATAAAAAGTCTTTTTTAACACTATTTGAAACTTTTTGATGGATTGGGTAGACAATACAGTAGTTTCCTTTATGAATACTATTATCACGATTTCATTGTTGTTGTACAGGGTGACCGGATTGGAGCTTTTGTCAAACAAACCCTGATTTATAGGTTTCAAAATGTTCTCAAAGAGGGTGACGTTTTTCGCATCTCAAATTTCAGTGTGGGTGCGAACATTGGCATGTATCGCACAACATCTCATCAATACAAAATAAACTTCGTACTTCGCACTGTTTTGCTCCGTGCTGCTGACATTGTCGTGCCACCAATGATCCATCGATTCATTGACCCAAAGATTGTCTATGATCTAGGGTACAAGACAGAATACCTAGCTGGTGTGTATTACTAGCTTAGCATTTTTTAAATTTATAGATTATTCATACTATGATGTGCTTTTTAAATTGTTTAACAAAATGCAGATGTATTTGGTTTACTAACTGGTGTTGCAACTGAGAAGACTTATGAGAAGGACGGAAGGGCAAGCAAACTGAATATCATTGAGCTCGACAACAATGGGTAATTAACACATTTTATATTTGCTAGCGGGATAAATAAGTTTTAAAAATAAATAAGCACTCATCTATTTTTTAAATAGTTATAAATTTAAGGTAACCCTGTTTGGAGACTACGTGGACGAGCTCAATGCATTCCTTGCGTCAGGCGATTCTGACGCAGCCGTTGTCGCTGTATTGTGGGCGAAGGCAAAACCGTTCAAAGGTTTGAATTTGAATTATATGTGTATTTATATATATATTTATATATTTATAGATATATTAGATCTTACAAAATTAACTGTTATTGTATTCATAATCAGGTCAAATGGGGCTACAGACCTCCATATATACCACCAAGGTTATTTACAAGTTAGAAACTGCTGAAGCATCTGCCCTTAAAAATCGGTATGAAACATATATTCTGATTCAATTTTTGACTTTTTCACGTAATCTGGCTGACCAAGGTTGCTGATTTTATTACTATTTTAATGACTTATTTGGTCGAAACTAAACAGGCTGCTAGAGAACAGCCCCAGTCCAATTCAAGTTGGATTGAGTCAACTTGATGATGCTGGTAAAATCTCAGTTGAGGAGGAATTTATAGATCTCACTGCAAGATGCACCATTGATTCCCTCAAAAGTAGTCTGGAGGTCGGTTCACTTTTTTGAGTAATTTGGTTTTTATTAGACGTAGTTGGTCTTCACATCGATGATAACCCTTCTATTTATGGATTCACAGAAAGGTCTGTTCGTGGTACTGGGCCATATCTTTATATTTAAATTTTTGAAGTACTGCTGGAATACTCTAGCAGTTTAATTTACTTTTCTTTGTCAACTAACTACAATTTTGAATGGTTTTTATATATTAATAAGCATGGTCAATGATCACGTGCCAAATAAGATTCAGTTGAGCCATGTATTCAGTTAATACTCATGTCCTGTTTAGATAGTCAGGTTTCTTTAAAACCTTTTTATTCTTGAATGAATTTCATGTCCCCTTATATTCAAGAACATCCTAACAAAACTGACCACAATCAAAGACACAAACTGAATGTAAATTTGAAATATTACTTACTTGGGAATGCAGATTGAATTTAGTTTGTTTGCCGACTATTAATACTCATCTTTCCCTCATCATTATCGCACAATCATCAAATATTTGAGCACAACGTTTAACGATCAAATAGCACAAGCCGATAAAAGATTCGATTCAACCTATTAAGCAAGAATCAACAAATACACAGTCACAAAGAAGATAAAGTTGAGCACAACGTTTTATACAAGGGAAGGAAAATTTACAGTAACATCACAGACAGTCAAGACTTTCTCTCCATTGTTTGTTAGAACGAATCAAATCGATTAGCTAAGTTAAAGATGTCAATGCTACTTACACGCACAATATATCAGGAATTGAGTTCGTAGCAGGCGAAACCCTCAAGGACCAAATGATGCAGATCATGGCCCAGGATGTTGCGCGTTGACAGCAACTTCACGGCATCGGAAGAATCAACACCAATTATCAAATTCTCAATTCCTTGATCACGAGCAAGCTTGATTCCATGGAAGATTCCCCACATCTCAGCCTTTAAAACACTGCAACGATCAAGGTGATACATGAAAGCAAGGCTGAAATCGCCGGTGGGTGTGCGAAGAACACCACCGCAACCAGCAAGACTACCATTGTTGTTCACGGCACCGTCGCATAGGATAATATGTTTCTACATTTTGAAATCAATCACAAAATAGAGAGATGAGCGATATTATCCCATTGCTGCTTTTTCTCTCTGTGTACTGCGTATTTGGGATTTAGGGATTTAAGTCCCTTTGCTTTTTTTTGACTAGCGTGAACCCTCCTATCATTTGTTTTACAAGGCAATTTTTTTTTCATTGTTTTCTAGAATTATAGAATTATAGATTTTTTTCATTGTTTGACTAGCGTGAACCCCCCTATCATGTGTGTGTGTGTATATGTATTATAAATCTGATAGGATTTTTTTGCCTATTTATAGAATTCTATATTTGTATTATTTTGCTGATGTTACCGTGTTATTGGTGCGCAGTTTCCACCGGCTTTGCCGATTACTAATCTACGCCGGGAAACCTGCCTAGCGAGGGAAATAGACGACTTTGCCGGTCCGTGTGGTTCTCCGCTCCCAACGGAATTTTTGCCACACCCAATATTCGAACCCGAGACCCTCGGGTGGGATCGAAGCCCAATTATCGCTTGGACGAACCCATGTTGGTCTATATTTCTATTATATAAAATAAAATTAAACTTGAAATCTGACGTTTATATATACCAACCCTATGAAAATAATAACCTTTTTATTTTTCTATTATATTTCGATTATATATACTAACCGTTTTGGTATTAAAAAATATATATACTAAGTAGGTCATTTAATTTAATAGGAAATAAAATTATTAATTGTTGTACTACAAAATTTAATCATTAATGGTCAAGGTTTAATACATGTTCATTCTATCTTAACCACTCATATAATAGAAAACAATATCCTACGATAAAAGTTTGATTTTTATTTTTTAATATAATTTAATATAAATTAATTTTATTAATATTAATTGTCAGAAATACAATTTCATAATCTAATAGATTGTTGACATATTTTTTCAGCAACTAAAGTGATTTGTTGTTAGCCAAGTTTCACAAATTCAATAATTATTTTTTTGAATTCTTATGGTTATTTATAGAACAATGAATTTCTTTTGCTTATTTATCAATATGTTGATATCTTATTCAAAATTATAATTGATTTATATCTAATAAGAAAATTGATTCCCGTGGTCGCACGGGTTTCATACTAGTAATTAAACATTCTTTCAATAAAATAAGTGTAGGACTCATGTGTTGTGTTTGTGAGTTTGAGCACCCATCAATGAATCATTGTTTATCGAAAGAAAAAAAATGACAGATTTGAGTTATAGGATTTCAGTGACTCATCAAATACGCTATTAAGATTTGGCTCGCTAGGAACGGAGCTATCTTTAAGAATGAGGAGACGAATGTTTTTTACATAGTAACCCGCATCAAGAGTTTAACTTGGAGTGTTTATAGTTTAAATTTTAATTCATTTGTATCTATTTCATCGTGGTGGTCCAATCCACCACAAATCCTAAACACGGTGTAATTTTTGTTGTTTGGGTTTGAGCACTCCCAGTACTCCTTGAATGAAATTTTTGCTTATAAAATAAAATACGCTATTAAGATAGAATATGATAGTTATCTTGAAAATTTGAAAATGTAAGTTTTAAATATATTTATAGTAACGTTGTAAAAGGAAAAAAGTTATTCTTTTACCAAAAAAATAAATTAATTTATAGTAATTTAATAAATTGTTTGTAAATTAAAATTGATTAGAGTTAGGTACAATGAACCGTGAGAGCGGAGATACTGAACGGATGAATACATGGTAATCCAAATACATCTATCTCCACAATTTCGAATAGAAGTGACGAGAAATAAAAAGAAAAGCTGCGTAAAATGAAACAAGTCCGAAAAGGTAAGTAACTTTTCTTAATTTGGAATGTGAAAATAATTAATGACTATTACCCTTTGATGTTGACTCATCATCCATATAAATTTTATCATTTGATTTATAAGTTGATAAATTATTGAATAATTAATAATTGAATCCTTCAATTAACACGATAAATTATGCTAGAGTTATAGTGATATAGTAGTACTTTAATACGAATAATAATGATTGAAATTTGGTCAAAAAAAAAAAATAATGATTGAAATATTGAACCGCTAATATTATCATAGCATATTTTGGTCAAAAAAAATATATTACAATAGCATATTTTCCTTTGGTAAATTGATTTTATTATAATACTGACAACGTCATAAAAAAAAAGAGTACGTGTATCTCTAAATTATATTTAGTCTAGATACATATTTTTTTGATAATATTTAATATTAAAAAAAAGAGGTAGAGTTGAAGTTGGATTTAAAAATCAAAAAATAATTAAAGATTTTTGGAATAAAATAAGTGATGGAGTCATGTGGGGTTCGCTGTTATTTTGGCGTGATTATAACGACCGGTCTCTTTCATATGAAACTTTGAAGGACAGGTGTTACTTACTCCATTTGAAGTTACTACATTAGATTTTGATTTTTCATTTTGATTTTACAATACTTCCATTATTTAAAAAATTTAAAATCGTACTTTCGATGATGTTTCTTTGGTTTGAGAAAATTAAGATTCCTATTCATATGCGATTTTGCCGCTGGCTTTATAACAACTCTATAACCCCATAATTTATTTTAACCTCTCTCTCTCTCTCACAGTCTCTGAAATCAAAGACGAGCGAGAGGATCTTCTACAGTTTTTGTTAACTGCATGAGTTGCTGTTATTATTGATTCGAAAGGTATCTTGTTTTTTGGGGTTTGTAATTGTTGGTTTATGTGATGGTTATCAAACATGTTTTTATTTTAAGGTTTAATATTTTGTGCAGGTCTTGTTTGTTGGAATCTTGTGTTTCAGAGAGGTTAAGGATTGAGTTGTTTTTGTGAAACGACAACATATGACAGTGGTAACGATGGAGAGGGTTATGTTAGCCTTGGTAAATCAAGGTCCAGGAGGAGGAGGAGAATCATTATTAGGGTCAATTAAAATTGCAGTGTTGCCAATAGTGAAAGTTTTCACTATGTGTTTCTTAGGATTTCTTATGGCTTCTAAGTATGTTAATATCTTGCCTGCTTCTGGAAGAAAGCTATTGAATGGGGTATGTATATCTATATATTATATGTATCTATCTGTTCTGCATTCTCAAATTGAATTGCTCTTTCACTCACTTACTCATTCACTTGTTGATTCATGCAGCTGGTGTTTTCACTGTTGCTACCTTGCTTGATTTTCTCCCAGCTAGGGCAAGCTGTTACTTTGCAGAAGATGCTTGACTGGTAAGTGATCACAACAATTGGGGTCGAAACAGTTGTATTTGAGCTTAATTTTTCGCAATATAGTATAAAGGATCGTGAATTCGTGATGCAATTGTGACCTGACCGCAGCAATCTTTAGAAACGGTCTTGATGCAATTGTGGTTGCAGTTGCAGATGCATATTTGAATGTAATTTTTTGTAATATCAAGAATTGTGCGATGCAATTGCTACTTGAGTTGTGATTTAAAACCTTGATAGTTAGACCGACGCCATTTACAGATACCAATTGGGTGATGTTTTGTTATTTTGCAGGTGGTTTATTCCTATGAATGTTGTTCTGAGTTCAATATCAGGCTCAATCATTGGTTTTATTGTTGCATCAATTGTTCGTCCTCCGTACCCTTTCTTCAAGTTCACAATTATCCATATTGGAATCGGTAACGCAATTAACTTGTACTTCTTTTTCCCCTTTAATTTTATACTTGGACTTGTTTGCCTTCATGTGAAGAGAGTGGATTCTTGAATGTCATATGATTTAAGTTCCATGTATTGGTTTTCCTTGTCTTGAATCTTATCTCGGCAAATTATCATACAGGGAATATTGGGAACGTGCCACTTGTACTGATCGCTGCTTTATGTCGAGACCAATCCAATCCCTTTGGAGATACAGATAAATGTAGCACGGATGGAACTGCCTATATATCATTTGGCCAGTGGGTAGGTTCTACAATCTCCACCGCGATTTCAATGCGAAAACAAACATGCTATTAGTTGTTGATATAATGTGGCTGGGCTTATAATTCATTCACTTATTAAGAAATTTTGTATATACTAGTCCTTTATATACATTGTTCTAGAGATCATACTCTCATTGAAACAAAAAACATAGTACTGATACAGATCTGTTAATTCTGATTTGGCCTAGGTTGGTGCTATCATCCTATACACATATGTATTTAATATGTTGGCGCCTCCTCCAGAGGGAACCTTTGACATTGACAATGAAAGCATTCCCATAAAGAGTACTGCTACAAAGACTGATGGTTCACCTGAACAAGCTCCATTGCTTCTTCAGGTGGAGGAGGGTGGTTTGACGAGTTCACATGCTTCGAGGAAGTGGAAGGTGAGATTGACTCGATACACCGATATGATCTTTTTTTCTTTTTCACATGATTTGATGAACTAGAAGATGCAAAAGTTTTAGTTGGTTACACATGTTTCTTGGTGCAGGTTAAAGACATATTAGCACTTGTATATGAGAAGTTGAAGCTTAAGCAAATTCTTCAGCCCCCTATCATTGCATCCGTGAGTTTCTCCTTAGTGAACCTATAACTAGTATTTACCTATAACTAGATGAGATTCATGTTAATTAATATATTAACAGAGATGATTTTGATTGGGGTGTTGCGCATTTTTGCAGATTCTAGCCATGGGAATTGGGGCAGTTCCATTTCTGAAGAAACAGATCTTTACGCCAGATGCTCCATTGTTCTTCTTCACCGACAGCTGCATGATTCTTGGGTATGCCCTTTAACTCTTTATTCAAGTTGATACTTTTATGTTCATATAGCTTGTGCTCTAAAATTTAGTTCAAAAATATGTATTATGGAACCGACTACCGAGTAATAGTATCTTAGTTGTTTAATAGTGATAGCAAATTATTTTTCGCAAGAAGTCATTGAGGAATACTTATGAAGCTATTGTAGATGATAATATCTGATAGTTTCTTTGGTAATCAGGGAGGCTATGATACCTTGCATTCTGTTGGCATTGGGAGGCAACCTTATTGATGGTAATTTCATGTTCCAATGTTCTCATGATAATTAATCATTGTCGCATATTCTTTTGATTGAAAAATTTAAATGAGTCATGGTTGGTTTTTTTGTCTTGGTTGCAGGACCTGGAAGTTCAAAACTTGGATTTCGCACAACTGCTGCTATTGTTTTTGCGCGGTTAGCTTTAGTGCCTCCAGTTGGTCTCGGCATTGTCATGTTGGCCGACAAGCTCGGTTTTCTTCCCCCAGATGATAAGATGTTTCGATTTGTCCTACTACTCCAGCACTCAATGCCAACATCTGTCCTTTCAGGTATAGTACACAAATCTGCCCCAATCCTAGTTCTTACCGGTAGAGACATTGCTGAACATTTTGAGCGAATGACTAGTTTATTCCTTGTTTGGATAAACAGCTTAATTAAGTGTTTATAGCGTAAGTGTTTATCGTATAAGAGCTTATGCATGAGTTGTTTCTCTAATAAAAGATATTCTGGAGAGCTATTCTATAAGTTGTAAGCTGTTTTCTTAAAGTAGTCTGGAGAGCTTATGGAAATTAGCTAAAAACAGTTTGTGAACATGTTATAAGCTGTTTTCATAAGCTCTCTCAAATAGTCTCACAAATACTTATGCCAGTAGATAAGCCCAGATAAGATAAGACGATCCAAGCAGGCCTGAAATTGTAGAGGTCATGTGATTTTGTCCCTGAAAATAACGAAATTCTAAAATGATCTCTGATATTAAAAATCATCAATCATATTAGTCCTTTCGTGACAATTTCAAGGGCTAAACTGATCAACTCAAACCGACTAATGTGATTGGCGATTTTCATTTACAAGTTTAAGGACTAAAATGATGATTAACTTGACATTTTCTTGGGGTTAAAATTACCAACTCATTGCTAGGTGGAAATTTGGGAAATAGTTGCTTCTTCTTTGGCCTTATCTCAAGTTGCTCTACAGATATTTCTTATTAGTAAACAAGTTTGTTATTACAATATAATTAATAAACAACTAATAGTTTATTTGTTTATAGGCGCCGTTGCGAGTTTAAGAGGGTGTGGAAGAGAAGCAGCTGCTGTCCTATTCTGGGTTCATATATTTGCTATAATCTCAATGGCTGGATGGATAGTACTATACCTTAACATACTTTTCTGAGGCTGCAAACAACTATCATGGTTTTGCAATAACTTTGTAACATAATCCCATTAATTTTGTCCATCTAAAGTTAGATTAGTGGAGAAATACCAATATTTCATATAGTGTGCCTATAATCATCATTTCTGCCATATACTTATTGATGACCTTGTTCAGAAAAGATGGAAAATAATCATCCCTTAATGTTCCTAACTGGTTTGGAGGACCCATTTTAAAGTAATATAGTGGAATACTTTTTTTCTTAGTCCATTAGTTGGATAGACAAAAGGAATCATCAAAAGTTGTTTTCACATGGCAGCCTTGAATAGCTCCACATGATTGTCATCTCAATTTGATTCACAATCTTTTGAAAAACAAAAAGACAACCTTCGTGGCCAGAGAAACCTTCGTCCAAATAATTAGGATATTTATAGTTTATTTTGTATTAGGAGTTGCTCAAAATTAATAAATAGCAAGCCTTTGCAATCTAAGCTCCAGAACATTTACCACAGTAGATCTAGTTTGGCCTATCTAGTTTAGTTTCTGTAAAAGTTTTCATTGATGTTTATGGCGAATTTAGTGCAAATTTTTAGCGATTTTAGTCCTTGCCGTGACCAAATTCGAGAGGGAACATCGGTGAAATTTTTAGGCTAAATTGCATTTTTTGTCTTTTATCTTTGATTTTAGTTTCAGTTTGGTCTTGTATCTTTTTTTTTTCACTTTGGTCGTTTATGTTTCAAATATGTGTCAAAGTGGTATTTTATGTTTGATATGTTTCTGTTTGGTCCTTCAAATTAGTATGGTTGTTTTCATCAAAACCACCCTCTATAGTTATAGATTTATAGTGAAGTTAGTTCACTATGGTTGTTTTTTCAACATAATAGTTCACTATAACCATAGGAAACTCAATTCACTATAACTAGTGAACTCAGTTCACGATGCTGCTTTTGTTGAAAACAACCATAGTGAACTGAGTTCACTATAGAGTAATAGGGGTAAGGGTATTTTTGTTGTTAAAATTTTTTAGAAAACATAAGGGGGTGTATGTAGGGAGCCAATATGGAGGTGGGGATAGACCCACTACTCTTCATTATTTTTATATTGGAATTAAAACCATTCATTAAAAGATAACAATTGAGATTTTAACAACTTACGTACATGATATTTCATTATAATCTCAATCTCTATAGTGAACTTTCATTAAAATCAAAGTTTTCCCTAATTTTCAAATGCTCCCTTTTCTTTATTTATTATTTTTGGGATTTTTGGTCAATTTTAGCCGATCGAGGCATGTGAAGGGATTTCCCTAGTGTTCAGTAAATTCTAGGAATTTACTTTGTTTTCAGTTTTTACCCGGTTTTGTCTTTTCCATTTGTTGAATTAGGGCTTTTAATTTTTGTCTTTTATGTGGACTGTTTCTAGAACTCTCACCTTTAATGAAGGATAAACAATCATTAAACAATCATTAAACAAACATATCTCTCACCTTTATTTATGCTACCAGAATGTATTCCCTAGCAGCAGGTTACTGATTTCCTGTTACAAGGCAACATTATTGTTTCTCATCTCTGTTCACTATTTTGCAAATTTTCTCTATCTTTGCTGCCATTTGTGCTCTCTTTCGGTTCTACCATTGCTATGATATTAGCCCAATCGCAAGCATTGCTTTGTTTTCAATGTTTCAGTACTAATTACTAACAATTGAACTTTGATTATTAGTCATAAATATGTATCGATTATTGTGTATTCTTCTATTCTTGAGCTTATGTTATTAACTACATAGATCTCAACCCTCAATTTTTCTTTTTTTTTTTTGACTAAAAAAGGATATTCATTCATTCAAATTGGGAGATTACATCGATGATAGTACAAATTCAGCATTGCTAAAAACATAATGGATGAATCTGCGAATAAACTCACAACACCTAAGTTAATAGCGTAAAATGGAAAAATGTCTACAAATGTGATAAAATAAAAGTCACGGGAGCACTCATGTTTCCGGATCTATAACTTTGAGGCCCAAGTCATTGGTTGAATATGAAATCTATTGAAGTTGATCTGTCGATCTGAACCAAACGAACACCGCAACAAGACAGGAAATCAATCATACCGCAATAAGACGAGAAATCAAACACGCCGCACCAAGACGACAAACAACAATAACGCCGCACTTAGACGATGAATCAAGAAAAAATATGTAGATCTATATGATAACCACTTATTTAAATAAAAAAAGACGAGAAAAAACATTATAGAGCGGTGATTCCAGGCCAAAAACTGGCCTAGAACCACACTCTTCTGGTAGGTTGGCAAGAAATAAGATAACTGTAGAGAGAAAGTTGAGAGAGACGGCTAGGATTTGGAGTAGTAGTAACCTCAATTTTTCTATCAACAATTATAACTCGCTTTATCCGTTTTCCTTTAATAAAATGTTAAAAACTCTTTATCTTAGTAGAGTCAAATCAATTGGATTAATAAACTCCATAAGACATTCAACGTACGTGGAGTTATATCTGAAAAATTCCGAAAGTTATAAAACCTGTCGAATGGAGAAATCAAAATATATGGTTAGGAAGAAACACAATACAATCAGCTTACAATGCCATTAATGATAAAGATAAAATAAATTAACAATTTAATCCTTAAAATTGTGGGCATCAAACAATTTAATCCCTAATATTAACGAAATTCCAAAATGATTCACATAATTGAAATTCCTCAACCACATGAGTCCCTTTGGAGCTTAAATTGACCAATCCAAAAAGACTATTTTGATTGAAAACTTTCAATTTCAGAGATGATATTGGTCACTCACTCAATAATGATAGCTTCCTAACTAAGAAACTTTGGTCACACCAACACACCAAGGATTGATTATTAATATTCACGCATCAGGTCCTTGAAGTACCACCAGATAAAGAAAGAGGAAAGAAATAAAATAAAATAAAAGGATTAGGAAATAACACAATAAGTGACTTCTGAAATTAGTGATATTACAAGGCACGGCATGTATTGAAGAGTCAGGCTAAAAATTTCATCCCAAGTAGCTATCACAAGGCATTATTGATGAAGAATTGAAAAAGCACTTAGAATGGACACCACCATCTTCTGTTTCTACTCACTCTTTGATTTGGAGAGGCATAAACATGAACAGCATGCTGATTTTGTCTACTCCCTTCAATCCTAGAGTTGCTACCTAACCACAGAACAAGAACCATTCCCACTATACTAACAATTGGAGCTGCAGCAAGAAATAACCACCTTCCTCTGCCACTATTTGTTCCACCTTGAGTAGTACTAGTACTATCCCCTTCACTCAATTCAGCTCCATCATAAACATCAGAGAGGCTATCATCCATCACATCTAGTTGCTGTCTCTCATGGATCATATTTCTACCTTCAATGTTCTGCTTTCCCTCTTCGTAATCCTTATCATCGGTTGGAAGCTCATAACGACAAAGAGGACATGAATTCCGTGCTTTCAACCATGGCAAAATGCAATAGGAATGGTAAAGGTGAGAACATGGAAGCTGATTTACTTCAGTGCCAGCGGCCAAAGCATCTTTGCAAATCGCACAAACTAGTTCACCGTGCTTCTCGTGTTCGTTGCTAATGATTACACAGGGAAGATTATTCACAAAAGACACGGCTGCGGGAGGTGCCCCTCGTCTTGAGCTGTCATTTTCAGCAAGATGATCAAGCAGATCTTCAAACTGTCTAGTATCAAGGTAACCTCCAAAGTTTTCTCTCTGAGGTAGATCAACTTCCTCCAAAGCTTGCCAAGTATCCCTGATTATCCGGCTAAGTACTCCATCGGATTCAGTATGATTAAACATTTGTTCCCAATTATTGTGACTCCTGCTCTCGCTCGGACTTGAGGTTAGAAGAATTCGAAGGCGAGCTGCAGTTACAGCTTGGTCAACCTCCTCCTCTTCTTCATCTTCATTCTCTTCTTCCTCATCGTCTTCTGTATCATCCGAGTTCCATTGGCTGAGACCAGCATGCATTGGATCTATGTCACTGTCACTATTAAACTCGTCTCCCTCATCTAGTAAATTAAACATTCCAGTGCCTACAAAACTTTGCCTATCCATAGAAATCTCCGAGTCACCTCCATAAGCACTGAAAGCGAAAGAATCAGTCTCGCCATGGGAAACCCTATACTGTCTAAAACTCGCCTCCGAATCATTATCAGCATACATAGAACTCCAATTATCAAAACCATCACTGTCAGTATCAGATAGTACTTGCCTCCTGCGTGTATGTGGACTAGTATACTGCAAAGACCATGCAGGGGTGTCGCTATCTATAAGTTGATCATCCTCCACGGATTCGTTTTGTCCGGAAGTATTATCCATATGGGGTGGCTGCTGTGAAAAAGTAGTATCAACTGATTCAGAACTGTTGTGCCTGAGTCTTCCTCTAAGTCTCCTTGGTGTAAAGGGATGACTCGCAAAGTCTTCAAGCAATAAAAATTTACAATCACCACATACACTACCCGTTGCAGGATCGCGTGTCATCTCGTCATCAGGCGATAGAACCTTGCGGCAAAGAGAACACACCGCAATCCGTGATGACACAGACGATATATTCTCATAATTTGCAGCCATCTGAAACCAAACAAATATTCCAGATTACAAAAAGACAGTAATGTAGACTCAAAACAGGCAATTAAACAAGACAGAAAACAGTAGATAACAAAGAGCTGAAATCATGCATTAACAAGCATAATAATAACAGTTAGCACCAGAACCAATTCAATAAAGTCATGTGAGTTGAGCTTAAATAAAAGGTAATTATAGGCTGAGCATCAACCAAGCCTCAAATGTGATTCCAATCATTAAGCATAGGAATTACTCAGTGGCAAAGAGATTTAACTAGTTCAATTTTCAATTTTCAGCTCTCTCTCTCTCTCTCTCTCTCAAACACACACACACACACACTCACCCTCTTTCCCCTCTAAATAAATTACACAGTTTGTAATTTCTCTAACACTACATGCATATAATTGGTGCAAAGAGAAGGCGATTGAATTCGATCATTGCAAAAATTGTGAAGGAATGACGCATGTTAGTGGAGTGACAAAATTGCTACAATAATGAGATGCCCAGATTATGAAAAGCATGGATAAGAATGTGGCAATGGGGGAACATAGTAAAGGATGGATTTTTAACATTAACACAGATAACATAAAAATTACGAATTAAATTAAACTGAGAAGTAAAAAAGTAAAATAGATTGAAGAGAGAATGACCTGAGAGAATGGGATCTTCGAAAGAAGAAGAGAACGGATGCGTAAATTAGGGTCAGATTTGGAGGCACTGAAAAAACCTCAAAGCTAAGAAGAATTGAAATGGTCACAGAAGAGAAGAGAAGGAGTCGCCTAACCTTTTGTATCAAAATCCTCAGTCGGCGACTCCGTTTCGTCAACAGAACTGAACACACCATACGACGACGTTTCCGCACTAACTACAATAAGCTTTTTTTTGTTTATCTGAAAAGTCACGTTGTCGTAAAATTACATTAGTAGCATTAATTGGATCTTCATTAATCAAAATTAATTAATCAAAATCGCGACAGGACAACAATCTAATCATCTTGAAAGTGTTCCTAGTTTATTAAAATTAAATTTTATATTCAATCTCTCTTAATTGTAGATAGTTGTTTGATAAGTTGGTGTACTAGTGTTATCTTATGAGTCAAAGAAAAAAGAATCTAATCACTTATAATATACTATTAATAAATCAATAATGTTATGCGGACACACAAATTTGACACACGGTGTCTTTGGTGTTTTTGGGTATTTTCGTAATCTTTTGGGTATTTCCTCAACCTCTAAGGACTATAGTGACTGACTTAATATTTCAGAGCCAGTGGTGTGTACCTGTCGATTTAAATCATAGTTTCCCTTAGTTGACTAAGCTCCTTCAAGCCAAAGTTATCTCAGTGTTCGACTTTCCTGATTGTTTGCTTTGGAAGAACACGGGTGATGGAGAACTTACATTTAATAACACCGGCCTTCATTATAGTCCAACTGGTCAAATCCTTGAGCTGGTGCAAAACGCTATGGAGCAAATTTATTTCTCCATCCAAATATCTCCTTCTCTAACATATTCACCATGGTTGTATGCCCATTGACGAGCATCTCTGGAATTGCAGTTATGAGATAGTTTCGAGTTTCAGTCATTGTAAGGCTACATCGAAATCCTCTCTTCATCTTTTCTGTGAGTGGGCTTTTGCAAAAAAGTTTTGGTCATGGCTTTGTGCTAAGATTGCTATTGATATTTACTTCTCTTCTCCATGGACCATTTTGGAAGTGTGTTCTTGTCCGTCATCAGCTCAAGTGCATGATGTTGTTGGTGTTATTAATGTTTAGGGCTACAAGATCTTTCACAGTTGTCGGGAAACCCCAAAAGCCCCTATGATTCATGGAAGTCCCTCCTTGCTAAGTCAAGTGCAATAGAGATGAGGCAGCTAGAGGCTTCCTAGCCCTGCTGCTTGTAGAGATAGTTTTCTTGATCACAATGCTGCGATGTCGGGTTGTTTTTTCTTCTCATTGGGTATTAATTTTGCTCCTCATGCGGAGCTTATGGGAGTTATCTTGGCTATTGAGTTTGTCTTCAAGAAGGGTTGTGTTACAGCCAAATATCGTATTTGAAATTAGCTACAAGGACACATCAGCAAAGGATATTAAATAAGAACATTCGAAAGACAAGAAGACTCGGCAAATCGGCTGTAATCTTGAAAAAGACCCAAAGACGTGTTTCGAAGACCAAAACACGATACAATAGCGGTTGAGGCAGTTTCCTTGGATAAGATCCAACACGCAGGGACAAATGCAAAGAATCCAGACGCCAGAAGACACGTGGCATCAATCATCATCGTCCAATAGTCAGTTTAGTTTTTATTTGCTTTCAATAAGGACAAGTGTCCATCATGCAACGTAGTAGTTGCTTTCCTGTAACTCTAAAAATAGTAGTTCGTACGAAGTACTCAAGGTGATTTCATAACATTCAGTAACTCATTACGCCAAACACATCCGATCACGCAGGACCTCTGGCTACAAGCGGTGAACAATGTATGTCTGAGCCAACAACCCTTTTATCTTCAAACTATTTTCAATTCAATGCAATTTCTCTTTGATAATCGAGTGCTTCACTCTTGTCCTCTTGCTTTTATAACTAGTTTTTACTTACTTAACTCTTTGCACTCGGGGGATTCGTGATGTTCTTTCCCACTTGGGATCGATTTCCGTGAATTGCTTGAGTTTTGTCTTTATTTCTTTTTATTTCGATAACTGTCGTATCGAGTACTTGAAGGACTCGCGATGTTCTACTTGTTTTGGTTGTGATTCTCGTGTTTTGTTCTAGTACTCAGTACTTCGAATTCAGTTGGACAATCACCTAGAGTCTCTCATTCGTTTGATTGTGTGACCAAATTCTCTCTCGATATCATCTCCCTTCTCGAAAAGCACACAAATTGGGACTGGCTGTGTAAACCTGACAATTGGTGAACCCGGAATCTAATTCGAGTCCTCTTATCTCATCCCTTTCGAATTTATTTGTTTGACAGAAATTACTAACGAAAATTACTGGAAAACATGTTGTAATTGTTTTTGGCTCAAGAGAGACTCTAAACTTGTGGTCTTGCCTTTTTCTTTTCCTTCCATTGTTTCTTGGAAGGTATGCACTCGCTGGCTCAATTGCATGGATTTGCTCAAATCTATGATCTTCAAGTGCACTCATATCTTTAGGGAAGGAAATCGTTGTGTTGACAAAATTGCATCTCACGGGGTTAATTTGGCTGGCCTCCATTAGTGGAACACTATCCCTAGCTTCGTTAGAAATCATTTTCTTCGTAATCGTTGGGGTCTCCCTAACTTTAGGCTCTAAAACTTTTAGTTTTTCTCAAATGTTTTGATTGATGTCCCCCCTTGTTTTGATACTCTTTTCTCTGTTTTTTATCAATAAAATTATGAAGAAATACTATTTTTCCTTCGTGGTGTTTTTTCTATAAGGACAATTTTGCACTAGAAAGTTTTAACAAGACTCTTTTTCTTTAATTGTGAAAAAAAAAGAGTGCCTCTAGCCTAACATCAAATTCTACCCATGGTCACCTCATATCCAATCTTTGCTACTTCGATGGCCTTAGCATTTATCCAAACGATCTCGTCGAATTCATGATTGTCGTCCACCTTGCCATCAAGTTGTCTCCCTTTTGATTATTCTCCTTGGTAAAACATTTCAAGTCTCCTTTCATTGCAAGGGACCTACAAAATTATGTCTCTAGACCAACCACACAAGAATTTGACAACCATCCTCTTATATGATTGCCCTTAACAACCTATCAAACTAACAAAGAGTATCCCATCTCACCATGACACAAACTTATTGGCCTCCTGCTGAAGAGATATGTCTATATCTTTCGTATATAGAATTTAATTAAGCTCATAAGCTTGTCGCGATGCTCACTAGTTACTAGTATTAAGTCAGTTGACCAAAGAAGCGATAGTGAAGAGGCATTAGTATTAAGTCAGTTGACCAAAGAAGCGATAGTGAAGAGGCATTTTCTTTCTGCACACTCTTTTCCACTATCTTCACATCTCTGACACACTCATACTGAGTGACAAATTTAGTCACTCAGTATCTAGATATCGAATGTGTTAGGGATGTGCAGAGAATAGGGAGGGAGTGTGCGAAAAGAAAAGACCTAGTGAAGATGGTCCTATGAAAAATGGATAGAGAGCAGTTTATCTTTATATTTAAATCCCATGATAGTCTCCATGTGGGTCCTCCCCCATATTTTGATGTGGGTCCTCCCCCATATTTTGGAGCCAAATATCCCCTCCCCTTCCCCAAAACTTCCCCCTTCCCTCTTTTTTTCCCCTTTTTCTTCCCTCTCTTTTTTTACTTCTTATTTATATATTTTTAGGAACTTTACGGCCCATTAAAAATTTTAATTGTTCAAATAGGTAAAGTTTGTTCCTCCATAATCGAATTAGTGAAAACGAAAATTAATTATGCAACAAGTTACGTAAAGTGTGATGCTAGACTGTGTGTTTTTGGGTACTTTATGGCTTGAAGAAAAAAAATTAAATTGTTCAAATATGCGAATTTTGTTCCTCGATAACCAATTTTGTTAAAAAAATTAATTTTGTAACAAAAAATGTAAAATGTGATGCTAAAAAGTGTGTTTTGCATTGCCTTATGATTAAAAATATTAGATGTACAAATACATGGAGTTCGTTTCTCAATAATTTGTTTGGTCTAACAAAAAATTAATTTCATACCAAAATATGTAAAGTGTGACGCTAAACAGTGTGTTTTGGGGTGTCTTAGGTTATTGAAAAAATTTAGATTGTATAAATACACGGAGTTCGTTTCTCAATAATTGGTTTGGTCAAACCAAAAAATAATTTCGTGCCAACATACGTAAAGTACAACGCTAGGCAGTGTTTTTTAGGTTATTTTAGTGTTCAGAATTTTTTTACCTGTTCAGATATGTAAAGTTTGTTCTTCAATAGCCAGTTTGGTGAAAAAAATATAGTTTCATGACAAAATACGTAAAGTGTGATGCTAAATAGTGTTTTTGGCTACTTTGACCTTCGGAAAAAAAATTTAACTGTTTAAATACTCAAAGTTTTTACGACCTTTTCTTCTTATTATCTATAGATGTTCAATTTCAGTGTCTTTGTTAATTAAAAATGATATTTTTAACTATAGTTTACATTGTTAGATACTTCTACAAGATAGAGTTACTTTTATCATGCATTACTATAATATTTATGTCAGACTACTGCTATAATGAAGCTTTTCTTTCTTCAAGATTCAACACTTTTTGAGATTAGACGTTGTGTGATATGTAACCAACCACTACCCCTTCAAGTGGAATTTCCTAACAAACATACACATCAAGGAAACTCTTATCATGCTATCTTTGGATTATGCATCTTATGTATTTTAACTTTCTACTCAAAATTATGACTATATATTATGTTTATGAAACAATTTGTTTGGATTATGTCTGTACACTTTAGTTTAGCTCTTAAGTTCACCATTTTTTTTTATATTTAAACAAAACTTTTTCATATTAGAATTTAGCCAATAAATTTTCCTGCTTCTACAATCGATACTAGAAGAGAATCTTTGAAAGCTGAGATTGTTCTATACATGTTTACATTTTGTGGCCTACCAAAACATAATACTGTCACACAATTCTTTACTCTGGGAAAAGGCATCGCTAAAGTTACTCATGGAAAAAGCTATTTGAGAATCAATAATAAATAATAAAAGAAGAAAATGGTAACAACTAATAAAACACCACAAGCATGCATCACTAAAAAGAGTGAAAAACTTATTATCTGTGAACAGTGCTAATAATTCATTCAACACGCGTTTAAATCAGCTTTGCTTAGCTGGGGTCTTTTTTTCTTTGAGTTTGGAGGGGAAAAGAGGGGAGGGTTTGAAAAAAGTAGGAAAGATGAAAGACAATTGGAAGGAATGATGTACCGTCAACTTCAATCGAGGGTTTATTTTTCCTTATAAACCAAATCCTCCTAATTTTGAGGAACCCAAAATGTATTGGACGAGGGTTTTGGAGGGTTAACTTGAGAGGGCTTAGACGACAAATTCTTCAAATCATTTACATCTTTTTATAATAGTCTTAAAACTAAAATTATATTAATCATAAACATTCTCCTATCATTATCTACAAAATTACTCTCTCAATTAATGTGAAATATTTCTATAGCTTTCTCTCTACTTCACTCCCCCCCCCCCCCCCAAAGCCCTTCTCTCCCCTCGAAACTCCCAAACAGACCCTAAGGCAATCCAATCCTTGAAAAAAATAGATGGCGGATAAACTAACTTATAGTGTATAAGTTAATTTATGATGGATGAGCTTATGTTGAATAGTTGATGGTGAAAAAGTTGTTGGTATGAATTTAAAGTGTTTGGTGAAATTGATGACATAAATTGTTGTTCTTAATTATTTCTAAAAATTAAGTGGGGGAGACTATTCATTTAATGGATGATAAATGACTGATTTAATTAAAATAATAGAGGTAAAAACGCGAGAGAGAAAATGAAACGATATAAGCTCAAACACGATTTCTAGTAGCATATAAAAAATGCTATAAATGGATGAAAAAAATGATATAAACTAGTTATTATCAAACAACCTCTATTTTGCTTCTACTAACTTATTTGCTATATGCTAGCGGTTTAGGCTAGTCATTCAAACGTAATTGGCAAAAATAATAAACAAGACAAAAACTAAACATGAAGGCTTAATGCTAAAAGTAAAATAGAGCTCATGTGTGGGTAAGGCCAAGCACAACAGGTAAAACTGACGTTGTTAGTCTGGATATTTTTCATGGTTACCCAAGTTTGAAATCGAGATCTCCACTTTACGTGTATGCGTGATATACTTCTCCAAACCAACAATAAGTAACAATATCAGTAACAATTTGACCATATGTTTTTGTCTTTTGAGGAGTAGTGTCATTCCGCAATTATCATGTATGTAGCATATATAGAGAAAGGGAGGGGAAGAGAGCCTTTTACAAACATCATTGACAGTAATGGTATAAATGGAATTATGAGAAGGTGAGCCCCGCGTGATTATAATGAAATGTCATGCTTATGAATTGAGGTTGTCTTGATATTTCACAATTTAATAAATTGCTTAAACATTAAATAATACTAAAAATAAAGTCGTTAAGAAGCAATTATCAAATATTTATATGGTTACATTATTATATATTAATGTAAATATTCATTCATTCATTTTGGTTGATATTTCAATTGATCTAATGACCTCAAAAAACGGAAAGAGTTAGTTGGGTGGCAGTTGAATGATAATCAATCAGTTTTGTTTCAGAATTTTGTGTGATCTAATCTAATAGCAAAAGAGGATGGCGTATAGGAGAAGACAAGGTGTGTCAAGGTCTTCAACCTTCAAAGAAGAATTTCATTCATCATTAGATGATGATGATGTTAAAGAACATCATCATCATCATAATGCTTTACCTTCTTCTCCTTCTTCATCATCATCATTAACATCTTCCCTCGCTGCTCAAGCCATCAAAGCCTCTGCTGCTCGTCGTGATTCTTATGCTTATTCTCCTTCCTCTGAATCTTCTGATCATCATAGATCCAAGGTAATTCATCCTCGATATGTAATTATTTTAATTTAAAATCAACCATTATGGAAACTCGTTGATATCAGGTGTCAAATTTAGCGTACTTACAGTTTCAATATACTTTTGTGTACATTATGAGAACAATCAATCTAATCATTGAATCATGCTATGTAATCTTTGTTATTATGTATGTGTAATTTGAGATAATTTAGACATTGGTTAACATGTAATTGAATAGTAGATATTTGTTAAATGTTTTGAATGAATTCATATGCATGCAGAGTTTTGATGCTTATGGAAATGACAAATCAAAGTCTGGTTTCTGGGGTGTACTGGCACAGAAAGCCAAATCAATTTTGGATGACAACAATTCACCTCCACAACATGAAAGCAGCATGCCCCAAGCACTCAAATCACACTCCTTTAATACCTTCACAGCACCTGCTGCTACTCAGGTGATTATCATATATAATTTATGTTCTATGCAATGCAGGAAAATTGATTTCGTATCATATATATGTTTGTCATTAATTGATGAATTGGAATCAAGTTCATTGTGTGTGTTTCTTACTGGTTTGACATGCTTAGAACTTCCCTTCACAGTTCAAGCCATTATATCAACCACCTGACTCTAATAAAAAAATGGACAATCAATCAATTCGGAAGGGCTTGGATAAAATCACCACTTCCCTCAATCAACTAGGTGACACCTTTGAGAAGGCTTTTGAGGTACCTCTCTTTTTCTCTGTATCGTGACCGCTATTTAGAACCTTGGTCTAACTTGCTTATGGCTCAATTTATATATCACTTTCTTTGATTCAATGTTGCTTCTTTAATTTCTTTTCAGGAAGGAAGAACAATGGTGGAGAGTAAGACAGCAGACCTGAGATATCAAATAAGGCGAAAAGGAAATGAGCCTGAGGACACATACTACCAAGTCTCAGATGTGAGGAATCCATTGCAGCAACCAGCTCAGACACAGTCTCCATCTCGCCATGAAACTCAACTCAAGGCATCTCGCGACGTAAGGTGCCAACTATGTAATCATGTGTCGCGCCCTCACTAGTTCTTCTAGTGAGGCTGCGACACATGTTAACTGCTATACATCTAAGACTTAACTCACTGCAAAAGTCTACAGCCTACATATAGATGTCTAACCATATTTCATAATGTGTGAGCAGATTTTAAGAAGTAATGGTATAATATGGCAAGATAGTGAAACATCATTAGACGTCTGTGTAAAACTTATTTACACATAGGTGTATCATTTATAGATATTAAACTTCTTGATTTAGATGTAGGAATCTCAGTTTAAACTTTTGCTTCTGTATGTAGTTGTGTGTGAGCATAAGATTGAGTTTATGATGGTTGCAGGTGGCAATGGCAACAGCTGCCAAAGCAAAATTACTTCTTCGCGAGCTAAAAACCGTTAAAGCGGATTTGGCTTTTGCTAAAGCACGTTGTGCTCAACTAGAAGAAGAAAATAAATTGCTCAGGGACCGAGAGGGAAGCGAGAAGGGACATCACGGTGACGATGATGATCTGGTATAAGTTATTTTGCTGTTATTTGTGTTTAGACACCAAAGAAGTACTCACATATGAACATGACAAAATTTGAAGTGTCCTGTTAAATCATGCAATTTAGTGGTGTGTTTTGTAGCGTTAAGTATCTAACATGTGAGTTTGACATGGATATAGATACTCACTTAGGAAGCAGCAGTGCTTCATTCTAAAGTAGATGCATGTATTTATGCATAATACATCATGTAGTAGTGTTATTAAACTCAGAATGGTCTGATCAAAACTAATGGCATGATCGGTCCGAGTAAATAATTGGACCGGATATGTCAAAAACCCGGTGTAGCTCGGCCGGTTTAGTGGTCGAACCGGTGACAATTCTGATAGAACCAATGACCTAATCTGTTGGACTAGTAACCCTATGCATCCAAGCAATTATTTTCTATTGCAAAACGACGTCATTTTGCCTGGTGTGACGGTGTATACTTAAAACCAAAATTAGAAATGATGTTTTTTGCCGGACGTGAAGGCATTTAAGGTATGGCAAAAAAAAAGTTATAGTTTTTTAAGTATGGCATTTGATATAATTTAATAGTGACCGAGTCATGCGGTTTAATTAGTGATCCATCGGCTAGACCAGTGGCCTAGTGACCAGTGCCTTGACCGGATCAAAGATCCGTCCGGGTTTAATAAGCACTTCTACCTTGTCTTGTGAGTCTTGCATGTAAAAGAAAGGAACACATTGGAGAATAAAACAAGACTAATAAAAGATAAATGTTGTTAAAAATTTAGCTCTTATACTTTTGTGATCATCTCAGATTCGGCATCAACTGGAGACACTTCTAGCTGAGAAGGCACGTTTGGCCAATGAGAATGAAACATATTCAAGAGAAAACCGTTTCCTTAGGGAAATTGTGGAATACCATCAGCTGACTATGCAAGATGTGGTGTATCTAGATGAAGGCATGGAAGAAGTCACAGAAGTTTATCCAATGGATGCCAATGAAGTTTCCAGGTTGCTATCTGGTTCTCTCTCACCACATTCATCGTTGCCGACGTCGCCTGATGAGGATGTTCTGGCATCAACAAAAGTAATGTTTCCTGTGCCAGAAGAAGATGATAAGACTACATCATCAGAAGAAGAAGAAGAAGATGATGATGATGATGAGGCTTCTCCTAATGTCTCAGTATCTCAACATGCAAAATGATCTCTTATTTGTTTTTTCATAGGATAGCCTTAGATGAGGTTCTATTGTTTGGAGGAATATGTGCATTGTTTGAAGCATCTATTCATTTATTCTACCTGATCATAATTTATGAAAACTCATATTTGTTTTGTGTTTAGCTTCTTGTCACCATAAGATTGGTTTGGGAAATTCATTTGATTTTTTGAATATATTGGCTGATCATAATTTGTTGAATGACCTTTTATGAGTTTGTATTCAAGAATAGAAAAAAGGAATTTATCATACTAAAGTTATGAGGATTTTAGCTACCCCTTTAAAGTTTAAATCATTATTCAGTGCAACAAATTACTTCAGAAAGCATTTGTTATTCCAAATCAATTGAATTACAAGCATTAAATTGAACTTAGTATCATAGCCTCATCTCAGAAATCATGACATGTTTTTATGGAATTAATGTAAAATATGTGACTAGACGAAATCACACTTGTTTCAACTATACTTTTTAAATATAAAAATTGTAGTTTCTTATACCTTAATCTTTACAACAATTGTTATTCCTTTAATATAACCTGTATTATGACAGGTGCATGTTTGGCTCAAGGAAACAACCCATCTTTTTTTTTAACAATAACTTAACCCATCTTAAGTCCCCTTGTCTACTATCTATCTATACCATTAACCTACTACCAAAATACCAATCTTATCATTTTCTCAACTAAACAATTTTAGGATATTTATGTAATTTCACTTTTTCACCTTTTCAAACTTTTTCACTCCCTCCCACATACTTTTTCAAACTTTTTCACTCACTCTCTCTCTCTCACTTTTTTCAAACTTTTTCACTCTCTCATCCTCTTTCTTCCTCTAACTCTATCTCATTTTTCTATTTTTCACAATATATCTACTTTAATTTCATCTACATGTCTCATTCATTTTTTTAATATTATATTTTTTCTCTGTCAATAAGTTTTATAATGAAGCCCCGATACTTCAAAAATGGAGACGTACCCGTGTCGGATACGTATCCGATACCGATACGCACCCGATACTTCCCGATACGTACCCAAAGAGTATCTAATAATTTTTTAATTCTTTTTAAAAAATATTTCACTCGATACTTTTCAGATACATCTTTGATACTTATTAGCAACTAAGGATACTTCTCAGATACTTTTTCGATACCTCTTACCAACTAAGCACATGATTGTCACTCATATATGATACACTTTAATACCTCAATAACTAAAAGACAAAATTATATATTTTTTCGTAATACAATAATAGAATAAATAATACATTCTGATATAAGTGGGATAAATATACGTAACTATCTTTACTTGATAAGATCACAAGTATTTATTTCTACAATGTGATGAATATATATTGACTAATGATATGCTTATGTTTTATTGACCAATTACGTACTAATATGAATATCTTAGTCTATAAAAAGTCATCTATTTCTGCCACTGACTATTCGTATTATACGATTTCGGGTGGTCTCAGTTACTTGTCCACCATTACTTTTTATGACTAGTCACTCATACATAGGTGTGTCGGTTGTCCTCTTCCTTTCATCCATATATTTTGTGTGATTTTTTTTAACTATTTGGGCAGTTTTTTTTCATATCTATAAAATGCAATATTTCAGTTTTTCATCTTTGTTTTTTTCTATTTGTGTTTCTATTCTATTTTATTTTTTTTATGTTTTAATATATTTAAATTTTAATTTAATTTTTTATTAAAGTATCCCCGGCCGTGTTGTATCTTGATTTTCAAAATTTTCCCGTATCCCTGTATCCGTATCGTGTCGTATCCTGTATCGTATCCGGTATCCAGGCTTCATAGTCTCAACGGGAAATATTACAATTTGTAAAAATTGAAACTTTACTATCATTTTGTTTTCTAATCTCTACCGGAAATATTACTTATCACTTTCATATATTTTTTCAAACTTTTTCAATCTTTCTCACACATTTTTTCACTCTCTCCTCCTCTTTCTTCCTCTAACTCTATCTCATTTTTCTATTTTTCACAATATATCTACTTTAATTTCATCTGCATGTCTCCTTCATTTTTAATATTCCATTTTTCTATATCAGTAAGTTTTATTTAGTCTCTACGGAAAATATTATAATTTGGAAAATTTGAAACTTTAATACAATTTTGTTTTCTAATCTCTACAGGAAATATTACATATTGCTGGTAAATGTTCACGGGGATAATGTTCCAACTAACTCAATTACAATTTGAAACTTTTTGTTTATCTACTTTAATTAGTCTTGATTTTCACGGATTTAAATTATGCCTAAGTCTATTAATAAAAATAACACGACAACACTCGTGCGTATGCACGGGTCTGCCACTAGTGTTATGTAAACATCAAACTGAGATACTAAAACTCGATATCAATTTTGCTGGTAAACATAGTGATTAATGGCGTTCAAAGTCATGATTAATAAAATTAAAGGTTATGAGTTGTAACATCTTACATTCATTAACCAAATTCAACACTTCATTAGTTACATGTATTAACTGCATTAACCAGAAAATTGATATCAATTTAGGTGTCCTAATTAGATGTTCAAATAACATTTCTCTTCTAGCGTATCAAATCTGAAAATTTTAAAGACGGCTTTACTCAAACCTATGGTCACTACTCACTAGTCACTATCATTCATTTCAATCCAACTTGGAGGTTGAGAAGCCGACGAATGATTGAGTTGATTGTATTTTCATGAGACATCTAAATATCAAGATTAGCTAGACACTCCAGATCTAAAACAAGATGAACAAATTAAAGATGCAATATTACTTTTAATTTCTGAGAACTCCGGGACCATTCCCCAAGAATTCCTAGCACACAATATTGCTAATGTGATTCACATTATATAACAGACTGCAATGCGGAGAAGAGAAAGAGACCTTCATTCCTTGCACAAATGAAGAGTTACATTTAATTATATTTTCAATCAACTTCCTAGTTTACAGGGTCATATAATACATTTTAACCTGTTACAAGTACGTTATATGAATAGGTGACCAGTTTAGTTCTATTTAGCTGCATTCATCTTCTCATTGTGTCTCCAGAATGCCTCCAGTTACTTTTACATGTGTTGATGTATATGGATCAGGACTGCTGCTTTACACAAGAAAAGCTTCAAAGCAGAAAAAACTTCCTGACTTGTATTATATGATGATGATTTCAAAATAACTGGAAAAACAAACTAGTAGATCCATCACCAAATGACCTGAGGTCTGCAGGTTTTACCAAAGCCCTGCACAATGGGCAGGTCCTTTCCCTCTCAAACCTGTCAAATAAGACAATTAGGAGTCCAGAAATACATGCAAAGAAAATAAAATATAGTAACAAACAGAAAGCAATGTAAGACACCTGCTGACCCCAATAATAAAATTAAAGCATAACATCAATGTTATAACATTAGCAATCCATAACTACATTTGAAAACCAAAAGATTACAAATTTGCATGCTGGTAATCATGTAGAAGTTTAGCATATCCACCCGAATATGTAAAATTTAAATCCTTATTTTAACCTCTCGTTTTAACCACAAAATCCTTTTAATTTTATTTAGCACAATTTGCAGAAACACCCATGGATTGCACACAGTACTTGCTTGTTCAACTGAAATGTAAATGATAATATCACAATACTAAGCAGACAAGTACACAAGAAGAGAACAGCAAACCGAGCCTCACCACTCTGATACACAGTCTTCACAGAAAATGTGTTTACAACGAAGTAAGATTGGGGCATGCATCTTCTCCTGGCAAATAGCACAAAGATCACCAGCTGCATTGACCTGCCATCAGATAAAATTACTTGCATGAATAACTTGCTGCTTCCAGAGATGTATATAGCAGGCTAAGAAGCTCATAAGAACACACTGAAAAGTGTGATAAGTGCCTAAAATTTAGATCTGATAAGCCAACTGGGTACGGAAGCTTCAAAAGCAATCAACCATCCATATAAGATGATGATAATGATATCATTATATGATGATGGCGCCTTTCTATTAAAAAACAACACCCATAAAATAATTTTTTGAAAAAGAGCTAGGGGGGCCCACTGCTTGCTCCTACCAGATGGGGCCTGGAGAGAGTAGATGTACGCAGCCTAACCCCTCAACCCCCCCTCCCCGAGAGGATTGAAAAACAATTAGAAGTTCCATAAAGTAGGAACTATACATAAGTGGTGGAATGGTGAGTCTTTGTGGCTAGTTTGAAATGACAACTTCACTTCATGTTTCAGTCACAGTAATTAGTTGACCGAAACCACTAAGGTATCTAAAAGAGTACATAGTGGAGACAAAGTAACTGCCCTCCCCTCTGTAACAGCATAGATGACCACACAAACCAAGTTGGGAAAAATCACAGAAACAACAGGTCAGAAATACTTCTCACATTAGAATTTTTTGTCATTTAACTAAAACGGTAATTTCCAGCTAAAAGGATAACACTTATAAGCGTGGAATTTGGTTGGCAAATGCCAAAATCAATGATTTTGAGAAGGCACCCACAGTACCTGCTCTGACGTTGCATAAGCCCCATAGTGCACTTCTTTACGTGACAAAGCCTTCACTGAAGCAAAGAAAGATTGCACCTGCAAACCATTACACAGTTAAGAAAAGAATCACTAGAGGCCAAATCAAGTAACCCGCGTTGTTTTACTTGTAAAGTAACAGACAACAAAACAAAATAAGCTCTGCCAAACCACTCGCTTTGGAAAAAGCTCTTCTATTTCCTGGAAAAATTTAAGATTTAGAAAAAACAATACATAAATCCGTCCCCTTCTCTAGAGACATGCTCAAATTATATTGTCCTTCTCTCTATTTCGAAATAATACATTACCAAACTATCAACATGGGTAAATGAGCCTCTCATTAACAGTTTTTTCTCCTTCGGACTCTCACTATCAACATGAGTGAGGTCCCAAAGCTGATGATGTAAGGGAACTCAAATTTAATTTCATAAAATCCCATAGCCAATAGTAGGAGTGCTAAAAAATAATTGTTGATAACACTCAGCGTCAATAAAAAGAGGGAAAACAGCCTTTGAGAAACTAACTTTTAATTACTATACCAATTGGAGGTTTGGTTACAAATAAACAAAAGTGTAGCAAGTCTTCATTTCCAACAGGAGAGGAGTGTTTTTTATCAAAACGAAAAAACGGTTAGTCACTTTTCATTCTTTGTTTTCCAAAGCTAAAAATTTAGATTTAATTTTCATCCTTTGTTTTCCAAAGCTGAAAAGTTAGATTTAACAAAGGAGCTTATTACTACAATACAATACAAGTATAATACATTTTCAGCTTAATTCATCCAACAAAAAATCCGAAGCAAAATAACAGAACTAGTTCACATTGTTTAGTAGAACAAAGAAGGAAAGTATAAAAAATTAAAAAAAAATGGATTTATGCATAACCTGCAAACCGTTGAGGTAGCAATAGCATGATGAGCAGATAATTTAATGACTTGAAGAGACCGACGCCGACTATTTGTTTAGATTAGAATAGATGACTTAGGGGAGTGAGAGAAACTAGTAGGATACCCTTCACATGCTACATTCATACAAACAAAAATGTTGATAGACTGACGCACCTTTTCAACAACAGATGTGAGCTTGAATGTTAGATACAATCCTGTCATTAGCGACGAAAAAAGACTTCCATATTCTTTGTTCAGGAAGAAACGATACCAAACTGGTGTTGGCAACAAGGCCCGGTAAAGCAGGAGAAGGTATTCAACTAAAGTCAGCATTTGCCCCTGATGAATAAATGATGGTACAATCAGCATCGGCATGGAATACAAAAGAGAATCATAGATCATGAACCCACAAATTTTGGAAATCTTAAAACAGAAAGCAGAGATATGTTGCTCATAATATAACTTAAGAAAAGTCATCTTCAAATGTTTTTCTATACCCAAAACATAAAACACTTAGATTCAATTTCCCCGGTGCTTCATAATTTATTACCTCACCTGCTTACGATAATTGCGACCTCTGCTGTTCTTGTAATACATTAACAATATACACTTGAATACCATTGCAGCCTGGCGTACCAAAGTATCTGAAATTTTAAAACAATTTGTAAGGCAGTGGAATTAAGCCTCCCCCATTGAATTTAATATAAAGAATAAATAATTCCATAATGAGCAACATGTAAGTTGAGAGAAAATATAAAAAACTAACAAGAGACAGCCAGAACAAAAGACAGGCATACAAGTGTGATGCAGTGAGAAACCTAGCCATTAATTAGGAGGGAGAAACATACCATTCACCATGATAATGAAAATAGCATGCCAGAAAGGTGGTATATCTTTGGGAGGAAGCATGACCAACGGATACATTAGATCATCATTCTGATACCACCAATAAACACCAACCACATGAAGTGCGAAAGCAACAGAAATCCCAATCAAAACAGGTATTTTCCTCTCTCCCTGCAGCCACCAAAACCACACACTTATCAAAGAACATAATTTTTACATATTAACATCAACAACACAGTTTCTCCACATCCCAAGGACAAAGAACAAGCAGCACGAAATGTCACACCTTCAGTGCCGTTTGTTTCCGCAGAATGTCATTTGACTTGAAAAGGACAGCAGCAATCCAAATTGTAACAAAAAACCCTACAACCACATAAAAATCACCAAACTTCGAGTTAAAACACCCAACTAAAACACCCTTTAAAACCCGTCTATTCTCCTACATTTAAAAAATGGGTAAAATTCCAAGCTTCGAAAACAAAAAGAACAAAAATAAACAGTATAGCTTCCTTTCATTGATAGGGGTAGCAATAAACTGGAGCTGATAATAAAGAACAAACCTTGCAAATGCTGGCGAATGAAGACCACCAAGAGAAGCAGAGAAAACGGCAAGACCTGTTCAATCCACCTAGCAGCCTGCTGAATATCATATCTCTGGTACGAAGAATCCCTCCCATTGGGACCAACACCATCGCCGCCACCAGCTTCAGTATCAGAATTTCCATTCCCAGAAACACCCTCAGCATCACCCTGTGAAGGAGACGAAGGCATATCAGCGGCAACATCATTCCCCACCACAGGAGAAAGCTGTTCTTCCCGTTGATGATCTTGCTCCGTCGCACCAATGATCCTAATCGATACCTCACCGTCGTTGGGACCTACATCGGGACTAGGCTGGTGCTGGTTAGACCTCGCCGGAAGAATTCCAGAATATTCCAAAAGCACCGATAACGGTGCCTGAATTATGCTAGCCGCCGACGGGAATCCGTATCTTCTTGAATTGGACGACGTGGATGATGCTCCGGCCACTGGAGAAGCTCTGAAGATATCCCCGCTCCCTTCCATTCGCGTCAAATCCCTAACCCTAATTCTAAATTATAAATTATAAATTATAAAAAAAAAATGCGAGAATTGAAACGAAAAAAAAAAACATGTCGACGACGACGACGACGATGATGATTTAGAATGAAAAGGGAAATAGAAAGAGAGTTACCTGCGAAGGCGATTCTCCGTGGAGGAATGGAATTAACGGCTACGCTGCATTTGCGAGAACGAAGAAGGGGCTAGGGTTTGGGGTTTGATGGGTATAGAAAGAAATTAAAAAAGAAAAGGGTTGAATTTGGGTTGTAGTATGAAGTTAAAGAGTAATAGGGGTTTTGGAATTGGTGATGAGTAAAGGTTTATTTCTTTTTGATTTCTTGTTGGTTGGTTCTTTCTTTCTTTCTCGCTCGCTCGGTCTCTGCTGTGTTGTGCAGGCGAGGCAGGGAAAGGCGGGAGAGAGAAAGAGAGAGGGGAGAGAGAAAGATGGGTGTGGTCGTGCTAGCTAGGAGACAAAGCGTGAGAGAAGAAACAAAAGAGATGCAACCATTTCGGATACTATCCTTGCTTTGCTTTCTCACCCCCCAAATTAACTTTTCCCATTTCATATGCTTCATCGTCTCTATGTAATGCATTACATTCACATACTTACACATCAATCCCAACATTAACATTAACGCAAGAATGAAGTGAGCTAATGAAATACCGAAGGAGTGCACTAAATAAATACAAGAATGAGGTCCCAGATTCAACTCCCGGAAACTAACATTTCCTCTTCTCAATAACATTGCTTATAAAAAAAAACATGCATACACATCAATCCCGACATTAACATTAACATTAACATGGACATATACAAAATAGGATTAATCATGGTTTTCTAATTTTGTTTTCACCTTATTTTTTATTTTTTTCTAGAGGGTTGAAACTCACACACAACTATGAGGTCTGAGGTTCGAACTCAAAACATAGTATTCAGCCTAAGAATATCGCATTTGCTAGTTGAAGTAGGCTTTATAGATCACTTTGTATGCACTTTAGCACTAACGTTGAGTTGATGACTAATAGACGGCCCCAATTGGCATATGCCATATCATATTTTTTTAATTATTAGGATGTTAAATCATCAATTGTGTTTTAATTTTTAAAGTTTAATCACTAGTTATTTTTAATGATATTTTATTTTAGTTTAATTTTTACTTGAATTTTAATATTCATTGATAAACAATTCTATGTTAAAGTTCATGTGGAAGGTGTCAATGTGGAAGTCCACCAATTTTATGTTAAAGACTGAAACTGCAAATAAATATATAAATAAATGGTAGCTTAAAGTTGAAGAAAAATGTATTGAGGGCTAAAAATAAAAAGTTGTATTGTATTTTATAGGGATTCAATACATATTTAATCTAATAAAATATAATAATATCAATTACAAAAAAAAAACGCGTATGAGGCGTCTCAATAGCCAATAGGATAACGATGTCAAAAAAAAATAGCCAATAGGATAACAAATATGATGATTGAATATAATAATATTAGTGTACCATGTTTTTCACTTGAAAAAAATTGAAAAATGGTGCAAAAAAAAACATCGAGATATTGATAATTGAAGTTTCAGGTGATATTTTAAATTGAAATTTTATGCACTAATTTCTTTATAAATAAATATACACAAATTTTATTTCTCGTAATTCCAAACTTAAGACGAAGCAGCGTTAAAACTCTGGGCCAGCTCTCCTGTCCCTCGAGGCACTTCCAATGAACAAGGAATTAGTCACCGCTGTCCGTCCTCCATTTCAAAAACAACAACAATTTGGAGCGTTAAAACTCTGGCCCAACTCTCTCTCACCACTAATTTAATTATCATCAGTATCAAACATTCTCTAGCTCTTCTTCTTTTTTGATAGAAATGTTTCTGTAACATCTCCAATTTGGCTAGTTTCGTTAATTGAAATTAGTAAGTAGTCATAATTATTTGACTAGTTAATTTAAGTAATTTAGCGTATTTGATATATATGATATCTAATTTAATTACTAAATGAGATAAATTGATTGTGTAATGGATTGAATTAAAATGAATAATTGTTGGTTGTTGGGCTATGTCACATTGGGTAGTGCATTAGTAACAATAGGATGCAATTAGTAAGGGTAAAATAGTCTTTTACATTGTTTTTACTAAACCCTCAGCTGGTCACTCATTAGTTACCACACTCTCACACTTCACCCTCCACTAAACAAAACACTCAAACACTCACACAACACTCATTCTCATAAAATCGGAAAATAGAAAGAAGAGAGAAGAGAAAGAAAGAGTGAGGGCGATGAGAAGAGAGAAAAGGAAGGAAGAAGAAGAAGGAAACCTCACCATCACTCACTACACTTTCAGTTCCTCACCTTCTTCTTACTCATTATGAAAGTAAAGCTCTCCATTTCACTCCCTCCCTCTTCCATTTCGAAAGCAACAACAATTTGGAGCTTTGATTTTGAATTGCATGTGGGTCAAAGTGAATCCTAGAAGCCATGGGGTGGTTGCATGTCAGTTGTTGAAGTAGATTAGCAAGTTTTGAAAGCTACATTTCGATTAGGAGCTGATTGGAGAGGTGTAGAAGCTGGATTTTCGAATTTGAGGGCTTTGGTGTTGATTAAAGTCTACAGTGTCTTGCTTGTTGTGCTTGTTTGTGATTTTCATCACAATAAGGTGTTCTAACCGCTTAGGTTTTTCGTTTCTGAATTGATGATTGCATGCTCTGGTTTGGGTGTCGTTTGTGTTCGTTTCGATATTTGAGTCAAAACCGTTATTTGCGAAATTCTGAGAATTGTGTTTCGTAACGAATGTTTAAATCAATGTCATGTGTTTGTTTGATCGTTATGAATGTTATTTGGACTGGTTGTGGTATTGATAATATGCAGGGATAAGTTAAGAATCGATCGGAATGAGGTTTGGGACCCGAACGGCAACAGAACGTACGCGAATATAGCATTTTTCAGGTCTGGTACACAGACCCGATCCGTGCGCCCCACACGCACGGGTCATGTGTCTGGGTCTGGTACCTCCTGCGAAATGTCATTTTTGCGCACGGACCGTGCGTGTTCTGACACGGGTCGTGCGTAACCTTCTGTCACCGTTTTCAAAACCTATTCGAATCTGTTCTAATTGATTCCAAACCTATTCTAATCCCTTTCCCAACATTATGTAATGATGGAATAACCGTAAAATGTTGAAAACCATCATGTTTGGATTGGTAGTGATGATGTTACAAGTTATGTGAAATGGATTGGTTAAATCAAAGTAAATAAGTGTTGACTTCAGTTATAGACTGGTTAAAACATTGTTTTGCTCATGTTTCAATGACTAATGTATGATTAATGAATTGCGAATTCTCTATGTTATGCAAAAATGAATTGTAACCGTTTAGGGTCTACGAGTGAGAATACATAAATTTATGATAATGTAATGGACTTATTGTTCTTTAAGGTTTTGGTAACCACCTAATGCAATGAAAATGAAATCACTTGATGTCTCATCAAGGTATGATAATCACTTAATAATAATAATGATAGTGATTGGGGTGACGACCTCTACGAGTAGCATACTAGGAGCGGGAAGTCATGAGCCCATAACCTATGCCCCCTCTTCCAAATTTGCCCACTAATGAAAGGATTAGTGGATTGGGGTTCACCAAGAATCATAAATTGAATTGTCGGGGTTGTGCGTATGTTAATGTTACACGTAGCTATCCAGATTCGAGTTACGATTAAAATGATGCATAATGAACCGCGAGTGTGTAGTAATTGGTCTCGATGGAACTCACTGAGACGTTTATCTCACCCTTTATATGTTGTTGTTTTACAGAGACACGGGAAAAGTCAAAAGCAAAGAAGCATGGCTAATTGGTGCTTCACATGGAGAGCTTGAGGACTTAGTTTATTTTGCTTATGTATTTCCCTTTTGTTTATGTACTTCGATGATATGACTTGAACTCGTTCGAAAGTTGTATGTCGCTTCCTTTATTTCTGTTTTGGATGTTGAACAATAGGAATGAGGAAAGGTTATTAAAACTTGGAATTTAAGTTAATTATGTACTTCTACTATGAAGTTATGAAATATGAGTGATGCTTTGATGAGTTTTCATTAAAGCTTTAGCTTTGTTCAATGTCCATAAACATGAATTACACTCTGATGTACGCATAAAAGAGTATTCTGGTAAATCCACTATGTTTGATATATTGGGGTCTTACTTTATGGTATCAAAGCAGTTCGACCTTGTCGGGTTTACTGACCTTACGGTCAAGAGGTTAGTTAGATCGAGTAAACTAGGGACTTAGACCATTGACTGTCAGAACCTTTCAGTATTTTGTGTGAAACATTGAGCTTGGATCCACTCGATATTTCATGCAACGTACTGAGAATGATAACAATTGGTTGCCTCAGGCCCGAAAATTTCCAAAACCCTAAACCATAGGATTTCTGGCCTCTCGTTTCATTAGAGCAGGCAGCAGAAGCAGAGGGATACAGACGGTATTCCGGAGCAAAAGATGAGCATCCGTGCTGGTTTGAGGGAGCTGTGGGCGACTGTTCAGTCTTTGAAACTGGTGCAACCATTGTGTTGTCGCGTAAGTCCTTGTTGGTCGTCCAGGGAGTTACAGTCTAAGCAAAACCTTCGGGTAGTAGGAGTGTTAGTGTCCTGAGATTTGTTAGGATTAGCTGACACTTTGAAACTCTAACTGTTGTTTAACCAGCCTATCAGTTACCAAGATACTGTTTAGCAGCTAACCTTATCTTATGGTCCAAGTTAACCCCAGCTTATGTCACAGTTTAGAGAACTCCGTCGGATAGTCGCGAGTCTAGATCAAGTTCCTTTTTCCTCAGAGCCATCTTCCGAAATATTATGAAGGCAGGCTAGTAAACGATAGTGCAACCTCAGTATCGGCAAGCAGAACCACTCAATGATTGATCGGATCAGTCCCTAATCAAGATTCATGAAACAAGTCCCTTTCAAAAAGGAGGCTAGTACGTGATGTCAACAGAAGTAACCCTATTACAACCCCTCCGACTAAAAGCATGCCAGTCTCGGTCTGTGAGAATATTTCCCTAGTTTTCCGACTTGTTTTATTCATAACTTCTGATCCGGAACTCCGATTTTTATGTTCCGAGATGCGTTGGAAAGCTAACGAGAGTGTCTACACATCTGAGTAAGTTTTGGAATGTGTTTCTAGTTTTCATTCTGAAGGGCACTCCTGCCCTTCCCTAAGCCATTAAACCCTCAAAGTGTTTTTGTAAAGCTTAAGCTTCAAGCGGCATGGGAATTAGGAAGAGGATTCCCCAACCATGAAGACTAAGTCCTTAGACGCCGGATTAGGATTATATCCTTGTAGTTCTCAAAAGGTCTATCCCTCGGAAATGGTTATTATTAGTAATAGCCCTTTCTAACAATCATTAGAATATTCAAAGTCAAAGACTATTAGACACCCTGCTTGTATGCCGAAAAAGAGAAGGTTGATCTACTACCTAAGTGTTGAATGCGGTGTTGTTCTATAAGTAGGACTCATTTTGAATTTGATTGATTATGATAGTCGTAACAATTATACTTGGATGTTTATGGAATTCGAAAAGATGGAGGACCAAAGGGAATGTTCAAAGATATTTTTAGACCCAGTTTTATGAATCAGTACGGAGGTACTATGGGTGCGCCCATTTGATTCCTTAAAGAATCCTTTCACTTTCAAAAATTTCCTTGGTACTACCCCTATTCCAATTCCATACTTAATCTGAAGGTAAATGGTACACCTAGATTAATTGATAATCCATGAAGTTCATAGACTGCCAATGAATCCCACCTTCTAGGGAATTTGTTATGTCTCACTAGTAAGATCCTTACTGCACAAAGTTCTTGATGCCTCCGTCTCTGAGTAGATGAGACCGCCAGAGGATATAAGTTATAGAGTTTCAGCAAGGTTTGTCAAGAAGAATAGTTAGTTTTGGAGAAGTCGTCTGACTTATAGGTTTCCAAAGAGCACGTACACAGAGTAAGACTATCGTGTTTTAGGGTTGAGTTCCAAGGATCGATTCATGAGGTTTTGAAGACACACCCTTACTAGTATTTTGGGTTAGTTGGTGAAACCGACTCCTATGGGTATGTGAGAAAATGGTTTTTTATCCAAACATTTTCAAATAAAATTTTTATGAAACCTTACCCATTCGTGAGTCAGTCATGAACATTGGTTGCGCCAAGGACTAACCAAAATGCTAGTGGTGTCTCTAAGAAAACCAAAGGGTAATGTTCCTCAGCTTGCTACCCGAAAGGGGTGGAAAGTTGGGCGAGTACGCGAGTATATTGGCTAGTAAGGAGAGGTAGAAGTAATAGGTATGTAAGGGAATAGTTCTTTAACACCATTGCGTTTGATCAAGCCTCCACTACGGTGATAAATTTCTAAACGTTAACCTCTGGTGTGAAGGTTAACAGTAAATTGTCGTGACTTTAGTCTATTTGACTAGTCAAGGCGAGGTTTTCATTTCAGTATTCTATTGGCTAAGTGTCAATAGAGTAAGTATGTGCTAATTTAATGTTGTTCTGATTTTGGCACAATGTATGAGATTGATTGTGGTTGGAATTCAACGACTCAGATATATATATGTTAATGAGTTTTCTAATGGCGTTGTTTTAATTTCTACAATGTGTTTGTTGAGTATGAAGGAGAAACAGTTAGAATTATGACTATGTGATTGGGCAGTGAATGTGTAACGCATGAGCCCATGATGGTAAGTTCCTTATCCCCGTTGGGGGTTGTTGCATTATTTTGTTGGCCCATACATATCGATGGTTCGGAATTTCTGATAATGCTTGTGTGTGGACTGAAATTGGGATGATCCATGAGATTACATGCTAAGTGTGCCACGGGGACTTTGTTGAAAATGATGTTTGGTATTACTTGTTAATGGTTTGAGGTCCCGTTATTAGGCTGAATTGAGTAAAGGATTGATCGGGAAAGAAATCAGATCGAACGGATTAGCAGTTTTGAGAAAAACAGAGTTTTCAACAAAAGTACTGATGAAGGGGCCCGGACCGTGCGCCATAAGGGCCGATCAGTGTGCCTGCTTCTGACCCTATTTTAAAAAATTTCACTTTTCGGTTTTCCTTTCGACGCGATCTCATCCCTAATCCCTTCCTCAATCTAACCTAAGTTACTCTAACCCTAAAGGGGATCAATTAAAGTATGATGGGTGAAATATTTTTGAGATTTTGATCATGTTGCGTCAAAGACACACTTAGAGCAGCTGTACTCTATCGCAGAAGTAGTATAAAAAATATCGTCTCCACAGGGATTAATTAATAAGTACCAAACTAATCAAAATTTGTTATTGTTTAGACGAACGAATATTTGAAAGTTGTAACGGAAACAATTAAGACAATAAATAACCAGAATTAAAATGAAAGGTTGAATCAATGGAGAGAGGCCTAGGGTCACGGTTTCACTTGCAAGCTTCGATTCTCCTATGTCTAATTCTACCTGAATTCCTTTATTTTATCCGATCACCAATCCCTTTACTAAAGCTATTAATCTGTTTGGTCATTCGAGATTAATATTCTTTTTCCTAAATTAACCCTTGTTTGGTCATGCAAGAATTTAAATTCAAGAAAAGTATAAAGAGCAAAAAGGTCGAATGATTGGAAGATTAAATTAAAGTTTGGTCATGCATTAATTATAGTCTCAATTATCCCAAGTGGTAATGGACTCAACAGGTTGAGAGTCTAGCCAAGCAGATGCCTTGTCAGCCAATGACCATGGAAACAATCTCACTCTAATGGCATCAGGAGTGACACCATTACAAATTACCGAGTCAGCCACCCTCAAGAAGTTTAAGATGGGTGTGCGGGTCTTCTGTTGGTGCACCTCTGAACATAGTCGAATTCTGAACCATTTGAATCAAGCTGGGTTTGAGCTCAAAGTTAGTAGCTTGCACGGGTGGATTGACTATGCTTGTAATGATATTCACTGTGGGAGTAAAGTAGACCCGAAGAGTTCTTCTCGGATTGGCAGCCATCACTCTTGTCTCTTTTCTTATCCTTCAAGCAATTCTTTCAATTTCTGGATCAAAAACCAAAATAGGCTCCTGGGAGCGGGTGAGCATGCACGGGTAATAGTAATAAAAATAAAACTAACTAATAAGATAAAGGCTAAAGTGCTCCCGGGGTCCCTTATCTTTATTTAAAGTAACGAATTAGTCCTTTATGTTTTTTTGTCCCAAATAAGTCCTTTATCTTTCAAATTTTTGACACATAAATCCTTTTCCGTCAACCTCCATCCAACTTTGTTAACAGTGCTTATGTGGCGTGCTGACTCATTTTTATTTTTATTTTTGTTAACAACTATGGCTCTCCTCAAAGATGCCGCCTCCACTATTATTTTCCTCACCTAGGGTTGCGTTTCATTCCAATTGAATTGTAGTGGGCCAATGCTTTCCTATTGACAAGTGCTCACATAAAAAATGGACTTCTTTTGTTGGCAATCCAATTAATGGGCTGATCCTCATTAATTTAAATCAGCGCTCCCTTTTTTTGGTTCCAAAATGGTCATGTGCCAATTAAAATCATGAACTGCTCTCAATAAGTTAAACTACTATTCCCTCAGTCCATTTCTACTTTTCTACAAAATAGAGCAAAACAAATTAGGAATTTATATTATTGTTAATAATTGCTCTAAAAATGACTTAAAAACATCTCTAAAAATGCACTAAATTGGAGTTTATCAGATCACGCGAACGGTTGATTTCAACAAAAGCTATGCTTCCTATTTTACATTTAACATTTCAATTTTGAAAACCCGTATGTGACTGTACCTTTTATTGAAACGTCGTACATTGAGTAAGGTTATTTTAAGTTGGGGTGAGTCGACAATGATAAGGAAAAAAATGTTGTTGTTTAAAAGGCTCGTACAAGGGATTTCTACCAATTTAAAATGTGCTTTCTACCCCATTTCCTACCAAACTCCGATAAGAGTTTAATGAAATTAGAGTATGTCCTACCAAACTCGTGTCAACTACGCGGATAGAACTTGATCAATTTTGAGGACAAAATTTTTCAAGTTGGGGTGGGGTGTATTGTAACATCCCCAATTTGGCTAATTTCGTTAATTGAAATTAGCAAGTGGTTATAATTATTTGACTAAGTTAAGAAACTTGGGACCCGAACGGCAACAGAACATACGCAAACGGCAACAGAACATACGCGAAAATAGCATTTTTCAGGTCTGGTACACAGACCCGATCCGTGCGCCCCACGCGCACGGGTCGTGCACCTAGGTCTGGTACCTCCGTCGAAATGTCATTTTTGTGCACAGACCGTGCGTGTTCTGGCACGGGTCGTGCGTAACCTTCTGCCACCATTTTCAAAACCTTTCCGAATCCGTTCTAATTGATTTTAAACCTATTCTAATCCCTTTCCCAACATTATGTAATGATGGAATAACCGTAAAATGTTGAAAACCATCATGTTTGGATTGGTAGTGACGATGTTACAAGTTATGTGAAATGGATTGGTTAAATCAAAGTAAATAAGTGTTGATTTCAGTTATAGACTGGTTAAAACATTGTTGTGTTCATGTTTTAATGACTAATGTATGATTAATGAATTGTGAATTCTCTATGTTATGCAAAAATGAATTGTACCCGTTTAGGGCCTACGAGTGAGAATACACAAGCTTATGATAATGTAATGGACTTATTGTTCGTTAAGGTTTTGGTAACCACCTAATGCAATGAAAATGAAATGACTTGATGTCTCAAAAATACTTTAATCAAGGTATGAAAATGAAATTACTTGATGTCTCAAAAATATTTCACCCATCATACTTTAATTGAGCCCCTTTAGGGTTAGAGTAACTTAGGTTAGATTGAGAAGGTTATTTTAAGTTGGGGTGAGTCGACAATCATAGGGATAATGTTTTCAAAAAATGTCGTGTTTAAAAGGCTCGTACAAGGGATGTCTACCGGTTTAAAATGTGTTTTCTACCCATTTCCTACCAAACTCCGGTAAGGGTTTAATGAAATTAGAGTATGTCCTACAAAATTCTATTTCTTCTCTTATTTCTCTCACGATTTTCGGGATTGGAAGTCTATACAAATGCTCCTTGTTGTGCACCAAACGTGTCATCCCAAATCTTTTTCTCTTTACGGTTTAATCTTTAAATTGGTTTTGTTAGTCAAATAAAGTGAAATGGGTATTTAATTACAAATTCGATTTTCAATTGAGTCAAGCTACAACGAGACCCTTTTCATATTTGTTTGGGCTAAGAAAATAATCAACCTGTTTTAAGACAATTAAGTTTTCTTCTTTTGTGATTTTGAACCAAAATGGTTAGGCGTTTTCATAAGGGTAGGTTGGAAAGATGAGAGGACTTCTCTTCCGGATAAATTATAGTTCTATTGCAAAAATATGCTCCGACCCTAAGTCGTAAGCTCGTTCTCCGAGCTAATTTTGTGTGCACATATGGGTCAATAATTACCAGTGTCTGCGATATGAAAGTCAGGTATAGTCAGTCAATCGACGAATTTTTGGTCTCGTGTCAACTACGCGGATATAACTTGATCAATTTTGAGGACAAAATTTTTCAAGTTGGGGTGTATTGTAACATCCTCAATTTGGCTAATTTCGTTAATTGAAATTAGCAAGTGGTCATAATTATTCGACTAGTTAATTTAAGTAATTTAGCGTATTTGATTATATATGATATCTAACTTAATTACTAAATGAGATAAATTGATTGTGTGATGGATTGAATTAAAATGAATAATTGTTGGTTGTTGAGCTATGTCACATTGGGTAGTGCATTAGTAACAATAGGGTGCAATTAGTAAGTGTAAAATAGTCTTTTACACTGTTTTTACTAAACCCTCAGCTGGTCACTCATTAGTTACCACACTCTCACTCACACTTCACTATCCACTAAACAAAACACACAAACACTCACACAACACTCATTCTCACAAAATCAGAAAATAGAGAGAAGAGAGAAGAGAAAGAAAGAGTGAGGGCGATGAGAAGAGAGAAAAGGAAGGAAGAAGAAGAAGGAAACCACACCATCACTCACTACACTTTCAGTTCCTCACCTTCTTCTTACTCTTTCTGAAAGTAAAGCTCTCCATTTCACTCCCTCCCTCCTCCATTTCGAAAACAACAACAATTTGGAGCTTTGATTTTGAATTGCATGTGGGTCAAAGTGATTCCTAGAAGCCATGAGGTGGTTGGATGTCAGTTGTTGAAGTAGATTAGCAAGTTTTGGAAGCTACATTTCGATTAGGAGCTGATTGGAGAGGTGTAGAAGCTGGATATTCGAATTTGAGGGCTTTAGGTAGCTTTGGTGTTGATTAAAGTCTACATTGTCTTGCTTGTTGTGCTTGTTTGTGATTTTCATCACAATAAGGTGAGTTCTAACCGCTTAGTTTTTTCGTTTCTGAATTGATGATTGCATGCTCTGGTTTGGGTGTCATTTGTGTTCGTTTCGATATTTGAGTCAAAATCGTTATTTGCGAAATTGTGAGAATTGTGTTTCAGAACGAATGTTTAAATCAATGTCATGTGTTTGTTTGATCGTTATGAATGTTATTTGGACTAGTTGTGGTATTGATAATATGCAGGGATAAGTTAAGAATCTTGGGACCCGAACGGCAACAGAACATACGCGAAAATAGCATTTTTCAGGTCTGGTACACAGATCCGATCCGTGCAGGGATAAGTTATTGATCATATGACTTGAACTCGTTCGAAAGTTGTATGTCGCTTCCTTTTTTTCTGTTTTGGATGTTGAACAATAGGAATGAGGAAAGGTTATTAAAACTTGGAATTTAAGTTAATTATGTACTTCTACTATGAAGGTATGAAATATGAGTGATGTTTTGATGAGTTTTCATTAAAGCTTTAGCTTTGTTCAATGTCCATAAACAGGAATTACACTCTGATGTATGCATGAAAGAGTATTCTGGTATATCCGCTATGTTTGATATATTGGGGTCTTACAGTTTCCACTTGCTAGCTGAGGCATTAATAAAGAAACCAAAGGAATTGACCTTTCATCAGTTAAATTTCATGCCAAATTGGCAAGAAGCCATTTAACATAGAGATGTTAACATGATAAAAGAAGTGCACCAAATGAGCTAAGGGATACCGAAGGAGTGCACCAAATGAGTGCAAGAAGGAGGTCCCGGGTTCAAACCCCGAAAACTAACCCCACTCCCCACTACCATTGCCTATCAAAAAAAAATGTTAACATGATAAAAGAAACAGTTCCAATATAAGGGTCTATGCCGCATTATATCAAACAAGGGTCGTGCTTCTCTAGCTCTTCTTTTAACATAACAGCTAGGAGGCAGAACTAAAAGGAAGGAATTGTGTGTGTAGTTGTAGCCTCATACACTTACTTTAATAGAGAAGGTGAACAACAGTAAGAATTTCAGAATCAGAATTTCGGTAAGACGACAACGACACTCAATCGGCAACATCACAGCAATACTTCAAAGCTCTCTCAACAATTAGAATCAGAATTTCAGAAATCAATCTTCCAACTATCTGAAAACCTAAAATTCATAAATCACAGTTTCAAAAAGATATCATGTCAACCTCACCAACCTCTTTATTTGCTACCTAAGTACCTATATATGGGTGCAGATCCTCTCCAGTTAATGGACAAGTCTAGTAGGAGAGAGATAGACACATCAATTAAATAATATTATTTTTAAAATAATTTTTTTATTCCGTGAATCTATCTCTCTCCTACTAAAACTGTCTAATAAATGAAGAGGATCTCAGTACCTTATATATAACCCTCCTACTCTTGCTTCATCCCTCGTTACCTTTAACTAAGAAGGGTAGAGTGACTCAGATGTGAAGTAATTTGTCCTATGCGAAAACAAAAGATGAACAAAAGAGAGACCTAGCATATTGAAAGTAATGACAAATGGTTCTTTTGTGTAATAAGGTAAAGATTGAGAAATGATGTAAACACATGTTAGTCAGTGCCAAGTGCAAAAAATGAGTACACAGACTCAAAAGCATATTGAATAATGAAACAAGACACAAAAATTAATACTTAACTTAGCAAACAAAGAAGTGATTTTGGGCTTTTAAACCACAAATAGAAACTCAAATGCCGGAAAAGAATATGAATATGCACATATAAATAGTAGGCTTAAATATCACTTACCCCCTGCAAATATCACTGTTATCCATTTACCCCCCTGCAAAAAAAAACTCTCAAAACAAACCCTGCAAAATGTAACTGTTTCCAGTTACCCCCTGCTGTTAACTTTTCTGGTAAATATTAACTTTGATGACGTCAGCACTGACGTCAGTGCCACGTGTCACCATGTTATTGGGCCTCTGTGACACGTGACACTGACATGCAACGTCAGCTCCTATGTCACCAGTGCCACGTCAGCAACCAATGGATGGCTGCCACGTGGCACTAGTTATTACACTCAAAAATAAAGATTTTTGTGCCCAATGGGTGTTGAACTCGACTAACTCACACCCACACCTCCTAACCATTGAACCACATGAGTTTTTGAGATTATTAACTCACCTACAAATATATAATACATAATTGTCACTTAATTTAAAAAAAATAATCCGGAAACAACAACCATTTGGAAACAACAAAAATCTGGAAACCTTCAACCTTCAATCCCCTACAGATTCATGTAACCTTCAATCTTCAAACAGATTCATCAACCTTCAATCTTCAATCTTCAAAAAACAAACAACGAATTCAATCTTCAAAAACGAACAACAAACAACAACAACCTTCAATTTCGTTTTTCGTTACTGGGCCTCTACAACGCAGTAAGATCTGCGTTTTTCGTTACTGGGCCTCTACGAATTCTTCTCTTCTCCAGCTGCTCCTTCAAATTCATCTTCTTCTCTTCTTCATCTGCGTTTCTAGGTTTAAACCAATTCGTTTTTCGTTTTTCGTTTCTTGAATGGATTTCCCCTCTTCTGCGTTTTTCATTTCTAGAATGGATTTCCCCTCTTCTTCGTTTGGTTACAGAATCATTTGCTGAGAAAAGGAATTGAAGAATGCTTGAATGGATTTCCCCTCTTCAAGGTTGAACAGAATCATTTGATGAATGATGAAGATGAATGATGCAAGGCTGCGTTTCTGAATGATGATGAAAAATGAAATCTGGGTTTCCAGGGTTGCGTTTCCAAATCCAGTTTTTTTTTTAAAAATTAAGTGGCAATTCTGTATTATATATTTGTAAGTGAGTTAATAATCGCAAAACTCGTGTGGTTCAGTGGTTAGGAGGTGTGGGTGTGAGTAAGTGGTCACAAGTTCAACACCCATTGGTCACAAAAATCTTTATTTTTTAGGGTAATAACTAGTGCCACGTGGCAGCCATATCCATTGGTTGCTGACGTGGCACTGGTGACATAGGAGCTGACGTTGCATGTCAGTGCCACGTGTCACAGAGGCCCAATAATATGGTGACACGTGGCACTGACGTCAGTGCTGACGTCATCAAAGTTAATATTTAACAGAAAAGTTAACAACAGGGGGGTAACTGGAAACAGTTACATTTTGCAGGGTTTGTTTTGAGAGTTTTTCTTTTTGCAGGGGGGTAAATGGATAACAGTGATATTTGCAGGGGGTAAGTGATATTTAAGCAGTAAGAACCATATTTGTGTTATGAAAATAACGAAAACTTGAGTAAGAACAAATACTAGATATCATATAAGATAATAGAGATGAAGAATGGAGAAGACGAGAATGAGAGAGTCTTTGCATTATGCTCTTCAAGTCTCACTTTAAGCTCTCTCGAGGATTCGTCAAGGTGACCCTCTTTTCCCATATTTATTTGTGTTGTGCATGGAGAAGTTGGCTTTGAGCATCCAAAGTAGGGTTGATAGGGGTGATTGGAAACTTGTCAATATCTCGAAGGATGGGCCTGGTTTGTCTCATCTGTTCTTTGTGAGGCGACGACAGAGCAAGAGATGGTGGTTATGGATACTCTAGATACCTTCTGTCAGGCATCTAGATTAAAGGTGAAATTAACAAAATCTAAAGCTACGTGTTCTAGAAGAGTTCAAGAACCAACAAAGTGAGCTATTCAAGCTGTCTCATCTATCCAGTTTGTTGCTAATCTAGGACACTAAATGGGCTCAAGGATGCAAGGCTCGTGGGATTGAAACATGATGATGAGTTCATGACTATTGCTCCACATACTATCCAAAGTTTGGTAAATCAACACACACCACTACCTGTATTCCATAGTGAGGTTCCTGGCAAGTGGATATGGGGAGTTTCTAAGTAAGAAGTTTATGCATGTTCCTCGACTTATGATTGGCTTTAGGCTCAACATAGGAATTGGGATTGGATATGGAAGCTGAAAATTCTTGCTAAAGTTCAGCACTTCATTTGGGCTTGTATACACGAAGCCATCCCAACCAATTGGTTAAGGCACCATTGCAACTTGGCTAATTCAGCCACCTGCCAACGATGTTCGGGAAGGGATGAGGATGTCATGCATTGTTTGAGGGATTGTCCAGACTCTCGTGATATTTGGGCAAATATTCAGTTACTTGAGGCTCCCAGTGTCTTAAGTTATCAGACGCCTAGTACTTGGCTGAAACACATGGCTACTGGCCCAATGAGTTTGAAGTTCACTGTTGCAATAGGATGGATATGAAGTTGGAGAAACAACCTTGTTTTGGGTGATAAAACTTGGAAGGCCAATGTTATGATCCAAAAAATTAACCTCATGACCGAGGACATGGCATTGTTGGCTGCAACAAATTCAGGTGCAGAAAAGAATAGAAGCAAGATCAAATGGCAAGCTCCTCAGTTGGGAAAATTTAAGGATGGAAGTTGTGACCAAAATGGTGCCATTGGTTCGAGCAGATTGATTCCAGACATTGCAAGAAATTGGGTGGCAAGTTTCTCATCAAATGATGGTAATGATGTTGCCCTTATTGCTCAGTTGTTTGGAATTTATAATGGTTTGGTACTTCTCATAAACAACTCGGTGTTGCATGCTGAGTGTGGGACAGACTCCACGAAGATTATAAACCTACTTATGGAAAGACAACATCACTCTTTCCATGCTTATGCTTCTCTGCTAGCAAAAATCACAAGTTTAATAATGGATCATATCCCAGGACTCGCATTTAAACATGTGCTCCATGAAGGCAATGGTTGTGCAAATTTCTTGGCTAAATTGGGGAGGAAATCTACTGTTGGAGTAACAACTTGGATGAAACCTCCTAATGGGCTTCTCTCACTACGCCAGATCTTAAGAAAAAAGCGCCCTATTGGGCAGCGCTCTTGCTATAAGCGTTGCTTTTGCTTAAAACGCGCAGGGAATGGGCATCGCTCCTGCTTAAAGCGCTGCTTTTGGTTAAAATGTGCTTGGGCGATGGGCAGCGCTTTTTATCAAGCGCTGCCTATAGGAGAACGAGGATGGGAGATGGGCAGCGCTTTTTATCAAGCGCTGCCTATAGTAGAACGAGGATGGGCGATGGGCAGCGCTTTTTTAATGAAGCGCTGCCTATAGGAGAACGAAATTGGGCGATGGGCAGTGTTTTTTACAAAAGCGCTGCCTATTACTATTATTTTTTTTTTCATTTCCTCACATTCCCTCGCCCTCAACGTTTCATTTTCCTCTTTCCCTGACTCTCTCACTTTCAGCTCTCTCACTCCGTCCCTCTCACTCCGTCCCTCTCACTCACGTACTCACTCTCTCTCACTTCGTCCCTCTCTCACTTTCAGCTCTCTCACTTCGTCCCTCTCACTCTGTCCCTCACACTCACGTACTCTCTCTCTCTCTCTCTCTCACTTCGTCCCTCTCACCATTTCGTTCCTGCTTCCATCATCTCTCTCCAAACCCCCAAATCTCGTTCGAAAACCCCTCAGCCATTGACGCCATTCTCACGTTGCTCCTTCCCGTGTTTGTGTTGCTGAAGCACCGCTTTCACTCAGTTCGTGTTGTTGCCTCCGCGTGTTTGCTGTCTGTGTTCGTGTTTGCTGCCTCAGTTTGCGATATTTCTGCCTTCGTCATTTCTCTGGTATTCATTTTATATTACTACCCATGTTCATCCGTTGCTTCCTTGTTTGTTGAGTTATTATTATTTTATTTCTGCCTTCGTGTTAATTTGTGATTATTATTGTTGCAAGATATCTATTAAAATTGTTGATTTGGGGTTCATCCTTTGTTTGTTGAGTTAGGGTTTCGTGTTAATTTAGGGTTATTATCTGTTAAAATTGCTGGTTAGAGTAGGTGCTGCTAGTTTGTTAATTTAGGGTTATTAGTTATTCTATTCATTACAATTTTCCTTTTTTCGAACATGCGAATTGTTTGTTAGGTTTTGCGAGTTTGTTTTGTCGGAGCTTCGCGTTCATTGTTCGAGTTCGTCCTGGTTCGAGTGTTCGTTCTACTTGTTCGAGTTCATTGTTGCTTCCACTTGTTCAGGTACTTTTGTTGTTTTCTTGTATTTATTATATGAAGAATGACAATATGGAAGACATCAAAGTCTTTGATTTCTTTAGTTGAAAATAGTTGAATGTCTTAGCTTCAAAAAAATTGTACGTTGTGTGTTTTTCACCTGCAATAGGTTTAAGTTCTCTTATCAGGATTTTATTATAAATATTGGGAAATTATGGATAGAAAGTGGATGTCTGCCAGTCGTCTGTCTAAGGAATATGTCGCTAGAGTGGATTATTTTGTGAAATGTGCTGTTGAACGTTTAGGGACTTCTAGTGATATCAAATGTCCTTGTTTAAGTTGTTGTTATGTAAAATCAGTTAATGCAGAGGAGTTGGCAGGACATTTAAAGGGTTACGGAATTGATCAAAGTTACACTTGTTGGACAATGCATGGTGAGGAAAGAGGTGAATCTTCAAATATGGGTAATAGTACTGATAGATGTGCGTCGGTTGACATCGAAAGACCTACATTTGATGGGGATGAATTTGAAGAGATGGCAAAGGCTGTTGAAGACGATCTTAATGACTGTACTCAAATGTTTGAGAAGTTGATAACGGATGCAGAGACACCGTTGTATTCGGGTTGTACTGAATTCACAAAATTATTGGCTGTGATAAAGTTGTATAACTTGAAAACTTGCCACGGATGGACGGATAAGAGCTTTACGGAATTACTCGCACTATTGAAAGAAATGTTGCCGAAGGATAATGTGCTCCCTTCTCGGACGTATGATGCAAAACAAATGTTAGGGTCCATTGGCTTGAATTATGAGAAGATACACGCTTGTCCCAATGATTGCATTTTATTTCGGAATGAACAGACATTGTTAAAGTCGTGTCCTAAATGTAATGCATCGCGGTATAAAAAGAAAGAATCTGCTCCAGAAAAGGTGTTGTGGTACTTTCCCATAATTCCTTGATTTAGGCGCATGTACCGTAGTTCAGAAGATGCAAAACACTTGACATGGCATGAGGATGAAAGGATTAAAGACGACATGCTACGACACCCGGCGGATTCTCCGCAATGGAAAAAAATTGATATTGATTATCCTGATTTCGGGTTGGATCCAAGAAACCTATGACTTGCATTGTCTGCTGATGGATTTAACCCGCACGGTATTCAGAGTAGCTCCCACGGTACATGGCCCGTGATTTTGGCGATCTATAACTTACCTCCATGGCTTTGCATGAAACGCAAATATATGTTGTTGTAATTGTTAATTTCTGGGCCAAGCAACCAGGAAATGATATTGATGTATACTTGGCTCCTTTAATTGAAGACTTGAAGCTAATGTGGGAGACTGGAGTAGAGGTGGATGATGGGTTCAGAGAATAAAGTTTCACCCTGAGGGCTATGATTTTTGGCACAATTAATGACTTCCCAGCATACGGCAATCTATCTGGGTACAGCAACAAAGGTCAGTGTGCATGCCCTATATGCGAAGATAACACTGATTGGATGTGGTTGGAACATGGTAAGAAGAATATCTACCCTGGTCATCATAGATTTTTGCCATCTACTCATCAGTATCGACTGTTGAAAAAGGCATTCAATGGGAATACCGAAACCCGCAAAGCTCCCAAGGCTTTGACGGGTGAACAACTATTTGAAAAGGTGAAAGATTTTAGGCTAAAGTGCTCTCAGGGTCCCTTATCTTTATTTAAAGTAACGAATTAGTCCTTTATGTTTTTTTTGTCCCAAATAAGTCCTTTATCTTTCAAATTTTTGACACATAAATCCTTTTCCGTTAACAGTGCTGATTTATGTGTCAAAAAAAAGGATTTATGTGTTAAAAATTTGAAACATAAAGGACTGATTTGGGACAGAAAAGGATTTATGTGTCAAAAATTTAAAACATAAAGGACTGATTTGGGACAAAAAAAAGATAAAGGACCAAATCGTTACTTTAAATAAAGATAAGGGACCCCGGGAGCATTTTAGCCAAGATTTTAACATTAAATTTGGGAAGCCTTTTGTAGGAGAGCTTGCCAAACGAGGGTGGAAGAAAAAGTCGATTTTCTTTGAGTTGCCATACTGGAAGTCATTATATGTAAGGCACTTCATTGATGTCATGCATGTTGAAAAAAATGTCTTTGAAAGTGTCATTGGTACCTTACTCAATATGTCAGGAAAGACTAAAGATACCATCAACTCGAGGTTGGACTTGCTTAGTATGGGGTTGAGACCAGAATTGGGTCCGATAAATAAGGGTACACGTACATATCTACCTCCAGCAGCTCATACTCTATCTAAAAAGGAGAAGACCGTGTTTTGTAAGTTTCTACACGGAGTTAAAGTTCCAGAGGGGTACTCTTCAAATGTTACGAACCTTGTATCGATGAAAGACCTCAAGTTAAAGCCTTTAAAGTCCCATGATTGTCATGTTCTAATGGAGAATTTTCTACCCATTGGTATACGATTCATTTTGCCTAAGAAAGTGCGCCGAACCAAACTTTGTTTCTTTTTTAAGGCGATTTAATTTGTAGTAGAATGATTGACCCTGGAAAGTTGTCATCATTGCAAAGAGAAATTACTGTCACTTTGTGTGAGTTTGAGATGTATTTCCCACCTTCATTTTTTGACATAATGATTCATCTAATAGTTCATCTGATTAGAGAGACACAATTGTGTGGCCCATGTTACATGAGATGGATGTATCCGTTTGAGCGTTACATGAAGATATTAAAAGGATATGTGAAAAACCGATCACGACCCGAGGGTTGTATTGTTGAGCGCTACATAGTTGAAGAAGCTATTGAGTTCTGCACCGGCTATCTATCTAGTCTTGAATATTCTGTGGGACTGCCAAGGTCTCGTCGCTTAGGAAAGAACTAGATCAAGCACACTTATATGTTTTGCACAATGATAGTGAGGTTGATTCATATGTTACCAAGCACATGGACATACTTAAGAGTGATCACCCATATAAGGGTCAAGTTTGGTTAACAAAAGAACACAATCGGAGTTTCATATTAGTGTGGCTAAAAGAGCACATTGATTTCGAGTTTGCTATGAATCCTATCTCGATTTCAGAAAGATTGAGATGGTTAGCAAAAGGTCCAAATATACTTGTTTTCTCTTACACCAGCTATCTAATGAACGGGTACACGTTCTATACAAAAAACCATGATGATCAGAGTAAAATGCAAAATAGTGGGGTGACTCTTGTAGCTCAAGCTATGGATACATCAAGTGCCAAAGACAGATATCCCATATACGCGAATATGTCATACTTCGGGGTCATTGAACACATATGGGAGTTGGATTAAAACATGTTTGAGGAGCCTGTGTTTCAATGTAAGTGGGTTGACAATAATAATGGTTTACAGATTGATGAGTCGGGGTTCATGCGGGTGAATTTCAACAAGTTAGGATATAAAGATGATCCTTTTATTTTGGCATCCCAAGCTCAACAAGTGTCTTATGTCACTGATCCAGTTGATATCAATTGGTCCATTGTTTTATTGACAAATAAAAAATGGTGAATGACATTGATGATCAAGCAACCGATGATGATGGTATTGAGGACGACCCTTTCTTCGGGACATCACTACCAATAGTAGGTGTAACACCCTAAATATTTAATTAATTTATTAATTAAGTATTTAGGAATGTAAATTAATTAATTGAATATAATTTAATTATTAGAAATTATATTAATATGTGTAGGTGGTATTAGAAGGTGGAGGTGCCAAATTAGATGGACTTGGGCTTAAGTGAGAAGCCCAAGCCCATGACTCAAGTCATAAGCGAAGTGGCCAAGGCGCCTAGGGGGTTAGGGTTTTGTTGGCTTTTGCGAAATTGAAAGAAAGAGCATAGAGAGAAGAGAGGCGCGCCGTAGAGGGAGAAGAAGAGAGGAGGAGGTCGCAAGCTCCAAGGAGAAAAGAGGAACGGGATCCTGTTGCCGTGGTTCCATTCGTGACCGTCTCTAGGGATCCTATTCTTCAAATTCGAGGTAAGGGGATGTCCTATCAATTCGTATAATGATTCCTATGACAGATTTTAGGTAGTGATGGCCTAAATGAACCATGATCTTGACTAGGTTGCGAAATTCATGTTCTTGTTGTTGCTATATGCGTGATTCATGTTTGTGCTTGGGATTGTTGTTGATTTTGATGGTTGATGTATATGTTTTGACGATTTCAATATGTGTCCTTGATGGTTGTAATGAGTATTGTAATTGATCAAGTAACAATTTGAGAAAACAAGATACATGTGCTGAAATTTTGATGTTTGATGTTGCTGGAAGTGCTCTGGGCGCCAAGGGCGCCAGCGCTGGCTGTGCGCGTGTTGCTGTGTGGCGCTGGGCGCTGAGCGCCCGTGCGTGTGCGAGTGTGTGTTGCGCTGGGCGCTGGGCGCTGAGCGCCAAGGCGCTGGGTGCCAGCGCTGAGCGCCCGTGTGTTGCGTATGGGTGTGTTGCGTTTTGCTGGGCGCCAGGTGCCTGGGCGCTGGGCGCCCATGGCGCCAGTTTTCAGGATGTTCCCAAAATGTTTTCGAAAACTGTTTTCGCTATATCTTTTGACTCGGACATCCGTTTTAAACGTTTCAAAAAGTGTTGGGAAGCTTTTTCAGTTGTCTATCTGTGTGTCCCATTTTTAAAAATAAAAACTTATATTTTCAGAAGGTTGCTGGGCGCCCAAGTGGCTGTCCCCTGGGGTCGTTGCTGTGACATTGAAAACTCGTTTGGTGTCTTTAAAAATTCTCTTCTGCGTATGACCAGTGGTTTTAACGATTTAGTGTCAAAAATGATGATTTTGACGATGATGCCCTTAGTGGCTAGTTAAATGACTGTTTTGCCCTTAGTGGCTAATATTATTTATAATGACGTGTAAATGACTGTTTTGCCCTTAGTGGCTAATATTATTTATAATGACGTGTAAATGACTGTTTTGCCCTTAGTGGCTAATATTATTTATAATGACGTGTAAATGACGATGATGCCCTTAGTGGCTAGTTAAATGACTGTTTTGCCCTTAGTGGCTATTATTATTTATAATGACGTGTAAATGACGATGATGCCCTTGGTGGCTAGTAAATGACGTTTTTGCCCTCAGTGGCTATTGTTTGAGTTGATGATGTTTATGTATAAGTGACGATGAAACCCAGTGACGTTTGAGGCCCGAAAGGCTAAGTGATGTAGTTGTGTGTAAATTGTGAATTGACAGGTGTTGTGCCTCTTGTGAGCAAATTGGTAAGTGACGGGTCACATAGTTGACCGTGATTGTGTGATTTGTGCGTGGTGCATGTTATAGAGTCTCATGCATCCCATGTGCATAAACCCAGTGACGTTTTGAGGCCCAAAAGGCTAAGTGACGATGAGGCCATAATGGCTAAGCGACGTTTGTGAAAAGGTACCTCATGCATATGCCCGCGAGTGGGTTGCATTTCATATGCCTACATGACATAGTGATGAGTTATTGTAGTGACGTGATTGATGATTGTGATGTGATTAATTTAGAGCTGTGACTTGACTTATTATTTATCATATGATTTATTATATGAATTGAATTGGACTCACCCTTCTGTTTGAATGTTACCCCCATGCGGTAACGTGCAGGTGATTGCGAGTGAAGGACTAGGTACCTTCACTAATTCGAGTCGAGTCGTCACGCTCTGATACGTAGCACTCAGGGGGGACGAACTTAATGTTATGATTGATTTTGGTTGTTATGTTTTGTTGACAATTCGGTTTTATTTTGTTATTCCGCTGCGTAGTTGATTTTATTGACGTTAAGTTTTATTGCGATGATAACTGTGGTATTGAGATTCGCCTTTTAGTGATGTGCTACGTAATACATGGTTATTATGTTTTTGAGCTGTTTTATTGAGAAGTGTGGTTTTATTGAAGCATGTGTAACATTCCTCGTGCGAAACAAAATTTTGAAAACTCTGATATTTTTCTAAATTAGATTAATGGGTAGAAAAGGGGTGTTACATTAGTGGTATCAGAGCGGTTCGGTCTGTCCGGCCAATGTTGTCCTGTCATAGTGTCTTATGACAATAGATTAGTACTAAATTCTTGGTTTGTGCTGCAGTGATAGTTTGAAATGGCTGGGAGAAACGACGCTGCTCTTGCTGCTGCATTGCAGGCTATGGCTCAGGCTGTGCAGGGTCAGCAGAATGCTGGGGATAACGCTGGTTTTCGGAGTCTGACTACCTTCCAGAGGGAGAACCCGCCCACCTTTAAGGGCAAATATGATCCAGATGGTGCTATGGCTTGGTTGTAAGAGATCGGGAGAATTTTCAGGGTGATGGACTGCACTGTTGAGCAGAAGGTCCGTTTTGGTACCCACATGTTAGCCGAGGAGGCCGACGACTGGTGGTTGGCTACTAGGCAGAGGTTAGAGACTGTTCAGGAAGAGATTACTTGGGAGGTATTCAGCAGGGAATTTCTGAGAAAATATTTTCCTGAAGACGTCCGAGGAAAGAAAGAGATAGAGTTCTTGGAACTGAAACAGGGTGGTATGTCTGTGACTGCATATGCGGTGAAGTTCGTGGAACTGGCAAAATTTTATCCACACTACAGTGAGGCTACAGCTGAATTTTCTAAATGCATCAAGTTCGAGAATGGGTTGAGGCCTGATATTAAAAAGGCCATTGGTTATCAGAAGATTCGGGTGTTCGCTGATCTGGTTGACAGTTGTAGAATCTTTGAGGAGGACAGTACTGCTCATTACAAAGCTACTTCTGAGAAAAAGGGTAAGTTTCAGAGTCGAAGCAAGTCGTATGAGGTTCCTGCGGGTAAGAGTTATCAGAAGGCTGCTGGAGGTAAGAGTTCTAGTGGGGGAGATGCCCCTGCTAGCATTGTCTGTTATAAGTGTGGCAAGCCTGGCCACAAGAGTACTACATGCAGGACTGATGAGAGGGTTTGCTATCGCTGTGGTAAAAAGGGGCATATGGCGGCCGAGTGTAAGGTTAAGGATGTGGTGTGCTTCAACTGTGGTGAGTCTGGGCATATCAGTACGAAGTGTACAAAGTCGAAGAAGGAAAGGTCTACTGGGAAGGTGTTCGCATTGGCAGGAGAGGAGCCTGATGAGAAGGATGGTCTGATTAGAGGTACGTGTTTTATTAATGGTACTTCTCTGAAGTCTCTTATTGATACTGGTGCTACCCATTGCTTTATATCTGTTGATTGTTGTAAAAGATTGGGTCTTGTTTTATCTGCTATGTGTGGGGATATGGTTGTCGATACTCCTGCGAAGGGGTCGGTGATTACGTCCTAGGTGTGTTCCCAGTGTCCCGTGTCGATCTTCGGCAGGGACTTTATTGTGAATTTTGTTTGCTTGCCGTTGAGAGGTCTGGATGTAATCTTAGGCATGGACTGGTTAGAGAATAATCACGTTCATATCAACTGTCGTAGCAAGTCGGTCAGTTTCGGGGAAGAAGATTCTATTTTGGTATCTGCTGGTCAGTTGAAGAAGTTGAAGAAAGAAGGAGTTCAGCTTTTTGCATTGATGGCATCGTTGTCTGCTGAGAGTCAGGCTGTTATTGAAGAACTGCAAGTGGTACGCAAGTTCCCTGAGGTTTTTCCTGATGAAATTCCGGGTGTGCCGCCGGAGAGAGAAGTTGAGTTTTCGATTGATCTTGTACCTGGTACGAGGCCTGTGTCTATGGCACCGTACAGGATGTCGGCGTCTGAATTGTCTGAGTTGAAGACGCAACTTGAAGAATTGCTTGAGAAGAAGTTTGTGAGACCGAGCGTGTCACCGTGGGGAGCTCCGATATTGTTAGTGAAGAAGAAAGATGGGAGCATGAGGTTATGCGTAGACTATCGTCAGTTGAATAAGGTAACTATCAAGAATAAGTATCCGCTTTCGAGGATCGACGATCTGATGGATCAGTTAGTGGGTGCCCGTGTTTTCAGCAAAATTGATTTAAGGTCCGGATATCATCAGATTAAAGTGAAGGATGAGGATGTTCAGAAGACAGCGTTCAGGACAAGGTATGGGCATTATGAATATTCAGTGATGCCGTTCGGTGTGACCAATGCTCCTGGTGTATTTATGGAATATATGAATCGTATTTTCCATAATTACCTAGATCGGTTTGTGGTGATCTTCATAGATGACATTCTAGTTTATTCTAAGTCGGAAGAAGAGCATGCTGAGCACCTGAAGACAGTGTTAGAAGTTCTGAAAGAGAAAAAGTTGTATGCTAAGTTATCAAAGTGTGAGTTCTGGCTGAAAGAGGTGAGTTTCCTTGGGCACGTGATTTCTGGTAATGGTATTGCGGTTGATCCGGCAAAAGTGGAGGCAGTATTGGAGTGGGAGGCCCCGAAGTCCGCAACAGAGATTAGAAGCTTTTTGGGTTTGGCTGGGTACTACAGGAGGTTCATCGAGGGTTTTTCCAAGTTGGCCCTTCCGTTGACTCAGTTGACTTGTAAGGGTAAAGTTTTCGTGTGGGATGCTCGGTGTGAGGAAAGTTTTACGGAACTGAAAAAGAGATTGACAACGTCGCCTGTTTTGACGTTGCCTAATCCGGAAGAACCGTTTGTTGTATATTGTGACGCTTCGAAGATGGGTCTTGGTGGTGTGCTGATGAAAGATGGGAAAGTCGTTGCGTATGCGTCGAGGCAATTGCGGGTTCATGAGAAAAACTACCCTACGCATGATTTGGAATTGGCTGCTGTGGTATTTGTGCTTAAGATTTGGAGGCACTACCTTTATGGGCGCTGGGTGCCAGGCGCTGAGCGCCCGTGCGTGTGCGAGTGTGTGTTGCGCTGGGCGCTGAGCGCCCGTGTGCGTGTGTTGTGTGTTGCGCCAAGGCGCTGGGTGCCAGCGTTGGGCGCTGAGCGCCCGTGTGTTGCGTATGGGTGTGTTGCGTTTTGCTGGGCGCTGGGCGCCCATGGCGCCAGTTTTCAGGATGTTCCCAAAATGTTTTCGAAAACTGTTTTCGCTATATCTTTTGACTCGGACATCCGTTTTAAACGTTTCAAAAAGTGTTGGGAAGCTTTTTCAGTTGTCTATCTGTGTGTCCCATTTTTAAAAATAAAAACTTATATTTTCAGAAGGTTGCTGGGCGCCCAAGTGGCTGTCCCCTGGGGTCGTTGCTGTGACATTGAAAACTCGTTTGGTGTCTTTAAAAATTCTCTTCTGCGTATGACCAGTGGTTTTAACGATTTAGTGTCAAAAATGATGATTTTGACGATGATGCCCTTAGTGGCTAGTTAAATGACTGTTTTGCCCTTAGTGGCTAATATTATTTATAATGACGTGTAAATGACTGTTTTGCCCTTAGTGGCTAATATTATTTATAATGACGTGTAAATGACTGTTTTGCCCTTAGTGGCTAATATTATTTATAATGACGTGTAAATGACGATGATGCCCTTAGTGGCTAGTTAAATGACTGTTTTGCCCTTAGTGGCTATTATTATTTATAATGACGTGTAAATGACGATGATGCCCTTGGTGGCTAGTAAATGACGTTTTTGCCCTCAGTGGCTATTGTTTGAGTTGATGATGTTTATGTATAAGTGACGATGAAACCCAGTGACGTTTGAGGCCCGAAAGGCTAAGTGATGTAGTTGTGTGTAAATTGTGAATTGACAGGTGCTGTGCCTCTTGTGAGCAAATTGGTAAGTGACGGGTCACATAGTTGACCGTGATTGTGTGATTTGTGCGTGGTGCATGTTATAGAGTCTCATGCATCCCATGTGCATAAACCCAGTGACGTTTTGAGGCCCAAAAGGCTAAGTGACGATGAGGCCATAATGGCTAAGCGACGTTTGTGAAAAGGTACCTCATGCATATGCCCGCGAGTGGGTTGCATTTCATATGCCTACATGACATAGTGATGAGTTATTGTAGTGACGTGATTGATGATTGTGATGTGATTAATTTAGAGCTGTGACTTGACTTATTATTTATCATATGATTTATTATATGAATTGAATTGGACTCACCCTTCTGTTTGAATGTTACCCCCATGCGGTAACGTGCAGGTGATTGCGAGTGAAGGACTAGGTACCTTCACTAATTCGAGTCGAGTCGTCACGCTCTGATACGTAGCACTCAGGGGGGACGAACTTAATGTTATGATTGATTTTGGTTGTTATGTTTTGTTGACAATTCGGTTTTATTTTGTTATTCCGCTGCGTAGTTGATTTTATTGACGTTAAGTTTTATTGCGATGATAACTGTGGTATTGAGATTCGCCTTTTAGTGATGTGCTACGTAATACATGGTTATTATGTTTTTGAGCTGTTTTATTGAGAAGTGTGGTTTTATTGAAACATGTGTAACATTCCTCGTGCGAAACAAAATTTTGAAAACTCTGATATTTTTCCAAATTAGATTAATGGGTAGAAAATGGATGTTACAGTAGGGGAAAGAGAGGATGTTGTGTATGTTAGAAAGGATCATAGTGAGGGAATTACGATTCGTCAAAAACAAAGTACCAAGAAGCAGATTGCAAATAAAATTATATCCAAGAAAAGGAAAAGGTAATATAGACTTACATCAAATGCATTTTTACATAGTTTTCATCTTCTTGACTGATTATTAATTTTTTTGTTGGTCTTTTGGATAATCATAACAATAACAATGATTATTCATCTTATTGACCGGTTATTTACATAGTTTTCATCTTCTTGACTGGTTATTTATTATTCTTGACTGGTTATTTATTTTATTGCAGGTCAGATGGCAGATCATAGTGGGAATGATAGTGGGCATGACAGCGATCATGAGAGTGATGTTGGAGACTATATCAGGAAGCAGGCTCCCCATGGAATGACTGTCAAAAAAAATATCATCGGTCGGATAAATAAAGGAAAAAGACCCTTATCATTAAGTTACTAATTACTAATTAACTTAATTCAATACTTGGTTTTAATTGTTTGTTAACTAATTTACTAATGATATAATGCAGGTCGAGTGGAATGTTAAGGGTCAGCCAATTGGAAGAAATGGCACACAGTTGATTACCTTCGTTGGTAGTAAGGTAAAACAAATGATACCAATTACAATCACTAATTGGAATGACGGAAAAAATGCCGTTTTGAGGAAACAAAAAGAGGAGTTCTGGTTAACAATACAGGTATATAATTTTATATCTCTTTAGTTATCTTATTTAATAATTTTGTAACCATATATATTTATATCATTTTCATTGAATATGTGTAAGCAGAAATTTTTTGATGTGGATGGGTCTCAAAAAGCCTGGTTAATGAAGGAAGCTGGAAAGTTACATCGGAATTTTAGGACTAGTCTAACAAATAAATGGCTGAGAGATCATAGTGGAAACATTAGATGGGAGCCTCCACCACTATATAGTGGAGTTATTACAAAGGAGGATTGGGGTATATTTGTTAGGAAACGCACCGAAGATCCAGAATTCTTGGTTAGTACTATAATCTATTAAGTTATAATTTAAAATATATTTGACAATTATATATTGTGCATTAATGTATACTTATCTCTCTAAATAGAAAGCAAGCCAAGAGAATCGAGAGAGAGCTTCTGGTTGTGAGTACCCTTATAGAGTCGGTGCTAGTGGATATCAAATTATTGAAGAAAGATTGGTAAGACACAATAAGCTTGATTTCTTTTTGTTTAATGAATCTTTTGATTTATAATTTCTTAACATTTGGTAAATTTAAATATAGTTGGAGGAGAGTGGGAAAGATCGTACTAAAGAAAGTATTGAGCGGCATGTTTTGTGGGTGGAAGCCCGACAAAATAAGGATGGGGAGATTGTGGATCCCAAAACTAAGGAGGTGACTCATAGAATTGTAAGTATTTCCAAAACTTTTAAAACTTTTATGATCTTTGTAATGTATAATAATTTTATTATACTTTTGTTTGTGAATTAGGAAACCATATCACAGTCTGTGTCACAGGGAGAGATCACTGGTTGCTCTGAAAAGGAAATCCTTTCTCGTGCCTTGGAAATGGAAGAATACTCGGGTCGTACAAGGGGTTGTGGATTTGGCGTTAATCCAACCCACTAACTTGGACCAAAGAAGCAAACTCATGATGAGCATCATGATTGTCAACAAAGTAGAGAGTTGCGACTAATGTATGAAGGTCTAAGGGCTGAACTTAGTGATTTCAAACTGCAATATGGGTTGGTTTCGGCGCCTGCGGTACCATCCCCTGCCACAAACAGCGCACGAGATAGCTGCACCATTCCGTCAACTAAGGTATTAATTGTTTTTTTACAATAAATAAGGAATTAATTATTAAACTCTCTTTCTTATTACATCAAATAATATCTTTATTATTTTTTGTTTATAATTGATTTAGGACAACAATGAGTGTGAGTGTGAATTGTATACGTCAAACCCACATCAAATGGTTGCAATAGGCTTCATATGTAACCAATTGGGTCCATTGATGCACAATTTACCCCTACCTCCAGATCATCTTAGAGTCAGAGTTGACTGTGCAATTGTGGGGGATGCACCATTGCTTGTTTCAAATGTTAGTATAGATTTACTGATTGTGCAAGATGCAGTTGGTACCTTTGTGGCATGGCCAACACACATTGTCGTTGTAAGTGACAATATATTTGTAACTAATTATTATTTTTTATCATATATTGTGTGTTCACTAAGTAATTATTTTTTAATATATAGGTATGCCAAAATGCAAAATCTAGGGGCAAAAGTGTTGGCAAGACAAAATCTACTAGCAAGAAAGTGTCTCGGTCTGGCCCTTCTACACAAAATTCTCAGCCCGCCCCTCCTTCAAAAGTGACTCAACCCTCCCCTCCTCCAAAAGTGACTCAGCCCTCCCCTTCTCCAATTATGTCCCAGTCTCATCCCTCCGCCTCTTCCATTAATGATTATAAGATGTCTGGTTATGCCGAAATGCACGCGGAATTCAGGATGACTGAGGCAACCCCGTTTCAATTAGAGATGGATGACCAAATTTTTGGGAATTTAGGTCAAACACTGACGATCACACGTGAGGATATTGATGATGTATGTAAATTGAAGTAGGCAACCAGTTCTTCTATTAGAGCATATGTCAGGTATGTATGTAATTTATTATTTGACATCATTGAATTTTTTTATTATATCGTTAATTTAATTTGTATATATATCTAATTATAGGTACTTGTACGAGGACATTTTGGTCCCTTTGGAACAGACACAGATTTGTGTTCTTGTGTCCGGATAATACACACCTACGTGAAGTGTCCCCGAAGCTGCGTAATTATGAGACGCTTGTGGAACAAAACAAGACAGAGGTTAAAATTATATCACTCAACGCTTTTGGGAAGCTCAAAGTACAAGCTTTGATACCATGTTTTTGGCACCGTACGTGTCTCTTACGGTGAGAGATTTAATCCATTCTTATATAACATGCATTTTTTAAATACTAGTCAATTACTTATTCAAAATTTTATTTTGTAGGCAACATTGGTTGCTGTTAGCAATAAATCCTAAGAAAGATACGGTGTGCTTCATTGATTCATTGCATGGTCATTTCAACAACTACCCCGAGTTGATCGAGACATTTAATAAGTGTGTGTATTTCGATCCCTCTGCATATTTTTTAGTTTTACTTATATACGTATGTATTTCGAATAATATAGTTATATGACAATGTGTTCAGTTGTTTGAAAACATATTGGGAATTGGAACAATCAATGACCAAATGGATACCAATAGATGTAAGTTTGTAATCAATGTTCTTATATATTTAATTACATTATTTTGTGAAAAAATGTATTAAATTAAATTTAACAATTAACTAATCTTTTGTATTGTAGTGTCCAAAACAACCCAATAGCAATGATTGTGGGTATTATGTAATGAAATTTTTGAAGAAAATTATTACCCACACTAGTGCAAAATTAGCTTTAAAAAGCACTATTTTGAATCGGTTGTTTGAAGAAAATTTTTGAAGAAATTATTACCCACACTAGTGCAATTAAATGGAAGTGTGACAGATTTTTTTAGACATTTAGAATCGGTTGTTTAAACAACCGATTCGAAATGTGACAATTTAGACATTTGGAATCGGTTGACTGAATAACCGATTCCGAATAGCTACATTCAGAATCGGTTCTTTAAACAACCGACTCAAAAAGTCTGTTTCATTATTAAAAAATTTCACGATCCCTTCCTTGTTTTTCAGTTTCCCTCTCGCAGGTTTCCCACATCCCTCTCAAACCCTAGCTCATTTTCGGTTTCCCTCATCCCTCTCACACGTACGCCTCCTCTCACTCTCTTTTCAGTTCTCACTCTCAAATTTTCTTCTCTCTCTCGAAGCCTCCTCTCACTCTCGCACTCCATCACCGTCGCCACAAAACCCTCTCACCGTTCACCATCAACCACTCACCGTCGCCACCAAAACGCAAAACCCTCTCACCGTTCACCACCACCACTCACTGTCGCCACCACAAAGACCCGAAGACCCGATCCAGAGAACCAGGGAACCAGAGAACCAGACGGCGCAACACGAAGTCGAAGGATCAACGAACACGGAAACCAGATCGACGAACACGAAGCCGAAGGATCAACGAACAGGAAGACCAGATCCACGAGAAAGCCACGAAGCACAAACCCACGAAGAACGAGAAAGCCACAAGGCTCGTGCAGGTTCCGTTTATCTCTCTCAAGTGATCAGATCTCAAGAAAATGGCGCATTCATAGTATCTCAAGCCTGAACTTTCTTACAAGCTGAATAATTGCTAATGTAGTTGTTGCCTGGCTAATGCATCAATAATAATTGCAGCATGTTGACACCACGCTTCGAGGCTTATCTCCGGAAGAAGCAAAGAAACATCCTTATATTGCATCTATGGGTGTCTACGTGTTTAGAACCGAGACCCTGCTGGAACTATTATTAAGTTGTGGGAAGAAATGGATACAACATTGGCATCGAGTTATCTTGAAGGAACAGAGGTGTGACGATTCTTTCCCCACTCTTGTGTTTTATTTGTACTTATTATTTATATGATTTTGGTTTTCTTTTAATGTTCTTTACTAAGGCTGAGGCTGATTCAGTTCAATTATTATATTACCAAAATAGGGTTCAAATGTTAATACTGAGAAAGAATCCAAGGAAAGTTGTGAACATGATTTTAGATTGGATGAAGAAATTGGAATTTACTGCACCAGATGTGGCTTTGTGAAAACAACTATAGTAGACGTTTGTCCACCCATTGTAAGTCAATTGACGTTTACTGCACTATTTCAATTAAAAGCCATATAATGTTAATTATATTCTCCATATTTGGTTAGATATTGTCTATTGCCTCAGTAAGAATATGATAACTTAGTTCAAATATATTGACAGGCGGAAAGTCCAAGATGGCACAAAGAGGAGAAGCAATGTTGTGGAGAACAAAACTCAGTGCGAAAGGCTAATGGTGATGAAAACAATGATGATATACATGTGCTCTCCACTCATGCTTCCAGTGATGAATCACCAACATCTAAAGAAATTGAAAATGACAATGTTTGGGAATTGATTCCCGAGATTATCAGAGAAAAGATGCATGTACACCAAAAGAAAGGATTTGAGTTTCTTTGGCAAAACATTGTTGGCTCAATGGAACCAAAACTCATGAAATCAGAATCCAAAAAAATAGGTGGTTGTGTAATATCTCATGCACCTGGAGCTGGAAAAACTTTTCTCATAATACTTTTCTCATGCACCAAACCTTATATACCATCAAATGCCATCTAAACGCTGCAGAATCAAAGGTAAGAATAAGAGAAATTAAATAAGTAAATCCTAATTAGAGAATGACTAATTCTTTCAAGACTAAACAAGATCCATCAGCTTCTTATTTGTTCTATATTGCTCAAATTTTCTATCAAGTGAAAGAATTTTTCTAAAAGAATTTACTTGTTAAAGTTTTTTCTGAAAGAACTTACTTGTTTCGGTTTGTAGGTTGCTTCCTATGAGTTTACTACCTTAACTTGCATCACAGGTATAATTCCGTTCTCTTTCTCAACATTTTAGTAAGCGTTTTTTACGATTTCGTTTTCTCTTGGTTCTGAATTTTAATGATGGCCATATTAGTTGTTCTGTTCTTTTCTGAATTTTATTGGTTCTGTTCTGAATTTTATGATGGCCATATATGCTTATTTACATGTTTTTGTCATATATGCTTATTTTACATGTTTTTTTCTGAATTTTATTGAAACATACCATATATGCTTATTTACATGTTCTGTTATGAATTTGTTCTGTTCTGTTCTTATTCATCAAAAAGAGTGAAACATACCATATATACATCTGTTTCTTGCACAGCTTAATCAGATTTACATAATATGTTTGTACATTTTCATAATTAGAGAATGTATGCATGACATAGATATTTGAACTTAATGAACAGGTAAAAGTTCCAGTGATAGTTGTTGGTTGTAAGCTTGATTTGAGAGATGAAAATCAGCAGGTGAGCCTAGAACAGGTGATGTCACCAATAATGCATTAGTTCCGAGAGATTGAAACTTGCATCAAGTGTTCAGCATCTAGGCATATCCAGGTAACTTTGATTCATACTATTGCAATCAAATTCCTACTTGTTTTGAACACGTATTTTAAAGCTGCCAATATATTATATCTGGATTTTGTTTCATATAGTTGTAATTTAATTTTCTTGTTGAAGGTTCCTTAAGTTTTCTCCTATGCACAAAGGCTGTACTTCATCCAACAGCTCCATTATTTGAAAGGAAAAGGAAGAAGAGGAAGCTGAAAAGAGAAAGGAAGAAGAGGAAGAGAGAGAAAGAAGAACGGAAGAGGAGGAAGATTAGTAGCATTTGTTGAATTTCCTTTATTTGTTGAATTTTAGAGATTAGTAGCATCTTAGATCAAATCAGTATTCTCTTCATGATTTGAAGAAAATGTTATGCAATATATTGTGTTTTATTTTGAACATTGATTTGTTTTGTGGTTCATTAATTAAGCATTTCATTGTGATTCACTCAATTTTGGGTTGTTTTTGTATCTAGTAATGAGTGTTGTTGCTGAATCTGTAGAGAACAATAGTAGCATTTGGTGAATGTAACAATTGGTGGCTTGTTTTTATAATTTTTTTTTTAAAATAGGGACATTTTGAATCGGTTATTTAAAGAACCGATTTTAAATGTTTGTTTTTTAAGCATTTTGAATCGGTTGTTTAAATAACCGATTTAAAATGTCATATTTTGAATCGGTTATTTAACCGATTCAAAATGTCCCTACATTTAGAATCAGCAGTATTCGAATCGGCAAATAACCGACTCCAAATGTGCTAAATAACCGATTTAAAAGGCCTTTTTTGCAGTAGTGACAACCAAATGACTATTCCCCGACAGGTATCTACTTAGAATTCTTTTTGATTTGGATATAATAGTTAATTCCATTTAACCATTTCAATTCTAATTTTATTTATTTATATAATTTCAGTATTTTCCTGATTGTCGGGTGAGGACATATTCTAGATGAGCAGCTACTTGAGCTTAGGGGAGAGTGGTGCCGTTATGTCTCCCATTTTTTTTGATTTTGGATAGAATGTAATACTGTAGGTTGTTAGAGTTTGATTTGGATACATATAGATAAGCTAGTTTTGGTTCATATTGTAAGTTTAGCTAGTTTTGGATACATATGAATTGGATAATAACTTGTTAGCTAGTTTGTTTTGGTTTATCTTGTTGGGTATATTTGTGCATATTTGTGCATTTGGATATATATATAGCTAGTTTGTTTTGATTCTGGTGTATTGTAATTTGTTGGTTTTGCTGAGAAATAGAATTGGAATAAATTGGAATGAATTGGGAAACAAGTGTTTAATTCATTAACCAACGCTTGTTTTGATTCTGGTGTATTTGGATATAATTTGATTTGGATACATATAGCTAAGTTAGTTATGTGTGATTTTGCTAGTTTACTTGCTGAGAAATAGAATTGGAAGGAATTTGGAAACAAGGAAAACAAACAAAAACAGGGAAAAAAAATTACACAATAGGCAGCACTTGTAGGACAAAGCGCTGCTCATTGCCTTAGCGCTTTTAGGAATGGGTAGGCGCTACCCATTCGTAAAAGCGCTAAGGAAATGAGCAACGCTTTGTCCTACAAGCGCTACCCATTGGTTAGCGCCTTTTGGGAATGAGCAGCGCTTACGCTAAAAAGCGCTGCCCATTCCCAAAATGCGCTAACATGATGAGCAGCGCTTTACCCAGGAGCGCTACCCATGGATATCAATGAGCAGCGCTTTAGAAGCGCTGCCCATTGTTGGAGTGGAATCAGCAGCGCAAAGTTTAGCAGCGCTCAAAAGCGCTGCCCATGGCTAAAAAAAAGCGCTACCCATGGCTAAAAAAAAGCGCTGCCCATCCCCAAATCTGTTGTAGTGTCTCTTTGCTTAGCATTGATGCTCTCGGAATCTAGTTGGCCTTTGTAGCTTTTTTCTTTTCTTTGTATAACTTTCACAAAAAAAAAACCACAAATTGAATAGAAACCGGAAATTCTCGGGAGACTAATATTCCCCCATCGCCACTAACACCGCCTATAAAAAAAAAGAATAGAAATGGGAAATTCAAATGTTGGAAAAGTATATACATATAAAACTAGTAAAAACCATATTTTGTGTAAAAAAAAAAAGTAAAAAACATATTTATTAACCTTTCCTAACAAAAAATAGTTAACAAATCTGTAATTTTTCACAAAAATAACTTGTAGTCATTCACGTGTTACAATATTTTTTTTGAGGACAAGGTGTTACAACATTATTTTTTTTTATGGGAAAGGTGTTACAACATTATTATACAACTTAAAAGTTGTACATTGTTACACACACAAAAACAGGCTGTACATGAAAAAAAAAACAGGCTGTATATGAAATTTGCAAATTAATTAGAAAATTGAAACTGCAAGAAATAATGGAGAATTAAGTTTCTCAACAAATAACAAATCATAAATTTTGTAACCGTTGAAAAAATTACTTCGATGTTATTTTTTTTTATCAAATAATTACTTCCATGTTATGTTGAAACTTCTTAATAGAAACAATTAGGCAAGGATATCGCTTGTCACGTGGTTCTTTCATTATTGTCTTTTTTTGACGAAATCTTTCATTAATGTTGGACAAGATATAGTTGTCAAAGACTCAAAGATACATATTGCCTCTATTTTATTAGTTGGTAGATGTTGATATTGACATTGATATCTCCTTCTTAATATCTTTAGAGTCATGACTCATTATGTTATCTAAATAAATTATTATAGTATTTTTCAATATAAAAAAAGCATTTCATAGCATTGAAAATCAGCTCTATATTTAATGATTTAATGAAAATTTTAAAAATACAAGCAAACCCAGACAGAAATCTCCAACACAGTGTTGATTTGATAACAAACACATATTGAGATACTTAAGAAGTTGGCTAAAACAAAATTCAAGAATCACATCAACACACTCAAAGTCAAATACTAGGTCGTACCTATACTCCATCCACCTAACCTTTCATTAATTAAGGAGGTAAAACAAACTCTGAACATGTAAAATACTCTTAGCACCAACCATTTAGATTTTAATTTTGTCACAAAAAAAACCATTTAGATTTTAATATTTGTAATTTAATACTAATAATATATAAATAATCCCCGCATTGGGTACGGAGAAACGTTAAAACTCTGGGGCAGCTGTCCTGTCCCTCGAGGCACCTACAATGAGCGAGTGATTAGTCACTGCTGTCCGTGCGGTGGATACCCGGGTTTACCCAAAAAAATATAAATAACTTTTTGTCAAAAAAAAAATATAACTTCTAATACACATCATAGAATTTTGCCTCAAAATAAAATTAATGTTTCTGATTTTTATCATCATTACTTTTAAATGAAAGTACTTAATTATTTATTGATATATGTTATTCATATACAATCTATATAAATGTATTTTATATATCATAATATAAAAAGTAAATAATTCAATACTAGTATGTCCAAAAATAAAATGGGGTCATTGCTCAAAAGGCTCAAAGGAAATTAAGTTATCATCATGTATAACCTGCAAATTCATTCTCTCTTTTAGGTCTTCTATTTTTGTTTCATTTGTATGGGTATATAAATAAAAATAAATTTAAATCACTAATTTTTTTTTCACCAATAAGGCAAAATAACACTAGAACAGATGATTCATTTTTTTTTTCACATACCTGATAATTTTGTCCGTACATTGAAAAGGCATTTTAATATACTTAAATAAATATATTAAAAACAATTTTCAATAATACCAAAACTTTAAACAAAAAACAACAAATTTATAAATAGGAATAAGAACACTTTTGTTCTGTTTCCCTTTCCCATTTCACTTTATTTTTCTCAGGCTCACACACACACACACACATGGCCTTTCTGTCTTTTATTATCATCATCACTTGGTTGCTTGGTTGGTGAGCCCCACCCAGTAGCCATCTCTAGTTCTCTACAGCTCCTACAACTCTCTCTCTCTCTCTCATTCACACACACAGCTCATCAAAAAGTCACAACACTGAACTTTAGTTTTTAGTTTCCATTTATAAACTCATTTCCATGTATTCACATTCACATTCACTGTAGAAAATATTAAGAAAAAAAAAGAAATGAATATAGCATAGCATCAACATCCACCACTATCAATCATTAACTATCTAAGACTTGACTTCCAATTTTTCTCTCTCTATTTTAGAGTCACTGTCTTTTAGATTTAGCTAAAGTGAAAACCAATGAGGGTGATTTTCTTGAAGATTATTGGTATCTACAAGGCTTCTTCTTTTGTTGGTTCAAGTTTGAAGCTATCTTGAGGTGTGCATGGTGTTTGTGTTTTCAGTTTCAGGAAATAAGTGGCTGCTGCTGAAATTCTCAATTTTTTTCTTCCTTCAAGGTAAAAGTTATCTTTGCTTGTCTTGTGTTTGGTGAAATCACTGAATGAAATTTAGATGGGTCATGGATCTTGATACTTAGAATCTCAAATTTGATGTACAGCATTGATTTCAGCTTCAGGTTTTATTGTTCTCCTAATAATTATCCATAAACCCCACCTAATTACTTCTTAATTGTTGGTGAGATTTGGTTGATTGTGGGAAGAGAAGAATCAAAAGAAGGTTGCCAAGTCTTTATACCTCTTTGGCTTTGCTTTTTCATAAGGGTTCTTGTTGAGAGAAAAAAGAGCAGCATTTTGCAACGGTTGAAATTTTCAAAGTTGCTTTAATATTACTACCCCAAGCGAATATTTCTCTTTATCAAAGCAAAACGTGCCTCCAAGTTTCCATTTTTATGACCCCCTTTGAAGAAATTTATTGCATTTCCTTCGGTTACAATCTGATAATCAAGTATTCATTGATGGGGTTTATATCTTTGATTCCATAGTGAGAGAATATCAGATACACAAAGAGTCACATTGAGCTGAATTTTCAAAACTCTCATCCATGGGGCTTCCTCTTCCAAGCCTAGTGATATTTGTTGTTGTTCTTCTTTTGTGTTTTGAATCAATTCCTCATGTTAGGGCTCAATCTTCTTCAAATAGGGGAAAAAAGGCCTTAGATGCACTGCTTCAACAATATGCTTACAAGGCATTGGTGAATCCAAAAACAGGTACTATTTACAATGCAAATAAACTTCCTTCAAATTTGACTGGGATTGAGGTTTCAGCATTGAGATTAAGGAGTGGTAGTTTAAGAAGAAAAGGCTACCAAATGTACAAAGAGTTTGATATTCCAATTGGACTTATTGTAAATCCTTATGTAAAAAGATTGGTTTTGGTGTATCAAAATCTAGGTAATTGGTCCAGCAAATACTACCCATTGCCTAATTACACTTATTTGGCTCCAGTGTTGGGACTACTAGCTTATGATGCTTCAAATTTGTCAGCTACAAATTTATCAGAACTTGATATAAATGCATCTGGGGACCCCATTTTGGTCAAGTTTCAAGATGTAAAACCAGTTCCTCATGGTACTATTGCAAAGTGTGTTTGGTTTGATTTGAAGGGTTCTTCTAATTTCAGCAATGTAAAAGGAGGAAACACATGTTCTACTTCCCAACAAGGTCATTTCTCTATAGTAGTTAAGTCTCCAGCACCACTCTTTCCTGCCCCTGCTGGTGCTCCTAAAGGGGGGCCACAAGGAGGTGAGAAGAAGAGTAAGAAAGTGTGGATTATTGTTGGTTCTGTGGTGGGGGGACTATTATTGTTGGTATTGTTGTCATTTCTAGTTTTGTGGATAAAGAATTACAAACAAAAGAAGAAAATGCAAGGTATGGAAAGAGCTGCTGAGGTTGGAGAACCTCTTCAAATGGCTTCTATTGGAGATACAAAAGCACCTGCTGCAACTGTTACAAGAACACAACCTACCCTTGAACATGAATATGCTCCTTGACACAATATTTTTGCACAATCTTCAGTTGCTGTTTATGCTCTCATATTCAAGTTAGTTTACTTTAGTCAGAAATTTATCTAATCACACCTTTTTCTTCTGGTGCCACTTCCTTCCCCCTTTGTTTGCTTCACATAGGATTTTTATGTAAATCTGTTTTATCTTTTTGTTTTGTTTTTTTATGATTCATTGTTGTGTGAATTTAGCAGTCAAAACTCAAAAGTGTTGATTATTATGCCATGAATTTGGTTGTTCCATTGACAAAGAATAAAAATTGTAGTACCTACTTGGGTTATTTAACTTGTTTTTTACTTTTCTTTTCATTGGTTGAAAGTTTATAATAATAGCTTCATATAAATGTTATGATCACACTGCTACCAGTTCCTATCATTCCTATTCATTCATTTAAGTGAGGGGGACACCCAATATCTCGATGTCATAAAACCTTGTTCATGTGAAGCACACTTGAAAATTCTGTGTGCTCTCTTCTGCTATGCCTCTCTGGCCATTCTACTTTTTTCCTCAGCTTAGAAGAAATGACAAACAAAAACCACGTATACACACCGCCATTGTTCACACCCGGGTTCGAATCCGGGATCCGGCGTCCACATGTCGCTGAAATTACCAATGCAACCAATAGTGGGGGACTGGCCATTCCGCTTTTGATAATGGTACTTTTTTTGTCAGCTTAGACGAAACGACAAATAAACACCACATACACACACTACCATTGTTCACATCTAGATTCGAATCCGGGAGTCGTGTCCCCGTGCCGCTGAAATTACCAATGCAACTAATAGTGGGGACGGGCCATTTTGCTTTTGTTGATAATGGTCTTGCACTCTTGCTGATAAATGGATTTGAGTACACAGTACACTATGCAGCAGTGTTTACATTTAATTATACATAATACTATTATATCAACAAAAAATGGAATGAGTGAGCTTAGAAATTGACCATTAGGTAGATAATGGATTTGAATTAAAGTAGAAAAAAGAAAGTATTCTGGTAGTCTCTCCTAATCATTGCTTATTAAATTTGGTGTCTTTCAATTTGTTTATAACAAACAAGTCAATAAATTATAAATAAATACAAAGACCTGCTGCTGAGTGCTGGCATTTCAGTGGTCATCTACAACTGAAAAGGACATAATAATGTAATGCAGGCAACAAAGTCAGGACATGAAGTAATTCTTCATAGTTTTGACAGCAAAGACTCCCCTTTCAAAAGAAAAACAAACTTTTCAGTTTGACATTTTATTGTCACAGACCGAAGACAGCACATGGGAAGTAATACTCTTCTTTTGCCATGAAAATTACTTCTTTTTTTGTGTGGCTCTGAAGGGTGATTAGTGTCGTCTGAAATTAACACACACAACTACGAGGTCTTTGATTCGAACACCCAAATGCCAAATCATATTTTTGGGTTTGAATCCGGATGACGATATCTAGCTTAACAATTTCAGCAATTGCCAATTGAGCTAAATCTTATAGATTGATTTGTAAATTACTCTATTTCTAAAACCATCTAAACACCCTAATGCCAAATCATATTTAGGCTGCGTTTGGATTGATTTATGAACAATTATTTGGACTTATCTTCTTGTATAAACACTTGTTAGATTGTTTAGAATAGCTTATGAAAACTGCTTGTATCATGTTTGTTTTCAAGGTGGAAGTGTACCAAACTTGCATTCAGTATGAAGCTTCATTCTATAGCTTCTATGTCCAATTCTCGTTGCCGTGGTTTCTGACGCAAAAACAAACAGCCACTTATCAGATGTCCATTTATTTTTAGCTTATTTTGATAAGCTCTCAAAGATTACTTATAGCTTAAATGGATGTTGGTTTACTTTTTTTTTGGTTACAAGATGTTGGTTTACTATCTTATATCTTTGATTATATAAACACCTTATTGTCAAAAAGATTATATAAATATCTTATACATAAGTGCTTATTTATAAGTGTACCCAAACAATTTCTTAATAGTACTTTTTTCTCCATTAGTTGAAGTCTGTCCCTATATATCTCTTCCTCGCCACTTCAATAACACTAACAAATAAATTATATATAGCAATTTGAATCCTTCTACTCACACCCTGAAGTGACCACTCTTGCTAACAAATATACTATATATCCCTTTTTTTAGACCAAATTAATCTTATCTTATAGTCTTGAAAGCTACATTCCTTTGAAAATTATAACTTAAGCCACTATTTCATTATTATTTACATGAGTCAACCAATAAACAACCAAATGGAATAAAGAAGATTAATGCTTGTAGCTGCACGGTTGAGATAATTAAGTGATGAAGTAAGGTATCACATTCACAGCTCAGCATCACCAACAAGTCAACTAAAAATCATTAATTTTCTGTCCTCTTGTTGGAATATACACAAACTTTTTTCCTAAAATTCTCTATTTTGTTTTGCTTGAGAGATATATCCCTTCTCGGGAGTCTTTAATTTTAGTATCATGGAACAGCACACAAAAGCAAAACCTGACAGAATATGCATTTATTTAGAAAATAGTGATTTGTATTTATTAGGTATTATTTGTAATTATCAGGTATTATTAGTCTCCACAATCTTGGTCTAATATCAGGTTGTAATTCATGTATATTACTCACCTTTGTGAAATGAATCAGACATGGAATCATTTTCCTTTATGCCTTTTTTTTTATATACCAGGGTATCCACCGCCGAACGCAGTGACTAATTCCCTCGCTGATTGGAGACACCTCGAAGGGTGGGACAGCTGGCCCAGGGATTTAAAGCTGCTTCATACCCAATGCGAGGATCGAACTCTCGACACTTGGTTAAGGGAGAATGAGCCTCAACCGCTCAACCACAACCTGGGTTACTTTTCTTTATGCCTAATCAAACACTTGTATGATTTTTATTTATAATATTTTTAAGAAAAACATTTTGGTACCCATGTTATGTTTGTATGTCTCTGTGCACTTTCCATAAATTATTCCTGTCATTCAATAAAATTTCTAGATATACGACAAATAGTTTTTTTTTTTAATAATTTTCTTTTTCACTATTCTTTTCTCGTGTATAACCTCTCCTCCAAACTCGAGCAAAAGAAAAGCTTGTTTCTATATTGCTACAATAAGAAACCCCTTTAACCACTAGCAAGAAAAAGGAAACAAAAATGTTGGGAATTAATGCCCAAAATACTTGAGCAAGGAAGAGGATAAAAAGTGAATCTTGGAGATATGTTGTGCTACAACATAACAATCTCCATCTTGGCATGTCTTCAACAACCATTGGAACTTGTGAATGAAGTGAGCTCTGCAGTCCAAATACACTGAATAGTAACCAGTGTCAATCCTCAGTAGCTTTTGGTAGATGTTGAACTTGCTAAGAGGCATAACCTTAGTCATAAAATATGTTGGATTTCTTGTAGTATCAATCTTCAAGACTTTAACTAGATCCTTAGAAAGGACATCACGAATCCAATGAGTCATATCACATTAGATGTGAGACTCTAAGCACACCCTCTTGCGCCCAGGACTGGACAACTGAAGTGTGACCTGAGTGGCCTGATAGGGGTTGGTCCAATAGATCTTGGATAGACTTTAATATAATCATAGAGTTTGGGCTGGACCTAATTCTAACCTACAAAACTGGTTTGTAGGGTGAGGGACGCCTTCGACTTATAAAGTCTTTTTAGGCTATATCACATCCGGTGTGGGACTCTCAACAACTTTGGTTGTCATAATTAACATGAATCATCAAGCCATGGATCATCGTAGGAGCCCTTTAGATAGATACTTGAGTATGTGCTTGGCTGCTGACTGACCAGTGTTGTTTGCTTGGTTTACTCATGTATCCACTAACAATAAGCTTACCTGGTATAAGCTATCCACTATAAATTATTCATTTTTCTTAGAGAAGGGAGTTGCTGAAATTAAAATCCGGTGGCGACTTTAACCGTTCTCCCACCTCAATTCATTCAAGCCCAATACTCCCTTCTTACATTGGGCCTATTCTAAACTTCTAACACTTACCCTTTCGCCAATCAATGATTTTATCACCTACCTATTCATTAAAATGTCAATTCACACTAGGGGTGTTCAAAACCGAACCAAACCAATAGAAAACCGCAAACCGAACCAAACCAAACCGAAAACCGCAAAAAACCGCTTCTTATTGGTTTAGTTCGGTTCTTTTTTTCATTGCACCGCGTGGTTTGGTTCAGTTCGCGGTTTTGATTATAGAAACCGAACCAAACCAAACCAAACCGCAAGTAACACTAGACTTATTGACTTACAACGTTCATTACTAACTTACTAGCCCAAATGCAACTAAAACCCAACTCTCACTCACTTACTAGCCCAAATACAATTAATTCTTTGACTCACTTACAAACAATCTATATTGTTATGCTATATTTAAAAATTACAATAAAACATTTAGTTCAAATTCTTTTAAACATTGTCTTAACTATCTTAAAAGAATTAAAAAGCGTAATTTATATACTACATATATTTGAGTAGATTTTTTCTTAAAGATTTATGTTAGCCATTTTTTATGTTAGTTAATTTTAACGTCGTTTTAAATTATGTTTTGTCTTGGAAAAAACCGAACCAACCGAACCAATCCAAACCGCATTAGTTTGGTTTGGTTTGGTTCGGTTTTATTTTAGGAAGCCAACCGAACCAAACCAAACCGCATGTAGTTTTACCTTGCGGTTCGGTTCACTTTTTATCTCAAAACCGAACCAAACTGCACCGCGAACACCCCTAATTCACACATATTTATTTTTGGGTTTTTTACCCCCAACTTATCAAGTTATACCCCCACAATTTGTGTTAATCCCAAAATACCCCTGAAAATTTAAATTTAACGGATTTACCTGTTTAACCGATAAATCCGTTTATAAATAAATCTAAAAACGGAAGTATGTTTTGACAGTTACTTCCGTTTGTAAAAAAAAATGTAAAACGGAAGTAGTTGGAGAAACTTACATCCGTTTTGTTAATTTTACGGAACGGATGTAAGTTGTTATTAGATAAATCCGTTTTTAGCAATGCAAGGTAACAGATTTATCTATTAACAAGGTACTTCCGTTTTGTAATTTGTACATATGGATTTATCTATTAATTAGATAAATCCGTTTTGTAAAAGAAAAACAAATAAACCTATAACACCTCTGTAAATAATAAATATAGAAAAATAACTACAAAAAACTACTACAAAAATAAGTAAATGAAACCTCAATCTACATCATCTGAATCAGCTGCTAAGTCTACAACGATGGGCGGATGAGCGGGTGGTGGCAGGACCGGAGCGTGAGCAACCCATAGCTGAAAACGCCCGGTATACGAATCCAACCATGAAGTAGATTCAGGAGATGTAAAGCACTCCCATTGAAGACAAATTTGAGGCAACAGACAGTCAGGCAAGAGCACAACATGCACCCAGTGGCAGCGGTTCACGTGAAGAATAGACATGATGCTGCGACTCTTAGTAGAAGAATAAGTACCTCTCAAAGGCAAATAAGTAAATGCATGTCCCAAAGATAATTCAACTAGGGCGATATTATAATTGGTAGATATAATGTACCCCATTTCAGGCAAGCTCAGTCACTTGTCCTTGTTCTGCCTCCCATAGCCTCTAACAAATAGGGACTCCTTAATAACTGCAAGTCTATCAACCCCAAATAATTCTGAATATAGCTCAGAATGAGAGTTTATTTCTTGGATTAAATCTTGTCTAATTAAAGACCAACTTTCCTCACCAAGACCAAGACCAACAGCGACTGCTCGGAAGCCACAATTACCATCCGGTTCCACATCAATAATATCTGCAACATAAGAGTGAAAGTGAAGAGGAACCCACGGTAATAGCAATTTAGAAGTCCCCTGCTGTGTTAATTTGAAGTCCGCTGTGATAATTTAGGAGAAGCCCCATGTGATTGTGATAACCGTTGTGATAATTTATTAGAAGACCCAGAGTCTTGAGTATTTTTCATCTTCTCATCCACATGCTCCCAACCAGAAGAATCGCGCTTCACATCATAGAATTTTTGCTTCTTTTTTTTGGGTGCACCATTTGTTTTAATTTTAGATGGTGGCGGAACCATTGAATAAGTGGTAGGGAATGCAAGCTCATCAATCTGTTTCTTGAACACAAATTTCTCCTCCGGAGTCATACCATTATATCTCGCCCATGTAATCTCCATAGAGTAAGTAATGTCACATTCAGCATTTTTTTCTTGAGAGACATCCTCATCCAAACTCAAATTTCTCCAATGACCGTCAACAACCTCCAACGGAATAGAAGTACCAGAGACATGATAGACACCAAGCTCACAAGCCCAAGGCAACAGATGTGTCGTTCTAATCACGCACCCACAACGAGCTTTGTCATACCCCACACCAGAGGTGGTTTTCGCAAACTCCTTAGCAATATGATTCAGAGCTTTTACAGATACAATACCTCGTAGTTTTTTTTGTAGAAATGAGTATTGTGAGCCACTTCAATACAGTTGATGCTTTTTTGGAAAGTGCCAACAACTTTATCAAAATGAAGCGTAAGCATACCATGCACAGATTGCCAACACTTACATACGTCTCCTCCAGAACTCCCCAGTACCCTCTTCAAAGCCCAATGAGTCGACTCAACTCTTAAATAATAACATAAATAAACACGTGTAAAAAATATATTAAACAAGTGTCGAAATACCTGTTGGTGGTTGTATTCTCGAAGTGTGCCACCCGGTTAGTCCATGCCAAAATAAATCTGCGCTTATGATTAGTCAACCATGTGTCATTCAAGTACTTAAGAAAAGCGGGAAAATCGATACATGAGTCCTCCAATATCTTCAACCGATGTGAGTACTCAACCTCGTCAAGTGAATCAATAAGATCGTGCCAAACAGAGATGACTGACTTTTGCCTATCCACGTGCACCAACAACTCTTTAATCTTTGCTTTCACATTCTTAGTTATGTGCCACACACACAGCAAATTTAAAGAGGTCGAAAATACTTCATGAATGTCACTCATAAGACCAAGATCCCTGCAGTCAAGAACACCTGAGGTGATAGGCCGTGTATATCAAACAAATCTTTCAATTGCTGCAATGCTCAAGTAAAATGAGAATCACGCTCATGTGCAAATTATGAAAATGCAACCGAGAAAGTTATCTCAGTTGAAGTGACTCCTACAATCTCCAATATAGGTATTCGGTATTTATTGGTCTTGTAAGTCGTGTCGAGAATAAGAACCTTTGGAAACAACCTGAATAATTTAATAGAAGTGGGATGTGCCCACATGATGTGTAACACCCTAATATTTCAACCACCGAAGAAATACTAGAATATACTTTAAGGCATATATCAGAGTAAAATTCATGTCTTTAGATATTGAACAAAACTAAAACTTGATAAAAACTCATCAAGCGATCTCTCATGTTTCGTACTTTCAATTAGAAGTACATAATTAATATGAAAACCATATTTTATTTTCCTTCCCACATCCTAATGTCCAATATCCAATGCAGAAATAGCGAAAATGATTTATAACTTCTAATACCGATACAAGTCATAATATCGAAGTTACAAAGAAAATAAGGGAAGCAACATAAACCCTAAGCAAAGTTCTTAGAAATCTCCATGACCTTCATATGGGGCACCGGCTAACCGTGCTCATTTGCTTCTGACTTTCCCTGTTTCTCTGTAAAAACCACAACAATTAAAGGGTGGGATAAACATTATCTCAGTGAGTCCTATCGAGACCCCTCACTAACACTAGCGGTTCATTAAGCTTTATACTTTTGCACTCGTAGCCCTAATAAGTGACTACGTATCATATCTTGTTCTTTTCTTAGCACGTCACGTCGAACCACTTTCTATTTTCATGATTCTCGGTGCACCCAATCCCACTGACCTTGGAAAGCGGGATACATGGAAGGGGCCTAGGGTTCGAGGCTCGTGACTTCCCCTGCCCTAGCATGCTAATAATCTGGGGTTGTCACCCTTGATATACATATATAATTATATGTATGCCATCTTTCTTTTCTTTAAGGAAATAACTTGACTTGTATGAAGATAATGTTCCATTTCATTTAACTTGTAAACATCAAACATTAGTCTGAAACTTAACTTGGATGTTAGCATGACTTGTATGGACTTATAGTCCATTGACTTACATCACTTGAATATTAACAAGGCCTGTGCGCACTCGCTTATACTAAGGTACAGTTTATCTTGACATTTATAACTTCAGATGATTCATTCTAATATTGTCTCAAGCATATTCCAAATTCATGGCATTCATGTATTACAATCATTTGGCAAGGTTGGGGAAGGGATTAGAAGGGACTTGGAACCATTTGGAATGGACTAAAACATAGTTTAAAAATGGGTAACAGAAGCATACGCACGGTCCGTGCGTGTAGGCGCACGACCCGTGCGGGTTTTAATAAAATTTGCGCACCAATTACAGAACATGGCGCATGGTCCGTGCCTAGTGGCGCACGACCCGTGTATCTGTATCAGTTTCTAGAAATCATGTTTTCGTGACATTTTTCCATTCCGTTCGATTCCAATGTCCGTTCCGATCGATATCCAAACACAACCAAACAATATTACAGAGCAACAACCAGTACAAACAACAGTCATGGCCATCAAATAATGCAAACAATCACATAACATTCATCAATTCATTCCACACAAAACTACATCTCATACATTTTCGAAATTACGGTTTTAATGGAATTTTACGAAACGAAAACAGCGTGACCCGGTTCAGAACACATGCAAACACATATTCGAAAACAAATCCCTAAGCGAGTATAGAACTCACCTTTTGCGATGAAAATCGCAAACCATAGAAATCGGCGAAGCTCACACACAAACAAAACCTCTCGAACGATCCCGAATCCTAGTTATCTTTGGACAGCATCTGGGAGCAGTTTTGCATCAAGCATAAATAATTCAATTCTTAACCAAAATCATTCAAACAAGTGCCTAATATGTAGATAATTTTGTCTACTTTCATATGGTTCAAGTACTACACTGATATGATGAGTATTCAGGGAACTACGACAAAAATACAAAGACTGGTTCGAAACTGTTACTGTGACAAAATTGAAACTTGTACTTAAATGTTCTTCCTTAATACTCAGTCAAATCAAGTGGTTCTTGTGCCTAACCTGAAGGATTTTGTGTCTAGTTGCTAAAGCAATGAAAATGACCTTAAAATGAGGTCTGTGGAGTGAGATTAATCAAAATTACCAGACACTGTTAAACTGATTTTTTTTAGCAGAAATTGTTGTGAGCTTATATCTTCAACTTACAACCACCATGAGCCACGAAATTGAGCTCCTATATACGGACCATGACTTCAATCTTCAACTCAGTAGCTATACTCTTCCTCTTTCTACTCCAATGCACAATGTGGCTACCCCAAAACTCTATTCTTGCTCTAAATGTAACATGCAAGCCATAGGAACTCCAAAACTTCATTTTTGGTCTTGAGAGCTTGAAGGTTCAACAATGGTGGAAATGGATTGAGGAAGAAATAGAGGATAAAATTAGTATCAATGGGTAGAGCTCGAAAAATGAAGGAGAATGGTGTAGATTGTACTTACATGCATCAACTATGGGTGAGAATCCCTCCTCTTCTTTCTCTTCTCCCTCTTGTCGCCACTCTCTCTCTCTCTCTATTCTTTCTGTTTCAGTTTCAGCAAGGTGAGTGTGTTGTTGTTTTTCTAAATTTCAGCATATGTTTGTAGTGAGGGTGTGGTGAGCTGAGGGTAAATGGGTTGGGGAAAAGACCAATCTACCCTTAAGTGACAACACATTAATGTCTCACTTTAATTCATCTCCAAACAACCACCAACTCAATAATTCTTTCTTAATTTCTTGTTGTTGTCTTATGGAAGTAAGGAGTGTGTTTGGTGTTTAATTCCAGCTGAAGGTTTAATAGGTGTAAATGACCAAAATACCCTTCTACTTAACTTCCCTCTAATTCCACTTAAACTCATTTCTAATTAAACAAACGCACAATCAACGCATTTAGCACTTGAGAATCATCTCATATATAATCAAAGACACTAAATTACTTAACTTAGCTAACCAATTATATTACGACCTCTTGCTACTTTTTATTAACTAAATTAGCTAAATTGGGGATGTTACATGATTTCACTAACCACATCTAACCCCTCAACAACTTTCCTGTTCGAACATAAATAATTCTCAGACTTAATCAATCTCAGCAGCTCCTGAATATCAGTTTTAGGACCCCTCAAAGAAGACCTATAGGAGTAACGCTGCCTATATATGTGGGGCATAGAAGTCACATTGCCCGAAAAATTTTTCTCCAATGCATTAAGACAATCTTTTGGGCCAACCCTCAATGAAGCGTGCTCATCGACCATAGCCTTCTCCTCTTTCGATAACCGACCAAACATTGCCGAGCCGGTCGAGGTAGTAAGCAGCTCATGTGTGTGGAGTCCACACCTAACCTTCACACGCCAACCCCCATCACGAACAGTACAAGTTTCTCTCAACTTAAATGGACAGTCGCACTTCTTTGACCAGATAACTCTAGAATTATTAGTGAACTTCCCATGTTTCTCACAGCCAAAAATAATTTTATCTCTCGTCCCCTTTTTACCTCCACCTTTGTCAGATCTAAGAATGATAACCACAACTCCAATGCCTCTCCCAATGTCTCTGACCCAACGTATAACATCCTCACGTGAACGAAATAGCTAAAAAATAGAAAATTGTTAGGTACTTAATTAATTAAATATCTACATATATGTTTTTAAAAAAATAATTAATTAAATATACCAACTGTGTTTTATTATTTTTTCTTTTTCTTGTATATTAATTTAAATAAATTTAATTTAATTAATTTAGAAAATTAATATTGTTAATTCTAAATTAATTATAAATATTTTTGTGAAAAAAAGTTTGAACACATAAGTGTCGGCAAGATCTCGTGCGTCCAAAAGAACGCTAAAAAAACACTAAAAAAACTGTTTGTTTTGTAGTGCAAAAAATTAGTTTTTTACTATGTTTTGACCACTTTTAATCATATATTTTTATTTTTTTATTTTAAAAAAAATCTACCGTGTAGAAGAGGTATAAAACTATCGTGTTGAGTTATGAAATATGACATACAGATTTAATTTGAACATGTATTATAATCGTAAATAACACTAAAAAAACTGTTTGTTTTATAGTGCAAAAATTTAGTTTTTTACTATGTTTTGACCACTTTTAATCATATATTTTTATTTTTTTATTTTAAAAAAAATATCTACCGTGTAGAATAGGTAAAAAAATATCGTGTTGAGTTATGAAATATGACATACAGATTTAATTTGAACATGTATTATAATCGTAAAGAACACTAAAAAAACACACGGATTACATTGATTGAAAAGTGGATTACAACGATGTTGAACTAGTCTAGATTGCAGTTTGGACAGTTATTTTTGTTGTGACCCTCATTTCTACAAATACCACATCTCCTGGTGCGACTACCCCCTTTCTCTTTGATCCATCTCTATACGAATACGGGTAGACTGTGGACGACCCTTTTTATCGCTTCGTTTAGATGGATCATGCTGCAGTTCTGGGCCATTGAAATCAGGCCATGACAACTCAGATGGCAATGGTGGCCTTGATTTCTAAAAAAATCAAGGCCATACATTTCAGCCGACCAACATCTAAGGGATCCATGTGGTCTTGCAAATGTTGGTGATGTGGATGAAGAAGATGAACAAGACGTGGCAGCTCCCCCATAGTGCAGAGTGCACTATTACAGTGTGCATTGTGCATAGTGCACTGTTAAAGTGTGCATTGTGCAGAGTGCAGAGGTCTTAATTTCTTTAATGGTCTAGATTTTGCGACACTATTTAACGGCCTAGATTTTGCCGACACTATTTAACAGCCTAGATTTTGCCGACACTATTTAACGGCCTGGATTTTGCTGACACTAAACCCTAAAATCAACAGTTAAGATATTCCAAAATCAACGACTTACATACGATCACCCCTATTATAAATACCTTCTCACATTACACTCAAGTTCACACCAACAGTTTACCCTTAACCTATATTTCTGATTCATCTTCTCTTCTCTGGTTCTTCCCAAACACTGTCGCCCAACCCGCTGAAATGGAATGGCAGTTGTGCCCAACCCAGTACTCAAATGACAAATTCTTAACCGCCCTTCATCACAGTGGAACTGTAACCACCGATGAACATGGTGTTGTCTTTTGTTGTCCTAATCATATCTTCTGTAGGATGAATAAGGACATCACATTCGCCCAACTCAAGGAGAAGACTGAGAGGAAGATACGGCCAGAGGGAGGGTGGCGTAAAGACGTGGAGCGTATCCATTACAGAAAGTACAATTGTGGAGATGACGGGACATACGGGTATTCTGTCATGGAGATCCAAAGCGACGACGACTTTCGCGCAATGATGGAAGCTCATGCTAACATCCCAATGGGACGTAGTATCTTGGAGCTGTACGTGGACACAATACGCACTCCGGAAGAAATCATTCATCTTCTGCGACCACCCCCACCACAACAAATCATACCGGAAAGAGTCATCAACCACTACTGTACACTTCACTGTCAGGCCCATGTTCTGTACAGGGAAGAAGATGGTGTGTATTTTAGATGGTCCAAACACCATTTATTCCAGGCTTAAGAACAACATCACCTTCGCCGAACTGAATGAAAAACTAACGAAAAAGGCGCAGCTGGAGGGTGAGGAGCAAACAATCACTCGTATCGTTTATCGCTTCCCCGGGATCGGCAAACGTAATCATATTCGGTGGGGCCTAATGACTATCAAGAGCGACGACGACGTTCGACAGATGTTTCAGCATCATGAGATGTTTCAACCTCATACTCGGAGTCCTATCGAATTGTGCGTCGAAACCAAAATTTCCGCCGATGAGATCATCCGTCGGGTTTTCCCTCCAGCGTAAAATGTTTGGTGGAATTAGTTTCAATCATGTTTTCCTCTTCTTGTATTTCTGCAAATTTTGTTGTTTATTTCAGTCTTTTTTCTATATTATATTATGTTCCAATTTTTAATCTCTTAATTTTTTTTCGTAAATATTAACGTAATTTTTTGAATTACAAATATTAATTTTCTAAATTAATTAAATTAAATTTATTTAAATTAATATATAAGAAAAATAAAAAATAAAAAAACATAGTTCAGAACTCACCCTGGTGGGGGGCGACTTCTGAACTACAATTGAAAAAAAAATTACAATTTTTAGTTCAGAAGTCGTTTTGGTGGGGGGCGACTTCTGAACTAAAAATTTGATGTGTGCTAGTTTGGTAAATAATCTAAAAAGTGTGCTATTTTGGTATTTAAAATTTTTTTTGGGCTACAGTAGTCAAATTGCCTCTCGTTGGTTCACACATATTGTTTTTATCATGTAATAAAAAAAATGCGAAGCTAAGGTTCTTTTTGCTTTGTCTTTTATTTTCTTTTAAAGTAATATATGTATATATATAGTAAACATTAAAATATTTTGTCTTTTTTTATAGCTCATGAAATATATATTAAGGCTATGTTTGGTAAGAAAAAGCGAATAGTAGATAAACTAGCTTATAACGAATGAACTGATAGCGGATAGCTTATAGCAGATAAGGTAGGAAATTTAAAGTGTTGGATAAAATTAACAGTTGATCTAACTTATAAATATAAATTGTTATAAATGGGCATTTGTAATGCTTAGAAATGAGAGAATATTCATTTAATGATGATATAAACTATAAGCTCAAATACTACTTTAAGGCTCTGTTTGGCAAGGCTATCCGCTAGCTTATAGTGGATCAGCTCGTTGTAAGTGTTTGGCACAATTAGATTTTAGCGTTTTTTCACTAGCTTATAGCGTTTTTTGAAACGCTACTTGAAGTAGCGTTTGAGCTTATAGTTTATAGCGTTTCATATTTCTTCCAATTTTACCCTCATTACTTTAATTAAATTCTCCATTTATCCTCCATTAAATGAATTTCTCTATCATTTTTAAGCATTAATTACTAATGTCTGTTTAAGTAATTTTATACTTATAAGCTACTTCAACCGCTAACTTTACCAAACACTTTAAATTGAATCCTCTGGCTTATCCGCTATCCGCTACCTCATCCGCTATAAACTAGCTTATTGATAAATCCATTTCACATGCTTGTTTTGAATGTTAAAAATGGTGTTTTGCATGAAGATTTTAATGAAAATCAGTAAAGTTTGAGCAGGTTTTGTGAATTTGTAAATCTAGTTTCGTGCAGTGGTTATGCCGATTTTTCGTGAGTTTTTGTGCACAGGAACTAGATTGAGTTGTAGAACAAAGTGTGATGGCAAGGGGTGAAGTTTGGAGCGACTTAAGAAAGGGAATAATGCAGCAAAAAGGGCTATTTGATCTGTTAAAAGGAATGACTATAGACCCGTGGGGGTACGCTATAGACCCGTGTGGATCTATGAGCGTAAGTGAACAGTGTCTGCTACGCTGGACTTTATAAATAGCGTGTTTTCATTCTGCAGAAGACACTTTTAGACGGCTGAAAACCCTAGAATTCGAAAATACACTCTCCATTTCATCCTCTATTGAAGATTCAAGGCTTGGGAACAATATTTGGAGCTTCAAATGAGTTCATCTTCTTCATTTTGCTGTAACCTCTGTTTTTCCCCTTTTACTATGTCTAGCTAAACCTCTTTGGGTTAGGGATGAATGAGTATTGGTGAATCACTATTGTACCATGGAATGATATATGGTTCATTTAAGGAATGGAAATTTTATACTTGAATGCTTGAGATTGAATACCTTCAACTCTTAACTTAGGAATAACCTTTGAGTTGTTGTATCATGCAAACCCTGATTCTAATGCTTGTTGTCATCTATAATCACCTAAGAAATTAGGGTTTTTAGTTGTGAACAAAGGATTAGTTGCCTAAGGAATTAGGGGTTAATTAATGTTGTGGATTTGATAACAAAGTGAAAGAGGGGGTTATTTTCTCTATTAAATCAGTTTGCAATAGTGTGAAACCAATGGAAGTTCATCCCTAACTTCTTTTATCATCTCGTAAACTTCGTGTTCTTCGTTCTTTATTAAAAATACAAAAACTTTTTATTGTCTGTACTATAAAAGTTCTTGTTACTTTACAATATCACTCAAACTTCGGTTCATTTTTGTTCGTTTAGTTGTTGTTAACGTTTATTGGTATTTGCATTCGATCTTTGAGTTCGACACTCGGTCTTACCGTTTTATTATTACTTGCGACGATTTGGTACACTTGCCAATTCCGCCATCACTTATCCGCTATCTGCTAACTTATCCGCTATCCGCTACTTTTTGCCAAATAGAGCCTAAGTAGCGTTTAAAAAAATGTTATAAGCTAGTTATCCAAACACTTGCAATGAGCTTACCTGGTATAAGCTATCCACTATAAATTAGCGGATTGGCTTTGTCAAACAGAGTCTAATTCTTTTCTCGTGATAAAAAAAGTGTTAAACCATTTGTTGTTTTATTTATATTTTATTTCTTAGATGTTATATTTTTATTGATTATGATGTATATTGTTAGTTTTAGATAATATATATATATATATATAATTTTCCACAATATAGTAAAATAATGGTTTAGTTATCAATAAATACATAGTAAAAAGAATAAAATTTTAGACAAGCCAAATAGGCAATAGCTATCTACCATTTGATGTCAAAAAAAGCTATTTACCATTATTTCTCGTGACAATTCTCTCTTTTATGTCTGCCCAGCTGATGCAATTAACATTCATTATAAAAAATGAGAATTTTTTTACTCACAATTTAATTTAGTCTAAATATCAGTTTTAGTCCTTTATGTTTGCTCTTGGTTTCACTTTGGTCCTTTATCTTTTTTTGGTCCGTTTTGGTTCTTTATCTTCATTTTTGTTTCACTTTGATCCCTGCTGTTAGTTTTTTCCAACGGACGCCACGCTCCACGCTGGCAGTTAACTGCTGACATGGCATCCATATTCATTAAATGACGTGGCAAAAAATATATTATTTAATTCCAATTCATAATAACACATCAGCAATTTCGTTTTTTAAATTTAAAAAAACAAAACATAATTTAACAAAACAATTAAAACATTGAAATGAATAAAACATCAGATCAAAACCCAAAATCAAGATTATACGATTAAAACAGCCAAGAACCCAAAATCTGAGTACAAAATAAACAACCAAGAACCCAAAATCAAAACCCATCGTTAGGAACCCAAAATTTTGGGTTGATGATGTGAAGAAGAAGAAGAAGAAAGGAAGAGGAACAAATCTGTTTTCCGTAAACATTCCTCAAAGGAGATCTCCACCGATGTCGATGGTGCCAGCGAAGCACTGGTCGCGTGTCTCCGTGAGGTTCCTGCTCTATACTTTAAGGAAGATTTCCGATTGGAAGAAGGCGCTACGTTTCGCGCTGCTTGTCCTTTCTCCTCCATCTCTGAAAATTCCGTGCTTCAAGAGAAGCTCTCGCAGTACGTTGACGTGGTGGAACTTCACATCGTGAAAGAGATCTCGCTTCGCTCTTCCTCGTTTTTGGGTTCATTCCAGATCTGTTCTTCGTTTTTGAAAATTTCGTTCCAGATCTGCGTTTCTTCTTCTTCAATTTGGTTCTTCTGCGTTTCCAGATCTGATGTTTTATTCAGTTCAATGTTTTAATTGTTTTGTTAAATTATGTTTTGTTTTTTTTTTAAATTTAAAAAACTAAATTGCTTATGTGTAATTTCAGTTGGAATTAAATAATATATTTTTTGCGAGCGTGGCGTCCGTTAGAATAAACTAACGGCAGGGACCAAATGAAACAAAAATGAAAGATAAAGGACCAAAACGGACCAAAAAAAAGATAAAGGACCAAAGTGAAACCTAGAGCAAAGATAAATGACCAAAAGTGATATTTAGCCTTTAATTTATTATTCAACTACCACCATTGATGGTATCGGAGACCACAAGTATATTCATTTGGAAGATGGCAGCTTTTTTTGGTACCCCTATTGTACTCCATACCCCCCAAATTGACCAAACAGATGAAATTACCCCTGAAATCCAATAAATTTCCGGAAATACGTCAAAGTGGGATAAATTCGGAAGTCAAATTTTTTGGACTTCCGGAAATACCGCATTTTACTGTATTTTCGAAATGTAAAATGTGTTCCGGAAATACAGTAAAATGAAGTATTTCCGGAAATCCCTCAAATGACTGTTCCGAATTTATGTGGTTTTAAACATGTTTCCGGGAAGACTCAATCAACGTTTCCGGATTTAATTGATATTTTCGGAAGCTCTCTGTTTGTTGAATAACTGTTGCAAAATGCAAACATCAAGTATTCCACGTGTTAAGGCTAGCTGCATAGTATTGGTACAATATTCAGGTGCTAATGCGTACAGAGTTATTGCAAACAACATGTGTTATAATCATGTTGACCAAAAATGTTGTACAATAGTATTGGTATTGGTACAATATTCAGATCCAATATCTACGATTCAATAACAAATATTTTTCAACAATAACCATTCCGGAAATACATGTGTGAGAGATAAATTCGGTAACCATTTTTTCAAATTGGCTACCGGAAATACCCCTTTTTAGGTATTTCCAGCTGGAAATTTTTAAAAAATATTTTTTTAACAAAAATTTAGGTGTATATTGAGGATTTAGGGTAAAAAGGAGGTATGGGGTATAATTGTGGGGGTGGGGGTGGGGGGTTAAAAAAACTGCCTTGGAAGATATGACCTGTCCGAATCTTGTCATACTCGAGTGGAGAGGCAAACTTTGGACCTTTTTCTTTCTTTCTTGTGGGAGCATCCTATTATTTTGGAAGTAAAGTCTAGTGTTAGTTGGGATCATTTCTTTTTTACTTTGACCTGCCTATTCCTTTCTAATCCACTCACTTCTCATTTACTTGAATAATTTAGATTACACTCTTTTTTGATGGAAATGAATTCTCCCATTTTAAGGTGGAAAAATCATCGATAGTGTTAGTAACTCTCTTTTTTGACACCTCTTTTCAACACTCACTCTATAATTGTTGTATTTTATTGAAAATAAAAAGATATTTCAAAAGTGAGAAGTCCCACATTGTTTGGCTTTGGATTCACCAAAGTCTTCATATACTAAAGCTTAATGAGAGCTAGTAAACAAGCAACTAGAAGGGACTCCCTCGCGCGCACAAGTAGGGACCAACATGGCTTGGTTCAGTGCGAATCTTTCAATTCCCCCCCCCCCATGCGCGCTCGACTGGCTTTGTACTAATTTTATTAAAAAAAATATTACTTTTATCAGCCTATCCGTATACGCTCAATCATGGGTCGAAATGTTTTATGAAATAATTTGTAACGAAAAGCTCAGGTCGAAAACTGCAAGTTGGTCGAACTGATTGGCAAAACAATCTGGTCGAACTGACTGGTGAAAAGATTTGGTCGAAGACTGAAACTTAATTCCCTTTATTTTGTAACTGTCAGTTTCTTCCAACGGCTTCTTTTCTTTTAAACCCATTTATTCTGTAACCGCAGAGTTAAACCTTTTGATTACAATTGATTTTCGAAACGGTTTTTGACTGGCTATTGATTTTCGAAACATAGATCAGAAAATCCATTTTCCACATTTCTTGAAAAAGAGCTCTGGGTTGCTCTCCTGTTAATATCCAGTTCTTCTTGCTAGTTCTGATACCTCTTTCGCTACTGCGATTGAGAAGACCCGGTTGTACCTCGGGGAATTTGCGCAGTAGAGGCGAATAAATTCTTCAGGGCAGTCGCAAGACGCCTCCGGTTGTTTATCTAACATTTTTGTGTTTGCAGGTTCATTTTCGACAGCATCAGTACAATTCGACAGCAGCTACTTCGACTTCGACAGCTTCTGTTTCTGCTCACTTGGTTCGCAGCAGTCCTTGCCACTCAACAGCATCAGTCGAAACTTTACTACTGCACTTCGACTACAATCAGCATAATTCGACTACAGCCATATCAGCAATTTCGACAACAATCTGAAGAATTTATTATGGCTGACGCAATCAACAACGATGATAACGGTGCTCCCGTCAACAACAACAGCACTGTTATCATCCCTACTGCTGTCCCGGTAACTTATGCGAAACCTTTCCCTGACATCTCTAAAATTGAGGTCTTCGCAGGCCAAAATTTTCGCAGGTGGCAGGAACGCGCGAGTTCCCTTCTTGACATGCACGGAGTTGCAGCTGCTCTTACTGACTCCAAACCTGTCGAACCTGCTACTCCCAAACAGGTCGAAGTTTGGACCCATGCCAACAAAGTGTGTCGTCACACAATTCTCAACACCCTCTCCAACGAATTGTTCGACATCTACTGCACCTACAAGGAAGCTAATCAGATCTGGGAATCAATGATTCTCAAATACACCGCTGAAGATGCAAGCAAGCCGAAATTTGTCATCAGCAACTACTACAATTGGGTCATGAGTGAAACTGGCGAAATCAAAACTCAAATCAACCAGTCTCACAAATTACTAGAGGAAATGAAGGCTGAAAACATAGTTCTCCCTGACGAGTTCATTGCAGGTATTCTGATTGAGAAGCTGCCAGAATCATGGAAGGACTACAAGCAACAACTGAAACACAAACACAAACAATTGTCACTGAACGAGCTGCTGACTCATATCATCATCGAAGATACCAACCGAAAAGAGAGTAACAAGACAAAGGCGAAATCAATGGCTTCACGGGCAAACATGGTGATGAACAATCCTTCAAGGTTCGACAAAGGCAAACCAGTCTCTCCAAATAAAAGGTACGATCCCAAGAAATCATCTAATCAAAAGTATCACAAAAGGAACAATGATCATTATCCTGGTACTCATAGCACTGAATTCAAGAAAAGTGGATACTGCTTTGTTTGTGGAAAGCCAGGATACTATGCACCTAAATGCAGGCATAGGGCGAGAAATGACAATCCTCCTAAGGCTAACGCCAACTTGGCTGATGCTGGTGGAGATGATAATGAGGATGACGATGTCATTGCTGCTGTCGTTTCTTTGGTCAACATGGCAACTGATGTGAACAAATGGGTGGTGGATTCTGGAGCCACCAAGCACATCTGTGCTAATAGAGAAGTTTTTACCTCCTACACTGCTGTAGGGGAAGGAGAAGAAAATATCTATCTGGGTGAATCACATCCAGCCCCAGTTGTGGGGAAAGGAAAAGTTCTTCTCAAGCTCACATCGGGAAAAAATCTGGCTCTCACAAATGTGCTTCATGTGCCTAACATAAGGGCAAACCTGATCTCTGTTGGGGTTCTGCTGAAGCATGGTATCAAAGTGACATTTGAATCTGATAAGATTGTTCTTACCAAGAACAACATTTTTGTTGGAAAGGGATATTATGATCATGGACTTTTTGTACTCAACACTTTTGATTTCAATAACAATGTTTCGACTTCTGCTTACTTGATTGACTCTTATAATATGTGGCATGCTAGACTAGGTCATATTAACTTTCAGTATGTTATTAAATTGCAACGTCTTGGCATGATTTCGACTAGTAATAATCAACATAGAAAATGCGATGTATGTGTCGAAACCAAGTTAACAAAGAAATCGTGTCCCCCGGTACATCGTGAAACTAAACTGCTTAGTTTAATTCATACGGACCTAGGAGATTTAAAACAAACTCCAACTAGGGGCGGAAAAAATTATTATGTAACGTTTATAGATGATTTTTCGCGATACACTAAAGTGTTTCTATTAAGACAAAAAGATGAAGCATTTGAAGCTTTTCTTTTATATAAAGCTGAAGTCGAAAATCAATTAGATAGAAAGATTAAAAGAGTTAGATCCGACCGTGGAGGAGAATACATATCTTATAATGATTTTTGTGAAAAGGAAGGTATAATACATGAAACAACTCCCCCCTATTCACCTGAATCTAATGGCATAGCCGAAAGGAAAAATAGGACATTGAAAGAGATGATGAACGCTATGTTAATAAGTTCTAATGCGCCAACTAACTTGTGGGGTGAGGCTATATTAACTGCATGTTTTATACAAAATAGAACTCCTCATAGGAAAACCGGAAAGACCCCCTATGAACTGTGGAAAGGTTATCAACCTAACTTAAAATATTTAAAAGTGTGGGGGTGCTTAGCTAAAGTTATGTTGCCTGATCCTAAGAAAAGAAAAATTGGTTGCAAAACCTCTGATTGTGTTTTTATAGGATATGCAGAACACAGCGCTGCTGATAGATTCCTTGTTGTGAAAAGTGATGTTCTAGATAATAATACTGTCGTGGAAACTAAAAATGCTGAGTTTTTTGAAAACGTTTTTCCTTTGAAACATGATAGTATATCTAGACAACCATTAGCAAGTACTAATGATGAAACTCATGAGGAACCGTATCAAGAACTAAGGAGAAGTAAAAGACCAAGAAAAGAAACATCCTTCGGAAATGATTTTTATACTTATCTTGTCGAAAAAGATCCAGAAACCTTTTTTGAAGCAACTTCTTCTTCTGTGTCGAAATTTTGGAAAGAAGCCATTAAAACTGAAATAGACTCAATTTCCAAATGTAACACTTGGACCTTAGTTGATTTACCACCTGGGGCAAAATCCATAGGATGCAAGTGGATTTTCAAAAGAAAATATAACCCTGATGGGTCTATTGATAAATACAAAGCTAGATTAGTAGCAAAAGGTTTTTCTCAAAAACAAAACATTGATTACTTTGATACCTTTGCTCCAGTAACAAGAATTTCTTCTATTAGAGTTTTAATAGCTTTGGCTTCTATCCACAAACTGGTTATTCATCAAATGGATGTTAAAACCGCTTTTTTGAACGGTGACTTAGAAGAAGAAATTTACATGAATCAACCCGAAGGATGTATAGTTTCAGGTCAAGAAAACAAAGTATGTAAACTCCTTAAGTCGTTATATGGTTTAAAACAAGCACCAAAACAATGGCATGAAAAATTCGACAGAACCTTAGTCGAAGATGGCTTCACCACAACTGAAGTTGATAAATGTGTTTACACTAAAACTGTGTGTGGAGAACATGTGATCATATGTTTATATGTAGATGACATGCTCATATTTGGTACTTGTCTGGATATTGTTATCAAAACAAAATCATTTCTTTCATCTAGTTTCGACATGAAAGATATGGGTGAGGCTAATGTAATATTAGGAGTTAGAATCATCAGGGAAGGTGATAGTATCACACTATCACAAGATCATTATGTGGAAAAACTTCTTAGGAAGTTTGGACACTATGACTCAACCCCCTTGAGTACCCCCTATGAAGCTAACTCACGCTTAAAGAAAAATAGAGGTGATCCTGTTGACCAACCTCAGTATGCCCAAGTAATTGGGAGCCTACTGCATTTGATGAACTTTTCTCGACCAGACATTGCATTCGCAGTCGGTCGTCTGAGTAGGTATACTCACAATCCTGGTCAGGATCATTGGAAGGCAATTGCTCACCTTGTGAGATATTTGAGAGGTACCACAACTTATGGTATTACTTATAGTGGATTTCCCGCAGTATTAGAGGGATACTGCGATGCTAACTGGATATCTGATTCAGATGAGACAAAATCCACTAGTGGTTACATTTTCACACTTGGTGGTGGTGCGGTAACTTGGAGGTCAGCCAAACAATCCATTATTGCTAGATCGACTATGGAGTCGGAATTTGTAGCTCTGGAATTGGCTGGTACTGAAGCTGAATGGTTGAAGAACCTTTTAGCTGATATTCCTTTGGGAATAAAACCGACACCATCAGTGTCAATACATTGTGATAGTCAATCGGCAATAGCCGTTGCAAAGAATAAGACCTATAATGGCAAAAATAGACATGTGCAATTAAGACATAATGTTGTCAAACAATTGCAAAAGTATGGAGCAATATCGATCGATTATGTGAAGTCAGAAGTGAATTTGGCCGATCCTCTGACAAAACCCTTAGGGAAGAAAATGATATGTGAAACATCGAGGGGAATGGGACTAAAAGCCAACTGATATTAAGAAGTGATGGTAACCCAACCTTTGTGATTGGAGATCCCATGAATAAGGTTCAATGTGGTAAAAACAATTTACTTCTTGATGGTGCTAGCACTGGAAATTAATTCAAGTAATTAATTTCATTATTGTCCCTTCCTATGGTGTTATTGTGATGGTGCTAGACTGCAGGGTTAAAAGGATAAGCTTAAAGCTTTTAATGATTTTCATAGCCCTTATGGGTGGTGTATGACTTGCAGCATACACTTGATGAAATCACCTATATGAGTGTCAAGTGAGGCCGCTTGCATGAGATCCTGGCGAGGTCTCTAGAGCACTCATGAATACCGAGCACGCGCAGGGCCTAGTAGCGCAACACCGCGAAAACAGCAAGAATTGTGGGGGTGTAATGTGATAATAAAACCTCTAACATATAATATGTGTCTTGGGTTCCATAGCTTGCTATACCAATTCACAGTATGTTATGTTTTATCTATCTAGGACTGGTTCCATAGCTTGCTATACAGCTCCGAAACGTTACATCTACGATGTCAACCCAGAAAACCTCTTTTATAAACTTATTTTTCAACTTTTGAAATATGTGGGGGATTGTTGTATTTTATTGAAAATAAAAAGATATTTCAAAAGTGAGAAGTCCCACAATGCTTGGCTTTGGATTCACCAAAGTCTTCATATACTAAAGCTTAATGAGAGCTAGTAAACAAGCAACTAGAAGGGACTCCCTCGCGCGCACAAGTAGGGACCAACATGGCTTGGTTCAGTGCGAATCTTTCAATTCCCCCCCCCCTGCGCGCTCGACTGGCTTTGTACTAATTTTATTAAAAAAAATATTACTTTTATCAGCCTATCCGTATACGCTCAATCATGGGTCGAAATGTTTTATGAAATAATTTGTAACGAAAAGCTCAGGTCGAAAACTGCAAGTTGGTCGAACTGATTGGCAAAACAATCTGGTCGAACTGACTGGTGAAAAGATTTGGTCGAAGACTGAAACTTAATTCCCTTTATTTTGTAACTGTCAGTTTCTTCCAACGGCTTCTTTTCTTTTAAACCCATTTATTCTGTAACCGCAGAGTTAAACCTTTTGATTACAATTGATTTTCGAAACGGTTTTTGACTGGCTATTGATTGCTGGAGCCTATGTCTCTAACAGTTATTTCTCTTAAAGCCTATATAAACAAATTCGAGTTGCACTTGAAACATAGATCAGAAAATCCATTTTCCACATTTCTTGAAAAAGAGCTCTGGGTTGCTCTCCTGTTAATATCCAGTTCTTCTTGCTAGTTCTGATACCTCTTTCGCTACTGCGATTGAGAAGACCCGGTTGTACCTCGGGGAATTTGCGCAGTAGAGGCGAATAAATTCTTCAGGGCAGTCGCAAGACGCCTCCGGTTGTTTATCTAACATTTTTGTGTTTGCAGGTTCATTTTCGACAGCATCAGTACAATTCGACAGCAGCTACTTCGACTTCGACAGCTTCTGTTTCTGCTCACTTGGTTCGCAGCAGTCCTTGCCACTCAACAGCATCAGTCGAAACTTTACTACTGCACTTCGACTACAGTCAGCATAATTCGACTACAGCCATATCAGCAATTTCGACAACAATAATTAGGTGACATTCATATAAATTCTTGACCAAATTTAGAATAGTGTTAAATGTCGCGAGAAATTTTGTCTCGGATTTCATGAAGATCATACATGTCATTATTTTAAAGCGATACCACCCTATTACTTCATCCCTGACCAAAATCACATGTCAGTTATAATTTTTTTTATTCAGATCATTGGTAACTACCCACAGAGTGTCGCAACGCTTTCAATGAAAGACTAATCTCCGCTGGTGCTTAGGATCAAATTTTGCACTGGCCAAAACTGGGTTTGTCCACTGCGAGAATCGAACTCGGGAGGACCTGGTCGACCCCTCGTGTTTCAGGATAGATTATGCCACTGGGCCAACCATGTTGGTTACATGTCAGTTATAATTGATTAGAACATGTCAAATTGAATCTTGCATTTATGTGATTTAACGATATATTCTTCCTAGTTTTTATCAGGTGGAAAAAGTTTACCACATTTTTTGTGGTCATTCACCTAGTTTTCTTGAATTCTCTTAGTGGAACTCACATGAATTTCGACAAACTATAGAGCCACCGCTAGAGAGAGAATTTCAAAGAGGGTGTTGATATCACTTCTCAAATACTAATACTAATAAATCACAATAAGAAACATTTATCTCCCTTTGATGCAAAAGAGCAAGTAATGATCATAAGTAATTAATGAAACCACCTCCTAATTTTGTGAGTTCTTCAAAGTATTGCTCTTTTTTCCACTTTCTCTATTTTGGTTTTTATCAATGCATACTTGATATGAGAAGAGGATCAAAGACAAGGACAAAGACCAAAAGAAAACGGTGTATTTTACTATTTTATTGCATAAAACATCTTAGGATTCTTCTCATGAGGCCAACCGAGTCAGAGGCAAGTGAAGCATTGAATTAAACAAATGGCCCACTCTGCACTGTCTTGTTGTGGTCGTGTAATAATCTTCTATCGTTTGTTTACAAGACAAACCATTTTCCCCACCACCCTCCTCCCTACCTAGCTAGCACCTTCTGTTTTTATTCAGATATATGCAGAAATTAATACACATGCCTCACCTCTTGTTTTTTTTTGCCTCCATTAATCTTAGGAAAATAGTACTTGTATTTACTTTCTTTCTCTATACACACAAAGTGTCCCAACGCTTTCGAAGAAAGATTAATCTCCGCTTGTGTTTAGAATCAAATTTCATACTGGCCAACACAGAGTTTGTCCACTGCGGAAATCGAATCCAGGAGCACCGAGTCGATCTCTTATCCTCAGAGTAAATTAAGCTACTGGACCACAGTGTTGGTTAGTAATTGTATGCAGAAATTAATACACATGCCTCACCTCTTGTTTTTTTTTGCCTCCATTAATCTTAGGAAAATAGTACTTGTATTTACTTTCTTTCTCTATACACACAAAGTGTCCCAACGCTTTCGAAGAAAGATTAATCTCCGCTTGTGTTTAGAATCAAATTTCATACTGGCCAACACAGAGTTTGTCCACTGCGGAAATCGAATCCAGGAGCACCGAGTCGATCTCTTATCCTCAGAGTAAATTAAGCTACTGGACCACAGTGTTGGTTAGTAATTGTATTTACTTTTAAGAAAAATGCAATATTTATATGTGGGTTTAGTGGAAAGAAATAAGAATTGATAATATTTTCAAAGGCCACATTAACAAATGGATATATGAGGAGCTCTAACTAACATTATTGGTTGTTTGGTAGGAGCAAATGCTATGCTATGCAAAGTCAAATTGAACTAACCGTCGCAATCTTATGAAGCATTAGCAGTCCTATTATTGATGACAATAATCGAAAGAAGTAAATTAATTAAAGAAAATCAATTCACAATTTAAGAAGGCTTATCAATCACAATTAATTAGATGTAGCTACCCATTGTATTTGTATTGGTTTGGGTGTCTGCTTGCACCCCTTTTAATATAATTTTTGATTATAAAAAAAATAGATGTAGCTAGCTTTATCCCAAAAGACTTATTCTTGTAGTTACCAACAAGATGTGACACAAATGATATATACTTGGGTTCCTTAACCATTTGGTTTTGGGTTCGATCCCTGACTGGTGCGTATAGAAAAACATTTATAAATAGGTGATAAACTTAAAAAGGGGAAAAAAACATAACTAGCCACACGAGATTAGGGAAGAAGGATTTGGATTAGGAGCCTTTGATAATTGGTATATTTGGTGACCTTAGGCTTTTTTAGGAGAGAGTAAAACGAAAGAGAAAAATAAAATAAGATGAAAAAGAAATTAATAGTTGAGAGATATATAGACATAATGAGCTAAAGATAGAGTACTTTTCCTGCCTAAAAGCACCGAATAATCATTAATGGTACATCATTGGGTTAAGAGCTAGCTAATCACACCCTTTAACTCTTTAATGGTACATTAAATTTGTGAGTATAAGATTAGAAAGGTGTTGCAAATAACCCCAAGGGGTTGACCTAGTGGAGCATGACAGAATTTGTATTCGGAAGGTCCTGGGTTCAAATCCCCACTAGTCTCCTTGGGGAAGGTAAATGTAATTACTATCAATTGCTGTTTTGGCCCTTTATCTTTGGGGTTGGTGTCACTTTGGCCCTTTATTTTTTTTTCCTCGTTTTAGACCCTCATGTTTTTTGTGTGTCATTTTGGCCCCTGCCGTTAGTTTTTTCTAACGGACGCCACGCTGGCAGTTAACTGCTGACGTGCGTCTTATATGTCAGGGTTGACTTAGACCTGATTTGGTGATGTGGCACATAAGGGACCAAATTGAAACTTAAAAAGAACATGGGGGCCAAATTGACACAAACACAAAACATTCATCTTCTTCCTCCAAACACCACCTCCATCTTCATCTTCTCCGGCGACCCACCACCACCTTCGGTGAGCCTCCGCCACCACCACCAGAAACAGTGACATTGTCTCTCTCTCTTCTCTCCCCCTCCCCCCTCTCTCTCCCCCTCCCCCCTCTCTCTCTCTCTCCCTTCGTCATTGAAAAACCCAAAAAACCGTAAAACGTGAATCTACATTTCCATTTCGTTCTCAATTCTTTATCATTTTTATTGAAATCTTTTGCTAACAGTCAGTTACTGCACCAATTTCGAGTCTATTGCAAGTGGTTTGGTGAATTTTGGTTGAGTTTTGAAGGTTTCCCCAATTTGCAAAACCCAAAACGCGTTTTCCTCTGAAAATCACGTTTTTGATTAAGTTCTTCCACTTTTTTGTGAGAATTGGTGATGGATTCTAGTTCCTTGTGAAATTTTGCATAAAATGCACTATTTATTTGGTTGATTTGGTGAAGAATTGAGAATTTTGGTGTTCTTGAGGAGAGAGGGAGGGAGAGAGAGAGAGAGAGAGAGAGAGAGAGAGAGAGAAGTGATGTCACTGTTTGTGGTGGTGGTGGCAGAGGCTCATCGGAGGTGATGGTGGCTCGCCGGAGAAGATGAAGATGGAGGTGGTGTTTGGAGGAAGAAGATGAATGTTTTGTGTTTGTGTCAATTTGGCCCCCCATGTTCTTTTTGAATTTCAATTTGGTCCCTTATGTGCCACATCACCAAATCTGGTCCAAGTCAACCCTGACATTTAAGACGCCACGTCAGCAGTTAACTGCCAGCGCGGCGTCCGTTAGAAAAAACTAACGGCAATGGCCAAAATGACACACACAAAAAACATGAGGGTCTAAAACGAGAAAAAAAAAATAAAGGGCCAAAGTGACACCAACCCCAAAGATAAATGGCCAAAACAACAATTTAGCCTATAAAAATATAAAGATCAACGAGAGAAAAAAGAGAAGATAGATGAGAGAGAAATGAGAGGGAGAGGGATAGGAGAGTCAAAGAAGAGAGGTAGGGGAGAGAGATAAAGATGAGAGAAAATATGAAGTGAGTTGGAAATTAAAAGATTATTTTGGTATTTTAAATAGTTTATACTTGAGACAAAAAGTTGTACCGCAATTTAGTGAAGGACATAAATGTGTTTTAGTCAGGGCGTGTAGAGAATTTTTTGGGCCTAAGGCAAAATTTCTAGACACATTGGATATTTATTATCATCTATAACTAAAGGTATTTTTTTTACTGTAATTACGGGTATTATTTTTAATAATGATTTTTCATAAGTTATTTTTAATTGTGATACATATGAGTAGGCTCCTTTATAATATGATAAAAAAATATAAAGGAAAGAGAGAAAAGAAAGAAAAGTTATAAACAATCTGCTTTTCTAATCTAATTTCTATGTATCTAATCTAATCTAATCTAATTTCTATGTAATCAAATTATATGTTAGCACAATTACATTTTCAGACATCCGACTAAACTGCCATGTGGCAATTTTTTGGGGCATCTAATCTAATCTAATCTAATCTAATCTAATTTCTATGTAATCAAACTATATGCTAGCACAATTACATTTTCAGACATCCGACTAAACTGCCATGTGGCAATTTTTTGGGGCATTTTAGTCTTTTTCGCACTAAAAAACAAAAGGTATCAACTTTTAAAAGAAAAAGCTGGAAAAAAAATCTGCAAAAAACTGAAAAAAAATGCTGCAAAAGCTGCAAAAAAAAGAAACAGTAAAAGCTGTCTGCCTGCCGCACTGACGCGCGCGCTGACATGTGCTGTCAGTTTTTTTTAAAAAAAACCAGTAATTAATTAATTTTATTTTTTTGAAAAAAAATTATTCATTTTTTTAAAATTGTTTTTTATTTTCTTTTTAAAAATCAGTAATTAATTTTTTTTTTCATTTTTTAAATCAATAAATTTTACAAAAGTTCCTTTATTTTTAAAAAAATAAAGTAATTTTTTTAAATTTATTTTTTTAAAACAATCAGTTTTTGTTTTTAAAAAAATCAGTAATTTTTTTTCTTTTAAAAAATCATTGTTTAATTGACTATTTACTATATTATTCTCAAACTACGAAAAACAGTTAATTTAACCACCGCCAATTGTCAAAAAAAAAATACCACTAGCAAAAATTTCGAAATAATTTTTCTTAAAAATATCAATAATTACAAAAGCGCCGGGAGTGCCAACGGGAGCGACAACGAGAGCGGCAGAAGCGCCAACGAGAGCAGCAATGAAAGCGCCGGAAGCACCAACGAGAGCGCCAACGGAGGTGCCAATGGGAGCGCCAACGAGGGTGCATATTTTATATTAAATCTCATTTTCTTTTTTCCTCATTTTTACTCTATTATTAATATTATAAGAAGATACCGACTTTTTTTTAATTTTTGCAACTTTCAACGTATTTATAATTTTATAGCAAATTATAACAAATACAGTATCACCCGTGCAAGTATGCACGGGTAAAAAACTAGTAATCAATAAAGATAGAAAAGGAATATAATGGGGATGCATAAAAATTATGAATGGGGCCTTAACAATAATAGGGGGGCTAAGGCAAGTGCCTCTTTGGCCTTGCCTTCTCCACGACTCTGGTTTTAATCCCGTCCCTTGCCGTTCTTTTGTCTAGTATCGTGGCAAAGTTTCAATTCAACTAAGATACAACTTGAGTTGTCAAGTCTGATCCTTTGTTTTTTTAACAAATCAAATACACTCAATAATTTATTTGAAGCATCGTCGAACTCAACTTTTCTAACTAGCTGTTGTTAGTTTTTTTTTTCTTCTCTTTGTTGGTGCTTTAATATATATTTTGTATAAATAAAAAACATTGTGAATTATTTTACTTGTTGTTAACTAAATTATTATTTTCAAATTTTAATTTTTCCTTTATAATGTTAGTCAATCACGAAATGACACATTATCCAAAATATTTGTCTTTATTCTAACTACCTTAAAAGTCACTCATACCATTGTCTTTAATTGATTGATGGTATAAATTTTTTTACAACAAATATATATATATATACCTTTAAAACATATTCATTAATTATGATATATATAGCAGTATATGATACTAATTTTAATACATTTCTAATTGATACTTTAAGGTGGCAATGTTATTACTTTATTGAAATTTTACCGTATGATATGCAAATGCAATGTCACGGAACGGTCCAGCTAAGACTGCGTTGGCAAACAAACATCATTATCGTTCGTTCCCCATTTCCGTTCTCATTACACACACACACACACACACATATGATTCATTAGATTAGAACTTTTGATTCTCTGCATGCTCAACACGCGTCTCCACCTGTTCATGTTCTTCTTCTTGTAGGGCACTACTATTATTATCTCACTTCTACCCTTTACGTTCTGCCATCTACTACCTTAACAAAACAACTATGAAAACTTTTATTTTTTAACTGCCAACAACAAAATCTATATTTTACCTTAACTTTTGCTGTACTGTACACTCATGTTTCCTTTTATAGATCCATTTCCATTTCAAAAGACTGTCTTCCACTTTTCTTTTTATTACTATTTTATTATTTATTATTTATTTATTACAACTCAACGCAGTCTGTGGACAAGGAAAATATTATTATTTTTTTTAAAAAAGCAAAAAGGGAAACTATCAAGACTAGTATATAGAGAGAGAAAAAAAATGAAGAAAACAAAAAAATAATTATTTGTTGTCTTCCTTTCTGTAAAATTCAGAGAAGTGTCTACCCTTTTTGTGTATTTCTCCTTATTATTACAAACCCCCTTTATTGATGATGGTCTGTTTCTCCTTTTTCTTCTGCAAGAACTGCACCAACTAAACCCTCTTTTTCAAACTTTTTTAATTTTTGAGGTTGATTTTTCTTCCAATCCTGAAGGAAGACTAAAAAGGAAGAGAATCAGTCATGTCAGGATTGTATAATCCCAACTTCTCACCAGCTAGAGCAGCTTCACCTCAGATTAGAAGCACAACGGAAGTGGACAGGTGAGTGGTTTTGCTGCTTAATTTTAATGATGTTTTTTAAGATCAAAATTGAGATAAAGGTTCAAGCTTGTTTAGTTCTGTTTGTTTGATTTGGCTGCTTTGAATAAATTTATGAACTTTTGATTCAGAATTGAAAAGGGTTGTCTTTATTTTTGCAGTCAGTATCTATCAGAGTTGCTGGCAGAACATCAAAAGCTAGGACCCTTTTTGCAAGTGCTTCCTAATTGCAGCCGTCTCTTAAATCAAGGTATCTTCTTGTTTCTGGATCTATTTATTTTTATTTTTATTTTTTATTTCTCAACTTGTTGTCTATGGTATGCTTGATGTTTGTGCCCAGATCGTGTCACAAAGCTGTTATCTGTGTCATCAGCTTATATGCTGATGATCATGCTATCCTTCATTGTGGAGGCATCATTCCCCTTTCACTTCACTTGATAGTGATATTTTTTAGGTGGGGAAATGGAAAGTAAATTAATAAAAACTATCCCCTTTTTGATGTTGTCTGAACATCGGAAGAAATGTACCTTGTTGGTCTCAGTTCTATGCAAGCAGTGGTAAATTTGATGGGGGAGATGTGGGTTTTTTTTTCTTGATTTAGAGGTCTTTGACCCCGCTCTGGTGTACAGGGAAAAAGGGAGGGCCCTGACTAATCCGAAGTTCGGCCGGGAGGTAAGTATAGTCCGGCTCCAATTTGTCCTGTCCTCGGGGATCGAACTCCGGTACTATTCGAGTCCATCCTTTCAAGTCGAGTGCGTCGAGTGCGTTAACCACTCGCACCCAAGCTTAGAGTTGGGAGATGTGCGCTTTTGTGTTTGAGTCTTGGATGGTATCTATTGTTGGGGTTAGTTTCAACTTTCAACTGATATTGTGATTTCTCTCTCTGACTAAAAGAAAATCATAATTATTAAAAGGATGAACTTGAAGTTGTTCTCAGTATAAGAAAGAAATTGAAAATGTCTGTTTTGAAGTATTTGGAGATGACAATGTATCTGGTTCTACATGCTGGTAACATGTAGAACCTCTCTTTCTTGGCACAATCTGTCGCTCAATCTCTCTTTGTTGCTCCATTTTTTTAATAACTTCCCTGTCCATGAATTTCCTATGGTTTTCAACTGTATACATTGGTTTCTCATTACAATGTTACATGTGCAGAAATATTAAGAGTTTCTGGAATGTTGTCCAACCAAGGTTTTGGTGACTTTGATAGACTGCGGCATAGAAGCCCTAGTCCTATGGCTTCTTCAAACCTCATGTCAAATGTCTCTGGGACAGGATTGGGTGCTTGGAATAATAATCTTCAGCAGGAGGTGACTGATTTCAAATTATTAATTATATTATATTATATTATTTGAGTATGCTATTTGTATGTTTATATGCATATTTTTGTTTTTGCTATGGTATAGCAGCTGTTACAAAATGCATATATAATGCTTGTCTAATGCCTAACTGTGGACATTTTTGAAATTTCATCATCTATCCTAAGGGTGGATTGTGATGTGAGAAGCATTCAACTCATGACCCCCGAGTTCTGTTAAGTCCCACATTGCTTAGAGATAAAGCCTTTGTAGGGCTTATAAGGTTTGGGTAATCCTCACCTTACAAGCAAATTTTGTGGGGTTGAGTTAAGTTATCAGAGCCTATCCTAGATCTGTTGTTGGGATACCTGCGTCGCCCATACTCTAAGACCATTGGGCATGGCATGAGTGTGAGGGGTGTTGGAAAATCCACCTTAATTGCGGTCACCCCTACGGTCTATTATTGGGGCCACTTTATCGACCTTCATTGTAGTGGTACAATACCTTAAGTTTGTGGGGTTGCGTGCCCCAAATCCAAATCCAAGCGATATTGATATGAACGATTTTTGGACGTTACTACAAATGCAATATACTAAAGGAGCTTTTAAACCTGTTCTAGACTGGACCAAGAGGCCCATTCAGCATTTGTACATGGATTGGCCCGATCAGTTTGATCCATATCCACCATATGCATAGTTATCAAAATCGAGATTCAACACAAGATCGTAAGCAGGGTAGCAAAATCGGAAATCGTAAAATCGCAAGTAGAATCGTAAGATTCTACCCAAAAAAAAAGTATCAAAAACTAGAATCGGAAGGGGTTAAACAAAATCGTAACTCCTAAAATCGCAAGTAAAATCGTAAGATTCTACAAAAACAAAGATATTATTAATAGGGTTAAATATGTTTTTAGTCCCTACAAAATCGGCTCTTTCTAAGTTTAGTCCTTACATTAACGAAATAGGCGTTTTGGTCCTCATCTTATTTTGCCGTTTTCAATTTTAGTCCCTCATGACTTTTAATAGCGCTTCAAAACTTTTAATAGCGCTTTTTTGACCTTTAATAAGCGCTTTTTCGTAGAATCGTACGTTTCCACCAAAACTCGCACGATTTAGCTGCTTTTTCGATTCTGTATCAAAATCGAATCGTTGGGGGTCGGTAGAATCGTAAAATCGTGCGATTTTGCGATTAATATCGCGATTTTGATAACTATGACCATACGCAAGCCCAATTATGGTTATCATACTTGGATGGCTCAAATCAACTCTATCAATCTGACGGCTCACAACGGATACGAATTCCTATAAATACCAGCTCACATTACCATAATAAGGGACATTATCATTCCTATCTAAATCACTCATCTATTCTCAATACTGACTTGAGCGTCGGAGTGGCTTCGCAGGTACCCCTCACGGGCTCGCACTAACCTCCGGCAGGAAGCAGGTGACCTACCAACTGCAGTCCACCCAGCACTGCAAGGTACAGAACATTGGCGACCACAATGGGAGATATCTATCTTTCACACCATCTCTACTCTTTGAACTTTCTCCTGTCTTCCCATGGCACCCAGAGGTAAACTCCGAGTCCAAAGCATTGCCGCTCCGCAACCCCAGCCAGAGGGCACTCCCGAAGGCCTTGCTGCTTCCACGCCAGATCAAGACATTCAGGTCCCGGCACCTCAGCCAGCCTCTATCCAGATCCCTGTCCAACCTGGGGATGCGGCGACCATCCGCCAGCTCTTGGACCTGCTGTGCAACTGCACCCAGACTATATTGCAGCAAGAAGCGCGCCTCAGGAAGATAGAGAGGCGAATGACAGCTATGCCTGAGCAACCCCATCCTCGCTGGAACACCCCTTCCCCAAGGACAATGAGCTCCAGGCGCCGCAGATCTCCACCCAAGCGTCATCACAATCATCGCTCTCCACCTAGACGGAAGCGAGCTCGCCACACTCCTCCTCGACGCGGCAGGCACCAAGGATTAGATTCACCTCCAAGCACCCCTCCAACCTCGCCTGACGGTACATACTGGCCTGAGGAGTCTCTCCCCAGGTCCTCATCGCTCGCAACCTCCAATTCTCGCGAGAGGTCGCGGAGCCGAGCCAAGACCCATAAGAGGCATCGCCAAAGATCTACCTCGAGGAGATCTCCAGCCCGATGTGACCGTCGAGATATAGATATCGGGGACTGGTCACCTCACAACTCACGATGGACCTCCAATGAAAGACCCTTCACTAGGAAGGTTGACGACTGCCCAATTCCGAGGACCTTAGAGAAGCTCCCAGCCCTCAAAACATACGACGGGACTGGGGACCCTGACAGACATTTGACCTACTTCTCTGTCATGATGAGATACCGGGGGGCAAGGGAACCTGTCCACTGCAAGATCTTTCCCCTCACTCTCACGGATTCAGCACTAGCTTGGTTCTCAGAGTTGAAACCAAACTCGGTTTCATCCTGGGGGCAGCTGGCCACCATGTTCACAACCCGCTTTGCCGCTTCCCGCTTGAAGCCAAAATCTGAAGAGGTACTCGGGGCGATCAGGCAAGGAGAGAAAGAAACGCTTAGAGAATATCTGGAAAGGTTTAACAAGGAGGCTAGCAACGTCAGGAACCTTGAAGACAAGAGAATACTCTTTTGGATGAAGGATGGCCTTAAGAAAGGAAGTCTGTTTCAAAGAGACGTGGGGATTAACAAATCCCGAAGCTTGGATGAGTTCCTTCAGAAGGTACAAAATACATGGATTATGAAGAACACAACATGGCATACCAAGAGGAAGCCAAGGTTGGCAACAAGAAGGACGACCTGGCCTGCAAGGCCATTGAAGAACCATGGCGGAAGCGAGTCCAATATGACAACTCCTCGTGAGCCCCGACCTCGACAAGGTCGCTCCTCAGAGTACACCCGGCTGAACACATCCCAGGCTGAGATCCTTGCCGAATGCGTCGATGCGGAGTTTCGGGACATCAAACAACCCGAACCTCTCCTTCAAAGGAAAGCCAAACCTCTAAGAAGTACTGCCGTTATCACAAAAGTTATGGGCACAGTACCAACAAATGCAACACCCTCAGGGATGACATTGAAGAAATGATCCGCGAAGGGAAGCTCTCTCAGTACGTGAATGAGGAAGATGATGAGACTCGTGACTCTGAATAGGGAGCAGGGCATCAGGACTAGAAACTAGAACTAGGCCTAGTTAAGAATTTTACTGTTTGGGCACAAATGCAGAATGTAAAAACTCGATATAAAAGTTCATTTTGCAATTACAGTTTTTGCTTTAGTTCACTAGATTGACGCTTGTTCCAAAGAAAAATTTCTTAAGGTCAAGAAATAAAAAGGGCCCAACTCCATAGTTAGGGGTAGAGCGAGACAAGTTTTAGACCCGACATAGCCTGCAAGGAAGGACTGCCTACCTCACAGGGGCAACCTCGACATTAACTCTAAGCCAAGACCATCTTTCCAAGACGATGGTTTTGCAAATACATCTCTGGATGCAAGATCGCACGAAGTAGGCAAGCCCTGACGTGTACCTCCAATCCTAGCAAAGGAATCAAGAGTGCCACGGCAAGCCGAAACAAATAAGGCCATCGGTAAAAATACTGGTCAAAGGAAGACACCATGATCGTTTGCATTTTTCCTAATTACCAAAGCAAGAATCTCATAATTCTTTCCACTAAGTGACCTTGGTGGTCACAACCCCTTGGGCGAGTTCTATTCGGGCCGAGTCCTGGTAAACTGTGCCAAGGGTATACTTCAAGCTGACATTGGTGGTCACGACCCCTTGGGCGAGATCTATTCGGGCTGAGTCCTGGTAAACTGTGCCAAGGGTATACTTCAAGTTGACGTTGGTGGTCACAACCCCTTGGGCGAGTTCTATTCGGGCCGAGTCCTAGTAAACTGTGCCATGGGTACACTTCAAGCTGACCTTGGTGGTCACAACCCGTTGGGCGAGTTCTATCCGAGCCGAGTCCTGGTAAACTGTGCCAAGGGTATACTTCAAGATGACCTTGGTGGTCAGACCCCTTATGATGAGTTCTATCCAGGTCGAGTCTTGGTAAACTCTGTTCAGAGTATACTTCATTACAAATTGTCCCGAGAGGCGTCGACAACTTAACCGACTAAAGCAAGACAAATTTAGCGACTGTCTACCGGAAAAATCCTAAGTCCAACGAGAAGGCGGACACGCGGAAAATCACCAGTAGGGCGTGAGACCATGAGGTCACGGTTCCATGATCAAGGTTTGCTGGTGCAGGGCGCCAAGGGCGCCAAGGTCCATGATCAATGTTTGCTAGTGAAGGGCGCCAAGATCCTATGTTCACGGTTCGCATGTTCACGGTTTGCAAAGTGAAGGGCGCCAAGAGCGCCAAGATTTTATGTTCTCGGTTTGCAAATGCAGGGCGCCAGGATCCCATGTTCACAGTTTGCAAGAGCAGGGCGCCAAGGGCGCCAAGATCACGGTTTGAGCTGCTGGGCGCCAGGGTGACGGGTTGCATAGAGCAAGGTCACGGTTTGTGGTGCTGGGCGCCAAGGGCGCCATGGTCACGGTTTGTGGTGCTGGGCGCCAAGGGTGCCAAGGTCACGGTTTGTGTGGCTAGGTGCCAAGATGACGGTTTGCAAGGTGACGGTTTGTGCTGCAGGGCGCCAAGGGCGTCAAGGTGACGATTTGTGTGGCTAGGCGCCAAGGTGACGGTTTTGCAAGGTGACGGTTTGTGCTGCAAGGCGCCAAGGCGACGGTTTGCAAGGTGACAGTTTGTGCTGTAGGGCCCTTGGCGCCAAGGTGACGGTTTGTGTGGCTAGGCGCCAAGGTGACGGTTTCTGCTGCAGGGTGCCAAGGTGACGGTTTGTGCTGCAGGGCGCCAAGGGCGCCAAGGTGACGGTTTGTGTTGGCTCCTGGGCGCCATGGGCGCCAAGTTCATGCAAGATCACGGTTTGTGTTGGCTCCTGGGCGCCATGGGCGCCAAGTTCATGCAAGTTCACAGTTTGTGCTTTCTCCTGGGCGCCATGGGCGCCAAGGTCACGATTTGTTCCAATGTGACCATGGTCATAGTTTGTGGCCTTTAAAGAAGAAAATCATGGTCACGGTTTGCTTAAGGGAAGCCATGGTCACGGTTTATGAAAAGTTAGCCATGGCCACGGATTATAAAACATCCCCTATGGTCACGGTTCTCACATATATCATGACCACAGTTTGATGAGCCATGGTCACGGTTAAGAAGCATCTCGTATGGTCACGATTTACGAACTTCAAGCATAAATGATGATTCACAATTTTCTTATGGCCATAGTGTACATTAAAAGAAGAAGGAAAAAGACATACACTTACCCAAGAGGGGAAGAAAAGAAGCTTGCTCCCACTTCTCACATACCTCTCTCAAAAATTTCAGAAGAATGATTCAAGAGATGAAGACCCACCTACTTAGGGTGGGTGAAAAAAGTAATAAGATCATTTTTCTTTTTTCTCAAAAATCAAAAGCAAAAGTATTGTTGTCAAACAAAGACATTTTGCACGACCTGACAAGGCATACGAGCCATCGCGTCGGACGAATCAACAGAAATCCTTCAAGCCAAGACCATCCTCTGGAATAATCTCGGCTTGGGGGGCAACTGTTCTGGACTGGACCAAGAGGCTCATTCAGCATTTGGACATGAATTGGTCCGAACACTTTGATCCATATCCACCATATGCAAGCCCAATTATGGTTATCATACTTGGATGGCTCAGATCAACTCTATCAATCTGACGACTCACAACGGACACGAGTTCCTATAAATACCAGCTCACATTACCATAATAAGGGACATTATCATTCCTAGCTAAATCACTCATCTATTTTCAATACTGACTTGAGCATCGGAGTGGCTTCGCAGGTACCCCTCCCGGGCCCGCACTAACCTCCGGCCAGGCAGCAGGTGACCTACCAACTGTAGTCCACCCAGCACTGCAAGGTACAGAACAAAACCCTTTTGCTGGATTGCCAACCTGCAGCCCCACCTTATCAGTATGTTACGATTCGTATCCTGATTCGATACGAAATCAAACAAAATTGATATGTAAGCTAGGATAGCAATCTGGTTATACAGCAACCGGCACAAAAGCAACAAACAGAAAAAGCCGCTAATTAAGAGAACCTGAGAGAAAAAGGTGGCGAAAATTGTTGCAAGATCGTTGAGAAGAGAGGAATCACGGAGATAGTGGCATTGTTACAATAATGTTCCTGAATTTAGGAAACTTGATAATAGATTTGTCGCAACTCGCAAGACAAGTCATGTAGGATAATACCGCTTTGTTGCCGTGTTGAAATTAAAGGGTTAGTCTCTTAGGCATAAAGGGAGAAAAAGAAAAACTCAAAATGATAAAGTTATATTGATATTGACATTGATATGAATGATATGTTGGATGTTATCACAATTCACAAAAGGTAATAACCCGGATTTAGACTTATACTAGATTCTTAGTCCTTACAAAATTAATTGCGGTCACCCTGATGGTCTATCATTGGGCCACTTTATCGGCCTTCATTGTAGTGGTACAACACCTTAAGTTTGTGGGGTTGAGCGCCTCAAATCCAAGTGATATTGATATGAACGATTTTTGGATGTTACTACAAAAGGCAAAATACTAAAGAAGCTTTTAAGCCCTTTTGCTGGATTGTCAACCTGCAGCCCCACCTTATCAGTATATTATGATTCATACGTTTCGTATCCCAATTCGATACGAAATCAAACAAAATCAATACGTAAGCTAGGATAGCAACCTGGCTATACATCAACCAGCACGAAGGCAACAAACAGAACAACCGCTAATTAAGAGAACCTGAGCGAGAAAAAGGTGGCGAAAATTGCTGCAAGGCTGTTGAGAAGAAAGGAATCACGGATTCACGGAGATAGTGACATTGTTACAATAGTGTTCCTGAATTTAGGAAACTTGGTAGTAGAATTGTCGCAACTCGCAAGACAAGTCATGTAGGATAATACCGCTTTGTTGCCGTGTTGAAGTTAAAGGGTTAGTCTTTTAGGCATAAAGCGAGAAAAAAAAACATTCATAATGATGAAGTTATATTGATATTGACATTGATATGAATGATATGTTGGATGTTATTCCAAGAGGGAAAACAATAACCCTTATTTATAGTAATATACTAGATTCACAGGTCCTTTAAAATAAGGTGATAAATCATGATATAAAAATACATACAGAAACTAATCCTTAGAGATAATAAAATATTAAAGCATGCCTTATTATAGAGATTGAAGAGCTGTTTTTCGGATATTCTAACATTTACATATGTTTGAATTAGTGGAAAAATCTTGAAAGTCAATGAATGTTAAATGAGAGGAGAAAGGGCATTATTGAAGTTGAAATCTGATACATTTATTAGGAATCTTAAATATATCACAATAAAACAAAACATTTTCTTGGCTGGCACAATCTGTGTATAGTAAAATATGTGAATGTTACTTTCATAAAAGTCAAGATTTGGTTAGAGCATAGTAGAAGTGTAGAGAATAATATTAGATATAAAACCATTCATGTGCATTTATGTAACAACTTAAGCTTTTGGGATGAGTCATTTATGACAGATATGTTATACTCCTAAAAGAGACCAAGAAAAGGCAAAAGAAAACATTTCAGTTAAGTAAAGATCTCGCTTAGCATGATATTGAAGAGAGAAAATACATAAATCTAAAGAATAGAATGATATTGAAATTTGAAATGAGAAAGGTGATTACAAGTGCTTAGATCTAGCCTATTCATAGGCATTAGAAAACTAGTAACTTACTAGTCACTAACTACTCATCTCTAAACTAACTATATTTCTAATAGCAAGCTGGAAGTGCTGGGACTTCAACTCTTCAAGCCTGGGATGTGCAATACACTACATCATTAAAGAAAACATCACTCAAATTGGGCTCTATTTGCCTCCAAAGAACAAGTTGAAACTTGGAAGAGCTTATCCACTCAAGCAGAAGCAATAATCTATACTTAACCACTTGGAAGAAGCCGAAAACATCAAAGCCATAAGGCAAAAACTTAGCCATTAAGCAGAAACCACAACTCGAGGTTTAACCACTTAAAAACCATAACAACAATACAAAGAAGCAAGTCATGAAACCCAAATCTGTCTTCAAAAGGATGAAGTATGTCAACCAGGTGATGTGGTGTCTCCTTTCCATTATTTAAGGAAGGCGTCGTAGATCAAACATCAAGACCTTGCGTCTTGTGATTTCAAAAAGTCTTCACAAATCCAACATCAAGGCTTCAAAGTGTCGCAGACGGCCGATCCATCATTGCTGCATGTGTGACAGATCTTGCCAAAACCAGTAAGTCCAGAAATCGTTATCACCTTCTCTTTGTTTTCGATGCGATGATGATAAACTGTCGTTGGAAACTGAACGGGAGTCTCGAGATAGGGGCCTATACAGAAGATGAAGGCACATGCAGAGACTGCATACTCTGTTGTTAATTATCTTCGGTGATTTCAGGCCAAACTGTGCAATTGTAAGAATCTAATCTCGGTTTCAGATCTAAACAGAGAGAAAATGAGGAAACTGTAAACTGATCTAAAATATGCAATTGTAATTATGTCTGTATAACTGAGTTAGTTATAAGTGATAGCTAACTGAGTTAGTTACAACTTACAAGTGACAGTTGGGATCAGCTGTTCCTAACTCCACACAATGTATGCACATACAACATAGAACAAGGCCTATACAATAGTACTCTAACATCCCCCCTACAAACTCGGTGAAGGGTAACTGCTGCACACCCCGAGTTTGTCGAGTGCAGAACCCGATTGGATATGATTTGGTGAGAGTGCAGAACCCGATTGGATATGATTTGGTGAGAATGTCTGCAATCTGATCTTGAGCAGGAATGTGGGTAACAAGAGAGGGATCCAGCACCTTTTCTCTGACAAAAGAAAATGTTTTTAGTGCAAGTGTGCATTACATGATTGTGTCTCAAAGCTACTGTGCAAAGGGGAGAGAGAGAGAGAGAGAGAGAGAGAGAGAGAGAGTCCACTTGCAAGAGAAGCAATAAAGAAAACTGATATCAATATGAGACAAACAAAAGTCAAATTGTTTTTGTTTTTTTTTGGGGGGGGGTCTCGGGAAAAAAGTGGAAAAGGAAATGAAGAAGAGAAAAGAAAAAAATGTACAAAGCAGCGGAAAATTTTCAGGGTGGATATCAACCTTTGATACCATACTATGAAACATGGCAGAAGCCATAGAGGATAGAAAATACACAAATTTGAAACTAGAATGATATTGAAATGAGAAACGCGATTACAAGTGATTGTCTATTTAGCAAAGGTAGCACATTGCCAAAAAGACCCTTGCCCTTCTTAAATCTCCCAAACCTCTACAAGTGACAAAATAACAAATCCTCCAACATTCACCAGAGATACCAAAAAGCTTACACCACAGATATTTCTCTGGTGAACCCTACATTATTAAAAGGTCTTCTTGTCTCAAAGTGAGAGTAATGCGTAACACGGTTTAGGAGATATAAAGCTTGGTGTGGCCTGAAGTCCTGCATAAAATCAGTAGTATGAATAGTTTTCTACAGCATTCCAAATGAGGGTCTAAAGAACAAATTTTCATATCTGGCAAAGATTGATACTAGGGCCAAGAAAACCAATAAGTGCTTTATACTCTACCCATCCCCTATCACTGAGATTATTATTTTAGGGGGGAGGAGGGTGATTCCCATAAAATAACTGAGAAATCCAAATCCAATAAGCAGAGATCTATCTTATGTCGCATTAGCTTGATGCAGTTGAACATTTAATGGATTAATATTTTACAGTAGCCACACATCACCCACACCTATACTTACCTGTATCATGATGATGGTATTTTGACATCTGTCGATGGTCTGGTACATGTGCATGTCTGTCTATACTAAATATCAGTAGTTTGAATGTGTGTTTTGTTGCAAGTCAAAAAGTATTGTGTTCTAATAATATGTTGTGGATGCATCTATTTTTTTGTAATTTATTGTTCATGGTAACACACTAGACAAGGCACATACTTGACTACAAATTTGTCTGAAATTTTTTATATATGAAGTGAATTTGAAAAAAAAGTGACAGGATGCTTAATACAAAAACTGACTCTACTAAGGAATTGAGTCTTGCATTTCCACAATGGTTTTGTACAGCTAACAACTTCAAGAGGTCAGCGAGGGCATCCCATGGATAAATAACAAAAGCCAGGATAAGGAACAGATAATCTGAGTGGTCACATTATTAACCATGAAAAGTAAAGTAGTTAACTATGGCTTACAGAGAAGTTTGGTATTTTCCTCTTGCAAAACCGTTCCGCATGTTGATTTGTTTGCCTCTCATCCATTTCAAGCTTTTGAAGTTTCCGTATTTGTTGGTTCCTTGGGTCGAGAATTCTTGTTGCTTGTTGATTTTCATTTTCAAACAAAAGGCTTTATCATTTGTTCTTGTTGTTTACCATAGTTACTTTTAACTTCTATCCATTAACATTACTTGAAAAATGCAGAGATTTAGTGGACCCCCTGGAATGACAATGGATTGGCAAGGTGCACCTGCAAGTCCGAGTTCATTCACTGTTAAGAGAATATTGCGCTTGGAAATTCCAGTAGATACATTCCCCAATGTAAGCTTCTATACAAATTCTCAGTTATGGGAAGTCAAATTTGATTACTCAATCAGACACCTATATTTCTTCTTTTGTTGGAACTGAAAACTTGATCAATTATAAGTAATAGAAATATGTTGCTTCTTATTGCATTAGTTCAATTTTGTTGGAAGACTTTTGGGACCAAGAGGCAATTCTTTGAAACGGGTAGAAGCTACTACTGGTTGCCGCGTGTTTATTAGAGGAAAAGGATCAATCAAAGATCCAGACAAGGTAATGTAGACAAACACAACTTTCAAAGAATTTTTCATGATTGATCTGTATACTTAAGCATACTTATATTAACTGAAATTATTATGAATTTTTCAAACTTTAGGAAGAAAAATTACGAGGAAGACCGGGCTATGAGCATCTCAATGAACCTCTTCACATTTTAATCGAGGCTGATTTACCTGCTAATATTGTTGACATGAGGCTCAGACAAGCTCAGGAAATCATCGAAGAACTGCTCAAACCTGTGGTATGTTCATTCACCCTATATCTTTCTCTGCTATGAGTGGTGAACTAGCTGCTTTTCTGCTTCAGTTTGTCTAACAGAGAAGAAAAGATGCAATTTATCTTTAGTGTACTTGGATTGTTATTTTTTTTCCATATGCCGTCATTTACTTGTTTGAATAGGCTACCAGATAACATGATCTCGAAGCCTAAATACTTAATATAATATTGGTATTGAACTAAATGGATATGTGCTACTGAATTCATAAAATTCAAGATCCAAGACAGCCTTGATACATTTGGAACACACACACACACACGGGTACACATGTAGTTAGTTACATATTATGGCCATATCATAATATATTCTTTCCCTTATATATGTCTTAAACGAGTTGTGCGAAGCAATAGCAGCTTGTAAGAGAAGATGAAAGATGTATTGGGGGATATTGAAACAGTCATTTTAATTTTTTTAAAAAAAAACAAGGTATTACATTTTATTTGGCTTAACTGTATCTTGCGAAGTTAAACTTTACCAGTGTAGTATCCCAAAGATACCTGCTAATAAAAAAAGTAATAAAACTCGGACAATATTCCCTAGATTCGTATTTAGTTGTACCGCACGTGTTTGTGCTTATGTCATGTGACGTACTTATCCAATTTTGTACTCTACTTCTTAGCAATTGATCAGAAAATTTCTACTTCCATTTTATTTTTCAAAGTATCTTACACTTTGCAGGAGTCAATTCCATGATGATTGACTTATTAGGATTCTCTTGGAAAATTTATTATTTACATTTACCTTCTTTTTTAAAATATTCTGTCAAAATCACTCAATTAAACAGTGCCTTACACTCTTGTGGAAAAAATATTAAAACACAGTGCAAATTAATCACTTTACTAGTTCTGAGCTTGAAAATCAATATCTTCCTTAGCACATCAATTTTATTAATGGAAGTCAAGAACAGGAAAATTTACCATAAGCTGACCAATTTGCTGATTCATATCAGTGGTGAAAGTTTTTTCATATTTTTCCTTGGATGTGAATCTTTGATAAGCAGGATGAATCACAAGACTATATTAAGAGGCAACAGTTGCGCGAATTAGCTTTGCTGAATTCAAACTTCAGAGAAGAGAGTCCGGGGCCAAGTGGTAGCGTGTCCCCATTCAATTCCAGTGGAATGAAACGTGCGAAACCGGGTCGTTGAAACGTGTCCTTCATGGTGTATATGGATATTGTGGTCCACCAGCTGTTGATTGCTGAAAATTTCTTGCAGTACATGTCTCATTCAATGCAGCTATAAAAAGAATAGCCTAACAATTCTTGCTGGTTAGCATTCTGGTGATTTTTTCCTTCCCTTTTGTCTCTACCTTTTTCTGCTTCAACAGACAGGAGACAAAGCAGGAATGAAGAATTTCTTAAAAGAGAAAATTTTATATAGTTGGGTATTGAGAATAGGTTTGTTCACAAACCAACCTTTTTTTTTTCTCCCTTTGTAAACTCAATACATTCATTGGATTTATTCTTGAGTCAGTTACTTTTGAGAAGTGTGGAATATATATACATGTGATGATGGTAATGGTGAAGTTTTAGGCCTAAGAAAATGAAGTGTTGTTGGCAATTGGCATGTGTCATGTGTCAAGTCTCATGGTATTTTAATATTTATATAAGTTAGCATAGGATGGATTCTTTTTAGTTGTTTGTCAAAAGCATTTTGTATTCTCTTATGAGAGGTATGAACTATAGTTGGAATGATGCATGTCAGATAAACACCTTATTAACATGTATGTACCATTGAAGAGAGAAAATTGTGGTATTTGTTTATATAAAATGGTACACATATAAATGTTCTACAAAGTATTATGGAGTTTTTGTCATCATGTTGAATGGAATTGATAAGGATGTGTTTTTATTTCACCATGTGTTTTTTGTTTGTTAAAACGTCAATCATTAATCACAAGCTCAAATCAAATCACAGGGAGCCTGAAAAGGGACACTGGATTGAGTGGATTCTGATTTGGCTTAACAATTGTGTTGGGTTTTGCACATTATTTGAAGATGAACTGTGTCTGTGGGGTATTATTGTATGTTGAAGGATGTGAAATTTGAGTGGAGCATTATTATGTGCCAAGTTAAGATGTTTAACATCACCTCTTGTGCTAATAATATTGATTGGTCAAGGGCATCCAAAAGTTGGCCCCATAGCTAATGGGGATGTAGGTATAAGGTAATGATTATTATACACATATCATTGTAACCTGTTTCTACTGTGTTTATCTGCTTGTGCTTTTACCTCCTTATCATTGAGCAACATGACAACGACAAGCAAAACAAATTATCTCCAAAACTAAAATTCTAGCTCAATAAAAAGTGTTTAACATTACATTATTATTTACTGAAAATACTGCACGGCAGATACAAGTTTCACATGTTACTTACCATCACATAAGTAGAAAGTGAGTGAGAAAACTAAAGCATCGCCCAAGAACGTGCAGAGGCATGTAGTAGATCGTCTTGCTAGGTAAGTGTGCCTTGAATTGGTCAACTGAACAACCAGTAGGTTTATGTTTAACCTTACAAACCTATTTACATTCAATGCAATGTTTGTTTGATGGTAGATGAACAAGCGGCCAAGTGTGTGTGGTTGGATTCTAAGGCTTTGATTTCCTTATTCATTACTTGACGTCATTCTTGGAATTTAACATCTTGATGAAAGAAACGGGGTTCTTAATATATGGTTAATAAAGATATGGTACGCAAAATTGATGTTGGTGTAAGAACAATAATTGTGGACTTAGTCTTTTAGGTAGATAGGTGTTTTGGTGGATCTACTAGTTCTTATAGGTGGGTGAGACATGGAATTTTGAGAAATGTGTGGCGTGGCCTAGGTTGGGATGGATTCCGACCTCTTTGGTACTTGAGAGTTCTAATAGGAGATAGATTGAGACATAGAATAAAATATTATTTTAAAATATTATTATTATTTTATTTCATGTATCTTTCTCTCTCCTATTGAAATCATTCAGTAAATGGAGATGATCTCATTCCGATTGGGATAAAGTGGCTCTTGTTGGAGATCTACAAATGCATAGGCAATAGGTGTTGAAGTTGCAGGGACTTGAATACGCTCAATTTTGTCCTTTCTTTTATTTTTAATTTTATTCTTTTATTTTTTTTAACAAAAATAATTAAAGGTGATTAGATTAACAAAATGAAAATCATAGTTGATCCTTGGCTCATTTGGAAGTCGAATTCCATCAGGAAAAGCGCCTGCAGCGGCGCCTTCACGAGTTCCCTAGGTCTGTTAGGGTTTTGGCGGTGCCATCAGACATCAGCGACACCTCTAGTCCTAGCGTGGCTAGGATTTGCAGTGGCAGCTCAACGCCACCTTCTCCTCCATCGACGACTCTTAGCACGCTCTCTCATGTTGTGGCTAGGTCCCTCAAACCCAAGTTGGTAGTCGCTCTTTTGCCACCTCTGCTCCACCCCCACCATCCCCCGACCTTGTTCATCTTCGGTTTACCCTTGTTGCTTTAATGTTTCTCTGTCAAGGTCATGCATCTCAGTTCCCTCACTACTTGTACTTACCAGGGCACAGAAATATATACGGTCACAAATTACAAAAAGAAAGATACAAAGAAGTACATGGCTTTATTAATTTATTATTATTAATAATTAATAATACAAAATTTGAAAAAATAATAAAATAAATACAAGTCCACAAGGGAAGAAGGTTTGAGGTAGGGAGCGGCTTCACCAAGCTTCAAAATGGAAAGACCTTTTAATTTTATGCATAGGACCAACCGTGAAATGCAAAGCAACAGACAGGGAATTAATCACCGAAAAAAAATGAAAGAAATTAAAAAGTGAATATGCTGCAGAAATAGAATTGGACCTCACAGTAACAGCGTATTATCCTATAAATAAATACTAGTTGCTGTTGCTGCTAATCAAGAAATCAAAAATTGAATAGAGTAGAGCAGGAGAAGAGGAAAAGGAATAGCCAGAAGCCGCATTTGGAGTTGGAGCTATATTACATTCACTTCACAATCTTTCACTCACTCTATATATATCATAGAGCTTGCTTCGAACGCCGGGTAAATTTCTAAGCCTAGCTTTTCTATCTTGCTTTCAGTTGTAGATAATATCACCATTCTGTTCATTTCTATGCTCTGTTCAAATCTGAAACATAAACAAATATCATTCCGACCGTAAATCAGATATACCGGCACCGCCGCGGCGGCCTCCCTTTTCTCTCTTTCTCCGTAATGAAGCCGAAGGGAGGGAACCAGCCACAATGCCACCGCCATGAAGCCCTCTTTACGCCAGTGACTTGGTTGTCTGGGTTTTCCCCTTTATTTATTTAATTTATCAATTTTCCCCTCTTTATTTTTTTATATTAAATATACTATAATAATAATAATAACAATAATAATAATCATAATAATAAATTGACAAAAATATATTGACGAAGGGAGGGACCAACACCGTTGGCCCAATGACTTAATCTACCTTGGGACACAGAGGTCGATCCGGTGCTCTCGGGTTCGATTCCTGCAGTGGACAAACTCGGTGTTGGCCAATGCGAAATTTGATCCTAAGCACGAGCGGAGATTAGTCTTTCATTGAAAGTGTTGGGATACTCCGTGGGTAGTCAGCAATGGTCCATACAAAAAAATAATAATAATAAATCGACAAAAATATAATAATTATTATAATAATAGTAGTTTTTTTCTCAAAGAATAATACTAGTTTTTTTTTCGATAAGCAATGATTCATTGAAAACATGCATTAGGTGTGCTCGAAAAACCAATTACAAATTGTTAAAACACAAATAGGCATTAAGCCACCAAGATGAAACAGAATAACTCGAAGGTCTACCCACCCCATAGATAAATCAACTCCATGATAAACATTTAATATGCGATACAAACCAGATAGGACAAATGATCAGATATATCCCTATCCCTATCCCTATCCATTGACTTGAGATATTCCACCGAGCAATTAACCCCTCCGTCACATGGAACCTGTCAAGTCTACTCATGAATATACCGACAGAACAAAACCAAGAAATTTTTTACCAGCCACCGACACATCAACAACATCCATGTCCACTATAAAACTGTTAAAATCCAAAATTTTCTGCGATAGACCCCCAACACTCCTCCGTTTGCGTTCTTCCACACTAGTAACTTAATTAAAATCACCCACCAAACACCACTCCTCCAGCACATAATTTTGCTTGAGCTCTTTTAATTCCTCCCACCCTCTATGGTGCTCGCCCCCTTATTCCTCGCAACTTCATCTCTCCCGCTTAATTAAGAGCAACATAATTCTCATCTGGAAGAGTGCCAACCACCCTAAAGCTCTTAGCTGCATCCCACACCTTCATGGCTACTGACTTGCTTTGGAGAGCCCAAAACTTGTTGTTGCACATCTTGATATCAGAGCTTGAAATAGAATCAGCACATAGTACCGTGCCCGCTGAGAAAAGGGACGAAGAATTCGCTATAGCCAGCATGGAGTTTCCTTCCTCCGCTAAGCTTCGGATATCACTCGAGACTAGAGGGACTTCTGCTAGTTTGCGAAAAATACGGTGAATCCTACCTTTCTTCGGACCCACCATGAGCCATATTTTATTTTTTTTGGGCTTAAGTTTACTCACCTGAATCTGCTTCACACCACAGTTTGGGTCATGCGCATTTTGGATCGAAGGGAGTTCAAATGAGACGGGCCTATCAGTTGGTTCAACACTAACATGAGGCTGGCCCAAAGCATCTCCAACCATCGCATTAGTAATAGTAATAGGTTGACCCGCAGCTGCTGATGGACCATCAGCCTCATTCATCACAAACGTATCCTTCACAACAGAAGTGAAAGATTCAAAATTTGAATTACTTTGACCAACAATAGGCTCCTCCTCAAAAAATGGCTCAATAACAGCTTCTCTTGATTTTCTCCCTACTAAATCATTAGTGCTCACTCTCTCGCCCAAAACTTCCAACAAATTTGAATTACTTTGACCACTCCTCCTAAAAAAATGGCTCAATAACAACTTCCCTTGATTTTCTCACTACTAAATCATTAGTGCTCACTCTATCACCTGAAACTTCCAAAACTACCTTCCTAGAATCATGTTGGTCATTACTACCTATCAAAAAAGCATTAACACCTCCATCACCGTCCTCCTCCTTTTCTCCGTCGCCGGTGACCGGAAAATTATCATTCCATTCTTCCTCTACAACCCATGTATCACTGAGAGAAGATGAATCGCTTGCCTGATCCTTCGCTATTGGCCTAGAGCTCCATTGATCCTTCGCTACTGGCCTAGAGCTCCATTGAAGAGGGTCACACCAATCCTCCACAATTTTAATAGAAAAAGAAACCTCGTTGATATTTACGTTAATGGTTTGATTCAAACACTCTGTTAAATACATGCGAATTAAAAAACGAGCAACATCATACGATCTTCTCTTTTCTGTATTATCATCCGCATACATATACGTCCCTACAGACTCTATGATCTTAGAGAAAAAAATCAGGATACCAAGCATGCATCGGAACTCCAAAACATCTAACCCAAGCAACTCGTTCCTTATCCACATCAGATGGTTTCCACGGCCGGATCCACCTAAACTATTGATATAACCAGTCTTTTGCTTCTTCGACAAAACCCTTAAATTCGTCCTCGTCGTTCGCACCTTCTAACAACACTAAATTAGCCCCCATAAGGGTAGCTTTGATAGAAAATACCCCTTGCCGAATGAACTCATCTTGAATGAAATAAGATTTACCCGGAAATAGGACCTCTCCCACGAAAGCATTTGAACACTTCTTGAAAACTTCACCTTCTACGTTGTCATACCCTAATTTTGTCCGATCAATTAAAATCCAAAAATTCTTATTCTCATTGCGTCACATATTGTTCTAAACGCGTGTGTCTTTGGCACTCTCGTACAACGATTGTTTGATGCTCATTTTATTTTATTTCGTTGTTGTTATTATTTAGTCTATTGTTATTTGTGCAAAAAAATAAATAAAATGATAAATAGAAAGCTGAATAAACAAAAGTCTTTTGTTATATAATACAGTTTTTTTTACACATATGAAGCCAAAAAGCAAACGGCAAAAATAGTACAAAAATTAATACAAAAAATTAAAAATTCCAAATTTCAAAAAAAAAGAAAAAAGAAGAAAAGGGGCGCAGCAGCTGGCTGCCTGCCTAGCTAGGGTTTATCTTTGGTTGTCCTTTTGATTCCTTTTTTTGCTGTTGTCCTTCCTTTGACTGTCCTTTGCGCCCTAAATTAATTGCTCCAGCTGTTGTCCTTTTGATTCTTCCTAAAATGCTATCCTTTTGCTCTAATTGCTGACTGCCCCTCAGCACCTCATCAATCCACCTATAAAACAGTAACACAGTCACAGAAAAAAGGGAGCACACAATGGACGAAAATTGACACCAAGATACACAAAATTCACAGTCACGGAGGCAGTCACAGATACACACAAAAAAAAACACACACATAGAGTCTCTGAAGTACACACACAGAGACACGGAAACACACAGAAACTTATACGAATTTTAGAGTCAAAATTAGGGTTTCCCATTGAAACCCTAATTACCAAAAGTCAGAGAAAAGAAAGAGAGGCAGAGGCGGAATTACAAGAGAAAGGTAGAAGGAACGCTTCTTCTGTTTCAGATTCTCAGGAACCTAGGTCGATTTTTGAACTTTTTTTTACTCAATGTTGCATAGTTTACTTATATAATCCGTTCATAAATTGATTTTCGTAGAAACAACAAAAGAGTTTTCTTTTTTTTGGAAATCGTTTCAGAATAAATTGTAAGGTTTAGGAAAAAAAAGAAAAGAAAACAGAATGCAGGGAGAGGGAGAAGACGCTTGGAGAGGAGACAATGAGAAAAAAAAAAGAGATTTTTACCTCCGGCCACTGCTTGCGGTGGCCACCACCGTAGGCTTGCCGTAGCCTCGCCGTGCGCCACCAACAAACACCATACTCCTCTCTCACTGTCACTTCCACCCCTACAAACCCTCACGTCAGTCACCAACACGATACACCACCACGAATACAAACCGAACCACCCCTTCCACACCACCGTAGCCAACCCTCTCCTCCCCTTCGCAACCACCACGCCCTAAAATCACCAACACAGTATACCACCACGACCACAAACCGAACCACCCCCTCCACACCACCGTAGCCATTGCCCTCGTACTGAACCCCCACCGCCAAACGCCCTCATTCTTCTCCCTCTTCGCAAACCACCCTCTCACCGTCGCTATCACCGTAGCCATCGCCACCGCGAAAACCATCTTCGGTTTCCCCTCTCTCCCGCGAAGGCTTTTCGATCTCTCTCTCTGAAAAACTTCGCCCTCTCTCTCCATTACTGATGTGCGACACGGTGAGGAGCAAATATGGGGGTTATTGGTGGCTGGTGTGGGTATAGGAGAAGACGAAATCAAGGGGTAGAGAAAGGTTCTTGTGGGACGACGCTGTTGGGGGGAAAGGCGAAAGCTAGGGTTGAAGAGAATAGTGGATCGGTTCGGTGAGGAGGGGAGGAGAGATTAGGGCGGTGAAGAAAAGAAAACGAAAGCTTGGGTCGGTGAGGAGAGGATGAGATCGGTGGTGAGGGAGGAGAAATTAGGGTTGAGAGGAAGAGGGAAGCGTTGCGGCGTTGAGAAAAATGGAAAACAAAAATTAGGGTTGAGAGGAAGAGGGAAGCGTTGCGGCGTAGGGGAGAAGGAGTATAGGGTTTCGTTTTTTTTAGGTTAGCTTTTATAGTAGGGTTTTTTTTACGTTTACTTCTTACACCCCTTCGTTTGCTGCGTAAACCCCCTCTGAGAAGCCCAGGTTTCGTGGGCTGTCGAATACAGTATAGGAACTGGGCTGTTTAATATTTACACCCTCAGTTTTGAAAATACAACCCCTGTTGCTATTCATCCATTTTTTTAATAACATAACACCCCTGTTAATCACACTTCTTTTTCTATTACAACTCATTTAGTTTTTTTATTATTACATCATAATGCTTCTAAACCAGTATTTTTCAAACAATTACTCAAAAAAAATGGTTTGTTACTAATGGTCACTCTGAGCTTAGCTTGTTTGACCGTTAATAACAGCTTTAGTTTTCAAACGAGTTATGAGTGATGACCACTCTGAGTTTTACTTGTTTGGTCATTACGAATACCTCTCCCAATTTCAAAAATAAATAAAAAACACCAAACACACAAACATTTTCTACCCAAGAACTACGTAGTTTTGATTTCTCCATCGCACCTGGAGATATGTAGGAGCAGGGGCCCACTCTTGTCAAGCACCAAAAAACTAAAATTTTTATTAAGTATTCTTTTTCAATTTTGCAAATAATAAAAAAGGGTAAATTAGAGTGTCTTCTTTTAATTAACTTTTTCTATACACATTAAATTAAATGGTAACATTTCTTTTGAAAGGAGGTTGTAGGGTGCTAATACTTTCCACACACATAATCGACCCCCAAACCTGAAAATAAAGGTTTTTTTCAATGTTTTCCCTAAAAATAAATATTGATGGCGGCTTCATTGCAAAAATGACGTCCTTCGGATTTTTCGGTCGCTACATACGTCAATAAACAAGCCGTTTTCACCTGATCCCTCTTCCCTCAGCACAACATTCTTGTACACACACCCTCTGTGTGATTCACTTCTTGAATTTGTTTTTTGACCCAGACTGTTTTAGGAATCACATTGTCTGTTTACGATGAGCCTCTCCCTTGAACTTGGGTTCTTGAACGAGATCACGTTTGAATCTAGGGAGATTAGCATGGGTCTTCACACCTTCCACAAAAATATTATCTAATTTGGTCGCCATCCTCTCCGGTTCAATCACATCGTGAAACCTCACAAACCCAAATCTCCTTCTTCTACCATCCCTCCTCGCCAGAATCACAACCTCTAAAACCCTCCTGTGCTCCGAAAAAACATCGAACATATCCCATGCCCTATATCTTTCAGGGAAGTTTGAGAAGGAAAAAGACTCAACGTTCATGTTTACCATCAAGACTTTATTAGGTCTGGATGCAATATCCACGCCTTGCACTTCCCTCCTATTGCCGTATCTCCATGAACACCTATATTGCACCCTCTGCCTACCATCCTGTTCCTCAAACCTTTGATAGTCATTCCTTTCTTTCGCTCTTCCCGAATCATCCCTGTAACCACCTCTCCAACCCCCCGGTCGTTCCACATAACGTCGAACCTCATCCCTATCGCCCCACCGGTTGCTGTACCAGAAGGCGCTCCTATCTCTCCCTTTCTCTCTCATAGTTTCTCTCTCATTTTCTTCCAAAAATTAATAATAATACTAGTTATAATCTATACTATACTATAAAGAGATTACTTTTTTTTTAAAAAAAAGATATTACTTTTTTTTTTAAAAAAAGTACCCATTTGAAATACATAAATTTAGTTATATTCTTGAGGCGTATAAGTTATACAACTCAACAATTTTGGAAATTCCATCTCAAAATTTGAAATACATAAATTTTAACAAATAATTATAATAGGGGAGTAGTTTGGTTGTACAACCTAATTAATTTATGAGTTACACCTTAAAAGTCCTAAAATAAATATGAAAATATTAATTAAAATCTACCAACATAATTATTATTTTTGACCAAAGAATTATGTAGCATTTGATTTCTCCATAGCACTTAAACATATGTATACGTGTAAAGTTTTTTTTAACGCTGTCTCTCAATTGTATCCATCAAATCATTAAAAATATTTGACTTTCATAATAATAATAATAATTACTCCTAAAGTCTAAATATGATTTATTGTAAGTTTTTTGTTAAAATATAAAACTTTTTACACAGAAAGTGTATAACAATTAACCTCTAAACTAAAGCAATATTTTCCTTCTAAACAACCTTAACCTTCAATTATTTTTCATTGTAGCGGTGTTTCCTAAACCTTACAAATGTTTAACGCAAAAAAGAAACATTATCTTTAGTGTGATGTTTCATAAACCATAAAACTACAAATATATGGGCTTAAAAGTTGTGTGTTCTTTACAGGGAAGGGGGCAAAAAGTTTATTCTTTTCTCCTTTTTCTTATAATCTTTTTAACAATTATTACTTTGGTGGAACGTGATTTAAATAGACGTCAATTCCGATTTCAAAAAGGACCCATTTCATCATATCAGTCCCATTAGTTGTCTAAAATCCTAATTCCTTACCCCATAATTGACACTGCCACTCCAACTAAAAGAAATCACTGAGGTTTCTGAGAAAACCCACATTATTATTTTTATTTAAACACATTTTAAGTTTTTTCAAAATACAAACAAACCGAGCTCAAATGAAATGTTAATAATGTAAATAATTTTTACACTAAAATCTAATGAGATTAATATTTAATAGTTAATTTTAAAATACCATTACAAAAATGACTATGTAACAAATAATAACTTCTTTCCTAAAAAGATAATAAGACTTTTATTAAATTTCAGTGTAAAATAATTTTTTTTAATAGTATAGTTGCCTCACTGCATCTAACAAGGGCCCCTTTCCCTAGACATTAGAGCGGGGTTAAAGACCTCTAAACAAAAAAAAGAAATGATCAATAAATTTTTTTGATAAAAAAAAACAAGGTAAAAGAAATTGAGCATCGGAAGAAACAATATATTATATGTTTCTGAAATATTATATAAGATTGTACTAGTTAGAACCTTATTTGTCACTTGTAGCATGCTAACTTGTACCTCCATTATTTTTTTTATATTTTCATCTTTACTAATATTGATTTATAATTTACATATAGCATGCTAACTTGTATTTCCATAATATATATTTTTTTTGTTTTAACTGAAAACGTATTTATAAAGTTTATGAAAATAACATAGATGTATTTGTTTTGAAAAGATTAACACTTGAAAAAAATAAAAACACATGAACTTTTTGAAAAAAAAAATCTTTAAATGGTATATTGTAAAATAACTTGTTATTAACAAATTAATTACTTTTTGGTAAAAAAAAACAAATTAATTACTTCCATAAAAAATAGACACAAACTAGTAATGATCATTTTGGATTTTCTTTTAAAAAAATACGGGGTTGTCTTATATGGACCCAATCAAACGGTTGACGCTCCTATTTTTAGTAAGTTTTAATAAATTTTATTATTTTTGTTTTCTATTTTTTATTATTATAAAATTCATGTTTTACTAAAAATAGTAAAAGTCCACCTTTGAACCTTTTTGAGAGGTCCATATTAAACGAACCTAAAAAATATAAGCAAATAGTAAAAGATCATTTGGATTTTCTTTTATGATATAAAAAATATAAGCAAATAGTAAAAGATCAGTTGGCGAGCTAAGGAATACCGAAGGAGTGCACTAAAGTAGTGCAAGAAGGAGGTCCCGACTCAAACCCGGAAAACTAACATTCCCCGCACTAACATTGCTTATCAAAAAAAATAGTAAAGGTCATTTTTGCTTTTTCTTCTAAATTTTAAGTTTCTTTCCGTAATGAAATTTTTTAAAAAAAGTTTATGTATCTAGTCTAAATTTAAACTAAATACATAACTTTATTAATTATTTTTCCGAATGAAGTACATTTAAGAAAAAGTAAATAAATTAACCATAGGGCCAATCAAATAATAATGGATCCCTAATGATAAAAAAAATAATAAGCTTAAATGCACTTTTGGTCCCCCTATTTTACTAAATGTGTAATTTTGATCCCCCTAATTTTTAAGCGATTTTGATCTCCTTATTTTCCAAATTTATGCAATGTTGACCAAATTGGATTTTTCAACTCTCAGTTGCTGACATGGCTATTATTGGCATGCCACCTCATTTCTTTTTTTAAAAAACATAATTAAATTATTTTTATATTTTAAAATAAAACAAAAATAAAAGGAAATATTTTTGAAAGGTGGAAGGTTGAAGATGAATCGCAATGAAGTTAGGGTTCAATTCATCGCGAACCCTTATCTAAAAATAAAAGGAAATATTTTTTTTATACTAAAATTAAATGTTTGTTTTAAAAATAAATGAGGTGGCATGTCCAGTAGGCTTATTTAAGTGCCACGCCGTGCCACGTCAATAAGTGAGAGTTGAAAAATCCAATTTGGTCAACATTGCAAAAATTTGGAAAATAGGGGGATCAAAATCGCTCAAAAAAAAATAGAGGGATCAAAATAGCACATTTAATAAAATAGGGTGATCAAAAGTGTATTTAAGCCAAAATAGTAATGGATCCCTTGATTTTGATCATCATTATAAATATATGGAGGCATGTTGATTTCTCACACCATAATAATCTCCCTAGAAATGGAGATTTGGATATCGATTTGGGGATCTGTTCAAATCAAAAAATGATTTTGCAATTCGAAAGCCCCTAATTTCTTCATCTTCTCGAGACTAGAAAACGAAAACATGTTTTGATTTTGATTTTGATTTTGAGACGAAAACGAAAACATCAGATTAAGAAAATATGTTCCATGGTCTTGATTTTGTTTCGTTTTTCATATGGATTTTAGGGATTTTCTAGATCTGTTCTTCACATATAGTTTCCAGATCTGGAAGAGTAACGAGAATGAAGAAGGAAATTGATTAATTTAAATTTGTAATTTAATGTTTTTAGTTTTTGGTTAACTTATGTTTTGTGTATTTAAAAAACTTAAATGCCGACCCTTGGATTATTTGCCACCTCAATTAATGAATGACACGTCATATTGACACTTAAGACGCCACGTCAGCAGTTAACTGCTAGCGTGAAGTTCGTTAGAAAAAACTAACGACAGAGACCAAAATGAAACGAAAATGAAAGAGAAAGGACAAAAATAGAACCAAAAAAAATAAAAGACCAAAGTAAAACCTAGAACAAAATAAATCACGAAAATGATATTCACCCTATTATATAATATTATATAATAGAAGAATTCCTTCACTAGCCTCACTGTGACAATCTCAACTTTATTCGTTCAAATTACCCTAGCCTCACTGACAACTTTCAACTTTCACCATTAAACTAAAAGGGTTTTTTATTCTGAGGTTTAAGCTTTGTCCTTTGTACTTCTTCACAAACACACCCACCCATTTCCCGCTTTTGATCCTCCTGCTCTCTCATTCATCCCATTTCAAGATCCTGGTAATCTCTTCATCGATCATCCTCATCACGTCTCAAAAGATCGGATCTTTGTTTTAAAAAATAAAGATTTTTATTTTTTAGGATTATGATTATATAATGATTCGTTGCTGCTATCACTGTGAAATTTATTCATTTTATTGCAAAGTTTATGTCTTTTTGAATGTTTGTTCTGTCACAGATCAAATGGCGTCAATGGCTCTCTTGCGTTTTTCTCCTCTCTCTGGTCACAAGCATGGAGTTTCTTTCCCATCATCATTATCATCGACATCTCCTGATCTTCAGAATCGTTCCATATATCTCACCAACCCAACCCATTTACCTCAAAGATTGAAACTTTCCTTCGCCGGAGGTGACGGCGGTGATGGGATTGGACGCGGTGGTAGTGGAGGCAGCGGCGGCGGCGGTGGTCATGAAAGTTGGGATAATGATGAAAATTCAAAATCCAAAGATTCATCTTTTGGGGTTTTAGGTCTATTTCTGAATGGATGGAGATCAAGGGTTGCTGCTGATCCACAGTTCCCTTTCAAGGTTCTGATGGAAGAGTTGGTAGGTGTCACTGCTTGTGTTTTAGGTGATATGGCTTCAAGGCCTAATTTTGGGTTAAATGAACTTGACTTTGTTTTTTCAACTTTAGTGGTTGGTGCTATTCTCAATTTCACACTCATGTATCTTTTAGCACCAACCTTAGCATCTTCTTCATCAAGTGTGCCAGCTATCTTTGCCTCTTGTCCTAAGAGTCACATGTTTGAACCTGGTGCCTATGGTCTTTTAGATCGATTTGGAACATTGATCTATAAAGGAACTATTTTTGCTGTTGTTGGATTTGGTGCTGGTTTAGTTGGAACTGCAGTTTCAAATGGGTTAATCACATTGAGGAAGAAAATGGATCCTAACTTTGAGACACCAAACAAGCCTCCACCTACTTTACTAAATGCTTTCACATGGGCTGCTCACATGGGTGTTAGCAGCAATTTAAGGTACCAAACTCTCAATGGTGTTGAGTTTGTGTTGGAGAAAGGACTTAATCCTTTGGCATTCAAGACCTCAGTTTTGGTACTTAGATGTTTGAACAATGTTCTTGGAGGAATGTCTTTTGTGATGTTGGCAAGGCTTACAGGGTCACAGAGTGTTGAAGAGAAGCCATCACTTGTTGAGGTTGGGTTAGCTGAGAAAGTGGCTTTGCAGAATGATGACCAGACAACAACATCAAAGTGATTTAGTATCACTCAAGTTTGGTATGTCTCTTGCTTTGACCAAGGTTGTTGGAGAGGTGAGGGGTTTTCTAGTTTTATGAATTTTCTGTAGATTTTCCTATTGTCACAACTCTGGCAGCAACAAATAAGTAGATTGAGATGGGAGATTCTGAACAAATTTCTGGTAGTTGCTGCTGGAAGGAATGTTGCTGAGTACAACCTGAAACAATAACATGCCAAAATATTTAGGCCATGTACTGGATTTGGACCCCCTACCTACCCCCCAATGAAAGTGTTTTGGCTACTTTGTCACGTTTTTTTGTTTCTGCTCAATCAGTAGGCTTTTATTGTCGTTTTGTAGAGCAAATTATCTTTGGGGTATTGGTTAAATAAAATCACTTGTAAGATAATGATATTAAATTATGTTTTATCAGTCTTCACTTATATGGGGTATTGTTTTTTATTTATTTTTTAATCTTAGTTTTTCTTTGATGATATTAGTAAGAAAGTCTTGGATAAATAGTTTAATTAAATATTTATTCAATAAAGTTTTACTATATAAGAATTTATTTATAACCTATTTTTTATATTAAAAGTTGTAAATTTGGGTCATGAAAAAAGTAATCGATCCTCTCCATTATTATACTTTTTGGGTGTTTTGGGGCATATTTGGACTCCATAATATGCATTTGATAATTGTTTTTGAATGAAAGTGAGTTTAATGTAAAGTGATTGATGATAAGATGAATTCACTTAAAAGCGATTTGAATAATAAATTTGAGAACAAAAATCACTTGTGAAAACAAATGCTACAAATTTTAGCTTCAAGTTAGAATTAATTCTAGGGGGAAAGTCAATTATATTCTCCACCATCCAAACCCGAAAATTTTCAAAGGCAATTTTATGGTTATAGAATTTGACTCTTTTTTTTTAAAAGGTGGACTCAATCCATCCGGACCCGGTACCTTATCTGAATGCATTTGGAACAAAGCTTGCTTGAACTCCTCAATTTCTAGTGGCCGGACTAAGCTGTGATTATCGTCGGTAGATATCCTTGGTTGCACATGACGAAGGATTGGCTCATAATCACCCCCACCGCCATGAAACAAATTAGCAAAGTAACCACGAGCAATGTCACACATAACGAGACCTCAATCTTCTCCCCAAACCTCCCAAACCTACCCTTGCTTCCTCAATCGTTTTCCTACATGCATTAATCTCATTCCTATAACGAGACCTCAATCTTTTCCCCCAAGCATCCACAGCATCAGTGCACTGCTTCACCTTAGTAAGAAAATCACTACCAGGACATTCCAACTATCACTCACAACCTCCAACCAAGCATTCTTAAAACGAAATCCACGATGACGGCCCCTCTGTTCCCACTCGTATAGTCGCAACTTGGGAGTTGGAGGACGATATGCGAATCCGATATCCGTATCTTTTCTCATGAGGTAAGACTTGATCAATTTTGAGGACAAATTTTTTCAAGTTGGGGTGTATTGTAACATTCCCAATTTGGCTAATTTCAATAATAGAAATTAGCAAGTGTTTGTTTTAATTAGTGGTTGATTTAAGAGATTTTACTTGATTGATTTTTAATTCACTTGATTGAGTGCCTTGTGATTTATTATGTGATTAAATTGCATAATTGATGAATTGTAAAAATAGGATTCCATGGGGTAGTGTACAAGTAGAAGTGGAGTGTGTTTAGCTTAGGGGTGAAATGGTCATTTACTTTCTGATTTTATTCTCCTTCAGCCGAAAGAACACATTAACTCACACACACACACACTTTACCCATTTTCAAAATAAAACATTTGCATTAAGAGAGAGAGAGAGAGAGAGAGAGAGAGAGAGAGAGAGAGAGAGAGAGAGAGAGAGAGAGAGAGAGAGAGAGAGAGAGAGAAGCTCGAAAGGGAAAGAAAAGAGAGAAAGAAAAAAAGGGAGTTTGAGAGAGTGAGAAACACGAGGGAGAGAGAAGAGGAGAGGAAGACCTCATTGCAATGCATGTTCATCTTCTTTTAACCATTAGAATCATCTTTCCTTTCTCTTTCCATTGATACCAGAAACATCACCAACAAGTTACTCTTTCCTTCCCTTCCATTGTCACACCACCGAGCTCAAGTGAGTAGAACTGGGTTCCCTCATCTTATTTCTAGTTTTTGGAAGTTTGGGTGTACAAATAAAGGTGTAGCTACTGTTTTTGGGTTTGATTTTCGAGCATCAAGGGATGTGGAAATCTTTTGGGACTGTTTTGGAGAGTTCAAGCAAGAGGGTTTCGGTTTGGGTGCTTAGAAGCTAATTGGGGGTTTTTCACTTCTTCATTGCTTGTGGTTTAGTGATTTTCATCACAATAAGGTGAGTTCTATTTCGTTTAAGTTTTATTTACGAGAATGTGATTGCATGTTTCTGAGTTGGGTTGATAATGTGTTTGATTGTTGAATTTTGATGAATGTTTGATGCCAATTTTGATGCTAAACTCACTGTTTGGGGTAATCTGGGTATAGGTTCGGTTATACAGTAACTGGGAACAATCTAGTGGTCCAAAAATTATGTGGTTTACCTTTTAAGAAACTATACTTAATGCTTGTTAATTTGGTACTGGTTTGGTTGCATTGGGAGTTGTATAGCTCGAGTTATAGGTGACACAAGTTAGGTTAAAATTCTGGAAACAATCTGGGTATAGGTTCAGTATTTCTAGCATGGTATTTTCATTTGAACTCATTTTTGAATTATTCTTGTTTTATTGAAAACTAGACTTAATGTACCACGATTTAGGCTCAAGTTCCATGTAATTTGAGTGAGTATTGATCATTTTAGGAGAGTTGCAAGTTAGGTCACAGTAACTATTCTCTTTTCTGAACATAGTAGCTTGTCTGATGAAACTGTACTGATTGGCCCACTATTCTGCGAAACAAAAGTCGTAGTCAGGAACTAGACATCATTTTGTAGAGGGGTCATTTGTTGAATTCCGTTGTCGTTTGGTCGGTCAAATAATTTTCCAAAATTAATGCATACTTGTTGAAGTTTTCATGTGAATGATTGACATTCAAGTGTATTCGTTGTTAATAAACAATATAGTTTCCACGAGTGAGAATACATAATGACATAATAATTAGATGGACTCGGTGTCCATTAAAGTTTTGATAACCATGTAATTAAATAATAATGATAAAAGGGGTGACGACCTCTATGATTAGCATACTAGGGGAGGGAAGTCATGAGCCCAAAACCTAGGTTCCGTCTTCCAAGTTTGCCCACTAATGAAAGGATTAGTGGATTGGGGTTCACTAGGGAACCGTATAGTGTTTGTCGGTGTTGTGCTAAGATAAGATCAGTGGGTAGCTGCTAGACTGGGCCTCACTTGATCATGGTAGCTGCTAGACTGGGCTACAATTAAATTATGCATAATGAACCGCGAGTGTGTAGTGAGGGGTATCGATAGGACTCACTGAGATGTTTATCTCACTCTTTATGTTTTGTGGTTTTACAGAGAAAAAGGGAAAATCAAAAGCAAAGAAACATGATTAGCCGGTGCACCATATGGAGACTTTGGAAGATCTTGAAGACTTGGTTTACTTGCTTATGTAGTTTCCCTTTATTTATGTTTTGGATGTTGAACATTAGGATTGGAAATGATCTAAAACTTGGAGTTTACGTTAATTATGTAGTTCCTTTGAAAACTTATGTTAATTGAGTGGCTATGTTGATGAGTTCTCCATCAAACTTTAGTTTTGTTCAATGTCTAAAAACAGGAGTTTACGTTAATTATGTATGTTTTTGTGTGTATCCTAGTATTTCTTCTATGGTTGAAATATTAGGGTATCACAATTATCCTTATCTTTATATTTAATTTATATTTAAATCCCATGGTAGTCTCCATGTGGGCCCTCCCCCACATTTTGGAGCCAAATTTCCCTCCCCTTCCCTCCTTTTTTGTATAGTTTCCCCAAAACTCCCCCCTTCCCTCTTTTTCCCCCCTTTTCTTTCCTCTTTTTTTTTACTTCTTATTTTTATATTTTTAGGTACTTTACGGCCCATTAAAAAATTTAATTGTTCAAATAGGTAAAGTTTGTTCCTCCATAATCGAATTAGTGAAAACGAAAATTAATTTTGCAACAAATTACGTAAAATGTGATGCTAGATAGTGTATTTTTGGGGTACTTTAGGGCTCAAAAAAAAATTAATTGTTCAAATATGCTAATTTTGTTCCTTAATAACCAATTTTGTTAAATTTTTTTAAATTTTGTAACAAAATATGTAAAATGTGACGCTAAAAAGTGTGATTTGGATTGCCTTATGATTCAAAAAAAAATTAGATGTACAAATACATGGAGTTCATTTCTCAATAATTTGTTTGGTCTAACCAAAAATTAATTTGATACCAAAATATGTAAAGTGTGACACTAAACAGTGTGTTTTGGGGTGTCTTAGGTTTTAGAAAAAATTTAGATTGTATAAATACATGAAGTTGGTTTCTGAATAATTGGTTTGGTCAAACCAAAAAATAACTTCGTGTCAAAATACGTAAAGTACGACGCTAGACAGTGTGCTTTAGGTTATTTTAGCGTTTGGAAATTTTTTTACCTGTTCAGATATGTACAGTTTGTTCCTCAATAGTCGTTTTGGTGAAAAAATATAGTTTCATGACAAAATACGTAAAGTTTGTTACTCAATAGTCGGCTAAACTGAGTTTTAACAAAGGGAGAGAGAGCCCAATTGTCTCCCTTCATCTAGCAAACAAACCATGTAAGACAAATTGAGATTAAGTTTACATTCCCCAAATGCTTTATAAAGTAGCCGCTACCATCACTTTCACTAGAGAAGAAGCCTCTAAGATAAGATTTTCAAGTCAATCTACCACTGCTTCATTGTTTGGCGCAACAAACCAGAACTCACTCTAACAGAGACCTAAAAATGCTTTAGTTGAAAAATATTCTTCCACAGATTATTTCAAAGTTTATGGTTATGAGTTTTGCTAGAAGAAGCCTTGTTACCTCATTCTCTATATCTTATGAAGTTTTAGCCAGTTTACCGTTTAAAGGCCATCCTTAGTTCCACATCAAATGAAAAGATCCTCTGCAAGGTTCCTTGGGATAGGAATTTGGATAATTTGATCAGCTTGAAAAGGCAAAAATAGAGAGTTAACCATGTTCACATTCCAAAGCTTAGACTCAAAATACAATAGCTGTTTAAGGATGTTCACAATTGCGCACTCCAAAGGTTTTGCACGTGGCCTACCGCTATAAGATATTAGATTTTGGATAGTATATAGCCTTTATCACTTGAGCAATTAATGAATTGGAATTGGACAGAATACGCCATCTTTGTTTTGCCAATAAAACTTTATTAAAAGTTGTGAATGAACAAAATTCTCATCCCACCATCCTTCTTATTGTGACAAAGCACATCCCAACTAACCCAGTGAATCTTTGTTTTACCATTTTTAGAGCCATCCCATAATGAAAGTTGGGATGGAACGAGTCTTAAGTTTAATAAGAACACATGATCATCCCTTAGGTCATGGTTTTATACCATATACCAATCTTCTTTTTGCCTTAAAGGTATCTTAACACTATTTCCATCCCCAAACTGAATTTGACTTGGCTTTTGCATGAAATTTTGATAAAAGACTTGTAGCGTACATGATGTCTGATTGCGTAACAGTAAGTTCTAATAGTGTGATGCATTAACTTCTGACGCTTTATGTTCCTTTCGTTGCTTCTCATTTGTCACGTACAAGGTAGCAGTTGGCTTGCAATCATTCATTCAAAACTTCTTTAATAATGCTTCGATGTATATCTCATGACAGATATATATATATATATATATATATATATATATATATATATATATATTTGTGTGTTATATAAAAAAAACAACCATGTCCTAAATCTTCAATAAAAAACAATAGAAATCATATATTATACAACTCACAGAAGACTGGCTTAAGAAAATGAGCCAGCAATACCGTCAAATATTGGTTCAATAACCAAATTAGACCAAGGGAAATAGGAAAATCAGATGTGTGTCGCTTCTCAATAGGTTTACACTGAAACAAATTTAGATCATCTGTAAAACTGTATATACAAGTAAACACTAAAATATGACACATGGACAAGTTCTAAATGTAAACTGCCACTTGTGAACTCTATCTTCTTGTGGAACTTCCACTTGACATGGCTCTTTCTAGTTTCTTCATTGAGAAACTCTTCAAATTTTTGCAACCATGTATAGGGAGACTGAACTAAAGAGTGTATGTTTCAAGAACAGTACAATAGGGCATGCAGGAAATGCAGCATAATCGTCTTATCTAACAGCCTCTGGCGCCGAATTGCAGTATGGTGTATGCAAGCAAACAAACCTAGTGAAGGTTAGACATAAAGTAGAAAACAAAATACCTATGATAAGGCCACAGGTGCTCTTCCGTTTATCTAAACTATGTGCTCTCTTAACTACATTTCCAAAGCTAGGAATTAATCCACCGCAGGTAATAACCATTATGTGATCAAGACCACTATAATCAATACCACTGAGAATAGCTCCAATTGCTGATATCGGACCCATAAATCCAATTATCGCAGCTGCTGCAAGAGAACCATGCCAGCTATCAGTGGCTCCAAATATGCAGCTAGCCACAGCTGCACCTCGAGGAAGCCCGTGTAAAGAGACTGGAAGGACCATATGACGACCAAGTCCATACGCCTTTGGTGCAGCCACTCCCAATGCAAGTCCTTCAGCCAAAGCATGAAAAGCAACTGCACCACATGAGATGAATGACTGAAGGGTATGAATACTGAGTGGGAAGCCAGTAAGTGTAGGTAAGCTGTGTGCTGAGGTTTTTTTGGAAGCTGCAAGCTTCAATACACCCGAGGAAGAGACATGGATGAAAGCAGCCCCCATTGCAAGGAGAGACACAACAGGAATAAATCCCAATTTTGCAGACAAAATGAGCTGCAATGGTCGCCAGGCACCAAGAACAAAGGCAATACCACAAGCTGTGCCCGTGAGAAAAGCATGCTTAAGATGAAAAGCAAGAGCAAATGCAACCAGAAAAAACCCGCCAAGTAATGGGCCAAGGCCAAAGAGTAATGAAACGAAGAAGCCAGACGCATCCTCAGAGCTGCAACAGAGAAAACAAAATTCAAGGGGGAACACAGATGGAAGAAATAAGAGTAAAATTTTGCAGATTTCCCTATATTTCAAAGTTTAGTAGCAGAGCTGGATGATTAATAATATTCATCCAACCAACAAACGCAAACAACAAAATATAGCTGATACCAAAAATAGACACAAACTCACTTGTAATCATGGCTGAAATTCTCAAAGAAGGTGCTGAGAGCTTCCATAAATGCTACAGAAAGGGTAGCAGCTGATGCAACCTGCGAAGCTGAGGCTTCCTATAACCCAAAAGAAAGAGAAACCAATATTATATATAATTGAAAATGCAGCCACACAATAGATGTGTTCAAAGAGAAAAAATAGAAAAAAGAAACTGTTGTAGTTTAGTTTCACTTCTGGTTTGTTTGTGACTCCCCGTTACAACTTGTGCTTCTAATTACCTGACTTAGTTTCAGTTCAGACTCCTCTTCAAAGACAATTTTGATTTTTTTGGTTTGCTTTTGTCTTGAGCGGTTAAGCCTCATGTTTTAGCTTCTGCTCTTGATGGTTAAACTTTGGTAGCTTCTTCCTTATGTGGTGGTTAAGTATATTTGCTTCTATTAAGTGGTTAAGCCTTGAGTTGTTGCTCCGCTAAACATCTTATAATTTGAATATGTTGATATTATTGCAGTTTCTCTAGTAAGATTAGTTTAATCTTAGAGTACCTTAGATTATCTCCTGAGATTAGTTTCCATATTACTTATTTATTATCATGATTTGCTTCCCGATTTCCTTATTTCATTAGGATTAGAAGTCTTGTATTCCTATAAATAGAGATTCGCGTTTAGTCTTTTATATCAAGCTTGAATCATGTCATTATCAATAATAATGCATATTTCAAGAGTCTCTATTTTCTCTTCTAATTTTATTTAAATCCCCATAACTTCAACAAGGTTAAAGAGAAGATAATAGCATAAAAATGTATGTGTGACTCAGAGCAAAAGTCCTACAAATCCCAGGAAGAAAGGGAAGAAATGAAAAAAACAAAAACTAAGAAATACTACAGCCACCCTTTTCAGAGGTTACATAGTCATAACCCATTCAATTAAACTATAAATGTTGTCCACGTGTTGTGTTAGTAGTGTTAAAGTGTTGGGCTTGCACTAGTTATAGTACAAGATCTAGGTTGTTAATATAAAAATGAGAACTAGGTTAGTGTTTTGTAACACACCATCTCACATCAATTATTCAGGGTTTCTCTTCATTCTCCATCTTACAATTTCAACATAGTATCGAAGTAGTCGGCATTTTAATCCTTATCATCCACATAATCAACAACTGAAACAAATTCAGTTTCAATACAAGGTAACGTGGTAAAGTGGTTCCACGAACATCGCTAACACTTTAAGCACAAAGAAGTCTTGCTTTAGAGGAATTGTTAGATATATAAAACTTCACGACCCTTCACTTAATAGTTTAAGCATTAGGGATTTGGTCCTCGCAATAAAGCAAAAGAATTAAAATAAAGTTACGACTAGTTAATTTCTGAACATCAAAAATACTGGAGGAAATGAAAATATCCGAATAACTTCAGGGTAAAATTATAACAGTGAATAACCTTGAATGCATCGGGAAGCACTTCCGCAACAACCATCCAAATCATGCATCCAGCAGCAAATCCCGTACAAAAAGGAAGAAACTTGCTGAATGCATCAGCACAAATAAATGAAGGAACTGCTACAATTGGCTGCATTAAAAAAAGGATAGTAAGAGGCTACAATCAAAGACAGCAATGATTAGCTTAAACAAATTAACTACATTGGACTAAAGAGTCTGTATCCTTCCATATCCCTATTTTTCTTTCATTGAACTCAACAAGGAATACCAAAAGCAAGTAATTATAAGTGTGTGGAAGCCAGTGTTAGTATCTGCGGCATACACTCATATCAACATGGACCTATTAAAATTTGTAATTCGGCTGGACTACCCTAAAGATAACATATTATCCACTATTGAAGCAACCAATATTAGGTATATACAAGGTAGTTAAATTCGAGTTTCTACCTAAACTCAGAAGGGGATCTAAGAATCGTAACTCGTAGAGTCGTAACACGATTCGTAAGTGTCTACATATTTTACAAACTTATATAAATGTGCATATGAATTCATATACATGCATATAAAACACCATTAGTAAGCTTCAATTCAAAATACTAATAAGAAAGTCATACATAATTCAAAATACCACAACTTCACAAGTAATAACTCCAAATGGCAATTCCAAAACACATGTTTTCAACAAAAAGTGCCAAAAGACATAATGACATAAACACCTAGAAATCTAAAGTAGATCTTTCAAGACAAAATCATGTTCACCCATGATGTCTTCTAGCAGAGCCAGCAGCAGCCCTAGGAGGAAAAGTTGGAGTGGTTGACACTGTTTTGGCAAAACAGAGGCAAACAGAGGTAGAGAAGTGAATATAACTAACAGAGTTAAAACAAGCAGCACATGAACATAACTGTAAACAGAGTAATGAAACAGAATGAGATGAAAGAAAGGGAAAACAGATGCAGAAATGGAACAAATGAAAAAATCAATAAGAAAGAAAATGGAAACAAAACGAGTAAACAGAGGCAAAAATGGAAAAAATGAAAAAAGAAAGAAGAAAGGAATCTCGTGAAAGAAGAAGCAGAGGCAGGGGAGTGGTGAAGAAATAGGTGCAGTGAAGGAAGAAGCTTGCGTTCTTCCCAACTCTAGGAAGGAGAAGCACTTGTCTTTTGTTCTCGGCGCTAGCAGAGAAAGAAGAACGATAAGCTTTTTTTGGTGACAAGAAGAACGATAAGCTGAGAGAGGGAAAGGAATTTTTTTTTCCTGTTCTCATTTTAGGGTTTTCACTTTAGTAATTTGTTTGGGTAAAAAAGCGGGTTACAGTAACTATTTATTTTTGACAGCAGGTTACAGTAATTATTAGTTACATAGTAACTCTCTAAGTTACAGTGAAGTTAGGTTTTTTTTTTTTTAAAATATGGGCCTAAGAAAGAACAACTACAAATGGTTAGGTTTATTGTTTTTTAGTGGTAAAAAGGGATTAAACTGCTAAAAGGTAAACAAAATAGAGAACCAACTGGCCTACTGCAACATAGTGCACCTCAACATAATCAGACTAAAAATATCCCCAACTAGAGTGGTACAGCCACGACGGCATGACCAACCCAAGCATAAGCTTATTCCTGAGGGTAATGTGAGCACAAGCATGAGGTTTGCAACGAATGGGTGAGGGGATAACAAAAACTTATATCACAGGCAACTCTTAAAAGTGATCCGACAACTGAGGTCAAGATAATTTTCTTCTTAACAATGTCAGTTAATGAAAATTTTAAATTAGGATGTACCTGAGGTAAAGATGTAATTATGCTCCATAACATAGCATTCTGTGGAGAAACACCCCTTGATGCCAGCACCATGCTTACAGCTAATCCCTCTGGTATGTTGTGTACCGCAATAGCTAAAGTTACCAACAGGCCTTGAGAAAAACCTTTTGAGCCAGCAAAGGAGACCCCAACTCCGGATCCCTCCCCAAAAGAATGGAGAGTCATTATTCCAACAATAAGAACAACTTTGGTTGCATCAGCACCTTTTAAATCTAACATGCTTACTTCCCCGTATTGCTCAAGAAACTGAAATCCAAGAGATTACGCAAGGCACAAATCAGATCACTATAAATTTAAAATAAACTCTTCCAGTAGAGTTTGAGAACCACGCAAGAAAAATGCATCCCAGAAGAATAGATAAAGAAAAAGATCATAAATGATACTTTTAATAAATGATCAATCCATCAATTTTGCTGACATTCCTTAAGCAGATAAGTTGGAAACTTCATTAAAAACTCAATGTAAATGACTTGTACAAGAGATGAGAACAAGTCAACAAGAACATCATTTGTCAATTTTGATCATTTTTTTTTACAAAAGGATTGTCGTGGATATGGAGCAGTAAGCAACAACTTCAATAAGGAGAAAGGACAGACAGAGAACAGGAAGAATCATCATTACCTGCTTACATAGCCAAATAAAGATTCCACCAGCTAGAATTCCAGTGACAACCCAATTTCCAGAACCAAACTCCTGCCCTTCCTGTATCAGATCAAAGCTTGCAGCCAACATGACACCTGCAGCCATTCCATTGCATAATCCAGCCCACTGTGGATCAAGCTCCACAAAGAAAAATGGCACTGCACCTAAACCAGTAGCAGCTGCCATTGCCAACGTAAACAATGCAACCGTCGAAACTGAAACTCTATTGCTTCCACCCTTCCTATTACCCACAACATTATTGGCATCTTCAACCTTAAAGGGTTTCTCTACACCAGTGCCATCAATTACATTGGATCCTACATCCTTATGTGGAGCAGCTCTGACCTTATGTGAAATTTCATGTTCCAATTCGGCATACGAATTTCCGAGTAAAAGAAAATTCAACAGTAAAAACAACAAGGGAACACGTAACCTTAGCTTTAGATTTGGAGCCATATGCAAGATATCCCTCTATCAGAAGGAGCACTTTCTTTATGCCAACAGCCCCAAATCAAAATTCCTAAAAGCTACAACTCCATAAGCTATGAAGCTTTTATTCCATCAGTAAGTACCTGATGATGTCAAATTCCAGAAAAATGCAGCCCAAATGCAATGAATTGACCTTTGATATACGGTTTGGACCTTATGACCAACCTAGCTGCAGCAGATAAAGAATAAAAAAGAATTATCAGAGATCAATGCATAAAATAAAAGACAATAACAATGACAGGTACACAAACATACAATACACAATTCCAGTGACAGGTATACACAATATACATATACATATACATATACAATACAATCCAACCTAACCCATTGTTTATGGATGAACCCAAAAAACCCCAATTAAAACCCCAAATTAACATCAAATATTAGCATTGTTATCTTGATTAAAAAATTGAGTTTTGAATTGAATAGCATAGCTGAAGGAAAAGGTAACGTACATGATCGGATGATTGTTTTAAAAGGGAAATTACAGAAGCAAAAGAACGGAAGAAAATGAGAAGACTTGGAAAACCCTAATTGGATTGGAAAGAGAAGAAGTTGTGAGAGGATGAAGGTGATTTTATGGGTATATGCTGCCAAATGCCAAATTTCCAATGGCAAATGGAATTTTTTTGGGGAATTAAAACCAGCGACTTTGCGCACGCAGAAACCTCTGCTGACGTTACCTCAACGTCCAAACACAAGTGAAAGAAATAATTATTCTCTAAAATATTTTTTTAAAAAATTAGTAAATAAATTTGGAAATAAAATTTATTCTTTTTTCAAAAAAATAAAATAAAAGTTATTCATTAGAAAATAAACTTTATATTTTTTTAAAATAGGTTTTTTTTTACAGTATTGTGTATAATAATGTTAAAAGATAAATAAATAAAAATTATAATAAGTGTGATTGACTAATTTGACCAAGCAATAGTTGCGAGTAATATTAGTAGACACTTTTTGTCAAGAAAAATATTAGTAGACACCTAATATTTTTTTATTTTTTAAATCTTCGACCATGCTACACTATGGCATCTAAAGAATGATTATCCACTAATCTAGAGTTTAAATGGGAAGTAAGTACATACTTGGAGGGAAGGGAACAATTGTGTAGATTGGTTGGTGAACTTCAGTTTTTAAGTGGACAACTGTAACACCCCCTTTTTCTAACATTTAAAAGTGGTGCTACACTTAACTAATATTCTCATTTCTAATTTCTTTTGAAAATATATTGATTCAAAGTAGATATGAATTTCGATTCTCAACTTACGTAAAAATAATTTTTTAAATGTGTGAGAAGCATAAATGATTAGTCATATCATACAACATCGAAATATATATAAATATGCATCATACATTGATCACTAACAGTTGGATCATAGTCATGCCCTTGGGCTTACATAGGTTATCGTCTAAGTACCACGTCACAAAGATGTCCCAAAAGGTGGTACGGTCTATAAGGTTATATATATATATACCATAGGTTAGGCTGAAAACTAAGCAGTCAAGCTAATATACTGAAACGCCTAATAATCACTGTATCAAAAGGTAGAGTTATAAGAGATTACAAGCCAGACTAAATCCCAAAAAAAAAACTCTTATACTCTAAGTAGAACCAAAAGAACCAACTTCCAACAACCACTAATGATATCCATTGGGGATATCCCCAACGATACAACTACTACTGGAGCCATCAGACGGCTCCCACCCAAGTACGACAGGTACATCAGGAACCACAGCATCCTGAACTACAGCCCTAGGCATTGCCACACCAGGAAACAAAGCCTCTATCATACGGTTCATAGGCAACTCTGTCTCTAAAGTCTGATGAGCAGTAATAACAGTCATGGGTACTCCCTGTGCCCCGTCAGTGGTCTGAGTCACACCGGTATAAGTAATGGTCTGAGCCACTGGGTCGATCTCCCAGATGGGATCTCCCATATCCTCCAGAAATCTAATCTGTGCCCAGAGTGTCCGAGAGGCTCCCCCGATGTCATCTGAAATGTAAGGGGTGAAATACTCGTACACAAGTTACATATAATAGGATACAATCACAAGTAATAATAATATATAGACGTAATAAGTGACCCACATCAGACTAAATTCAGACTAAGAATTAATCGCACACAATCACCAAATCCTGCAAACACGACTAACAGTCTAGTGAAATCAATTATCGATAGTTAGTTTAATAAGCTAGATATCACACTTATCCTGAAGTCCATCAACCAGGTTAGTCTACCAACTAGAAATAATATACTCAACCTACTCCATGGAGATTTCTCTATCATCTTGAGCGTAAGGCCGTTTCAACTGCCATAACTTGATTGTTTGCAATGAGGAGATATCAAATCCATACTCCAATCATTCTGGCCCGAGCGCTGCACCTTATTATAGATAGTCCTGTACAATCAGACTCATCGTGTCGGGTAATACGATTTACTCCAGCCAGAGATCAATGGTACAACTGACTATTGGTAGGAGTTCGAAACACAAGTGCCCCCAGAAGGTCTGTAGTCGACCCAACCGAACCTATCCTCAGTCTTATATACTTTGATAGTACTATAAGAAACATCTTGTAATAGCTCTTAGTAAAATCATCAGTCTTACTAATCTAATCCATAATCAACTTGACAATTCAGTCCTTAGAATCCATAGAACAACTTGTGAAATACACCTTAACTTATCAGTCCTCTTAAGTCATATCACTAAGTCTATTATTATATCACTAAGTAAAATAGACAACCAATATTCTCAACCAAATTCAAAATATACTAATTTTGACACATTTGCATAAAACCCAAACAAATCAAAATCACACAAATCACTTACGAATATCTAAATAATATATATACAAGCAACACACAATTTGTGTCCATCAACTTATTATTAGTATTTCCCCTTACCTTTAAATTGTTCCAAACTAGCTTGATGGTCAACACTTGCTTCAAATTCTACAACACCTATTACTCATCAAAACAACTATGTCTTAACTCACTATAATCATAACTAAATCATAACTCAAATTATTTTACTAGAATTTTACTTAATACTTGTGTTTTTCAAAAAGTAATAGACATTTGTTTAAAGGAAAAATCCATTTGATAGACATAGTTTTTATTCACAAATTTTAGGTGTATTGAGAATATATCATAAGCTAGAGTAAAAATTTGAATCAATGTCAAAGTAAATATAAAGACATTTACATTTTAGCTCAAAAATGTAATCCTAGATATTTAATCTAATTCATCACCTAATTAATCAAGTTTTTGAATAGATATTCTATCTCATTTTAAAATAATGCAATATACTCTAATATTGAAATAGATTAAAATAAATAAAAACCTAAAACTGAAAACTACCAATGTTAAATGAAATTACTTTGTATAAAAGAAAGGAAAAAAATATATATAGAAGAACAATGTCTTACTACCCATATAGTTTTTGGTAGTAAGGACTTCTAGTTTTCTAGAAAAATAACGGGTGGACAAAAACAAGAACAAAGTAAAAGAAAGAAACTAATAAAATAAGTAAAGAAAGAAATGAAATTAAAAGAAAGAAGAGAGATATTAGATTGTTCTGACCTGAAAATGCTTTTACGAAAGTTGTTGTGCAAAAGTGAAGTGTGAGACAGTGTATTTATAGTAGATTTCAATAGGTCAGTCCGTGAAATAACACGCATACGTATCGGTAATCAGAGTTTATGTTTATCCTCTTTTCAACCACACACTTATCCATTACTTACTTATTTGTTATACTGGTAATAAAAAAGACATATCTTCAGTAAAATAAAATTCTGCAGATACAATTTCGATCTTTATATTTTATAGAACTTAACGAACTAAATTTCAAAATTTTTCGATAAGTTTGGACTTTTTAGTGCAGTACAATTTGTACTGACAGATACTTTTTAGCTATAATTTGATAGAGGTTTAAGTTCAAATATTTTTCATAACCTTCTATAATATTTCTCTCTAATCCTACAAAATTATTTTTCTTAAAAACACTCTCTAGATACTAGACTAATTATTATTTCACATAAGGTAAATAAAAAATTATAATACACACAAATGCAGTAAAAATTCAGGGTGTTACAACAACCATGGACACAGTTTTCCTAGAGGAGCCCCCTGAGGGTCTCCGCCCTAAAAATGTTGATGACATGTTCGGGGCACCTGTGCCTCGAGACATTAGGACTCGTTAATTTCGTTTTGTTTTTTTTTTGGGGTGATTGCCCTCTTTTATTACAAAAAAAATGGGAAGCAAAGAGTATGGCCACAATTTGTTTCATTGCCACGATGGAACTCGATTACTAGTTGTGTATGTTCTTTTAGATGAAGTGTGTCAACCACTCGCATCTAACTTTGGAGTTAATAGAATATAGACCAAATACATTAATTATTCAATAAACCTAAAACTACATTTTTCTTTTATAAATAGAATAGAGGTGTAGTAATATATATGAACAAGTATGATTTTTTATAAATAAAAAAAGAATTAGAATGATTTAGTTCCCTACTCTCCATCCAAATTAATAAATATACTTTTTCGAAGAAACTTATAAATAATTTAACTTTAATTTTAATTTTAATTTGTATAAACTTTTAGTACAAGTATTTAATTTTAATTTGTATGAATATTTTAACTTTAATTTTAGTTTTAATTTGTATAAACTTTTAATACAAGTATTTATTTAATATTTCAAGCACGAGTAAATATTAGTCTTTTATTGAAAGTGTTGTGACACTCCGTATATACCCGGCGAGCAATAATTTGAACCAAATATACCCAATAGCTAATGTAGTTCATTCAAAGAATAACATGTGTCTGATAAAAAAAAAGAATAACTTATGTATGGTGAGTGGTGACTGGTGACTCCTTGCATCAATTGGCTCGACAACTAATTTAATAACACTTACTATTAAAAAAAAACCTAATTTAATGACATTGACGAAAAGAGTAAAACATCAACATCTAAAGCATATATAATATCATCTCACCAAAAAAGAAAGATAATATAATGTCAGACATGCATAATTATATATATTTTTTGACAATAATAACATGCATAATTATATTAATGGTGGTGGTCCTGGTGGATACACAATTTATGAATTGACATACAGTTATAATATTTGAGCCAGTTGCTGGCTGAGTTGCCGATGAATCCAAAGAATATCTTATGAATTAAGAATTTTTATCTTATCCAAGTCTATATTGCCATCTTCTATGTCTAATTCCCTGTCAAAAAGATCTTCTATGTCTAATTACATTGCTTAGTTTTTTAGTTTATAAAATTGTTTACAAGAAGAAACATATTAAAACTAGTTCAAAGGGAAAGGTAATTTTCATTCAACAACGGTTCCACACAGTTCTGAAAATAAATAAAAACAAAAAATGTCCTAATCCTAATAGCTTCCAACATACTAATGACCATCAACAAATTATCCATAGAGATAAATGGCAATCTTACATTGAATTAGACCGACTCGGTGTAATTGTGTGCGCCCTCTCTCATTCGTTATAACCTAGTTTGTGCCATTTCTTTGTTTTGATGTAGATTCAATTGCGTGCACTTTAGCCTAATAGCAATTTAGACTTAATTTGGTAAAAATAAGTAAGGCAATTATTTAAAGCAAAATGGCAAAAATTGTGTCACTTTTTATTACACTCAATATTTGTCACTACTTTTTCTCTTTGTAATCTCAATGTTATGATTGTTGCACACTTCATACTTGGGAAAATATATTTTTCTCATATATATATATATATATATATATATATATATATATATACCAGTCACTTTTTGCTCAATCTTAGACTATAAACACTTCAAGATTACACAACAATCTCACTTCATTCTTGACAAAACCACTTTTTAATACAGGTGAAGATACTTACTGGTACTCTCTCTTATCAGGTAGAGTGCTTGATAATGCCAATTTGCCATCATAATAGAAAGTAATATCTGAGAAAGAACTTTTAGTTCCGGCAACAATATTTTTTACCTCCCTCATCACATCTAACCCTTATTGATGGTCTCTTTTGTCTGTTGTCATGGCAAAAACTTAATGCCAGAGCACACAAGGAGATTGTCTTTCCTTTTGTTTCCAAGTCAAGGAAAATTCCACTTTAAAGAGTGCTAAAAACACATCTTAAGCTCACACCAGTTTCTGTCCTAACATCATCTTAGTTAGAATTAAATCTTATCTTGTATCCTCAAGAGTCAACCACCTTTTCCAATTTTCTGCATAAACAAACAAAATATATTTTGTTATGGAGACTGCACAGCACAAGTGAGGAACAACAGTGGATATGATACCTTAGGCAAGGTTTGCTTCCTGAAATTGTATGGAGAATATGCATTATATCCTTTTTGAGAAATTCTTATGAGACTAGTTTATTTAAGTTGTGTATAATGTACATTAAGCTAATTATTAACTATATACTAAGTATTAACACATCATTTTGTATTAAATAATTGTACAAAATTTTGTGACAAACAACTGTATAAATGAAATGATGATGTGCCTCACAAGTTGTGTAAACCAATTATTCTAAATAAAAGTACCTCATTACTAGATTCAGAATCTGGCAAAAAGTTAAGAAAACAGAATTCCCGATGACTTCATAAGATGGACTCTTCTATATATTGTCATGGCAACAACTGAGTGTCAAAGTTAATCTCTCAAAAATGGAAGCAAACCATTCTGTTGTTTAAACTGGAAAATATCATGCCATATCTGACACTATGTTCCACAAGTAATGTAAATTTAAGCCTGAGGACACAACCTATAATGACCTGCAGAAATCTAAATTTTCTTCCACAAACATTTTGTAGGCAATTAATGCAATTTTCAGGAGTACTTTTACTACCCAAAAGAAATCTTAACAATTTGGTCCATCAACTATCTGTCTAAGCAGTAAGCATACCTTTGTAATAAAACAAAGGAGGCATAGAAGTTTTATATAGCTTGAATTTATGCTTTTTGGGGGTGAAAATAACAAGGAAATCAACCAATTGAGGGAAGGAAGTATGATGCTCTCACTGCCCTCATTATTAACCCTTGAAAATCTTTAAAATCCAATTCAGTTGAACTATATAAGAGGCAAAAGAGCACACTAGTGCTATTAAACTCTTACCTTGGAATCAATGTTTTTAGTTCTTACTGTGTGATATATGTTTAGATTGCAACCCCATCAGTAGCTCCAAAAACACAGCTTCTGGTGTGAGGTAATAAAGGTCAGTCAGTGCATCCCCATACCAGTTTAAAACCTTCCCATAATTTCCTTGAACAGCTTTAGTTGAGCAGCTAGAATCATTGGTACATAGTATCAAGTGCCAGTTCTTTGAAAGTGGATGCTTTCATTCCATTTTTTCCAATACAAATATTTGAGGCTGCAAAAAGTATAAGATTAGATTTGTTCCATTATTTGTGATCCTAAATGATGCTGTCAGCATAATGTTCAAAAAAGTACTAGTACAATAGTGCTTGCAACTTACAAGTGTGTAAGTTGTAGGTGAAAAGCTCGGATGTATTATTGAGCTTCTGTTTGATTGTTCAATACGACCCATTGAAGTGCACCGCATCCCATCCCATCATGCTCAGGGAGAAAGCAACCTCTGTTTGAACAGCTTCTTCAAATCTGCGACCATATGTGATTGTTCCAGGAATTACCAATAGTCTTTGCAAGAACAGTAACCATTTTTAAAATGATGAAATCTATTGGCGTCCCTCAAAATGATCTCCCTTCCAGTGACTTTTGCGATCAATTTGATTGCAGAATGGCAATCCCCACAAACCCGCAAGTTTTTCATAACTCTAATCGGCATCCCTTCAGGCACTTTTAGGAGTCCATATGCTACAGCTAGTTTTTCACTATGATAACCCAAGCTAAGTGTCTTCTCTTCCTCATCCACATCATGAAACACAAAGCTACCATCAGGACAGTACCCAGCTTCCCTTAACAATCCACCTAACCTCTCCAACATTTTCATGATAATAGGCTGCTCAGGGTGGCCCTTGCTCTCTCCCCCAGTGAACTTATGTACCTTCTTCTCCACCTCAATCCAACTCCAGCCAGGCAATTTGATGACACTCCTAGCTTTTATTTTTTTCCTAAGAACTTCAACATCCGCCCATCTTCCTTTGGATGCATACATATGCGAGAGCAAGACATAAGGCCCAGCATTTCTGGGCTCTAGCTGTGCAAGTTTATCTACTGCAACTTCAGCCAAATCCAGCTTCATATGGGTTCTGCAACCACCTAACAATGCACCCCAAACAATAGCATCTGGTTCCATTGGCATCTTTTCTAATAGTTCCATTGCATCATCTACCTGGCCTGCTCGACCTAGCAAATCAACCATGCAAGCATAGTGTTCGATTTCTGGCTCCACTTGATAATTGCATTTCATTGATTCAAAAATTTCAAGCCCTTCTTTCACCTTGCCACTGTAGCTACAAGCCGAAAGAACTCCAATGAATGTAACATCATCAGGGGGAACTCCACAGGAGCACATTTCATGGAAAACAGTTAAAGCTTCCTCTCCCAACCCATGCTGTGAATAACCTGTGATCATAGAATTCCACATAACAACATCCTTAAAAGGAAACCTATTAAAAACTGATTTTGCTCTCACAAGATCACCACACTTAACATACATCGTAGTCAAAACTGAGGCAACGTATAAATCTTGATCAAATTCAGATCTCACTAACCGAGCATGAACCTGCCTGCCATGATCAAGACTGGCTAAACTGGCACACACGGAAAGAATGCTGATCAGCGAAGGGAAATTCAGCACTACCCCTTCTCTTTGCATCCTAGCAAACAAACCCAATGCTTCCAACTCAAACCCTTTCCTCTCATACACCTTAATCATGGAACTCCAAGTTCCCTCATCCCTCTCCTTCATTCCCTCAAACACCATCCTAGCTCTACCCACCTGCCCATCAAGTCCAAACCCCATGATCATCTCATTACAAGCAACAATCGGTTTCACCGGCATCGCATCGAAAAGCTCAGAAGCCTCCTTCATCCTCCCACTATGAGTATACCCCATAAGCATAGCTGTCCAGGACACCTCATTTTTCTCAGGCATCACCTCAAAAAGCTTCCTTGCAACATCTACCTTCCCATTCCTTATATACCCAGAAATCATAGCAGTCCAAGTAACCACATTTCTATTCGGCATTTCATCAAACAGCTCACGAGCCTCATCCAAACGACCCTCTTGACAATACCCACCAATCATATTAGTAACCACAACCACATCTTTCACAGGCATCATATCAAACAGTTTCTGTGCATCCTCAACACGAGATTCCTTCAACAACCCACCAATCATAACAGTCCATGACACCACATTCTTCTGAGGCATTTCCCAAAAGAGGCGTTCCGCTTCTCCCACCATACCCTCTTGCACGTAACCACGAACCATTGAAGTCCATGAAACGACGTTGCGTTCAGGCATAACGTCGAACATCTTCCTTGCTTCAGCGACCATACCGTTTTTGACGTAACCGGAAATCATACCGTTCCAAGAAACAGTGTTTCTTTGGGGCATTTGATTGAAGAGAAGAACGGCTTCTTGAGGCATATGGGCTTCGAAGTATGCAGCAGCCATGGCGTTCCAGGAAGTGATGGTTTTGTGTGACATGAGCGTTTTGTCGAACACCTTTCGAGCATTCTCGATTTGGCCGGTGCGCGCGTAACGTGAAATAGCTAAAGTGGTGGTGCATTGTGATCTCACTTGGACCATGCAACTGCGCAGAGCTGCGTAACCATAACCCATGTTTACACTCTACGAACGAAAAACATGCACTGTTGTACTACTCCTATAATAAAATCGATAAATAAAACAAAGGTTTGGTAAAAAAAAAAAGCTTTTTTTGAGGAAAAATAAAACCAAGCTGTGTTTTAAGTATATTAAAATTAGAAATGGAACCAACTTGATCCGGCAACAAGTGGTAGATACTTGGGTCTATTAACCATTTGGTGCTTATAGAAAAATATTTGTTTGGAGAGGTCAATACATTGGTTTACAAAAAAAAAATGAAATTTTACATTAAAAAGTTGACATAAAAAATCTAGATAACTTCTTAACGCAGTTTAAACTGGTTAATTGATATTTTGATAAAAAAAACTGGTTAATTGGTATAACAAGTGTTTAAATCATAAATTATCTACTATACAGAATTAATCACGTATCTAAAAAAACTATATATATATGTAAAGCAAACCCCAATGGAGCCTCCACAATGAATCTCAAGCTTTTTGTGTATTACAATATTTATTTAAAATTTAGAAATGAAGAGAAATTTAATTTTAATGAAATCTAATAATTGCCACTACTTATTAAATGATTCTCTTAGTGGAATATTAAAAAACTATTTTATATTTACATTAGAATGATATTTCCTAATTAAAATATTTCTATATTGATATTAAAATAAAATTTTCTTTTGGAAATATAGAAATTGATAATAACAACTTACAATATAATATAATATAATATAATATAATATAATATAATATAATATAATATTTCTATATTTATATTTTTATATATTTGTCTACCTATATTCTATATTCTATGTATATCTATATATCTATATATCAAAGAATCTTGACTCATGAATTGTGAGTTTTTCTCCCTTTTTTATTATTATTTTAAAAAAAATTCTGACTTATTGGTTACTCTTTATTCATAAATTGATGTTTTGATTTTTGTTGCCTTTTGGTGTCTCTAACTTATTATTTTGATTAGTACTAATTATTATAGGTTTTTAATAGAGATATGTTACAATCTTTTTATTTTCCTTCACTTTAACTCTTTTTTAAGAAATACTATAAATACTATAGAAGAGTAGTCACCACTTATCATTTTATTTTTTACATCACTTTTATTTGGTTGTCACGTCACTTATGTTACTTTTTTTTTACATCACTATTATTCAGGCTTGGAGAAAGCCATTGTAGTAGTTGTAGTTCCAAAAAATATTTGTGTAAATTTGTCTTTTATTCATAATATTTTATTGATTGTTGATTAAGTATTGAGTTTGTTATATGTTTCAAATTGCAGTCAAGGAAAGGAAAATAGAGCTTACATGGAAATAGAAGAAATTCAAAAGGAAAAGGAAAGGATTTCAATTTCATGTTCTAGACAATTCTAATGTAGTCAAAAAGACAAAAAAAAATTGGATTACTTAGTGAGTCATGCAATTGAGGAACAATTTTTTTGTCAAGCTATAGACATGTATGGATTATGTTTAGTTTTAATACTATTCTTTAAAAAATTGTTTAATTTTAATAGCTTCCATGAAATTGACCGATGTGTTATATCTCAAATTTTTTTTAATATCTTCCTTTGAAATTATTTTTGGTGTCATAGTTAAGTATTGAAATATTAGAGTTTCAGAATAATATTAAGAATTATTTTAGTTGTCAATAAAATCATGTTTTAATATAATATGAATGTAAGAGGCAAAGTTTTTAAGTTCATCATTTAGTTATATAATTACTTATGAATTGTTTCATTTTATTTTGATATTGGGTTTATCCATTCGTTTCCATTTTTGATAAATTATTTACTTATTTATTTCGATTATATATCATAAGTTTAAATGTACATTTTGTATTTCTAGCAATTATATAAAATAAAATTGATCACTCTTGATTCAAATTGATCACTCTTAAATCAAATTTAATCAGAAATGTTTTTGAGCTAAGAAATAATGAGTGAGCCTTTGATATTCTTTTTTGGTGTAACTATTATGCATTGAAAGGGGAGAGTTTCATATTAATATGAATCATTCCTTTTGTTGCCAATAAATTCACGGGTTAGTAATATATATATATATATATATAGAAGAGCTATAGTTTTAATCAATTATAATAACATACAACTATTTATAGGAGACAATTTTAGATGGAGTGGGGTAGGATTTTGGCAAACAAAAAATAGATTGTGCATACTAGCATTAGAAATGAGTGGTCACACGAGAAGAGGCAGAGTGCGCAGTCAATGGAGGCAAAATGATTCGAGCTTCGTGTTCTACACAATTCTATTATAGTCATAAGGGAAAAAGAAAAATTTTGGATCAGTTATTGAATCATGCAATTGGGCAAAAGAAAACACTGAAATAAGAAGTATTCTCAACGATATCTTTAGTGAAATTGAATAGGTTGTTGTAATGAAAAGTTACACTGCTCTTATTTTTGCTGTCAAAAAAAATGATTCAATTCAATATGAGAATGAAAATAAATAGTTTGACCCTATGATTAACTAATATATATATATATATATATATATATATATATATTGTCTTTCTCCCCCAATTGTAATGTCCGTAATTCCGTCAGTTTTATAATCCATTTAATGCTTTACAGAAAACTAACCATATTCCATATAGCCAACAACTTATGTTTTAACCATAAAACCATCCAATGACTATAGAATAACACGAGTTTCTAAATATACGCTATCACTAATTATATCTACATATTTTTTGTGAAGATAATTATATGTACATATAGCTAGAAACCAATAGATAATAAAAATATTAACTCTTTTTTTTGACAAAAAATATTAACTCATTTTATTCCCTCACTTAGTTCATATGCTTTATATACATTACTATTCACATCATGTAACATTCCTAAATTTTTAAAGATTCGATTTATGGAAAATAAGAACGATTAAATTTTTAGAGTGAAATAATTAGTCGCAACTTGAAAGAGGGGTAGTCGAGAAATTTATGCCGAATGAATAACCGTAGAATCATTGGGGTCTTAGCCTCAAAACCTTGGATTAATGAGCCAAGGGCAGTTTGGTCATTTCACCATCACTTAACCCTCAGCCCAACTCCACCTCAGCTGAACCCAACTCATTTTCATCACTTACCACTTTCAGCAACTGAAAACAGAAAACTCAAAGGAAAGAAGAGAGAGTGAGGGGCGATAGAAGGAAGGAGAAGAGGTGGAGAGAAATTTTGAAATTCTAGATGCATGTAAGTTCTTTTCTTCCCATTCCCTTTTATTTTTCGAGCTCTTCCCAATGAGCATAGTTTCAGCTCCGCATTCCTCTCCTAACTCAACTTACCATTTTTGACACTTGAAGCTCCAAAGTGAAACAATGGAGTTTTGAGCTCTAGACTGCCTTGCATGTTCAGTAGGAGCTAAGGAGAGGGGGATTCAGGACCTGCATTGTGGATTGGAAGCTGTTTTGAGGTGGAACTGTTGTTGGTTTGAGTTAGGTCGAGTTTGGATTTCGTTGGAAGCGGTTTGGACGTTCACGGGGATTGTTCGAGCGATTTTCGGTTTGGTCGTTTCGTGCTCCGTCGGGACTTCTCGGGGAATCGTCAACAATTTTGAAGTAGGCAAAGAGGCAAGAAGATAAATTTGGATCAATTAGTGAATGAGGCAATGGAGACAACATTTATTTGTAAAGTTATAGGCATTGAGAAATCATGTATATTTTAATATTATTATTGAGAAAAATGTTTAATTTTATTTTCTTCGTTTCTACTATATAGATCATGTTTATTTCTTCCTACCCTTTTATGTAGCGTAATGACTTTGTTACTTTATAAGTTTGTTTCAATTGGTTTTCCAATTTTCTTGCATGAGGATTACTCTTCAATATGTGATTGTTGGATCATGTTGTGTGCCTCATGCTTCTCATGGAGACTTAATTGTAAGTGATCAAATTACTTGGAGGATTATTCTTCTATTTGTGATTTTTGTCTATTTTTCTTTAAAAACATCTCTCTCTCTCTCTCTCTCTCTGTCTCTGTCTCTCTCTCTCTCTCTATATATATATATATATAAATATATATATATATATATATATATATATATCATAGTTTTTGGAATTATATACTTTGTTACTAATAAATTATATTATAGGAATTTGTAAAAATTTAAATAAGTTGGATAAATATATTTACTAATTATAATAGTTTATTATATGAATTAAAAATATTACAATACAATATAAGTTTTTTTTTGAGATAAAAAATAATAATTAGTTGACCTTTAAAATTATTTTTTATGTAACAATTATGCATTGAAGGGGAGGGGTTTCACATTCACAAAAAAGATAAAGGGCTGCACAATTTTGGATCAGTAGTGAATAATGCAACAGAGCCACAATTTTTTGTAAAGTTGTAGGTATTGAGAAATTGTGTATATTTTAATATTATTCTTTCAAGTTATAAGCATTGAAAAATCATGAATTGGAATTTTCATTTCATTAGAAAAAATAAAAATAAAGATTTTTTTTATTTTCCTATTATAACTTCGAATTAAATAAATTTATTTCGATAAATAATTAAATAATATTTTTTTAATTAAAATTTTATTTTAAATTTGATTTATAGTTTTACTTTGAATTTATGATTTATTAATTGGTGATAAAGATCAAAGAAAGAAAATAATAAAGATGATTATATTTTTGTTTTCTATGATATATTTTTGCCATACTCATCTGCATATATTTTTAAAATTTATACCCATCAATTAAACATATTAAAAGGAGAATACACTATATAATATTTTTTGCTTAAAATAAATAACTTTTGAATATTAAAAAAATTAAACAATATATTTATGTTATACTATATTTTTAGAATACATAATGTATTTTGTGAAAAAAAAACAATACATAATGTATATCACTAAAATTATATATCTTTATATAAAAATTCCATAAAATTTTAAAACGATATTATACAACAACCCGTGCAACGCACGGGCATTCCACTAGTTCAATGTATTGGAAGACAACTTTTTTAAAAAAAAACATGTATTTAAACTATGTTAATCGCAATTTTTCAGATGTTCAATTCAACGTTTAATCGAATAAATTGTGGTTAATCACGTTCAATTACACGGCATTTAGTAGATGATTAATAATTCAAAAAAAAAAGTAGATGATTCCAGCAGTTATTACATCCATTAACCATCTATTAAACATTAGGCTAAATTACACCACAGGTCTTTTAAGTTATTTAATCGTAACAAATTGGTCATTTAAGTTTTTTTCGTACCACTTAGGTCCTTTAAGGTATTTAATTGTAACAAGTTTGTTATTTAAGTTTTTTTGTACCACTTAGGTTCTTTAAGTTATTTAGTTGTAACAAATTGGTCATTTAAGTTATTTAATTGTAACTTTTAAAAGCCGAATAACTTATATTTTTCAGCCCAAATTGTTACAATTAAATAACTTACAGGACCTAACTGGTACGAAAAAACTTAAAGGACCAACTTGTTACAATTAAATAACTTAAAGACCTAAGCGGTACGAAAAAACTTAAATCACCAACTTGTTACAATTAAATAACTTAAAGAACTTCTGGTGTAATTTAGCGTAAACATTATTAATTACATATTTAAACTCTCTTGACCAAAAAAAACTATTTTAGTGTTGATTTTTTGTTGTCAATTTTCGTGTTTAAATAACAACCGAAAAAATTAAGCCAACATAGATTAAAATTAAAAAATGCTATTGTTGCACTTTGTATCACACTTTTTTATATAATATGGAAAAATAATTAGAGTGATGAGATGCTATTTTTGCACTTTGTATCAAATTTTTAGCATATTGTTTTTAATTTATTGAAATTCATTCGGGTTATACTAAATGAGCTCCCCGTGATTTAGTGAGACTCATTTGAAATTTAACAAATAAGAGTGTCACGTGAAAAATGCACTTTAGGTCCTCTCCTTTAAGAGATAGAGTGTAGAGGGAGATGTATAGGAGTTGGAAAAAATGATCCATACCTTAAAAAATGAGTGTTAAAGAGTGTGCTGCTATCACTCCTTTATTAGAACTAGATTGTTGGAAGTAATTCTTAAGGTGAAAAGCCAAACCAATCAATTATTAGATTAATTAGACAATCTTTTGGTTTTGATTCCCAATTCAACCCGTCAGACTGTTTGGTTCGAATCCCATTAGTCCTTTGGTATGAGGTAAATGTAAATTTCTCTGCAAGTGCTCCTAGAGCCTGAGGTATTCACTGCCTTGAACTGGGGGACCATCCCCACCCTAAAAACTTTTCATAAAAAAAGTTGTCGGGCAGTATTTATGCAATTGGAAATAATCAATTAGTAAAATAATATTTAGATATTCTTTCACTACTTCAAACCTCTCGACGCACCTACAATAAGTGAGGGATTAGTCACTGCTGTCCGTGCGGTGGATACCCGAGTTTACCCAAAAAACCTCAAGTACATGTCTTTCTCCAAATCTCCACATAAGCAAACCCCGCACACCCTTAAAAAATAAGAAAAGCAAGTAGTATTGATTGTCGTGGTTATCAATGTTGGCTCAATGATATGTACAACGACAACTAGAGCCTCAACAATCGTCAAGAACAAGTGCACCAAGAGATGCATACTCGCCATCAACATTGGCGTCATACGAGGTATCCTCACCAATAAACCCTTGGCTATCAGGAGTATATACTTGAGAAGAAATATGGTGACCAAAACGCTAACAACTAATCACTTCGATGTCGTCTGACGCCAGAAACATCTTCACGCACACATGTTTGAAAGTTGTTCCCCTCTTGAGCATGCACAAATATTTTAAGGTGGTTGCCCTCATGATCATAAACGACGACAAACTACACAAGGACACCTGAGACAACACATAACACTCATGCTTTGTCGATCTACATGGGACAAAACCCTACTACCAGAATACATTACTAGTCTACATTAAGAAGAATATATACCCAACACTAATGCAACTAAACTCAGACTGAACTGGACAATCTAATTTGGAACCAACGGTATGGACGGTCAGAGCAAGTAATTGGACTAGACGTGTCGCAAGCCTAGTGTACCCGAATGATTTTGCGGTTGAATAGTGACCAACAGATCTAGTGACCCGGTGAGTCCGAGCAAATGTTTTATATCCTACTGCAAAACATGTTGTTTTGCCAGCTGTGACAAGGTTTATGTAAAAACAAACCTATAAACGACGACCTTTTCCTACTACTGTGAGGGATTAAGGCATGGTAAGTGGATTGCACATTGGTTATATATGCTCTATTCTGTTCAAGGATTTTGGGCCTATTTAAGTCCGTTATGAGTACCATATATAACCGGGTATTGCTTTTCCCACACCCCCTCCTACTCGAAACACACCCCATAAGGGTGTGAAAAGACCAAAAGGCCAGGCCAAACCTCTTTTTTTTCCACGAATTTTCACCTGTTCGAACACGGGCATTCGAACAGGTTCGAATGACATCGTTCGAGTGTGTTAAATTTTGACTTCACACCCTTTTGGGCGTTTTTCACCTGTTCGCATGAGGTCATGCGAACCTGTTCGCATGACCTCGTTCGAACACATTCGAACGACATCGTTCGAGTGTGTTAAATTTTGACTTCACACCCTTTTGGCGTTTTTAAACTGTTCGCATGAGGTCATGCGAACCTGTTCGAACAAGGTCGTTCGAACAGTCATAAAACACGTCCTCGCAGCGTCTCACGCGAGGTTATTTTTGGAATAAAATTTGTTAAGGGGTGTGAAAGAGTAGGAGGGGGTGTGGGAAAAGCAAAACCCATATAACCAATGTGAACTGGACCTGGTATAAAGTTTGTCTCCACATCATACTGAATATATTGTATTTTCTAAGGCTTTTATAAAAGTTTGACAAGGTGTTTGAAAGTTTTTAAGCGTATGTTTGGGAACATGTTTGCCACTCCAAACGTATGTCCCAGCCCTCCCGTACTGTGGAAATCCAGAAGCTCCAAATTGTTGCTTCTACAATACCGTGAAAAAATCACCGTGATTCTAGCTGGAAGTGGGTACACCACCGCAGTCCAAACACACACTAAATGTAAAAACTATTGTCTAACCTCATCGAATGATATGTAAGGTATTTGCAAAACTTGTTTTGGAAAAGTGTATTCCGACTTCATTACACAATACCTTAGTAAAGACCTAGATAATTCACTTGTCGTTGTAATTTTTAAAACCCTTACACTTGGTTTTAACACAACATCAACCTGCAATTTTCATCTTTTATGTTTTTTATTTTAAAATGACTCTTCCTTAATAAATTAAAGGAGTCTTTGTAATTGGGAAAAGAGAGAATATGTGTTTCCTTAATTTGGACAGACTACACAACCTGTACTAATAATAGTAATAGATATATAATAGAACATGTCGAAATACTATTATTCACTCTTCTTCTCTCTGCCACCAATAGCATATAGTATATTTTTTTACAAGAGTACTAAATTTACAAAGTCCCGTATGTGATGGGCAAGCCAAAGCTAGTCCCTAGTGAACTTCCTACCTTTAGTATTAACAAAATCTTGATGTCAAAAAAATTATAGTAATTGGCATAATTACATTGTTTTTGGAAGATGTCAGGAAAACTAGTAAATACAGCATCAGCGAGCAACAATAGTAGGGATGACATCACTGACAAGATCACTTCCTGACACATATGAGGACATGTTTTGGTCCTTATTGGATCCTGATATTGTTGTTGATGATGATGGTGAGGGTGAGGGTGCTATTTTACCAGAATTATCTAAGGTAACATCTGAGAAACTAGTTTCTGATTCGGGTAACAATGCAATAATATCTTCCAATTCCCTCACCACATCTATCATTGATGGTCTCTCCTCTGGTTTGTCATGACAGCAACTGAGGGCCAGAGCTAAAAACTTGTCAAAGCATTCAGTTGGATAGAAACCCATTCTGCTGTCTATAATGGAATATATCTCACCAGATTGATAAGCCAAATTGACCTGACACAAAAATCATGTGCCATCACTGATATAAGTCGGATTAGTTGGTATTTCTTTATACATGGTATGAAAATAAACTAGACATATGTAAGAATTCAAATGTCGACTTTTCTACACATTGTGATGGAACTATAATTTTTTATATCCAATGTTTTTAGGGATATAGCAATCATATAATAAGATGAGGATAGACTATGTAATAATAAAAATAAATTACCTCGCGGACAATGTTTTTCCCACGTGATATTGGATGCATGCCCGTCAAAAGCTCCAAAAACACAATTCCTAAGCTATATACATCACTTTTATCAGTTAACTTATGAGTCATCATATATTCTGGGTCCAGGTAACCCTGCAGGAAAGTTATATTTAGTTATTATATTCGAACATGTTTTTCAGAGCATTAGAAGAGAGAAAATGGACACATAAATGATACCAAACCGAAGTATAAATCAAATTATATAAGAACAAACTTAAACCACACTACATCATATTCTAAAGGGGCATGTACAATCACACAACTGTGAAGACAATTTCCAGAACTTGAGCTGCTCAAGAAAAGGTAAGACTATGAGGAGTGTGAGGAGTCTTTGCAAACATACTTATAAGGGTAAGGATATGACAAGCAAGAAAAATATCATGATTAAATTGCCAAAATTGCATAAAAGGTAGCAGTTGAATAGTATATGTAATCTCTCAGTAAAACTTTCAATATTGGAATTGAAATAATTCCTAAATTTTATTCAGCAAACTCTTACCGGTGTTCCTTTCACAACTGTTGACACATATTTAGGTACAGTTCCCTCTTCATCTGAGTATGGTATAAGTCGGGACAGTCCAAAATCAGCCACTTTAGCTGTAAACTTAGAGTCCAGAAGTATGTTACTGGCTTTAACATCTCGGTGGTATATAGGAGGGTTAGCCTCTGTATGCAAATATAGTATGCCTTTGGATGCTCCCATTGCAATCCGCAATCTCATGTCAAAACTTAGGGTTTCTTTGGTTTTTTTACTTTTACCTGCCAGATCATGGTATCCATTAGCTTATATGCCACGTGGAACATAAACAATTTAAAATCACAGTGCTATATTATTTTACTACTCGTTGCCTTTCCTTTCCTCATGCTAATTTTTTCCTTTTTAATTTCAATATTGTTGTTCTCTACTTACAATGATAGAAATGACAACAATTATTAATTATATCAAGACTGCCACTATGATCAAGATTCTTTTGCTCATCATTATTAGTAAATGCATATTAACCATAAAAATATGACCAGTTATGGTGTCAATACACCAGAATTCATATTTTAAAAAGCTACTAAACCTCTCTAATTCGCAAGCATTAACCACAGAATTTTTAACTTTGCATGAGCATCTATACAATATTTTGGCAAACAAAACCCAAAACTTGAGAGCAGAAAGCAAGACGATGAAAAGAGTTTATATGCACAACCAAAGTGAAGTAGATATCTATTTATTTATATAATAACATAGACAACATAGCTAATTTTAATACAAAAGTTTCCTGCGATTCCATACCAGAAATCCATTCCCTTAAGGTGCCATTGGGCATGAATTCATAAACCAGCATCTGAACCAAGAAAAAGAGTATATGAGAATAGTATTATTGTCAACTATCAAGCAAATATGAAAAACTTGTCCCTGACCTTAGATTACATATTCGAGTTCCAAAGATAAGTTTTCTTCAACATATTAAAAGAGTAGAAAATTCCAAGAAAAGAACTAGTCCAAACTCTAAATTGGTATATCTCGAATATATAGTGATGGATTCAAAACAGAAAATTTTCACAACATGCAATTTATTTGTGATAGGAACCATAGCAGAAAATTAAGCAATCAATGGATAAAATGAAACAGTAAAGAAAGGAGAATAATGGAGTATTATTTCTGTTTCTGGAAATGAAAAATAATGTAACACCGCCAAAAGCTGATGCTCCTACAGAGAAAAAAAACTCTCTCTACTCCTAAGTGTCTCACAATGATTTCCAAGGTGGGCTCACACAGTCACCCTCACGTCACCCATAACAGACAATCATCACACTAATGATCCCCCCACTCTCCCTCTCTCTACCACCTCAGCATTCATGCCTTCCCCCTTCCTCTTTTTCCTCACGTAAACTCTCTAATCTCTTGGGCAGCTGATGTGGTAACTGTGCAACTGAGCCCACATCATCATTTGGGGTCTTAACAATTCGCCCCCTAATTAGTGGTAAGCTCATCTCACTCACATATGAGCATACCAGAACAGACATACAAAACCAGATCAACGGAAAATAGAAACATAGGAAAAGGCTTGAATAAACCAAAGGAGACAAAGTGCATGTTTGGAAATCCGATGGAGTGGAGAGACCTCTTGATGGGTTGGCTAAAATGTGAGTTTGAGGTCTCTCCAACAGATTTCAGACCCACTAAAAGAGGATGCATATTGGTTTAGAGACTAATAGAAGGTGTTGTTTATTTTGTTAAAACGTATGACTTAATAGTTGGATGAATGTTTATCCCATGCTATGGAATTGCTTAATCAGTATGCATACTGGCACAAACTTTTCTCATTTTCATTTGAACTCTTTAATAAAACTAGTTGCAAGATTATATGCACGCATAAGATAAGTGTAGTTTTAAGTTATATACCTGTTCTCCTTCTTCATTACAGTAGCCAATTAGTGTGACAAGATTCCGATGGTGTAGCCTTGATAAAAGCTCAATCTCAGTCAAAAACTCTTTTTGGCCTTGTAGTGAATTTTCTTCTGCTCGCTTAACGGCAACAAATGTTTCATCAAACAAAATCCCTTTATAGACATTCCCATAACCTCCTTGGCCAACTTTAGTTGAGATATCAAATTTGTTAGTAGCATGAGCCAACTCTTTAAAAGTAAATGCTCTCACGCCATCTATTTTGATAGATATATTAGAGGCTGCAAAAGCCAGAAAGAAAAACCATTTAAGTTTCTTTCTTCAAAGACAATCCAAATTGACATTATAAACAGAAAGCCTTAAAATACTTACGCATACGTTTCCTGGAAATCAAGTGCTGGTATTTCAAATTTCTTCTAAAAATTAGGAGAATGATTATTGCAGATATTGCCAAAACACAAGCAACAGCTGCTATTACAATAGCAACTATTATACCCGGGCTTGTTTTTGTCCCCACAGAACCAATAAATACTGTAGCAAAAAATGAAGTTAAATTAAAGAAATACATTATATTAACCAATTCACAATGACTAAAAATTTACACTAGTTATGTGATGTAGATTCATCAATACTAATGCCAAGCTATTTCTGCTTTTACATTTATCTTTTCTGGATAATATGAGGATTACTTTGGACTTAGGTGGACAAATACCATCATCTTTGTAGTTTACAACTTATGTTACTTCTCCTTATGTATGAACTAAATGTCACAAAAAATAGGACATACACCATTAAAAAATTAAAGATTGGTATCTTCGCTTCAACTTTCAAGCAACAACATCTCAGGTCAAAATTCCAATTTTCAACTTTCCAGTTAAGAAATGGAATATAAAAATAGAGAATTTATAATAATATGAAGATTGATAATAATAATAATAATAATAATAATAATATAATAATAATACTAATAATAAAAGTACGAGCAGTGTGCAATTTCATTACAATATGCATATAAAATTACCAATCACTTCTACAAGCAGCAAAAGAAAACTCTTCTAGAATTGGTGTTGTCAAATAGTACACATTTGGTGGGATGTAAGATTATAATAGTCAAGGTGGCATACATCTGTTACAACTTACAAGTGTGTAATATAGCATCAAATAATAAAATGGTGAGATTGCGAAACTTACAATTTGCATAAGGTCCTAGAAGTGTGACATTCATGAGTTCATATGGTCCAAAAATATCTGTACGTGGAAATCGCCATGATGAAAATATGCTGTTAATTCGGAGGACCTCACTTGTGTTGAATGTGTTAGAGTGAGAATCATTGTATGAAGGAAAAAATTTTAAGTACATTCTAAGACGGGGTCCCTCTTCCCAAGCATAAGAATCTATTGATAACTGATAGATGTGTAAGTTTAAGTGTTCAGTTATATATGATTTAAACTGAGTAATGTGGGGAGGAAAGTAAGAAAAGCTTGGACTTTTCAGTCTGTATCCAATTCCTAGGGGTGCGGCACAAAAACAAGGAACTGGGGAAGAGGGTGCATATTCAAAGAATTGGTCCACTGGACATGCTTGAATAGGGCAGGCAGTTTCCAGATTCGCCAAGCCTTTATCCACTTCACCTCCCTCAAGTGCACAATATTGATTAATACTTTGTATGTTAGAATTCTTGCAAATAGGATTGCCAGAAAGCCTTCATGAAAAAGAAGAAATAAATGATAAGAAATGTATGCACCATTAAAGGTGTAAAAGTTAGTGCTAAAGAAATCTGTGCAATATTATGAGCATGAATTGAACAACAGAGAGAGAATCTGATCGTATGGTTGCACAGAATGTATTAATGGACATATTGATGAGAATACCTTAATGTAACATTTGCTGGGGGGTTCAGATTTCCCAAAATGTCCGTAAGTAAGTTGTTATGAAGATCGCTGCATCCATACACAAGAAGTTTACTTTGGAAATAACATAATCAAAATTCACTCCATCATCTTAAAAATAGTAAATCCCTTGTCTAAATAGATTAGTTTGATTCAAAAAAAAAAATATTCCTTGAGGTTTAAGTAGTAACTCGGATTCAGAAGTTACATTGCAAGTTTGGCATTCCTACTGAAGGATATGTTCTGCCATATGGTAGCAGGGATGGACCCAGACAGTGAATTGTCCTCTAGTGCCCTGTGTTTGTCAATGAAAACAAAGCATCAACCCAATAAGTAAAGAACTGCACCAAGCTAAAAGTCTCACCAGATTCTAAATTGCAACTTGATTCTCATAAATAGAGTTTTATTTAAGAAGTTTTAACATATGATTATGTGATAGTTAAATAAATATTATGTGAAATATAGGTTGATGAGTATCTTCTCACAATCTTTCAAGATGAAGATATACGAAGCTTTGAGGAATTGATCCATTGAGATTGTTATGGGCCAGATCACTGCAATTGTAAAACAATTACTTTATCAATTCAAATTTCTCATGGATACCGTGAATATATATATATATATATATATATATATATATATATATATATAGTGAGAAGTATATAAGGGAACAAGCTCAATTTAGATACAAAACAAAATTGGATATTTACATACATAGTTGTCATATTGTCCGCAAGGTTATTTGATGGTATAGGTCCAGTGAACTGATTCCAGCTAATATCTCTATATCATGAACCAATCACAAATGAGTTGGAATCCAAAAAAAAGTAAATGATTTCATTGTCATTAGGCACAATATAAAGCAAAGTCCCAAGATATACTTAACATACAAATATTGAAGTTTAGGTAGTGAACTGAAATCAGGAATAGCTCCTTGCAGGCTGCAGTTTCTTAGACTCCTGTTATGTCCAAAAGGAAATATAAGCTCATGAAACAAAAATCAAACTATGTTCTTGAAATCAAAGTTGAAGACTTGACAGTAAGCTTTTGTAACTTCATATCCTATTCGAGTCTTAAATGATGCCTAAAGGAAGCCTTTTTGAATACTTCAAAAAAATGCCTTGCGTTTACATGAATGCACGTTTGCCATGAATTGTGGAAAAACAAAGACTCCTTATCATATCAAAAATTAAATTCAAGACTTGAAGGATTAAGGAGAGAATCGAGACCAAATGGCTATAAACGGCCTGGAGGCCATTTCAATGAACTTGTTGACCTAAAAGCTTAGTCTATCATCAGTATTGAGAATAGTCATTAAGTATTTGTAAACTCCAATGTTAAATAGAAACAAAAAAAATGACATGTAGACAGGAATACTTACAGTTTTACTAGCCTGGATAAATTTGCATAGCTAGAAGGAATTCCATTCCCACTGAAATTGTTGTTATCAAGTTGGCTGTACGGGAAACAAGAAAATATGAAAATCAGAGACTATAGCTAAATCCCTTTTTTGGCCAAGCTAAAGTACACACGAGAAAACATATACATGCAACGTTTACCTGGTTGTGTATACTGTTAAAATTCTTAATTAGTTAAGTGCATTAAAGAATACAAGCATTTTATTTCTAAGCTAATGACTACAAGTGAGAACCAAATTTCCAAACAAATAAAGTTTAATCATTTATAAGAATCATGCAGTTGACTATTGCATTTCATGATCAATAAAATTCTAAGAATGGTAAAGAAAGCATAATAAAGGCTACACTATGAGTATCGACACAAATATAATACAAAAAGTGAAAGCAAAATGAAAAGGGTCATGTGGATGGCACAGGCTCTCTCTCTTTCTCTCTCTCTCTCTCATGCCACACCTCTCTAGTAAACATGCATATAACTCTGGGTGTGTTTGATTTGTTAAAAAGCAGGGGGACTGGACTGGACAACTTCAGTTGTACCCTGTTTGATTTGAAAATTGTTCATGGTACTGGACAAAACTAGGAGCAAGGGACTGGACAGAAACCCAAATTCACTAAACTACAGTACAACTTTCTGATCACCCAAAAAAATACCAAAATATTATTTTTATTTCCTACACAGTAATTTTATTTCTCTCTCTCTCTCTCTCCTCTATTCTTTCTCTCTCTCATGCTTCTCTCTCATTCTTCTCTCTCCTTTCTCTACTCCTTTCTACCTCTTTTATATTTTCTCATCTCATGACCTCTCCCCCTCATCTCTCTCTCTCTCCTATCTTCTCCATTGCACATTTTTCTTTATAATTTTTAAATTATATTATAATATATGTTATATAAAATAATTATACACATTAGAAAGAAAATTTTACTAAATTTTACAATTTTTTTTGCTTGTGATGCCCATTGTTCACTAAACAGTGTACGAGACAAAAAGTTGTCCAGTATTGTCCAGTACTTACCTGTTTGCAAATCAAACGGGCCCTATATGTTTATAAACCTTCTTGTTTAAAATCAGAGCATAAATTAACATGTTCACTAATCCTCCACCACAAATGTTGCAGGTACATGTCAATAATATAAACAATGGAGAGGTTAATATATGCTACTAAATACTAATCTAGACAATGTGGAGTATAACATACAGTATTGCCAAACTGCGTAACTTGGAGAATTCTGGTGGGAGATAGCCAGATAGGTTATTGTTGTCCAAAAGCCTGTAAAGTCATGTCAACAAGCAGACACTGTTAAAACTTGTAAAAAAGGTCAGTTTGGAGATGCATCCTAGGATGCAACCAAAGTTTAAAGTCATCAAGGAAATGTGAAAAATCGGCTTCAATACTCACAAATGGAGAACACTGGATAGGTTTGAAAGTATGGATGGAAGTTGACCACTGAATGAATTGTTGTTCATGTGACTGCAAAGATAAAAATGAAACAGATAAACTACATTTAAGAAATCCATCTCCATGTTTGGTTATAGATGCATTCGGCTTACAGATCTACTTACAGGTGTCTAACATTGACCAAGTTGGCTAATGATTCTGGAACAGGGCCTGATAACTGATTTTCATCAACTTGGAATCTATTCAAATTTGAAAGGTTTCCAAGCTCATCTGGTAAGCTACCGGATAATTTATTCCCGTTCAGGAGCCTGCATAAAAAATACGTCAGAACAGATATTCACATTACAAAAGTTTAAGATAGAAAAATTAAACACAGTATCACAGAAATGAGAATGTTGCAATAAATGTGTGGAAAAGTTGGATAACCCCCATTATAAAAAGTTGATAAAGTCTTGTCTTGGGCAAGTTTGGAGAAGACTTGCAGAAGCAATGGTAAAGAGGATTGATCAAATGGAGAATAGTCCAATAGCTAGAGGTAACGGAGATCAAGAAAAATTATAGGAGAAACTGTTTGGAGAGATTAAATGTAAATGGTTTATCTTCAGACAAGGCACTATGACATCGATTGATCATATAACCGACTCCACCTAGATGAGAAAAAGGCTTAGATGTTGTTGTATATTATATTTGGAAATACTATTTGCTCCACTGCATGATTGCAAAAATTTATATGTTGCAGCACAAAAGTATGTTGATTTCTCTTCAACCATGAACACCAGCATATAGATAGCAGAACATCAGAAATTTCCCCTAAACAGTACCTTTTATTTTTTACCTACAGTTTTCCCTAAATGCTCAGCCAATTAGACTCCTCAAAAACTTCAAACTGATGTTACAAAGACATACAATATGTTTATTTATAACACAAAGGATAAGCTTATGTCCAAATTGATTTCCCTGTACATGCCTAAGCAATTATGATTCATCTTTTTAAACAAAGAGACAGTATCAAGCGGGACAGACAACACCAGCTTAAAACAAAAAAATAATGAGGATCAATTTTAATAATTCATCTTCTTTGGTAAGGTTCTTACAAGAGTCTCAATGATGTAATATTTCCAATCTCCTTTGGTATTGTACCTGTCAGATTGTTCCACATGAAATTCCTTCAAGCATAAAACAATGAAGATATTAGAATGGTGCAAGATATTACCATTTATTATTCTGATTATAAAGAAACACAACTCACAGTATCTCAAGATGAGAGAGCTGACCAAGCTGAGGTGCTAGAGTTCCCGTGAGATTCATAGTCATTAGGTAGCTTAAGTATAATTCAATAACAAAAAAAATGTAAAATTTAGAAATCTGTGTAATATTAACTCTGCTTTATATAAATAACAGTTTATAATATTAAAATAATAAAATTGAAAAATTCAGAACAAAAAGAAAGTGGAAGGACAAAGAAGCCATACAGCTCACGGACATGGAAGTAACCATCAGGACCCTTTTTATCAAAACACCAAACCCCAGTCCAGTTTGATGAACATGGATCACCCTTATTCCAGTGCCTCATTTTGTTCATGGGATCAACCAAACTCTTTTTGATCTCTATCAGAGCTTCTACTGCAAAGATAACAAAAAATATACCAAGTAATGTTTAAGCTTAAAATCTTCATATGCAGAACCAAATCACATGGAAGCAACAGAGACAAAAGAAGAATATGAAATGATATGAACATAGTAGATTTTCACTCCAAGCTTATCATTATCAAGATAACAAAAAAAAAAACCTCCTTATTTTTCCAATTTGAACTGAAATTTCAATACAAATCTCTTGTCTAAACCCTAGAATCACAAGGCAGAAAAAACAAGGTGAAACAGAATGATTCAAAATGTTTATTTAATAACAAATTCACCTTCTGAAGGATCTGTTCTTATTGAGGCTGCTGCTATGAGGGTGGTAAAACAAAAGAAAACAGCCAAGCCATATCCAGGAATTCTCAGAGCCCGCATCACAGTATATCCTATAAAGCAACCAAACAAGGCATAAAATTAAAAAAGTATTAGAACATTGTAAGAAACAACTTTCATTTATTTATATTTATATATCATACAATTCAGAACAAAAAATGAATAGATTATTGACCTAAAATTTCTTGAAACAAGGTAAATTGGGAAAGTAATTACTACAACAGAATACACTGAAAACGTGTCATCATGTAATTTCCCAAGTTTCAAAACTTGCAAGCTTATGGAGCTTTAATTTTTCAGAAAACTCAAAAACACAATGTTCCAGAAAGAATCAGATATCTCAGTTATCAATAGCTTAAGTAAAATCCTTAAACAATACCTAATTAGTGAAACAAAATAGGGAGAGAGAAAATCTCACTATGATGATGATGATGATTCAAATGTGAAAAGTTGGTAAAGCTGAAAGTTGAAGACTTGCAATGAAAATGGAAAGTCAAAAATAGCAAATCCGTGGGGAACTTATTACTAGCTCTCCACCATGATCATATGATAATGATAATTATAATAATAGTAGTACTAAATTATCATTGACTCTTTTTTGATTTTTTTGCGAGTATTTAATTTAATTTAATTTAATTATTAAACTAAGAAAAATGTCTTTCTCTCTGAGTTTTTGAGATGGCGCTGTCATGGTTGGTTTGGTTCATCCACTTTATGAATTGTCAAACACGCTATTTTGGAAGACGCCAATATTCACACTCACAAAAAAAAAAGGACGCCAATATTAATTTAAATTATTTATTCATTTAAATAAATAAACTATGCGGCGTTTTTATATCCACATGTGCCGCCCCCACCTACTAAATTAGGATTTGCTCTGTGGTGAGATATTTTATGCAGTCAGGTAGTAAATAAATGCTAGTTAGTTCAAAGAAATTGGCTTGAGTTTTTTTTGACAATGAAATTCGCTTGAGTTGAGATTATATGATTTTTTTTATAAGCAAGGTTAGTGGGACGGAGAAATGTTAGTTTTCGGGGTTTGAACCCGAGACTTCTTTCTTGCACTCTTTTGATATCTCTTAGCTCGCCAACTGAGCTATCTACTTAGAATTGAGATTAGAGATTTTGATTTTGAGCTCTGTTAAATTATTTTTAAAGGAAATCCAAAATCTGAGACATTTGATTTCCATCCAATATATCTCTTTTTTAAGGGGAACAGAAGTGTTCTCCACTTCGAGAGTAACTTAAATCGACGACTATTTAAGTGTAAGTAAAGCATCTTACTTGGTAAAAAAAAAAGGTGAAGCATTTTCCCAACTTAGTTGCACTTGGTATTCATGTCCAATATATTTGTCCAATATATCTCTCCTATATGGATGTAGTGATGAACTTTTTTTTATGTTTTGATGAGTTGGATCCAATTACAAAGAATAAATCGGAGCTAGATAAGCCTTACAACAAAATTCTTATTTTAGTGTAATTTGAATTCACTTCTCAGGACTATCAACTTGAACAATCATCTTTACCTAGATATTAATATTTTTTCATCCTTACTTTTGAGTGTCTTCTAGAATGATGATGAAGCAAATAAATCCTTCCCCAAAGAAAAACAGATGATTTGAAATTACTGGTAAATTTGATTGTAAAACTTTATATGGTGAGGTGTTAGTTGCACCCTCACATTACTCAACGTATTTTTTGACTCTTATTTATGTTGTTGGCATGTGACACAAAAAGTGTGTACGTAATCGTTGTCGTCAAACTCTCAATACTAGTCAAGGGATCGACTAAGCTTGAATCTTTTGATTCTTCTTGCTTCAAACGATTGCGTTAAGGAAAGAACTATATTCCTCAGCTATGGGTTCTCTAACTCCTCCAAAGAGTGTTAGATTAGGTGAGAGAGACGTATAATTGGATTACCTACTAGCGTAAAACATAAAGATAACTGAGATACCAAAGTAAAGACTCTAAAAAAAAGTGTAGATGTTTCATTGATTGTGTGTGTGCTTTATAATTGTACAGTCTACATATATTTTTACATGGTCCCCGTTGGCCACTTCAGCTAGCCTACAGCTTAACCACTACTGGATCAACTAAGATCAACGTACAATATTACACCTACGCCCTAAAAACTAGGAGACACACTCCACGACTTCCACTAGCACTGGTGGTGGGGTCAAAATATCTTCGCTCCATTTCCACGACGCTTCTCCACATTCTCTTCAACCGGTCCAACGTCTAAACTTGCCCACGTGCATCAAATACTTGCTTCCCACGCAAGCCTTCTCGCATCGGCCAAAATCCTCCTCAGGTATGCAAACTATTCTATCCTCGGCTACTAGCTCCTCAGTCGATTTATCTTCTAGCCGAGCTCCTCCTTAACCGAGTTGCTACTTTTCAGCAAGCTCCGTTAACCTTTGGCATTTTAGCCGGTGATTTATCTTTAAGCATATTTACTTAGGCTTTTTTGCCAAATTCCTTTCCCCTTAGCTATTTCTTGCCTACCTCGGCAAGCATTTCTTCATTGATGCTTCAATACTTTGATTCTCCCCTTGGTTATATTCCACTGAGACTACCATCATAATTTATATGGTCGCTCTCACCAGAAATAATAAGATAAAAACTAGGAGAATAAGGTAAATTACGCTTAATAGGCATTCTGCCCTTCCTTTTACTCCAAATATGAGCGCCTCAGATCATACTTACTCGACCAAGCTCCCTCGACTAGGTTCTTCCTCGGCTAACACATTAACAGATTTTAGGTGTTAACAGTAACAAACATTTTTTCTATGTCAAAAACTCAAAATAAATTTAATATTTTATGAATATTAGTGATTAATATTTTTTTGCGGTGATAAATGTTAGTTTTTCAAATTCTAAACCTCCTACTTCAAACTCTTTTAAGTGTTCTTTAACTCACTAATCAAACTACCTAAATTACGACAATAAATTTATTATTTTGTGCATGCTTTTTGTTCTGTACCGTAATTTCGACCTTAACGAGTTGTCCGAAGTAGTTAGTAGATGTCGTCCTTGATCAGTGATGTTCGATCTTGAGATGGCGGTGTTGTAGTTCCGACCTTAACGAGTTGTCCGAAGTAGTTGGTAGATGTCGTCCTTGATCAGTGATGTTCGATCTTGAGATGACGGTGTTGTACCTGCAAGAATACTCTGACGCTCAAGTCAGTATTTTAATGAGTCAGTGTTGGTTGGAGAAATTGCCCCTTTTAATGATCATTGGATGTGGTATTTATAAAGTTTGAGTGAAGTTTGCTTTGATGATCTTGAACCATCAGATCTTGCAGAAGTATCTGAACCGTTGATTGATTGGGTTAGATTTTCTGGATATAGGCTGTTTGGTTAATGAGCCTTTTGATTGCCAAAAAATTATTTTCAACGACTATTTTGATATTACCGTTTTGAAAAGAAAAAAAAAACTAGTTTGCCGTTGGTGGTTTCAAAAAGGCTATTTCGTCATAGAAAGCCATATCCCAAATTTTATAATATTAATATATTTCTTATTATTAATTTTGTAAAAATATAAATATTGTGAAATTAACATACAAACTCAGTGATAAATGGGGGCCGGCCTTGCGCTCTCAAGTTCGGTTTTCACAGTGAAAAACTTAATGTTGGCTAGTGTGAGATTTGGGTTCTAAGCACAAACAAATATTAGTCTTTTATTTAAAGCGTTGGGATACTTTGCAGGTAGCCAATAATGATCCAAAAAGAAATACAATCTTAAAAAGAAAAATAGATCCAAATACCAAATTAGGGTATCCATAATTCTTCATAACTAGGAATGGCAAAGAAAAACTTGTACACACGGATAAAACCCATAACGGACGGGCACAAGGTGGGTAGTTAAACGAGTACCCGCAGGTAAAACAAATGGGTAGTTGTATTACTCTTTTGTTAAAGGGAAGAGGACAGGTGATGAAGTGTTTGTGCTCACGGGTACTCGTACCCGCTACGTTTATTAAATAATCTTTATATTTGATATTTAGTTACAAATATTTAAGTGTCTTTCAACTTATTTTATCAACTAATAGAATTTTTTAAATATTTAATAGAAGTTTTTTTGGTGAAAAATATTTAATTAAAGAAATGCTTAATTTTCTTATATGAATAGCAAAGTAATAATCATAAAAAGTTGATTTTGTGTGCAAAATTAATTTTATTTTATAGAATATTATTTTAAAGTAATTTAGTAAATACATGCGGGTATCCACCTCCACCCCTACTAGCTTAAGAGGCTCAACCGCACACCCTGAAAAAAAAAGGCACTTTTTTTTGTACCCCCTCATTAAACCCCATACCCCCATTTTACCATAAATCCCCAAAATACCCCTAATTTTTTGTTAAAAAAAATATTTTTTTAAAAATTTCTGGAAATACACATATTTCTGCCTTCCGGAAATACCTTTTTTTACGGTATTTTCGGAAGGTTAATTTCCAGGGAATTTCGGAATTAATACCTCAAAAAGAGGTATTTCCGGAAGCTATTTTGGCTTCCGGAAATACCTCTTTTTGAAGTATTTCCGGAAATATGATGGAATGAGGAATGAATTCGTTTTTTAACATCTTTTTAGGGGTATTTTGGTCCGTTTGGTCAATTTGGGGGGTATGGGGTACTAGGGATGTCAATTTGGGCCCGGCCCAGTGGCCCGATTTTTTGGGCGGGCCTGGGCTCTAAAAATAGTAGCCCAAAATGAATGGTATGTTTTTTGGCCCGACCCGATTGGCCCGATGATATAATTGGGCCGGGCCGGGCTGGCCCATGGGCTTCAGGCTGGCCCGTTTCTTTTTTTTTTTTTTTGAAAATCATCTATTGATTGTGTAAGATTGTGATCATATTTCATCATCTTTTCGCTTCATCATCTATTGATTTTGTATTGTATATTAATATTTTCTCATTCTGAACTATTGTGAGGATTTGTACATACATGTTAGAGAAATGGTTTGTTGTATATGAAATTGCTTCCCAGCAGGATAAGAATCATGCCTTGTCATTCTGAAGGTAGAATACCATATATTCCAATAAATTTTAATCTCATATAGAGATATTGTAATTTCTTTCTATAGAATTAGATAAGACTATACATTCCTAAATAAAATCATAACCAAACTATTGGTCCAATCAAATCATTAAATTGCTTTATGGTATTCAACCCTTATATATCTTTCTTCACAACATAATCCAATATTAGTGTCAATACAGTTATGTTGTAAATACAGTATTTGCTTTTTGAAAATAGCTTTTACATTGCAATATTTATACCAAAACATACAAAACTCACTTCTCAGAAAAAATATATAGTTAAAATTTTAAAAAATCAATCGTTTGTGGCCCGTTGGGCCTGCCCATTGGGCTGGCCCGTGGGCCAGTGTTGGGCGGGCCTGGGCCTTGAATTTCGCAGCCCATTAGAATATTGGGCCGGCCCGACCCTGTCCATATACACTGTTTGGCCCTATGGGCCGGGCCGCCCCGAGCCCGGCCCATTGACATCCCTATGGGGTACAATGGGGGGGTAAAAAAAACTGCCTGAAAAAAAATAGTACCAGTGCTTCATTAGTATTACATTGGTCCAATGCACCACACTCACACAATCACTAACACACCCCAAGAGTACTTGGATGAGATGGTAGGGATTTCTTCCAGCTTAACCAATGTACTGAGTTCGAATCCAGCATTGGGCATGCAGTAATGTTAAATCTCTTGAGGGAGAGTTTTGCCGCCATCTGTGGTCCTACCCGGCTCGATGGATTAGTCTCTGCAGTTGCGCGCAGAGGATACCTAGTTTACACAATCACTAACACTTCCACACATTTCTAATTCTCTCTCTCTCTCTCAACATTTTTTCACGACCAGTGGCGGATCCATAAACTTTATGATGTAGGGGCAAAAAATAGTCTCGTATCTTTTTTAAAATAAAATATATATAACTTCATGATAAAAAAGCGCAAAGACTCAACCCTTACTTGACAAAAACAAAAACTTATTTGGCCTTTAAGAAATGAAAAATATAAATTTAGTTATCAAATATCCGTCAATTTGTAATCTAAAAAACATTTTATGGACACTTTGGTAACTCTAAAATTAAAGTTAGTTTGACAAATATTAGACTTTTTAAAGACCAAATTAGTAATTTTCATTTCTTGGAGAATAAATAGGTATCTATTTTGTGTAATTTTTTTTTTGAATCATTACTCCTTAAAAACCAATATATTAAGTTTTTCATTGTGTATAGTTTATGTTAGAAGATACCGAAACATATCTTTAGTGCTAGAAAATATCGAAACAATAAAAATTAGAGAGTAAATTAGTATTATTTATACCTCCATTTAAAAAACAATTACCTCACGTGGGCAACCTCTCTTTTTCTATGGGGGCAAAAGAATTTTTATCAATTATAACAAACTAAAATATTTTTATATGGTGGGGGCAATTGACCCCATAGCTTATGGGTGGATCCGCCGTTGCTCACGACTATGTTCTTATTTCTTCTCTTTCTCTTTCAAACGACCAATTATGAGGTGTGGAATATATGTATTTAAATATATGAAAGTTTTATTCCTATTACATTTTTAGCGATGTGTGGTGTTTAAAATTTTTTGTACCCCCTAACCTAGAGTTCTAGATGTAACACTCTCCACGGGTACCCACGAATAAACATTGTTTTCAAAAACTCGGACTGCAAAAAGCCAAAAACCGACAAAGATATTAGATAGAAACGTGGGATTTTTATCCAACGGAGCAAATTAAGGGGAAACTACTACCGTATCCTCCGTGCCCATTGAGATCCTAATCTGAACATCTATAGGGAGGGAAAATGGGAAGGTTTACTTCCTTGGTGGATGACTGGATGTCGGGGGTAACACCAATATTATTATTCCATTCATTCCATAAATACCTAACAAAAAGACAGTGTAATGTGATAACAACGTCTGGAATCACTTAATAGTACTTTATTAGAATGATTACTTACCTACTTGTCTACCAAATTTTACAAGAGATGGGTGGAATACAAATAATAATAATAATAATAATAATAATAATAATAATAATAATAATGGTGTAAAATGTGAACAGGTAGCTCATGGAAAGTCAAAAAGATAGCGTGATATTTGTTTTAGGCTTAAATATCATTTACCCCTGCAAATATCACTATAATCCATTTACCCTCTGCAAAAAAAAGGTTTAAAATGGACCTCGCAAATATTAAGTATTTCTAGTTACCCCCTACTGTTAACTTTTCTGTTAAAAAAATGAAGTGGCAAACTGTGATGACGTCAGCACTGACGTCAGTGCCACGTGTCACCATATTATTGGACCTTTGTGACACGTGGCACTAACATGCCCCGTCAGCATCCTATGTCATTATGGCCACGTGGCGCTGACATGTGCCACATCAACAACCAATGGATGGCTGCCACGTGGCACTGGCTTGGCAATGGGAAGCTACAGTGTTACCTAAAAAAATAGAAATTTTGGTAGCTAATAGGTGTTGAACTCGTGACCTTTTAGTAAAACCACTCACTAATACCATTGAACCAGATCAATTCATGTGAATGTTAAGCCAACAATTAATATATATTACATAAAAACGAATTTATGCTTAGTTTAAAATCAACTGGATGTGTTCTTCGCATACCCTTCTTCTTTTTCTTCACATAAGCCCTTCTTTTTCAACCCAGGTGCGAATTTTCGTTTTAATCAACCCAGGAATCCAGATTTTTTTTTAATCAAAATTAAACAAGAACGAAATAATGGATTTGCAGAACTAAATAAGAACAAAATTCTACTGGGATTAAAATCGATTTCATTTATTGATTTCAGATCTGGGATTTTGTTTATCGATTTCAGATCAGGGATTTCGTTTATTAACAAAATCGATTTCGTTTTTGTAGATTTGGGATTAAAATCGATTTGGGATTGAGATCGAAATTTAGGATTGAAGAATATGATGAACGATTTCTGGGTTTTGTGGATTTTATGTTGCTGCGTTTTGGTTTCAATGGCGTTGGAGAAGATGAGGTTTTATGTTGTTGGTTTTCATTGAAGTTTTTTATGTAATATATACAATTAGGTGCCTTAATAATCACAAGAATTGATTTGGCCAAATGGTAATATGGAGAGGGTTTAAGAAAGTGGTCACGAGTTGAACACCTATCAGCTACCAAATTTTCTATTTTTTTAAGTAACACTGTAGCTCCCATTGCCAAGCCAGTGCCACGTGGCAGCCATCCATTAGTTGCTGACGTGGCACGTGTCAACGCCACGTGGCCATAATGACATAGGATGCTGACGTGGCATGTCAGTGCCACGTGTCACAAAGGTCCAATAATATGGTGACGCGTGGCACTGACGTCAGTGCTGACGTCATCACAGTTTGCCACGTCATTTTTTTAACAGAAAAGTTAACAGCAGGGGGTAACTAAGGGTAACTAAAAACACTTAATATTTGTAAGTTCTATTTTAAAACTTTTTTTTACAGGGGGTAAATGAATTATGGTGATATTTGCAGGGGCTAAATGATATTTAAGCCTTTGTTTTATGTTTCTTTTCAATGTTCCTTTTGACATGTGGAGTCCGATCCTCTGTTATGCTCGGGTTTGGTGATTTCTAAGAATGTTTTCTATTTTTATTTTTATGCTAAAAAACTTTGAATTTGAATAATTATATTGGATTTTGGTACTAAAGTATATATGGAGTTGCAATTGTCGTAAAGGTTCGATCTGCACTCAAGCTTAGTGTTATAATAATAATGTCAAAGGTCGATGTGATGGCAAATAAGTTGACTCATATCTATAAGAATGTGAGTGCACATCTCCTATTCATCTACACTTTTATTAGTAAAAAAGCTAAATAGCACTTTTAATCCTTTATCTTTGCTCCAGATTTCACTTTGGTCTTTTATCTTTTTTTTGGTCCGTTTTGGTCCTTTATCTTTCATTTTCGTTTCACTTTGGTTCTTTATCTTTTTTTTGGTGCGTTTTGGTCCTTTATGTTTCATTTTCGTTTCATTTTGGTCTCTCACGTTATTATTTAATTCAATTAAAACATTAATACAATTAAAACAATTAAAACAAAATTATTTTAAAACAATTAAAACAATATTTTGGTCCCCCACCGTGAACCCCTCCCCCCCCCCCCACCGTGAACCACCGTCAGCCACCAACAACCACCACCCACCATTCATCATCTTCAACCATTCATATCCCCACCATTAAAACAATATGTGTGTGTGTGTGAGAATTAAAGAATAGAAAGAAAGAAAAGGAAGGTACGCGAGAAAGAAGAGAAACAGAGAGAAAGGAGAGAAAAGGAAAAAAGAAGAGAAAAGAATGGGTGAAGGAGAAGAAGAGGAAAAACGAAGTCCAAAGGCTCATTAAAACGACTTCCTTCCAACACGAAAAACGTTCAGCATTACTTCCTCTTCGATTTGGTACCAACATCATCATCATCAACTCACTCTACACAAATTCACCATTTTTGAATATTGTGAAGAAATGAGGAATGTTGAGTTTCTTGGCTCATTCTTGTCTTGAAAGCTTAGGGATATGTCATTGAGTGATTGATTGCAAGCTTGGAGTGAAGAAATTAGAGTTTGGTTGGGTTAAGGTGAGTGGAACAAAAATTGGGGTTTATGTGTGAATAGTGATTTGTGGTTGAAGATGATGAATAGTGGGGGGGGGGGGGGAGGGGTTCACGGTGGGGGACCAAAATATTATTTTAATTGTTTTAAAATAATTTTGTTTTAATTGTTTTAATGTTTTAATTGAATTAAATAATAACGTGAGGGACCAAAATGAAACGAAAATGAAACATAAAGGACCAAAACGGACAAAAAAAAGATAAAGGACCAAAGTGAAACGAAAATGAAAGATAAAGGACCAAAACGGACCAAAAAAAAGATAAAGGACCAAAGTGAAATCTGGAGCAAAGATAAAGGACCAAAAGTGCTATTTAGCCTAGTAAAAATTAGATCGATGTAGGGTGCATTTAGGACGGGCTATTAGCAAGTGCAACATCTACTAGAGTCCCAAAAAAATCAGTACGTCTGTTTGATAAAAGTATATATAATTAGTTTGATTCTGTTTGAAATTGTATTGAGATGTTATTTACAATTTAAATCAAGTAGTTTGAGTTTTTGTTGATTCATTTGATAAAAATATAATTAGAGGCATAATTTTTAGTGATTCATTTTATAAAAGTATAATTATAGGTCCCGTTTTAAAGATTTAAACAAGGTCTCCAAATTATTTTAGATGGTCCTAGATACATTTATACATGTAGTACATTTTTTCCCTTGTCTTTTGAGCATTTTTTTAAAAGACCCTTAGTCCTACAAAAGCTTATAATTTATTGTTATCAAGAAAACAATTTTCTTCTCTATATTTTAAGATGGATTGAAATTTTAATGCGGCTCTCATCTAGGTTCAAAATAGAAATGCTAGCAACAATCTCTTTTACACACTCTCTCAAACACCTATTCTATGATTGGTCAAAGTTCATGTGGGTGCCACTAGGGCTGGACAAACGGTCGGTTTGTTCGGATTCGGGTTCGGAACTCCCAATCCAACCAAAACCGAAGTGAGTAATTTGTCATCCATCACCGACCGTTTGAGATCTCGGTTAGAGCAAGTAGCGGGTTTAGCGGGTAGTCGGATAATCGGGTGGATTGAGGCGGTTTTGGAACTCAGAAATCAACACTGAAACTCAGTAAAAGCCAAAAAAATTTCTTAGCGAATCAACTTCCAAAATCAACACAGAAACTCAGCCAAGAAAAGTCACACTGAATAGGATGACTAGAAACATTTTCATTGTAAAAAAAGTATTAAGATGCTTATTGAATCATTAAGTATGACTTGAAGAGAAACTGATAATTATTCAGTAACAGTATGATTCCTAATTGAATCATATGACACTACACAGTTCACATAATGCAAAATTTGCAAGCTGTAAGCATCAAGGCTCAAGTGGCTTATCGTTTTCTTGCTTATAGAAGTTTTCATAAGCCTGAACTCGTGGCTTTGATTCTGGTTATTGGGCCTTAGCAAACTAGTAGCATATTCACTTACATATTTGAAGCGGTCGGGTTCAGCTTCATGCGGTTAACAAAAATTCAATCCACACCCGACCGCAGCTACCCACTTGGAACCACACATGTGACCCGCGAACCCGCAAAACCGTTTGTAACTGTTCTCACGGATTGGGCTCTCACGGATTGGGCGGGTGGCGGTCGGTTTTTTCCGTTTGTCCAGCCCTAGGTGCCACCACTTTAGAAATGAGACTCATTAATTTAGTGGGACCACATAAATTTACCAATCATAGAGTGAGTATTGGAGAGAGTGTTGCTAGTACTTCTCAAGTTCAAAATCATAGACCAGGAACAAATGAGAGTGAAACGGAAAGATTCGAGTTTTTGAATGCAATTTAGAATTTCACATTGTGAAGATGTGTTCATTGTAATGTGCTAGTCGAGGATAATAACCAAACAAAATATTTTGTAAAAACTACTATATAGACGATGAGTTCGTGTACACTCAATAATAAGTTTTGAACTTGTGTGAACTCAGTTCACATACATTTGTGTGAACCCAGTTCACAGATATTGAGAATTAATTTGTGAATATAAGTGAACTCGGTTTACATGCGTTGTTTGAACTTAGTTCATATACACTTAATAATAACTTTTGAACGTATCAGGGGTGGAGCCAAGAATTTTAATTCAAGGGGGCCGAGATTTCAAAGTAGGATTTAGTAAAAAAAATATTCAATTTTCACATTTATAACACATATAAGAAATTTAATATATAGTTAATATTTTCTTACAAGTAAGTAAAGTCTAACATCAACTTATTCTATTGTAAGGTACCAAAATCGGGAACTAGCCGCGTGTGACCCATTCGCACCCAACATTGGGTTATGTTCTGGACTGGGTCAAGAGACCCACTCCAACAATTGGACCTGGGTCAGCCCAATAGCTTCGACCCATATCCACAATAAATAAGCCCATTCATGTCTATTATGCCTCAACGGCTCAGATTCACCCGATTGATCCAACAACTCAGAGCTAGCACGGATCCCTATAAATACCGGCACACATTGCCAAAAATAGGTACATTCTCATTCCCTGCTACACTCAGCTATTCTCTATACTGACTTGAGCGTCGGAGTGGCATCGCAGGTACCCCACTCGGGATAACTTTGACGCACCAGTTAGACGGTAGGAGACCTACCAGTTGCAGTCACTGGATCCGGCCCGGACGACTACAAGGTACAGAAAATTGGCGACCACGGTGGGAGCTGTCTAGCTTTCACCTCATCTCTACCTCTTAAGAATTCTCTCATGCATTCCAATGGTACCCAGAGGCAGACCCCGGGTCCAAAGCATTGTCGTGGTATAACCCCGACCCGAAGACACCTGATAACTCATATTTATATGAGTTATTTATATTCTTTAGGCTTAAGTTAATGTGAGTTCTTAAGTAATTATGTGGTTAAATATGTAAATATGTGTTAAGAAGTGTAAAAGAATGGTAAGAAGCTAATTTGTTATCATTTGGCACATTTGGTGCCTTTGTGAGTATTTTAATGTTTCTGTTAAGTGTTACCGCGTTAAGCGCTATAGCGCTATATGACGGTGGGCCAGCTGGACAATTTTGGAGCTCAAACATTATGTCACTTCAGCCCATATTTAAGGGATATACTTGCTGCTAAATCCATCAACCAAAATGCTTTATAGGGACACTTGTCCACTTGTTGATGGAAGATCACTTTAGTTGGTGAGATGTGTCATAGTCACCTTTTTGGAAAGCTATTTTATGGAGAATAAACAAAGATATCTCACTTCTTCTTCTTCCACACAACATAGATTTCGAAAGTGAGAGGGTTTTTGGAGAGAAAAACTTGACACCTTTCTCCTCCATTAATCCTCCACTTCAAGCTTTTATTTTTCAAGAGAAGATCATCATTTCCAGCGCTGTGAAACTGTGCTATAGCGTCAGCAACCCGTCACATGAGAAGGAGGCCACTACGTGCATCTTTTGCAACCTTGCTTCTTTTTTTCATTTTCGGTAATATGAGCTTTTTGGTTTGTATTGTGTTGATGATGCTCATCATGAGCTAAACACTTAGTAGTTGGATTATTTTAAGCTTTGTAATGACTCTTTAGTATTGTTAATATAACGTTATGATGTTTGTGTTTCAATCTTTGTGCTTTAATGCTTTCAAACTCGTTTTGGGATTGACCAACTGAAATGGGTACATTCGTAGGTACAGACATGGTCTATGATTCTAACTCAAAGATTGATATGAATGAAAGTTTGTTTAAAGACATTTAGACAACTTGTGTTTAACTCTAGACATAGGGGGGAAATAGTTCATAAGGTGAATCCTGTGGGTTCCTCATTATACAGGGGTGGACTTATTTAGAACCTAGACATAGGAGTCTTGTAACAAAACCCTGGCATCAGTGACCGAAAGGCACAAAATCATATGCTACAGAACTTAACGCTATAGCGTCTAACGTTATAGCACTTCACTACTGAGAAATTACTTAGCAACGAGCAGTCCAACTCACTTTATCAACTCTTGAACTTTCTTTACTGTTTTCACACAATACTTTTTATCTTCATGACTAAAAACTTGATTTTACTATTTTGTTACTTGTTTTTCTCACTAGCTTAATTACTAACTTAAATATAGAAGTAAACTCAACAATCTCCGTGGGAACGATCTTTACTTATCACTTTATTGCTTGTTGCGATTGTGTACACTTGCACAAACTACTTTTCGCACAACAAGTTTTTGGCGCCGTTGCCGGGGATTGTGAAAGTTAACTTCTATTGTTTAGTTAGTAAGTTTAGTTAGTTTAGATTATTTTATTTAGCATGTTTTGTTTTTCCAGCAAATTTTTTTATTATTGTGTTTTGTGTTTGTAGTGTGTTTATCTTTGTTGTTATTTGTGTTTAGTGTTTGTGAAAAGAAAAAAAAATCCACTTTACGCCATGGACCATTTGAATTTTTACTCCATGCAAGCGATGGATGCTCAACAACAATTTTTCAACTATGATTTCCATGGGAGTGAACATGAAAGGGGGCTGTTTTGAGACAAATTTCATGCCCATGACAACCCAAAATTTGGATTATGGCATGGAAAATGTTGTGTGTGAGCAAGATTCATATTCTCATGCTCAAACTGAAGGATTACATGAGGACAACTCTGATTTAAAAGAACTCATATCTCAATTCCTTGAGGATATCAAAGTGGATAGAGGCAACTCTCAAGTGTCATGCATGCAAGAATATGGAAGAGAGTTGTATTGAAGAGGTGGTTGAGCAAAAGGAAGATAATTTCAAAGAACTCTTAGCTCATTCCATTGAATATATGAAGGTGGAGCGTGACAACTTTGAAACTTCGTGTAAGAATATACAGGCTCACTTTAACACTATAATGGAGCATCTAAAAGAAGAGAGTTGTATTGAAGAGGTGATTGAGCAAAAGAAAGAAAAAAGTGTAGAATTTGAAGATGAATGTTATCATTTGGGCAACTCTGATTTTAAAGAAATTTTTGCTCAGTCCATTGAATCTACTGAGTTGGTTGAGCAAGAGGAAGAAAAAGAGAGTGTAGAGTATGAACTTGAATGTGTTCATGTGGAAATAGTGGAAGAAAAACAAAAAAGTTCTGTAGTTATAGAAAAAGAAAAATTCAAAAATAGTGACAAAGAAGAAGAACCATGGTTGAGGTATGAAAAGAGTCACGTGACAATTGAGACTCAATCCTTGGTAATGAAAGAAAAGATTCCTCCGCAAAATGAGCTTCCATTTTTTCAAGAGAGGGGGAATTCCTATCCCAAATGTTTATTGGTTGGGGCATGGGAACACTTGCTGCCCTATACCAAATACATGGGATTTCTGACCAAAAAGAGAAAGCGGAAGGATGATATTTTCTTCTTGTCCTATTATCCACCCTAACTTGGGTTTTGAATGTCAAGTCTAGCTAAGGACTCTTAAACTAAGCGCTACTGGGAGACAACCCAGATTTTTAGGACTAAATATGTTTTGTGTGTTTTTGTTTTTACTATTACAGGTATGAATAAGAAGACTTGTGGTATGTATGTGCTGTCAATTATGCAGATTTATGATGCTGTAGCACCATGTGCTATAGCACTCGTAGCTGAGGTGTTGAGAATGTGGTTAAAATAGTTAAAAAGAAGATGATGAGAAAGATGAAGGAGAGCATAATAAGAAAGAAGAGGGAAGTAAGGAAGTATCCCCCATTTTGCATCAAATCACACAACCCACCCAAAAACCTTTCCACCACACCTTCACCTAAACCATCACCAACCAAAGAACCATCCCCTCCACCTATAACACCTTCCAGCCATTAATCTATCCTTACCTCAAGACAAACTGTCAAACCTTATTCAAATACATTCCTCATTTCCAGAACAACCCACTCTACACAAGTCCCCATCTCCTAAGAAACTTCCCTCACCAATACAAAAATCATCTCAGTCTCATAGAAGAAAAATTCTCCCAAAACTCAACTTACCACAGAGCAACCACCAATGCTATTGGAAACTAAAGTGCAGAGAGTAAATGTTGTCACAGGTGGTGCTATAGCATCAGTATCAGAAGGCAGTGCTGCAGCATCTGCTGTAGCACCAAAGAAAGCTGTAAGAACAAAAATGGTGGCCAAAAAGAGGCCAAGGGTGCCTAAATCTGTTGTGGAGGAACCTAATTCTGTTGTAGCAAATGATTGGGTCCCCTCTCCTACACCAGAGCCGCCATTAGCCAAAGATACCTACCACAAGACTTAGTCTGGTTGAGGACTCTTAAACCAAACGCTACTAGGAGGCAACCCATGGATTTGAACTAACAATTTTGTGTTTTTAATTTTTCTTTTGTGCATGAGTGAATTTTGTGAAGTGAGAAAAGAAGCCACCAAAGAAGAAGCCCAAGGCATCCAGTAGCAAAGCCACCACAGTGCCCACCAGAGCAAGCAAAAGGCTCAAATCTGGGTTAGCAAACAAGTACTCTAACCCTTCTTTCAAATATATATATATATATATATATATATATATATATATATATATATATATATGTTGTTTGCCTGTTTTCAATAAACATGTTAGGTGTTATAGCGTCTGTTCTTGCTTCTAACAGTATTTTAGAGTTTTATTTCTGTTGTTTTTAATTCTGTTGAGTTTTAGTCATATGACTCTCCCTTTAGCATGCATGAGCAGTGGGGACACTTCTAGGTCTTAAGTTGGGGGGAGGACCTTATAAATGTCAATGTTATGTTTTGTTTGAATAAAAAGGCATGATTAGTTCCAATTTTTAAATTTTTCAGTAATAGAAGTTGTACTTGTTGGGCTAAATTTAATGATGATTAAGTGTATATGTGTAGTGTAGCCTTGTTTGATTGATGACTAGTCTTACTGCTGCTTCTACACTCAAACTCTAGGCTTAGCAAGGAACCTAGTTAGCTAGGGATGATCTGATGCTGAAATTAGTCCTGGTTAACCAGGGTTTAGTCAAGTTTTTATTAAAAATTGAGAGTAGCATTTGAAGCTAAGTTTGGAGGTGCATCGGTTATATTAAGGCTGGGTATGAAGATTATATGATGGTCAGTGCAATAGGCTCACAAAGTATACAAATGTATTGTCAATTGGTCATGTATATTGTAATTAGCTGCAATTGCCCGAAACAAATGTTGAACTCTTCCAAAAATGCATATAAGAAGAAAAAAGAAGGAAGAAAAAAAAATGCAAATAAAGGAGTTCAGTAATGAGGCATTGTAGCTACATTTGTTCATCAATATAGCATCTAACGCTATAGCACTGAAAAATCACCAAATCAATAGTTAGTGCACTGGCCAAAGATCTGAAATGCCTAATCAAGCCATTTGTTGTGCTTTGAAGCCCCTCAAGTCTTATGTGAAGTTGTTAGCCTACTCTCCTTTTTGATAAATTCTTTGGCTAAACCAAAAGAAGGCCACTCTTTCCAAGGCTAGGAGAAATGTTAAAACTAGCTAGGAACTATACTAAGCCTAGTAGTCACACACTCACAATTGACCAGTAATAATTCTAGATGTTGTGAAAAGCAATGGTGTGTGTGTTGGGTGTGAATCTGAATGTTTGGCCTAATGAGAGCAATTTTGAAAATCTCTCTGATTTAAAGGTGCAACTAGTTTGGTCTTGATATTCAGTTGTTATCTTTATCAAGTGTCATTACCTGAGGGCAAGCAATGATTTAAGTTTGGGGGTGCGATAACTCATATTTATATGAGTTATTTATATTCTTTAGGCTTAAGTTAATGTGAGTTCTTAAGTAATTATGTGGTTAAATATGTAAATATGTGTTAAGAAGTGTAAAAGAAGGGTAAGAAGCTAATTTGTTATCATTTGGCACATTTGTTGCCTTTGTGAGTATTTTAATGTTTCTGTTAAGTGTTACAGCGTTAAGCGCTATAGCGCTATATGACGGTGGGCCAGCTGGACTATTTTGGAGCTCAAACTTTATGTCACTTCAGCCCATATTTAAGGGATATACTTGCTGTTGAATCCACCAACCAAAAGGCTTTATAGGGACGCTTGTCCACTTGTTGATGGAAGATCACTTTAGTTGGTGAGATGTGTCATAGTCACCTTTTTGGAAAGCTACTTTATGGAGAATAAACAAAGATATCTCACTTCTTCTTCTTCCACACAACATAGATTTCGAAAGTGAGAGGGTTTTTGGAGAGAAAAACTTGACACCATTCTCCTTCATTAATCCTCCACTTCAAGCTTTTATTTTTCAAGAGAAGATCATCATTTCCAGCGCTGTGAAACTGTGCTATAGCGTCAGCAACCCATCACATGAGAAGGAGGCCACTACGTGCATCTTTTGCAAACCTTGCTTCTTCTTTTCATTTTCGGTAATATGAGCTTTTTGGTTTGTATTGTGTTGATGATGCTCATCATGAGCTAAACACTTAGTAGTTTGATTATTTTAAGCTTTGTAATGACTCTTTAGTATTGTTAATATAACGTCATGATGTTTGTGTTTCAATCTTTGTGCTTTAATGCTTTCAAACTCGTTTTGGGATTGGACAACTGAAATGGGTACATTTGTAGGTTCAGACATGGTCTACGATTCCAACTCAAAGATTGATATGAATGAAAGGTTGTTTAAAGACATTTAGACAACTTGTGCTTAACTCTAGACATAGGGGAGCAATAGTTCATAAGGTGAATACTGTGGGTTCCTCATTATACAGGGGTGGACTTATTTAGAACCTAGACATAGGAGTCTTGTAACAAAACCTTGGCATCAGTGACCGAAAGGCACAAAATCATATGCTACAGAACTTAACGCTATAGCGTCTAACGGTATAGCACTTCACTACTGAGAAATTACTTAGCAAAAAGCAGTCCAACTCACTTTATCAACTCTTGAACTTTCTTTACTGTTTTCACACAATACTTCTTATTTTCATGACTAAAAACTTGATTTTACTATTTTGTTACTTGTTTTTCTCACTAGCTTAATTACTAACTTAAATATAGAAGTAAACTCAACAATCTCTGTGGGAACGATCTTTACTTATCACTCTTTAACTTATTGCGATTGTGTACACTTGCACAAACTACTTTTCGCACAACAACACCCCAGAAGGCGTTGTTGTCACCCTTCCAGACGGCACCATCCAAGTCCCGGCTCCACAGCCAGCTCTGGTTTAGGACCCCGTCCACCGTGAAGATGCTACAACTATCCATCAGCTCCTAGACCCCCTGAGCAGCCGCACCAAAGCTCGTCTCGGTCATCAAGCGTTAGCATGGGCGCCAAGGAGCCAGCAAGCGAAGCTTTGATGTCTCAGCCACGAGCGCCAACACGGGCGCTGGGAACAAAGCAAGGGCGGGACCTTGGGGTCCCGGATAGCAGGCACTGAACGAAGCAAACAGGTGAGACAATGAGATCTCGTGCACGAGTGCCAGACAGAGCGTACGAGCGGGGCTATGAAGTATCTCCCATGGGCGTGAAGCGGAGCGAAGGGGAGGAACTACTAAGTCTCGGTCACAGGCGAATAATAGAGCACGCAGGCAGGACCTAAGGGCCTCTGGTGCAGGCGCAAAAACTTGGAGCAGGCGAGGCTTTGATGTCTCGGCCATAGGCGCGAAGCCTTGCAGCGGGCAGGACTATGAAGTCCCAATCACAAGACATGGAACGAACAGGGGCGGGACCTTGGGGTCCCGGGCAGCAGGTGCTGAGAGCAAGTTGAGGGCGGGTCCTTGGGGTCCCAAGCACCAAGCGCGAACATGCAGGAGCAGGCGCAACGCAGACAATGGGCGAGACAGGAAGGATCTAAGGACTTTGTGCGCAGGCGCCAACACAGGCGCGCGAAGGAGCAGCATGCGAGATCCCTCAGTCTCGGACGCAGGCGCAAACCAAGGCGCCAAGGGCGCGACCTCTATATCTCGGTCGTACCTCTCACTCTCACTATTTGGATCTCCCCACTCTATCTCATGTGAGGTGGATTAGGTTTGCAAAGGGTAAGAATGATGAAGACTCCACATTTATAGTGGGTTAAGAATGATAAAAAAGACTCATTTCCTAAAGTCGGAGTCAAAAAACACAAATTACCAAGCAATGAGAAAACTCAACATAACCTGCCAGGGCCAGCGGGCCGGCAGGGGCAACCTCAACAACAACTTTGAGCCAAGGCCATCCTCTCGAGACGATGGTTTTGCAAATACATCTCTTGAGGGCATGTTCGTAAGGAGTAGGTCGACGCTAACGTGTACCTCGAATCCAGGTAATGGAATCAAGTGTGCCATGGCGTGCCGAAACAAATAAAGCCACTCGGTAAAAAAAGGCGGCATGAGGTCGGCGCCGCGATCGATTGCGTTTTTCCTATATACCGAGGCAGGAGTCTCATGACTCTCTCCACTTAGCGACTTTAAAGGATGTCGCAACCCCTTCGGACGAGTTCTATCTAGGCCGAGTCCCAGCAGTAAACTGTGCCAATGGTATACTTTAAGCTGACCTTGGTGGTCCCAACCCCGTTGGAAGAGTTCTATCTGGGCCGTCCCGATAAACTGTGTCAAGGGTATACTTTAAGCTGACCTTGGCGGTCACAACCCCGTTGGACGAGTTCTATCTGGGCCGAGTCCCGGTAAACTGTGCCAAGGGTATACTTCGAGCTGACCTTGGTGGTCACAACCCTGTTGGACGAGTTCTGTCCTGGCCGAGTCTCGGTAAACTGTGTCAAGGGCGTACTTCATTACAAACTGTCCCGACAGACGTCGGTACCTCACTGCGGAAAGCGAGCCAAACTTGGTGACTATCTACTCGAAAAAATCCTAAGTCCAAATTATAAAACATAAGGTAACATGACAATATTGAAAGTTTGGAGGATTAGGATGGTACATTGACAAATGAACCTGGGAGAGATCCAACGAAGCAGGCGCACGAGCGCGAGAAAAAGAAGAGAAGGGGGCGAGACCCCATAGTCTCAACCCCAAGGCGCCCAGCGGGGCGCCAAATGCAAGTGAAGGGGCGAGACCATGAGGTATCAACCCCAAGGCGCCAAGTGGGGCGCCAAATGCAAGTGAAGGGGCGAGACCATGAGGTTTCAACCCAAGGCGCCAAGTGGGGCGCCAGATGCAAGTTAAAGGGCGAGACCATGAGGTATCAACCCCAAGGAGCCAAGTGGGGCGCCAAATGCAAGTGAAGGAGCGAGACCACGAGGTTTCAACCCCCAGGCGCCAAGTGGGGAGCCAAAAGCAAGGAAAGGGGCGAGACCACGAGGTCTCAACCCCCAGGCGCCAAGTGGGGCGCCAAAAGCAAGGGAATGGGTGAGGCCATGAGGTCTCAGGCCCCAGGCGTCCAGAGTGGCGCCAAAGCGCCAACAGAGGACAAGACCATGAGGTCTCGGGAGCATGGATGAAAAATTACAAATATTCACCTCCTTGATCAAAGCCATGAACACAGTTACCAGGCGGTAAGAAGACGCTTCATTACAAACTACCAGGTGCTCCCGGGGGCAATGAGACTGTCGGCAGCAGCAAGCCAACCCGCCGGGACGACCTAAGACAACCTGCAGAGGCGGATTGGCCGGCAGGTACGATGTCAACAAAGACTTCAAGCCAAGACCATCCTTCGGAATAATCTCGGCTTGGGGGGCAACTGTTCTGGACTGGGTCAAAAGACCCACTCCAGCAATTGGACCTGGGTCATCCCAATAGCTTGGATCCATATCCACAATAAATCATCCCATTCATGTCTATTATGCCTCAACGGCTCAGATTCACCCGATCGATCCAACGGCTCAGAGCTAGCACAGATCCCTATAAATACCGGCACACATTGCCAAAAATAGGTACATTCTCATTCCCTGCTACACTCAGCTATTCTCTATACTGACTTGAGCGTCGGAGTGGCATCGCAGGTACCCCACTCGGGTCACTTTGACGCACTACTTGGACGGCAGGAGACCTACCAGCTGCAGTCACCGGATCCGGCCCGGATGACTGCAAGGTACATAACAGGTTACAACGCCCCTTTAAAATAAATATATACTAAGAAGTAACGACCAAAAATTAAAATGATAGACACTATTTCATCTTCAAATAGAAAACGGTATACTAATATTAAAAACATAATTAAAATGAGACACATCCATTTTAATCTATTTTTTTTAAAGTTAACATTCATTTGTGATACTTTATAATATTATTTTGTTTGTCTAAAAATTAAATTTATTAAATATGTGGAAAACTTTTTGCCAAGATGTTAAGTTAAAAATGATAAACTAAAAGTAGAATTTTATTATGTAGTGTGAATAGAAGAGAGGGTTGGTACACGTGGGTAGTCAGGTTCTCTGAGTAGATTAGTCACCGATAAAATTAGTGAATACTATGTGCCAATAACATGATAGAAAAAAAGATTGTTCATTGTATCATTCCTTGCAACATTGCACGGTGAGGATTAGAAGAAATCCCAAAAAAAAAAGAGTGGGGCCAAATAAATTGACTATACCAAAGTTATTAAAATTCATAAAAATAAGGGTGACCATAGCACCAATAGGCACCTCTAGTACCTTTGTCTTTGAACGTGAACTCGGATCACATATATTTGTGCGAATTCAGTCCACACATGTTCAGAACTAATTCTGAACGCCTGCATATTCACTTTACACGTGTTTGTGTGAACTGAGTTCACATGGGCCAATAATAATTTTGAACGTATGTTAACTTAATTCACATACATTTGTAGGACCTTACTCACACACGATTACGACTTGTTTTGAATGTATGTAAATTTAGTTTACACGTTTAAGTGAACTGAGTTCACATATACTCGCTAATAAGTTTTGAGCGCATATGAACTCAAATCACCTACGTTTATCTGAATTCAGTTCACATGCGCTCAACCTAGTTCTGGACCTATGTGAATCAGTTTACACACATTTGTGTGAATTGAGTTCACTTATTCTCAGTAATAAATTTTGAATGTATATGAACTCATTTCACATACTATTTGTGTGAACTCGGTTCACATCACATACGTACATAACTAATTTCTAGACATATGTAAATTCAATTAACACAACGTGTGTGAGGTTCATGTAAATAGAGTGTATTTTTGTCTTTATACTTATTTTTTCACTTAGGGTGTGATTAGACTAAATGGGGGTGGGGATAGACCCACTTAATATATTATGATAATTTTAACATTACCCTTATGTATCACAATATATCTACTTCATTTCCAATAGTAATATAACCCTTCAAATTGTTTTAAAAAAAAACCTTTCACATGTCAAAGATTTATGTTATGAATGCAGAGATTTATTGATAGTGTTAAGTGAAATTCCTAACGATAGCAAATATAACATTATCTTCAAAAAAAAACGATAGCAAATATAAGATATAAAAAATATCTAGAAAATATAACAAAAATATAATGTGCACATCATATGATGTGTACCATTATTTGACTTTCTCTTTACTCCCTCTTGCAAAGTACTCCAGCTTAATGGCTTTGTGTGACTTTTTGCACAGATTTCAAATCATTATGGAGAGAATCTTCTTGTGTTCCAACTACAATTTCCTTATTGACTGACCACGTACTTAAAAGGACACAAGTTAACTAGTATTTAATTGAGTTATGTATAGGCGTTAATGTTATTCAAAAGGTCTCCCAAGAATAATTAGCTCTTCCCTTAATTTTTATTAACTGTTGTTCAATCATATTGGCTTAACCCCCGCAACACTATTGACTTTAAGCAACAACTAAAAACCGTTGTTGAAAGTAAAAATAAAAGTATTGTCGAAAGAATAGACAACAGTTTGGGATAATTCTTTGAGCATTCTTTATGTAGTTGTTGTCTATTATAGTAGACAATCATTTTTTACACTTTTAAGACACTGTCAAAATAAATGTTGTCGATGTCTGTGAAAATTGAAGTTGATCATTTGTCAAATCTCTTGACTTACAGTTGACAAAAATCCTTGAAACATTCAGAAACATCTATTTTGGTGAGATTGCCATGTAACTCATCGAACTTATTTTCAACTACTTATTTATTTGTTGATAAATTTGGCTGAATAACTGTCAAACTAAATTTCACCATAAACACTAGATATGTTCTTAAAATTAACTTTTATCATTGATAGGCTCAATTCCAATTTTGGTTTAATATCCCAAATGAAACCTTAGAATAAATCCCGGATTTAGCAATTAAAAATTTCCTACATATCAAATTTGTCCTTTTTTACATTTGCACTAAGTTTCCATTTCTTGTATCTAATGGACACAGATAAGGATATCATTTTTTGGGGGACACTTTAAACACATGGCTAGCATTTCTCACAAAAAGTACACTAACTTGATGTATGAAACTAATTCTTTAAACAAAACTCACAATTATCTGTTCGAAAAAGTAGTAAAACTTTGGAAAAAATAATATCTTACTGGCACCTAACACAATAATTACATGATGGATATTTAATCTTTATACTTTCAGATTACAATTTTGCCCCTTCTGAACCATGTATACTTTATGGTTGCAAATTTAAACGATTGAAAAGAAGCATAAGCAGTATTTTGCAGGGCTTCAATTAGTGATTTGGATACCAAAACATGCCTTTTATGCCCTCTGGGTCAGCTTGAAAACCTAAATTGCGATAAAATTCCACAACTGCATTAAACATATAAAACCAAAGGGTGAGACTCCAATTACTCTTTTGCATAACCATGAATGAGCATGAAAATCCAAGCTTTCCAACCAATACTAACAAATTTACACTCCCAACTAAGATTAACATTGTTATGAAAGTTCCACGGATGAGGTTTGTCCTAGACTATGTGGTGTTGACACGAGTCTTGTCGGACCTGCCATTTCAGTTACTTTTAATTTTTCAAATTATTATACTCCCTTTGGTCTCATATATAAAAGAAAAATGTAATTTTAGGTTCATTGAATAACTGATATATTTGGTGTCGGTGCCAGTGTCGTGTCTGGTGTCTATGATGGTGTTTCATAGGTCATAGGTGTAGGTTCTATAACGTGGCCTTAAAATTTATGCCATTGGCTTTGTATCCTTTTAAGGAAAGCAATAGTATGCATAACACAAACCCACAATATTGGAAAGAACTTTTGACGTACTTGCCGACTTTTACGCGCTGTACAGAATATGAAATTAAAAAACATTGAACATGAAAGGCATAAAGTTTATCAATAATGTTATACCTTTACTATCTGCAAACAAAGTTATATTACCAATGTCCTTTTGCAAAAGAGTTCGAATGAGTTTCTCTACAAGAGCTTTACCAAGACCTTGGCCCTATACAATCAAAACATCAGTGAGCAGTAATCCAGATAATATGAAGCCATATGCTTGCAATGAAACAGGACACAAGGAAGAACTTAAGTACAAGAACAATTTGGTAGAATTCCTGAATCCAAAACTGCCTCGAACGTTTTATAATTCATCCAACAAAATTCCGGATCCAAGTACAAAACATTTAGCTGCCGCTAAGGCTGTGTTAATAGTTGTATTTATAACCGCAAGGATAACACCTAGTAGTTTAAAACTAAAAGGTGAATAAATTACATTCAACTCAAGACTATATCACATAAAGTGGTCATCTTCAAAAGCAAGTATAACAGGCGTGTGCAATGAAATAGTTAAAGTAATCTCGCACTTATTGGTTACATGTGATAAGAGTGAATTCAATGTCGCATGCAAGATACCAATGCGAAAATTATGTGCATCCACGTGGAGTTAAAACATAGAGTATATTATACTTGCAGTATACACATCAAACTTAGAGAATTGGCTCAGAAAGAAAATTGCAGAACTGAGAGGAAGACAAACACGTGTGGGAAAGATGCCAACGTGGAAGGAGAAAAGTTCTGGAGAGTTTAGATTGGAGTGTTTGCTTAGAATGGGAAAATTTTAGAAACAAGCCACAAACTTGAGTTTGAGTGGTATGAAAAGGGTTAAAATCCTAAATGATCATAAAAAAGAAAAACACATTCGGCCAACAAAAGCAGATAGACCATCAATTCATTTCTAATTCAATCTTCATTGTCTATGACTACCACATTAGAGTAAAATATATTTCTCGTGAGCTTGAATATTTTGCTTATTCTAGCTTTAGAGGCGAACTCAACTCAAAACTCATGTTTGGTTGACAGAAAATACCTGGTAGCCAGGATCAACTAGGACATCCCAAATTGTGGCATTGAAGGCATGGTCTGACGTAGCACGCGCCATGCCAATTAACACCTTTTGTTCATTCCCTTCTGTCAAATAACTTCGCCAAGTACACTAAGATGTCCATCAAATAGCTTTAGATAGCTAAAAGTATATAATTGTACGAAGAAAAAGCTAAACCAGCCAACTAGCTAATTTAATGACACATTGAGATGTCATATTGTTTTTACCTGACCCAGGTGACTTTCTTATAGAATGCAGAGAGGCCACTATATAGCTATTTTTCAAAGCAGCGGCTAGTTTTGATAATGGCCTGCGAGGCCACCCTACCTGTTGAAGAGATGAACCGTTCTTTATGCTGAGATGAGTTTAATAAAATAAAAAAAATCTGAAATTTTAGTACTCAAGTTATTATAGTGATGAAAAATGATACACTGTAAAAATATAATTATAATATTAAATGCAAATGCTGGAGGCTATGTATACTATAATGAACTCTGTTGCACCGACACTTCTGGTTGAAAACGTGTCCGGTCCGACACCGATACAGACACTTTAATTACTTGTATTTTTCAAATTAAAACCACAGTCCGTGTGTCTGTGTCGTGTCCGGTGTCCATGTCTGTGCCGGTGCTTTATAGATAACGAAGGAAACTGTTGTCGTGAATAATGTAAATAGATAAATGAGTTCTTAATGTTGTTAAAGGAACCAAAATAAGGACATATAAATTGATCAACCTAGATACAAAAATGAAATAAAGCAAGTCCTTAATGTTACTACACAAGTTCCTTACATATGAATTGACTATATGTGCGTAGTATCCTGTCTGAAAAGTAACTTCAAAACTATAATCATTGCCTTACAACAGAAACATCAATGCAAAACATAAAGACACATTAGATGCAAACCTTGTCACATAGGGCTTGAAGATCATAAATATCAATATCTCCCCCTGAAGAGAATAGTATCTGCTCAATTGTTCCATCAGGTTCAGTCTTTTCAACAAGGACAAACTCTTGAGGAATAGGTTCTTCATCTTCTTCTTCTACGGTCTGTGGATCAATGACCTGCGTTGTGTTATTCTTTGTCAACCTGGAAGAGGAAACATGTCAGGCCTTCAAGGGTATTCTCAATATAAGAGATATACTAATCATCACGTCACGTGTGTTACGCTGTAGGTTCTCTTCACAGTCTTAGACTTCACAACAAGGAACATATACATACATACTAATCAAAGGAGAAAAAAATAAATGTATAAAATTTGTAAAATTTTAGCTCCCAAAGTTACAATATGTTTAGTTCTGGGTGAAAATTGATCTTGAATGAACTGAGTTTGTAAAATTGATTTTGAATGAAAGTGAGTTGAATGTAAAGTGAATTATGTTTGAATGAAGTCGCGTAAAAGTGAGTTGAACATTTCATTTGAGAGTAAAAATCAATTTTTGAAGCAAACTGCAAAAGCTACAAATCCTATCCTCAAGTAACAATCAATTCTAATTTACTGGAGATCACCCAAACATGCACAAAGTAATATGGCAAATATAAGAACCATGCATGCAAGTTGAAGAACAACAACTCCAAGTGGTTAACTATTCCTTCCTACATGGTAAGATTTATACAAAAGAATTGGCCAATTTTCTGTAAACATTTATAAGATTTGTGCAATACAAGTACAATTCTAGTGGCCTTTTAAATTCCTTTCCAATTCCAAAAATGCATAATCAAAATTAAAGGTACCCAGATTTAATTGACTCCCAGAATCCAGCCTTGAGCTGAAAATTCCTAAACTTTCTGGTTGCTGCAACCATACAACACATAAATTATGATCAAAAGTAAATGTTAACAAAAGGGAGGGAACAACTGAATGAAAGTGAATTGTACCTGAAGATGCAGAAGCAAAGGGGTAACCAAGATTGGTGGGAAATAATAACTGAGATTGAGTAGACAGTGGATAATTAGGGAGAAAGGGAGCTACTGAGAACCTGCAACAATACATACAATAATAAAATAATAATTATAAAAGTGAACTAAAATTGAAAACAGATATGCAAGATAAGACATAGAAAAAGACAACTCACGGAGAAAACGAAGAAGAAATGGAATTGAGATTGAGGGTTAGCATTTTGAGCTATGTGTAATATTGTCCACTGTCAAAGTTCCCAACCCAATAATACTCAGATAGTTGATGACTGGTAATGGATGCATCAATCTGCGTGTCTTCCTTGAATGCCGCATTTTTCTCCTTCGACTTCAACATCGGTTTCATTTTCTGGGCTGGGCTTAATATGCCTACTTATCAAAGGCGTTTTGTTGAATACACCTCCAATATTTAATTTTTCCACCTCCTCTTCCCTCTTTAAAAGTCAAAAATACCCCTACTAGTGGCCAATCTAAAAATTTTCTTTAGTGAAGCAAGAAAATAGTATGTAATATTTTTAAGAAAAAATATTAGTGTAAAGAACCAAAATGGTTCTCGAGAAAAAACATATATTAAAATGAAAATGAAAATTACAAACTTCCCGAGGCAATTGCCCTTTCCACTCACTCTTCCTTTCCCCTCTCCACCACCACCATCATATCCCCACCTTATAACCACCATCCCCCAACCTCACCCCCACGGTTTCCAATTAGGGGAGTTTGTTCGTCAAGTTAGGTTGGTATTGGCCAAACCTGTTATCGAAACTCATTTAAATTTGATTAGTTTGAGTTGGGTTAAAATCTCATTTTTTTTCTGTTAAACTCGAACCAACCCAACCTAATGATGAGTGGGTTGGTTCGAGTTGCGTCATTGGGTCATGACTGATGAGCCATAATTTAAAATTATATATATATATATATATATATATATATATATATATAAACGATTTTCTATATCATAAAAAATTAAACATTTAAACTAAATTCTACAGTTATAAATTTAATCATTTAAACTAAACTGAGACACTTCTAAAAGAATACATAAAAGTCTTAGAATGCATTAACTAAAAAAAGACAATTTCTTCTTCCCGGGTCGGGTTTGAGATCATAAACCCGTACTCCAACCGAACCACGAATATGAATGGGTGGTTCAACTTGAAACCTAACTTGAACAAGTTCGGTAAAATACAAATTGAGTTGGTTTGAGTCACCAAATTAAACTAGTCGACCTGGACCCGTGAACATCTCTATCTCTAACGTTCGCCACCACGATCTTCACCCACTATATTAGGAGTTCACACGAAGAAGAAGATGGAAATTTTCCATTTGCATTCAACTGTGTAGCTAATTGTACAGTGGCAGAGTATTTGTACAAAGAATGGATTCTGCAACCAATCTAACTGAATCCAAAACCGAAAAAATACAACTGAAAACTAAACTCTAACTAACTACTAATTACAATGGTCAATGTCTAGTTAAAGTCTAACTGAGGTTAGCTAACTATGGTTAGAGTAAATAAGAGTAAATAAAAACTAGCTAAAATAGGTTAGTTTAATACTCCCCCTCAAGTTGGGAGATATATATCAAGTAGACCCAACTTGGAAATGAGAGACATAAACAGCTGCTTTGGAAGAGCCTTTTTAAGAGGATCTGCCAGCTGATGCTTTGAGGGAACATGTATGAGCTTCAAGAAACCAGAGGCAACATGTTCACGGATGAAATGACAGTCTATGTCAATATGTTTGAGAGGCTATGTCAACATGTTCACGAGCAATTGGGTTGCTGGCTAACTGTATAGCTGAGAGGCTGTCACAAAAGACCTTGGAACTGTCCAACGGAATCTGAAAGGCAAGCAGAAGCTGTTTCAACCACAACAATTCTGAAGTGAGGGCATCTAGGGCTCTATACTCTGCCTCTGCAGAGGAGCGAGCTACAGTTGGATGTTTCTTTGAACTCTAGCTAATGAGAGAATCACCCAAGAAGATGCAAAAGCCACTAGTAGATTTCCTTGTGGATATACAACTTCCCCAATCAGCATCAAGATAAGCAGATAGCTTCAGGGATGGATTGGAGGAGAATAACATACCTTTGCCTGGTGCAGATTTAATATACTGCAGAAGATGGTGTACTGCCGCCAAGTGTGGTGTCCTGGGATGAGTCATGTATTGACTCAATTTGTTCACAGAGTAACTGATGTCAGGTCTAGAAATGGTTAAATACATTATCCTTCCAATGAGGCGCATGTATTGAGAGGAATCTTCAAGGGGAGAGCCATCATCAATATTTAAATGCAAGTTTGGATCCATATGATATGCAACAGGTTTAGCAACAAGGAAACCAGTATCCTGCAGAAGCTGAATAGCATACTTGTGTTGACAAAGATGAATTCCCTTAGTTGAGTAAGCAATTTCAAGCCCTAAGAAATAGTGAAGCTTCCCCAGAATTTTCAGCTTGAAGTGTTGCTGAAGCATAGTTTGTGTCTGATGTAAGAGGGACCGATTCGGACCAGCAAGAACTATGTCATTGTTGTGTGAAAACTTAGTGCAAGTATACACTGTCTTAACAAGTAATAAAGGGTAAATGAGATCGTTCCCACGAGAATTTAGTTAAATACAAGAGTTTAACTTTGCTAACAAATTAGTGAGTAAAGTAAATGACACACAAATTCTGGGTAACATATAACAGTAAGAATAAATGGAAATGGTAAATAAGAATCAGTGATGAGAACAAGCTGAGATGCATTCACTTCAGTAACTTCATTAATATGCTATTAAAGGTATATTCAATGCTGCAGCATTAGGTGCTGCAGCAATAAGACATTATTCTCTCGAATACTTTACACTAGGTTTTTCTTGCAAGAGTTTATCTCTAAACCCTAAAGAAGTACCTCCTAGGCTGCTTGAGCACCGGCAGTGGTCACCTTATGGGCTATACCTTCCTATCTCTAGAGTTAAGCATGGAACATCAAGATCTCTCATTAATGCCCACTACCCATATTACCTTGTGAGATTAATTTACAAACCATCTCTGAATTTATAAATGCTATTTAGAATAGACGGCCAATCCTACTCTAAAATGGAAATATTATCACGCACAAGGTAAAATGCACAACATTAAATATACTTCATAAATAGCATAAGAAATCCAGTTACTTCGGATCCAGCATCTCAACTATGAGAAATTAGCTCATATTGAGCTTACAAAACATGGAAAACAACTCAAACAAAAGAGTAGAAGTCATATTACAAATTCCAAGGGAAGAAATGATACTATCAAGATGAAACAGTGAAGGAGCTCCCGTAGTAGTAAAGGAGATCTGCTCCAGCTCTTCTAGTAAAATCCTCCAAGAGAAATGTGATTCCCAGTAATGCTGTCGCAATGGTCTCAGCAATGAAGCTTGTGGGTAACAATGGTGAGCTAAGCACGCTATGAGGAGCTATCTCTATACTTCCCCGTGACGACAGAGCATGCATATGAGAAAAGGGGAATGTCCTTATATAGTGTCTCCTTGCACGCAACCCTAAAATGAGGGCTGTAACACCCGTTTCTACCCCTTTCATTTATAACAATTATCAGAGTGCACAAATTATTTTTTTTTTTGAAACGGAATGCTACATTTACTTCTAAAACACGTCAATTGTTTAACTTAAATTAAAATCATTACGTGGCATCATGGGCGGGCCATTACTCAAAAATACAGTTACAACGTTAAAATAAAATCCGACAAGTCGTACAAGACAAAATCACTATCTAATAAGACGCCCCCCAGGTGCTACGTATCAGAGCGACTCGAACTCAAGGGAATGAAGGTCAAAGCCTTCAAGTACGGTTACCTATAAAGTAAAAATCAACAAAAAGGGGTGAGTCTCAAACCCTATAATAAAGTACATAAGGAGTAGTATGTACAGATACAGGACTACATCAATTACAGCAATATTCACTTTAATCACCAGTTCAGTCAACCGAAATTAATCACCAATTCATCACCAACTAAATATTCACCAAATAATCACCAAATAAAAGTAATCACCAAACAATCACCAAATAAAAGTAATCACCAAACAATCACCAAATAAATAATCACCAAAACATTCACCAACTGTATGTTTAATGTATGAGATGCAACCCAAAACTCCACGGGCATATGCATGTGGATCCATCACCAAAAATGAGCCTTGAGGGCATTCACCAAAATTTATAATAAGGCCGAAGCCCGAGGCCGAAGCCTATTCACCAAAAACCATGCATATGATTATGCGACACCATGACAATGCATCACACACCAGAATCACCAAATAAAAGTATGCCATAGCATATTCACCAACAGTTTGTTTATTCACCAACACCCAAAAGAGGATCACAGACCCCATTCACCAATAATAATATACACCATATATATATATATATATATATATTTGCATACCACACTGTTACACAGCACATTACTTTCACCGTGACAACACCATTTAAAAATACAAGGAACAGTACCTTAGTCTCATGAAGAACACCAACATTTTATTTAAAAGGAACAGTAGCGATTTCCAATCCAAACAACAACTAGTACATAGTCACTTGGGACTTTCAGAAACGACCGGGGAAAAATATTAAGTTTTGGTTTTGGCCTGGACAAACATATAGACAATTAAATGAGAGTCGTAACGCACTTTGAACCACCTAAAACGGACACCCGAGTCAAAAGTTACGTTAAAAACAAGTTTAGGAAAAAAATTAGGCAACACTGCTGAAAACCGGCGCCTTAGGCGCTCAGGCACCAGGCAACACGCGCACTGGCTCCCCGCGCGCAACACACGCACACACGCACGCACAACAGGCGCCCAGTGCCCAGGCGCGCAACACACGCACACACGCACGCACAACAGGCGCCCAGCGCCCAGGCGCGCAACACACTGCACAACAACACACACAAGGGGATCCAGCGCCCATCACCAGGGCGCCCAAGACAGATTTTCCAGCGACAACCAAGAACACTAAAAATCCATTTTTCACAATTTCAAAACATCAAAATTATATTTTTTCCACCATCTAAAATCCTCACTCACCCAAAAGTCACTTTTATTCGAAATCACCAAAACCATATGGACAACTATCATCACCATCACCATGGCGCCCTAGGCGCCTATGCACACACCCACACCAAAGCATCACCAACACACACACACAGCACAGGCACATGGCGCCCAGCAGCAGGGCGCCATTTTCTGCCCAACACCACACAACACCCGGACAAAGCACAGGGCGCCCAGCAGCAGGGCGCCACTTTCAGACAACCTCCAACTTGGCTAAAACACACTAATTTGGTACGGGGTACCGAGCATAAGGGTGCCTACTTCCGTGACCAAAATTTCCGACAACGACAATACTTGGCGCAGGGCACCCCACTCAAGGGCGCCTAATTCCGCACCGAGACAACAATGCTCAGCAGAGCCAAAAACACAACAACGGCACCCTATGTGCCTACAACACTTAGACACCAAAATTCACCCAAGACATCACCTGCTCATATGGCGCCCAATGCGCCCATAACACATCAGATTACAGTTTCGAGCAACACAACCAATCAAATCATGCATCAATCTCATCAACAACACCAAATTATATAATATGTTCAAAAACACATCGTTTACGCAATTATTCGAGCACTTAGCAGGCAACTCAAATTCAACATACAGAGCACAATTTCACAGGTCATATCAATGAGCAACAATTGACAACCACATACACATATAATCATCAATAACATAAAATCAAGGTAAAACAGGACATAGGACCTAACCCCTACATACATCCCATTATATTCCCTATTATAAGGCAAGACCCACCCTTACCTTAGTTTCACCGAAGACAGGGACCCCTCCACGTGCACACCGAGTAACCACAGCAACTGAGCTCCTCTCCTCCTCCTTGGGATTTGCGCCTCTCTCTTCTCCTCTCCTCTCCCTTGCGCTATTTTTCCTTCTCTTTCTTTCTCTCCTTCGCGTTTTCTTTCTTTTCCTCTCTTTCACGTTTTTCTCCTTTCTTTCTCTCACGCTCCTTCTCTCTTTTTCTCAAGTGAGGCGCCTCTCCCCAACCCCTAGTCACATGCGCCTAGGTCAACTCCTAGGCCTGGATCGCGGGCCTCCATCCACTTAAGCCCATTTAAATAATTAAATATCACCACCCTCTAAATAATTAAAACCACCCAATATTATTATTATTATTATTATCATCATCATTATTATTATTATTATTATTATTATTATTATTATTTCTATCACCAACTCCTATTTAATTAATTAAATAAATACTAAATAACTATTTAATTAATTTCGGGGTGTTACAAGGGCCCTTTAAGGATATGCGTCCTAGGATCGAGGGCAATCATGGGAATTCCTCAATAGGAAATATCTTTCCGTGCCATACAGCTCTGACACCTGTCCTTGCCTTAACTTCCGTGTTTTCACTCTCGATTTCGATTTCGATTTCCACTCGATTTCTTGCTGATTCCTCTCTATTCCCACTGATTCCTCTCGATTTCGATTTTCGAGTCAGAACTTGCGAAGTGCGATGAGGGTTCTTCGTTTGTGCGATGAGGGTTGAAGAACTGTGAATTAAAGAAGTGAATCGTGTTTTTGGGTTGTGAATCGTGTTTAATCTTAAAGTTCTGAATCGTACACAAGGTAATTTTCTTTAATCTTTACTGCTTTTCATCTAAAACCCAAAGGTAATTTTCTTTAATCTTTACTGCTTTTGGGTTGTGAATCGTGTTTTTTTTTCTGGGTTTTAGATGATTCACTAGGTTGTGTTGCCCTTAGGGTGTTTGAAGAATTTCCTGAATTGGGTTTTTACTGGAATTTTCTCTGCTCAGAATTGCTTATAGTTTCTTTGTTTTATCTTTCTTTTTTAAATATGCATACACAATGACACTATGACAGCTGCTACTTTGTTTTATTCAATACATTTAAATTGAATTATATATGAAAAGGGGGCATATTGTTGCTGGACTAGTCTATTGTTTGACATCAAGTTGTCTAATTGAATTATATATGAAATGTACTTTGCTATAACTCTGGATCGTAAGACTGCTGGTCCAGTAAGTTTCCTATTTCAATATGTTAGCTGTGGTTTACTTTAAACTTTAAATGCTATGTTAAAATTCTTATATTTTTTATATCATGTCTGATTATGAGCTATGACTTGCTTAATTTTAGTTTCTGTAAATTTGACCAGTAAATAGTTGTTACGCATAAGACCCCCCAAAACTCAGAATTTTCTCATTGCATCCTTCCCTCAATTCATATTGATCAGTTGCACATAACTACCAAGTAACACAATCTAAGCTCATTGTATATTTATGTAGAGTTAAGCTTGCATCCTTCCCTTTATAGATGAATGTAGATGAAGAAGTTGTCTCAGAAACTCCTTTTGCGGAAGTTGGAGGTGGCGAGACTCCTAGGAAATTAACGTCGGAAGTGTGGAAGCATTTTACCAGAATTGGTAAAGATGAGGAGGGGTATGAAAAGGCTGCGTGTAATTACTGTAGTCATGATTTTAGAGTCGGTAGAAACCCAATTAGTAACCAGAATTATGGGACTTCACACCTAGGTCGCCATCTCCCTTGTAGAGGTATGGATGAAGATGGAATCAGTAATTTTATGAGAAGGATTAATCTTAACACTCATCGCAGTATTTATGATCGGGGTACCAAAAATAACCCTTTATTTATTTTTGCGAAGATCAGCTCCGGCTAATGAACATCGTTATGTGCTTATACTCTTCTGTCTAGTGTCTTCTTAGGGTAAGAATTATTCTTTTTTTTATATATGAAAATATATAATGTTAATTTCGACATGCGAATTGCTCATATGAGGATAAGGATTTTGTAACCTGTACAGACTATAGCTTAATTCTTATTTATTCTATCATCAATTCATCACCTTTGTTCTATCTCTACTTTTTGCAAGTGATTGTTATAGAATGCATATTGTTGCTGATGTGAATTTGTTCGTTAGATTAGTTAATGACACGTTTAGTCTGATAGTTAAGTTACGTTGTTCGTAAAGCTTTGTTAGTTTCTTAGGTCTACGTATCATTGGTTTGTAAAATTGTAATTGTAGACCAAGACTCAGTCAGTGTTGTCAAATAACCGCCATGGCGGCGCCATAGCGCTATGGCGTGGCGGATTTCCAAACGACCGCCTTGAAAAAACGGATTTATGGCAGTGTGTCGCCGGAGGTGCCATGGCGGCCGCCATGAGCGTGGCGCCTGTGACGGAATGACGGGCTATGGCGGACGGTACGAAAAATTTAAGAAAAAACAAGGGTTTGGGACGTAACCCGAGTACCCGACCCGAATCAAAGGGTTAAATAACCAAAACCTTAATTATTTCTCGCATCTCTCGTCTCACTCTCGCTCTCGCTCTCCAATTCTCAGTCTCTCTCACACGCTTCTCTCTCCCTCTACCTCTGTTTTCCATTTCCTTCTCAGTTCTCTACTGCTTCTTCTCCCTTCACTGGTTCTTCTCTCTCCAGTCTCCACCAGCAGGCGCGAAGGAGGCGACTCGACCAGCTGCGCCTGCGACGGCGACCAGGTTCACAGCCGTCTCTGATTCTCTTCTCGCTTCGTTCGCATCGCAGCTCATCATCATCGCAGGTTCTTTTTTTTCTGTTCGCAATTCGCATGCTTTTTTTCCTTCGCATACACTTTTTTTTCTCTCTTTGTTTTATTTTTTTATTTTTGTTTTATTTGTTTTTATGCTTTTTTTTTGACACATTGTTTTAATGCATATGTTCTTTTTGTTTTAGTTTTTTTTTTCTGTTTTAATGCATCTGTTCTGTTTTAAATTTTATTCCTGTTCTATTTTAATCTTAGTTTGTAGAATATGTCTCAACCAAATTCCTCCCAAGCTTCGGTGCCATGTGTTGCTGCAACTTCCAGTTCCAACAGAACTGATGTCTTAAACTTAATTTGAAGTGGTTCTTACTTTTTAGTTGCTCATGACAATTTGATGGAGACTAATTTGAAGTGGTTCTTAGTTGCTTATGACAATTTGACATTTATTGATAGGCTTTTGGATTTTTTTAAAATTTTTTTATTGTTTTTTGTATGTGTATTAGTATATATATTTTTTAATTTTTTATAAAAATTGGTCCGCCATGGCGTCCGCCATATGCCGTTACGCCATCCGCCATATGTTTATGGCGGTTTTTTGGGTCTCCGCCATAAACCGCCATCCGCCATCCGCCATCGACAACACTGGACTCAGTTTGGTATATCTTGCACACCAATTGTTTGTTATTAATTGTGATGTTAGTTTTTTTGAAATGTTTTTGATGTACTTCTTCAGAATTCCCAATGTGTGGGTTTGTTTAATTCCATATCCAAGAGTATGAATTGCTTGGGAAAATGTCATTGAAGCTTTAAAGTCTAATATAATTTACCTTTTTTTTGTAAATTTTCAGATTTATGAGCAAAGTGAAATTCCCTCTGTGGTTGTGGGTTTGAAAGCTTGGGAGTTAGCTACATATTTTGAACTCATCCTCTAATTATCTTTTAAGGATTTTGAAGTTGTTACTAGCATAAGAGAGAACAGAACTACTCTGCTACTTGTTGTATTTAAGAAAATGGCCGCGGCTTTGATCTCTCGTGCTTCACGTAGGTTTCTCAAATCGTCTCTTCTTTCTTCTAGCCCCTCCACGGCTCTTTACCCTTCCATCTTCAATCCCTTGATTTCATCTCAACAATGTGTAGCCCAAAACCCCAGTTTAAATCTTTCACTCACTCCATTCATGCCATCCCACCTAGGGACTTTTAATGTTGAAATTTTTAAGAGCATTAGGTCACTCCCAAATTTCCAATTTGTTATGCACATCTCTACATCACCTTCGGGCCTAGGAGGGAGTTCAAAGGAAAACAAGGATAAAAGTAGTAGCAGGGTGAGTAGTGGAGGGGGCATCTCTTGGATTGACCTGTACTTGCCTAGCTCAGCTCAGCCCTATGCTCGGCTTGCTCGGCTCGATAAGCCAATTGGGACATGGCTGCTTCTATGGCCTTGTATATGGTAAGATTATTATTTATTTTTTACATTACAGCTAAATGTTTTCACTTTGACAAGAAAATGGAGAGTGTTAACAGTTTTTTTGATATCTAATTGATTAATGATTCAAAATATATAGTAGACACGGTAGTGAGTTGAGGAAATTTTAGATGCTGTGGATCTCCTTCTTTTTATTTGTTTTGTAATTCAAATGGGCAACTTTATTTATTGTAACAAAGTTGTTATGGCTTGAGTAGTCTTCTTTCTCTCCTGATCAATTATAAATTCTTACTTTCTTAGTTGAATTTTACTCAATTCCAAATTAGATGCAGTACTTGGTTAGATCCTCTTATGTCCACCTAAAATATTCAGCATAGGCCAAAATTCTAGTCATTCATTCATTCCCATAAAATAACCAAACTGGAGTTGTCAAACAAGTTTTCCATTTAGTAATGTCCATATCTCTTGTAACGTTTTAACTTATTTTGTTTTACTTTTACCTTTTTTTCATCTCTTGAACCTAATGCTTCATTTTCACTGCAAACAAAAAATTTATCCACAGAATATTGAACCATTATCACATATATGAATATATATATAGGGGATGTTGCTATTTACCTGCTTGTATCAATGCTTCTTTTAACTTTGTTTTTTGCTTTTAATATTTCTGACTTTTCGTGCCATAGGTCGATCACCTTGGCGGCACCCCCAGGGCATCTTCCCGATTTTAAAATGTTGGCTCTGTTTGGAGGTGGGGCTTTCCTTTTGAGAGGTGCTGGATGTACTATTAATGATCTCATTGATCAGGATATTGATAAAAAGGTATCTGCCATTGCCGTTTCTTGGTTGTTGCATATTATGTTGGCAATAGATACCAAAATATTATTTTTTCTGTTGTAAATTACTGGGTAAGGGGAATGTGTACGTGGATATGTTATTCTGAGGCTAAGTCATGCCAAGTCTAGTGCTTTAAGGGTCAGTTTGGTTCAACGAGAGGAGGGGAGGAGAGGGGAAGGGAGGGATTTAATTTGATTGTGTGTTTGGTTTGAGAGGAGAGAAGGGTAGGGATTTTAACTGAGTATTTGGATTAATTTACTTTTATATCCTTATAATCTTTTATTTTATATTATATATGAGGATACTTAAATGATTTAAGCTCCCTTTCCCTCCAAAAAAACCTTGGAGGGGAGCTAAAATTGAGTTAGGAGGGATTTTTAAACCCTAGCTCTCCTCCATTACCCTCCAACTATGCACTATCTAACATTTCATGTGGCCTGTAAATTCATCTTTATTCTATGTAATTTGTATTGAAAAAACTTCTTTTTTTCTTGTTTATCATATTCCAAACATGGCTAAATAATATCAATTTACCTGCATGATACTTACCTATTTTCTTCTGCTTATTTCCTATTTCTAGACCTTTCTTTTTTCTTGTTCTCCATTTTCCCAATTTAATTTCTTCCCATCATTGAATTTTTCTATTGATTGAAAAATGTATTTTCTACATTGTGCATTTGTAGGTCTAAGTGATGGATAAGACTTTTGGACTACAATTCAGGATGAATCAAAGAGACTAATAGCAGCCCCCAAGTTAAAATTGCAAAAATAAGTAGACCATGTAAGCAGGGCTATATATGACCAAAGCCCACTATTACTCTAACTCAACATTTCTCATCCATCTTAATAACATTTTGGAGAGATTGATTTGCTGTCGTTTTTGTTTTGATTTTTATTGCTATGCTGTTACCTTGTGATTTTGTTTTAATAACAACACTTTGTTTTTTGTTGAGCATATGATTGCATGTGATGTCATACTTCCCTTTGAGTTTTTTCCCGCTTTTCACATATGATCTTACATTCGAAGTTCTGAATGATTTTGCGTACAATCTAATATTGTAGGTAGAACGTACAAAGTTGAGACCTGTAGCAAGTGGTCTTTTGACACCGTTTCAAGGACTTTCTTTCCTTGGATTTCAATTGCTTTTGGGTCTTGGTATTCTTCTACAACTGAATAATTATAGGTTAGTGATACTTTTGTCTACCAAGATCTATGGTTAGTGTCTACCTGTGTTATGTTGGGGCTTTAGACTGTTAAATTTGTAATAACTCTATCAGTTACGAAAAAAGAGCACATATGAAGTCCCTGACTATGGTAGTGTGTCCCTGGTTGCCAAAGCTTTAAATCCTTTTGATATTTTTATAAGATTAATCATTGTATAGGGTTGCTGAACCAAAATAGCCAATATTTTTCCTTGGAGTAGACCTTTAAACTATTAAAAATGGGAGGAAAGTACGTTTAATATTACAAGAAAAAAATGAGGAAGACTTATCTCCATCAAACTTCTGCACACAAGTAAAGGTTAAAGGTGACTTCTTTGTTACATTGCTTAGTTTCACACTTAGCAGCTACCTTTTCTGCATTAGCCTTATACATTGTCCAAATTGATTCAATCGCTTGATAATAAAACACTGTTGTGTGGGAAACAAGGAGAATATTGTCATATTTTTAATGCCAAATGCTATCAAGAAAGAAGGCATAACATTGCTATATACCCTGCAAAACATCTTTTGTTCAGGACAGACATTGATCCTTTTTGTTCAAGTAGTTTTGCTTCAAATGGCTTGCAAATGCCATCATCCTTATTACTTATGTGTACGTAGTATCATTATTCCATATGCAAGCATAATTAAGTCAAAATAAAGTACAGAATGTGAAATCTCACCATGTTTTTAAAATATTGTTTTGCTCGTATTCTTTTGGCAGCCGTGTTTTGGGTGCCTCATCCTTGTTGCTCGTCTTTTCATATCCCCTCATGAAGAGGTTTACATTTTGGGTAATGAATCTTTTTACTTCTAATTTGTTTAGGCAGATTTTATTTTTCTTCTTATTTCATTGTTATTAACTTCGATGTAATGCTGTTATATGGTGCTCTCCTGCTACATTGGTTAGCCTCAAGCGTATCTTGGGTTGACCTTTAATTGGGGGGCTCTGTTAGGATGGACAGCAGTTAAAGGAAATCTGGATCCAGCTATTGTGCTGCCACTTTATGCCTCTGGAGTTTGTTGGACTCTTGTGTATGATACTATCTATGCTCATCAGGTAAAAACAGTATCCTTTCTTGAAAGACATGTTCCTTATGATTTCCTTCTCTATCTTACATTTTAATTGCTTAATGATATGGGGTGTGTAAAAGTCATGGTGTAATTTTCATTTCAACCATGTTCAGATGGGTTGTCTTGTCTCTAGCAGAGTAGCAGTTTAGGTACTATGCAAAAAAGAACACAATGACAAGACTGCTTGATGTCCCAGTATCCTCAACAAGAATCTTTTGATTAAAGCAATGTAACCAAATTCTTATGCATTCAGGATAAAGAAGATGACTTGAAAGTGGGAGTTAAATCAACAGCTCTACACTTTGGTGATTCGACAAAGGAGTGGATTACTGGGTTTGGAATTGCAAGCCTTGGTGGTCTTGCTCTCACTGGATTTAATGCTGAACTAGGTATTTATTTATTAAATTATTTTGTTCTCTTCTTCACTACTGTTTAGGTTCAATAGTTGTTTTTTGTGTCCTGATTCATATGACTGGAGCAGGGTGGCCGTATTATGCATTTCTGGCAGTTGCATCTGGACATTTGGGCTGGCAAATATGGACAGTTGACCTTTCTTCACGTTCTGATTGCAATAGGAAGTATGTTTGGGAGGATTTTTGCATCAATTCGTGATTTATCCATCCAAAAGCCCATCTTTTGAAAGGGTCTCAAATCTTTATTTTATTTAATGGTCAATGCCACGTAAAAACAATTACGGGATTACCATAAACTTTCTCGAAGTTCATTTTCAGTTTTATCAAAGGCTAAATGTTATAGATTCACTGTTTGCTACAAACACTAGATGCCATATTTACTATTTTATATCTTCCCATCTCAACATATAGAACCCATCCAAAATCCAGTGATTGCTCATTTTTTTCTGTTAATTACTTCTCAAGTGTTTTATTGATGCAATGTACTGTGTTGCCAAAACTTCTGATGTACTTAAACTAGCTTGGTATAATTTTTCGTTCAATTCTCTCATCTTATACTATATAACCTGACGTGGTGTCTTTCTTCTCGCTTCAGGTTTGTCTCTAATAAGTGGTTTGGAGCTATCATATTTGGGGGAATCCTAGCTGGAAGACTTTCATCATAGGGGTAAAGTTTGCCTTACATATAGTTATACAATTTATAATCTGACCATCCTGTGACGAATCTGATTACATCTTTGCATCTTTATATTCTTCCTTACATTTATATTTTATAGAACATGTTTCTGGAGACAATGTTTTTTATTCACTAAATGTTGAAACGTGTTCTTTTTGTTTTTTCTTTCGGATGAACTGTTGAAAAAACAAAAAGAACAAGTTTCAACATTCCTGACTGACATAATATTTGTGCAATAGGAATGGAATAGTTTTTCTCTACACTACTAAATGCATTAGTTTTATCAAATCTAGTTTCATTATAATAGTTTTGAGAAATGGTTGAATTAGAAAAATAAAGAGCCGGTGATTATATGAGATGCTGGTAATTCACTCTTTGACACGCTTCATATTTTTTAGTAAATTTATGTAGGTCTCACTAAATAACTTGAGCTCACTTTCTGTTTAGTGGAGCGAGCCTACATGGTTTTACTCAATAATTAAGAGTCCCTTGAAAAGGGTGTGCCGTTCTGTATGTTGCCAGTATTCCTGTATTTATATTGAACTTGAAGGTAACTTGGTCAATGACAATTTGTCATCAGGTTCAACTAGTTAGGTGACTTAGTTAACTAGTTATTAAATATTATCTTCTGATACCTACATCTGAAGGTTGTCTCGTTAATCTGCATTTGGCACTGCCAGCTCACATGAAAAGACTTGAAAGAAGTAAACGACAGTTTCATGGCACATGAAACCTGGACATTGGAGCTCCATAAACTTGAGGCTGGAATGCGGGTGTTAGAATCGTTGTCTTTGGTAATTATACCACTATTATGCTAGCGCACGTGGGATGTGTAGGAGTACCTATCGATGGAAGAGGGTCTCTAAGTGATCACAAGCGAAAACGTTTCGAAGGGAAAGCCCGGAGGACTATAAAACGTAAATCATTGCAAGAGCTAATGCAAACAAGGTTAAAAACAGTAGACTGGGTGGTTCCGATAGGCCATGGTCAATGAGAATTCAACTCCACACTTCGCCTTCCTCTCCCACACTCCCTGCAATGTGAACATTCGCACTCTGCTCTTTCCTATGCCTTCTAGTATAAACCTGTTATATATTAGGTTTGAATAGCTGCTGTGCTGACATACCATTTGGACCCACCTTCTCAATTGGGGTCCTAACAACATACCTCAAGAATTTCTGTTACTATGAGAGTGCTATATATATAAAAGTTAACATGTCCACGCATTTTATTTTCCTTAGATAAAACATATCCCAACATTACCAACTAAAAGACGTTGCAGGTCTGTGAAGCACATTGCATGCCAAAGATTTTTTTGCAGAATGGATGGAGGTAATTATCGATGCATCATTTGGCTTCCAAAAATTAAGTTAGGATTTATATTACCATATGAGAAGTTATGGAAACTTATATCCATGGAGAGTCATTTCTGAGTATTTGGTTGCATGTGTTACATTTTTCTTTTCAAGCAATCTAAGGAACAATTTAGACAAAAGGTACATTGTATCATTCTGAGGGTGTGCAAGAGAGAGGAATGAAGGTGCTGTGGCTGTGCCCCTACAACAAGACCACGCGACACGTCTTGAATTGTGGGTGTTTGTTGCAGCTTCCTCTTGTTGGCCACTGCAATTAGTAGTGTCACACTGTGTAAGATAGCTTAGCAGTTGAATTTGTATATAATGGAGAAGAAGAGTGGAATACTTGAAGTTCAACTGCGAAGCTAAGGACCAAAGATGAAAAGAAACATTTGACCAACTCATTTACACGTTGTGATCACCTGAAAAGGTAGAATAGAGAGTGCTGTAAAAGCTTTTAACTAAGAAGAAGAACAATATCTATGAGACAGAATGTCTCCTACTCCTACCATTTTTCCCTTCTGAACCCCGAGACTTCCTACTTGATTTCTGGCGCTTTCCTCCACCCTGTCCGCTAAAAATTGCCATTCGTCCTATCCCCTTAGAAAGTGAGGTAAAAAATGTTCTTCCATTTCCTGCCTTATCAATCATGCCTTGTTTCATGAACATTTGCTCCTTCTCCAACTCACTTAGCCTCACCCTCAGTCTTGAAATCTCCAGTTTCAGTTCTCGGTTTTCCCTCCGCAGAGATGCATAATTGTCTCTAGGTGACATAGCTGCACTTGGAACACCACTGCTTATTCTCTGTGATAGCAGCCCATCTCCTGAACTCCCTGACATTGCATTTTTCAAGCGCACCTGCTCAAAATACAAGACTTGTACCACCATCTGCAGTGGAAGCCTATCATTCTGGGCAGCATGGTTGCATGCTTCTTGAGATAGCTTCTGACTGTCTATCAACTTGCAAAGTCTCTTGCATTCTTGTTCTGTTAATGCCGTATGGGCCTGAACAAAGGGCAAAAAGAAGTTCTTTGTCAACATGAAGAAAAAAATGAACAACAAACGTAATCTACTGATTAGTTTTGCAAGTGTTACTGTTGCATGATTGAGAATGTGGCTTGACTATGAAGTGCCTATTATTTGAATCAGACAAAGATCTTACTCTTTCCTATAGTCGAAGCAAATTTACCTTTAAATAAATGTCCACAGCTCTATAAAGGCCATCATCAATAACACGAGCATATTCAGGAAGTATCTCAATCAAAGCAGTGAATTTCTGTAGAGTTAAGTAAGGATCGGGAGCAATTTCTGCTAAATAAGCATCAATAAGCTGGCCCACTTTTAGCAGAGAACCATGGCTATTAGAGTCAACCCCGTCAGATTCATAGTCATAGTCTTCTGTTTCTTCCTCTTCAATCCGCTGCAAGAAATTCACCAGTAGCCGGTGAACTGTGTCTACATCAAACAAGGAGTCTCCACTATGCAGAGATGGTATAAGCAGATCATCTAGTGAAACCATTTCCAACCTTAACGCTATCCTCCTTTCAAGCTCAAGCCTACAGGGAATGGTGGCACCCAACATGATAGCCACCTTTAACATGCCAAACAAGAAAGTCAGTGGAATGGAAGAGCTTTTGTCTGTTGGCATGAGACTCACAATAGTTTCCACAATTGTTCTCTGGTCCTTTTCTACAGTGGTTGGACTAGAAGTTGTCCTTGATGGATTCCAGAATTGACACTTTCCAATACCCTTTAATGATGATTGAGCATAATGCATCAGTGAAGCAATTATGCTGTTTGATCTAACCCCCATTCTTCCCATGGCACATAAAACTCTCTGGTAGAACTCAATAGGCAGTACTGAGAGATCCTCAACCCACCACGCAACACAGTCCTCCTTTAATTCCTTAGATTCACCATCACAATCCAACTTAGATAAACCAGAAACTAGTTGCTCCTTGCAAGCATTCATTGCAATGGCTTCCACACATCCTTTTAAAATTCCTATCTCCTCCACCATATTTAGAGGTAACATCTCACTGGTAGATAGCACTTCTACTGAGTTCTGAAGATTTTGAAAGACAATCTCATTCAGATAAAAATCTGTTCTCGAGATAAGGTTTTGCTCCCGGTATTCTTCTGTCATTTCCAGGTACTCAGCTGCACAATGTAGTTTGGCAACATTAAATGTTGTGATCTCGAAATTCATTCCATAACAGAACTTCATGGCAAGTTCAAATGTCTGGTGTCCCCCTGGAAAGTTGAGGAGCTCCAAGTTTGACACATTGGAACCCTTGTTGGCTTCAGCAACCATCTTCCGGATCTTCCCACTTAGGGTCATCAAGGGAAACTTCATGAACCAAGACAAAGTAACAAATTAGTTTCGAAAGCTTGTGAGTTCAAAGTAACCTTTTGTAATTTAATGACAGTATCTGAATAGCCTCGTGTTGATTAGTGCAGCTAATATATATTCAAAGGAAGCTGAATAGAAGTCATGAACTTTTTCTTTGATATTCTAAAGTTGGCATGACTTTTGGGTAAATAGTGGTTGATTTTAGCTGTGTTAAAATATGGTGCAACTATTAACACCTGGAATTTTGATAACACACTCCCAACTTTTTGGAAGTTTATTTCCGGAGAGCAAAAAGGAGTAAGAAAAAATAAACTTTCGGAGATGAACGTCCTTCTGGAGAGGTTGGGGGTGTTATCAAAATGGAGCGTGTTATAGCTGTACCCTTAACAGTTAATCATATCCCAATTCATAACGGCTAAACCAAGTTTAAATCCACAATAACCAAGTTTACCAGATAAAACTTAAAATTCAAAATGACAAATATAACAAGCTTATGTCAACTGCATCTTGAAAGTTTTTCTTTTGGTACAAACTTGAAAGATTTACCTTGTGCAGCAGAAATGACTCCCCATCAACGACAATTGTAATGTCACCAGCAACATCAGCAAAAATCCTATCATAAAGAAGACAAATCTAAGAGAACTGAGGAGCAAAAAGATTGATAAGGTTAGGTGAGCCTTATTGCTTAAGTACCGAGTAGTGTAAGAGTTGCAGAAGTTAGGAGTAGCTGGAGAGCGCTTAGAAGAAGAGAGGGAGTTTTCAGAAACCATATTTTTCTTTCTATCCTTTGTTGGAAGAAAGAGTGAAGACAGTAGTTAAAAATAATGCAGTTCCCCCCTTCTTCCTGAGCTGTGTCTGTGTATGTTTCGGTAACAGCAACACAAACTGTAGCCTGTGGCCTATGGCGCCTGTGGATGATTAAGCTATCGAATAACGTGTACGGGAGATTGCAGGTTCAGGAATATTTTGAAGTAAACACCCCAAAAAGGCCCTCAACTTGGCGGGAATGGCTTCAGTGCCTTGGAGGCGCCAAACCTTGCTGCCTTTATATTTTTCGTGGCCGTTGGATCAATCCCGTGGTTGTTGCCTTGACACGTGTCCGTGCTTTAAACTAAAAGAAACAAAACGTGAAAACGTGATTCCCTTTCCTTTCGCGTTCAAATCTCCCGCGTTCCAACCACCACGTTCTCCGCTGCGCCGCCGCTCCGTCGCAACCGCACCGCCGCACAGCCCCTTCGAAACAGAGTGTCAAAGACCGATATACTCCAGCCAGGCTTCCTCCACCAAAACCACCAGAACGGTTGACGGTTTCAATGCCATCACTAGCACGGTTTATACTCACACTTCCTCGCCGACCACGTCTCCAACCACCGAATCTGGTACATCACACAGTGAATGATACTAGTTGTTTCTGCACATTGAATTTTCAACGTTCGTGGTTGCTATCAGCAAGGTATCAAATTAAATTCGAATATCAGGCCGCAATCTCCTTTATCGTGAGTTGTAGATTTGGAAAGCCCAAAGATCATATATCTCTCATTGATAGGGCTCATAATTTCAGTTTATATGCTCTCAAATCCTCTATTGTTTTTTATGATGAACCGAGTAGTGTATCAATCCATGAGGATAGGCAAAAAAATGCACTACTGAATGCAAAGTCTGACATTGTTAGTATGCCCTTTCGTGTTCAACTTGGTGAAAATGGCAACATGATCTTGCTTAGATCTGATATAGAAGGTACAGGTATAATATATATCAGGAATTTGTTTCCTCTTAATGTGTCCAAGACGTTGTTAGGATGTGGAGGACTTGTTGCTATTACAACTAGTGGCCAAACAGTGCAGAATATAGTAGACTTGGCATGCTTGTTAATCATTACTAATACATGGTTTGGTCAAAATATTTGGGAACAAGATGGGGAATCTGATATTGGTGTTGGTCACAATACCATTCAATGGGTTCAGATGGTAGTTACTAGCACAGTAGTTTGTTCAATTGGAGCCTATGTCTTGGACACTAGTCACACTACTTTTCTATGTGTTGTTATCACAAGAGTACATAGTCTACCTATTTTAGTGCCACACCCACCCTCTCTGTTTGACCAATCTTGTGTGATTTGGGTGGTGCTTTCCTCTAATTCTTTGGACCTAAGACATAGCTATCCTCCAAATATAGGAAGCATACCACAAGTTGCATTTCTGTTTCCTATGGCTCAATGTGACTCTGGTTGGCATGTTGGGATTGAAGCTTTAAAGATAATTGGGTTGTTTGAGGTATTGTTGGCAACAAGTTGCACACAGATCCAAGTTGCTGTCATGGATAGTCCATTAGATTCTATTGATTGGTCAGCTATTCTCAAGGGGTATACTGATGGAGGATGCTTGCGGATTGTTGGGTTAACCATGGTGATTAGCACTTGCTTAACTTGGTGGGGGATGCTACTTCCCTTCAAGAAAAAAGAAGAATCACTGGGAAATATTGAAGCACATGCCAAACCAATTAGAGAATTCACACAAATGGTTTCATCACAGCTTTCCAACACAGGCACCGATGTTATGAAAATAATTCCTGGAGCAATTATTTTTAGCTTACTTGAGTTTTCTCATGAAAATAATCCACTTCACTGTGAGGCCACTGGGGTAGATACTATACTCATTCAGCATCATCCGATTATGTTGTCCTATGATCTAGAAAGCATGGATTGTGGAGTTTGTGACTCTTGCCTAGCATTTGAAAATACTAATTTGATTAGCACGTGGATGAGACATTCGGGATATATGTGTTGCAGGAATTGTGGCAGGATTCACCCGTAACAGCAAGCAGCAGGATTCACCTGTAACAGCAAGCAAATATATCCAAAATTGTAATAGTTTTCGTTTTCTGATTTCTGTTGATTGTTACACAACTGAATTTGTAACAATTATATCCAAAATGGATATTCTGTATTTGTTTCAAAATTGTAATAGAACTGAATTTGTAACAAATATATCCAAAATTGTAATAGTTTTCGTTTTCTGATTTCTGTTGATATTCTGAAATTGCTATATTCAATTGATATTCTGGAAGCAATTATGCAATTGAAATCAAAATTACAACAGTAACCATCTATTATGCAATAACCATCTATTTACACCATTCAAGTTCAAAATATCACCATCCAAAATATGAACCAAAAGGAACATTACAGTTAATCAATATGAACATAGTTGCAAATAACATCCCAAAAAATGTACATCAAAAATGCAAAAGATGCCCAATAACTTCTTCATTGTAAATAAAAGCTTCAACTCTTGTGTAGATCATGGATCAATCCAACAATAATGTAGTGCATGTATCATTAAGAGGTGCCATCAAAAGTTCTGTGTAACTAATTCGTTCCTCTTGTGTCTGAGGGGGTTTATAACATGGAGGTGCGGAACAAGATACTCCATCAGGCAGTTGACTTGCTAGTTATTTATCCTAAAACAATGATTGGAAATTAAAACAAGTCATAATCCATGTAAAATTAAAACAAGTCATAATTCATGTAAAATTAAAACAAGTGATTGACACATCTACACATTGACTTATATACCTGAGACATTCTAGGTGGACATCTTTTTGTTCTTTTCGACTGTAGCTCAACCCAACTCTTTTTTCGCGTACGACCCATTAAGCCACGCCGTTGTTTGAATCCCTTCGGTTGCGTAACATTACTCAAAGATTTTGGGTTATCATTGTCATGGCTCTCATTGCTTTTGACTTTTAAGCGAAGTTTCATTATTTTTTTACAAATGTCGTCCACACCGTCATCTACAATCTTGTGGTGTTCTTCAAAAATTGAAGCATCGGCTGCCACTTTGATGAACTTGAAAACAACTTGTCTAAATCTCCTTGTGCTAGATAGTTTTGGATCTCCCTCGACCTCTTTCCCCCTCAAATCTTGCACAACACCGCAACAGGCTTCTCTTGTCCACCTTCTTAAAATATACTTCTCTGGAATTGCCTTGACATCATTCGCTTCAAATACTTTCAATGCATGTGAACAAAGTATGCCAAATGTCTCAATTTTTTTTACAATTACAAGATATTGAGGAAGATACACGAGCAAACGATACCATCCAAGATTTTGAGTGGTTTACCATAGTGATGACATATTGACATAAAGATTGAGACTCATTTCTCTCTGATATGCAAAAACCCAAGAATATCTTAAACTCATTCTGAAATAACTCAAAGACAGTGTGTGTGTATAATTTTGCCATTTGTACTAGTATTGGTGACATATCAGAGATTAACATTGGAAGCTTATGTAGAGACTCATACTCACAAGTCAGCTCATTTCCCCTCTTCTCATCAACAATTTGTTCAAAATGTTTGAAGAATCGAATAATATCCACATTTGGTTTCATACAAGACTTGAAGTGAGCATTCAAGCTTTCACTAAGTTGTGTACTCCGCATGCCAAGAGTGAATGCTTCTTTCATGTAACACGAAGCCCATTTTTCTTTTATAGCATAAACCGATTTGATCCACTTATTTTCACTAACATTATATTCTTTTATCAAGGAGGTCCAAGCTGTCTCAAAATCTACTACAACGTCAATGTCATACATGCATCTCTTGAAGTCTCTTAAAAGATAACTTCCTCCCTTCATCAAGTTGCCTAGGTGTTTAATTCCATTTTGCGACAAGTGCCACGTGCATAAACCATGGCGAGTCTCGGGCATCACTTCAGCAAGAGCAACAGCCATTGCTTGAGCTTGGTCAGTAAATACGGTCTTTGGTTTTTTTTTGGTTGTGTGCTTGTAAGAATGTCTCAAACAACCATTTAAAGGACTCAATTGTCTCATCATACATAAGTGCTGCACCAAAAATAACTGAACCCCTGTAGTGGTTGAAACCAGAAAAAAAGCAAGTGGCCTATTAGCACGGTTTGTACAATACGTAGTATCAAATGACATAACGTCACCAAAATGCCCATAATCCAATATCATATTTGCATCACACCAAAACACATTTGTAATTTGTTCATCTATATCCATCTGGTATGCATGGAAGAAAGACGGATTATCCAACAATTGTTGCTGGAAATATTGCAAAAGACATCCAGCCTCACCGTACAACATACTTCTTTGTCTCTTTGCATTGAGGTAATTTTTTACATCTAACCGTAGATATCCGAGATTAGCTCTATGCCCTGCATTAGTGCTCATAAGTTGAAATGTCGACTTCTGTCTTAATCCAGAGTCATCAGCCATATCAATTTCATGTGCTTGGACTTCAGTTATTTTCCTGTGCGAAGCAAGCATATGTGTTGTCTCTGGAAGTTGTAGAGGGTGGTTGTGATCCTCTATAAATTCATGGATGACAAACTTTCCATTTTTTAGTAAAAGCGTAATCCTTGCTTTGCAATCGGTTCTAGTCTCCGCTCTTCGCTTGGTAACTAAAATATCCGTCATTTTTCGCAGCCCTTCCTTGCAACAAACAAATCTACACGACAATATAGTACCGTCTTTTTTACTCTTGTTCGCATAGCGTTTTCTAACACCAAATCCAACACGAGCACTATACGTGAGCCAAAATTGATAAGCTTGCTCCATATCGTTAAATTCCATTCCAATCATCGGCTTCCAATCAACATTTGAAGAAGTCATGTTTGATCAATTCCCAAATAAAAAACCTAATAAGTCAAAATATAAAATGTTCAGATTAAGTTCACTTGCTCTTTTTTCTAAAACAAAACTTCATCATATTGGCTTAGTTATATGGAATTTCCAAAACAAAATTAGTAATAGTAATATGCTTCAAAGCTTCAGAATCAAACCATCAATGTAATAGTAAACACAAATATATCTCCACAACCAATAGGAACCTTTCTAGGAACCATTTCTAGGAACCATTTCAGAATCAAACCATCAATGTAATGGTAAACCTTTAGGAACCATTTCTTATCTAAGCTTTTCGATTTTTTCCAGTGAAAGCAACCAGGGAAAAGCCAACAAATATGTTTTTTCTCTTTAGAATCAAACCATCAGAATCAACATACATGTTTATCACATACAGGCTCTGTTTCTAATATTTTGAAGAAGTTCATTAAAACTAATACATATATTCAATTTCAGTTTCAATTTCAGATATGTTTAAACTAAATTCCACCCAAATTTGGACGCTCATGAATGGGTTCCTCAAAGCACTTCTCAAAATGTCGCTTAAACACTCTATAATCTAAAGCAAAGATAAATAGACTAGGTTGTTTCTTATGATAGAGATTTTTTTTCTTGGATTAACAGCAGTTTTGGTCACCCTATTTTATCAAATCAGCAATTTTGGTCCCTTTATTTTATTTTTTGTAATTTTGATCCCTCAACAATCATAGATAGTTAGCCAGTGGTATAATGTAAATATTCTCATAGTAATATTAGTGTACACATTTATTTTTTAATTATTTATTTATTTTATCAAATTAATTATAAAAAAGTATAAAAAATATCCCATATACCAAAATTCAATATCATTTATCATTTTTTTTCCAAAATCAACATGATATACCATTTTTTAAGAAAAATAAAAAAAATCCGGTTTTCTGTCCGGTTTCCGGTTTTTGGCCGGTTTCCGGTCCGGTTCCCGGTTTCTGGCCGGTTTTTCGGTTCAATTCACAGTTCTTCAGCAATCCTGTTTTGGGGTTCAACTGGACCGGATAGGGGTCCGGTTCCCGGTTCAACCGGTCGAACCGGCCGGTCCGGTCCGGTTTTGACAACCTTGGTTAATTCATAAGTTTTCACTAAAGAAAATTGTATCTCCATAAGCTCTTTTTTCATAAACTAACTTGACAAGCTTATAAATAGTACATAAAAGCTTATTTATTTGCATGAACTATTTTGCATAAACTAAAAAATAGACCTATCCAAAAGAGCCCAAGATTTTCAAATGAAGAAAAACTTATGTAAAAGAAAGAAACATGAAGAAGTTATCAAAAGTTCTCTAAAAAAAGAAGTTATCAAAAGCTCCTTAGAAGCAGAATGCTAAGGTATTAACTCTCACCTTGTTTTTAGTAAAGTACTTGGCAAATAATAATAATCAATAAAATACTTCGTCCTTTTCAAATTTTAAGCAAAAAAGTTCACTTTTTTTTTCCCAAATTATGAGCAAGAGTTGATTATTTTTAAGGCAAAAAACGGCAAATTATACAAATAAACTTATTCAATTTTTTTATGTTCTATTTGTTTTAAATTGGTCCTTCATATAATCATATTTGTTGTCAATGTTTTGCCAAGGACAATATTATTTTTGTGTCTAAAAAAACGAAAGTATTTTTTTTTATAATTTGGAACGGAGTTGGAAAAAGAATAAGAAGGCAGAGTGTGCAGTGGTGCTGTCTCTAATAATTGCATCTTTATTGAGTTCTGTGTCAACTCAGTAGCATCGATCCATGTCCCCAACACTCCATGTCAGATCTCTTTAGACCACTTTATCTTTTCAACCTCATCCCTTTTTCGGCCTTACAAACCCCAAACATTGACCCTCCATTTACCAAATCAACACCACTGCCACCCTGTCTACTGCATAGGGATTATGCCCTACTAGTACTACTTGTCACACCTTTTGCTTTTCAACAATACTAACATTACTGCATCCCATGGTAGCTTGAAGATTCAGTTTGTCTTTCTCCAAAAATAGGCTAGCATATTTCCACTTATTAAAATTTCCTTAATGCAAAAGATACAGCTGCAAATTATTCTATTAATCTATCAATTAGTGTGAGTAATGAGCATTATTAAAGTCATAATTCCACCGTTTGATTTTGATGATTTCAAAATTGAGACCCAATAAAGCAAAATAAAATAACCCAGGCACACTCTATTAAGAATGTACACTGTGCAGTGTATGGATACAGTGTATAGTAGTGATAATAGTATTATACTAGTAACACAAAAGGCAGAAACAAAAGCATCCAAAAAGCAAAAGATGTAGGCTATACATTACAGTCCATGTTATGAAAACGAAAAGAAAAAGTGTGCCATGGCATTTGTGAATAATTGAATGCCAAGTTGAGGGCCTTTTTGGGGTGTTTACTTCAAAATATTCCTGAACCTGCAATCTCCCGTACACATTATTCGATAGCTTAATCATCCACAGGCGCCATAGGCCACAGGCTACAGTTTGTGTTGCTGTTACCGAAACATACACAGACACAGCTCAGGAAGAAGGGGGAACTGCATTATTTTTAACTACTGTCTTCACTCTTTCTTCCAACAAAGGATAGAAAGAAAAATATGGTTTCTGAAAACTCCCTCTCTTCTTCTAAGCGCTCTCCAGCTACTCCTAACTTCTGCAACTCTTACACTACTCGGTACTTAAGCAATAAGGCTCACCTAACCTTATCAATCTTTTTGCTCCTCAGTTCTCTTAGATTTGTCTTCTTTATGATAGGATTTTTGCTGATGTTGCTGGTGACATTACAATTGTCGTTGATGGGGAGTCATTTCTGCTGCACAAGGTAAATCTTTCAAGTTTGTACCAAAAGAAAAACTTTCAAGATGCAGTTGACATAAGCTTGTTATATTTGTCATTTTGAATTTTAAGTTTTATCTGGTAAACTTGGTTATTGTGGATTTAAACTTGGTTTAGCCGTTATGAATTGGGATATGATTAACTGTTAAGGGTACAGCTATAACACGCTCCATTTAGAGCTGTCAATTTGGCCCACGTGGGCCAGCCCACCCTAGGCCCACATGGCCCATGGACCAAAAAGCCCATGGGCCAAAAAGCCCACCACCCTAAGGCCCCACATAGGCCCCAAGCCCATAAGGCCCATGTGGGCCCAGCCCCGCCCATAGGCCCTGAATATTTATTTTGCAAAAAATGACCCACTCAACTTTGATGGCCTAGTTTAGCCCATGGGCCCTGAATATTTATTTTGCAAATAATGACCCACTCTTGGTGGTGGTGGTGGTGGTGGTGGTGAGTGTGAGATAGTGATGATGGTGGTTGTGGTGAGAGGGAGAAGAAGGTGGTGGTGAGTGAGGGAGAAGAGGAAGGGGGTGAAAGAATGAAAGTGGATGTGTAAATAGTGGAAAAATAGGTGGTGGTGGTTGGTGAGAGGAAAAAGGAGGTGGTGGTTGTTGTGTGATGGTGGTGAGATGGAAAAGGAGGTGGTGGTGGTGGTGAGAGAGAAAAGAAGGTGGTGGTTAGTCGAAGATGGTGGTGGTGGTTGTGGTGAAAGGGAAAAGGAGGTTGTGGTGAGAGTGAAAGAGAAGAGGAAGAGGGTGAAAGAATGAAAGTAGATGTGTAAATAGTGGGAAAATAGGTGGTGGTGGTGGTGGTGGTGGTGGTGGTGGTGGTGGTGGTGGTGGTGAGAGGGAAAATGAGGTGGTGGTGGTGAGTAGAAGATGGTGGTGGTGGTGGTGGTGGTGGTGGTGGTGGGAGTGAGAGAGCAGAGGAAGTGGGTGAAAGAATGAAAGTAGAGGTATAAATAGTGGGAAAAGAGGTGGGGTGGTGGTGGCGAGAGGGATAAGGAGGTGGTGGTGGTGGGAGGGAAAATGAGGTGGTGGTGGTGAGTGGGAGATGGTGGTGGTGGTTGTGGTGAGAGGGAGAAGAATGTGGTGGTAAGAGGGAAGGAGAAGAGGAATAGGGGTGAAAGAATGAAAGTAGAGGTGTAAATAGTGGAAAAAAATGAGAATAAAATTTGAGGGCCAGCCCACAAAGCCCTGGCCCCAACCCACTAAAAAATTTAAAAGTGTGGGCTGGGGCTAAAAAAAGCCCCATTAATAGGGGGCTTCAATTTTATGGGGCTTGATTGGGGGCCAATGGGGCTGGGCTTGGGGGCTTGGGCCAAATTGACACCTCTAGCTCCATTTTGATAACACCCCCAACCTCTCCAGAAGGACGTTCATCTCCGAAAGTTTATTTTTTCTTACTCCTTTTTGCTCTCCGGAAATAAACTTCCAAAAAGTTGGGAGTGTGTTATCAAAATTCCAGGTGTTAATAGTTGCACCATATTTTAACACAGCTAAAATCAACCACTATTTACCCAAAAGTCATGCCAACTTTAGAATATCAAAGAAAAAGTTCATGACTTCTATTCAGCTTCCTTTGAATATATATTAGCTGCACTAATCAACACGAGGCTATTCAGATACTGTCATTAAATTACAAAAGGTTACTTTGAACTCACAAGCTTTCGAAACTAATTTGTTACTTTGTCCTGGTTCATGAAGTTTCCCTTGATGACCCTAAGTGGGAAGATCCGGAAGATGGTTGCTGAAGCCAACAAGGGTTCCAATGTGTCAAACTTGGAGCTCCTCAACTTTCCAGGGGGACACCAGACATTTGAACTTGCCATGAAGTTCTGTTATGGAATGAATTTCGAGATCACAACATTTAATGTTGCCAAACTACATTGTGCAGCTGAGTACCTGGAAATGACAGAAGAATACCGGGAGCAAAACCTTATCTCGAGAACAGATTTTTATCTGAATGAGATTGTCTTTCAAAATCTTCAGAACTCAGTAGAAGTGCTATCTACCAGTGAGATGTTACCTCTAAATATGGTGGAGGAGATAGGAATTTTAAAAGGATGTGTGGAAGCCATTGCAATGAATGCTTGCAAGGAGCAACTAGTTTCTGGTTTATCTAAGTTGGATTGTGATGGTGAATCTAAGGAATTAAAGGAGGACTGTGTTGCGTGGTGGGTTGAGGATCTCTCAGTACTGCCTATTGAGTTCTACCAGAGAGTTTTATGTGCCATGGGAAGAATGGGGGTTAGATCAAACAGCATAATTGCTTCACTGATGCATTATGCTCAATCATCATTAAAGGGTATTGGAAAGTGTCAATTCTGGAATCCATCAAGGACAACTTCTAGTCCAACCACTGTAGAAAAGGACCAGAGAACAATTGTGGAAACTATTGTGAGTCTCATGCCAACAGACAAAAGCTCTTCCATTCCACTGACTTTCTTGTTTGGCATGTTAAAGGTGGCTATCATGTTGGGTGCCACCATTCCCTGTAGGCTTGAGCTTGAAAGGAGGATAGCGTTAAGGTTGGAAATGGTTTCACTAGATGATCTGCTTATACCATCTCTGCATAGTGGAGACTCCTTGTTTGATGTAGACACAGTTCACCGGCTACTGGTGAATTTCTTGCAGCGGATTGAAGAGGAAGAAACAGAAGACTATGACTATGAATCTGACGGGGTTGACTCTAATAGCCATGGTTCTCTGCTAAAAGTGGGCCAGCTTATTGATGCTTATTTAGCAGAAATTGCTCCCGATCCTTACTTAACTCTACAGAAATTCATTGCTTTGATTGAGATACTTCCTGAATATGCTCGTGTTATTGATGATGGCCTTTATAGAGCTGTGGACATTTATTTAAAGGTAAATTTGCTTCGACTATAGGAAAGAGTAAGATCTTTGTCTGATTCAAATAATAGGCACTTCATAGTCAAGCCACATTCTCAATCATGCAACAGTAACACTTGCAAAACTAATCAGTAGATTACGTTTGTTGTTCATTTTTTTCTTCATGTTGACAAAGAACTTCTTTTTGCCCTTTGTTCAGGCCCATACGGCATTAACAGAACAAGAATGCAAGAGACTTTGCAAGTTGATAGACAGTCAGAAGCTATCTCAAGAAGCATGCAACCATGCTGCCCAGAATGATAGGCTTCCACTGCAGATGGTGGTACAAGTCTTGTATTTTGAGCAGGTGCGCTTGAAAAATGCAATGTCAGGGAGTTCAGGAGATGGGCTGCTATCACAGAGAATAAGCAGTGGTGTTCCAAGTGCAGCTATGTCACCTAGAGACAATTATGCATCTCTGCGGAGGGAAAACCGAGAACTGAAACTGGAGATTTCAAGACTGAGGGTGAGGCTAAGTGAGTTGGAGAAGGAGCAAATGTTCATGAAACAAGGCATGATTGATAAGGCAGGAAATGGAAGAACATTTTTTACCTCACTTTCTAAGGGGATAGGACGAATGGCAATTTTTAGCGGACAGGGTGGAGGAAAGCGCCAGAAATCAAGTAGGAAGTCTCGGGGTTCAGAAGGGAAAAATGGTAGGAGTAGGAGACATTCTGTCTCATAGATATTGTTCTTCTTCTTAGTTAAAAGCTTTTACAGCACTCTCTATTCTACCTTTTCAGGTGATCACAACGTGTAAATGAGTTGGTCAAATGTTTCTTTTCATCTTTGGTCCTTAGCTTCGCAGTTGAACTTCAAGTATTCCACTCTTCTTCTCCATTATATACAAATTCAACTGCTAAGCTATCTTACACAGTGTGACACTACTAATTGCAGTGGCCAACAAGAGGAAGCTGCAACAAACACCCACAATTCAAGACGTGTCGCGTGGTCTTGTTGTAGGGGCACAGCCACAGCACCTTCATTCCTCTCTCTTGCACACCCTCAGAATGATACAATGTACCTTTTGTCTAAATTGTTCCTTAGATTGCTTGAAAAGAAAAATGTAACACATGCAACCAAATACTCAGAAATGACTCTCCATGGATATAAGTTTCCATAACTTCTCATATGGTAATATAAATCCTAACTTAATTTTTGGAAGCCAAATGATGCATCGATAATTACCTCCATCCATTCTGCAAAAAAATCTTTGGCATGCAATGTGCTTCACAGACCTGCAACGTCTTTTAGTTGGTAATGTTGGGATATGTTTTATCTAAGGAAAATAAAATGCGTGGACATGTTAACTTTTATATATATAGCACTCTCATAGTAACAGAAATTCTTGAGGTATGTTGTTAGGACCCCAATTGAGAAGGTGGGTCCAAATGGTATGTCAGCACAGCAGCTATTCAAACCTAATATATAACAGGTTTATACTAGAAGGCATAGGAAAGAGCAGAATGCGAATGTTCACATTGCAGGGAGTGTGGGAGAGGAAGGCGAAGTGTGGAGTTGAATTCTCATTGACCATGGCCTATCGGAACCACCCAGTCTACTGTTTTTAACCTTGTTTGCATTAGCTCTTCCAATGATTTACGTTTTATAGTCCTCCGGGCTTTCCCTTCGAAACGTTTTCGCTTGTGATCACTTAGAGACCCTCTTCCATCGATAGGTACTCCTACACATCCCACGTGCGCTAGCATAATAGTGGTATAATTACCAAAGACAACGATTCTAACACCCGCATTCCAGCCTCAAGTTTATGGAGCTCCAATGTCCAGGTTTCATGTGCCATGAAACCGTCGTTTACTTCTTTCAAGTCTTTTCATGTGAGCTGGCAGTGCCAAATGCAGATTAACGAGACAACCTTCAGATGTAGTGAGACCTACATAAATTTACTAAAAAATATGAAGCGTGTCAAAGAGTGAATTACCAGCATCTCATATAATCACCGGCTCTTTATTTTTCTAATTCAACCATTTCTCAAAACTATTATAATGAAACTAGATTTGATAAAACTAATGCATTTAGTAGTGTAGAGAAAAACTATTCCATTCCTATTGCACAAATATTATGTCAGTCAGGGACCATGTTTCAACAGTTCATCCGAAAGAAAAAACAAAAAGAACACGTTTCAACATTTAGTGAATAAAAAACATTGTCTCCAGAAACATGTTCTATAAAATATAAATGTAAGGAAGAATATAAAGATGCAAAGATGTAATCAGATTCGTCACAGGATGGTCAGATTATAAATTGTATAACTATATGTAAGGCAAACTTTACCCCTATGATGAAAGTCTTCCAGCTAGGATTCCCCCAAATATGATAGCTCCAAACCACTTATTAGAGACAAACCTGAAGCGAGAAGAAAGACACCACGTCAGGTTATATAGTATAAGATGAGAGAATTGAACGAAAAATTATACCAAGCTAGTTTAAGTACATCAGAAGTTTTGGCAACACAGTACATTGCATCAATAAAACACTTGAGAAGTAATTAACAGAAAAAAATGAGCAATCACTGGATTTTGGATGGGTTCTATATGTTGAGATGGGAAGATATAAAATAGTAAATATGGCATCTAGTGTTTGTAGCAAACAGTGAATCTATAACATTTAGCCTTTGATAAAACTGAAAATGAACTTCGAGAAAGTTTATGGTAATCCCGTAATTGTTTTTACGTGGCATTGACCATTAAATAAAATAAAGATTTGAGACCCTTTCAAAAGATGGGCTTTTGGATGGATAAATCACGAATTGATGCAAAAATCCTCCCAAACATACTTCCTATTGCAATCAGAACGTGAAGAAAGGTCAACTGTCCATATTTGCCAGCCCAAATGTCCAGATGCAGCTGCCAGAAATGCATAATACGGCCACCCTGCTCCAGTCATATGAATCAGGACACAAAAAACAACTATTGCACCTAAACAGTAGTGAAGAAGAGAACAAAATAATTTAATAAATAAATACCTAGTTCAGCATTAAATCCAGTGAGAGCAAGACCACCAAGGCTTGCAATTCCAAACCCAGTAATCCACTCCTTTGTCGAATCACCAAAGTGTAGAGCTGTTGATTTAACTCCCACTTTCAAGTCATCTTCTTTATCCTGAATGCATAAGAATTTGGTTACATTGCTTTAATCAAAAGATTCTTGTTGAGGATACTGGGACATCAAGCAGTCTTGTCATTGTGTTCTTTTTTGCATAGTACCTAAACTGCTACTCTGCTAGAGACAAGACAACCCATCTGAACATGGTTGAAATGAAAATTACACCATGACTTTTACACACCCCATATCATTAAGCAATTAAAATGTAAGATAGAGAAGGAAATCATAAGGAACATGTCTTTCAAGAAAGGATACTGTTTTTACCTGATGAGCATAGATAGTATCATACACAAGAGTCCAACAAACTCCAGAGGCATAAAGTGGCAGCACAATAGCTGGATCCAGATTTCCTTTAACTGCTGTCCATCCTAACAGAGCCCCCCAATTAAAGGTCAACCCAAGATACGCTTGAGGCTAACCAATGTAGCAGGAGAGCACCATATAACAGCATTACATCGAAGTTAATAACAATGAAATAAGAAGAAAAATAAAATCTGCCTAAACAAATTAGAAGTAAAAAGATTCATTACCCAAAATGTAAACCTCTTCATGAGGGGATATGAAAAGACGAGCAACAAGGATGAGGCACCCAAAACACGGCTGCCAAAAGAATACGAGCAAAACAATATTTTAAAAACATGGTGAGATTTCACATTCTGTACTTTATTTTGACTTAATTATGCTTGCATATGGAATAATGATACTACGTACACATAAGTAATAAGGATGATGGCATTTGCAAGCCATTTGAAGCAAAACTACTTGAACAAAAAGGATCAATGTCTGTCCTGAACAAAAGATGTTTTGCAGGGTATATAGCAATGTTATGCCTTCTTTCTTGATAGCATTTGGCATTAAAAATATGACAATATTCTCCTTGTTTCCCACACAACAGTGTTTTATTATCAAGCGATTGAATCAATTTGGACAATGTATAAGGCCAATGCAGAAAAGGTAGCTGCTAAGTGTGAAACTAAGCAATGTAACAAAGAAGTCACCTTTAACCTTTACTTGTGTTCAGAAGTTTGATGGAGATAAGTCTTCCTCATTTTGTTCTTGTAATATTAAACGTACTTTCCTCCCATTTTTAATAGTTTAAAGGTCTACTCCAAGGAAAAATATTGGCTATTTTGGTTCAGCAACCCTATACAATGATTAATCTTATAAAAATATCAAAAGGATTTAAAGCTTTGGCAACCAGGGACACACTACCATAGTCAGGGACTTCATATGTGCTCTTTTTTCGTAACTGATAGAGTTATTACAAATTTAACAGTCTAAAGCCCCAACATAACACAGGTAGACACTAACCATAGATCTTGGTAGACAAAAGTATCACTAACCTATAATTATTCAGTTGTAGAAGAATACCAAGACCCAAAAGCAATTGAAATCCAAGGAAAGAAAGTCCTTGAAACGGTGTCAAAAGACCACTTGCTACAGGTCTCAACTTTGTACGTTCTACCTACAATATTAGATTGTACGCAAAATCATTCAGAACTTCGAATGTAAGATCATATGTGAAAAGCGGGAAAAAACTCAAAGGGAAGTATGACATCACATGCAATCATATGCTCAACAAAAAACAAAGTGTTGTTATTAAAACAAAATCACAAGGTAACAGCATAGCAATAAAAATCAAAACAAAAACGACAGCAAATCAATCTCTCCAAAATGTTATTAAGATGGATGAGAAATGTTGAGTTAGAGTAATAGTGGGCTTTGGTCATATATAGCCCTGCTTACATGGTCTACTTATTTTTGCAATTTTAACTTGGGGGCTGCTATTAGTCTCTTTGATTCATCCGGAATTGTAGTCCAAAAGTCTTATCCATCACTTAGACCCACAAATGCACAATGTAGAAAATACATTTTTCAATCAATAGAAAAATTCAATCATGGGAAGAAATTAAATTGGGAAAATGGAGAACAAGAAAAAAGAAAGGTCTAGAAATAGGAAATAAGCAGAAGAAAATAGGTAAGTATCATGCAGGTAAATTGATATTATTTAGCCATGTTTGGAATATGATAAACAAGAAAAAAAGAAGTTTTTTCAATACAAATTACATAGAATAAAGATGAATTTACAGGCCACATGAAATGTTAGATAGTGCATAGTTGGAGGGTAATGGAGGAGAGCTAGGGTTTAAAAATCCCTCCTAACTCAATTTTAGCTCCCCTCCAAGGTTTTTTTGGAGGGAAAGGGAGCTTAAATCATTTAAGTATCCTCATATATAATATAAAATAAAAGATTATAAGGATATAAAAGTAAATTAATCCAAATACTCAGTTAAAATCCCTACCCTTCTCTCCTCTCAACCAAACACACAATCAAATTAAATCCCTCCCTTCCCCTCTCCTCCCCTCCTCTCGTTGAACCAAACGGACCCTTAAAGCACTAGACTTGGCATGACTTAGCCTCAGAATAACATATCCACGTACACATTCCCCTTACCCAGTAATTTACAACAGAAAAAATAATATCTTGGTATCTATTGCCAACATAATATGCAACAACCAAGAAACGGCAATGGCAGATACCTTTTTATCAATATCCTGATCAATGAGATCATTAATAGTACATCCAGCACCTCTTAAAAGGAAAGCCCCACCTCCAAACAGAGCCAACATTTTAAAATCAGGAAGATGCCCTGGGGGTGCAGCCAAGGTGATCGACCTATGGCACGAAAAGTCAGAAATATTAAAAGCAAAAAACAAAGTTAAAAGAAGCATTGATACAAGCAGGTAAATAGCAACATCCCCTATATATATATATATATATATTCATACATGTGATAATGGTTCAATATTCTGTGGATAAATTTTTTGTTTGCAGTGAAAATGAAGCATTAGGTTCAAGAGATGAAGAAAAGGTAAAAGTAAAACAAAATAAGTTAAAACGTTACAAGAGATATGGACATTACTAAATGGAAAACTTGTTTGACAACTCCAGTTTGGTTATTTTATGGGAATGAATGAATGACTAGAATTTTGGCCTATGCTGAATATTTTAGGTGGACATAAGAGGATCTAACCAAGTACTGCATCTAATTTGGAATTGAGTAAAATTCAACTAAGAAAGTAAGAATTTATAATTGATCAGGAGAGAAAGAAGACTACTCAAGCCATAACAACTTTGTTACAATAAATAAAGTTGCCCATTTGAATTACAAAACAAATAAAAAGAAGGAGATCCACAGCATCTAAAATTTCCTCAACTCACTACCGTGTCTACTATATATTTTGAATCATTAATCAATTAGATATCAAAAAAACTGTTAACACTCTCCATTTTCTTGTCAAAGTGAAAACATTTAGCTGTAATGTAAAAAATAAATAATAATCTTACCATATACAAGGCCATAGAAGCAGCCATGTCCCAATTGGCTTATCGAGCCGAGCAAGCCGAGCATAGGGCTGAGCTGAGCTAGGCAAGTACAGGTCAATCCAAGAGATGCCCCCTCCACTACTCACCCTGCTACTACTTTTATCCTTGTTTTCCTTTGAACTCCCTCCTAGGCCCGAAGGTGATGTAGAGATGTGCATAACAAATTGGAAATTTGGGAGTGACCTAATGCTCTTAAAAATTTCAACATTAAAAGTCCCTAGGTGGGATGGCATGAATGGAGTGAGTGAAAGATTTAAACTGGGGTTTTGGGCTACACATTGTTGAGATGAAATCAAGGGATTGAAGATGGAAGGGTAAAGAGCCGTGGAGGGGCTAGAAGAAAGAAGAGACGATTTGAGAAACCTACGTGAAGCACGAGAGATCAAAGCCGCGGCCATTTTCTTAAATACAACAAGTAGCAGAGTAGTTCTGTTCTCTCTTATGCTAGTAACAACTTCAAAATCCTTAAAAGATAATTAGAGGATGAGTTCAAAATATGTAGCTAACTCCCAAGCTTTCAAACCCACAACCACAGAGGGAATTTCACTTTGCTCATAAATCTGAAAATTTACAAAAAAAAGGTAAATTATATTAGACTTTAAAGCTTCAATGACATTTTCCCAAGCAATTCATACTCTTGGATATGGAATTAAACAAACCCACACATTGGGAATTCTGAAGAAGTACATCAAAAACATTTCAAAAAAACTAACATCACAATTAATAACAAACAATTGGTGTGCAAGATATACCAAACTGAGTCCAGTGTTGTCGATGGCGGATGGCGGTTTATGGCGGAGACCCAAAAAACCGCCATAAACATATGGCGGATGGCGTAACGGCATATGGCGGACGCCATGGCGGACCAATTTTTATAAAAAATTAAAAAATATATATACTAATACACATACAAAAAACAATAAAAAAATTTAAAAAAAATCCAAAAGCCTATCAATAAATGTCAAATTGTCATAAGCAACTAAGAACCACTTCAAATTAGTCTCCATCAAATTGTCATGAGCAACTAAAAAGTAAGAACCACTTCAAATTAAGTTTAAGACATCAGTTCTGTTGGAACTGGAAGTTGCAGCAACACATGGCACCGAAGCTTGGGAGGAATTTGGTTGAGACATATTCTACAAACTAAGATTAAAATAGAACAGGAATAAAATTTAAAACAGAACAGATGCATTAAAACAGAAAAAAAAAACTAAAACAAAAAGAACAGATGCATTAAAACAATGTGTCAAAAAAAAGCATAAAAACAAATAAAACAAAAATAAAAAAATAAAACAAAGAGAGAAAAAAAAAGTGTATGCGAAGGAAAAAAAGCATGCGAATTGCGAACAGAAAAAAAAGAACCTGCGATGATGATGAGCTGCGATGCGAACGAAGCGAGAAGAGAATCAGAGACGGCTGTGAACCTGGTCGCCGTCGCAGGCGCAGCTGGTCGAGTCGCCTCCTTCGCGCCTGCTGGTGGAGACTGGAGAGAGAAGAACCAGTGAAGGGAGAAGAAGCAGTAGAGAACTGAGAAGGAAATGGAAAACAGAGGTAGAGGGAGAGAGAAGCGTGTGAGAGAGACTGAGAATTGGAGAGCGAGAGCGAGAGTGAGACGAGAGATGCGAGAAATAATTAAGGTTTTGGTTATTTAACCATTTGATTCGGGTCGGGTACTCGGGTTACGTCCCAAACCCTTGTTTTTTCTTAAATTTTTCGTACCGTCCGCCATAACCCGTCATTCCGTCACAGGCGCCACGCTCATGGCGGCCGCCATGGCGCCTCCGGCGACACACTGCCATAAATCCGATTTTTCAAGGCGGTCGTTTGGAAATCCGCCACGCCATAGCGCTATGGCGCCGCCATGGCGGTTATTTGACAACACTGACTGAGTCTTGGTCTACAATTACAATTTTACAAACCAATGATACGTAGACCTAAGAAACTAACAAAGCTTTACGAACAACGTAACTTAACTATCAGACTAAACATGTCATTAACTAATCTAACGAACAAATTCACATCAGCAACAATATGCATTCTATAACAATCACTTGCAAAAAGTAGAGATAGAACAAAGGTGATGAATTGATGATAGAATAAATAAGAATTAAGCTATAGTCTGTACAGGTTACAAAATCCTTATCCTCATATGAGCAATTCGCATGTCGAAATTAACATTATATATTTTCATATATAAAAAAAAGAATAATTCTTACCCTAAGAAGACACTAGACAGAAGAGTATAAGCACATAACGATGTTCATTAGCCGGAGCTGATCTTCGCAAAAATAAATAAAGGGTTATTTTTGGTACCCCGATCATAAATACTGCGATGAGTGTTAAGATTAATCCTTCTCATAAAATTACTGATTCCATCTTCATCCATACCTCTACAAGGGAGATGGCGACCTAGGTGTGAAGTCCCATAATTCTGGTTACTAATTGGGTTTCTACCGACTCTAAAATCCTGACTACAGTAATTACACGCAGCCTTTTCATACCCCTCCTCATCTTTACCAATTCTGGTAAAATGCTTCCACACTTCCGACGTTAATTTCCTAGGAGTCTCGCCACCTCCAACTTCCGCAAAAGGAGTTTCTGAGACAACTTCTTCATCTACATTCATCTATAAAGGGAAGGATGCAAGCTTAACTCTACATAAATATACAATGAGCTTAGATTGTGTTACTTGGTAGTTATGTGCAACTGATCAATATGAATTGAGGGAAGGATGCAATGAGAAAATTCTGAGTTTTGGGGGGTCTTATGCGTAACAACTATTTACTGGTCAAATTTACAGAAACTAAAATTAAGCAAGTCATAGCTCATAATCAGACATGATATAAAAAATATAAGAATTTTAACATAGCATTTAAAGTTTAAAGTAAACCACAGCTAACATATTGAAATAGGAAACTTACTGGACCAGCAGTCTTACGATCCAGAGTTATAGCAAAGTACATTTCATATATAATTCAATTAGACAACTTGATGTCAAACAATAGACTAGTCCAGCAACAATATGCCCCCTTTTCATATATAATTCAATTTAAATGTATTGAATAAAACAAAGTAGCAGCTGTCATAGTGTCATTGTGTATGCATATTTAAAAAAGAAAGATAAAACAAAGAAACTATAAGCAATTCTGAGCAGAGAAAATTCCAGTAAAAACCCAATTCAGGAAATTCTTCAAACACCCTAAGGGCAACACAACCTAGTGAATCATCTAAAACCCAGAAAAAAAAACACGATTCACAACCCAAAAGCAGTAAAGATTAAAGAAAATTACCTTTGGGTTTTAGATGAAAAGCAGTAAAGATTAAAGAAAATTACCTTGTGTACGATTCAGAACTTTAAGATTAAACACGATTCACAACCCAAAAACACGATTCAGTTCTTTAATTCACAGTTCTTCAACCCTCATCGCACAAACGAAGAACCCTCATCGCACTTCGCAAGTTCTGACTCAAAAATCGAAATCGAGAGGAGTCAGTGGGAATAGAGAGGAATCAGCAAGAAATCGAGTGGAAATCGAAATCGAAATCGAAATCGAGAGTGAGAGAGTAATCAAAATCGAGAGTGAGAAGAATAGAGAACCTATATTGGAAAATTCAGCGTCTAGGTTCAATATGCGAAGAATAGAAGAACCTTTAGTTGTCGTGTCTCTATAAGTGGGAATCAGGTTCAATAAGTGGGTTAGTGGGCTGACCCACTCAACTCTGGCCCTAACCCACAATAAGTTTTAAAATATGGGCCGGGGCAGAAAAAGTCCATAAAATTTGGGGGCTTAAAATATAGGGGGCTTAAACGGGTGGGCTAGTGGGGTGGGCTAGGGGGCTGGGGCGGTTTTGACAGCTCTAATAACGATGTTCATTAGCCGGAGCTGATCTTCGCAAAAATAAATAAAGGGTTTTTTTTTACCCCGATCATTTCACCATCTACCCCATCGACCCTACGAAAAGATGCAATTGCACTTCACAAAATTTAAAAAACTCGAACGTATCCTGATTTCAATTTTTTTTTGGAAATCGGATTTATGTATCTGTGAGGTAAATCCGATTTCCAAATCGGATTTATGTATCTGTGAGGTAAATCTGATTTCCACTGAAAATTTTAAAAATTTAAAAGCGGATTTATTTAAGATGGGGTAAATCCGCATTTAAAAATAACAAAGCGGATTTACCTTAAGTGGGGGTAATCCGATTTTGTTGTTTTTAAAAGAGGATTTACCTTATATGGGGGTATATCCGCTTTTAAATAACAAAAGCGGATTTACCTTATGTGGGGTAAATCCGCTTTGTTAACCTAATTAATAAATAAATAAATCCGGATTTACCTAATTAATAAATAAATAAATCAGTTAAAAAATTAGATACGAATTTCGACCGTCTTTTGGTTCTGTTTAGTGTGTAGTTCGTTAACACGTGAGGATGTTGTACGTCGAGCGAATAACTTAGGCTAAAAAATCGGTTCTCGGGCAATCTGCTCAAATTGTAATGAAACCACCGCCATTAAATCTGAAATTCCATCGTTTACTATTTTTTATTAATTTTTTTAATTTTTCATAATTTCCAAAAAATCTAAAAAAATTTGCATAAACTTATTTTGGTTTTATTAGATTTTTAGTCATGTTTTGATAATTTTTGGATTAGTTTTGACTCTTTAACGGATTTTTAGTAGCATTTTTATAGCCTTTTTTAAAAATTTAAATAAAAAACAATTATTTTTAATAACAAAATCGGATTTACCTTAGGTGGGGTAAATCCGAATTCCTTTTTTTTAGGGAAATCGGATTTATCTACCCACTAGGTAAATCCGATTTGAGAAATAACAAAGCGGGTATATCGAGGTAAATTCGCTTTGTTATTTTTAAAGTTGTATTTACCTATTAGGTACCCTCATTTGAGGTAAATCCGCTTTGTTATTTGGGCAGGGGTATTTTCGGGTATATGGGATGTGATCGGGGTATATGGGATGTGATCGGGGTACAAAAAAACCCATAAATAAATAAATAGTGTTATGGATTGGGCCACTAGAGCATTTTGCACCAATGCCCAATACCAAAGGCAAACCCATTAATCAATGGTGAAGATCAAAGACCTATATCCAATGGTTCCCATTGATCCCCGAAACCTATAAATAAGCATTCAATGCTAGCATTAAAGGTACACATTTCCCCAATTCTCAAACTTGCAACTGACTCACTAGCTGACTAGAGCGTCGGGGTGTCATTGCAGGTACCACCCCACCTCGGATCGGAGCTCAAGCTCGGGTTGACCAAGAATACCGCTACCAACTATCCCGGATCAGATCTGGTATCCAAGGTCGGATACAAGGCAGGAGATAAGGTACAGAACATTGGGGACCACAGTGGGAGCATCTTATACTCTAGTCCCTCCCCCATCTCCTTGGTCAGCGATGGCTCCCGTGTTACGTCAAAGGAACGTCTCAAGTGCTATAGTGAGACCCGATCAACAGCAGGAAACCCCCGAAGGAGTAGCAGTCACTCTGCCCGTAGCTCCGCCAATGCCACAACTCGTCTAGAGCAATGGTTCCCATACGCTCCGCCCGGAATCAACTTCCACCTCCTCCCCAGACTGTCAAGGTGCCGGTCGACGCTGTTCAACAGCTCGTCCAGCTGCTGACAAAACAGGCCGAGGCTGATCAGCAGAGGAGTCAGCGCTACTCCCAACTGGAGGCTGAAATTGCCGAGATCCGAGCTCGCGATATCCCGGATCGCTCCTCTCCTCAAAACCATCATCCCAGCAAAAGGACGTCTAGTCAAAGGCGTCACCGATCTCCGGCATGGAGGAGACACCACCACCGTTCACCGCCTCGTCGGAAAGGAAGACTAGGATCTGGAACTCCCCCAAGCCAGACACAAGACGATAGTTATTATCCTGAGGATTCCCCTCGCCGAAGTTCGTCTTTGGCATCCTCTTCTCCGAGGCGGCGTTCTATAAGCCGGGAAAGATCCCCGAGGCATGAACGTCAGCACCCTCACTCTCGAAGGTCCCCTGTTAGGCACCATAACCAACGATCTCCTCCGAGGGAGAAATCGACAGCACGGAAAGGACCCTTCACGACAAAGATCGACTACTTTCCGGTGCCAAAACACCTTGAGAAACCTCCTGAAGGTTTGAAGATGCATGATGGGACTGGTGATCCTGATCGCCATCTCGATTACTTCGATACGATGATGCAATATCGGAACATCCCAAACGAAATCAAATGTCGGATTTTTCCCCTCACTCTTGAGAAGTTGGCTTTGGACTGGTTCAGAGCCCTCAAGCCGAACTCAATATCCTCCTGGGACCAGCTAGCCAAGTTATTTTCTGCCCATTTTGCCCACTCCAAAATGAAGCCAAAATCTCAGAAGGTTTTGCAGGAAATTCGGCAAGGGGAGAACGAGTCACTCCGGGACTATATTGAGAGGTTCAATAAGGAAGCCGCTCAATTCCGGAACCTCGATGACTCTTTCCGACTTTTCTTCATGGAAGCCGGTCTTCGAGAAGGAAGTCTTTTCCAAATCGATGTCGGAGTAAATCAAACTGAGTCGCTTGCTGAGTTCCTCCAGCGATCTCAGAAGTACATCAACCACAAAGAAGGAGCGGTTGCGAGAAAGTCGGACGCCGACCCTGGAATGTCCAAGCCTCGGAATGAGAAGGAGGCCCGGAACGATAGTAAACCCAGGTCTCGCAACTGTCACCAGAATTATTCCGATCTTAACGAAACAAGAGCTAGAATCTTAGCAGAATGCATGAATGCGAAATTTAAGGAAGTCAAGTTCCCTGATCCACTCCCGCACAGTCCGGGGCAGCGATCTAACAAGTACTGTCGGTATCACCGAAGTAAAGGACATGACACCAATCGCTGCAATGCTCTGAAAGACGACATTGAGGATCTGATCAAGAAAGGGAAATTGAGTCAATACGTGGCCAAAGCACCTCGGCAGGAAGTAGAGGTTAAAGAAGAAAAGGATGACCCCAAAAAGAAGGGAAGGGCTTGTCAAGAAAGGGAGGAAAGCTTGGAAGAAGAGCGCGATTTTCAAAAGTCTAAAGGTCGGCCGGTAATGATGGTCATCTCTGGTGGATACCCCGTCAAAGCTTCAGGCAAGACTATGAAGAGAAAGTGGAAGGAGATCATGAATGCTGCTTCCACCTCGGCGGTAACCTCGACCCCAGACCGACCTCTCTTGGCATTTGTCGATCAAGACTTGCTAGATGGCAAGCCCAACAAGCATGTACCTCTTTTGATCAGGGCTGTCATGAACCCCGAAGCGGGATGAGGCCCTCTCCCAGCTTAAAAAGGCTTTGTCCGAACCACCAATTCCGACTCGGCCAAACCCGGGGGGGAACCTTATACCTGTACTTAGCAATCTCGGAAGAAGCAATTGGCGCCGTTCTCATTCGGGAAACAGGGACAGGTTAGAGTCTAGTATACTTTGTGAGCAAAGCTTTACAGGGATCAGAGGTTAGATACCAGAAAATAGAAAAATCGCCTTTGCTCTACTCATCTCGGAACGTCGCCTCTGAACTTACTTTGTCGCTCATCAGGTCGTGGTGCGGACGAATCACCCGATCCGAAAAATCTTACACCGACCTGACTTAGCAGGACAAATGATTAAATGGGCAGTAGAACTTTCTGAGTTCGGCATCAAATACGAGTCCAGGCCAGCTATGAAAGCTTAGATACTTGCCGACTTTGTCGCAGAAATGCCCTCGACCGACCCTGAAGGCGAATTGTGGACGCTCCATGTAGATGGATCTTCAAATCCAAAGGGGAACAGTGCAGGGGTAATGCTTGAAAGCCCTGCAGGCGTTATAATCGAGGTATCCCTCACTTTTGGTTTCCCAACTTCAAACAATCAGGCAGAATACGAGGCATGCATAGCAGGACTCCGACTTGCCATCGACCTCCGAGTTACTCGGCTCTCTTTGAACACCGACTTCTTGTTGGTAGTCTCGCAAATCAAAAAGCAATACGAAGCCAAAGATCTGACCTTGCAGAAGTATTTAACCTGAGTGCGGGAATTGCTTGCCTATTTCGTGTTTGCAGAGGTTAAGCACGTTCCCAGAGCGGGAAACATCAGATCGGACGTTCTTTCCAAGCTCGCCAGCACCAAAGTTCTGGGAAATCACCGATCAATAATCCAGGAAACGCTAAGCAAACCCAGCGTCCTCCCCAACCCGGAGCTCGCTTTTTCCATCAATGTTGTTGAGGAAAGCAAAGGTTGGATTTCACCAATAATGGAGTACATCAAGTCGGGGGACGAGCCTCCGGACTCCCGTGAAGCCAAATTAATCAGGAGGAAGGTCTCGTCTTTCTCCGTAATCGACGTAACACTCTACAGAAAAAGCCTCTCTGCGCCATTATTAAAATGCGTTGAAGGAGAGGAAGCAGATTATTGCTTGGCTGAGATCCACAAGGGGATCTGCGGACAACACCTTGGAGGTCGGTCTCTAGCTCGGAAAGCCTTAAGGGCAGGATATTTCTGGCCAACCATGGAAACCGATGCAAGAAACCATGTCAAAAAATGCAAGAAGTGTCAAATCCATGCCAATGTTCAAGTGGCACCTCCTGCCGAGCTCACTAGTCTCACCTCGCCATGACCTTTCGCGTGGTGGGGGATAGATCTCTTAGGGCCATTCCCAACTGCCCCCGGCCAGGTCAAGTACCTAATAGTGGTTGTGGACTACTCTACAAAATAGATTGAAGCCGAGCCTTTAGCCATTATCAGCGCAAGGAACTGCATTAAGTTCTTCAAAAGGAATATTATGACCAGATTCGGGATCCCCGAGGTAATAATCACTGATAAAGGAACCCAGTTCACTGACAAGGGCTTCAGGAAACTCATGTCCGATCTTCAGATTAAACATCGGTTCACCTCGGTAGAGCACCCCCAAACTAACGGACAGGCAGAGGCCCCTAACAAGGTACTCCTCAATGGATTGAGAAAGCGGCTTGATGAAGCCAAGGGAAAATGGGTTGAGAAACCACCTTATGTGTTGTGGGCCTACAGAACCACCCCGCGGAGTTCGACGGGGGAGACCCCTTTCCGACTCTCATACGGGAGCGAGGCTGTAATTCCTGTTGAAATCGGAGAGCTTAGTTGGAGGACTCTTCACCCAAAATCGCATGAAGAAAATGACCAGGCTCTAAAGGAGAACCTAGACCTCGTCGACGAGGTTCGAGGGCGAGCCTCTCTCAAAGAAGCATTGATCAAACCGAGGATAGCAACCCGGTACAACGCGAAAGTTGTCCCGAGGGATTTCGAATTCGGCGGCATGGTGTTCCGAAGGGCCGACGTTGACTTAAGGAATGCCGCTCAATTGGAAACTTTAAAAGGAAAAGCAATCCCAAGAACTTGGAACGCTGCCAAGCTGAAACAGTATTACAGTTAATTTACGCTTTAAAAAGCATTATGTATGCCGATGTATGAACATTTCGCATCTAAAAAGATTTTCACGACTCTTCATTATTGCCACCAATTTGAAAAATCCGGCGTTCCGAGGTTGAAGGGAGCCCCTCTGAGAGCGGTCTAACGATTACGCGCGAGACCCCTTTTTATAAAACCGGAACCCGGTGCCCAGCGTTCAATACAACCTCCGACCGAGGTCGTCGCAGACTCTTCCTTGAACGAGTTCGATCTGGGCAGAATCCCGATAAACTGTTCAAGGAGCCGCAGAGGTCTTTGGGATTTTGATCGCCAAGATCGATGGCCGAGGCTTCCATCACCCAAGACCGATGGCCGAGCCTGCCATCACCCTTAAAGACGAGTTCGATCTGGGCCGAGTCCCAGTAAACTTCCCTGAAGGCGACGCACATTACTTGAGCAAAGAAAAACGCAAGTGCAAGACATAAAATGCAACCGAGGTAAATAAAAACCGGAAATGCGAGCAGGTAAAATAAAGCAAAAGATTACAGACCACCCCGGTCAAACGTCCTCAAGTTCAAAAAGGCTTTCAAAAATTACAACGAGAAATGCCGGTTTCGCCTGGAACCCGAAACCTTGGTCAAACCAGTTCCACCCGGAACCCCGGAGTCATCTACCCCCAGTCATGGGCTAAGCGTCGGATGGGCGAGAGTAAATGATCACACGCTCCTTGGAAACGGAGTCGGTCTTGACGATCTCATCCCCCTCCACGAAATGATCAACGCTCAACATCTCTTTATCGAGAGGCAGCGCAGGGTGAATCACGGCAACTTGGGAAAGAGCTTTGTTAAAGCCTTCCCCCGCCATCCCAAGAGCCATGTCCGCTATATCGGCAGTTTCAAGCTGGGCCTTCCGAGCTTTCTCTTCAGCCTGCCTCAATTTCTCCTGGAGATCTGCAACCTGACTTTGGGGGTCGGTCCCCTCCTCTCGGGCTTTCTGTATATCGGCCTCAAGATCGGAGATTCGATTCCTCAAAGTCGTAACTAACTCCGCAGCTTCCTTCTCTTTGGTCTCAAGCTCCGTAATCCGAAGCTCGAGCTCCTTAGCCTTGTTGGAAGCAGAGTCACTCTCGTTTTCAAGATCTCCTTTCTCCTTTCGAAGATCGGAGAGGTCCTTCTGAGCCGTCGCCAGAGTGGAAGAGAGCGACTCGTATTTCCTCATTTCCTCTTCCTTCAGAGCTAGCTCTTCATCTCTCTCTTTCAGGGCCCCTGAAATGAAAAGAGTGCAAAACTAAGTTATAAATGTAAAGCGACAAAAGCAGCAAGGGAAGGAAGGGAGAGATTAAACCCTTCTTTCCTGACTCCTCAAGATTTTTCCTCAAAAAGTCATCATCAATGGGGATATTAGAATATCGGCGTCTCTTTGAGCCATATTTTTCATGACGACTTTTATTTGACACATTGGGAGACCCGCCTTGGTCTGATCGCACCCTTTTTCCCGGGGCTTGAGAGGTGGAAGCATGAGTTGAAGGGCGACCAACCTGCGCCAAGTTCGATTGACGTTTCCGATGCTGAAGGTCGCTAGTCTGATCTTCAGCACTCACAGCAGTAACGGTGTTAATTGGCACAGCTTGTATAGGCTCATCCTGCCTAGGGGTTCCCTAAGGGATCGGGGAGCATCGGAGCTGCCTTCCTGAAGGGCGGCCCTCCTTTCTGCAGCTGCCTTCAGAATGACAAACTTATCAGGAGCCATTTGATCTGCAAAGAAAAAGAAAAAGCTGAGATTATGGATACTGATCTTGAAAATAGGATAAAAGCAGAAAGCATATTTATCAGTATCCGACCCTACCAAGCGCCGGTAAAACTTTTGACCTCGAGCCCGCCTCGACAAACTTCGTGTTATCGATACCAAATTTCTCCGGATCTCTCCAAGGAATCAGATCAGCAAAGTTTGTCAGGATCGCCAAGGATTCTTGGTCTTCGCCACTTAGCCTGCTTAAGCTAACCGTGTAGGAATTTGGGGGGCGATTGAAGTGAGAAAGAGACCACCCGATGGAAAACTTAGTGGACTCTAGAGATTGTCCATCATCGCTATATTTGCCGACGTACTTCACGGCCACGTCATTCCAGGTTCAACAAAGAAGAATCTGTCTTTCCAATTTCCCTTCAGTGAGTCAGAATAGAGCATGAAAATTTTGGTGTTCCTTCTGGCCCTGAGGCTCACATGCTCCCACCGATCTTTAGACCCCTCCTCGTGCCGTCTATTTATTTCAAATAAGAAAAAGAACAAATTAACGGAGATCGGCCTCTCCAGATGAATGCACATCAGCTCAAAAGCCCGCATGAAGGCCTAGGCATTGGGGTGAATTTGGGTAGGAGCGAGGTTCAGTCTTCCCAAAACCTCTTGCTGAAAGGCGGTGAATGGAGGTCGGAGGTTCATAGTGACAATCGTCACCTTGTACATCACGAACTTGAGGGCCGGTGCCCAAACGGTGACATGCTGACCTTCTCCCATGCCTTCCGCTCTCCATATATCTCCTCTCCTCCCGGCGATTATTTTAACGATGTGGCTCATATCATCTCCGGCCTTGTACACAGATCGGATCGCCCTCAACAACTCCGACACCCAGGAATATTCCCGTCGGGTACTTAAAGGCAACAGTAGGGGGACATCGACCAAACCGACCCCGGTGCTGGGGTACTCGTCGGAATCACCTTCAGCAAGATCTTCCCCTTTGTTCCGACCTTCAGGAAGATCTCCTTCGTTGTTCCGACTTTCAGCAAAACCCTCCACTTCAACCTCAACTTCGGTCTCACTATCATCAGAGCTCCAGCGAGAGTTGGTGCTCCCTTGCTCTCCCTCATCTCCATCAGCACCGGACTCATCCGACTCAATGACCACTACGTCTTCGGAGCGGACTTCGCTCGCGCGACCTTCCTCCACCAGTTCATTGTCAGGAATCTCGGGAGAGCGCTCTTCCGCTTGGAAGCTGTTGGGAGTCGAATTAATTCCCTCGTGAACATCGGGCTCGGCCGATCTGAGGTTATCGGTGCGAGCACCTTCCGAGTCTCTAGGATCGGAAGCCATCTATTTGGCTACGTTTGGACGATTTATATCGATAACCCGACGGGTTTGTTTTGTTCTAACCAGATCGCACCTGTAGAAATGGGGGCATGCCAAGTCAAGTTTAAGCACTAAATAGTGGGTCCACAACCAAGTCTGAACCCGACCTGACGACCCCCACTCTGTATTTATGAAAACGTGCAAATAGGAATACCGGCTAAAACATAAGGCAAAAAGAAAAAGAAACAGTGGAAGCACACTAACCTTGGAAACCGGAAGCTCGACGAAGCTGAAATTGTTCGCGCGCTCTGACGACCTCAATAAACTGAAAGGCAGAGACCCTCGCCACAGTAAGTTGAACGGAAAGCTCGGAGATCAAAGCACAGAATAATGATGTTAAGGTCGGTACCCGGAGCAATTTGCAAAAACCAGTGCAAATAAGTGAGTCATTCACACATATTTATAGTGTTCCAACGGCTACGAATTGGGCCTGGGCCTAGACAAGGCGTCCAATTAATAGCACCTAGTCAGGGCACGTGAGTCGAGGCGCCATCATTACGCCACTCCCCATCGAACGACGCGCCCCATCAACAACATTGATGTCAGCGCTGGAATCAAGGTGTCGCCATAAAGAGAATACCTCGAGTCACTCGGTTTCGCGTTCTCTGACCCTCAGAAGGTCGCCGCGTATAATAGGCATCCAAATGCGAGCTCGCACAGAGCACCTTAAGCTCGGTTTTCTAAAAAGGAGTACACGGCTCGAGCCTCAAAGTACTCCGAGGCTGGGGACAAAACACTGACGGTAGTTGTTGTGAGCCCACATGGAGCTTGGATGAAGTGTTTCCTATACTTTGTTTTCTTTTAATAATTGTATATTTGTAAGACACTTTCGTTTTCGGCCATGTGGCTTTGAGTAGATGGGCTACGTCCTAGACTAGTTTTTGTGGCAAAAGGCCTTTCTTGTAATTGTGGATTTGGGCTTTATATTGTGGACCTAGGATCCAATAAGTCCATAATATAAATACCTTATCCCGTAGTGTAATTAGGGAGAACTTTTGGATGAATGAAATCATTTCCTCAATTTTGCAAAGTTGAAAGCCTAGAGAGATACCTAGTGAGAGGTGAGAGTGGCGAGTACATGCATATGAGAGGTGAGGTTCATCATGAAGTTTCTCCAATGGTTCTTGAAGAAGAGGACCTTGCTCACAACCTTGGGGCTAGGAGCGCCCAAGGCTAGTTGATCTTATCACCTTCCAAGAAGGTGTGGCGATCATTCATCTCCACATCCATCTCTAGTCTCATCCACATTTGTTCTTTCTTCTACTTTTCATGTAAGTCCATTGTGTTTGTGTTGTGTGTTCTTCATTTTCCTTGATTTGTCAAGAACACTTGTCTTGATTTTGTGTGAGAATTATTGAATTGTCAAAATTCTAGGTCCTATCCTTTTTGATCTATTCTAGATCATATCATGTGGTAATCAAAGCTAGTAGAATTTTGACAATTTTTTTTTTCTCTTCTCTCACATTTCCAAATCTTAGATCTAAAAGGAATTTGAATTTGACTTGAAATCTTGTGCAATTCCTTTGTTAATGTGTTAGATCTGAATATTTGAAGTTCAAATTCAGTTAGATCTCAAAATTTGAGTTCAAATTGATCAAAAAAAAATTCAGATCTAGATCTATTTGTTTTGGAAGAAAAGTTAGTTGCAACAGAAAAAGTGTTGCCTATTCTGTTGTTTTCTGCAACACTTTCTCCTTCTTCAACTTGAAATTCGATTTGGATTCTCAGTCAATTTCGTTTCAATTTTTTTTGTGATTCTTCATTGTTGTTACATTTGCAATCTATTACATCTTAAATTCTAGATCATATCAGTAGTATACGCCCAGCCTCGGAAGCTAGGCGTGTATTTCAGACTGACAAGACCGGTTCGGTCTCAGAGGGTACCTCAAACCCGGACAAGGCATCAAGTCGAGCTCGCCCTAGGGCAAACCGACTTGGGGGGAAACTGTTACGGATTGGGCCACTACAGCATTTTGCACTAAGGCCCAATACCAAAGGCAAACCCACTAATCAATGGTGAAGATCAAAGACCTATATCTAATGGTTCCCATTGATCTCCGAAACCTATAAATAAGCATTCAATGCTAGCATTAAAGGTACACATTTCCCTAATTTTCAAACTTGCAACTGACTCACTAGCTGACTAGAGTGTCGGAGTGTCATTGCAGGTACCACCCCACCTCGGATCGGAGCTCAGGCTCGGGTTGACCAAGAATACCACTACCAACTATCTCGGATCGGATCTGGTATCCAAGGTCGGATACAAGGTGTAACACCCATTTCTACCCGGTAAAAATATAAGTAAAATCAGAGTTTTCACAAACGAACGGATGTTACATTTATCAACTTAAAAACCATAAACAGACATAAATAAGTCTTTACTGAAAATCGGATACATAACACCCTAACTCGGATGAACCGACAAAACAACATTTCAAAACAAGTCAAACTTCTTTAACTACGCAGCGGAAATTCAATGGTTCGACTAAACAATAGTGGCAACTATGCAAGATTCATAACTCAAAATCCAACAGTAAACAACTTAAATAACATAAATAAACGTTCATCCCCCCGGGTGCTACGTATCAGAGCGACGACACCGACCCGAACTAATGAAGGTACAACGACATTCATTCGAGGTTACCTGCACGTTACCAACATCAGGGTAACATTCAAACAAAAGGGGTGGGATATCGAACTATATAATGAATCATATGAAAGACAATATATATCAGGTCAGGACATCAAATCATCATTTCACAGCAGTCAATATCATCATATCACAACGGTCAAGTCATTACGTCACAACAGTCAAAATCATTTCAATCGCATAAATATGCAACATGAATGCAGAATGCGACTCGACTCAGGGCCACCGCCCTATAATGCATGTGGTACCATAATCCAGCCAATAAATAGAGGCTTCCAACTAAAATCCATGCCAATAGAGGCAATCCAACGTGTGGAGACTAGCTCCGGGGCCACCGCCCCATATGCAAATGTTATGCATTCAACGCAACGATGAATGCATAGACAATCAATAGCTATATATTAGCACAACAACATTGCAAATCCCAACATTGGCCATAGGCCTGCAACGTGAAATCCATGCCAATAAATAGAGGCAATCCAACTGGTATAACATCATCAACTAACAACATCTGAACCAACAATTCAGCCACAACAATGGGCGCTAAGGCGCCAACAAGCAACAGCAACAACCATTGGCGCTAAGGCGCCAACATGCAACAACAACAAACAGGAACAGGCGCCTAGGGACAGGGCGCCAACAACAACAGGCAACAAAACAGGGTATGGCGCCTAAGGACAGGGCGCCTTTAACAACAACAGCAAAATAGGGTATGGCGCCTAGGGACAGGGCGCCAACAACAACAGCACAGAATTAGGGCATGGCGCCTAAGGACAGGGCGCCTCAACAACAACAGTAACAGCCACGGGCGCTAAGGGCGCCAACAACCAGTAACAACCACAGGCGCTAAGGGCGCCAGCGAGCAGAAGGGAGCTATGGGCGCAAACAACCTGCACGCACACAGCAAGAAATAACAGCAACGGCAACAACAGTACACAGGGCGCATAGGGCGCCGTTTTCAGCAACACAGGAACAACACTGGGCGCATAGGGCGCCGTTTTCAGCAACACAGGGACAACACTGGGCGCATAGGGCGCCGTTTTCAGCAACACAATCGCAGGGACATGCACAAGGCGCCAAGGGCGCCAGTTTCAGCAACAACAAAAACAGAAAACAGTGACAGGGCGCCTAGGGCGCCACTTTCAGCACCCAATTCAATTTCTCATGATCATGGCAAAATACAATAACAATTCTAGGGCATAGGAATATCAATCACACAAACATAATTATTCAACAAGGCATCCAATACATATATGATCATGCATATGACAATCATCAAACCCTAACCCCCACATAAAGTAATTCATATATCCCATTATAAGGCTTGAATCCCACCCTTACCTTAGCCTTAGAAGATCACGAACCCTAGCCTTAGAAGATCACGAAACCCTAGCCTCCTCTCTCCTCTTGGCGTCGTTCTCTCCCTCTTCTCTCCTCTTGGCCGTCGCGCCCTCTAGCTCTCTCACTCTCAAACTTTTTGTTTTTCTAATAATGAAACCCTAACCTAGTTTCCTACTATTTGTCAACTCATTTAACTTCATGGGCTTTCCCTTAGCTTATGCGACTTAATCATGGGCTTTTTCCCTAACACCTCTCCTTTACTAATCCTAACACTAATAATAGGTCCACATACATTAACATATAGTTATTCCATTATTTTCTACTAAATAATTCTTAAACAATTAGTTAAATAATTAATCAATTATTTCGGGGCGTTACAACTCTCCCCCACTTAGAATATTTTCGTCCTCGAAAATTTACCTGACTCGAACAACTCGGGATATGACTCCCGCATCTTGCTTCCCAGCTCCCACGTCATGCTTTCTCCGGCAGCTCCCAACCAGACTACCTTCACCAAAGCGATCTCCTTGCCTCTTAGAGTCTTCACCTCATGATCTTCAATTCGTACCGGCATTGTCCCTACAGTGAGATTATCCCGTACTTGCACATCACCCGCTTGAAATTCCAAATCCTTTCTCCGCTTATCATGATAACTCTTCTGTCTACTTTGCGAAGTTTTCCGCTGCTCCCGAATTAATTTCCGCGATTGTCTAGCAAACAACAAACCAGCTCCCTCCTCTTCAGGAGTAGAAAAACTTACAGACTTGCTATGACAATTAATATGGGCATGGTTATACTCTAACCAGTTCATACCTAAGATCACATCCAATCCGCTTAACGACAACCAAATTAAATCAACAACAAAGTCTCTGTCGAAAATCGACAAGGGACACTCAGAACACACAAGAGAAGTAGTCACCGACCCATTAGCTGGAGTGTCGACAACCATCTCTCCATTCATAGAAGACAACGCAAGTCCCAATCTTTCAACACAATCAGCAGCAATGAAACAAAGAGTAGCACTGGTATCAACAATATAAGATAGAGGAATATTATTAATGAAGCATGTACCTCTAATAAGTCCGCCCTCCTTAGAAGTCTCTGTCCCTACCAAAGCGAACACTCTTCCACCAGCTCGCTCCTTCTTCGGTTTCTGACACTGACTACTGATGTGTCCTCCTTCGCCACAGTTGAAACAAACCACCTCCTTATGCTCACACCCGGACACCTCATGCCCGATATTACCGCAACGGAAACACCTCGTCGCCTCAGCTTTGCACGCATGACTCTTATGACCAGCTTTGCCACATTTGAAGCACACAATACCAGCAGGAGCATCCCCCCACTAGTCCTCTTACCATCAGCGGCTTTCGGTTCACCTCTACCCGCAGGAGCATCATACGGCTTACCACGACTCTGAGACTTGCTCCTCTTCTCATTAACAATCTTATAATGAGCATTGCTATCCTCCTCGTAGATCCTGCAGCCGTCAATCAAATCAGAAAAGGCGCGGATCTTTTGATATCCAATGGCCTTCTTGATCTCTGGCCGCAACCCGTTCTCAAACTTGATGCACTTAGAGAACTCAGCAGTCGCCTCACTATAATGCGGATAAAACTTGGCTAACTCCACGAACTTAGCAGCATACTCGGTAACTGACAGGTTTCCCTGCTTCAGCTCAAGGAATTCAATCTCCTTATTGCCCCGGACATCCTCAGGGTAATACTTTCTCATAAATTCCCTACGGAACACAACCCAAGTGACCTCTTCACCTGCAGCTACCAACCTTTGACTAGTCTCTAACCACCAGTCATCAGCTTCTTCTGCCAACATATGAGTACCATAACGAACCTTCTGCGCTGGAGTGCAGTCCATCACACGGAAGATCCTCTCCATCTCCTTCATCCAAGCTAACGCTCCATCAGGGTTATACTTGCCTTTGAAGGTAGGCGGATTCTCCCTCTGAAAAGTCACCAAACTCCGAGACCCAGCATTCTCACCAACGCTCCGTTGATTCCCCAAGGCCTGTGTCATAGCCGTCATAGCAGCAGCAATAGCAGCATCATTCCTTCCAGCCATCTCAACTAATCACTTCAACATAAACAACAGTTAGAACTAATTGACAATACTTGATCGTCAATGACACAATAACTTGACAACTTGGCCGGACAGACCGAAACTGCTTTGATACCACTAATGTAACACCCATTTCTACCCGGTAAAAATATAAGTAAAATCAGAGTTTTCACAAACGAACGGATGTTACATTTATCAACTTAAAAACCATAAACAGACATAAATAAGTCTTTACTGAAAATCGGATACATAACACCCTAACTCGGATGAACCGACAAAACAACATTTCAAAACAAGTCAAACTTCTTTAACTACGCAGCGGAAATTCAATGGTTCGACTAAAATATCGTGGCAACTATGCAAGATTCATAACTCAAAATCCAACAGTAAACAACTTAAATAACATAAATAAACGTTCATCCCCCCGAATGCTACATATCAGAGCAATGACACCGACCCGAACTAATGAAGGTACAACGACATTCATTCGAGGTTACCTGCACGTTACCAACATCGGGGTAACATTCAAACAGAAGGGGTGAGATATCGAACTATATAATGAATCATATGAAAGACAATATATATCAGGTCAGGACATCAAATCATCATTTCACAGCAGTCAATATCTGTCATACCCTAATTTTGTCCGACCAATTTAAAGTTTATTAGAAAAAAATCAAAATATTGCTCGATGTGCTTTTTGAGATTTTTATCGTTCACACGTGCTATTTTGCGCTTGTTGGCGATTTGGTATTGTTTTTGCTATTATTAATTGGTTTTTTAGTAGAACTCTTTTTAAGCGAAAAAACCTTAAATCAAAAAAATCTGTTTTAACCTTAAATATTATTATTTTTGTTACACATTAAAAAATTGTTATTAGTATTTAACAATCATTATTGCTTTAGATCACAAAATTAAAATACAAAAATAGATGATACATCAATTAAAATTAAATGTAAATAGAAAAGGGGAATGCAAAACAGTAAACACAAATAAAAGAGGGGAACTGCGTGAAAACATCTTTTATTTTTGGCTAGGAGTTCCAATGCTCTTTCATCATATCCTTGGTCTTTTTCACAAAAAAAGCACCTCTGTACACCAACACTAGCCTCTGTACCACACTGCTCCATTGATGCACCATCCTGCAAACATAAAAACAGAAATAGGCAGAAGCCAGTAGCAAAATCAGAACTGTTAAAGACAAGCAACATCATAGAGGAGGAAATGAGAGAGGGACTTATGAGAGGATTCCAGCTTGCTTTAACAAAAAGACAAAACAAAAGGCCTCTATATGAGAAGCCAAGAACAGAACGTAGAGAAAAAAAAAGGGAAGGGGGATTCAGAAAGGGGGAAAATCGATTTTTTAGAGAACTAGTGAAGAGGGAAGAAACGAAACAGGGGGAGGAGGGGGAAAACCGTAGAAAAAAAGAGAGCAAGCAAAGGGGGAGAGACGACTGTGATAAAAAGAAGAAACAAAAAACAAAGAGAGAATCAAAATAGAAGGGGAGGGAGAACCGTGAGGCACTGTAACAAAAAAAGGAAAAAAGGAGATACAACATCACACGGCAACATAGAAAACAAAGGAAAAAAAATTGATTTTGAAAAAATGTGAAAAGGGGAAACACACAGAAGCAAAGGGGAGGGGAGGAAATACAGTGGGAAAATAGGAGGAGCACTCACCACCTCCTCCCTCCCTACAACCAATAACCACCGCAAGCACCACCGTCACCGCCGCTCGCGCCGTAATCAACACCAACCACCCAACAACCACCAACGGCGACCGGCGCGGTTCCCCCCTCTCCACCATCACGTCTCTCTCTCTCTCTCCACCAAACGACCACCGTCGTTCCCGACGAAAACGCCGCCGCGCCGCCGCTGTCTCACCACCTTCCGCTCGCAACAGGCACCCACAACCTTCGCCGGCCACGCCTCACCACCGGCCACGCCCCTCTCCTCTCTCCCATGGTTTCTTTCTTCCCCTCTCTCTCTCACTTTGGCTCTTTCCTCTCCTTCTCTATTTCTTTCTCTTTTTTGAAATTGCTTTTTTTTCTTCTCTGGAAGTGTGTGTGCGGCTCCTGCGTGAGTTTGATTAGGTTAGGTGTGTGGGTTGTGCTTAAAGTACCATTACCTGTTTACTGTTTTTTTATTTTATTTATTATCAGCTTCTTTTGTTTCTTGATCAACCAAACTAAAAGAATTTTTGAATATGTGGGCTTTAAACATTTTGAGTTTTGGGCTTTATTTACGAGTAAACTTTGCTAACCTCACCTCTATTATGTTACTTAAACACTCCTCTTTCAAAAAATGAATTTTCATTAATTCACCATCATAAAAAGGGAAGTTTTACTCCACTTTTTCCTTTTACTAAAAAATAAATATCTCTTTCTTGTAAAAATAAAAATAATAAAAAATATGTACGGATTGGCTGAGATGTGACGTCTTGTCGATCTCGGTTGAAGACGCCTAAGTTGTACAACTTGGTGATCTTAAACCACCCCCTTCAAAAATTAAAATCAATTAACACACAAATAATTTTCTTCCAAAAAATCAAAATCTTATTTTCAAAAACAGGGAATTAAATCGGCCGTACGGCCGGGTTAGTCATCGTTTTAGGACGAATGAACCGTACAGATCAAAAGTTCTAAAACCCCTAAATAAAAAACACCAACAAACAAACTTTTTCTAGAACTACGTAGCCTTTGATTCTCTACCAAGAGATACGTAGGAGCAGGGTCACGCCCCTGTCAAGCGCAAAAATAAATAATTTCCATTACCTTTCTTTTTTAATTCTTTTTTTTTTACAAAAAACCACAAAATATGAATAGGGGACTAAGTCGACTGTACAGTCCGGTTAGTCTGCTTTTTAGGCCACTAACGAACCGTTACGGATCAGATCCTAAAATCCCTATTTAAAATAAATAATTTCTAAGTTAAAAAAAATACAAACACATCTCTTTCATTTCAAAAATCAAAAATCTTATTTTCAAAGTAGGGGATTAAGTCGGTCGTACGGCCGGGTTAGTCATCGTTTTAGGATAAGTGAACTGTGGTCCTTCAGAGTAGGGGTGAGCATTGGGCGGGTTCGGGCGGGTTCAGGTTCAGTATCCCAAAAATGGAAGTAACCGAGTGGGCCAAATGTAGGCCCATCCCAACCCGCAGAAGATTCGGTTTGCGTCGGGTGCGGGTGGAAACGGTTTCGGTTAGGGTCGGTTGGGTCCAAACGGGTTGGGCCTATTGGGCTAGAACGTTGTTTGGATTTTTTTGCTGGGAAAAACTTGATTTTTTTAAGCCCAATACAGTTTTTTTTTGTCAAATTTGTGAATTCAATACTTAATAAAAAAATAGATTTCAATACGGCAATACCCTGTTAATCAAAAAACAATATTTCCAATCTATTTTGGCCAATGGCCCATATAAAAATAGATTTCTCAACTATATCAATACCCTGTTAATCAAAAAACAATACTTAATAAAAAAAAATAGATTTCTATTTCCAATCTATTTTGGCCAATGGCCCATATAAAAATAGATTTCTCAACTATATCAATACCCTGTTAATCAAAAAACAAAACTTAAACAAAACTATATCAATAGTTCAATACCCTGTTAATAAAAAACAAAGCTCAATCTCAATAGATTTCCATTTCCAATATTCTCAACTATACTAATAAAACTGTTTAAGTCCATATTATAAGTCTAAGTCCACAAGTCCATAATCCAAAATGTTTAAGTCCCTGTTAATCCACAAGTCCATATTATAAGTCTAAGTCCATAATCCAAAATGTTTTTAATAAAACTGTCTAAACTCTAAAGGAAGTGTTCATCAAGATGCTTCTTTTCTTGTCATATTTTACCTTCATTTCCCTACCCATGTTACTCAAAACAGAATTAGAATCAGACATGGCACTCTTAAGTTCAGTATATATTGAGGCTAACTGGTGAAATGCAGTATGAATGCTTGAATGCAAAGAAACTGAAAATACCTTAGTAGCGTCATAAAAAATCTTAAGAAACCTTATAAATGTTTGAACGGTCTGCCAATCTAAACTATTAGGGGTACCATCATTCCCAAAGTATTCACCAAAACTTACATCCTCAAATTCAAGCTTTCCAAATGCAGCTTGGAACTTATCAGCAGCCTCCAACATCATGTAAGTTGAGTTCCATCTAGTAGGAACATCAAGACATACAAGTTTTTTAGAAGTAATCCCAAGAAGCTCTATAATCTCTTTAAATTTGGCAAGTCGTTGTGGAGAGGATCTAACAAACCTAACAGCATGCCTAATTTTTGAAATTGAAGAGTCCATATCTCTTAAACCATCATTGACTACAAGGTTTAAGATGTGAGCACAACACCTCATATGGAAAAAATCACCATCTTGCACCACCCCATTCATTAACTTAAACCTTCTTTTTAAAATCCCAGCTGCCACATCATTTGAAGATGCATTGTCCATTGTAATTGTAGATAAATTTTTAAGCCCCCATTTTCTTAAAACCTCCTCAATATGCTTAGCTATTGTCTCGCCTTTATGATTGGGTACTACACTGAAACTGATGATCCTCTTTTGGTACTTCCATTCATTGTCTATGAAGTGGGCAGTGAGTGTGAGGTAATTAAGGTTCTGGACAGATGTCCAACAATCTGTTGTGAGAGCAACACGACTACAATCAGACCTAAAGAAGGATATTAACTTGGCTTTTTCCTCCAAATACAGCTGAAAACAATCTCTAGCTACTGTGTGCCTTGAAGGAACTGTGAATTGGGGCTGTAGTGCCTTAGAATAATACTTAAAACCATCCCCTTCAACTACCCTAAAGGGTTGTTCATCAACAATGATGAAAATTGCCAAAGCTTTTCTACAATACTCAACATTAAACCTTTGGCTAGTGGCTACCAATTCATTACTACCTTGGGTAAAAGTAAGCACGGCTTGGGTGGGGTCATGTGCTGCTGAATAAGCATATTTCTTACAAAAACGTTCTAGGTGAGTTTTCATGTTTGTGGTGCCGTGAACTCTACTATCACATAGATACTTCATCCCACAATAGTTACACTTAGCAGTTGGATCTAAGGCTTCACTTGCTAGTAATTTAGTGAAGTGGTCCCAAACCATGGATGTCCTACGATCACCATTAGCATTTTTCCTCCTTTTTTTGGGATTTCGAGGCGGAAGAGCGGCTGGATCAGCAGTTTGAGTTGGATTTTGAGGTGTTTGCTCTTGAGTGGGATTTTGTGTAGGAGTAGGAGTAGGTAGGGCAGCAGATTGGTTAAGAGGCTGGTCCATTACTAGAAACTAGAAATTATAACAATAACAGATACACAATCAAAACTTCACAAATAGAAATAGCAATTAGGAAATAGAAACTTCAGATTTAAAAATAGAAATACAAATTCACAATGGAACCGAATTTTGAAAAACATTTTCTAAGTAAAAAAACCCTAAGAACAACATGTCTATTACTCCAAAATAATCAATATAATTAGGAAACCAACTTCACAGAACAACTTCACAGTCAATATATACAGAAGTATGTCAACATAATATCTCTTAAAATACCAAATATTATCACAGGCAACACATGTACAAAAATAGACAAACTGATAACTAGAAAACCCTAAAAAGAGGTGGAAATAGAGAGAAACAGAATACCTTGAGTTGATTGCTTAAGAGGAGATATGTGTCTTCACTATCTTGTTTTGGCAATCCCTTTGCTCAATAGTCAATACCTCTCTGCAACATAAAAAAATATGTGAAGATCTGAAGGAAATACATAAACGTAAAACGTGAAGATGGAAAATGTAAAACGAAATACATAAACGAAATACAGAAAATCTAAAACGAAATACCTCTCTGTGAAGATCTGAAGGAGGTGGATGAGAGAGACGAGATGAACGAAGGAAGGAGTCGGATGAAGATGAATGAAGGGTTTGTAATATTTTAGGGTTTTTTTGCGATTTGAGAGATTAGAGTGGTAGAGAGACGCGAGAGCGAGAGCGAGAGAAACAGAGAGTGGAAGAGAGATTAGAGTGGTAGAGAAGAGAGATCATCGGAGACAGAGAGGGCTGAGCCTGAGCCCAGAGAGTGAAAGGCGAGAGCGAGAGAGAAACTGAGATTGGTAGAGGAGAGAGCTGCGCATCATTTTGGATTTTGGAAAATTAGGTTTAGAGCTGAGTCGCATGTCTCAGTATGTAATAACCTAGGGTAACACTATAACGGGCGGGCTCGGGTTACGCGGGTTGATTTGTACTGTACCCGTACCTGCCCGTGCATAACCATTGCAAACCACGCGTATTCCGTTTGAAACCGCCAACCCGAGCGAACCCGACCGACGATGATTTTGCTGCTCCGGTTTGGGCGGGTTCGGGCGGGTCTGCCCTCCATGCTCACTCCTACTTCAGAGCCCCAGCGCTCCTTCAGCCCCCAGCAGCCCTTCAGAGCCCCAGCGCTCCTTTAGACCCCCAGTGGTCCTTCAACACAGATCACACAGTCCTAAAACCCCTATATTAAAAAACACCAACCAACAAATATTTTCTACCAAGAACTACGTGCGATTTGATTCTCTACCAGGAGATACGTAGGACCAGAGGGCGGCCGACCTCTGTCAATTGCACTAATAAAAAACATTTTTTATTCTTTTCCTAAATAATCATTTTCTTAAATAAAATATCAATTTTCTTCTTTCTTTTTAATTCACAATAAAAGGGTAAAATAAACATTTTCAAAATTAATATTTTTTCCTACAACTAGTTAGCAGGTAACCTTCATTAGGAAGGATGTCGTGGGGTGCTAATACCTTCCCCAGCATAACCGACTCCCGAACCCTTATCTGGTCTCAAGGACCCTTATCCATTCTAAAAGGGATTTTCCAATATTTGCCCTTAAACTAAACTTTGGTGGCGGCTTCATTTTTGAACTGTTGCGTTAAAAACACACTTAGAGCAAGTGTACTCTCTCGCAGAAGTAGTATAAAAGATTATCGTGTCCACATGGATTAATTAACAAGTACCAAACTAATCAAGATTTATTATTATTTAGACGAACGAATATTTGAATTGTAATGGAACAAATAAAAAAGAAATAAATAACAATAATTAAAATACTAGATTTAATAAATAGAGAGAGGTCTAGGGTCACGATTTCACTTGCAAGCTTCGATCCCCCCTATGTCTAATCCTACCTTAATTCCCTTATTTTACTTAATTACCAATCCCTTTACTAAAACTATTAATCCGTTTGGTCATTCGCGATTAACATTCTTTTTCCTAAATTAACCCTCGTTTGGTCATGCAAGAATTTAAATTCAGGAAAAGCATAAAGAGCAAAAAGGTTGAATGATTGGAAGACTAAATTATGGTTTGGTCATGCCCTAATTATAGCCCCAATTATCCTATAGGTCTACCAACTAGTTGCAGTACGGTCGCTGATCAACTAATTGATTATAAACATGCAAAGGGTAGCTAATCCTAATCATGTGATAAAAACAATAGGACAATATTAATTAAAATAAAAACAGGAATTCAAACCAGAAATTAGAACATAAAAAGGTCTCTAATCATGCAAGATCCACCTAAGACCCTAGAAGAGGATTTAGCTATCTATAGTGTTCGAGAACAATAAAATAAAATTAGGAGTCATAAATTACAGAGATAAAAATAACAAATTTTTGATCCTAAAATTTTAGTCTCCTTTTTCTGCTCCAGAGCTCTCTCACGGTGTCAAAAACGGGTACCAAATCTTAAGGTTACCTTTCCTCTATGAACATCAATTACAACATCACCAATGGTTAAAATAATTTGCCCAAAATTTGGGACTATCTCGCTTTTCTCCAAATCAATAACCATGTGATCTTTCTCACTATCCTCACAAATGCTCCCTTTGGTAGAATCTTTTGTTTCAATATGACTCCCTTCAGTAAGAGTCTCCTCATATTTCTTGAGAGCTTCTTCCTCCAGATTATATTCCATAGAGACACCTTCATCTCTCGAAGGAATACTTTCTTTGTATTGCTTAGCTTCTTCATTTTGGGTAGACTTAGTTTGTGAAGGAGTTTCTTGGGCCTCTTGAGATAACAAAGCAATGAGAGTTGAGATTTGACCCTCCAAGCTTTCAAATTTGTTGTTCATGGCACCCTCCAATCTTTCAAATTTTTCATTTGTCTGCTGCATAAATTTGGCCAAGACCTCATTGACATCCGACTTTTCCTCCTCTTGCCTTTGCACTTGTAGTGACTCATAATTATCCCAGTGGGAGGAATAAGGAGGTGGCTCATAGTCATCCCAATAGTTTGAATAAGGTTCATAAGGAGGAGGAGAAATTTGAATCTGGCATTGAGACATATACCAATATGACTTCTCTAAATTTCTTTGTGCCTCTGCCTCTCTAATGTAGTCTCCAAGACTTTTAACCATGATTTAGACTTTTCTCTGCAAAACAATGTGAAATGCAACGGTCTCTTCGGAAAGTATTATCAGTTTTTTTTAATATTTTTTTTTAGAAAAAAAAAACAAAATTAAAACTAAAGCATAAAATAAAGTCTAAAGCAATAAAAATCTTTTTCGTTTAATATTGCAAAATTAATCCCCGGCAACGGCGCCAAAAACTTGTTGCGTTAAAAACACACTTAGAGCAAGTGTACTCTCTCGCAGAAGTAGTATAAAAGATTATCGTGTCCACTGGGATTAATTAACAAGTACCAAACTAATCAAAATTTATTATTATTTAGACGAACGAATATTTGAATTGTAATGGAACAAATAAAAAAGAAATAAATAACAATAATTAAAATACTAGATTTAATAAATAGAGAGAGGTCTAGGGTCACGGTTTCACTTGCAAGCTTCGATTCCCCCTATGTCTAATCCTACCTGAATTCCCTTATTTTACTTAATTACCAATCCCTTTACTAAAACTATTAATCCGTTTGGTCATTCACGATTAACATTCTTTTTCCTAAATTAACCCTCGTTTGGTCATGCAAGAATTTAAATTCAGGAAAAGCATAAAGAGCAAAAAGGTTGAATGATTGGAAGACTAAATTATGGTTTGGTCATGCCCTAATTATAGCCCCAATTATCCTATAGGTCCACCAACTAATTGCAGTACGGTCGCAGATCAACTAATTGATTATAAACATGCAAATGGTAGCTAATCCTAATCCTGTGATAAAAACAATAGGACAATATTAATTAAAATAAAAACAGGAATTCAAACCAGAAATTAGAACATAAAAAGGTCTCTAATCATGCAAGATCCACCTAAGACCCTAGAAGAGGATTTAGCTATCTATAGTGTTCGAGAACAATAAAATAAAATTATGAGTCATAAATTACAGAGATAAAAATAACCCGGAATAGAGAAATTTTTGATCCTAAAATTTTAGTCTCCTTTTTCTGCTCCAGAGCTCTCTCACGGTGTCAAGAACGGGTACCAAATCTTCCTCCTCCACTGTGCCGGCGCTACTGTTGTGCGTCTTCTTTTCTTTTCTTCCGCGGCCCTGTTCGGTCTCTTCCTCTTTTGCGTTTGTTCTCTCCTTTCTTTAATTATCAAAAATAATTGTTTTCTTGTTGTGCGGCTCCTGTATCCTCTCCTCCCGTTCATCTGCGGCTACTGTTCTTTTTATAATTGAAGCATAGGGTTCAATTTGTTGGGCTTGTTAATTTTCCTTCCTTTCCAATAGCTCACTGTTGGGCTTTCCTTCTTTTGGGCCCAACTTCAATCCAACTAGGCCATGAGACATGATCCGCAAGCCCTTCTCAATCTTTCAATTTCCAGCCCATATATATATATATATATATATATATATATATATATATATATATATATATATATATATATATATATATATATATATATAACTTTTAAGTGGCTCTAATTTGGATTTTTATTCTTTTTCTTATTTTCTTCTTTTCTGTAAAATAAAGAGCAAATTAAGCTAGTGATTTATATAAGTAGTATATAATTGCTCTAAAAATGACTCAAAAATATCTCTAAAAATGCACTAAATTGGAGTTTATCATGAACCTTCGAGGAATCCTCACCCGGATTTTTCGGTCGCTACAATATCATCATATCACAACGGTCAAGTCATTACGTCACAACAGTCGAAATCATTTCAATCGCATAAATATGCAACATGAACGCAGAATGTGACTCGACTCAGGGCCACCGCCCTATAATGCATGTGGTACCATAATCCAGCCAATAAATAGAGGCTTCCAACTAAAATCCATGCCAATAGAGGCAATCCAACGTGTGGAGACTAGCTCCGGGGCCACCGCCCCATATGCAAATGCTATGCATGCGACGCAACGATGAATGCATAGACAATCAATAGCTATATATTAGCACAACAACATCGTAAATCCCAACATTGGCCATAGGCCTGCAACGTGAAATCCATGCCAATAAATAGAGGCAATCCAACTGGTATAACATCATCAACTAACAACATCTGAACCAACATTTCAGCCACAACAATGGGTGCTAAGGCGCCAACAAGCAACAGCAACAACCATAGGCTCTAAGGCGCCAACATGCAACAACAACAAACAGGAACAGGCGCCTAGGGACAGGGCGCCAACAACAACAGGCAACAAAACAGGGTATGGCGCCTAAGGACAGGGCGCCTTTAACAACAGCAAAATAGGGTAAGGCGCCTAGAGACAGGGCGCCAACAACAACAGCACAGAATTAGGGCATGACGCCTAAGGACAGGGCGCCTCAACAACAACAGTAACAACCACGGGCGCTAAGGGCGCCAACAACCAGTAACAACCACAGGCGCTAAGGGCGCCAGCAAGCAACAGGGCGCTATGGGCGCCAAAAACCTGCACGCACACAGCAAGAAATAACAGCAACGGCAACAGTAGTACACAGGGCGCATAGGGTGCCGTTTTCAGCAACACAGGATCAACACTGGGCGCATAGGGCACCGTTTTCAGCAACACATGGACAACACTGGGCGCATAGGGCGCCGTTTTCAGCAACACAATCGCAGGGACATGCACAAGGCGCCAAGGGCGCCAGTTTCAGCAACAACAAAAACAGAAAACAGTGACAGGGCGCCTAGGGCGCCACTTTCAGCACCCAATTCAATTTCTCATGATCATGGCAAAATACAATAACAATTCTAGGGCATAGGAATATCAATCACACAAACTTAATTATTCAAAGGCATCCAATACATATATGATCATACATAAGACAATCATCAAACCCTAACCCCCACATAAAGTAATTCATATATCCCATTATAAGGCTTGAATCCCACCCTTACCTTAGCCTTAGAAGATCACGAACCCTAGCCTTAGAAGATCACGAAACCCTAGCCTCCTCTCTCCTCTTGGCGTCGCTCTCTCCCTCTTCTCTCCTCTTGGCCGTCGCGCCCTCTAGCTCTCTCACTCTCAAACTTTTTGTTTTTCTAATAATGAAACCCTAACCTTGTTTCCTACTATTTGTCAACTCATTTAACTTCATGGGCTTTCCCTTAGCTTATGCGACTTAATCATGGGCTTTTTCCCTAACACCTCTCCTTTACTAATCCTAACACTAATAATAGGTCCACATACACTAACATATAGTTATTCCATTATTTTCTACTAAATAATTCCTAAACAATTAGTTAAATAATTAATCAATTATTTCGGGGCGTTACACAAGGCAGGAGATAAGTTATAGAACAAATAGTAATAATAATCGGAGCTGGTCACTACTACGGCTCCTCCACCGGCATGCTTATCACTGCTAAGCCTCTGTTTCCGGCGAGCTTAGCTTAGTTCTGTTCCTCAACTGCTTGGGCTTGTACTCTACTTAACACAGGGTCCAAATAGACCTGGGCATTGTTACCTACACCTTCTTTTTCTACTTGCACCCCTCACGTTAATTTTTACTTTTCACCCAAAGCACTTCTTGAAAGCTGAATTTCTTGAACTCATATTTTTTAACCTTTCCAAAATTTAATTTCTGGAACCCATATTGTGTTTGTTCGATACCGTATCCCTGACTTGGTATCCGATCTTGAATACCAGGTCCGATCCGAGATAGTTGGTATTTGAGTTCTTGGTCAATCCGGGCTGATGCTCCAATCCGAGGTGGGGTGGTACCTGCAATGACACTCCGACGCTCAAGTCAGTGAGTGAGTCAATTACAAGTGAGAGGATTGGAAAGTGTGTACCTTCAATGCTAGCAATGAATGCATATTTATAGGTTTAGGAATCCAATGGGAGCCATTGGATTTAGGTCTTTGATCCTCACCGTTGAAAGGTGGGTTTGACTTTAGTATTGGGCCTTAGTACAAGTGCTGTAGTGGCCCAATCCATAACAGTTGCCCCCCAAGTCGGCTTGCCCTTGGGCGAGCTTGACTTGATGCTTCGCTTGGGTCAGAGGTATCCTTAGAGACCGGAACGGTCTTGCCCGTTTGCAAAACATGTCCTGTTCCGAGACTGAGCTTACACTATGGTGAGTGTGTCGCCACCAGCCCGGGTTAACTTTGAGGTTTGGACCGAGCTTAGAGTGCTCTGGGGGAGTTCACCGGTGGATGGTTGTTGTCCGAGGCGACCTTCCGAGGGTCGTATGAAGTGAAACCGAGTAACTCGAGGTCTCTTCAGAATGGCGACGCTTTGATTTCAGCGCTGTCATCAATGACATTGACGGGGCGTGTCGTTTGATATGAAGTGGCGTAATGATGGTGCCTCGATTTGCGCGCCTAGGCTAGGTGCTATGGATTGGACCTGCCGTTTAGGCCCAGGCCCAATTCGTTGTTAGTGGAACACTATAAATATGAGTGAGGGGCTCACTGGTTTGCACTGGTTTCTTGCAAACTGCTTCGAGAACCGATCTTAACGTCGTAATTTCGTGGTTAGGTGTCCGAGCTTCCCTTCTTATTTTCTGGGGCGAGAGTCTCTACGCTTCAGTTCACTCGCACGAGCAGGATCAGCTCTACCGGTCTTCCAAATTCCAAGGTTAATCTGTTTCTAGCTCTTTTTTCTTTTCGCATGTGCTTTTGCCGGCACTCCTGTTTGCACGTTTTCCATAGAACAGAGTGGGGGTCGTCATGTCGGGTTCCGACTTGGTAGTGGACCCACTATTTCGCACATAACTTGACTTGGCATGCCCCCATTTCTGCAGGTGCGATTTGACTAGAACAAAACAAACCCGCCGGGTTATTGACACAGATCGTCCAAACGTTGCCAAACTGATGGCTTCTGATCCCAGAGAATCGGAAGGGGTCCGAAACGATAACCTTAGATCGGCTGATCCCGACGTTCACGAAGGGTTTAATTCGGCTCCCAACAGCTTCCAAGCGGAAGAGCGTTCCCCCGAGGTTCCTGATAACGAAATGATGGAGGAAGATCACCCGGGCGAGGTCCGTTCCGCAGACTTGGTAATCATTGAGTCGGATGAGTCTGATACTGATGGGGAAGAACAAGGGAGCACCCACTCTCGCTGGAGCTCTGAAGACAATGAAGCTGAGGTCGAGGTCGAGGCTGGGGATTTTGCGGAAAGTCGAAATAATGAAAGGAGCTTTCATGAAGGTCGGAACAACGAAGAAGATCTTGCCTAAAGAAACTCCGACGAGTACCCCCAGCACGGGGGTTGGCATGGTCGACGTTCCCCTGTTGATGCCCTTAAGTACCCAACGGGAATACTCCTAGGTGTCAGAGTTGTTGAGGGCGATCCGATCTGAATATAAGGCCGGAGATGATATGAGCCACATCGTTAAACTAATTTCCGGGAGGAAATGACATATATGGAGGGCGGAAGGCATGGGAGAAGGTCAACATGCCGTCGTCTGGGCACCAGCCCTTAAGTTCGTGTTGTACGAGGTGACGATCGTTAATATGAACATCCGACCTTCTTTTACTGCCTTTCAGCAGGAGGTTTTGGGAAGGCTGAATCTCGCTCCTACTCAAATCCACCTTAACGCCTGGGCCTTCATACGGGCTTTCGAGCTGATGTGCATTCATTTGGAGAGGCCGGTCTCCATTAATCTGTTTTTCTTTCTATTCGAAATAAATAGACGTCACGAGGAAGGGACTAAGGATCGGTGGGAGCATGTGAGTCTCAGGGCCAGGAGGAATACCAAAGTTTTCATGCTTTACTCCGACTCTCTGAAGGGAAGTTGGAAAGATAAATTCTTCTTTGTCGAGCCCGTGAATGACGTGGCTGTGAGCTACCTGGGTAAATACAGTGATGACGGGCAATCCTTGGTGTCCACTAAGTTTCCCATTGGGTGGTCTCTTTCCCACTTTAACCGCCCTCCAAATTCTTATACGGTCAGCTTAACTAGGCTGAGCGACGAAGAACAATAATCTTTGGCGATCTTGACGAACTTTGCCGACCTGATTCCTTGGAGAGATTCGAAGAAGTTTGGTATTGATACAGTGAAGTTGGTCGAGGCGAGCTCGAAGTCGCAAGTTTTGGCTGTGCTTGGTAAGATCGGATATTAATAGATATATTTCCTGCTTTTGTTTTACTTCGAGGTCGGTATTCCTGATCTTGGTTTGTTTTTGCTTGCAGATCGAATGGCTCCTGATAAATTCGCAATTCTGCAGGCTGCTGCTGAAAGGAGGGCTGCCCTTTCGGGAGGTAGCCCCGATGCTCCTCCGGTCTTCCAGGGAACCCCGAGGCAGGACAATCCTATACCAGCTGTGCCGCTCAACGTCATTACTGCTACTGGTACTGAGGATCCAACTGGTGATCTCCATCATCGGAAACGCCAATTGGCGCAAGGAGGTGGCTCTACAAGTCATGCATCTCCTTCTCAGGCTCCGAAAAAGGGGGGAGATCAGAACAGGGGGGCCCCCAGGGTGTCGAAGAAAAGTTGTCACGGCAAAGACGGCTCAAGGAGGCGCCGATCTTCCAGTCTCCCCATTGATGACGATTTTTTGAGGAGAAACCTTGAGGAGTACCGGGTTGATCCAGTGGAGGCTGCAGCGAAGCTCTTTAGGCATCTGGCTGATGTCTCCAAAATGCAGAAAGAGGAAGCCGAAGCTCAGGTGAAAGGTGATTTTTGGGGAACCGATGTCTCCTGCCCCTGCTGTTCTTTACCACTTCATATTTTATGACTTAGTTTTGCATTCTCTTCATTTCAGGTGCCCTGAAAGAGAGGGATGATGAACGGGCTTTGAAGGAGGCGGAAAAGAAGAAATACGAGTCGCTCTCCTCCACCCTGGCGGCGGCTCAGAGGAATCTCTCCGATCTTCGGAAAGAGAAAGGAGATCTTGAGAACCAGCGGGACTATGCTTCTTCCAAAATTAAGGAGCTTGAGGCCCGAATTTTCGAGCTGGAGACCGGGGAGAAAGAGGCTGCAGAGTTGGTCATGGCTTTGAGGAATCAGATCTTCGACCTCGAAGCTGTTATTCAGAAAACTCAAGACGAGGGGCCCGATCCCCAAAGTCAAGTTGCCGGTCTCTAGGAGAAACTAATGCAGGCTGAAGAGAGAGCTCGGAAAGCTGAAATCGAGACCGTTGAGATAGCGGAGATGGCCCTTGGGATGGCAGGGGAAGGCTTTGAAAAAGCTCTTGGCCAAATCGCCTTGGTTCACCCTTCGTTTGCACTTGGCCGGGAGGTGCTCAGCGTTGACCATTCGGTGGAGGGGAACGAGATTGTCAAGATCGACTCCGCTTCGAAAGAGCGTGTGATTATTTATTCTCGCCAGTCGGATGCTTAAAGCCTAGTTGGGGGTGGAGGTTTCTGGGGTTCTCGCTGGAACCGGTCTAGTTAGGGGCTCGGGTTCCAGGTGAAATCGTCGTGTTACTTTGTAATTTTTTGAATGTCCTTTGTAACTTTTTGAATTTGAGGACCTGGTCGTATACCGACTTGCAATCTTTATGTATTTCAATCCCCGTTTTGTTAACCTCGGCCGCGTTTTATTCTGTTCGTTAAATTTATGCACTTGCGTTCTAATTCGCTCAAGTGGTGGGCGTCGCCTTCGGGGCAGTTTACCGGGACTCGGCCCAGATTGAACTCGCCCTTTAGGGTAGTGGCAACCTCGGCCAACTAGTGCGTGATGCGTGTCGCCTTCGGGGCAGTTTACCGGGACTCGGCCCAGATCGAACTCGTCCCTTAGGGTTGTGGCTGCCTCGACCAACTATATCGTCGGTGAACACCGTTCTTTTAAAGCATATGTAAATATTCTTGGTGTTTGCCACTCTTCACGTAGACGAAAAGATAATCATTGGTAAACACCGTTCTTCATATAAAAGAAAATGATAACATCGGTATACACCGCTCTTCATATAAAAGAAAATGATAATATCGGTATACACCGCTCTTCATATAATAAAATGATAACATCTGTATACACCGCTCTTCACCGAAGCGTACCTCAACTGTAGTACTTTTTTAATTTGGTGGCGTTCCAAGTCCTTGGGATCGCTTTCCCGGCCAAGGTCTCCAACTCATAGGAACCTTTACCGGATACAACTCGGTATGGTCCTTCCCAATTAGGGGCGATCTTGCCTTGCGCGGCGTTCTTTAAACCGACGTCGGCTCTTCGTAAAACTAAGTCACCGACTTCGAGATCCCTGGGGATAACTTTTGAGTTATACCGTGCTGCTACCCTCTGCTTTATTAGTGCTTCTTTAAGGGAAGCCTGGCCTCGGACCTCATCTACAAGGTTGAGGTTTTCTTTTAATGCCTGATTATTGTCCTCTGGTGACTTTGGGTGGAGGGTCCTCCAACTCAGCTCTCCGATCTCTACAGGGATTACCGCCTCCGTCCCGTACGAAAGCCGGAAAGGGGTCTCCCCCGTTGAGCTCTGCGGGGTGGTTCTGTAGGCCCACAACACATAAGGTAGTTCTTCAACCCAGTTTCCCTTAGCTTCATCGAGCCGCTTTCTCAATCCATTGAGGAGAATTTTGTTGGCGGCTTCTGCCTGTCCGTTCGTTTGCGGGTGTTCTATTGAGGTGAACCGGTGTTTAATTCGAAGATCGGACATGAGTATCTTGAAGCCTTTGTCGGTGAACTGGGTTCCGTTGTCAGTGATTACTACCTCGGGAATCCCGAATCTGGTCATGATATTCTTTTTGAAGAACTTGATGCAGTTCCTTGCGCTGATGATGGCTAGAGGCTCGGCTTCAATCCATTTTATGGAGTAATCTACCGCCACTATCAGGTACTTGATCTGACCGGGGGAAGCTGGGAATGGCTCTAAGAGATCTATTCCCCACCATGCGAAGGGCCATGGCGAGGTGAGGCTGGTGAGCTCCGTAGGAAGTGCTATGTGGATCTTGGCGTGGATTTGACACTTCCTACATTTTTTGACATAGTTTCTTGCATCAGTCTCCATGGTTGGCCAGAAATATCCTGCTCTTAAGGCCTTCCGAGCTAGAGACCGACCTCCAAGGTGCTGCCCACAGATCCCCTCGTGGATCTCGGCCAAGACGTAATCCGCTTCCCCTCCTTCAACGCACTTTAACAGTGGTGCGGATAAGCTTCTTCTGTAGAGGTTTCCATCGATTATGCAAAAAGATAAGGCCTTCCTCCTGAGGGTCTTGGCTTCGCTTGAGTCCGGAGGCTCGTCCCCCGACTTGATGTACTCCATTAACGGCGATATCCAACCTTTGCTTTCCTCAACCGCATTGACAGAAAAATTGGTCTCCGGGTTTGGGAGGATGCTTGGCTTGTTTAGCGTCTCCTGGATTATTGATCGGTGATTCCCTGGAATTTTGGTGCTGGCGAACTTGGAAAGAATGTCCGCTCTGATATTTTCTGTCCTGGGAACGTGTTTAACCTCCGTAAACACGAAATAGGAAAGCAGTTCCCGCACACGGGTTAAATACTTCTGCAAGGTCGGGTCTTTGGCTTCGTATTGCTTCCCGATTTGAGAGACTACCAACAACGAGTCCGTGTTTAAAGAAAGACTAGTAACTCGGAGGTCGACGGCAAGTCGGAGTCCTGCTATGCATGCCTCGTATTCTGCCTGGTTGTTTGAGGTAGGGAAACCAAAAGTGAGTGATACCTCGATTACAACGCCCGTCGAGCTTTCAAGCATTAACCCTGCACCACTCCCTTTTGGATTTGAGGATCCATCTACATGGAGCGTCCACAATTCGTCTTCAGGGTCGGCGGGGGCCATTTCTGTGACAAAGTCGGCCAGTATCTGAGCCTTCATGGCCGGTCTTGTTTCGTATTTGATTCCGAACTCAGAGAGTTCCACTGCCCATTTGATCATTCGTCCTGCTAAGTCAGGTCGGTGCGGGATCTACCGGATCGGATAGTTTGTCTGTACCACGACTTGATGAGCGACGAAGTAAGGCCGGAGACGGCGTGCCGAGATGAGCAAGGCAAAGGCGATTTTTTCTATTTCCAGATATCTAACTTCTGATCCCTGTAAAGCTTTGCTCACGAAGTATACTGGACTCTGACCCGTCTCTGTCTCCCTAATGAATACGGCACCAATGGCCTCTTCCGAGATGGCTAAGTACAGGTATAAGTCTTCCCCTGGGTTTGGCCGAGTTAAGATTGGTGGTTCGGTCAAAACTTTTTTGAGTTGGGAGAGGGCCTCGTCCCGCTCCGGGGTCCATTCGAATGTTGCTTCTTTCTTAAGCAGTTTAAACAAAGGGCGTGATTTGAAGGCAGCGTTGGAAATGAAACGAGATAGTGCAGCAATCATGCCGTGGAGCTTTTGGAGTTCTTTCTTGGTGGACGGGGTGCGCATCTCCGTCACAGCTTGGCACTTGTCTGGGTTGGCTTCAATGCCCCTTTCTGTGAGATAGAAACCAAGGAATTTCCCAGCCCGGACTCTGAAAGTGCATTTCTCTGGGTTCAACCTCATATTGTTTTTTCGGATTTCTGTGAAGATCTCTTCTAGGTCGGATATGTGGAGGTCCTCACCTTTGATTTTTGCGATCATGTCATCGAGGTAGACTCCCACATTACGGCCGATCTTCTTTCAGAAAACCTTGTTCATCATTCTTTGATAGGCGTCCCCCGCATTTTTCAAACCAAATGGCATGACCCGGTAACAAAAATTACCGCGGTCAGTCATGAAGGTTGTTTTCACTTGGTCGGGGGAACATCGGGATTTGGTTATACCCGGAATAGGCATCCATAAAAGATAGTAAGTGAAAACCTGAAGCATTATCGACGAGCCGATCATTGCTAGGAACAGGGAAGGCGTCCTTATGACAGGTCTTATTAAGATCGGTATAGTCAATGCACATTCGCCATTTTCCATTGTAACACCCCTTTTCTACCCGGAAAATTTTTGGCAAAAATCAGAGTTTCAAAAACATTTTTCAATACACCCACAAGGGATGCCACATTTACACCGTTAAACATCACACGCCAATAATAAAGTTTCACCATAAAAATAGTGCGACATATAGCACGTTATAACATCACCAAGCAGCGGAATAAAAATCAAGGTTCAATTAATTAATTATAACATCACCATAAAACTTCGAAAATTAAATATTAAAGACATCTAATAAAACTAGCGTTCATCCCCCCGAGTGCTACGTATCAGAGCGACGACACCGACTCAACTAGCGAAGGTAGACACGCCTTCACTCGCAATCACCTGCACGTTACCAACATAGGGGTAACATTCAAACAGAAGGGGTGAGATATCTAACATTATAATAGCACATATGATAGGCAATATGCTAGAGTTACGACAACTATATCTACCGCTTCACAACAACATCAATTTCAGATCACCAGAATCATCACCAACATCATGAGTAAGTATATGAAATGCAACCCACACCAACGGGTATATGCATGTGGTACCAATCATCACCAATAAGGGCATCATCACCTGTATGAGCATCACCATCATCACCTATAGCTCCAAGGCCGAAGCCATCATCACCAAAATAATGCATATGCAATATATGCGACACCATGAACAATGCACCAGAGACAATTAAAAACAACAGGCATTTAATTGACACAACATCACCAATATCACCAAGTGGTCATAGACCCATCACCTATCACCTGAGCCCATGAAATAGGCACATCACCTGTTACATCATCACCGATAACACCAACAACCACCGACACCAAAAACACCAATAGATTTACAACAAACAACAACGTTTATTTTACGGTGACAGCAACACCATTTTTACAGTAACAGCACATTTATTTTACAGTGACAGCAACACCATTTTTACAGCAACAGCAACATTTGGTCACTATGACAGCAACATTATTTTTGGAAAAACAGCAACATTTGGTCACTGTGACAGCAACATTATTTTTGGAAAAACAGCAACATTTGGTCACTGTGACAGCAACATTATTTTTACAGTGACAGCAACACAGCAGGAAACTGGCGCCCAACAACAGGGCGCCTAGCAGGCATCAGCAACAACAGGAGCTGGCGCCCAGCAACAGGGCGCCTAGCAGACAGCAACAACAACCAGAACCTGGCGCCCAGCAACAGGGCGCCTAGTGAAACAGCAGCACAAACAGACATGGCGCCCAGAAACAGGGCGCCTAGCACAACAACAACACAAACTGACATGGCGCCCAGGAGCAGGGCGCCTAGCACCACAACAACACAAACAGAATTGGCGCCCATGGGCAGGGCGCCTAGCACAACAGTGGCAACAACAGACTTGGCACCCAGCAACAGGGCGCCTAGCACAGCAGCAACAGCATCAGTCATGGCGCCCAGGAGCAGGGCGCCTAGAACCACGGCAACAAAACAGACTTGGCGCCCAGGAGCAGGGCGCCTCAGACAACAACAGCAACATCAGGCTTGGCGCCCAGCAACAGGGCGCCTAAGACAGCAACAACACTGGGCGCCTAGGGCGCCAGTTTCAGCAACAGGAGCAACACTGAAACACTACTGGGCGCCTAGGGCGCCTCTCCCAGCGACACAAGAAAATTCTGGCACAACACAGCAACACCCAGACACAACACAGGACACCACTGGGCGCCTAGGGCGCCCTTCACAGCAACACAGAACTACACAACACAGCACTAGGCGCCTAGGGCGCCATTTTCAGCAACCAAGACAGCAACACTGGGCACCTAGGGCGCCACTTCCAGCAACAACAAAACAGAACATCATGACTGGGCGCCTAGGGCGCCACGTTCAGCAACAAGACAAGACAAGACACAGCCACGGCGCCCAGGAGCAGGGCGCCATTTCCAGCAACCAAACACAACACCAAATCGCATCAAACACCAACCACCAAAGTTTCACTATGATCAATCAACATGAGTGCATTCAAACATCACTAAATCAACATCAACAAGATCAAAGAGGCATCATAGGTCTATCTCCCACATAACCCCCATCATACACCATACTATAACGATAGAACCCACCCTTACCTTAGGTTTGCCGAACACGAGATCCTCTTGCACGAAAACTCCAAGGAACCACAGCAACAAAGCTCCTCCCCTCTTCTCCTTGGTTCGCCTCGCCCCTCTCTTCTCTCCTCTCTTCGCAATTTCTTTCTTTCTTTTCTCCAAATGCGCTAATGACTAAACCCTAGCCAATACTCTCCTTCATGCGCATAGGCCCCTGGGCTCTTGGATCACGGGCCCCCGTCTACTACTCAGCTAATTACTAAACACCACTCCCTAATTTAAATAAAACATCATTTTATTAATTATTAAATATGACTATACTAATAAAATACCTAAATAATTTAATTAAATAAATAATTAAATTATTTGGGCGCCAGCTCCTGTTGTTGCTGTTGCCTGCTAGGCGCCCTGTTGTTGGGCGCCAGTTTCCTGCTGTGTTGCTGTCACTGTAAAAATAATGTTGCTGTCACAGTGACCAAATGTTGCTGTTTTTCCAAAAATAATGTTGCTGTCACAGTGACCAAATGTTGCTGTTTTTCCAAAAATAATGTTGCTGTCATAGTGACCAAATGTTGCTGTTGCTGTAAAAATGGTGTTGCTGTCACTGTAAAATAAATGTGCTGTTACTGTAAAAATGGTGTTGCTGTCACCGTAAAATAAACGTTGTTGTTTGTTGTAAATCTATTGGTGTTTTTGGTGTCGGTGGTTGTTGGTGTTATCGGTGATGATGTAACAGGTGATGTGCCTATTTCATGGGCTCAGGTGATAGGTGATGGGTCTATGACCACTTGGTGATATTGGTGATGTTGTGTCAATTAAATGCCTGTTGTTTTTAATTGTCTCTGGTGCATTGTTCATAGTGTCGCATATATTGCATATGCATTATTTTGGTGATGATGGCTTCGGCCTTGGAGCTATAGGTGATGATGGTGATGCTCATACAGGTGATGATGCCCTTATTGGTGATGATTGGTACCACATGCATATACCCGTTGGTGTGGGTTGCATTTCATATACTTACTCATGATGTTGGTGATGATTCTGGTGATCTGAAATTGATGTTGTTGTGAAGCAGTAGATATAGTTGTCGTAACTCTAGCATATTGCCTATCATATGTGCTATTATAATGTTAGATATCTCACCCCTTCTGTTTGAATGTTACCCCTATGTTGGTAACGTGCAGGTGATTGCGAGTGAAGGCGTGTCTACCTTCGTTAGTTGAGTCGGTGTCGTCGCTCTGATACGTAGCACTCGGGGGGGACGAACGCTAGTTTTATTAGATGTCTTTAATATTTAATTTTCGAAGTTTTATGGTGATGTTATAATTAATTAATTGAACCTTGATTTTTATTCCGCTGCTTGGTGATGTTATAACGTGCTATGTGTCGCACTGTTTTTATGGTGAAACTTTATTATTGGTGTGTGATGTTTAACGGTGTAAATGTGGCATCCCTTGTGGGTGTATTGAAAAATGTTTTTGAAACTCTGATTTTTGCCAAAAATTTTCCGGGTAGAAAAGGGGTGTTACATTAGTACAGGGTTCGAAAGCCAAGTCGTGTACTTGACTTCCTTTACAAAATCAGCTTTAATTAAATCATCTACGACCTTGGCCGTAGCAGCTGCTTCCTCCTTGCTTTGAGCTCTTTTGCGCTGGGCAACCCACTTAGCCCCGGGGTTAACTGCCAGTTGGTGATGTAACGCCCCGAATAATTAATTAATTATTTAATTGAATTGTTTAGGAAATTAAGTTGTAAGAAAATATTAGAGTAAAAATATATTTTTCGTATGTGGGCCTAATTGTTGGTGTTAGGAGTAGTAAAAATAAGGGGGTGTAAAGAAGGCCCATGAAGCCAAATCGCATAAGTGAATGAGAAAGCCCATAAGACCAAAGAAATTATAAAAAGGTGTTATTTTAGGGTTTGCTCACTTTAGTAGAAAAAAAATAAGAATTGGGAGAGAAGAGCAAGTAGGGGGCGGCGAAGAGAGCTAGGGCAAGGCCAAGGAGAGCTTCGAATTCTTCAATCCAAGGTAAGGGTGGGGTTCTAACTCTATAATCGGGTGTATGAAGGGCTTCATGTAGGGAGGTTAAGGAACCCTAGGTATTGTTGATTCTTGAAAACCCTAGTTGTAGGTATTGAGCTCTAAATGTTGATGTTGAATCCTATTGATGAGATTTGTTACCTATTGATGATGTATGCATATGTTTGTTGATGATTGAGAATCAAAAATCTGTCTTGGGCGCCCTCCTGGGCGTCATCTTGTTGTTCGCAGGTTGCTGCTGGGCGCTGGTGCGCTGGGCGCCATGGGCGCCGTTTTGATGTCTGTCGTGGTTCTGGCGCACTGGGCGCCAAGGGCGCCAATGTCTGGCTGCCTTGTTGTTGTTCTGGCGCATGGGCGCCAAGGGCGCCAATGTTGTGGCTGCCCTGTTGCTGTTGCTGTGTTGTTTCTGGCGCATGGGCGCCAAGGGCGCCAATGTTGTGGCTGCCCTGTTGCCATTGCTGTGTTGTTCTGGCGCATGGGCGCCAATGGCGTCAATGTCTGGCTGCCCTGTTGCTGTTCTGGCGCACTGGGCGCCAAGGGCGCCAATGTCTAGCTGCCCTGTTGCTGTTCTAGCGTACTGGGCGCCAAGGGTGCCAATGTCTGGCTGCCCGGTTGCTGTTCTGGCGCCTTGGGCGCCAAGGGCACCAATGGTGGCTGCCCTGTTGTTCCTGGGCGCCATGTTGGCCGCCCTGTTCTGTTGCTGGGCGCCATGGGCGCCGTGTCTGTTGTTGCTGGGCGCCATGTTGGCTGCCCTGTTCTGTTGCTGGGCGCCATGGGCGCCGTGCCTGATGTTGCTAGGCGCCATCCTGGGCGCCGTTGTCTGCTCTGTGGCACTGGGCGCCATGGGCGCCATCCCCTGATGTGCTAGGCGCGTAGGGCGCCATTTCCTGCTGTCTCATGGGCGCCAATGTGTGGCTGCCCTGAATTTTTGGAAAGGTTGTTAAAATTGGCCAATTGACATTTGTTGGTCGTTAAAGTTATTAGAAGTGGCTACTTGATAATTGTTGGTAATGTTGCCATAGTCGAATTTCCCCATTCATTGGCAATATATTCTGTTGTAGGCCTATGGCCAACGTTGTTTCCTTTTGTCGTTGGATTGCCTCTATTTATTGGCAAGGATACTATGTCATAGGCCTATGGCCAATTGTCGTTTCCTGTTGTCGTTGTTGTCGTGATGCTATGTAACCATTGTTATTGATAGTTGAGCATTTATCATCGCGTCGCATGGCATTTGCATTTTTGTCGAGGGCCGATGGCCCTGGAGCTTCGTCTCACACGTCGGCCTGGATTGGCAAATTTTAGTCGTTGATGCCTCTATTTATTGGCAGGTTTTTAGTCGGGGGCTCTGCTCCAAACGGTACCGCATGCATGTGCACAGTGTTGAGTCGCATTTCGCATTACATACCGTATTGCATATTTGAGTGGTTATGTTGTTGACTCTTGATGATTGAGATTACCCGATTGATGTGAAGTAATGTAGTTAGATGTCCTGATTCCATATATATTGTTTTTCATACCTCTTATTATATGGTTCGATATCTCACCCCTTCTGTTTGAATGTTACCCCTATGTTGGTAACGTGCAGGTAACCATGACTGAAGGCCATGTACCTTTGTTAGTTCGAGTCGGTGTCGTCGCTCTGATACGTAGCACTCGGGGGGATGGACGCACTTTATTACTACTTTATTTTGTTATTCTATTGTCTGATTTCGAGTTAAAACCCGTTTGAATCTGCTGCGTTGTAATTGCAAGTCGACTTGTTTCGTTTATTGATTCCTCCTATTTTATGTGCTATGTATCTGATGCTATAAATGACCTAGTTATGCTCGTTTGTGGATTTTAGTTGGAAAAATGTAGCATCCGTTTAATTGTTGAAATTTTTGAAACTCTGACTTTTACTATTAAATCGCCGGGTAGAAATGGGTGTTACAGGTGACAGGCGACTTCTGGGGGGATCCCGGGCATGTCCTTTGCCGACCAAGCGAAAAGGTCGGCGTGAGACTTCAGACAAAGGGCGAGCTTTGCTTTTACTTCTTCAGAGAGGTCAGATCCGATTTGGACATTTTGGGTCGGATCCTCCCCCAGTTGGATCTGTACGAACTTTCCATCAGGTTGGGGTCGCTTGATTTTCTTCTTTAGCTCCCGGGTTAGTTCGTCATCGCTTTCTTCCTCAGAGTTGTCAGGGTCGTACCTCGCATCGAGGTCTGTGATGTTGACCTCGGCAGCTCGATCGTTTCTCCTCTTTTTGGGATCTTTCTGAGCTTCTGCTTCTACTGGGGGAACCCCCTCCTCAGCGGCCTGCCTGTCTGCTTTTACGTGCAGATAGAAACATCTCTGGGCGGACTCTAGGTCGGCATCAAGGGTGATTACTTGGTTGCACAAAGAGTAGAACTTCATTTTCAGGTGAACCGTTGAGGTTACAGCCCCGAGCTTTCCCAGAGTCGGTCTTCCGATGATGCAGTTATAGACCGAAGGGCATGACAGTACTAGGAATTTGGTCTTGACCGTCCTCTCTAACGGATCTTCGCCATAGGTGACCATTAGCTCCAAATAGCCGAGTGGCTTGGTCCGGGACCCATTGAAGCCCGAAAGGTCTGATCCTCTGTAAGGGGTGAAATATTCCTCTGAGATTTGCAGTTTCCTCACAAGGTCGATAAAGATGATATCTGTCGAGCTTCCTTGGTCGACCAAGATTCTCCTTATCTCGTGGTTGGCCATGACTGCCCTGATTAAAAGAGGTATATGCTTGTTGGGCTTGCCATCTAGTAAGTCTCGGTCGCCGAATGCCAAGGGGGGTCGCTCCGGGGTTGAGCTTACTGCCGAGGTGGAAGCAGCACACATGATCTCCTTCCATTTTCTTTTCATGGTTTTGCCCGAGGCCTCGACGGGGTATCCCCCAGAGATAACCATCATTACCGGTCGGCCCTTCGACTTTCGGAAATCACGCTCATCCTCCAAGCTTTCTTCTCTTTCTTGGTGAGCTTTACCCTTCTTCTTAGGGTCAACCTTCTCTACTTTAACCTCGGCCTCTCGCCGGGGTGTTTTAGCCACGTACTGGCTCAATTTCCCTTTCTTGATCAGGTCCTCAATGTCGTCTTTCAGAGCATTGCAGCGGTTAGTATCATGTCCCTTGCTTCGGTGATACCGACAGTACTTGTTTGAGCATTGCCCTGGTCTGTGTGGGAGCGGATCGGGGAACTTAACTTCCTTAAATTCTGCGTTCATGCACTCTGCTAAGATTCTAGCTCTTGTTTCATTTAGGTCAAAATAATGCTGGTGTCGGTTGCGAGGTCTGGGTTTACTATCATTCCGGCCCTCCTTCTCGTTCCGAGGTTTGAACATTCCAGGATCGGCATCCGACTTTCTCGCAACCGCTCCTTCCTCGTGATCGATGTACTTCTGAGATCGCTGGAGGAACTCGGCAAGCGATTCGGTTTGATTTACTCCGACATCGATCTGAAAAAGGCTTCCTTCTCGAAGACTGGCTTCCATAAAGAAAAGTCGGAAAGAGTCGTCGAGGTTTTGGACCTGAGCTGCTTCCTTATTGAACCGCTCGATGTAGTCCCGGAGGGACTCGTTTTCCCCTTGCCGAATTGCTTGCAAAACTTTCCGAGATTTTGGTTTCATCATGGAGTGGGCGAAATGGGCCGAAAACAGCTTCGCCAGTTGGTCCCACGAGGATATTGAGTTCGGCTTGAGGGCTCTGAACCAGTCTAGTGCCAACTTCTCCAAGGTAAGAGGGAAAATTCGACATTTGATTTCCTCCGGGACGTTCCGATATTTCATCATTGTGTCGAAATAGTCAAGGTGACGATCTGGATCACCAGTCCCGTCATGCATCTTTAAACCTTCAGGGGGTTTTTCCAAATGTTTGGGCACCGGGAAGTAGTCGATCTTAGCTGTGAAGGGTCCTTTTCGCGCGGTCGATCTCTCCCTTGGGGGAGCTCTCTGGAAAGGGCGCCTAACCGGGGACCTCGGAGAGCGAGGGCGCCGACGTTCATGCCTCGGGGGACTTCCCCGGATTATAGAACGTCGCCTCGGGGAAGAGGATGCTAATGACGAGCTTCGGTGAGAAGAGCCCTCGGGATAATAAGTGTCGTCCCGAGTCTCGCTTGGGGGAGTTCCTGATCCTCGTCTTCCTCTTCGACTGGGTGGCGAGCGATGGTGGTGTCTCCTCCAAGCAGGAGACCGGTGACACCTTTTGCTGGACGTTCTTCTGCCGGGAGAGTAGTTTTGAGGAGAGGACCGATCCGGGATATCTCGGGCCCGGATCTCGGCCTCCAGCTGGGAGTAGCGCTGACTCCTTTGCTGGTCAGCCTCGGCCTTCCTTGTCATTAGTTGGACGAGCTGTTGAACAGCATCGACCGGTACCTAGACTGTCTGGATAGGAGGTGGAAGTTGGTTCCTGGCGGAGCTTATGGGAATCATCGCTCTGGACGAGTTGTGGCCGTGGGCCGAGCTGCGAGGGAGAGTGACCGCTACCCCTTCGGGCATTTCTTGCTGTTGATCGGGTCTAACTACTACACTGGAGACGTTCCTACGTCGTAGTTCTGTAGCCATTGCTGACCAATGAGATGGGGGAAGGACTGGAGTGTAAGATGCTCCCATTGTGGTCGCCAATGTTCGATACCGTATCCGTGACTTGGTATCCGATCTTGAATACCAGGTCCGATCCGAGATAGTTGGTATTTGAGTTCTTGGTCAATCCGGGCTGATGCTCCGATCCGAGGTGGGGTGGTACCTGCAATGACACTCCGACGCTCAAGTCAGTGAGTGAGTCAATTACAAGTGAGAGGATTGGAAAATGTGTACCTTTAATGCTAGCAATGAATGCATATTTATAGGTTTAGGAATCCAATGGGAGCCATTGGATTTAGGTCTTTGATCCTCACCGTTGAAAGGTGGGTTTGACTTTAGTATTGGGCCTTAGTACAAGTGCTGTAGTGGCCCAATCCATAACAGTGTTAGTATAGATTTTTGGAAATTGCTAAATATCTCGAGAAATTTTGTCCCAAATATATTCTCGGTTGGGTAGTAGTATCTTTCATTTTGACAACTCTTATACAATGGCAATTGGCAAAGCACCTAAGCCATTGTTGTCCGGAGCGATTCGGAACAATAGTCTCATTACAAATAGCATTACTCTAAATTTTTTAACTCTGAAAATTTTAATTTTTAAAATACAGTTTTACACCATGTGTGCATATCCAATTACCTTCCTCAAGAAAGTTGTAAATGATTTTGTGATTTTTACCTTTTATATTATTCTACCTTATCAAACAGAGTAGGAAACAATGATATTTTATAAATAATATTTATGTGGTCCTGCATGTTGGTGTGGTACCATAGTTATCAAGCCTATAATCGACCCGATCAGACCCTAACCCAGTCACACAGTCGGGTTGAGTCACTTAACAAACCAGTCACATAGTTGAACCGAATCAACATGGTACGATCTGACCGAGTTAGCATCAACCCAGTGACCCGAATCAGGTCTTGTGCATTTTTTAAAAAAAATAAAAAATAAAATTACACCATTATGGACCTTATGGACTTATAGTTATGAATTAAATTTTAAGAATGAGTCGATGAATTATGTTAATATTGCGTTGCAATTTTTTTGGAAATTTTTAAGGTATAGTAAAAAAAGGATGTCTTTGTGATATATGAATTTAGGCCAAAGTACACCGGATGTCCTTTAAGTTATTTAATTGTAACAAGTTGGTTCTTTAAGTTTTTTTTGTACCACTTAGGTCCTTTAAGTTACAAAACGTTTACACAGTTAGTCATTTTTTAATTTTTCATCCAACTCTGTTAAAAAAAGTCTATTTGGCAGTTAAGTGCTTATGTGGCAGGTCCAACATGTATTTTTAATTTGACTCATTATTATTTTATTTATTAAGTTTTTTTGGACTGAATATGTCATCTTCTACACCCGTTGTAGAAAGCATGTCAAAATAGATTCGATTCATACCCGATTCGATCTCATAATCTAGAAAACCAAAATGCATGGTTTCCAGATATGTTATTCTTTGATCATAAACTGAGAGAAGCCCCAAGAAAATTCTGTGAATGGTTCAACAATTTTTGTTTTCTTTCCGTTGGGTTTGACTCGCGCTACAAGTTGTCTGGTGTTTTATCGCTAAGATGTACTGATTTACTAATTTGTTGATTGTGCCAAACTTTCAATGTAACCGGTGTTTTGGTATTTGAAACGTTTTTTTTGATGATTTTTTGCAGGGTTTATAAAAACAAGGGTTAAATATGTTTTTGGTCCCTATAAATATAGCGAATTTTGTTTTTAGTCCCTCTAAATTTTTTTGGGCACTTTTGGTCCCTACATTATTTGCCGTTTGCACTTTTGGTCCTTGCTGTTAGTTTTCACTAATGGTGCTGACGTGGCGCTGCTTACGTATCTATTTTTTATGTGCTAACCATGACATGTCATTGCCACGTCTTTCTTCCTTGCCACATGTTTTAACAAAAAAATCCCAATTAAAACAAAACCTAAATCCCTAAGTTCCCCCCTTTCCCCTTTCTCTCTCAGGACTCCATTGAAGATTAGCGTGATAGAACAAATATGATACTCCAGTGAGTTCCAGCTTCATCAATGGAGTCGCGTGAGAGAAAGGGGAAAGGGGAAACTTAGAGATTTAGGTTTTCTTTTAATTGAGATTTTTTAAAACACATGGCAAGGCAAAAAGACATGGCAATGTCATGTCATAGCCAGCACATAAAAAATAGACATGTAAGCAAAGTCATGTCAACGTCGTTAATGAAAACTAACGGCAGAGACCAAAAGTTCAAACGGAAAATAATGTAGGAACCAAAAGTGCTCAAAAAATTTTAGGTGGACTAAAACATAATTCACTATATTTATAGGGACCAAAAACATATTTAACCCTAAAAACAATGGGTACATAATTCACATAATTCACCATTTTTGTTTTATATTTTTAATAAAAAGTAAAATACAGAAATATGAGTTAGATTAAAAAATACATATTGGACCTGCCACATGAGCGCTTAACTGCCAAATAGAGTTTTTTTTAACGGAGTTGGATGGAAAATTTAAAAAAGACTAACTGTGTAAATGTTTTGTAACTTAAAGGGCCTAAGTGGTACGAAAAAACTTAAAGAATCTACTTGTTACAATTAAATAACTTAAAGGACCTCTGGTGTAATTTAGCCATAAATTTATTGTAATGCCTATTTTTCTTATTTTTTTGTAATGTCTAGGTCACGTTGTCTATCTACTGACCCGTCAGTCCGTCCATGGTCCAATGACACAATGCTATGCCCGAGTAGATAATCAGACCGGGTTTAATCTCTATATCCTAAGCGGCTTGTCACTGCCGCGCGGGAATGCCACTTTTTTTTTTCTATTTTTGTTTCACTTTCTTTTTTGTTTTTTCCTTATCTCTACATTTACATCTTGTGGTCTTCTCCACGTAGGATGCCACGTAGGTTTCCCGCCATTTTTTCCCGTCAAAGCCCGCCATTTTCTCGCCAGTATCGCGCCGACATGTGGCCTTTCTTGGCTGTTGTTAATTCGCTGCTGCCGGCCACCAGTGTGGCACCGCCATTTGGGCTCCGTTGGCCCCCATTGATTCACTGTTGCCAATTAGGATTTCCTCTATTGCCACCTAGGATTTGGTCAGCCAGCGAGTTCAACGATCGCCGAAGAAAGAAGTGGAAGAAATCGAAGGTGGTGTCAGCGAAGAATGGGGCTGCAGCAGATCTCCTTGCATCATCAGATTTCATCGGTAAAGAGGTGAAGGTGGGACATCCGTTGCCGTCGCACACTGTTGTGCGAAAAGTAGTTTGTGCAAGTATACACAATCGCAACAAGTAATACAATGATAAGTAAAGATCGTTCCCACGGAGATTGTTGAGTTTACTTCTATATTTAAATTAGTAATTTAGCTAGTGAGAAAAACAAGTAACAAATACAAGTTGTCAACAAGTATTGTCATTGTGATTATAATAAATGTAAATAAACAAGTAAAGAAAGTTCAGGAGTAAGATAAAGTGAGTTGGACTGCTCTTTGCTAAGTAATTTCTCAGTAGTGAAGCGCTATAACGTTAGATGCTATAGCGTTAAGCGCTGTAGCGTATGGATGCGTGCCTTTCAGTCACTGTCGCCAGGGTTTTGTTACAAGACTCCTATGTCTAGGTTCTAAATAAGTTCACCCCTGTGTAATGAAGAACTTACAGCATTCACCTTATGAACTATTGCTCCCCTATGTCTAGAGTTAAGCACAAATTGTCTAAATGTCTTTAAACAACCTTTCATTCATATCAACCCTTGAGTTCTATTCGTAGACCATGTCTGTACCTACGAATCTAGTTATTTCAATTGGCCATTCCCAAAACAAGTTTGAAAGCATTAAAGAACAAGGGTTGAAACACAAAACATCATAACATTATATTGCCAATACTAAAGAGTCATTACAAAGCTTAAAACAATCCAACTACTAAGTGTTTAGCTCATGATGAGCATCATCAACATAATACAAACCAAAAAGTTCATGTTACCGAAAATGAAAAGAAGAAGCAAGGTTGCAAAAGATGCACGTAGTGGCCTCCTTCTCATGCGACGGGTTGCTGACGCTACAACGCAGCTTCACAGTGCAGGAAATGATGATCTTCTCTTGAAAAATAAAAGCTTGAAGTGGAGGATCAATGGAGGAGAAGGGTGTCAAGTTTTCCTCTCCAAAAACTCTCCTTATTTCGAATTCTATGTTATCTGGAAGAAGAAGTGAGATAGATATTATCTACATATCATAAAGTGGCTTTACAAAAAGGGCAATGATGAAACTCATCACCAACTATCACTTAAGCTTCAATTAAAATACGCCAAGTGTCATTTTGAACCCACTTGGAGGCTTCCATGTCAGGCTGAGCAAAAGAGGATTAGCATGATGACTCATCAAGTAGCAAGTGGCTTCATAAATATCCAGCTGTCCCACCGCCATATAGCGCTATAGCGCTTACCGCTGCAGCACTTAGCAGAAGCATTAAAATACTCACAAATGCACCAAATGTGTCAAACGTTAACAAATTAGTTCCTAACCCTTCTTTCCTCTAAATAACTAATATTTACATAATAAAGCACGAATATTACTTGAGAACTTGTGTTGATTTAAGTGATAAGAGCATAAATAACACATCTAAATATGAGTCATCACACACGTGGCTGTTTTTTTCACGTTGTTTGTTTTTTTTGGGCATGCTTGGTCTTCTCCTTTCTTAATTCTGGTCTTTTTGTCACGTGTAACTGTTTCCCGGCCTTTCTTCCACTCATCCTCTTCCTTCTCTCTATACTCTTCCATTCCTCTTCTGTTCTCAATTCGGAATTTTCACTGTTGACTGCAAAATCTCTACTTCCCAACGTTCATTTGTGTGCTTCTCCAAGCTAACCTTCTGCCTGCCGTTTATTTGTAATCATGGCTTCCCTTTTTTGATACTCATGGTCTTTATAATCTCCACCGTCACTGCATTTTCCTCATCGCTGGCCTTTTTGTGTTCTGCCCGGTGTGTATTTCGTTTCCCCTTCCTTCCTTTTCTCTTTCTTTCCCGTTTGTTATTTCAAGCAATTTCTAATTTTTTTTTTCTGTTTCTCACAGCCAAATCCTTCCAATTCCCTCTTCTTTTGTGTTCTGGTGTTACAAAAGGTATCCTTCTTTTACTCTTCCTGCATTTTGTTGCTTTTTACTTTTAGGGTTAAATATGTTTTTAGTCCCTACAAAATCGGCTCATTCTAAGTTTAGTCCCTATATTAACGAAATAGGCGTTTTGGTCCCTACATTTTTTTCCGTTTTCATTAATAGTCCCTGTCGTTAAATCCATCTGATTAGGATTTTTTTATTTAGGGTAAAATATGTTTTTGGTCTCTACAAAATTGGGTCATTCTAAGTTTAGTCCCTACATTAACGAAATAGGTGTTTTGGTCCCTATCTTTTTAACAGCCACGTCACATTTCTGTTGACTGATCAGATGGATTTAACGACAGGGACTATTAATGAAAACGGAAAAAAAATGTAGGGACCAAAACGCCTATTTCGTTAATGTAGAAACTAAAGACGAAAACCCAAATTTTATAGGGACCAAAAACATATTTAACCCTTACTTTTACTCACTCTTCTGGTTTTTCCTTGCCTTCCATTTTCTGAAATTTCTCTGCTTTTGGTTTTTGGTTTATGGGTGATGAGCGTTTATTTCCTCTTGTTTACTTATCTGTATTATATCTTCTTCTTTTTCATGTCTTATTACTCTAATTTAGTGGTTTTGGTTACTTGGATTTTCCAACATTTTGTATTGCTATTAGCATAATGTACTTTTGGCTTGCATTGTTTGTTTGCGTTTTTTATTTGTCCCTCTCATGATTTAGTGGTTTTAGTTATGGGGTACTTTTAGCTTCCCTGCTTTGTTATTTAGTTTTCCTTTCGTTTTGTCCAGGTCATTTCCTTTGTTGCCGCTCTCATTTGGTGCTCTCCATTTTGAAAGGTATGTTTCTTTTTTTTTTGACAAAGGAAAACTTATATTTCATTCATAATCAAAGGAAAGATACAAGCCGGACTACAATCAAAAATTTGAATGCTAGCGAAATCCCTTGATGCCCAAGCCAAGGAATGAGCAACAATGTTAGCTTGCCTCCGGATAAAACTAACCGTATAGTTTTGTGATAACGATAATAGGTTCCTACATGAACTTAAAATAGAGCCAAATTCGGTAACAGAATGACACACTCCTCGGATACCATCAACCACTGACTTACAATCCAGCTCAATGGTAACTCTCTGGATATGTAATTCTTGAAGCCATTTGACTGCCGTTAATAGTCCCAAAGCCTCAGCCTCCTGTGGTGGTGGGGAACCATAAAACCACACCGTCTTTTCCTTAACGAAAAGGCCCTGATAGTCCCGAATGCACAGACCAATTCCAAACCTGTTGTCATCAAATAAAGCTGCATCAACATTGCATTTTACAGTGCCTTCTGCTGGACGCACCCAATGGTTATCAGCTGTAACGGTGCCTGCAAATGCTGTTGTTGCTGTTAAAACAGGTGCAGCGTTGCTGCTGCTGTTACTGGCAGCGGCTGCTGCTGTTGCTGTTGCAGAAGCATTTGCTGTTACTGTTGCTGGTGCTGCTGCTGTTGCTGGTAGGTGCTGCTGCTGATGTTGCTGTTGCTGTCGCTGTTGCTGTCACTGTTGCTGTTGCTGTTGCTGGTGCTGTTGCTGATGTTGCTGTTGCTGCTGGTGTTGCTGTCCTTGCGCTGTATTGGGCTTTCTCGCCTGATTCCAATGATGTAAATACTCCATTGCACTCAAAACGGCGAACCGGATTGGTTGGGAAATATTCTGCCATATTTTGTCATTTCTCCTCTTCCACAAGCACCAAATTATCATAGCCACGCGTCTTTTCACCAACTCGGAAACAGATGATAAAATATTGAAAATAGTTGTCTTGAAATCCTCCGTTCCGGCATTAAGAAATTGTTGAATAGTGGGCCAAAACCCGGATTGCCTCCAAACCGCCTCCGCTTGTGGGCACCCGAAGAAACAATGCCAGTCTGATTCCTCACTTTGCTCACACCAAGGACACTCACCCGGACAATTCACATGTTGCCTATGAAGATTGGATCGACTAGGAAGAACCCCCCTAGCGCAACGCCAAAGATGAATCTTGACTTTTTGAGGGACTTTCAACTTCCATATTAAGCTCCAATTCCCTGAAATCCGATAGGCTGAATTATCCACCAGCTCATTCATATACACATAGTAAACCGAACGAATAGAATAACACCATCTCTACTCTTGTTCCACACCAACCGATCCTCCCCCTCTCTCCCATGAAGCACCATGCATTTGATTCGCCCTCTATCCTCCTCATTGAACAATTGGTCTATTAAAGCATTATTCCACTCCCCTCCATTTGCATCAAAAAGATTTGCTACCCGCATATCCTCCCAACCCGCCACCACACTAGAAGTAACAAAGGCGCTATTGCCTCCTTTTATCCATGGATGATGCCAAATATTAATAGAAGTACCGTCCCCAACTTTCCATCAAGCTCCAAAATTGACTAATACCTGTGAAGTGTGGATACTACGCCAAACATAGCTGGGATTATGGCCCAAGCGAGCCCCCATAAAATCCCCCTTAGGGAAATATTTAGCTTTGAAGACACGTGTTACAATAGCATCCGGGTTGTTGCACATGCGCCAACCTTGCTTCCCTAGCATAGCCAGATTGAATCCATGGAAATGTCGGAATCCCAATCCTCCATACTCTTTGCGCATCGCCAATCTATGCCAACTCAACCAGTTAATTCCTCTTCTTGCACCTCTATTCGAGCCCCACCAAAATGAATTAATCATCCTCTCCATTTCCTCACTTAGAGAAGTAGGAATTAGAAAGGTACTCATACAGTAAGTCGGTATTGCTTGCGCAACCGGTTTGACCAAAACCTCTCTACCAGCTTTAGATAAATGGCGCCCTGACCATTGTCTAACTCTGCTCCATACTCTATCTCGTAAATAGCCAAACATCTGCTTCTTACTCCTCCCGATCATAGACGGCAATCCAAGATACTTACCCGTACCCAAACACTCCGTAACCCCCAAAATGTCAACCACCTAAGCTCTGACAGTGTTCTGCGTGTTACGGCTAAAGTATATCTCGGACTTCTGTAAGTTGATAGCCTGTCCTGAAGCTCTCTCATAAGTAACCAATATATTCTTCAGCCTAGCTAGTAGCTTCAGTCACGTCTGCCCTGCAAAAAAGAAAGCAATCATCTGCGAAAAGCAAATGTGTTAGAATAGGAGCTCCACGGCACAAAGCATTGAGAACGTTGAGAATGCTCACGATCTATGGAATGAATTGAAGACTCGCTTCTCGAAAGGGGATGCATTTCGCATGTCTGACCTAATGCAAGAAATCCATTCAATCAAGCAAGGTGAAAGGAACATCAGGAACTATTGATCAGTGCATTTTAATGCACTCTTTATAGCTTTGCACTTGGTATTTTTGATTGTGTTCTGTGTCTAATATTTAAGTCTTAGCGCGTTTCTAGATTTTGGGTCTTATTTGAGCAATATAGTAATTTCACGATTAATTCTTGTTTTATTGCATATTGACCCCTATCTACTCTGAAGGTCATAACTTTGTCTGCGGTTATCCGATTGAGGCGTGCGAGCATGCGTTGGAAAGCTAAGGAACAGAGCTACAATTCTTCTGTTGAGCTCGAAACCCAGTTCTGATGTATTGAAGGCGAAAACTGCGAATTACCGAAGCAGTACTGTGTATTACGGGTTTTGGGCCGAATATTAATTTGTTAACGGGCTTTTATCTAGTTACCCATTTAGGGATTTAGGTTTTCGTTTTTAGTCTTATAAGATACACTTTTCAGAGTCGACTTGACTCACTTACGCATTCCTACTTTCAACTTTACGTTTTGTGCCCTAACCTCCATGGAAGCTTAATGCCCTAGATCAATCTATTGGTGAAGGGTGTTGCTGTAAGGATTTTGAGGTTCAGTGCTTAATATTTATTTCGTTTTTATGGTTTTAATTCTTTCTCTATCAAATTCATCTCTGTAATTCTTGCTGCAAATTCGGTTTGTGTTTTGCTTAATTACTCAAACTCTATGATTTGCTTATGTGATTCGTTTTATGATTCGGTTTTGCTTAATCACTTAATCATGATTCTGTTTTGCAACTTTCATTATACAAACTATTTTATCGCTTGTTTAATTTAGTTTGGATAGAAATTGATAGAGTCTATGGCGCTTGTTTATAGGATTGATAGAATTCAGTTATGATGTTAATTGTGATACTGGCACTTGTTCGCTATCATGATTGATTGAACACATTGTTTTGACGCTTGCTTTAAAACGGTGCGAATTCGTATGAACTGATTAACGCTTGTTTAGTTAGTTTATGATCAATCAAGAATTATCAAACTATGCACGAATCTTTATTTTAGAACCGATGATAAATCCAAGAAACGCATCCGAAACCAATGGATTGATTGTCTCTCTAAATTGTTGAACTCCCTTAAACACAAATTGTTTTCTTCAAAACCCATTTTTATTGTTTATTTTGGTTCCTGATTTTGGTAATTTCTGTATTTAGAGGTCCTCGAGAGACGACCAAGGTCTCTTACCTTGATACTATATTTACCTTTTTTTTAATTATTTTGACCCGCGTACGACCGCTGATCAACTATTACACAGATCTTAAGGTAATTTGGGAAGATCTTGAGACATTAAGGCCTATCAATGCCTGCGTGTGTGGAGTAGTGGATGACAACATCAAGAAACAGCGTGAAGCAGAGTATGTAATATGCTACCTAAAGGGATTGAATGATCAATACAATACGGTAAGGACTCAAATCATGATGATGGGGCCTCTTCCCGGAATCAACAAGGTATTCTCTTTAACTTTGCAACAAGAAAGGAAATTGAATGGAAATGCCATCAGCGAAGCTTCCAAGATCACATTGGTTGCTAATACCACTTCCAATCAAGGCTTTCAAGGAAGGGAAATGGAAATTCTCGTGGTAGAGGACGTGGAAAATTCCCAGGAAGAACTCAAGGCAACAACTCTGGAAAGGTATGCAGTCATTGTGGAAAGCAGGGTCATACTGTGGAGGTCTGCTATTTCAAACATGGTTTCCCTCCTGGATTCAAGTTTCGCGATAAGGAGAATGCTACCAATAATGTTGCTAGTGACGCCAACAACAATCAAGAAGAAACTGCTGCCAACCATACCAGTGAGTCATCAGTAAGCATAACACCAGAGATGTATCAGAAACTCATGGCAATCTTGAACAAGAATGGTGAGGGAGGAGTCAGTAAAACACATCACATCATTGCATCTAATATGACTCAAGATGCATCAGGTAACATCACTTACACTATATGGATAGTTGACACAGGAGCAACTGATCACATTTGCAATAACCTGTCTTTATACTATTCATATCATGAAATTAAACCTGTTAGCATTAGGATGCCTAATGGAACAAAAACCTATGCTAAATTTGCAGGCACTATTATGTTCAATTCTGATTTAATATTGCATAATGTTCTGTATGTTCCTGAATTTGGTTTCAACTTGATATCTGGATACAAGTTATCTCACTTTCTAAAATGCAAAATAATAATTGATGATGATGATTACACTATACAGGAAAAGCCTACATTGAGGACGATTGAGCACGCTAGAGCCTTTCACTCTCTTTATGTTCTAGATCAAGATTCAAAGTGCTTGTCTGATTTTATTGAAAACAATAGCTCTATTTCAATTTCTTACTTGAATTTGTCTGACAGTCAGCAATGTTATCATACAATATCTAAAGATTTTGCTCTATGGCATCATAGACTAGGTCACCCCTCTCCCAATGTTCTTAAAAATGTTTGTAGTTCATTTCCATATGTACAATTTGTTGCTAATAAAGTTTGTGATTCATGTCATTTTGCAAAGCAATACAAACTCCCTTTCCCCATTAGTGATTCTGTGACTAAAAATGCTTTTGAACTAATCCACATGGACATTTGGGGCCCTTTTTCCACCCCATCTGTCCATGGTCATTTGTATTTTCTTATAATTGTAGATGACTACACTAGACACACATGGCTGTTTCTCATGAAAAACAAGTCTGAGACAAGAGATTTGATCAACAATTTCATCAAGCTAGTTCAAAATCAGTTTGCAGTCACAATAAAAGGAATTAGAACAGATAATGGGAAAGATTTCATGATGACAGAGTTTTATCAACAAGAAGGCATCATCCACCAAACCACTTGTGTTGAAACTCCTCAGCAAAATGCTGTGGCAGAGAGGAAGCACAGACACATCCTCAACATGACAAGAGCCTTGATGTTTCAATCTCACTTGCCCAAGGTTTTCTGGTCTTATGCTGTTGTCCACAGTGTTCATTTAATAAACAGACTACCCACCGCAGTATTGGAAAACAAGTCACCGTATGAGATGTTATACAACAAGGTTCCTGATCTTCAACATTTAAGAGTATTTGGATGTTTGAGCTTTGCCTCCACTGTCCTACAAGGAAGAGGGAAGTTAGACCCAAGAGCCAAAAAAGGGTGTTTTTCTTGGATATAAACCAGGAACAAAAGGCTACATTGTGATGGATTTAAGGAGCAGAGAAATCCTTGTGTCAAGGAATGTTCTCTTCTATGAAGATACATTCCCCTACATTGCTTTCCAACAGCACAAAAACCAACCAAAACCTACTCTCAACTCCTATGACCTGATTACTTTTGATCCCGATAGCCCTGCTGGTGATAGTACAGCCAATGACCCAATTCTTCCCACAAATGAAACTCACATGCCTACACTACTCTCCCTATCACTGAGATACAAACACCAGACACTTTCCTTCCTTCCTCACCTGATAATACAATTGACAGTGAGTCTGACATTGAACCAGACCTTCCTGCTGCTGTAGTTCCTGACAACCAAAACTGCATTGCCACTAGTAAGCCAACTAGAACGATTCGTCCACCTATCAGGTTCAGTGACTTCATTTGCAATGCGAATGTGACTGATCAAAAGTGTCCCTATCCTATTAGTTCTGTTTTTAGCTATGACAAGCTTAAACACTCATATAAAAGCTTTGCTCTTTCCATTGACTCCACTAATGAACCTTCTACATATAAACAGGCTGTTAAATGCAAGGATTGGATTCAAGCCAGGAACTCTGAATTGGCAGCCCTTGAGCAGAATAACACTTGGGAATTAACTTCTCTACCTTCTGGTAAAAGAACCATAGGTTGCAAATGGGTCTACAAAACAAAATATAGAGCTGATGGGTCATTAGAGAGATATAAGGCAAGACTAGTTGCCAAAGGATACACTCAAACCGAAGGAATAGACTACCTAGATACATTCTCACCAGTTGCAAAAATGACAACTGTGAGGCTATTACTTGCCATTGCAGCTAGTCAATCGTGGCATCTTCAACAATTAGATGTGAATAATGCTTTCCTTCATTGAGAGCTTGATGAAGAAGTGTATATGGAGGTCCCTCAGGGATACAACAAGGCTCACAATGGTCAGGTTTGTAAACTTCTTAAATCTATTTATGGTTTAAAACAAGCTAGCAGACAATGGTATGCCAAGTTGTCTAGCTTCTTGACCACATTGGGATACAAACAATCTCCATCTGACCATTCTCTCTTTACAAAGCTTGTTAATGGAAATATCACTGCCTTGTTGATTTATGTTGATGATTTGATTCTGACTGGGCTTGATATTGATGGGCTTGATATTGATGAGATTAATCATGTCAAACAAAAATTAGATAATGTCTTTAAGATTAAAGATCTGGGAACTCTTAGATATTTCCTTGGCATTAAGGTTGCAAGAAACACTAGTGGGATCACTATTTGTCAGAAGAAGTACGCAATGGATCTGCTTGCTGAAACATGGCTCTTAGGATGCAAACCAGTTGCTACACCTATGGTAAAATCACATAATCTTGACACTATAGAAGACTCTGTAGCCACTGATGTTACCAGCTATCGTAGGTTGATTGGTAAGCTTCTGTACCTCACCACAACTAGGCCTGACCTCAGCTTCTCTGTACAACAATTGAGTCAATACATGGCTGCACCCACTGTCATGCATTTGAAGGCTGCTCATCGTGTTCTAAGGTACATCAAAAAGGCACCTGGCCAAGGGTTGTACTTCCCTGCATCTTCCACATTACAGTTAAAGGCCTTTAGTGACTCTTACTGGGCTACATGTATCACTACTAGAAGATCAGTTATTGGTTTCTGTGTGTTTATTGGGGATTCTCTCATTTCATGGAAGTCTAAGAAGCAATCAACAGTCTCAAGATCTTCCACTGAAGCAGAATATCGTGCGTTGGCTGCTAGTGTTTGTGAATTGCAGTGGCTAACCTATCTTCTGCAGGACTTATCTCTCCAATTCATTACCCCTGCTCTCTTGTATTGTGACAGTAAATCAGCAATGCACATTGCTGCTAATTCAAGCTTCCACGAACGCACTAAACATATTGATATAGACTGCCATGTAGTAAGAGAGAAGCTTCAAGCTCACCTTTTTCACTTGCTGCCTGTTCCCTCATCTGCTCAACTAGCTGACATCTTAACTAAGGCTCTTGAACCTCAGACTTTTACCACTTTACTGGACAAGCTTGGAGTGATCAATATATACCCTCCAGCTTGAAGGGGGGTATTAGAATATACCTTATATGAGTAGAAGGATATTGTTGTAATTTTACAGTCAATTGAGTTTGTTACTTAAGTTTGTTAATTAGGTTTGTATTTGTTAATTAGGTTTGTAAGTTTGTTACTGGGATTGAGCAGAGGCTCACCCATATATACCAAATGTAAATCACAATTCATTTCAATACTATGAAATCATCTTTTGATACCAAGAAAGAATTCTTTTAACTTTGCAGTGAACCACCAATTCTTTCAATTAACGCATTACTTCTGCTCAGGTTCTAGGCGTGTAGCTTCTATTGTGTTTCCTTATAGTTTAAACATCCTGCTCACATTGTTCAATTAAGTGTGTACTCGTTCAAGATTGTGAAGATAAAGTTTAAAAGTTTTAGAACTTAGGCTATATATATACTTACATGGAAAGGCTATATACTTGCAATGTTTTGATGTAATCACTACTTGTTTCTCATTATAACTGTTGCTGACTGAACACATGGGTTTAGCATCCTTGTGAGTTTTTAGTTAGTGGATTTTATTTTCTTCTCTAATTGAATTATATGTTTCATGAATGATCAGAGCACCCATGGATCACAAGATTGTTGGGCAGTTTGGTAGTGACACTGGTTCATCACTAGCTGCTTTACAAAAAAGGACTGCAACAACTAGTACTAGCATCTGTAGCAGCTGTTTTGTGTGCACAGCCATGGCTTAATTTGTTTATTTTTTTCAGTTTGTAATGATGATGATGATATTTAAAGGGAGGAAGGTCAAAAGGATTTGAGTTTCTTGTGTGGAATGATCAAATTATACACGGTTTTGTGTTAAATTTATTATCATGTATTTGTAGTTTATTGTTTATAACAACAGTTATTGTCTCTAACCAATTGTTTAAGTTTTATTATAGATTGAATTGGTCAGATGTCGACAGAATTTTGTACTTCTGTCTGTGTGTAATTTAGCAGGGAGAATAGATCAAAATTCGTATATCCAGGGTGTATGTAGGGAGATTAAACCAAAATTTGAAAAAAAAAACTTTTAAAGTCAGGCGGATTTAAACCTGACTTAAAAAAAAAATTTTAAAGTCAGGCGAAATAATGTATGACTTAAGTATAGATTTAAAGTCAGACTCAGACTCGACTTTAAAAATGATTCCAGCGGCGGAACATAAATTATTAAAGTCAGGCAATGAATGTTTGACTTTAAAAGTCCTGACATACAAAGTCGACTTAATAGAAGTCAAGCTGACGCCTGACTTTAAATGTCCAATTTGGTTGACTTTAAATCCCTTTTTTGCACCGGTGTCTCAATAATAAATTAATGAATATCTTTTTTTTTTTTGGATTGATATAATATCTAATTTATCATATCACATCTTTGAACATCTTCTTCCTCTGTTATGATATCATTATCAAATAGATCTTCGTGGATATCACTTCGACAACCTACTTGTTTGTATCCAATTTTTCTTCCTAGCTAGCCCACACGTTAAACATGTTTAACTCTTTCACCCTCCAATGTACATCATTATTTCAATTTCATGTTTTTTTACTGGGTTTCAATTTCAAGTTAGAAGTACAAGTATAATTCAAGTGACAAATATGATTTAATTTAGGCAAAATCGGGGTTGATGTCCCTTGAGTTAATTTATAATTTCAAATACGTCTTTTAAGTTTTTTTCTTTCTCAATTCAATCTTCTATGTTTTAAAATGTTAACAACGTAAAACGTTAGCCTTTCGTAAATGTTCCTTCCATTTATGTTAATAGACGTGGCATGTACACGTGAAGTTACGTTGGTGACCTAGAAATTTGTGAAATTTCGTGGTTCTTTAGTTTAATTTTAAGTTTCGATTTAGTGTTTAAGTTTTTCCCAAATAGAATTATTTCCTTTTTTTATTGAAAAAAATTTCATGCATGCATTCAAATTTGTAAAATACATTGAAAACGATACAAATTCAACATCACTAAAACCGAAAAGGATGAATATGTGAATAAATTAACTAAGAAATAGAAGCACACAAAAACTAAATTAACTAAGAAATTGCAAGTCATTAAATACATATTTCTAGTGGGTTGTGAAAAATTAAAATTAATTATGTGTCAAAAAATAATAATACATTAACCACACAATCAGCTAAATTAACCAAACATTTATTAACCATGTACTTTTTAGTGCGTTGTGCAAAACGAAATTAATTTTGTGTCCCGAAAAAAATTCATTAATCATGTAAAAAATTGAGTTAACCAAACATTTGCAAATCTTTAAGCACGTACTCCCTCCGTCCATAATCTTTGGTATTTTTGACTTGTTACACATAAATTAAAGTACCATTAATTTGTGTTAGTTAAGTACTAAAATACCTGTTTATCGAAAATAAAAGTACTAAAATACCCCATTTGTAGTTGTCTTAAGAGAATTGAAATCAAAATAAAAGAGTCTTGGACAGTGGCGGACATAGGTTAGGTTCAGGGGTTCAGTTGACCCCCCTGAAAAAAAGTGTGTAATAATATCCCTATATAATTTTTTGAACCCCATGAAATTTTTAATTTGCACTAATATTCTCAAATTTGCACTAAGTTTTTAAAAAACCTGTCTTATTAATCTTTGTAAATGACTGTTTATAAAACCTTAGGAAGTAATTTTACCAATAACACATACTTTTACGGACTACTTCTTATTTTCATATACTTTAGGGCTTAAATAGAAAAGGGCGTGTAAACGTAGTGACTAATTTGGTGATTTACTCTTAAATAAATTTGGAGTTTGATAACTTGATTTCCTAATTTTAGTAAATTAAGTGAAGATAGTTGAAAAAAAAATTTGAAACAATAACCAACATTTTTTATAATGAATTTTTTTGCACCTCCTGGCCTAGGGTCTTGGGTCCGCCACTGGTCTTGGAACAATTAATCCATACTTTGGGACTCTAAAAGACTCAATAAATACAAAAGGGTATATTTGGAAAATTATACATTGAGTTGTTAAAAGTGCCATTGTTATGTAACAGAAATAAAAGACTAAAAGTACCAAAGATTAGAAACAGATGGAGTATTACGATATATGATGTAGGTATAGGGTTGAGTTGTCAAAATATCAGTACCCAATATGTAGAAATGTAAAATTACAAAAATATCTACAAATGTTGGACACTTGGACGGGAAATAGATGTGAGACTCTATCCAAATATTATATATAGAAATGTCTTTAAAAGAAATTTTGACGAAAAGAATGTCATTAAACTTTTATTTGGTAACTGAAAAAGTTGGGTCAGGACATGCTGACGGCTTTTTAACACTTACATAGGTACTTATACTTATAGATCACCCATCAAAAAAGTCCTTGAAACTACTCTTTCTTTATCTTAAAAAAATTGAAACTACTCTTTAGCCGAAAAGGAAGATTAGGTTGGCCCCTTAGAGGCAACGTTAGTTGCAACGTCTCTTAAAATGCACCTTATAAATGAATTTTAGAGAAAGAAAAGGAGCAGGTTTTCAATTATACCTTTATTTGACTCCATCATCTCAAGTTATCGTTATACCAACTAAAACCAAAATTATCATTGTCGATCTTGCAATAATTGAAAATATATAATATTGTTGGTTGTGGGGGTTAAGGATGCTAGACCTTTTTGAAGATGGAACAATTAATATTATATTACCTTTCTTTTAAAGCAATTAGTTAACCTAACCTATTTTGCCAAATAAACAATTAGGGTGTGTTTGTTTTATGATTGTAAAAATTATTCCCATAAATAACTTTCTCGGGATAATAATGCGATGCATCTTATTCATGGGTAGTTTTTTTTGGTAATAGTAGGAATCTTATTCCTAGGTAGTTTGCAAAAAAGGTTTGGCAAATACAAATAACATCCTCAAGAATTATTTATAAGAGTTGGATTTTGGAAGGTGTCCATAACACTAAAATGGTTAAAAATATTGATTACAAGTTTACAACAATAGCCGATGAAGTATGAATGAACTATGGAGATCGTGTGTGGCATCTCTATCTTACCACTATTTTGCCTCTTCTTATTGGCGATGCTACGGGATGAAACATGTTAGACTTTAGTTCATTCAGCTGTGTTTCTTATTTTTTATTGCTTTCCTTTTGATAAAAAATATAGCATTAAAATTATAAAATTTCCAATATTGATTAATATGATGTACGACCTCTCTAATAAAATAATAATTATTTTGTACCAAAAATATTTGTTTTAAAATATTTTATCGGTATAAAAATAAACCGTATTAATTATTTCCAACTTATCTTTTTCTTTAGATAGTTTCGAAAAATTAATTAATGTCTAAGTAAAATAAAAACTTTAATAAATAAAGATAAATTTAATAAAATGTATTACACTTTATTAATTTTTTTAAACAAAAAATTGATGATATAGAGCAAATTGACACTTGTTATGCATCTTCAATATGCATCATAGCAAATTGACACTTTAAATTTATTAAAGTGTAATACATTTTATTAAATTTACACTTTATTAATCCCACTTGTTGATGATGCTGTGGTAACATGATGTCAATATGCATAACAAGATTCTCCTTAAGCAATGACTAGCGCAAGTTAACCCCGAAGAAGAAACTATAAACAAACATCATAGTAAAGTGTAAATTTAAAGTATAATATATATATATATATATATATATATATATAGAGAGAGAGAGAGAGAGAGAGAGAGAGAGAGAGAGAGAGAGAGAGAGAGAGAGAGAGAGAGAGAGTCACATAACCCACAAAGAATCGAGGGACAAAAAGATTAGGTTTTTTTTCTCATTAGGATTTTATTTTTAATTTTTGCTTTTATTTTTTACAGAAAACAAATATACAAATTTTAAAAAGTATAAGTTGACATGCTACGGTACCAATAAAAAACCATGATTATCACGGTAGTCTAACCTAGTCTTGCAATGAATCAAATTAACTCGAACATAGTTAAAAACTCAACTCGATAAATGACTAGTTGAACTTAGTTCATAAAACCAAATGAGTTAAACTTGAACTAAAAATTGAGCTCGTTAAATAAATGAATGAGCTGAAACTTGGGCTAGATATACTTCGACTCATTTGGTTTATGAATAAGTTCGATGATTTTGTGCGTGTCTATATATATATATATTAATTACTAAAATTATATATTTTTTATTTTTATTTCAATCTGTTATGTATTTTGTATTTCTAGAGCAAATTTCTTTGTTTAATGGTTGGTGCAATTTTTTCTGGTTACCCTATATTATTGATTTGCAGCGTTTACCGGACTTGCCGACGACTAATATACATATACATGCCACATCTGTGAGGCCCCCGTAGAAGTTAAATTATATAAACAAGTTTTATATTTATATATACATTCAATTATGTCACACTCACACTATCTTATCTTATCATAATAAAAAGGGTTTTTTTTACCCCTAAATTGACAAAACGGACGATATTGCCCCTGAATTAAAAAAAAATTCGGAATTACGTCAAAACACAATTTTATGGGATTTCCAGAAATACCCTAAAATGAGATAAATCCAGAATTTTTTTTTTGAGATTTCCGGAATTACTTCATTTTAGTGTAATTCCGAAACACAGTTTACCTTCCGGAATTACGTACACTAATATGAGGTAAATCCGGAAATCCCAAAAAAATGTATTCCGAATTTACCCCATAATATGGTGTTTCCGGAATTCAAAAATAAGAAATTAAACATTTATTTTATTAATTAAAAACGGCGTCTATATTGATTGAAAATAACAGATTACGACAACAAACAAAACAAAAACAAGGTCTAAAACTACTGAGATGGTGGAGTTAAACGGCGAAGGATCTCAGCGACGCTCCTTGTGGTTTCGACGTACAATTGCAAAGGACTCCAAAGTTTAAACATGTCATGGCTGTCCATCATGGCTCGCACGTCATCGTCGTTCTTCACATCCATTGTGGACCAGCGAACAAGATTATTATCGCCCATACTGGGGTTGCGATAATACGAGTGACCTCTCGCTCGTCACCCTCCACTTGCACCTCTCGTTAGCGTAGTTTAGCGAATATCGTTATTTATCGTAATAAATTTAATTTCCGAAAATACAGGCATTTTCGGAAAGGATTTGTTTAAACTTTCCGGAAACACCTCAAATAGAGGTATTCCAGAAGCCATTTTGACTTTCGGAAATACCTCTTTTTCAGGTGTTACCGGAAAGTTTAAAAAAATGATTTCTGGAAATGCCTGTATTTCTGGAAATTTTTTGAAAAACGTTTTTTAAGGGTATTTTGGGGATTAACACTAAAATGGGGGTATAGGGGAGAAGGAGTGGGTAAAAAAAAACCCTAATAAAAATAGGGTTAAAAAATAATATTGCAACATATCATTATGCCGAAAATTTTCTTTTTATGATTCAACATGATAAAATATGATAAGAGGTTGATGTAAAACTTGTAAAACAAACATAATTTACATGTACATTCAATTGAGAATTCATTGTATTATCACTACATAATATTTTTTTTAAACCAGCGTGTGGGATTAATCTCTCGAGATATTGAGATCTATTTAAGAAATTGATCTCTCCCACCACCAAATGTTTTTCCATACACAGTAATATCGAAACCTGAAGGGATTGATCTATTTAAGGAGGCAAGTATACAATAGGTTGGTAATATTAATCTTTAGTACATATTTATAGTATGAGAAAATCATGAAATTGAATTAATTATTAAATGAAAATAAAAAGGAGAATAAAATTAAAGAGAGCAAAAACAAAGGAAGCTTCAAAGTTGAATCCCATCTAAAACTCAAAGCCATGTGCCAATGGGACACATATTTGTTTGATTTGTAAAAGCAGCAATTGTGGAAAACAAAGAAAAGAGATCCATGAAGGAAGCAGAAAGGTGGGCCATCAGATATATAGAAGCCATGTGGATATCTCCCTATCTCCCTATCTCATCATTTTAATTGTTTCTGACACTCCCACCTCAACAAGCAAAAAACAAACAAAAAATAATTTAACATAGAAAAAAACACATAACCTGCAGATCTAAAACATTGAATTGAATGCTCATTGCAGTACTTTGAACATTGAACGACTTTCTGTTCTAGATCTTCTTTTTGGTCTTCTTCTTGTTCCACTGCTGGTAGTGGCTTCAATACTTTGAAGAATGATGAGTGGTAGAAATGGTAGAGAGTCTCTATATGGATCTCTCAACCATCACAGAAGAAACCACACTTTCAATAATGGAGTTGCCAACAACCATAACCATAACCATAACCATGATGACCCTCTTGATCTCTTCAACAATAATCGTCGTTCTCTTTCATTAGCTTCTTCGGATGATTCTTCAGATGGTGTGCTTTTCTCTTCACACCACCGCTTTTTAATATCTGCAACCAACATGTTTTCTTTGTTTTTTTTACTTCTGTTTATCCAATTGTCAGATAAAAAGAAACATTATTTATTGTTATACTTATATAGATTATAGATAATTCCTATTCATGAAGAAATTACATGATTGTGAAAGTTGTGGCTATTAATATTTGATTTTGTTTTTTTATTTATTTGTTGATGATGTCATTGAATTTAAGATTTCTGGCTATGAATGCACAATAATTAGGCTATGGTTGGTTTCTACAATTTCTTTGTTTTGTTTTTATGTATTGGAAAATAATAATGATAGTGATAGCTATTTGTGGATTTAGTTTCTGTGAAATTGGGGAGGCTATCAGTTGGGACAGCAAAACCAGCCAGAAATGGGATTGAGGATCTTTTGTCATCTGCTGAAGGAGGAAAACATGATTATGACTGGTATGTATATATCTATGCTGCATTTACAATCACTATTACTTCATCATGATCTGTCATTAGTAGTAGTGTAGATTCATTGAAGTAGATGTTAATGCTTATATATGCATAATTGAGAATCTCATCTCATATAGAAAGGATCATATCTTCATACAATTGTATTTAATTTTAGATCATTCCTAGATCCGGAATTAATTGGAGAGAAATTTTCTTCCAAAAATATCATGCTATTTACAATTTGAGGGAATTCATAACCAGTTCAACTAAATTCAGATAACAGTATCTTAGTTACTGGCTTAATTTTTGAAGTGAGGAAATGCAACTAGAAATAGTCCATGTTATAGATTATTGCGCGCACACATAAAGACACATACGCAAAAAAAGATGGAATAAAATTACTATTTGTTGCCTAGTAGTTTGTAATTATAATCACTGTTTTATGTTATTAGGCTTCTCACGCCCCCGGGGACCCCGGTTTTTCCAACACCTGAAGGTGAATCGCAACCAACCTTGGCGCCTCCAAGAAGAAGTGTGAGTAGATCGACTTCTACCACTAAGGCCTCAAGGGTATGTGTGTTTCCTTTGATAACTTCCACCTATACTTTCTGCAAATTTATTTCACATCTGCTGCCAGTATCCAAGCTTACATATTTATTAGCGAGTCGATAATGTATTATCAACTTTAATTTAAAGGGGGATTATCCTCATCCCTATCAATAGGGATCCAGGGTCGACACTATAGACTAGATACATCAGTTATTCAATAAACCCTAAAACTGCAAATTTTTCTTATAAATAAGACCAGAGTGAGTATGTCTTTGGAAATTCACCGGTCAATAGCAAGTTTAACTGATATTTGAGCCTAATGATCACTTGGAGAACTAGTTCATAATATATTGGCCTGTTGAAAATGGATGTGCTACTGCTAGATGCTGTTAACTGTTAAGTTTAACTTCGTAGTCGTGTTTCTTTCAGCTTTCAGTTTCACAATCAGAGAGCAACAACCACTCTAGACCAGCAAGAAGCAGTTCAGTAACTCGCTCTTCGATCTCAAATTCACACTCAAATTACAATAATAACTATTCTTCAAACAGATCCCCCTCCACAATCCTTAACACAAGCTCAGCCTCAGTTTCATCCTACATAAGACCATCTTCCCCCGTAACTCGCTCTACATCTTCAGCAAGGCCTTCCACTCCTACCTCCCGTCCAACAGCATCAAGGTCCTTAACACCCTCCAGAGTACGTTCGGTTTCCACCAACTCCTCTGCTGATAAACATAGACCAACATCACAAACCTCAAGGCCATCCACTCCTAGTTCTAGGCCTCAAATTCCTGCAAACTTACATTCTCCATCTGCACCACCAACTCGATCATTATCCCGTCCTTCAACCCCCACTCGTAGAAGTTCAATGCCATCTCTATCATCACCGTCTCCTACAACAAGTTCTTCAACTTCAACTGGACGCATTTCAATGAATGGACGCAGTTCAGCACCATCTTCAAGGCCAAGCTCACCAAGCCCACGAGTCCGTCCCCCACCACAGCCTGTTGTTCCACCTGATTTTCCTCTTGACACGCCACCAAACCTCAGAACAACATTACCTGATAGACCAGTCTCTGCAGGCAGGTCCCGTCCCGGTGCTTCCACTTTGAAGGGAAATAGTTCTGAAACTCAAGCCCCAGTTAATATGTCAAGGCGACCATCGTCTCCTGTTGTCAGTAGGGGGAGATTAACGGAACCTTCCAGTAATCGCCGTGGCTATGCTAATGCCAATGGCCATCATGCTGATGTTCCTGAGACTAGGAGAGCTTCACATGCTCCTGAGTTAGTAGCAAGGAAATCCGTTAAGGCCTCAACCACAACTACTGATAACTCTGGATTTGGAAGGTCTATCTCAAAGAAATCGTTGGATATGGCCATTAAGCACATGGTTTGTATACTCTACTTTTCCATTGCTGCAGAACTATCAATCAAATTTTACTGATTAGACTCTCAATGTTAGGCAGTTTCAGATTTTATTCATATCATAGTAGAGAGATTAGGTTCTTTATAACACAAAACTACATTAAATGAAAAATCGTGCCCCTAAACCCGATTTTCTATGTACTTCCGTGTAACAGGATATAAGGAACGGCTCAGGAAATCACCGTGCGCTGTCAAACACCACACTATTTCCTCAAAGTATTCGATCTTCCACTCCCAAGAGCCAATCTCATCGAGCATCAAGTGCTCCACCGGTGTCTATTGACATGAATAGAAGCCTGCTAAACAATAACAATGGAGCTAATTATGATGTGGGACATGGTATCAATAATAATAGGAATATGATGAGAGGAAGAGAGGTAGATGAAAGACAATACTCAGCAAAACTAAGTGAAATAGACAACTATGAGAGTTCGCGTTACGATGCACTATTACTCAAAGAAGATTTGAAGAATACAAACTGGCTGCATAGTGGTGATGATAAATGTGATCAAGGTCCTTTATTTGATAATGGATTTGAGCACCTACCTGAGCCTTTTGGCCTCTTATAGCATCTAAAGGGATTCTGTTTAATGCAATGGTTACATGCTATTTATGTTCTAATAATTACTATCTCAATTTTTTTGAAAGGATGGAATATTCCTACTTATAAAGCTCCAAGGTGGAAATGTGAAGCTGCATTATATGTTGTCTGTGGTATGCAGAAAAATCAGTGGATTTAACTTGATCTTACATTTATACAAAAAAAATGCAGAATATGCATTTGTCAAAAGGCAAATGTCTACTGTAAGTACATAGAGTTGGAATGTAATGATTTTATGCAAACAATATGATTGAGTGTTTATTTTCCCCTTGGTAATGAACACTATAGTTGAGTTGAGTTGAGTTGCATTTTTTACTCTAGTGGTTTTTACCTAAGTACAGTCAATAAATTTTTGATGAATTTTTACTATTACTGCAATGGACCCTTACATTAATGTAGGGTTAAGTTACTGACAGTAAATAAATTTTAAACTAAACATTTCTTTTAGTTAAATCTTGACATTAATAAATATTTTATATTGAAAAAACTATGAATATTGGCTTTTTTAACTTCTAAAATAAAACAAAAGGTAAGAAGGAAAAAAGAAAAATTGAACAGGGTGAAGATAAAAACAAAAATCTGTTGGTCATGTAATTCTGACATGATAATGCCAAATTTGAAATTATTATTATCTGGTGCTTATATACAGACTGCATTCTGGGATGTCATGCATTGGTTTGGTTCCTGAACTTTTGGCAGTGGACAGTGGTATGCTATTTTGTCAAATCCTAAGGTTCACTTTTGTAATGCTTACCTGCTTGTGAACAATACCACCGGTCATGACCACTATTTTGTTTCTAAGAGCATCTCCGACGGGAGAAGTATAAACAACTTATTTTTGGTTTGGTTGCATAACCACTTTAAAGTGGGATCAGGTTGCCACGTAAGCGTTAAGCAATCTTTAAGCAATTCATCTACTTTTTACTCCAATGGTAGAAAAATAAGTAATCTTTAAGCAACTCACTTTTTTAAATTAAAATATATGGAGTCAACATTACTTCAAATTAAAATACTAATTATTTTATATTATTTTAAATAATACGTAAAACTATATTAAATACTAAATATTAAAATTAATTAAGTTTAAATAATTTATGTATACTAATTAAAAATAATTAATTTTAATTAATTTATGTATACTAATAAAAATATTAATTATTTTTTTAACGGCTAGTTTTTTATAACGGCTAGTTTTTTTAACGGTTAGTTTTTCATGATTAAAATTAGAATAAATTTGATGAGAAATACACAACATTATATAAATACGATGAGAAATACACAACAATGTATAAATATGATGAGAAATACATAATGACGAGTTTTTCATGATTAAAATTAAAATAAATATGATAACAAGTTAATAACTGATTATTACAAAATTCCTAACTTTTTCCTAATGTCATCACAAAAGAATTCATGAAGTTGGCGTTGCCTCTCATCCATCATGGATGTGTCATTTAAGAGTATTTTATACCACTTTGCCTGAGTCGCCTCCTGCGTTGCCTTGGTCTCCTCCTCCTCCCTTATCTTGGCGCCCTGCCACTCTTGCATTGGCTTCCGCCTCCCTTGCCTTGGCATCTGCTTCCTTTGCCTCAGCCAACTTTATGATAGCAACATTTCTACCATTTACGGCATTTGCCATGCCAGTCAAATCAATACAATTAATAGACGTTGAACCTTCTTTTTCTTTGCCGTTCCTTTTTGCCGCCTTTTGACCCATTGGGCGGACATGTCCATGGGTGGTGCTTTGCCTTCAACTGAACAATCAATTGGTGCGCGCCTCTTGGTTTGAAGAAGATGAGTACGTTCCAGAGTGAGATGCCTTTGCTCTTTTTGAAGAGTTATCAATTGCTTGTCCCTTCCATTTTGGTTCATCTTTCAACAACCGCCATGCATGCTCAAATTTAAAACTCTTACCTGTAAGTTGAGCAAAAAGTTCATATGCCTCGACCATGACGTCGTTCTCCGACCTCCCACTTTTCTTTCGCTCATTGGAAAGCTTGTAGCACCCAACAAACTTTCCAACCATAGTATTTGTTACGGTGATTATACTGTGTTCTATTTACACCCCCCTTCTCCAAAAGCCCAAATTGATGAGAAGCCCAACCATATTAAGAGAGTCCAATCTTCATTGGCCAAGATCAGCTCGCAAGATCGGACGGCCCAAAAACGCCAACACAAACACATCCAAACTCTATAAATACCTCATTCAATGCTCATTAATGGTAAGCACTTTTTTCCAACGAACACTTATTCACTCAAATACTGACTTGAGCGTCGGAGTATCATTACAGGTACAACCTCGCCCCTCAAGATCGGACATCTCAAGATCGAACATCTCAACATCGCCTCTCAAGATCGAACCTCGCCAGGTCGCACGAAATCTTCCTCTCAAGCCCGAAGACAGAGACAGAATCAAGGACAAAATATCTACTAACTACGTAATACCGATCTCTAAGATCGGAAGCACAGTACATAACAGTATTAAAATTAAATTGATTGGGGATCCATTTGAATGAAAATAACAACCAAATTTACAACTTGAAAACAATAAAATAAATTTGGGGATAGAAAATTTGTGAACAATAAAGTGTCAATAAACCACATTTATATAACAAATGATTATTTGTTCAAACGGCTATTTTTTAACGGTTCAATTATTAATTGTATTTCATGGTATAGTTGGAATCATAATAAATATCATCAATAAACTCCAAATGTGTTTGAGAGTAAAACATCTTTCAGTTCGGCTAAATTGCACTTTTAGTCTTTTATCTTTGGGGTTGGTGTAAGTTTGGTTCTTTATCTTTTTTTTTCTCGTTTTGGTCTCTCATCTTTTTTATGTGTGTCATTTTGGTCATTTTTTGTAATTTTCCGTCCATGACCTTAACGGACGCCACGCTGGCACTTAACTGCTGACGTGGCGTCCATTTGACGTGTAATCATTAATTGACGTGGCAAAAAAAATATTATTTAAATAGAATACCAATTTACACATCATCAAATATGTTTTTTTAAAAATAAACAATAAAAACATTTATCTAAATTAAATCTGAAAACAGTAAATTAAAACATGAGAGTGGAATTTCGTTCATCTTCTTCATCTCTTCGTTAATCCTTCATCTTCTTCATCTTCTTCGTTAATCGTTCTTCGTGATTTCGTTCAGATTTGTTTCTTCATCCTCAGATTTCGTTCATCTTCATTCTTGACAAAAAAAACCCAAAAAAGGAAAGAATGAAATCTGAGAAAAATCCAGATCTAGAAAACACAGAATGAAATCGAATCAGAACCCAGATCGAAACAAAACCCAGATTGATTCTCCTAAACCACTGATCTGCAAACAGATTCGCTTCTCGTTGGTGAGATTTAAAGATCCTGGAAAAGCGGGTTTTTATTTTTCCGGGATCTTTTTCGTTTTCGTAATGAATTGTTTTCGTAATGAATCGTTTCGTTTCAAAACCCAGAAGAATCGAATGAATCGTTTTCGTTTCAAAACCCAGATTCGTAAAAACCCAGATTTCGTAAATTGATGAAACCCGGGACATTCACGTTCACGTTCAGAATCTGGATAAATCTTGACAAATCGGAATCTGGACGAAAGCAAGATAGAAGAAGAACGCTTTTTTTTCCTGGGTTTTTGTTTCCAGATCCAAGAACACATTGTTTTTCTCGATTTTTGTTTCCAAATCTATTTCAAAATTCTTCTGGGTTTTGACAGCAGCGAGATGGAACGATGGAAGATGGAAGAGTGGATGAAGAAGATGGAAGAGTGGATTAAGAAGATGGAAGAAGATGGAAGAGGGGATGAAGAAGATGAGAGTAGCGATTTCGAGATTCTTAATTTGTTGTTTATTCTTTTGTTATTTATTCTTTTGCATTATTTTGTTTTAAATATAAAATAGAGTTTTGTAATTTTAAAATTTAAAGAACAGATTCAGTGATGCGTTATTGGTATTCCATTTAAATAATATTTTTTTTGCCACGTCAATTAATGATTACACGTCAGATGGACGCCACGTCAGCAGTTAACTGCCAGCGTGTCGTTTGTTAAGGTCATGACGGAAAATTTCAAAAAAGGACCAAAATGACACATAAAAAAAGGCGAGGGACCAAAACTAGGGAAAAAAAGATAAATGACCAAAGTGACACCAACCCCAAAGATAAAGGATTAAAACTGCAATTTAGCCTTTCAATTTTTTATAATAAAAAAACAAAAGAAAGGGTGGCTGTTGCTTTCTCTTATAAAAGTAATATTAATTTATTCATAGGAGGATACTATAGAAACCTTTTTTTTATATATAAAACGGGGCAAGAGCCTAAAAAGCGACTACACAAGAACTAAGCGAGGAATAAAAACTCCAATAAAAACTAAAATGTCGGTGCTATAGAGCTATCGAATGCTAATATTCGGACAAGTGGTTTTTAGATAATGCTTTAGATGTTTACTATTAGTGTTTAACATAATTTTTTAGCTTACACCAAATGGTATTTTTTTGGCTATAAAATGTTGCGCGCGCGCATATATATATATATATATATATATATATATATATATATATATATATATATATATATATATATATATATATATATATTAATATATATATATATATATATATATATATATATATATATATATATATATATTAAAAAACTGTACACTTATGGCTGCCTTTTAAATTTTGTACTTATATTTGTTTTTATTTTAATTTTAATTTTTGTCACTTGTGTTCCAAAATTTAAAATTAAATGTTAAAATTCATATGGTGGCAAAAACTTTGTTAGGAGGAGAGAATCACACGGGCCGGCAAAGCCCGGTACTCGTGGTCAGCCAGGTTCTCAGGTGTAGATTAGTCATCGACAAAGCTGGTAGAAACTGGGCACCAATGACATAGTAAAAAAAAATGTTAAAATTCAGGCAAACTTATTATATCTCAAACTAAATACTCCCTTAAGTTCTTATTATAAAACCAGTCAAAAAGTTCTTTGCATCTTGAAACACTATTTTAATATTTAGCCCTTTACTTTTTTAATATGTATCTTTCTTTTAACCATAAACAAACATACAGGCACACAAAAAATATTAGATTTCAAAAAAGAAACACCGTTCCAAACAGAAAAAAAATAGATTAAGAGACTCAAATACTAGGGACATTTTCCTGGGTGATATTAGGCCAAGATCACTAAGAGGCAAAAATGTGAGACTAATGAATGGTCGAATGATTGTTTTATTATATATATATATATATATATATATATATATATATATATATATATATATAGTAGTAGTGTGTATGACCTGTGCGATGCACGGGTATACATTATCTTTTTAATCAGGTAATTTATAAATGAAATTTAATGATCCATGTTGTATATAAATTTAGTTGCATTGTATATTAGTAACTTAAAATTTAGTATTGAGTTTAATTGAATTAAATTAATATTTAAAAATTTTGAGATTTAATTGAATTAAATTAACATCAACTATCAATGGTTTGAGTATTTTTTTTTTTAAAAGTGAGGTTGGTGATGATATATCTTATGGTTTAATGAAGCTTATGGTAATCATTATAGTTAATGGACTAAAAGTGGTGCAAATACCAATGTCACGTGTATTACGACTACATCACACAATATAGAATCTATACTATATACAATGAAGGCTTCTCTCAAAGCCTATTTACAAGTGTCAACCAAAGATAATGACATGTAATCGTTCAAGAAAATCCACGCAGGCAAAAAAAATGACGTGTGTAGACATTATGATGACTCAACGCTTATCTTGCTCTAAGAAACTGATTATTTTTCGGCCATTAAATTAGGAATCATAATGTCACTTTAATAGCCAGCACACACTGTAACTGTAAATTATTCATTGCACATTTGAAATGTCACCTGAGTTTACGCCTTCATTTCAATTTTGGAATTACAATTCATTACAATTTCAAGGAATTGACGCATATCCTTATTTCCATAGCATTTTGTATCTTCAAATATCACTGCCTTAATCAAACCATATACCTATTACTCATGATACACAAAAACAAAAAGGAAAAATTTATATGGGATGCCAGCTTAATTTCCTGTCATATACATTAATACGACATCAACTCGATTTACAAGAAATCTGGGAATGCCTGCTTAATTTGTGAAAACATGTATACACACTTGGATGACTCAGCGCTTAACTTGAAATTCTAAAAACCTGCATAATTATCGGCCCTTACATTTGGCAACATAATCTCCCTTTAATATCCAGCACACATTGTAACAGCCAATTCATTTCATTGCATATTTCAAAGATGGCCTTATTTCATGCCTTCATATCCTCATACACCATACGACCTGCATTAAATTAATGACACAAATGAAGTTGAATTGGAAATAATTCAAATTTGAAATCCCAATTCATTACAAATTCATTTCATTGACTCATCTCCTGCCATATACATTATTACGCAATGAATACGCATTACAATGAACCTGGGAGTGCCAGCTCATTACTAAGTCAATGGGAATAACAATTATGAAAAAAAAATAACAACTGAATTAGTACCCAATTATTCCTCTAAACGATAATTAGTACCCAAATAAAATTGTACTATAAATATGGGTGCAACTATTCTCAATCTCCACACCTATCAATTACATAATACACACTGTCAAGTTTAGACTTTACACACAGTCACCCAATGGCATCACATCAAAAATCACTCACACCCCTTCACAAAAAATTCGACTTCCTATCTGTTGTTGGTCCTAATCATGGGAATGGTTCTATTTTAGTTAGGGTTTTGAGAAAATGGCATGTCCCTGGTGATAAATGGTCAAAGCTCCCAATGTCCGTTGAGTTAGTCTTGGTTGATTCTGAAGTGCGTGTGTCATTTCCAAATACACCTGTCTTCATGTTGTTTGTTCTCTTTTTACAAATAACATCGATGCCTATCCCATAATGTACTAACTTTGCTATTTGTTATTGTTGAAGGGAACTAAACTACAAGCACACATTAAAAGGCAGATTATTTACAAGCATGATAAAAACATCAATGAGGGTTTCGAACGCAAAGAACGGGTGAGGCTCACCCTTTGTCCACTGAAGATTGGTGTTGATAGGTTACCACGTAATATCTATACTATATACAATGAAGGCTTCTCTCAAAGCCTATTTACAAGTGTCAACCAAAGATAATGACATGTAATCGTTCAAGAAAATCCACGCAGGCAAAAAAAATGACGTGTGTAGACATTATGATGACTCAACGCTTATCTTGCTCTAAGAAACAGATTATTTTTCGGCCATTAAATTAGGAATCATAATGTCACTTTAATAGCCAGCACACACTGTAACCGTAAATTATTCATTGCATATTTGAAATGTCACCTGAGTTTACGCCTTCATTTCAATTTTGGAATTACAATTCATTACAATTTCAAGGAATTGACGCATATCCTTATTTCCATAGCATTTTGTATCTTCAAATATCATTGCCTTAATCAAACCATATACCTATTACTCATGATACACAAAAACAAAAAGGAAAAAATTTATATGGGATGCCAGCTTAATTTCCTGTCATATACATTAATACGACATCAACTCGATTTACAAGAAATCTGGGAATGCCAGCTTAATTTGTGAAAACATGTATACACACTTGGATGACTCAGCGCTTAACTTGAAATTCTAAAAACCTGCATAATTATCGGCCCTTACATTTGGCAACATAATCTCCCTTTAATATCCAGCACACATTGTAACAGCCAATTCATTTCATTGCATATTTCAAAGATGACCTTATTTCATGCCTTCATATCCTCATACACCATACGACCTGCATTAAATTAATGACACAAATGAAGTTGAATTGGAAATAATTCAAATTTGAAATCCCAATTCATTACAAATTCATTTCATTGACTCATCTCCTGCCATATACATTATTACGCAATGAATACGCATTACAATGAACCTGGGAGTGCCAGCTCATTACTAAGTCAATGGGAATAACAATTATGAAAAAAAAATAACAACTGAATTAGTACCCAATTATTCCTCTAAACGATAATTAGTACCCAAATAAAATTGTACTATAAATATGGGTGCAACTATTCTCAGTCTCCACACCTATCAATTACATAATACACACTGTCAAGTTTAGACTTTACACACAGTCACCCAATGGCATCACATCAAAAATCACTCACCCCCCTCCACAAAAAATTCGACTTCCTATCTGTTGTTGGTCCTAATCATGGGAATGGTTCTATTTTAGTTAGGGTTTTGAGAAAATGGCGTGTCCCTAGTGATAAATGGTCAAAGCTCCCAATGTCTGTTGAGTTAGTCTTGGTTGATTCTGAAGTGCGTGTGTCATTTCCAAATACACCTGTCTTCATGTTGTTTGTTCTCTTTTTACAAATAACATCGATGCCTATCCCATAATGTACTAACTTTGCTATTTGTTATTGTTGTAGGGAACTAAACTACAAGCACACATTAAAAGGCAGTTTATTTACAAGCATGATAAAAACATCAATGAGGGTTTCGAACGCAAAGAACGGGTGAGGCTCACCCTTTGTCCACTGAAGATTGGTGTTGATAGGTTACCACGTAATATTCTAAGCGTACAATTGCAAATCGAATCAGGTCGCTTATCAGAATCGATTTGGCTGAAATCACTACTCCTCTCTGAATCGCAACTTTTGGGTGGGTTTCGAACGCAAAGAACGGGTGAGGCTCACCCTTTGTCCACTGATTAATGAAAGTGGTTCTGGGTTTCTTTCAAAAACAAATGCATCTAATTGGAAGGTTCAATTTTGGGGCTTATTATGTGTAGTTTAGTAAAGGTTGAACTCTTGATTGACCCAAAAATAAAGGGGATGCAGATTGGTAACTTAACACGTGTGTCACACTTCCTATAAAATTTATCTTAGTTAATTTTCTAATCACAAAAAAAATTAATTTAACTTGGTTCAAACCAATTATTAGGCTTATTAAAGATCAATTTTTAGTTAATTAAATTAAATATATTTTTTATTAAACGGAGTCTATTTAGAACTTGAAAAATTATCATCGACTTTTAGTCTCTTAATTTTTTCCATTAGCGGTTCTAACCCCTATAAAATATCTACTTCATTAATTAATACTCTTCCCAATTTTTCAATTATGATTTGTATACATGACAAAAACCTTACCGACATCTACCGCACACAAAATTGTAATTTTTTATCAATGCACCCATTGAATATAAGTTTTAAAACTAACAAAAACTCGAAGAACAAAATGAAGTACATTTCAGCATAGACATCGACTTTGGAGCTTTATGCCAAATTGTCTATGGAAAGCTTCACTACCGAATAAAAGAGATCATTCACGTGTACACATGCTCTTCACTACCCGTATTTCTACCATTAATTTACATCGTCTCAACAAATCCATCATATTTTCGAAAAGGGTTGATCTAGAGTTACACCAAGTGATAAAAATAGTATAATATTTGTCCCCCAATTGATGCTCTAATTAGGGATTTTCAAGAACACTTTTCAGTTATCTAAGCAATAATGCTTAATCAATTTCATAATTACTACGTAATTTTAAAAAATAGAGCGTATGCCCGTGCGATCACGGGCTCAACACACTAGTAATATGACATATATAAATATATAAATTAGATAAAAAGGTGGTTACTATTGTGCAAAAAGGTGCGCAAGTATACACAGTCTTTAACAAGTAATATAATGAAAGTAGAGATCGTACCCACAGGGATTGGATTAATTTTTGAAAGTTTAAAATGGTAATAAAACTAGTGAGAAGTAGAAATCAAAAATAAAATAAAATATGATTGGTGTGTGTGAAACATGATTTAAAGTAAGCAAGATAGAGATTGATTATAAATCAGTTAAGAGAAAATAGTTGAAATGCCCTTTACTAAGTAATTTACTTTTAATAGCAATTATGATATATGTAATGCTGGGGCAATGATTACTACGGATTGCTCCCGCAATGAATTGCTCCTGCAATGGGTGCTGTAGCAAGTGATGCGTGCTTTTCAGCAACTAACGTCAGGGTTTCATTATAAGTCTTATGTCTAAGCTCTAAATAAGTTCACCCCTGTATATGAAATCCCCACAGTATCACCTTATGGACTATACTATCCTATGTCTAGGTATTAGTATGGTTTTAACAAAGTTTCCTTCTATTAAAACACTTACCCATATTAGTTCTTGAGTTCAAATCACAAACCATGTGTGTATTCGTGACCCTACTTATTCTAAGTGATCAACCTTAAAATAAGTTTGAAAGAATTATAGTACAAGAACTAAATTGCAAGCATCAATATAACATAATACTATTTAAAGATTCATTACGAAGTTAAGGCATCCCAACTAATGTATTCAGTTCATACTTGTCATAACTAAGCTCAGATAAATATAACAAGTCATATCCATATGATTGAAAATACAAAGGAAGGAAAATAAGATAGAAATTACATAATTGGAGTTCCTTTGGATATTCTGCCTAGCAATGCTGGAGCCATGAAATAGCAATATAAGATGGTAAAAAGTAGAGAGAGAAGTTGTCAATTTCTTCCTCTCCTTCGAACCAAAATACTATATCTAAGACTACTTCCTAAAATTTGAGATGATTTGGAATGAAGATGAGGGGATGTATTTATAGCCTTCTTTGGAGGTTGTCTTGAGCACCAAGGTTACCTTGAGAGGAAGTTAGGGTTTCCTTATTTTAATTTTATCTCCAAAGCTTCCATGTGGTCACCCAACATGTTGAGAGAAGAGGTCTATTGATGAGAGGACAAGTGTCAATTAGAAGGGTGACTCTTGTGGGCTATGGAGTCTATGGTAGGCCCCGAACTTCTCCCACATGGCCACTTGCCTTACTTTTGACGCATCATGACGTCATCACTAGGATGCTGGGGCATTTTGTGTTGTGAAAATTGCTGGGGCAATTGATGCTAGTAGCAATGCTGGGGCAATGCTTCTGCTTCTATTGCTGGGGCATCTATTGCTGGGGTAATTGATTGCTGTAGCAATTGAACAAACACATAAAATACCACAATTCATATAAAATAGTCATGAAGTGTGTCTAAACCTTCTTTAACTCTAAAAGTTGTATTTCTTTATTTAACAAAACAATTATTATTGAGATTCTCACAATTATTTAGATTTGAAAGCGTAAATAACTCTATACAAAACAGAGTTATCACACCCCCAAACTTAAACCATTGCTTGTCATCAAGTAATGACACTTGAACAAGGCAACAAGTCTATAACAAAAAGGGTTTTGATTCTTTTCAGAAGATCAGATCAGCTAGACATAAAAAAAAATGTCTTTTCAATAAGTGCACTTCTAGAACTTTTGTGTTTGGATTTTTCAAAGAAATTCATAGCCATAAGCTCTTCTCAACATTCAAGGTTATTGCTACCCATTTATGTGAGTGTGTGCTTCGCTGAACTCAGATTGGTTCTTAAATAGTTTAAAAATTTCACTTTTCTTTAGATAGAAAAAGTTTGGGTTTGATCAAGCCAAAAGATTTTTTTTCAAAAGATAGAATAGGCTAACAATTCCCTTAGAGTAATGGGGGGCTTCAAAGCACAACAAAGGGTCTTGGATTAAGTATTTCAAATTCAGGGTCAGTGCTAACCTTTTTGGTGGCCACTTGGTTGCTGGAGCAATGATTGCTGGGCCAACGGCTTGCTCCTGCAATGGATTGCTCCTGCAATGAGAACTACTTTAAAGAGAATTCAGCTATATTGTCCTCCTTACTGACCCCTTTTTGCATTTTTATTTCTTTTTCTTTTTGATATTTTTATTATGCATTTTTGGAACGGGTACAGCTTTTGATTCAGAAAAAAATAGCTTTTCATGATTTTGCTTTTTGTAGTAGCTCACAAGCCTAATTGCACTGTCTTTCCTCTCCTTTTCATACTTTAGCCTTAGTATCACCGAAGCACCCCCAAACTTAATTCTTTATGCTATTCTATATATTTAGTAAAAATTTAGCAATTGATCTTGGTTCACTATTGCTATTTTTTGCTTAGTTAATTTTCTTAACTAGCTAAGTTCCTTTCTAAGCTCAGTTGCTATAATGTAAAGGTAGAAATAACATTGATCATTTTTGCTTAAAACTCAGGCTACTTTTCAAACAAGTTCTGATTTTTCAAAAATTTTCTTTCAAAAAGGCACTTTTTTCTTTTGCAAAAAATTGTTTTAGTTGATCATGCTTCTGAAATTTGTAACCCATAAACAAGTTATAACTAACAAACATGCATCATATAGAAGTTTGTCCAAGAAGGTAGGGGTGGTGGATAAGAAGGGGCCGCCCGTAAACCACCTCATATGCCGTGGCGGAGCTTCTTAGAAGCCTATAGTAGCCAAAACATCCCTCAATAAAAATACAATTTGTTTATATACTACCCTAATTAAAGTCTGAAAGAATGAACATGAATCTCTCTAAAATTAATATGGTTTTTTTTCGTACCCCCCTATTATACCCCATACCCCCATAAATGACCAAACAGACCATTTTATCACTGATTTCCAAAACTTTTCCGGAAATACGTGTTAAAACATAATTTCGGAACGTATTTATTTGAGTTTTCCGGAATTACATAAAAAAATTTCGGAATTATGTGAAAAATGGCTTCTGGAAGTATGTAAAAAGAGGTATTTCCGGAATTCCAAAAAATGGCTTCCGAAATTATGTAAAAAGGGGGTATTTCCGGAATGGAAAATGTTGTTTTGAAATTTAAAAAAAAAATTGACTTTTACCCACGGTTTTGTCTGTAGGGAAAAGGTTTTTATCAAAACATTGGACTTTTACCCACGGTTTTGTCTGTAGGTAAAAGGTTTTAATCAAAACATTGGACTTTTACCCACAGTTTTGTCTGTAGGTAAAAGTATTTTTTTCCCAAAATGTCTTCCCAAAGTATGGTATTTCCGGAAGTATGTGTGGATCATACTACTGTATCTAGGCTTCAACGAATCCATATGACTTCTTAGCTTAAAGCATTTGCCTTTTTTATTTTTTAATCATGTGGCCAAAATTCATATTCATCTGTATTTGATAACTTTACTCCAACGAATCCAACGAATCCATATTCATCTGTATTCACTCTGTATCTAAGCTTCTTAGCTTAAATCGTGCATGATAAACCAACGAATCAATTCATTTGATAAGTTTACTCATATTTTAATAGAGTGACTTCCGGAATTATGCCAAAAACACATAATTCCGGAAGCCAATTTTTTGACTTCCGGAATTAAGTGTTTTTGGCATAATTCCGGAAATCTTTTATACCCTCAATCTTTTAAACTTTCCGGAAACACCTCAAAATGGGGTATTTTCGGAAGCCATTTTGACTTCCGGAAATACCCCATTTTGAGGTGTTTTCGGAAAGTTTAAAAAATTGCTTTCCGAAAATGCCTGTATTTTGGGAAATTTTTTAAAAAACCTTTTTTTTATTGAAAATTCGGGGTATTTTGGGGGTTTACACTAAAATGGGGGTATAGGGGAGAAAGAGGGGGGTACAAAAGAAAAAACCCAATTAATATATGCAGAAACATTTACTATTAAATTTCAATTATAATACTAAATTAATATTTTAGTTCGGTAAATAGTTATTTTGGTTCTTAAATGTGTGAGACGCTATCATTATAGTCTCAAATTGTATCGAAATTGCAATCACTTCTCTAAGCGTCTCTTTTGTTAGTAATTTGATGGACTAAATTGACGAACAAAAAACACATTTCAGGACCAAAATGACTAACAAAAGACATATTTGATAACTAAAATGACTTACAGAAGATACACTTGGGGATATATATTTGTAATTTTGATACATGCATGAACTATATTAACAACCCTCCTCATACATTCAAAGATCTAAATTTTTACTCATTTTAGTTAGTAGTTGCGACTCTTCCTAAAATTTTAGACAAGCTCTGCCACTGTTTATATGAGTAGTGTGAATGGACAAATGATAATTTGTGTTGTACCACCATTTTGCCAGGGCCTGCCATTGTAGCCAAGAAGTGGGCTTTCTGACTACATGCACCCGAGAGTTGAAATAATTCACTCCAAATTTTGTTAAAGAAGACGTGGTCTCTATGACTAGTAGTAGTGTTGGTACTTGGCAACCCATGTAATTTAAATATATGGTCTAAGAACATATGATTGAGCAACATCAAGAGCAATTTCAGGAATATAAGTGCTAGCAAATAAGTATATTTTCTCAACCTATCCACCACAACCAAGCTAGTGGGTTTTTCTTAGGAAGGAGGTAAGCCTGCAATGAAATCTTATTTAGGAATGACATCGACTGACCCAAGAAACAGTTGCATTCTTTCTGAATAACCACCATAAGGGGCAACATGAAGGGAGTTCATAATCAAGGAACATATTCTTCACTTCACACCACCAATAGTGCACCTCAGCCGGGGTACAAACACGTTTAAAGTGATCCTCAAAAGCGTCGAGTCAAGATTGAGAAACCACGACGCTGCCTTAATTAGCAATTACGGTCTCAATCTCAGTTAGGGAACCCAGGGTGTACAAGGCTGACTTTGAACCTGACGAAACCCCTCCTTCTAAGAAACTTTCACACCTCAACGTGGAAGATTTCATCGCGGGAGGATCGGCCGAGGTCGCGACCAAAGTAATTATCGAGGTGTCAGGCTCGAGGTCCACGGTGGAGAAGAAGAAGAACAAATAACAAGAAAAGAAAACTGGAAGTACCTAGCTGGCCAAAGTAGTTGAATTCTGTAAAGAAAACTCGAAGATCTACTGGAGTATTTGAAGGCTCACCGGAAAATATGAATACACATCGGGAACTTACACGTCGGCAGAGAGGAAAGCTCAGAGAGACAGTTTTGCAAGGTAAAAATGAGAAGGAGGTCCTTCCTATTTATAATGGGCCCAAGGTGAGAATCGACTGAAGTCCAATCATCGTAACCCTAAAACCCAATGATGGCGTTAGTTCAGAAAACGGGGCAGCACAAACATTACCATCATGACATGTCTCTTCAATCAAGAAATGCAAATCAAACGTCGCTTATCCCATCATCAGATAGCAATCAATCACCACAAATGAATCAATGGTCGTGATTCAAAACCACAAGCTCGGAAGGATACTAACCGAGAACAACATGGCTGATTTTTATTGTTCGCCATGACACACTTGCGGGGAAACTCTTTGGGCCAATGTGCATCTCGAGACAATTAAAGTCAACGAACTCGACAAGGTAGTCGCCAACATCCCGTCCTGGCAAGGTCGGGCCGTGCCAAGTTTTTAGTTAAGAAAATTCGTTAGACTCTTGATGAAAACAAGACAACTTTCAAGCCAAGGCTATTCCATCGGAAGTAACCTCAGCTTGGGGGTAACTGTTCTGACTGGGCCATGCCCCAATCCAGACTAGGCCGGCTCTAATGGCCCAAATCCATGATTCACATGAGATCCATGCAATCAATGGTGGAGATCTCACGAAGAACTCATCCAACGATCCAAACTCGATCTCGCATTATGCACCCTCACGATCTCTGAGCTGGCTTGAGTTTCAGAGTGTGTGCAGGTATCACCCCTCCTCGCCGGAAACGCGACAGAGCCTCATCTGGAGCGATTCCAACTCACTACCTCAGAAGCAACTCAACCCAGTTCCAAAACCGCGGTTGGCGTCCAGAACCGATCAAATATAGTAATTATTCGCATAATAGACGTATTCAAGTATGAGTAATTACCAATAAATTTGAATGAGTTACTCTAAAAATAATTCTTGTGTGAGTTACTCTAATTTAACAACTCTCTATAAACATTGAATTTCATCAACCGAAATGCAAATTAAAATTTGTTAAAGTATTTGATACTTTCTCAAAGAGTTCAACAAACAATGTGGTTTTAAAAATATAAGTAAAATATTGACAATACATTAATGACAACGACCAAATCGTTCAAACAAAAGTGCAAATATAATCGTGTAATCGGAAATTTAAGTATCAAACACCACATGCATAACTTGATCAATTGTAGTAGGTGTCTCAAACTAGCATAAGAGCAAAATAAAATTCAAATAAGATTACCGTTGCTCATTAGACGATGTAAAACTAAAACAAAATGTTGCACAAGATTTAAGAGTCATCGGACACCCCAATCACGTACTTTATTGCTAAGCCACCTGATTCCCCATATGAATGATAATCCATCCACTTCTTGCCTCGGCCCAAAACATAAACTTCACAAGGTTTGAGAGATAAGACAATTGTTTGCTTCCAATTCATATTGTCCCGATTTTCGGGCAATCCAAAAATGTGTTAGAATCCCAAAAACTCAAGTAGAATTGAAACCAAAAGTAAGAAGCTTCTACCCCTACATGTTTTTCTCCATGGAAAAAAAGAATAGATTTAACAGTAGAGGGTTCCTCTCTGGTTACATTATATCAAATGGAACTCAACTCGGGCGAGAGACGAGAGAGAACGATGCAAAACAACTCTAATCACCTTTAGACTTCTTAAAAGAACTTAGTAATATGCATGTTTTAGGCTTAGGTTTTTTTATAAGCAAATGAATTTTATTAAGGGAGCACAAGGAGTGCTCTAACCCGTAGCATAACTAGGGGTCTCATTAAAACCTCCAAGGGCCAAAATCCAATAGGAAAAAGACCTAAGGAGGAAAAAGAGTACCCCCTCAGCGCATTACATAACGAAAATACTTACGGTCACCTTTATCTTAAAGAAAAGACTACAAACAAAGCAAACTATGCGATATATAATTCCATGCCTTATTATGCCCGAGAATAACATCAACAGCAGCGCTCCATATCAGTAACATCCATCTCTCTCCATATAAGTAACACGACTGACCACAATCATGTCCAACAATACCTTGGGCACTCATGCTACTAACACCAATCTGTCCGACCCACACAATAACACCAGTAGACCACCAAGACAATGCTACCCAAATGTAGGAACTCTCTTCCTTTACTAACTTTGTATGGCCCTTCACCGAGTCTCAACTGTAACGACCCTATAGCCGATTTACCTGTGAAATGCCTTCCTTCGAATGTAGTTCGAATGCACTTCAGATTTGATTGAGACTGCTCAACGGCGAGGAGCGCCAGCTTGCGAAAGGAAGACTTGTATTTCTACCCGTCCTTTCTTTAAACCATTGCCACGAAAAAACAACCACTTAAAAATGGTTTCCACATCGATTACTTGTCCTTTAAAAACACCATTCCTCGCTCCCCGTATTATCCATGGTTTCCACATCAGTTTCTTTTTTGTTTAGGAAAAACAACTCCCATACTGTAAAAAATGATCCAGAGGCTCTCTATGTGCAGATTCACAAACCCCCAACCAGGTAGTTACCTTATTCCAGACCGAGACAGCGACTTTACATTGAAAGAATAAATGACTTACCGATTCTTCGCCTTCAACACATAATGGACAACAGGTATTGAAGTCAGATTCAATGATTCCGCGTGAAATTAAACTATCTCTGATAGCCAGTCTCTTCTAAAATTTTTGAGGGGACGTCGCTTGCCCATATTCACTTTATTTCCTTTCTTAATTCAGCTTGTGTTTCTTGGCTATCGCATAGCTCAATTAAAATATCATAGCAACACTTAATTGTGACCCCTTCTACCAAATTTGGAGCCCATCGCCATTGATCCTCCACACCCTCTACGGGAAAAATCCCATTCGAGTTTAGGTCACTTAGGACAAGCCTAAAGGGGCGAAAACATCAAAATGTGTAATAAGGTCGGTTTAGGTCAATGTATTTATTGGGCTTTTTGATGAATTACAAAGTTTGCTGACTTCTATATTAATATAACTTAGTTCCAACAGAACAAACAAATAAATACTATAAAAGTAAAATTCCTTTTCTTCATGAAAAATGTTCTGGACTGGACCAAGAGGTCCATTTAGCAATTCCAGGGGGTGCATTTAGCAATGGATATGGATTGACCCAATCACTTTGGCCCATATCCACAACATACAAGCCCAATCGCGCTTGGACGGTTAAGATCAATTCCGTTGATCCGCAAACGGGCACGATTTCCTATAAATACCGGCTCGCATAGCCATTTACGAGGTACACACTATTCCCTTGCAAATTCACTAGCTTATTCTCATACTGACTTGAGCGTCGGGTGGCTTTGCAGGTACCCCCTCGGGCGCTCACTGACCTCCTGTCAGGGCAGCAAGAGACCTACCAATAGCAGTCGACCAAAATACTGCTAGGTACAGAACATTGGCGACCACAGTGGGAGATATCTATGTTTCACATCATCACTACTCGAACTTTTCTCTTGCTACTCCATGGCACCTAGAGGCAGACCCCGGATCCAAAGCGTTGCCATACCCGCACCCCGACCAGAGGGTACTCCTGAGGGCAACGTCGCCAGCCTACCTGACGAGGGCACCAGTCAGCCTGCCCAACCCTCGAATGTGAGTCAGCTTCTGGATCTCCTGGTCGATCGCACTCAAGCTATGCTGCAGCAGGAAGCTCGCCTGAGAGAGATTGAAAGGCGTGTGGCTTCCCTACCTGTGCAGCCTCCACCCAGCTGGGGAAGACACGTGCATCGGTCTCCCCCTCGAAGGCATCTCGTCCATCGTTCTCCCCCAAGGCAGAGGCACATACATCGCTCTCCCCCTCAGCGGCGCGGGCATGGAGGATCAGGCTCACCTCCGAGGACCCCTCTATCCCCTCCAGATGATACCTATCAACCTCACGACTCCCATTCCAAGACCTCCTCACGAGCATCTCCTAATTCTCGTGGGAGGCCAAGGGACAGGGTCAATACCTACCAGAGGCATCACTGAGGATCACCGTCGAGGAGATCCCCTGACCAGTGCAGGTATCGAGAAGATACCTCCCCTCGCAACTCGATGAGGTTTGCCGATGAAGGACCCTTCACTCGAAGAGTGGATGAATGCCAAATCCCAAGGGCCTTGGAGAAACTGCCAGCCCTCAAGATGTATGATGGAACCAGAGATCCAGACCGCCATCTGGCACACTTCTCCCTGATGATGCGCTATAGAGGCACCAGGGAGCCTGTTCACTGCAAAATTTTCCCCCTCACTCTCGAAAATTCCGCACTAGAGTGGTTTCAAGAGTTAAAACCGAACTCTATCTCCTCATGGAGGCAGCTGGCGAAAATGTTCACAGCTCATTTCACCGCCTCCCGGTTGAAACCCAAATCTGAAGAAGTGCTAAGGGCCGTCAGACAGCATGACGAGGAAACACTAAGAGAATACATTGAGCGTTTCAACAAGGAGGCCTCGTGTGTTCGAAATTTGGAAGACAGACAGAGGTTATTTTGGATGAAATACGGATTAAGAAAGGGAAGTCTTTTCCAGATGGATGTAGGTATCAACAAACCTAGGAACTTGGGCGAGTTCCTTCAAAGGTCTCAGAAGTACATGGATTACGAGGAGGACAATATGGCTTACCGCGAGGCAGCCAAGGTCGGGGGCGACAAGAAAGTGTTGAACCAAGGGTAAACACTCCTTTATTTTGTATGATAACAAATTACATCATATCTACTAATGTTTCAAGTTGAGCAAAGTGCAGGACTTAATTTAAAGAGAAGAAGACACAAAAGAAGAGAAGCTTGAAGAAGAAGCAACATATGAAGTTCAAAATCCTAAGTTGTGTCTAAGCCTTTTTAGGACACTTTGTAAAGGTCCTATCACCTAAAGTGTGTGGCACTTTAGCTATTGAGAGAGATGAATTTTCAAAACATGCATGATGCATAAAAATAGTTTTGAAAAAATATTTCACAAAATTGCATGCATGCATAAGGTGGCAAGTTGAAAAAATATTTTTAGGAAAGCTTGGAATCGATTTCCAACCCATTTCATAGGCCTTGAAATCGATTCTCAGGACCTCCTATATGGCCTGAAAATCGATTCCCTCATGTTTTCAAAGGGCCATGAATCGATTCCCATGCCTTCTAAAAAGAAAAGAAAAATCGATTCCCTATTAATTCAACTAGCCTAAGAATCGAATCCTCCTATTTTTTATGAACTAAGAATCGATTCCCTATGCTTCTAAATGAACTGAGAATCGATTCTCAGGACCTCCTTATGGCCTGAAAATCGATTCACTCCTTTCTTCATAAACAATGAATCGATTCCCACTTTTTCCAAAACATCAATGAATCGATTCCTCTCTTATTTCAACTAAACAAACAATCGATTCTTTTATTTTTTAAAGGCAATGAATCGATTCCTTCACATTTTAACTTGATCAATGAATCGATTCTTCACTTATATTAAATGCTTTTCAAAAATTTTCAACGGTGCCTAAGCCTATAAATACCTGGTTGAGCTTCACTTTCATTTCAACTCCACTGCTCACAATTTCTTCTCTACTCTCTCATATTCGAATCTCTATAGATCTATTGCTCTTCATTGTTTTACTTTTATAAGCTTTTGATTTTAAATTGTTATATCTTTTTTTTTCAAAAGCTGTTTATAGATCTAGATCTGAGATCCTGTGCTCCAACTGTTTTGAATCTTGTTTTTCAAAAAGCTTTGTTTTTCAAAATCATATCTATATTTTTAAAAGCTTTCAAGCAACCTCAACTTCTATTGTTATATCAATTTTGAAGTGGTTGCAAAAGCAAGATCATCCCTCATCTTATAGAGCATCTATAAAATCCTAAGATCACTCATCTCTCTCAGTTTCTAAACTGACACATTACTAAGAAGTGATTGGATCCATAGATCTCAATTGTGTAATTCTTATTTTGTTCTAGTGGTTATTTTGAAATCCTGGGCTTTGTACTTGGGTCTCTCAATCAAGGGATTGAGTTGGTGTTTTGAAATCCTGGGCTGTGTACTTGGGTCTCTCAATAGGGTTATTGAGTTGGTTTAGAAATCCTTAGCAAGAGTGCTTGGGTTCTCAATTCAGGGGAATTGAGATTCACTTATATTGGGGTCGACTGTTTGTATCAAACTCTCTTCAATATAGTGGTTACTAAGTCCAAGGGTTGAAAAGCCTAAGGCCGAGGACGTAGGGGTTTTATCCCGAACCTCGCTAAATTGCTGTGTCTCTCTCTCTTCTCTATCACTTTATATTTTGCACTTTATTTGCTTATAATATTGATATTATCATATACTTGATTTAACTGCTTATCATATTCTCAATAGAACTGTGCAAATATATCATATTGTAATCTTATCCAGATCTCTCTATTTTATTGCTGTATACAATATTGATCTGTCCATTATCTCATTCTACTCCTCTTCTCCTTCTATATTGGTCAAATATTATTATTCCGCATTTAATCCAAACCAATATCGAAAAAGTTTTATTTAATTGAAAAAGAATCCATTAATCACCTATAACCTTATTCACCCCCCCTCTAAGGTTACTTTTATAGACTCTAAAGTCTAACAAGTGGTATCAGTAGCTAGGAATTGCATATTAGAGCTTTACATCTCGCAATTCTAAATTTATCCTTTACATATCTGTAATTATGGGTTCTTTCATGAAAGAAGGAATGTCCTCTAATAGGCCTCCTCTATTTGATGGTACTAACTATGATTACTGGAGTAGTCGTATGAAATGTCATGTGCAGGCTATAGATTTCACTCTGTGGAGAATTATTGTTGATGGACCTCTGATCCCTATGAAGATCAAGATCACAAAACCAGGTAATACCGATGGTGACACTTCAAAAATTCAAGCCACCGGCAAAGCTGAAGAAGTACCGGTGGAAGACATCTACACCATCGACCTGAGTGAGTTAAGAAAATCTGAGCTTGACAAGATATCCCTAAATGCAAAGGCCATGAATATCCTTCATCTATCACTCTGTGAAGAAGAATATGGTAGAGTAAAGGGGTGTCAAAGTGCAAAGGAAATCTGGGACTGCCTACAAGCCACTCATGTCGGGACAAGCCAGGTAAAAGATACTAAAATTAGAATTCTCACCTCTGAATATGAAAGTTTTAAAATGAAAGAAGGTGAGTCTGTCGCAGCAATGCATCAGAGATTAAATTTAATTGTAAACAACTTGAGGGCCTTAGGAAAGAAATACACCAACAAGGATTTGAATGGAAAGATCCTTGAATCCTTAACTGGTGATTTCTTCCCTAAGACTTGTGCTATAACCGAAGCCAAAGACATTGGCACTTTACCTCAAGAAGACCTTATTGGATCATTGCTAGCATTTGAGGTAGTTCTGGCTGCCAAAAAGAATCAAGAAAAAAAAACTGTAAAAGAGAAGAAATCTCTTGCCCTTGCTGCTAAAACTTCTAAAGTAGCAAGGAAAGAGGTTGAATCTGAAGAAGAAACCGATGATGAAGATATGGCTATGCTTGCCAAAAATTTCAAAAAATTTATGAGATTCAAAAAGTTTGGAAAGGGTGACTTTTCAAAGAAGTCCGGGTACAACAAAGAAGACAGGTATGAGAAAAAGAATGATCAACCAAGATGTTTCGAATGCAACAAACCCGGTCACATCAAAGAAAACTGTTACAAGCTGAAATCTAAGCAAAAGAAAGCAATGAAAGCAACATGGGACAATACAGACACTGAAAATGAGACCGAAGAAGAAGAAGTTGCAAATGCTGTCTGCCTCATGGCAAAGAACACACCTGAAGCAACATGGGACAATCTCAGCACTGATGATGAATCAGAAGAAGATAAGCAGACCGACAATGCTGTCTGCAGCATGGCAAATGATACATCAAAGGTAAGCCTTAACTTTTCTAGTTCTTCTACCTTCTCTATGCATGATGATATGATTGATAATGACTATAGTAGTCACGATCTGAGTGAAGCTTTTGAGGCTCTATATTTTGAACACGAAAAACTTTTGTTAAAATCCAAGAAACTAACAAAGAGCAACAAAAGCCTATCCACTCAAATCGAGACTCTTGAAAGTGAAGTCACTAGATTAAAGAATGAACTACAAAAATCAGTCAACCTTGAATTTCGAGAACTAAAACAAAATTTTGAAAAAGTCAAGGTTGAAAATGAATTTTTGAAAGAATCTTTGAAAAAGTTTGAGGTTGGTGAAAAGACCTTGACTCAGTTGCTTCACTCTCAACATCAATATGTTGATAGGAGAGGTATTGGGTACCAAGGAAATTCCACCACCTCCAGCTCAAACAAAAATATCACCTTTGTAGCCTCTACTTCTAGTTATAAACCTACTATCTTCAAATGCACATATTGTCAAAAAGGGAACCATAGCTCTTCTTCATGTCCTATCCGTAAAATATGTGAACTTGGAACCCTTGTACCTGTTTGGAAGAAACCAAGGTGGATTGTGAAAGCAAACCCCTTGATGACTAACTCCCAAGGACCCAACAAAAAGGGTACCTCGTGCTAGTTGTTAAACAATTCTTTTGCAGGTTGGTCCCTCAGCTAAAAAGAAAAATGTGTGGATGGTTGATAGTGGTTGCTCAAGGCATATGACTGGTGATGCTTCACTGTTTCTAAAACTGAGCAACAAAGCTAGTGGATCTGTAAAGTTTGCCAACAATGAATCTGCTCAAGTAATAGGTAAAGGTTGTGTGGGTAAGGAAAACACAATTAAAATTAAAGATGCTTTATTAGTTGATGGCGTTAAATTTAACTTACTAAGTGTTAGTCAATTATGCGATAATGATTTTGATGTGCACTTTTCTGTTGATAAATGTGTTATCACCCATATGACTTCTAAACTCTACATTACTGGCTTTCGAGAAAACAATGTATACTATGTTGATTTTGATAATGTAAGTGATGAGATAGTATGTATGCCTACCTTGATTGATGATGTGGATTTGTGGCATAGACGCTTAGGACATGCTAGTATAGAACATCTATCTAAGCTAAGTAAGAATGAGCATGTTAGAGGTCTACCTAAATTGAAATATGAAAAAGGCCAATTATGTGATGCATGTCAACTTGGTAAAATGCACAAAACCTCTTTTAAATCAAAACCGGTTATTTCCACCAAAAATGTGCTTGAACTACTACATCTTGATTTGTTTGGTGAAATTGATGTCGTAAGTCTAGGAGGGTCTAAGTATGTCTTTGTTATTGTTGATGATTATTCTAGATATACTTGGGTTATCCTACTTGCAAATAAAAGTGATGCTTTTAACGAGTTTGCTAAGTTGTGCAGAAAGCTACAAAATGAGAAAAACTTAGCCATCAAAGAAATTAGAAGCGATCATGGAGGAGAGTACGAAAATTCATCATTCAAGACTTGGTGTGAAAAGTATGGCATTCATCATAACTTTTCAGCTCCAAGAACTCCTCAACAAAATGGTGTAGTTGAAAGAAAGAACAGAACTATACAAGAGATGGGCAGGACAATGCTGAATGAGCACAACCTTTCCAAATATTTCTGGGGTCATGCAGTGGATACAGCGTGTCATGTGCTAAACCGTGTATACTTAAGGCCATCTCTCAACAAAACACCATATGAGCTGTGGAATGGTAGAGCTCCAAACATTTCATACTTCAAAGTCTTTGGAAGTAAGTGCTTCATTCTTAATACAAAGGACAAGTTGGGTAAGTTTGATGCTAAATCAACTGAAGGTATTTTTATGGGTTATTCAAATCATAGTAGAGCTTATATCGTTTACAATAAAATTGATAAAACTATGCAAGAATCTATTCATGTTTCTTTTGATGAAACTAACCCTTTTGATAAGAAAGCTGCTAATGATGAGGATGAAGTGATTGAAGTGATCAAAAATAGATCACCTGAAACTAACAGTGAAAGTGTAGAAGAAGCCGAGGAGGAAGCTGAACCTCAAGAAGAAGTTATAGTGGAACAAGAGCCCCAAGACATTGATAATCATCTCCATGGAAGAACACACGATGATCTGCCCAAAACATGGAAATCAGTTCGAGATCATCCCATGGAGCAAATTATTGGTAGTCCATCAAAGGGGGTAACAACTCGCTCTTCTCTTAATCTTTTATGCTTTCATAGTGCTTTTGTCTCTCAAATAGTTCCAAATAATATCAAGGAAGCTTTAATTGATCCAGAGTGGGTTTTGTCAATGCAAAAAGAACTTGAACAATTTGAAAGAAATAAAGTTTGGCACTTAGTTGAAAAACCGGTTGATCGGACCATCATAGGAACTAAATGGGTTTTTCGCAACAAACTTGACGAAAATGGAACAATTTTATTAAACAAAAGTCGTCTAGTAGTTCAAGGTTTTAATCAAATCGAAGGGGTGGATTTTGAAGAAACTTTTGCTCCTGTGGCTAGATTGGAGTCCATTAGGATAATTTTGGCATTTGCCTCCTACATGGATTTCAAACTACACCAAATGGATGTCAAAAGTGCCTTCCTAAATGGTTTCTTAGAAGAAGAAGTTTTTGTAAAACAACCCCCTGGTTTTGAAGATTTTAAAAATCCCGATCACGTCTTTAAACTTGACAAAGCCCTCTATGGATTGAAACAAGCCCCAAGAGCTTGGTATGAGAGATTAAGCAAACATTTAATTGCCAATGGTTTCCAAAAGGGTAAGATTGATTCTACCTTATTCCTTAAAACCAAGGGCAAACATATCATAGTAGTTCAAATCTATGTTGATGATATTATCTTTGGATCTACTAATGATGATTTGTGCAAGGAATTTTCTGAGATGATGACTAGTGAATTTGAAATGAGTATGATGGGAGAACTTAACTTTTTCTTGGGACTTCAAGTGAAACAATCAAATGAAGGAATCTTCATATCCCAAACAAAGTTCTCAAAGGAATTGCTGAAGAAATATAACATGAATGACGCAAAAGAAATCAGCACTCCTATGGCAACAGCAACTAAACTAGATAAGGATGAGCAAGGTAAACCGGTAAATGAAACTATGTATCGAGGTATGATAGGTAGTCTCTTATACTTAACTGCATCTCGACCTGATATCATGTTTGCTGTATGCCTGTGTGCTCGATTTCAAGCATGCCCAAAAGAATCACATTTAAAAGCTGTAAAACGGATTCTTAGGTATGTTAAAGGGACCATAGACTTTGGTTTGTGGTACCCGAAATCGAGTACGTTTGAATTAGTTGGTTTTTCTGATGCTGATTTTGCAGGTTGCACTCTTGATAGAAAAAGTACTAGTGGAACTTGTCATTTTCTTGGTCCTTGTTTGACCTCCTGGTCTAGTAAGAAGCAGAACAGTGTTGCTTTATCCACAGCTGAAGCTGAATATGTGGCTGTTGGAAACTGCGTCGCACAAGTTCTGTGGATGAAACAAACTTTGGAAGACTTTGGTCTAATTTTTGAAAGTGTGCCTGTTTTGTGTGATAATACAAGTGCCATAAATATTGCTAAGAACCCTATACAACACTCTCGCACTAAACATATTGACATTAGACATCACTTTATTAGAGATCATGTGTCTAGGGGGAGCATTGCATTAAAATTTGTAGGCACGGATGACCAACTAGCGGATATCTTCACTAAACCCCTAGCCGAAGCACCTTTTTGTAAAATCCGTAGAGAGCTAGGGATGCTTGATTATGCTAGTTTATTAAATGTTTTCTATTTGTTTTTTCACCCCCTCTCCTTTTTGATGAAAACAAAGGGGGAGAAAATATGCAAGTTACTATTATATGTGGGGAGAAAATAGGAGAAAATATATGCTTATGCTTAGGGGGAGCTTTTTTACAAAGAATTTTCATTATTATCAAACCCTATGCATAATGTAATTTGTTATCATCAAAAAGGGGGAGTTTGTTGAACCAAGGGTAAACACTCCTTTATTTTGTATGATAACAAGTTACATCATATCTACTAATGTTTCAAGTTGAGCAAAGTGCAGGACTTAATTTAAAGAGAAGAAGACACAAAAGAAGAGAAGCTTGAAGAAGAAGCAACATATGAAGTTCAAAATCCTAAGTTGTGTCTAAGCCTTTTTAGGACACTTTGTAAAGGTCCTATCACCTAAAGTGTGTGGCACTTTAGCTATTGAGAGAGATGAATTTTCAAAACATGCATGATGCATAAAAATAGTTTTGAAAAAATATTTCACAAAATTGCATGCATGCATAAGGTGGCAAGTTGAAAAAATATTTTTAGGAAAGCTTGGAATCGATTTCCAACCCATTTCATAGGCCTTGAAATCGATTCTCAGGACCTCCTATATGGCCTGAAAATCGATTCCCTCATGTTTTCAAAGGGCCATGAATCGATTCCCATGCCTTCTAAAAAGAAAAGAAAAATCGATTCCCTATTAATTCAACTAGCCTAAGAATCGAATCCTCCTATTTTTTATGAACTAAGAATCGATTCCCTATGCTTCTAAATGAACTGAGAATCGATTCTCAGGACCTCCTTATGGCCTGAAAATCGATTCACTCCTTTCTTCATAAACAATGAATCGATTCCCACTTTTTCCAAAACATCAATGAATCGATTCCTCTCTTATTTCAACTAAACAAACAATCGATTCTTTTATTTTTTAAAGGCAATGAATCGATTCCTTCACATTTTAACTTGATCAATGAATCGATTCTTCACTTATATTAAATGCTTTTCAAAAATTTTCAACGGTGCCTAAGCCTATAAATACCTGGTTGAGCTTCACTTTCATTTCAACTCCACTGCTCACAATTTCTTCTCTACTCTCTCATATTCGAATCTCTATAGATCTATTGCTCTTCATTGTTTTACTTTTATAAGCTTTTGATTTTAAATTGTTATATCTTTTTTTTTCAAAAGCTGTTTATAGATCTAGATCTGAGATCCTGTGCTCCAACTGTTTTGAATCTTGTTTTTCAAAAAGCTTTGTTTTTCAAAATCATATCTATATTTTTAAAAGCTTTCAAGCAACCTCAACTTCTATTGTTATATCAATTTTGAAGTGGTTGCAAAAGCAAGATCATCCCTCATCTTATAGAGCATCTATAAAATCCTAAGATCACTCATCTCTCTCAGTTTCTAAACTGACACATTACTAAGAAGTGATTGGATCCATAGATCTCAATTGTGTAATTCTTATTTTGTTCTAGTGGTTATTTTGAAATCCTGGGCTTTGTACTTGGGTCTCTCAATCAAGGGATTGAGTTGGTGTTTTGAAATCCTGGGCTGTGTACTTGGGTCTCTCAATAGGGTTATTGAGTTGGTTTAGAAATCCTTAGCAAGAGTGCTTGGGTTCTCAATTCAGGGGAATTGAGATTCACTTATATTGGGGTCGACTGTTTGTATCAAACTCTCTTCAATATAGTGGTTACTAAGTCCAAGGGTTGAAAAGCCTAAGGCCGAGGACGTAGGGGTTTTATCCCGAACCTCGCTAAATTGCTGTGTCTCTCTCTCTTCTCTATCACTTTATATTTTGCACTTTATTTGCTTATAATATTGATATTATCATATACTTGATTTAACTGCTTATCATATTCTCAATAGAACTGTGCAAATATATCATATTGTAATCTTATCCAGATCTCTCTATTTTATTGCTGTATACAATATTGATCTGTCCATTATCTCATTCTACTCCTCTTCTCCTTCTATATTGGTCAAATATTATTATTCCGCATTTAATCCAAACCAATATCGAAAAAGTTTTATTTAATTGAAAAAGAATCCATTAATCACCTATAACCTTATTCACCCCCCCTCTAAGGTTACTTTTATAGACTCTAAAGTCTAACAGAAAGACGCCCAGGAAGTCCGCCAGCGAAAGGTAACAGGAGGCGGGTATCGCGAGGCGCGCCCCCGCAAATTCATGGAGCTTACCCCCTCATAACGTCTAAGGCCAAGATCCTGGCCGAATGCGCTAACACTGAGTTCAAAAACATCAAGAGACCAGAGCCTTTAGTACTGAAAGATGGCCAGAACCCCTCGAAGAAATGGTGCCGCTATCATCGAAGCGGAGGCCACGATACCAATGGCTGCCGTGCTCTCAAGGACGATATTGAGGAAATGATTCAGAAAGGGAAACTGCTGCAGTACGTGAAAAAGGAGGAAGAACCAAATAGCTCGCGCAAAAGAGCCCGATCCCCCAAGAGAAGATCTAGATCCCCTAGGAAGGGGGAGGCCCAAGTCGGTGAAGGGATCAAAGACGATGACAGAGAATCTTCCGAGAAAGAAGACACCCGTAAATCCAAGGGAAGGCCAGTGGCCATGGTGATTCACGAAAGCAACCCCCTTGATGATTGGGGATCAAACAAGTCGATGAAAAGGAAGTGGAAGGAAATCTTGAGCGTGGCATCAACCTCAGCCCCTATGAAGGGATCAACCAGACCGCCCTTATCCTTTGACGATAAGGATCTGCTTGATGGAAAACCGAATAAACACGTCCAATTGCTCATCACTGCCATCATGGCCAACATTGATGTAAGAAGAATCCTGGTCGACCAGGGAAGTGCAGTGGACATCATTTTCGAAGACTTGCTGCAAGTGTTGAACATATCCCCTGATGACCTGACTCCATACCAAGGAGGAGATCTAACAGGTTTCAACGGGTCAAAAACCAAACCACTGGGCCACTTGGAGTTGATGGTCACCTATGGAGACCCCGATGGTGAACCACATTTGTTCAGAACTGTCAAGACAGCCTTCCTAGTCCTCCCATGCAAGTTGGTCTACCAATGCATCATTGGGAGACCCACACTGGGCGAGCTAGAGGCAGTAACATCAACGGTTCACCTTAAAATGAAGTTCTACAGCCTGGAAAATAAGGTGGTAACCCTCCAGGCAGACCTGGGTGTGGCACGCAGGTGTTTTTATATGAGCATAAAGGATGAAAGAGAGACTGCTGGAGTGAGAGTCTCAGACAGTGGATTCGGGATAGAAGCTGAGGTAAATTTGGCAGATTGGGATGCCAGAGGTGATTCAGATAGTGAGGAGGAGGAAGAAGATTCCACCCTCACTAAGGAGCCAAAAAACCGTTTAAAGAGATTCAAGCCAGATGAAGAGTGTTCTGACCTCCTTGAGGAGGTTAAAAAGAAACTCACCATCCACCCAAGGGAGAATGGAGACCTGTTTCCCTGATCTGCAGCGGATGGGCCAGGGATACCACCCGAGGTAGCCTGCCACCATCTGACTGTCGATCCTAATACCTAGAACGCTGTTAAACTAAAGAAGTTGGTTGTATGAGCTTTGCTTTCGTGTCAAAACAATGTAGTAGCGTGAACTGATAACACGCATGAAAGAATGAATGAAATTTTACTGTTTATGACTCAAAAATATCATTTGAGCAATATTTACTACTACTTGCAGAATAGAAAGGCAGGTCCTAACACTAGCGGCGAGGGACCAGGCAACTATGCAAAGCCTGACGGTAAAAAGGGGGGGCATGAGATCGACGCTGCGATCGTTTGCACTTCCCTACGAACCGAGGAACGAAGCGACTTTAAACGTGTCGCAACCTCTGATGGGCGAGTTAAATTCAGATCGATTCTGATAAACTGCCCCCAGAGTCCCACGAGGTGCGAAGCGACTTTAAACGTGTCGCAACCTCTGACGGGCGAGTTAAATTCAGATCGATTATGATAAATTTCCCCCAGAGTCCCACGAGGTGCGAAGCAACTTTAAACGTGTCGCAACCTCTGATGGGCGAGTTAAATTCAGACCGAGTTCTGATAAACTTCCCCCGGAGTTAACTTTTCCACGGGGCATTAAGCGACATATCGCAACCTTTGATGGGCAAGTTAGATTCAGACCCCTCTGACAAACTGCCTCCAGAACAAACCTGCTGCGAGGAGGCATGAAATCATACATACAGATGTGCAAGGAAATGACTTGCGCCTGAGTCCAGGAAGGCGCCTAAGAGGGCACCAACATCAGGACTTTGCACCTCGACACAAGACGCCCAGGAGGGCGCAACATCAGGAGGCTTGGCACAAGGCGCCCACGAGGGCGCCAACTTCAAAAAACACAGCCCATTGCCACGAAGCGATATGAAATTGTATATTCAGGTGCGCAAGGCAAGAACGTGTGCCCGAGGCCATCCAACAGGTGCCAATTATAAACATAAGAAACAAGCTAGGCAAAGAAGAAACATAGAGATTTCAAAAGGTAACATAAATACCAGCGGACAATGACATCGAGGTCAACCCTGTTGGGGTGAAATGTAATACAAAAATCGCCCCGGAGATAGCAAGGCTCCATTAAGCAAGACACATAACGAAATTCGACAAGTCAAAGAAAAATTATACGATCAAAGCAACTGGACTGAAAGAAATAATCAGGGGGCAACGACATCGAAGTCAACCCCGTTGGAGTGGTATTTGACGATCCTCCCGTCCCGAACATCATGATCAAATTGAAAGACGCCCGACTCTAGAATGGCTTCTGGATACAAACACTGAACATGGCTAATCGCCTTATCATAGGCGGCATAGGAGAAGTCTACAGCCTGCCCGGCCACCATCTGCACCTTTGTCTCAGCCTCATCCTTCTGTTTCTTCATACTATCCAATTCAGATTGGAGCTCCTCCACCCTCTTCTTGTACTCATCCCTCTCAGCATAGGCCTCCTCCCGGTCCTTCTGATAGTGGCGAGCAGTCTCTTTGACCCGGCAGGCAGATTCCAGCGCTCCATGCAGATCCACCAGAAGCCGATTTTTAACCGAGATAAGCCGATCCCTCTCCTCGGTCAGCCCTACATAAAGAGAAAAACAACACAACAGGGTTAAAGATTCGAACCTACAAGGTATCTCAAAGGCTTAAAATAAAGAAGAGTGCCAAGCACACGTCCACACAAGCCGGCACCCAAGAGGGTGCTTGGCAAGGAGGGCGCCCATGATGCCTGGCAGGGCGACAAGGTTGGAAGCAAGAAGCGCCCATGAAAGCGCCTGGCAGGGCGCCAATGTTGAAGCACAAAGCGCTCATGAGGGCGCCTGGCAGGGCGCCAATGTTAAAGCACAAAGCTCCCATGAGGGCGCCAAAGCCAAAGCAGGCAGCGCCCATGAGGGCGCCAACGTTGAAGCACAAAGTTCCCATGAGGGCGCCCACGAGGCCAAGGCCCTTGTGGTAACTCTAAAGCATTACCTGAATGAGATCCGCACCCCTTCTCAGCTCCCCACTTCGCTTACAAACTCTCCCCAGCCTTTACCATGCGCATGGCAAGCTCGAAAGGGTGCTCCAGGAGGTGATCACGCTCATCAGTAGTGAAGCTAATTTCACCCTCGTCTGTGCTCTCAAGAGAGGGATATAACACCCCTTTTCTACCCGGTGATTATTTAATAAAATCAGAGTTACAAAAATTTATTTCATATTTCGAAAAGAGATGTCACACATTTCATCAATAGTTCAAAACACCGCATACGATATATAACACCTGTCAAGAAGGGTCGAGGCCCATAACACCAGTTTAAATAACAGCATCGTCAAAAATACATCACCACGCAGCGGAAAGAAATAAGTTCTAAAACATAAAGTAACAACGTCCTGAATGGACTCCAAACAAATAAAATATAACAACCAAAGTTTAGTGTTTATCCCCCCTTGAGTGTTACACATCAAAGCAAGGACACCGACGACACCGACTCAGAATAGCGAAGGTACCTAAGCCTTCACTCGCAATCACCTGCACGTTACCACATAGGGGTAACATTCAAACAGAAGGGGTGAGATATCTCCAATATAATAGCGTAAAATGATAGGCAATATGTTAGAATAAGACAACTATAGCTACCATTCCACTACACACATATAATCATAAACACAAACCAAGTTGTAACACCAGAATCAGTCACCAAATGTCATGACAATGCATGAATGCAACCCACACCAACGGGCATATGCATGTGGTACCAAATCACCAAAATTTTGCCTGTAAATAGAGGCGTCACCAAAAATTGAGAGCTTTCACACCAGGCTCACAAATTCACCAAAAATTGAGCTTTCACACCAGGCTCACTAGTTTTAGAAAATTTGAGCTTTCACACCTAGCTCCAAGACCAAAGGCCTTCACCAAAATAAATGCATATGATGTATGCGACACCATGAATGCACACAGACAATCACCAATTAGTCACAATATGACACACCAACAATAATCACCAAATATCACCAAAGTTGGGCTTTCACACCTAGCCACAACGACACCGAAAACACCAACCACCCGACACAACGGAACACCAAGACTTGGAACCTTCACACCTAGTTCCAACAACACCAAGGTTTGAGCCTTCACACCTAGCTCAAACCGCACCAAGACACCAAGAGGACAACAATTTCCAAAATAGCACCAAGACACCGAGATAACAACAATTTTTCCTAAACATTTAAGACGCGAGGATTTTTCCAAAACATTTGGGACCACGACAATTTTTCCAAAGTATCTGAGACATGACAACTTTCTTTTTAAAACATCACCATTTAACGACTACACCAACGGTTAACAATTTTTCCTGGAAAATGGACTACTTTGCCTCAAATTAGAATATTCAGCTAGGCCTCTGAATAAGCTTTCCAAAACATTTTGAAACGTCTAAATCGGACTCCCGAGTCAAAAGATATGTCAAAAACAAAACCGGGAAAAATTTGAGGAACATCCTGAAAATGATGCCTAGGCACTGGGCGCCTAGCAGGAAAACGCAACACAGCAAACTGGGGCCCAGGAGCAGGGCGCCCAGCAACAGGAAACAAAGCTGACTCTGGCGCCCAGGGGCAGGGCGCCTAGCAACAAACGCAACACACCTGGCTTTGGCGCCCAGGAGCAGGGCGCCTAGCAACAAGCAGCAACACAACGGATCACACGGCAGGAAATAGCGCCCTTGGCTCCCAGACAACCCAGAACAAAACGCAACACACACAGGACACGCCCAGACACAGCGCCCATGGCGCCCCTGCGCCAAGACAGCGCGCAACACAACACAGGAACAGGCTCCCTTGGCGCCCCTGCGCCCAGATACAGCAACACACACGCACTGGCACACGCACACACCCACCAGACACGGCGCCCATGCACTGGGCGCCAGAAACAGCAACAGGAGCACCCAGGCAACAGAGCCAGACACGGCGCCCAGGCACAGGGCGCCAAAAACAGCAACACAAAACGCAACACCCAGCGCCCAGCACCAGGGACCCAAATTCAGCAACACACCAAATTCACCAAAACACCACATATGCACATCATATCACCAATTTAGCTCACCAATTCATAATCACCAATGCCAATCATCATAATTCGCTAATCACAACACCAAACAAACATTTTATCGAACACCTAACATGCAGTTAGGACTAACAACAATGAATCACAAATTTCTTTGAGTCACAACAATCACCAACGATGTCAAATTTCAATTCAACCTATATACAATTCAACTAACACCAAACTACACATCAAAATCAAACCCTAGGCATCGTAGGATCTATTCCCACATAACCCCATCATAAAACCCCATTATAAGGAATAACCCCACCCTTACCTTATAGTAGGAGAGCACCAATTCTTTTGATCGAGTCACCAACAGAACCTCAGCAACACGGCTTCCTTCTCCTCCTTGAACTTGCGAACCCTCCTCTTCTTCTCCTTGTGCGCCGAATTCCTCTCTCTATTTCGCAACTTTTCTTTCTTTTCCTCTCCAAATGCGAAATGTTCCAAACCCTCACTAACCCTCACTACATGCGCTTAAGCCTTGGACATGGATCACGGGCTTTCCTCCAGTTTAAGCCTGATTACTAACACCATCTCCTATTATTCAATTATACACCTCTTAGTCAATGCTAATATATTCATACCAACTAAATTAAATAAATAAATAATTGAATACCTAAATATTTAATTAAATAATTTAATTAAATATTTGGGCGTTACAACTCTCCCCCACTTAGAATGTTTTCGTCCTCGAAAACTCACCTGAATCAAACAGCTCTGGGTAGGACTCCCGCATCTTACTCTCCAACTCCCAAGTCATGCTCTCACCGGCAGCTCCTAGCCAGACCACCTTCACCAATGCAATTTCCTTGCCTCTTAACACCTTCACCAATGCAATTTCCTTGCCTCTTAACACCTTCACCTCATGGTCTTCAATCCGCACAGGCATCGTCTCCACCGTGAGATTATCCCGCACCTCCACATCATCCATGTGGATCACATGAGATGGATCCGAAACATACTTTCGAAGTTGCGACACATCAAACACGTCGTGCAAATTCGAAAGATTTGGCGGTAAAGCCACTCTATACGCCACATTCCCAACTCTTCCGGAAATCTGATAAGGACCAATGAATCTAGGAGTGAGCTTCTTCGACTTCGATGCACGGCAAACACCGGTCACTGGAGTGACTCTCAAAAATACATGCTCACCTTCCTGGAACTCTAAATCTTTTCTCCTCTTAGTCGTGATAACTCTTCTGACGACTCTGCGAAGCCTTCATCTTCTCACGGATCAACTCTATCTTCTCGGTTGTCTCCCGAACAATTTCTGGTCCAAGCACCACACTCTCTCCAGACTCATACCAACACAACGGGGTTCTACACTTCCGACCATACAAAGCTTCAAAAGGGGCCATCCCGATACTAGAATGGTAACTATTGTTATACGTGAACTCAATTAACGAAAGATAGGAATCCCACGAACCTCCTTGTTCCAACACACAAGCCCTCAACAAATCTTCTAATGACTGAATTGTCCTCTCTGACTGACCATCTGTTTGAGGATGATATGCCGAACTCAACCTCAGCTTAGACCCCAACTTTTCTTCCAAACTCTTCCAGAAATCTGAAGTGAACCTCGGATCTCTATCCGAAACAATACTCTTAGGAACTCCATGAAGCTTCACAATCTCCCTGATATAAATCTCTGCCAACTTCGACACCGGATACGTGATGCTGATAGGAACAAAATGAGACGATTTTGTTAACCTGTCAACAATCACCCAAATTGCATCATATCCTTTCGCAGTACTAGGCAATCCCGTTACAAAATCCATCGAGATACCATCTCATTTCCACTCTGGAATTTCCAACGGTTGCATCAACCCAGCAGGCTTCTGATGCTCGACCTTTGACTTCTGGCAAGTCAAACATGCATAAACGAACTGCGCTACATGTAACGCCCCAAAATAATTTAATTATTTATTTAATTAAGTTATTTAAGGCCTACAATATTTATTTTAATTTAATTAACTAATTCAGGATTTAATTTAATTTATTTTTATTTCATTTGTTTAGGAGGTGTGGTCACGAATTAGGTGGTTCTTGGGGGCCCATGATCCACAATTAGGCCCGTGGCCCATTGTCTAGTCATAGAATTCGACTCACTTAGGGGTCTTGTGAGTTAGTTTTCATTTTACTCAATTTTGCAAAAGAAAGAAAAAGAAAACGTAAAAAGGGAGAAGTGAGAGGAGAGGTCGCGAAGAGAGGAGGAGAAGGAGAAGAAGGGCGAATCACTCAAGGAGGAAGAGAAGGCTTGTTGGTGTCTTGCAATTCCTTGGAGCTTTGCTTGGTGGTCTCGAATTCTAAGAGGTTAGGGGGTCCTCTTTTTATCTTTAATAGCTTATGAGATGAGTATTGTCTAGGGTTAGGTTTTAGAATGATTTTATTGAATGAATTGTGTATTATAATGTTGTTGCTATGCTGAAATTGAATTGTGCAAAAATGTGTTTAATTGGTGTTGAAATGGATATGGTGCGCAATATGCATGCTAGGGGTTTGATGTTATGACTGAAGGATTTTTTGGTGATAAATGTGTTGGTTAGTGTTTGTATTGATAGGTGGTGTTGGTGATTAAATTTGGTGTAGTTATGTTAAGAGGAACTCAAAAATTGATGGAGCCTTAGGCGCCTAGGTGTGTGTGTGTGTGTTGCTGGAAATTCTGCTGGGCGCTAAGAACTTGCTGCCACTGTTGTGTCTGTTACTGTTCCAGGCGCTGGGTGCCCTCCTGGGCGCCTGTGCCACTGTGTTGCCAGTTTTGGCACAAGGCGCCTTGTGCCATGGGCGCCAAGGGTCCCAACCTTCTGTTGTTCATTTTGCGAAAATTGATACTGGGTTTTCATGTCCAAGTTAAATGGCTCGTGTAAAATAATTTTTGGAGTCATAGGAGTTGTGGTCTGTCCTGGCCTTAGGCGCCTAGTCCATGGGCGCCAATGATGCGTGTCACATTTTGCCAAAATTTTTGTTGGGTTTCCATATTCTGAGTATTTGGCTCGTGCAAAATTAATTTCGAGGTTAAAAGAGTTTTCTTGCGTGTTTTGCCAAGGCGCCTTATGCATGGGCGCCGTGTCCCTGCGCCAGTTTTTCCTGCGCCAGTGCCTGGGCGCTAGGCGCCCTGCGCCAGTTTTTCCTGCGCCAGTGCCTGGGCGCTCGGCGCCCTGCGCCAGTTTTTCCTGCGCCAGTGTCTGGGCGCTGGGCGCCCTGCGCCAGTTTTGCTGGGCGCCAAAAATCAGGATGTTGCCCAAATTTTCCCAAACTTGTTTTTAATGTAACTTTTGACTCAGTTATCCAAATTTAACGGTTCAAAATGCGTTTCGAAGCTAATTTTGGTGTCTATCCAAATATTCTGGTTTTATGCGAAAATGGGTTATTTTACTGGTGGTTCTGGACTGAAGTTGTTCAAGGTGTCTAATTGCAATTTTTATTCACTTTCCCTATGTCGCGTCAAATCCTAAATTGGCCTAATTGAAATTGGTGTTGGTGTGAGTGGTGGGTTGAGTTGGTGAGTGTATTATGGTGTGATTGGTGAGCAGAGGCTTCGGCCTAATTTTAATTGGTGAGCTGGTTAATACAATGGTGAGAATGTGAATAAAATGGTGAGTTGATTAAATGGTGAATTGATGAATTGTGTGGTGTGTTGTGGTGCATTTCCATAGCATCTCATGAAACATGTGCATTATTGGTGAGCAGAGGCTTCGGCCTAATCTTATTTGGTGAGCAGAGGCTACGGCCTATTTGTATTTGGTGACGGATCCGACATGCATGTGCCCGTGGAGTTTGGGTTGCATTTCATGCATAACCATATATTGTGTAGTGTTGTTTGGAAATGTAATTTTGATGTGGTTGTTGCCATTGTTGTGAATCGGTGTGCCTAGTTACCTTTTCCTATGCAGTGCTTACTCCATATGTTATTAATTATGAAAAGAGACTCACCCTACTGCTTTTATGTTGCTTCTTATGTCGGCAACGTGCAGGTAATAACGAGTGAAGGTTACCCTTATGCCTTCGTCTGGTAGGGAGTGTCATGCTCTGATACGTAGCACCGGGGGGCGTCTTATGCTTATGTGTTATTGTCTTTATACTGTTAGACTATTATCGGTGATGTATTGGTTTTGTTTTCGAACTTATTATTATTCCGCTGCGGTAGTGACTGTATTTGGTTGATGTGAACTAAACGGTATTTCATGGTGCTATGTATCTTGTGGTTTTTAGCCGAACTATAAAAATTGAAGTTGTTGATTTAATGAAGTAAGTGTAGCACTCGCTTAGATTGTTTTCAAAAAAAAAAGAAACTCTGATTTTATTAAATAGTAAGGTTATTAGAAAAGGGGTGTTACATTAGTGGTATCAGAGCAGTTCGGTCTGTCCGGCCAAGTCGTCCTGTCATAGTGTCTTATGACGAGTAGGAATTGTTAGATTAGTTCTAAATTTCTGTTTGTGCTGCAGTGTTAATTTGGAATGGCTGGGAGAAACGATGCTGCTCTTGCTGCTGCTCTGCAGGCTATGGCTCAGGCTGTTGGGAACCAGCAAAATGGTGCTGAAAACGCTGGGACTCGCAGTTTAGCCACGTTCCAGAGGGAGAATCCACCCGTCTTTAAGGGCAAGTATAATCCAGATGGTGCTCTAGCATGGCTGAAAGAGATTGAAAGGATATTTCGTGTCATGGATTGTAATGATGCGCAGAAGGTCAGGTATGGTACCAATACGCTGGCAGAAGAAGCTGATGATTGGTGGATGGAGGTCAGACAGAGGTTAGAAACTGCCAATGAGGAGATAACTTGGGCTGTTTTCCATAGAGATTTCTTACGGAAGTATTTTCCAGAAGATGTGAGGGGGAAGAAAGAAATAGAATTCCTTGAGCTAAAGCAAGGAAGCATGTCAGTGACAGAGTATGCTGCCAAGTTCACTGAATTGGCTAAGTTTTACCCCCATTATGCTGATGCTGATTCTGAGTTCTCAAAATGTATTAAGTTTGAGAATGGACTGAGGGCTGATATAAAGAAAGCTATAGGGTACCAGAAGATTCGGGTATTCGCTGATTTAATCGATAGTTGCAGGATATTCGAAGATGATAGTAATGCTCACTCCAAGGTCATGAGAGATCAGAGGGGTAAATTTCAGAATCGGGGTAAGCCATATGAGGTTCCGGCTGGTAAGGGTAAGCAGAGGTATGCAGATAATAAGAAACCAAGTGGGGGAGATGCCCCTGCGAAGGTTGTGTGCTACAGGTGTGGCAAGCCGGGCCATAAGAGTTTTGACTGCTCGGATAATAAATGTTTCAAGTGCGGTAAAGAGGGTCATGTAGCTGTCAAATGTGAGAAAAGGGATGTGGTGTGCTACAAGTGTGGGGAAGTAGGTCATATTAGTACCAAGTGTACTAAGCCGAAGAAAGAGAAGTTCAGTGGAAAAGTGTTTGCTCTCGCAGGATCAGAGGATACTAATGAGATTAGAGGTACATGTTTTATTAATGGTATTCCTTTGATTGCTATTATTGATACTGGTGCTACGCATTCATTTATTGCTGCTTTATGTGCTAAGAAATTGGACCTTGCTTTGTCTTCTATGATGAGGGAGATGGTTATTGACACTCCAGCTAAGGGTTCAGTAACTACCTCTCTTGTGTGTGCTAAGTGCCCTTTGTCCATCTTCGGCAGAGATTTCCTTGTTGACCTTATTTGTTTGCCGTTGGGAGGGTTGGATGTCATCCTTGGTATGGACTGGTTAGTAGTTAACCATGTGCATATTAATTGTTTTCGAAAATCTGTGAGTTTCCTTCCTCCCGAAGAAGAAGAATCCGTTTTGTTGCCTGCTGGTCAATTGCATAAGGTAATGAAAGAGGGAGTTCATCTGTTTGCTTTGATGGCATCATTGTCTGCTGAGAATCAGGCGATCATTGAAGGGGTGCAAGTAGTGTGTGAGTTTCCAGAAGTGTTCCCGGATGAAATTCCAAGTGTTCCACCAGAGAGGGAGGTTGAGTTTGCTATTGATCTTATACCTGGTACTAGGCCTGTGTCTATGGCACCGTACTGGATGTCAGCCTCAGAGTTGTCTGAATTGAAAAAGCAACTAGAAGATCTACTTGAGAAGAAATTTGTAAGGCCAAGTGTGTCACCATGGGGTGCTCCGGTATTGTTAGTGAAAAAGAAGGATGGGAGTATGAGACTTTGTGTCGATTATAGGCAATTGAACAAGGTGACAATAAAGAACAGGTATCCGCTCCCCAGAATTGATGATTTGATGGACCAGTTGGTAGGTGCTAAAGTGTTTAGCAAAATCGATTTGAGGTCGGGTTATCACCAGATCAAGGTAAAGGATGAAGACATTCAGAAAACCGCTTTCAGAACGAGATATGGGCACTATGAGTATTCTGTGATGCCGTTTGGTGTTACCAACGCGCCGGGAGTGTTTATGGAGTACATGAATCGTACCTTCCATAGTTACTTGGATCGGTTTGTGGTTGTGTTTATTGACGACATTCTGGTGTATTCTAAGACAGAAGAGGAGCACGCAGAACATTTGAGGTTAGTACTAGAAGTGTTGAAAGAAAAGAAGTTGTATGCAAAGTTGTCTAAGTGTGAGTTCTGGCTGAATTAAGTAGGTTTCCTTGGTCATATTATCTCTGGTATTGGTATAGCCGTGGATCCAGCCAAGATTGATGTTGTGTTGCAATGGGAGAGCCCGAAGTCAGTTACAGAGATTAGAAGCTTCTTGGGACTAGCTGGTTATTACAGGAGGTTTATAGAAGGGTTCTCGAAGTTGGCCCTTCCGTTGACTCAATTGACGTGTAAGGGAAAAGCTTTTGTGTGGGATGCTCGCTGTGAGGAGAGCTTCAATGAGTTGAAGAAGAGGTTGACAGCATCGCCCGTGTTGACTTTGCCTATTCCGAATCAACCGTTTGTAGTATATTGTGATGCTTCCAAGATGGGTTTGGGAGGTGTGTTGATGCAAGAGGGTAAGGTAGTAGCTTATGCGTCTAGGCAGTTGAGGACCCATGAGAAGAACTACCCTACTCATGATTTGGAGCTAGCTGCAATTGTGTTTGTGCTGAAGATTTGGAGGCACTATCTGTATGGTACTAGATTTGAGGTGTTTAGTGACCATAAGAGTTTGAAATACTTGTTTGATCAGAAGGAGCTAAATATGAGACAGAGACGTTGGTTAGAATTGCTGAAGGATTATGATTTCGGCTTGAACTATCATCCCGGCAAAGCTAATGTCGTGGCTGATGCTTTAAGTCGGAAGAGCTTGCATATGTCGGCTATGATGGTGAGAGAATTAGAACTGATTGAGCAGTTCCGGGATATGAGTCTAGTTTGCGAAGTGACTCCGCAGAGTGTCAGATTGGGAATGTTGAAGATTGACAATGAATTTTTGGTTAGTATTCGAGAAGCCCAAAAGTCAGATGTAAAGTTGGTGGACTTGTTAGTTGTGAATGATCAAGCTGTGAATGGGGATTTCAAGTTAGATTCCCAAGGTGTATTGAGATTCAGGGATAGGATATGCATTCCTAATGATGCTGAGATGAAGAGAGTGATTCTGGAGGAGAGCCATAGGAGCAAGTTGAGTATTCATCCAGGGGCTACGAAAATGTACCAAGATTTGAAGAAGTTGTTCTGGTGGCCGGGTATGAAGAAGGATGTGGCTCAGTTTGTGTATTCTTGTCTGACTTGTCAGAAGTCTAAGATTGAGCATCAGAAGCCCGCGGGGTTGATGCAACCATTGGAGATTCCGGAATGGAAATGGGATAGCATTTCCATGGACTTTGTGACTAGTTTGCCTAGTACCGTGAGAGGATTTGATGCTATATGGGTGGTTGTGGATAGGCTGACGAAGTCTGCCCACTTCTTACCAATTGATATTACTTATCCAGTTCCAAAGTTAGCAGAGATCTACATCAAGACAATTGTGAAGTTGCATGGCGTTCCGCTTAGTATTGTATCTGATAGAGATCCAAGATTCACTTCTGAATTTTGGAAAAGTTTGCAAGAAGCTTTGGGTTCTAAGTTGAGGTTGAGCTCCGCTTATCATCCTCAGACAGATGGTCAGACGGAGAGAACTATTCAGTCGTTAGAGGACTTGTTGAGGGCATGTGTTCTTGAGCAGGGAGGTTCGTGGGATTCTCATCTTCCATTGATTGAGTTCACCTATAACAACAGTTTTCATTCTAGTATTGGAATGGCACCGTTCGAGGCGTTGTATGGTCGGAGATGTTGGACTCCGTTATGTTGGTATGAATCTGGAGAGAGTGCGGTATTGGGGCCTGAGATTGTGCGAGAAACAACCGAGAAGGTAAAATTAATCCGGGAGAAGATGAAAGCGTCGCAGAGTCGACAAAAGAGCTATCATGATAAGAGAAGGAAGGATTTAGAGTTTTAGGCCGGTGATCATGTGTTTCTGAGAGTCACTCCGGTGACGGGTGTTGGGCGTGCCTTGAAATCAAAGAAGTTAACTCCCCGTTTCATTGGTCCGTATCAGATTACGGAGAGGGTGGGAAGTGTTGCCTATAGGGTGGCCTTGCCGCCTAATCTTTCGAACTTGCATGACGTGTTTCACGTGTCACAACTTCGAAAGTATGTTCCGGACCCGTCTCATGTAATTCAGATGGATGAAGTAGATGTACGGGATAATCTCACGGTGGAGACTATGCCTGTGCGAATTGAAGTTAAAGAAGTGAAGATTCTGAGAGGGAAGGAGATTCCTTTGGTGAAAGTGGTTTGGTTAGGAGCTGCTGGTGAAAGTATGACTTGGGAGCTGGAGAGTAAGATGCGGGAAGCATATCCGGAGTTGTTTGATTCAGGTAATTTCGAGGACGAAATATTCTAAGTGGGGGAGGATTGTAACGCCCCAAAATAATTTAATTATTTATTTAATTAAGTTATTTAAGGCCTACAATATTTATTTTAATTTAATTAACTAATTCAGGATTTAATTTAATTTAATTTATTTTTATTTCATTTGTTTAGGAGGTGTGGTCACGAATTAGGTGGTGCTTGGGGGCCCATGATCCACAATTAGGCCCGTGGCCCATTGTCTAGTCATAGAATTCGACTCACTTAGGGGTCTTGTGAGTTAGTTTTCATTTTACTCAATTTTGCAAAAGAAAGAAAAAGAAAACGTAAAAAGGGAGAAGTGACAGGAGAGGTCGCGAAGAGAGGAGGAGAAGGAGAAGAAGGGCGAATCACTCAAGGAGGAAGAGAAGGCTTGTTGGTGTCTTGCAATTCCTTGGAGCTTTGCTTGGTGGTCTCGAATTCTAAGAGGTTAGGGGGTCCTCTTTTTATCTTTAATAGCTTATGAGATGAGTATTGTCTAGGGTTAGGTTTTAGAATGATTTTATTGAATGAATTGTGTATTATAATGTTGTTGCTATGCTGAAATTGAATTGTGCAAAAATGTGTTTAATTGGTGTTGAAATGGATATGGTGCGCAATATGCATGCTAGGGGTTTGATGTTATGACTGAAGGATTTTTTGGTGATAAATGTGTTGGTTAGTGTTTGTATTGATAGGTGGTGTTGGTGATTAAATTTGGTGTAGTTATGTTAAGAGGAACTCAAAAATTGATGGAGCCTTAGGCGCCTAGGTGTGTGTGTGTGTGTTGCTGGAAATTCTGCTGGGCGCTAAGAACTTGCTGCCACTGTTGTGTCTGTTACTGTTCTAGGCGCTGGGTGCCCTCCTGGGCGCCTGTGCCACTGTGTTGCCAGTTTTGGCACAAGGCGCCTTGTGCCATGGGCGCCAAGGGTCCCAACCTTCTGTTGTTCATTTTGCGAAAATTGATACTGGGTTTTCATGTCCAAGTTAAATGGCTCGTGTAAAATAATTTTTGGAGTCATAGGAGTTGTGGTCTGTCCTGGCCTTAGGCGCCTAGTCCATGGGCGCCAATGATGCGTGTCACATTTTGCCAAAATTTTTGTTGGGTTTCCATATTCTGAGTATTTGGCTCGTGCAAAATTAATTTTGAGGTTAAAAGAGTTTTCTTGCGTGTTTTGCCAAGGCGCCTTATGCATGGGCGCCGTGTCCCTGCGCCAGTTTTTCCTGCGCCAGTGCCTGGGCGCTAGGCGCCCTGCGCCAGTTTTTCCTGCGCCAGTGCCTGGGCGCTGGGCGCCCTGCGCCAGTTTTTCCTGCGCCAGTGTCTGGGCGCTGGGCGCCCTGCGCCAGTTTTGCTGGGCGCCAAAAATCAAGATGTTGCCCAAATTTTCCCAAACTTGTTTTTAATGTAACTTTTGACTCGGTTATCCAAATTTAACGGTTCAAAATGCGTTTCGAAGCTAATTTCGGTGTCTATCCAAATATTCTGGTTTTATGCGAAAATGGGTTATTTTACTGGTGGTTCTGGACTGAAGTTGTTCAAGGTGTCTAATTGCAATTTTTATTCACTTTCCCTATGTCGCATCAAATCCTAAATTGGCCTAATTGAAATTGGTGTTGGTGTGAGTGGTGGGTTGAGTTGGTGAGTGTATTATGGTGTGATTGGTGAGCAGAGGCTTCGGCCTAATTTTAATAGGTGAGCTGGTTAATACAATGGTGAGAATGTGAATAAAATGGTGAGTTGATTAAATGGTGAATTGATGAATTGTGTGGTGTGTTGTGGTGCATTTCCATAGCACCTCATGAAACATGTGCATTATTGGTGAGCAGAGGCTTCGGCCTAATCTTATTTGGTGAGCAGAGGCTACGGCCTATTTGTATTTGGTGACGGATCCGACATGCATGTGCCCGTGGAGTTTGGGTTGCATTTCATGCATAACCATATATTGTGTAGTGTTGTTTGGAAATGTAATTTTGATGTGGTTGTTGCCATTGTTGTGAATCGGTGTGCCTAGTTACCTTTTCCTATGCAGTTCTTATTCCATATGTTATTAATTATGAAAAGAGACTCACCCTACTGCTTTTATGTTGCTTCTTATGTCGGCAACGTGCAGGTAATAACGAGTGAAGGTTACCCTTATGCCTTCGTCTAGTAGGGAGTGTCATGCTCTGATACGTAGCACCGGGGGGGGGGGCGTCTTATGCTTATGTGTTATTGTCTTTATACTGTTAGACTATTATCGGTGATGTATTGGTTTTGTTTTCGAACTTATTATTATTCCGCTGCGGTAGTGACTGTATTTGGTTGATGTGAACTAAACGGTATTTCATGGTGCTATGTATCTTGTGGTTTTTAGCCGAACTATAAAAATTGAAGTTGTTGATTTAATGAAGTAAGTGTAGCACTCGCTTAGATTGTTTTCAAAAAAAAAAAAGAAACTCTGATTTTATTAAATAGTAAGGTTATTAGAAAAGGGGTGTTACACTACATCTCGCTTCATACCAGGCCACCAAAACAACTTCTTCAGATCTTGATACATCTTCGTAGCTCCCGGATGAATACTCAACTTACTTCGATGACCCTCTTCTAAAATTGCTCTCTTCAGCTCTGCGCCTTCAGGAATACAAATCCTATCACAGAATCTCAAAACACCATGCGCATTCAACTTAAAGTCACTACCCTCAGGCTGATCATTCCCGACCATCAAATCCACCAACTTGATATCCAACTTCTGGGCTTCTCTGATACTATCAAGGAACTCATTATTAATCTTCAACATACCCAACTTAACACTCTGAAGCGACACTTCACAAACCAAACTCAAATCCCTGAATTCCTCAATCAACTCTAACTCCTTAGCCATCATTGCCGACATATGCAAAGACTTTCGACTTAAAGCATCAGCCACGACATTAGCTTTGTCTGGATGATAGTTCAAACCGAAATCATAGTCTTTCAACAATTCCAACCACCTGCGCTGCCTCATATTCAGCTCCTTCTGGTCAAACAAATATTTCAAACTATTATGATCGCTGAACACCTCAAATCTGGAACCATACAAATAGTGCCTCCAAATCTTCAACACAAAGACTACTGCAGCCAACTCCAAATCATGCGTTGGATAATTCTTCTCATGAATCCTTAACTGCCTCGACGAATAAGCAATCACCTTCCCGTCTTGCATAAGCACGCCACCTAGACCCATCTTCGAAGCATCACAATACACCACGAACGGCTCTCCCGGATTTGGCAACGTCAAAACAGGAGACGTCGTCAATCTCTTTTTCAACTCAAGGAAACTTTCCTCACAACGAGCATCCCACACAAAAACCTTACCCTTACAAGTCAACTGCGTCAACGGAAGGGCCAACTTAGAAAAACCTTCGATGAACCTTCTGTAGTAACCAGCCAACCCTAAGAAGCTTCTAATCTCCGTAGCCGACTTCGGACTCTCCCACTGCATCACGGCATCAACCTTAGACAGATCTACAGCAATACCCCTACCAGAAAACTTACTTCTGACAACCAGAATTCACACTTAGACAATTTGGCATACAGCCTCTTCTCTCTCAGGACCTCCAATACTAATCTCAAATGCTCCGCATGCTCTTCCTCCGATTTCGAATAAATCAGGATGTCGTCAATGAACACAACTACGAACCGATCCAAGTAAGTATGGAATATACGATTCATGTACTCCATAAATACACCCAGCGTGTTAGTGACACCGAACGGCATCACCGAATACTCATAATGCCCATACCGCGTCCTGAAGGCAGTCTTCTGCACATCTTCATCCTTCACCTTGATCTGATGATAACCTGATCTCAAATCAATCTTGCTGAACACTCGAGCACCCACTAACTGATCCATCAAATCATCTATCCTCGGCAGTGGATACTTATTCTTAATAGTCACCTTATTCAGCTGCCTATAATCAACACACAACCTCATGCTTCCATCCTTCTTCTTCACCAGCAACACAGGAGCTCCCCATGGCGATACACTCGGCCTAATAAACTTCTTCTCAAGCAGATCTTCAAGTTGCTTCTTCAACTCAGACAGTTCTGACGCAGACATCCTGTACGGTGCCATAGACACAGGCCTCGTACCGGGTACAAGATCAATAGAAAACTCCACTTCCCTATCAGGCGGTACACTAGGAATCTCATCAGGAAAGACCTCAGGAAATTCGCGCACCACCTGCAACTCTTCAATGATAGCTTGATTCTCAACAGACAGCGATGCCATCAGCGAGAATAACTGAACTCCCTCCTTTGCTAACCTCCGCAACTGACTAGCAGATAACAAACCAGACTCTTCCTCTCCAAAGCTCACACACTTGCGACGACAATCAATGCGAACATGGTTATGCTCCAACCAGTTCATGCCCAGAATTACATCCAATCCACTCAGCGGCAAACAAACAAAGTCCACAACAAAGTCTCTGTCGAAGATCGATAAGGGACACTGAGAACACACTAGAGAGGTAGTTACCGACCCCTTAGCTGGAGTCTCGACAACCATCTCTCCATTCATAGCAGACAATACAAGATTTAACCTCTTACAACAATCAGCAGCAATAAAGCAATGCGTAGCACCAGTATCAACAATAGACTTTAAAGGAGTACCATTAATGAAGCACGTACCTCTAATGAGTCCATGATCTTCAGTAGGCTCTTCACCTGCTAAAGCGAACACTTTTCCACTGGACCTCTCCTTCTTTGGCTTCGGACACTGAGTACTAATGTGCCCCTCTTCACCACAGTTGTAGCAAACCACTGCCTTGCGCTCACATTCGGCCACCACATGACCGTCCTTACCACACTTGAAACACTTCTTTACGTCGCTTCTGCACATGATACTCTTGTGGCCAGGCTTGCCACACTTAAAACACACGATGCTAGCAGGGGCATCTCCCCCACTAGTCCTCTTGCCAGCATCAGCTCTCTGCTTACCCTTGCCCGCAGGGACCTCATACGGCTTGCTACGCCCTTGAAACTTGCTCTTCTTATCATTCATAATCTTGTAGTGAGCATTACTATCCTCCTCAAAAATTCTGCAACTATCAATCAAGTCAGCAAAGACACGGATCTTCTGATATCCGATTGCTTTCTTGATCTCGGGCCTCAAACCATTCTCGAACTTGATACACTTAGAAAACTCAGCATTATCTCCAGTGTAATGCGGATAGAACTTTGCTAGCTCCACGAACTTTGCAGCATACTCAGATACAGACATACTCCCCTGTTTCAGCTCTAGAAACTCAATCTCTTTCTTCCCTCGGACATCTTCATGATAATACTTACGGTTAAACTCTCTGCTGAACACTTCCCAGGTAATCTCTTCATTAGCAGCCTCCAACCTCTGCCTCGTCTCTAACCACCAATCATCAGCTTCCTCAGCTAGCATATGCGTACCATAGCGGACCTTCTGTGCTTGGGGACAATCCATCACTCGGAAAATCCTCTCCATTTCTTTCAACCAAGCCAAAGCACCATCGGGATCATACTTGCCCTTGAACGTGGGCGGATTCTCTCTCTGAAATGTCGCCAGACTGCGAGTCCCAGCATTCTCGCCACCAGCATTCTGCTGATTCTGAACAGCCTGCGCCATAGCAGCTAGAGCAGCAGCAATTGCAGTATCATTCCTCCCAGCCATTTCAACTCACTTGCTGCAAAACAAACAACAGTTAGATACAACTGACAACACACCATTGTCAATTGACACTACGACTGGACAACTTGGCCGGACAGGCCGAACTTTTGCTCTGATACCACTAATGTAACACCCCTTTTCTACCCGGTGATTATTTAATAAAATCAGAGTTACAAAAATTTATTTCATATTTCGAAAAGAGATGTCACACATTTCATCAATAGTTCAAAACACCGCATACGATATATAACACTTGTCAAGAAGGGTCGAGGCCCATAACACCAGTTTAAATAACAGCTTCGTAAAAAATACATCACCACGCAGCGGAAAGAAATAAATTCTAAAACATAAAGTAACAACGTCCTGAATGGACTCCAAACAAATAAAATATAACAACCAAAGTTTAGCGTTTATCCCCCCCTTGAGTGTTACACATCAAAGCAAGGACACCGACGACACCGACTCAGAATAGCGAAGGTACCTAAGCCTTCACTCGCAATCACCTGCACGTTACCGCATAGGGGTAACATTCAAACAAAAGGGGTGAGATATCTCCAATATAATAGCGTAAAATGATAGGCAATATGTTAGAATACGACAACTATAGCTACCATTCCACTACACACATATAATCATAAACACAAACCAAGTTGTAACACCAGAATCAGTCACCAAATGTCATGACAATGCATGAATGCAACCCACACCAACGGGCATATGCATGTGGTACCAAATCACCAAAATTTTGCCTGTAAATAGAGGCGTCACCAAAAATTGAGAGCTTTCACACTAGGCTCACAAATTCACCAAAAATTGAGCTTTCACACCAGGCTCACTAGTTTTAGAAAATTTGAGCTTTCACACCTAGCTCCAAGACCAAAGGCCTTCACCAAAATAAATGCATATGCTGTATGCGACACCATGAATGCACACAGACAATCACCAATTAGTCACAATATGACACACCAACAATAATCACCAAATATCACCAAAGTTGGGCTTTCACACCTAGCCACAACGACACCGAAAACACCAACCACCCGACACAACGGAACACCAAGACTTGGAACCTTCACACCTAGTTCCAACAACACCAAGGTTTGAGCCTTCACACCTAGCTCAAACCGCACCAAGACACCAAGAGGACAACAATTTCCAAAATAGCACCAAGACACCGAGATAACAACAATTTTTCCTAAACATTTAAGACGCGAGGATTTTTCCAAAACATTTGGGACCACGACAATTTTTCCAAAGTATTTGAGACATGACAACTTTCTTTTTAAAACATCACCATTTAACGACTACACCAACGGTTAACAATTTTTCCAGAAAAATGGACTACTTTGCCTTAAATTAGAATATTCAGCTAGGCCTCTGAATAAGCTTTCCAAAACATTTTGAAACGTCTAAATCGGACTCCCGGGTCAAAAGATATGTCAAAAACAAAACCGGGAAAAATTTGAGGAACATCCTGAAAATGGCGCCCAGTGCCTGGGCGTCTAGCAGGAAAACGCAACACAGCAAACTGGGGCCCAGGAGCAGGGCGCCCAGCAACAGGCAACAAAACTGACTCTGGCGCCCAGGGGCAGGGCGCCTAGCAACAAACGCAACACACCTGACTTTGGCGCCCAGGAGCAGGGCGCCTAGCAACAAGCAGCAACACAACGGATCACACGGCAGGAAATGGCGCCCTTGGCGCCCAGACAACCCAGAACAAAACGCAACACACACAGGACAATCCCAGACACAGCGCCCATGGCGCCCCTGCGCCAAGACAGCGCGCAACACAACACAGGAACAGGCGCCCTTGGCGCCCCTGCGCCCAGATACAGCAACACACACGCACTGGCACACGCACACACCCACCAGACACGGCGCCCATGCACTGGGCGCCAGAAACAGCAACAGGAGCACCCAGGCAACAGAGCCAGACACGGCGCCCAGGCACAGGGCGCCAAAAACAGCAACACAAAACGCAACACCCAGCGCCCAGCATGGCGCCCAGCACCTGGGACCCAAATTCAGCAACACACCAATTTCACCAAAACACCACATATGCACATCATATCACCAATTTAGCTCATCAATTCATAATCACCAATGCCAACCATCATAATTCGCTAATCACAACACCAAACAAACATTTTATCGAACACCTAACATGCAATTAGGACTAACAACAATGAATCACCAATTTCTTTGAGTCACAACAATCACCAACGATGTCAAATTTCAATTCAACCTATATACAATTCAACTAACACCAAACTACACATCAAAATCAAACCCTAGGCATCATAGGATCTATTCCCACATAACCCCATCATAAAACCCCATTATAAGGAAGAACCCCACCCTTACCTTATAGTAGGAGAGCACCAATTCTTTTGATCGAGTCACCAACAGAACCTCAGCAACACGGCTTCCTTCTCCTCCTTGAACTTGCGAACCCTCCTCTTCTTCTCCTTGTGCGCCGAATTCCTTTCTCTCTTCTCCTCTCTCTATTTCGCAACTTTTCTTTCTTTTCCTCTCCAAATGCGAAATGTTCCAAACCCTCACTAACCCTCACTACATGCGCCTAAGCCTTGGACATGGATCACAGGCTTTCCTCCAGCTTAAGCCTGATTACTAACACCATCTCCTATTATTCAATTATACACCTCTTAGTCAATGCTAATATATTTATACCAACTAAATTAAATAAATAAATAATTGAATACCTAAATATTTAATTAAATAATTTAATTAAATATTTGGGCGTTACAAGGGACGCCTAACAGAACAAGGGCAGTCATCAGGAGGAGAACGCTGGGCACAGCCCTTCCTGCGCTTGGACTTACTTTGAACCCCCGGGGTAGCAGAGTCAATTGGAACCATCGGCCCCCCAGAGAAATCTTTAACAGCCCGACTTGGCGCTCCCAAGCATAGGTGAGGTCCCATAGAGGGACAGGAGTCGGTACTGCGGGAACGGAACTGTTTGCCTCACTAGGTTCGACACCTAAAGGCTTCTTCCTCCCGGCCAAAGAAGCCAATTCGTTGAAGGAAAGCAGAGCGACCATCTTGTCTGCAAAACAACAATGAAACAAATCTGTAACATAAGTGAAGAGTTAAACGAAGGAGAAGATAAAGGCACGCTAAAACCAAACAAGCAACCTAAGAGCTCAACAGCTTCAGGAATCGTTGAAGCCTTTGATAGCTCACTGCACAAAATCTTTTGTGGTGTAGTGGGCAAATGACTGACGATTCTCTTATGCATACTTAAAGTCCTCAGCTCGGACTCTGATAACTCAGACAGGAGGACGCGATAAGACCGAGAAACACGATCAGCATCAACATTATACCACCCAAGGTGAAACTTATCTCGAACCAAACACCCTTGTTCATCAAAGAAACCCAAGCTGTCCACAGCCTTCTGACTAGAGGGGACTAGGTAAAAATACTTAAACCTCCAATCATGCTGATTATCCGAATACACTTGAAAGAAAGCACAGCTTGCCCGACATTTCAAGCATACAAACTCATAATGAGTGATGCCACCCGAAGAATCTCGACGACGCTGCACCTCGAAAATAGCCATGAAGACCCTCAAGTTACATTTCCTCTGTAAAACTCTCACCACCAACTCGAAGCACTTCACAAAGCACCATGAATTTGGGTGGAGCTGAGAAGGAGCTATCTGAAGATGGTTCAAAACTTCCAGCTGAAAGGGTGTAAAGAAAAGGGAAACCCGTACTTTGTAAATCACACTATGGAACATCATGAATTTCCTACCATCAGGAATTCTGCACACCCTATCATGGGGGTCAACCACCTCAACCCGCCAGTCACCTCCCAGTGCGTCTTGGAGGTAGCGAGGGGGCTCTTTCCGTGGAAGGTAGAAACTCCTGGTGGAACGAACAGCACGAGCAACCCAGTCATAATTTAAACCACCGATCTCCACCACTTCATGCTCAAATGGTAGATCATCATCAGAAGAGGTAACGATAAAGCCAGGGTCGCCCGCTTCCTCCGAAGGCACGATATCATCATCTACCGCTGACGGCCCTCCCTCTACAGAACAATCAGTCTGCGTCATGGTAGAGGTGGGACCAGGGTACACCCCATTCGTCCGGGATGTCTCCTTCGTCCTCGCCATCTCTCAACCTGCAGGACAGGGGGCAGAACAAGCAGTTACGAGACAGACAGGAAAACTTGTAGACAACCCCCTCCCCTGAGGATGGAGAGTTCAACAAAACAAGAAAGCAAGAAATATAAGCTGAAGGTTAGCCCAAATTACCTTAGAAAATTAGAAGCAGCAAAGCTCGTGGAAATGTCAAACTGATAATGATGAGAACAAAAGAAGCAATTCCCCTCGGCACCAAGCAAAGCCCTGAAAGGTCATCAAAAAGAAAAACAGGCTAAGAGACATGATGAGCAACAAAAAAGCAGGGTGCCAAGTACACGCCCACACAAGCCGACACCCAAGAGGGCGCCTGGTGCAAAAGCAACCAGCGCCCATGAGGGCACCTGGCAGGGCGCCAAGCACCAAGGCAGCGCCCATGAGGGCGCCTAGCAGGGCGCCAAGCACCAAGGCAGCGCCCATGAGGGCGCCAACACAAAAGCGAACAGCGCCCATGAGGGCGCCTGGCAGGGCGCCAAGCACCAAGGCAGCGCCCATGAGGGCGCCAAGGCCAAAGCAAGCAGCGCCCATGAGGGCGCCACCAATAGAAGAAAAGAAACAACAAACACTTACCAAGGAGGAAAAACGTTGAAGCAAGTGATCCCTACTCCTCCTCTTCTTCAAGTAGGCGCCCCGAAGGTAGCTTGATACCTACTCCTCCGCAAAATTTCAAAGTGTGGGCCACAAGACGAAGACTCACCCATTTATAGAAGGTTAGGTGAGGATAAAACTTATTATTTTTGCTCTAGAGAGTAGAAACCTAAAAACACAGTCGTTACAAAGGCAGTGTCCCACGCGACTTCACAAATCCGGCAAATCCACGAAAGTCCTTCAAGCCAAGACCATCCTCCAGAATAATCTCGACTTGGGGGGCAACTGTTCTGGACTGGACCAAGAGGTCCATTTAGCAATTCCAGGGGGTGCATTTAGCAATGAATATGGATTGGCCCAATCACTTTGGCCCATATCCACAACATACAAGCCCAATCACGCTTGGACGGTTAAGATCAATTTCGCTGATCCGACGGTCCGCAAACGGGCACGATTTCCTATAAATACCGGCTCGCATAGCCATTTACGCGGTATACACTCTTCCCTTGCAAATTCACTAGCTTATTCTCATACTGACTTGAGCGTCGGAGTGATTTTGCAGGTACCCCCGGGCGCCCACTGACCTCCTGCCAGGGCAGCAAGAGACTTACCAATAGGAGCCGACCAAAATACTGCTAGGTACATAACCAAAAAAACAAAAATAAAATTGATCTATTACTTTAGTACCGTTTAGACGTCACATTAAAGCAATCACGTGAAGGTAAAAGAAAAGAACCCCTTGAACTTTCCCTCTATGAACCAATTACATCTTCAATTATCCTAACAACTTCCTCCATTGAAGGTCTTGTGTCAGGCATAATTTCTACACATGCCATTCCTAGTTGCAACATCTGAACCAATTCTTCTTCAATATTTGGATATCTCATTAGTTCAAGATCAAACACTTCAGCAGTCCATTCTTCTCTTACTACACTTTGAACCCACTTTGGAAGATCAACAACATCATCATCATCATCATCATCATCATCATCATCATCATGTCCTGAATATTGAACTGGTTTTTTTCCAGTTAACATCTCAAGAATGAGAACTCCAAAGCTATACACATCAGATTTTTGTGTTGATTTTCTGTTTTCAATAACTTCAGGTGCTTTGTAACCTCGTGGACTTCTTGGTGAGACACAGAAACTTGTTAGAGGTGTTAGACCAAAATCTGATATGCAGCCTTCAAGATTTGTTGAGAGTAGTATATTGGATGATTTTATATTGCCATGGACAAGTTTTGTTCCATTTGATGAGTGGATATGAGCAATTCCTCTAGCAGTTCCTGCCATTATCTTCAATCTGGAATCCCAATCTAGTGGAGTTCTTCCAGTTTCCTTTGTTCCTGTCATTATGTTTTACATGACATAATAAGAGAATGAGACAACCAGCAAATGACAATACATAAAACCATCTCCAATCATGCATGATAGTAAAAAAAATCAAATATTTGTCATGCATGGAAATATATCAGTTTGCACTTTTAGTCAGATCCAGATCCTATGCGGTCGGTAAAGTTGTGCAATCATGCATTCAACTGATCTAGACCGTTAAAAGCAAAATTTTCTATGTTTCGTTGACTAAAAATATACAATTTTTTTACATGGACCAGGAGAAAAAACTGGTATCTTTGTGAATATTCAAGCACCTTCAATGTAACTAAGTTGCACACACACATTGAAGGTAAGACCAGCAATTCTCATAAAAAAAAGGTAAAGATCAGTCATTGGTATATTTGTCATTTAATTTGAACAACTATGTTTAGGTTTGTTCTGATACTAATATATTGTTATGAGTTGAAAACATCTATTGGTTGATAGTACTAATGTTGATAACATATATTGATTTATCTTGTTCTAAGTTATGAAGTACCGACACACAGACACGAACACCAAACACAACACTAACATAGACATGGACACAGACACATAGACACCCGTTTTAATTTGAAAATAAAAGTAAAAGTGTCAATATTGGTGTCACCAGACACGTCTACAACATGAGGTGTTGGTACTACATATGAAAAGAATGATATGTGATATTAGTATATTACCAACCATGAACATTGTGTAATCCAATAAAAAGTTCAAAATGAGAGTAATTAATTACCATGCAATAACTTGGAAAAGCTGCCAGATGTGAAGTAATCATAAACTATAAGTTTTTCATCCTTGGAATAATAATAAGCACGAGGTGGAACCACATTTGGATGGTAATCAAGCTTCTGAACAATCTCCATTTGCTGTTCATATTCCTTTTTCCCCACCGCCACTTCTTTTAGCCTCTTCACAACCACTATTGTCCCTTCTTCTAAGATAGCTTTATAAGTTGTTCCACAACTTCCCTTCCCAAGCATTTCAGCTGAGGCTCTCAACAAATCCTCAAGATCAAAATTAGAAGAACAACCTTCAAAAAATATAAGTTTATTTCTCTCATGTTCTTGCACACCACTCCCAAATCCCTCACCAAGTTTCTTCCCTTTCTCTTTATTTGCTACACTTTGTTCACCTACTTTTTTTCTCTTGAAACAGCAGAATACTAATACAAGAACTGGAAGAAACATCAGTGCAAAAACACCGAAAGCAATAGCGATTTTCGACCACGTACTCATCTTCTTATTGTTTGAGAGATGACTTGGTTTTTGAGAGATAATTAGTGGAGACAATATAGGAGTAGATGAAACTAAAGAACATTGATTCAAAGGTTGTCCACATAGCATCAAATTCCCCTTAAACGAGAAGGCAGGGAATTTTTGCAGCCTTGAAGGAACTGAACCATTCAAGTAATTGAAACTCAAATCCAAATTCTTAAGACTAGGAAGGTTAATATTAGGAATGGACCCTCTAAGAGAGTTATTTTGTAGGTTAAGTCCTATTAGATGTGTTAAATTTTGGATTGTGCTTGGAATTTGTCCTGTGAAAGAGTTATATGACAAATCAAGAAAAACAAGTTTTGGTGGCAGATTGTTAGGAATATTACCTGAAAATTTGTTGTATTGGAGATATAAAAAGCGTAGAGAAGGAAGAGAAAGTAAGTCATTCGGAAGGTTTCCGATCAAAGTGTTAGACCTGAGACTGAGACTGATAAGGCCACTTAGCTTGCCAAGAGTGTTTGAAGAGAGAGAACCGCGTAATCCAACACCCGGAAGCCGAATAGAATGTACGTGTGAGCCATCAGGTGTACATGTAACTCCAATCCAAGAAGTGCATATTGAGGTACTAGAACTCCAATTCAATTTTTCACCATGATGAACTGCAGCTGCAAAATCAAGCAGGGCTTGTTTTTCTGAATGTAGATCAGATTTTGTTTGAGGTAATACAAGCAAGAGTAGTAGGATGATTAGTATAGTGGAAAGGTTGGATTTTGGCACCATCAAGTTCCACTTGTTTCCCTAGCAATGGAGATTCCAAAATATTACATACTGAACAACCATAACAATTTACCAAGCATGCAATGCAACAAAAAGAACAATGAATTTGTCCTTATTTTAGTCTACCGACAGAGTGACAAACACTACCCGTAAACTCACACACACAACGTGGAGATCCTGAGTTCGAACCCGGGTAACCACGGAAAATATCCGATCTAACAAAGTCAGCTTTACCAATTGTGGCAGGCTTTACGGACACAATGAATTTGTCTCTTCTCAACTATCTGTGCTAATATTTGTCTCATTTATGAAAATGAAGATATGAGCAATACTTTTTTACACATGGCAGAAATAGTCCAAAAATTTGGCTACAATCAATTGCAGGAGCATAGTTAAGTTATATGTTATTCATGAAAAGAATATTCTTATTCTACTTTGATTGCATATAAAGTGCAACTAGCTGCACACTTGGAATTTTCCTGAGTTTCCACTATCCTTGATTTATATTCTTAGCTAAATATCATTTTAAGTAACCACATAGGAACAATGCATGAAAAAATTAATGACTATAGTTTTATATATGTAACATATTAATTTGATTTTCGTCTTATGTCAAGAAAATGAAGAATGTAAAAAGAGAAAATTGCAGAAAATAGAAATGCAAATAATGTAGAGAAGATTCATTACCTTGAAAAACAGGAGAAAGTTGGAAATGGAAGCGCAGAGAGAGAGACACTAAAAGATGAAAATGAATGAATATATGTAAGTGTGAGAAATAAAAGGTTTTTGTTAAAGCATTGTTAGTTTGGTGATTGGTGGTAGCAACGGCTAAGAGGAAGCAAAGACAAGCTTTAACGGCATGGCTTCAGGAACACGCTTAGACACCATCACACACACACACACACATGATGACTAGAGACATAGATAAAGAAAAGCTTATTAAAAAGCATTATAATATATACTATAGTACTGTACAATTACCATCACACTATACTTTTTTGGTTTGCACCATTCATCGATTACAATATACCGTCTCGACGCTTTCAACGAAAGACTAATATTTGCTTGTGTTTAGAATTAAATTTTGCACTGACCAACATCAAATTTATTCACAGCGAAAATCAAACCGTGAACACCGGGTGGACTCCCCGTATGCCAGGGTAGATTAAATCACTAGGCCGGTGGTGTTGGTTACCATCACACTATACTATCATATATATGAAAATATTTACTTTTTGTTACATTCTTGTTTAAGATTTAGGAGGTAGACATTCAACTTTCATTCTTGTTTATAATCATATTTTATTATCTTAAACAAAATAACAAATAAACACTAAATACGGTCACATCAACCAACACTGTTGGCCTAGTGGCTTAATCTATCCTGGGACACGGGGGTCGACTCGGTGTTCCCGGGTTCGATTCCCGCAGTGAACAAACTCGGTGTTGGCCAGTGCTGACGTCCTCATATCACGGAAATTACCAATACAATGAATAGTGAAGACAGGTAAAACATATTAAGATGTTTCTATAAAACTTGTTTTTATTATCACTAAATAGTTTTATCCATCTTTGTCAATTTATATTTTAAAGAAATAGCGTGTCTTTAGATTGGCTTAATATGACCAATTGTATACCATGTATAGCTTATTTAACTACATATCTCAATATTTTATGGTATATTTATGATACAAAAATAATTTTAGAAGTTGAAATACCATATACGCAATATGACAATTTATTTTTTATTGTAGAGGATGGTGATCCTTGTGTTAACTAAGGGGTAAGAGAAAATCTTAAAAGTGTATGAGAAATTGAAGAGTTGTGTTTCGGATTGGGCTTAACAACTTGGACCTCTCATGGGCCACGGTATTGAAGCCCATTATCATTAATGGACCGTTACACCACCAAGGGCTACGATTTGTCAGTTACAAATCAGAAGGTTCTGTGATGATCATAGACGTCATCCTACCCCCTATAAATAGGGGAAAACATTGTTTAACCAGGTACACATATTTCTAAACTAGTACTTGCAAGAGATTTCACTCTACTGACTTGAGCGTCAGAGTGTCTTTGCAGGTACACCTCCCCCTCCGAGGTCCGAGCTGGTTAAGAACGATCTACCAACTATCTGATATTGTGATACGGTACTAAACATTGGCGACCACAGTGGGAGCATATCTAGCTCTCATCTATTTTCCTTGACCAGATATGGCACCTCGTGGATGACCTAGAACTGTTCAGCTCCATCAGAGTGGTGAGCAAGGTTCGGCTCATCCACAATCTACCCCGGAAGGAATTGTTGTAACGCTCCCTCACTCTTCAGGGAACTCGGGACGTAATCGTCTCCCCCCTCCTCCGGAAGATGTTCCGATTCCAATCGATGATGTACGACAGCTCGTTCATTTGCTGAATCAACGGGTTCAAGCTGATAACCATTAGGAAATTCGTATTTCCCAAATGGAGGCGGCCCTCGTTGCGGTGCAAACCATTGGAGTGCCGGATCGGTTTTCACCTCGTCGGCAATCTCCTCGCCGCAGGACCACGAGTGCTAGGCGACGTCGCTCCCCGGCTTGGAGAAGGCACCATCATCGATCTCCACCTCGCTGCAGGAGAGGTCGAGGTAGCCGGTCTTCCCCAAGCTGGAGGGATCGAGGCTCTCGCTCCCCACCGAGTCCATCCCCGTCATCACCGGATTACTCGTCGTATTCGGATGAATCATCGGGGCGAACTTCGTCTCTAGCTTCATCATCACCTCGCCGACGGTCAAGAAGCCGGGTTAGATCCCCGAGGCATGAACGTCGGCGAGCAAGTTCCAGAAGATCGCCAGGTAGGTTCCACTATCGGAACTCTCCAGAAAGGGGTGGATCCTACGGGCGTTGGGGCCCTTTCAAAGTAGAATTGACGACTGTCCGATCCCGAGGCACTTGGAGAAACCGCCGAAATTGAAGATGTATGATGGAATAGGCGATCCTGACAACCACTTGGATTACTTCGAGCTGATGATGCAATATCGCAATGATCGAGAAGAGGTAAAATGCATAATCTTCCCATTAACTTTGGAGAAATCATCTTTGGGATGGTTTAGAGGTCTCAGACCTAACTCGGTCTCATCTTGGAACCAATTGGCAAAAAATTTCTCTTCTCATTTTGCTCACTCCAAAATGAAACCAAAGTCGACAGAGGTGCTGAAGGCGATTCGCCAAGGAGAAAACGAGTACCTCCGTGATTATATTGAGAGATTCAATAATGAAGCCTCGACAGTAAGAAATTTGGAGGACAAGTTCCGACTTTACTTTATGAATGACGGCCTCAGGAAAGGAAGTCTTTTCCAAGTTAGTATCGGACTCCGAAAACCTCGAAACCTCACGGAGTTCCTCTAGAGATCTCAGAGATACATTGACTACGAGGAAGAAGATGTGGCTAGCAGATTCTATGTCAAGCCGAAATCAAGCAAGCCTAAATCTAAGATTCATAAACCCAAGACTCGGTACTCGAAACACACTGTGCTCAATTGTTCCAGAGCAAAAATCCTAGCTGAATGTGCTACGACCGAGTTCAAGGAGGTGAAATTTCCCAATCCTCTCCCATCGAAACTGGGTCAAAGGTCCAACAAGTACTGTCGGTATCACCGAAGTAATGGGCATGATACCAACCGGTGCAATGCCTTGAAGGACGATATTGAGGAACTGATCCGTCGGGGGAAACTCAGTCAATATGTCAAGAAGCCTGACCAAGTAGAGCCGAGTCCCCGAATTGAGGAGAAAAAGAAGAGTGATAAAAATCTCAAAGAAGGGTCCTCAGAAGAAGAAGAAGATACCCAGAAGCCCAAAGGGCCGACGGTGGTAAATGTAATTTTGGGGGGGTTTCCAGAAGAAGCTTCGGGCAAGACCACGAAACGTAAGTGGAAGGAAATTCAGAATGTTGCCTCAACCTCGGCAAGTCTCGTGATCTCCAATCTCCCTCCACTTGCTTTTGGAGATCGGGACCTCCTTGATGGAAAGCCTAATAAGCACATCCCGCTTATAATCTCGACTGTGATGGCGAACGCCCAGGTTAAGCGGATGATGGTGGATCAAGGAAGCTCGGCTGACGTTCTTTTTATTGATATATTAAGGAAACTACAGATCTCGGAAGAGGATCTAACCCCATATCGGGGAACCGACTTGTCTGGTTTCAATGGTTCGAGAACTAAGCCATTGGGGTATCTAGAACTAATGCTGACATTTGGTGATGAACCTCTGGTTAGGACTGTCAAAACCAAGATCTTGATCCTGCCATGTGAGTCCATTTACAATGAAATCATTGGAAGACCGACCCTGGGTAGACTTGGGGCGGTTACTTCAACATTCCATTTGAAGATGAGGTTCTATTCTTTGATAAGATCATTACCATAAATTCCGATCTGGAATCGGCAGAAAGGTGCTATTATCTGTTTCTCAAAGCAGACCGGGAAGCTAAAGAAGATGCCGAACTTCCAGAGCAGGGTCAGGAGTCAATCAAAGGCAGAGAACAAATAATAGCTGCTGATGTCAACCTAGCCAATCTTGATGCTAGGTATGACCCTGACAGTTCGGAGGATGAAGAGGATGACGACCTCGCTCGAGAGATGAAAAAGAAAATCAAGCGCCCGGAACCCGATGGAGAGTTTATCGAGATTCAGCTGGGAGATGACCCAGCAAAAACTGTGAAGATCGGGGCCGATCTTCCAGAGCAGGTGAAAGCCGAGCTCACACAGTGCCTCAGAAACCATGGTGATCTTTTCGCTTGGAATGCTGAAGATATGTCCGGGATTCCTCCGGAGGTCGCCTGCCATCAATTAGCAGTAAACCCGGAGGCCAAGTGGGTAGCTCAGCGAAGAAGGATGCAGAGCGGGGAGAAAGCAGTTGCTGCTGCGAAGGCTGTGGACGATTTAATTAAAGCAAATTTTGTAACTGAAGTCAAGTATACAACTTGGCTGTCAAATCCTGTACTCATTAAGAAACGTAATGGAAAATGGCGCATGTGCATTGATTATACCGATCTTAACAAGGCATGTCCAAAGGACGCCTTCCCTGTTCCCAGTATAGACCGGCTTGTGGATAACGCCTCCAGTTTCCGTTTGTTATCTTTCATGGATGCATATTCCGGATATAACCAAATTCTGATGCATCCACCTGATCAAGAAAAGACCGCCTTTATGACTGACCGAGGTAACTTTTGCTACCGAGTCATGCCGTTCTGTCTAAAGAACGCCGGAGCCACGTATCAGAGGATGATGAACAAAGTGTTTCGGAAACAAATAGGTCAAACTATTGAAGTCTACTTCGACGATATGATAGCAAAAAGTAAAGAAGATCATATTCATGTATCCGATCTCATAGAATTATTTGCCGAGATTCGGACGAATAACATGAGGCTAAACCCCGAAAAATGCACCTTCGGTGTCCGAGCTGGGAAGTTTCTTGGTTTTTATCATACGGAATGAGGCATAGAAGCTAACCCGGACAAATGCCGAGCCGTTGCCGAGATGAGAACACCAACTACAAAAAGGGAAGTGCAGAAATTAAATGGTATGATTGCCGCGTTATCTCGTTTCATCTCAAATGCTGCTTTCTAATCTCTCCCGCTGTTTAAAATATTAAAGAAATATGCTAAGTTTGAATGGACAAAGGAGCAAGAAGAAGCGCTTGATCAACTTAAAATTACCCTGTCGCAACCACCGGTCCTAACTCGACCAAGAGAAGGGGAAGTTTTATATTTGTATTTAGCGATTTCGGAAGAAGCTTTGGGCGTTGTATTGATAAAAGAAACGGAGGCCGGACAAAGTCCCGTATACTTTATAAGTAAGGCATTGCAAGGTCAAGAGGTCCGATATCAGAAGATCGAGAAGATCGCTCTTGCTTTGATAATTGCAGCACATCGTCTCCGACCCTATTTCGTCGCTCATCAGATTGTGGTACAGACGAATCATCTGTTTCGTCAGATCCTACACCGACCTGATTTAGCGGGAAGAATGATCAAATGGGCAGTAGAACTCTCCGAGTTCGGTATTAAATATGAACCAAGGATAGCGATGAAAGCTCAAGTACTTGCCGATTTTGTAGCAGAGATGACTCCAATCACTGAAAACAACGAGTTGTGGATCTTACATGTTGATGGTTCCTCAAACCCCAAAGGGCGGAGCCGGTCTTATATTAGAAAGCTCTAACGGAGTGATGGTCGAGGTATCGCTCACGTTCCGATTTCCGACTTCCAATAATCAGGAAGAATACGAAGCATGCATCGCCGAACTTTTGCTGGCCCGGGATTTCAAGGTGAGGCATTGTGAACTACTCTCGGATTCGCTCTTGATGGTTTCTCAGATCAAGAACCAATTCGAAGCAAAGAACCCGACTTTACAAAAATACCTCGCCCGAGTTAACGAACTCTTAAGTCATTTCGAGCACGTAGAGGTTAAGCATGTCCCAAGAGCCGAGAATGCTAGAGCCGGCATTTTGTCTAAATTGGCTAGTACCAAGCCTCCTGGGAATCCCCGATCTGTAATACAGGAAACATTGAATCGACCAAGTATTGAGCCTGAGCTTAATGTATTGACTTCAATCTTCGTTATTGAAGAGAGTAAGAGCTGGATATCGCCAATTCTGGAATATATCAAATCAGGGGTCGAGCCCTCGGATTCACAGAAAGCAAAATTGGTGAGAAGAAAGGCGTCGTCCTACTCGGTTTTGAATGGCATTCTCTATAGAAGGTCTCTCACCGCGCCTTTACTAAAATGTATAAAGGGAGGACAGGCTGATTATGTCCTTGCCGAGATACATGAAGGCATTTGCGGGCAACACCTCAGGGGAAGATCGTTGGCACCGAAAGTCCTAAGAGCCGGGTATATATTATTGGCCGACTATCGAAGCTGATGCGAAGAACTATATGAAGAAATGTCAAAAGTGTCAAGTTCATGTCGACGTTCATCTGGCCCCACCAACTGAGCTCAGTAGTATCTCTTCACCATGCCCTTTTGCATGGTGGGGAATCGACCTACTTAGGCCCTTCCCAACCGCACCTGGTCAATTCAAGTACCTAATTGTGGCAGTTGACTATTTTACGAAATGGGTCGAAGCCGAACCATTAAGGATCATCAGTGCCAAGAATTGCATCATGTTCTTCAGGAAGAATATTTTGACCAGGTTCGGAGTTCTGGAAGTCGTGATCACTGACAATGGAGCCCAATTCGCAGATAAGGGTTTCAGAAAACCCATGACCGATCTTAAGGTCAAACAACACTTCACCTTGGTGGAACACCCACAGACCAATGGGCAAGCCGAAGCCGCCAACAGAGTGATTTTAAGGGGTCTCAGGAGGCGACTCGACGAGTCTAAAGGTAACTGGGTTGAAGAATTGCCCTATGTTCTATGGGCATACCGAACCACTCCTCAAAGTACAAATAGAGAAACGCCTTTCCGACTTTCCTATGGAACGGAAGCTGTTATCCCTGTAGAAATCGGTGAAATGACATGGAGGACTACTCACCTGAAACCACCCAAAGACAATGAAGAATCTCTGCGAGAATAACTCGATCTTGTGGATGAAATTTGAGATCGAGCTTCATTTAATGAATTAATGAACTCGTGGTCAAGCAATGGATTGCGTCCCGGTATAACGCTAAGGTGATACTGAGGGATTTTGAAGTTGGAGATTTAGTACTTCAACGAGCCGATGTAGGCTTAAAAAACTCTGCTCAAGGCAAATTGGCACCTAATTGGGAAGGACCATATCAGATCGCTTCTAAGATCGGTAATGGCACTTTCGAATTGGAAAGCATGAAGGGCAAACCTATTCCAAGAACTTGGAATGCCACAAAAGTATGCAAGTACCATAGCTTTTAATGCATGTATGATTGAATGAATTCGGATCCCTGTGAAGGGCCATTCGTAATAAATTGGCTCAAATGCCATGGATGTTTTCACATTTCTGTTCACCTATACACAATCATTATATGAAATCCGACGGTAAAAAGGGCGGCTTGAGACCGATGCTACGGTCGTTTGCGTTTCCCTAGAAACCGAGATACGAGTTTGAATACTCAAATTTAGTGACCATGTATTGTCACGGCTCTTTTAGGTGGGTTAGATCAGGGTCGAATCCCAGTAAACCGCACCTTTGGTGAGCACGCAAATCACACATATGTTAAACGTGGTAATTTACACTAATCTAAAATCGGTAATCCGAGGTAAGTAAACTGGGTTAGATAAACGATTTAAGAGAAAAGAAGAAAACATAAATTCCCCAGATATGGTCGGGACCTCGTGTTTGTCTTACAAAACAATGGTACTGGAATGGACTCAGTACCGATGTTAAAACGAAAATAAAAATAACTTTCAAGGGCGGGGGGCTACAACTTCAAACTCCTTTGTCCCTTCCACGGGATTCACAATCTTTCCGTCTTGGGCTTGGTGATCGGGCTTGAAAACTCCAGGATCCAAATTGATGGTCGGATAGAGGACAACAACATGAGCTAAAGCGTTCTCAAAGGCATCCTCGGCAAAAGTGCAAGCTTGGTCGGCAATCTCGGCAATCCTCTCATCTTTTTCCTCTTCGGGTTGTTTAAGATTACTTTCTAGCTCAATCCCCCGAGTTTGAAGATCTGACACCGACTTCTGGGCTAGTTCAAGATCGGCTTCTGCTTTCTCAGTTCTCTTCTCAGCTAGTTCCGCTCTTTTCACGGCCGTCTTCTGGTTAAGGAGAGCTTGGTCCCTTTCTTGCTTCAGATCGTCCCTAGCTTTCTCAATCTTGGTCAAGGCAGCCGAAGTCGGTTCTAGAGCCTTCTTTGCCTCCTCCATCAATCTAAGAGCTTCGTCTCGCTCCTGGTTCGCAGCTGCAGACAATAAAGAGTCATAAGAGGCAAGTCAATCAGAACGAAGTTAAGTAATGATCAAAAATTACCTTTCACTTTATCCTCAGCTTCCTGCCTCCATTGTTTGTGAAGATCGGACCCATGCTTCAGAACTGGGGCGAGAGCACCCAAAGGATCCTTGCAGTACTCATCAAAGTTGGCCTTCATGAACCCGTCTAGGGAAAACACTGGTGACTTGGGCTTTTTCTGACCTTCCTTTCTGAGCTCGCTTTTCTTAGTGGATTGGGGTGATTCACTAGCTTCAAGATCTATGGTTGATCTCTTTTCCCCTCTTGGTGGGTTGGAAGAAGTTTGATTACTTTTCCTACTCCGATGTTCCAGATTCTGGCTCGGGGGATCCTCATTTTCCTCCACAACACGAAAACCCAGAGTCTCGATTTCCTTTTCAGCCAATGGGGCGTCCTTTTGAGGTGGGGGTCGGGAACCGGGTCCACTTTCACATTTGCGCTTAGCCAACTCTTTCATTTGCAGGAATGACATAGACCCCGACATGTTATCTGCAACACAGTATAAATAAGCAATTTAGTAAATATAAAAAGGAAAAATAGGAATCAGGTTAAATCGACGACTTCCGATCATACCAAGAGCTTCTTGGACTTCGGACTTGGTCCGAGCATGAACTATAGTCTGTGTGTCAAAATCCATGCCCCGAGGAATAAGCTTGGCGCATCGCTGGAGAATTTTCGAAGTCTCTTGATCCTCCTCGTCCAGACTTTCCTTACTCGGATTATATGAACCAGGAGATCGGTTGAAATGTGCTTTCGACCAACCAATCGGAAATTTGGTTGACACCAGATCCCCTTGATCGTTGTATCTTCCCACGAATTCGACAGCATCGGCACTGACCGGAGAAATGAAAAAACAGTGCTTTTTCCAGTTTTCTCTGAGAAAATCGGAGTAGAGTCGAAATACCTTCAGGTTTATTTTGGAACGAAGGCTCACATGCCCATATAGGGTCGTACCAGATTTCTTCTCGTGCCTCCGATTCACTTCGAACATATGAAAGAATAGGGCCGCTGAAATGGCCTGATCCAAGTGCTTCATTACTAATTCGAAGGATCGGGCAAAGGCCCACCCATTGGGATGTAACTGTGAGGGGGCGACTTGCAGTAATCTGAGGATTTGTTGCTGGAAACGTGTAAAAGGAGGCTGAATGTGCATGGTTCTCATTGTGATGAGATACATCGAAAATTTTAACTCTGTAGAAAAACTTGCAACGTGCTCGCTGTCAGAAACACCTTCTAGAAGCCATACATGTTCACCTTTTCCGACGAGTTGCCGATACATGGATAGGTCGATATTATCAGTGTAAACTGATCGAATCCCTTTAACACTCTCTGAAACCCAAGAGTATTCTCGGGGAACAGAAGGACCGATTGGCACATCGACATGACCGGAAGATTCCCCTGTGCCTTCCTCTCCTTCACGAATTTTGGCGTCCGATCTAGTGGCCTCCGAGGAAGCAGGATCGCCTTCAACTATCTTATCCAATTTTTCTCGGAGTTGACCGTGGGTTTGGCCCGAGTCTATTTGCAACCTTTCATCAGGGGAATGAACATTATCCGGGGTATTAGTCCCAGAAGCCGCCATCTTGGCTAATGGAGGGCGATCTAAAACTGCAACCCTAAGAGTTTGCTTCGTCCTCGCCAGTTCTCTCCTGCAGGAGTGGGGGCAAGTGGTCTGGATCGGTTTTGTTTAAGTTGAAATCACGACTAAGTCGGATCTTGGCCTGACCACCCCATCCTGGATGAATTTGGTCAGGCTGGGGGAAGTCCCAGCCATTCAAGAAATAAAAGAAGTAGAATTTCAAAAACATACCTCGGGTTGGAGTTGAGAAGGTTAACGAGCTGATTTCCCGATACCGGACGAGATTGCTCCAATCAAACGGTAAAGTCCTCGCCACGGTGCAGAAACCCGAGTTATAAGGTCGTCGCCGGAGCTCTATCGTCGGTTCGCCGGAATTCAATATCGGTAGTCAGAGCAAAATTCTCCGCTTTGTAAACAGAAAAGTGAGGGATCCCATCAATAGCATTTATTGCAGGCGCTAACAACGAGGCATCATCATAGCTATTTGCCTCGAGCTACTGAATAGGCGTCATTATTATCTGACACCTCGAGCTTCTCAACAGGCATGTCAATCATTTCAAACAGTAAATGATGTGACTATGCATTTTCTTTCCGATATTCCGATATTGGAGGCAAAACCCTCGGTGGTATATGCCCAATATTTACGAATGGATCTATCATAGGAGCCTCTGATCTTGGACCTGTTCAAGTCTGGATCGTTCTCTTAACCGATCCGACTTAGGGGGCAACTGTTCCGGATTGGGCTTAACGACTTGGACCTCTCATGGGCCACGGTATTGAGGCCCATTATCATTAATGGACCGTTACACCACCAATGGCTACGATTTGTCAGTTACAAATCGGAAGGTTCCGTGATGATCATAGACGTCATCCTACCCCCCCCCCCCCCTATAAATAGGGGAAAACACTCTTTAACCAGGTACACACATTTCTTAACTGGTACTTGCAAGAGATTTCACTCTACTGACTTGAGCGTCGAAGTGTCTTTGCAGGTACACCTCCCCCTCCGAGGTTCGAGCTGGTCAAGAACGATCTACCAACTATCCGATCTTGTGATACTAAACAAGTTGGACATCAGATAATTAATAAAAAATTAGGAAAATTGATTTGAACTATTGAATGAAACTTATATTTTTGCCAAAGATCACCATCTTTCTAAATTGCTCCCCATGGAAAATTGTTCCTTGAGAAATAAATGAGTTATCAGAAAAAGTTTTAAATTAATTGAAGGGTGATTTAACAATAATAGCACTAATTACGGTAAAATTGTTTTTTTTATAGGCAATGTTAGTGGGGTGGGGGAAATGTTAGTTTCTGAGGTTTGGTATGGTAAAAGTTGTTAATTAACATTCCATGATAGTTTAGGCCACCAAACGTTTTTGTTGCTTATATTTTTTTTGGTATTAAAAAGGGCTAAAAAGCCCGAGAGAAATTACACGGAAATAACTTTTGGAGTAGCAACTTCAATCAAGTCTGCTAGTCACAAAGGACTTACAATAGCTGGCTGTTGCGTCAAAGACACACTTAGAGCAAGTGTACTCTATCGCAGAAGTAGTATAAAAGATTATCGTCTCCACAGGGATTAATTAACAAGTACTAAACTAATCAAGATTTATTATTATTTAGACGAACGAATAATTGAGTTGTACGAAAACAAATAAAAAGAAATAAAGAACAATAATAAAATGGAAGATTTAATTCAATGGAGAGAAGCCTAGGGTCACGGTTTCACTTGCAAGTTTCGATTCCTCTATGTCTAATTCTACCTGAATTCCCTTATTTTATTCAGTTACCAATCTCTTTACTAAAGCTATTAATCTGTTTGGTCATTCGCGATTAATATTCTTTTTCCTAAATTAACCCTTGTTTGGTCATGCAAGAATTTAAATTTAAGAAAAGCATAGAGCAAAAAGGTTGAATGATTGGAAGACTAAATTAAAGTTTCCTCATGCATTAATTTTAGTCTCAATTATCTTATAGGTCCACCAACTAATTGCAGTACGGTCGCTGATCAACTAATTGATTATGAACATGCAAGGGTTGTCAATCCTAATTATGTGATAAAGCAATAGGATAATATTAATTGGAATAAAAATTAGGAATTCAAAGTATAAATTAAAACATAAAAAGGTCTCTAATCAAGCAAGATCCACCTAGACCCTAGAAGATGATTTAGCTACCCATAGTGTTCAAGAACAATGAAATAAAATTAGGAGTCATAAATTACAGAGATAAAAATAACCCGGAATAGAGAAATTTCTGATCTTGAGAATTTAGTCTCATTTTTCTGCTCTAGAGCTCTCTCACTGTGTCAAGAATGGTACCCAAAACTTCACTCTCTCCCTCTGCCGTCGCTGCGTTGCCGTCAACGTGTATCTGTTTCTCTTGTGTGCGGCACTCCCTCACTCACAAGTGAAGCCCTCCTTTTATATTAGTTCATTTTCTTTCTCTCCAAGCTAGGGTAGTGTGTCATTCCTTTTTCCTCAAGTCAAGCTTGTTTCCTCTTTTAATTGCAAGAGCACCTTTTTATCTCCATCCCTAAATATTAGGATTTAGATACTTCCTAAATATTTGTTGCTTGCTATCCACTCCATGCCTCTTTCTTTCTCTCGAAGTCACATGTGCATCAGTTTCAATTGAAATCACCAAGATGATCTTCTTTTGTTTATTACCGTGGGCCTTCTTGCATTAATGGGCTTGGACTTGCTTTCTTTTATTTGTTGGCCATATATATATATATATATATATATATATATATATATTACATTTAAGTGACTCTAAATTGAATTTTCATTCTTTTTCATATTTCCTTCTTTTCTGCAAAATGAAGAGAAAATTAAGTCAACAGTTTATATAACTAGTAATAATTACTCAAAAAAATGACCTAAAACTATCTCTAAAAATACACTAAATTGGGGTTTATCACTGGCGGAACCTCATACAAACAAAAAATAACATCCTGCTCACAACCAATAGACGCCATAGCACCTGCACAACAGTTGGCCTCTCTATAGCAATGAGAAAAGCGAACCTCCCAATCCAAACACAAAAGAGAGTAGGCATGGCAACATAACCCGAACCCGTGGGTACCCACCCGACCCCGCCCCGAGTTTGACGGGGAACACCCGCTTTGACCGGGGACGGGTTTGGGTTCGGGGATGTCGATACCCACCCCGTCCCCGCCCCGAACCCGCTCGACAAAACATAAATTAATTATTTTATTTTATTTCATGCATATTTACTCATTCATTTTGTTTCATAAATTTTGTTTATTTTTAATTTTGATCTATTTCCTATAGAAAAATCTATTTTAATACTTTTAACTTTATTTTATCATTGTATAATTATTATTATTTTATTTTATTAATTATTATAAATATTTTTTTTTATTTTTCTTATAAATTTGTGGCGGAACGGGTACCCGCGGGGAACCCGTCCCCGTTTGGGACGGGGTTGGGGGATGCAAAACCCGACCCCGATAGAGGTAGGGGCGGGGACGGGGAATGCCAAACCCGCCCCCAACCCGCCCCGTTGCCATGCCTAAAAGAGAGCGAATGCGATTAACAAGAGCAACACTGGCAACACTCACAGAACCAGGAGTAGACAGTTGGTTCATAACAATCATCGAATCAACCTGAACATCAATCTTGGAAAGTCCACGATCTCTGGTTAGAAGAAGACCGTCTAATACTCCCCAGAGCTCCGCAATATAGGCAGAGCAAGTCCCCAAAGCACGGGCATAACCACATATCCAACGCCCTTCATCATCACGCAAAACACCACCACTCCCCGCAATCTTGTTGAAACCCTTCACCGCCCCATCCGTATTAAGACGAGTCCAACCTTTTGCTGGAGGGAGCCATCACACCTGAATGGTTGAAAGAGAGCGAGTTATTAGAACGCTCTTGGCCTTCAACGCTTCCTTATAGTCCCTACACGCACGAATAACAGTCCGCCAAGGAGCATGCGGTCGAGTAAAGGAAGAATCAAATTTTTCCTTGTTACGCCAAGTCCACAAGAAATGACAAGTAGTGGCCCAAAAAGAGGACCAATCCAGATTAGGATCTATCCCAATATCTGATTGGAGATTAAATAAAATCCACTGTTTCAAATCTTGAGTAAAAAAATCATCTCTCGCTTCAACCTTCACAAGATGCATCCAGATAGCAACTGATCTATCTGATCAATGATGGGTGCAATTGGAACTACCGGGACAAGGTCAGGAATAGGTAATACTTGAGAGACAGACTCAGACTCAATGAGAGATGCAAAGAAGGGTGCATCTTCAAAGAAGGTGACATCAGCAGATATGTAGAAGCGATGGGTGGATGGACAGTAGCATCGATACCCTTTTCGGACCCTTGAATAGCCAAGGAAGACACACTTAACTGCACGAGCAGACAATTTATCAAGTCCCGGAGTAAGATCATGAATAAAACAAGTGGATCTGAAGACTCGAGGAGAGATACGGAACAAGGGTTCATCGGGGAACAATATGGAATGAGGAACCCTATTCTGGATAGCAGAGGATGGCATTCTATTAATCAAGTGCCCTGCAGTGAGGACGGCATCTCCCCAAAACTTCAAAGGAACATTAGCATGAATAAGCAAAGTGCGTGCTGTTTCAATTATATGACGGTTCTTACGTTCGGCAATCTCATTTTGTTGTGGGGTATGGGGACAAGATGATTGATGTATGATGCCATTTTTAACCATAAAGGAATTAAATGATGCAGAAAAATACTCTTTCGCATTGTCACTGCGTAAAGTACGAATAGAACGACCAAATTGATTTTTGATTTCCTTAAAGAAATTTTGAAAAACACCGAGAAGTTCAAATCTATCCTTAAGTAGGTAGATCCACGTACATCTAGAAAACTCGTCAATAAAAGTGACAAAATATCTATGTCCTACAACAGAAGTGACTCGACTTGGTCCTCATACATCAGAGTGAATAACATCAAAAGGAGAACGAGTTTGTGACTGATTACTGCTAGGGAAAGAAGAACGAACATGTTTCCCAAGCTGACAAGACTCACAATCTAATGACTGCAAGTGAGACAAATGAGGAACCATAACTCTGAACTTCTTGAGACTTGGATGACCTAAACGACGATTAAGAAGACTTGGAGACTCTGTAGTAGATGTGGAGGCAACTGTAGATGAGAGCTGAATGGGCTGGAGGTAGTAAAGTCCATGTGACTCATATCCTGTACCAATCGTCCGCTTTGTACTCCGGTCCTGTATAAAAAAATCCTCATCAAAAATTACAGAACATTTGAGACTTCGAGTCAGACGACTAACTGAAATTAAATTAAATGGGCAATTGGGAACAAGAAGAACATTGTCAAGGGGTAAGGATGGAATAGGAGTGGCTTCATCAATGCCACTAGCTTTAACTTTTGATCCGTCGGTAACGGTAATATAATGTGGAGTGTTAGGTTGGGATATTTTGGATAAAAGAGATGGATTACCAGCCACGCAATCGGAAGCTCCAGTGTCCATAATCCAGGAGTCAACAGGTGATGATTGAGAGAAACAGACTGTAGAATTACCAGAATGAGCAACCGTTGTCGATGATGATGAAGCCTAGGAAGCCTTATACTGAAGGAATGCCTTATATTCCTCATCAGAAAGAACATTTTGTTTAGTATTTCTCTGTTCAGAATCATTAACCTGAGTCACATGTACTGGTTTCTCTGGAAAGCCATGAAGGGAATAGCACTTGTCTTCAGTATGACCAGGTCTCTTACAATAAGTGCACTGAGGACGTCCTCCAACACAACCTCCTCGACCACCCCCACGACCACGACCGCGTCCCCCACGACCTGCAAAATTAAAAACAAGAGCAGAAGATTCTAGTTAGTCTGAGATCCATTTCCTCCAATTCCTTCCAATCCAGGAAGTCGTATGAGACGCCTGAGAAGATCCTCTGTAGAGGGAATGTCTGATGCAGAAAGAATGTTGCTCCGTACTGACTCATCCTTTTGATGGAGACCATGAAGAACATAGATCATACACGCATTATCTAGTTTCTCAAGCATCTTCTTCGGGTCATTGTCGGTCACAAGGAGGTTGAACTCGTTTACAACTGATTGAGCTTTGTTTGCATATGTCATGATGTTGTCTTCTGTCATTTGAAGGGTGGCTAAACTATGAATAACATCATAAAGACGCTGAATATCATTAGAATACACATTCTTAGCCTTCTGCCAAATATCATAACATGTGGTGTATGATCGATAGTGGACCAACAAAGAGGGTTCAATACTTTGCCACAAAAGAGAGACCAATTGACAGTCTGCTTGTTCCCAATCTTCACGCAGATCTTTTTCAATGTCAGAAGAATTCTTAGTAAGGTGATCGGAAAGCCTTTGTCCCAAAAACCACATTTTTACGGAAGCCGACCAATTCAAATAATTATCACCATTGAGTTTCTCTGTTGTTATAGAGGGATTACCGGAGAAAACATAAGACACAATCCTCTTACTTGAAGAGCCAAAATTATTGTTGTCCTTAGCAAATTGTTCTGAATCCATCTTTGACAAAGACGAAAAATACCAACTGCTACCAATAAAATAACACCAAACAGAAATCAAACAGCACCAAACAGCACTTAAAGAGCATAAACACAATCTAAAGACGTGAGACCCACTGGCCAATAGTAGTCACAACTCTGCGATGAACAGTACCGTCAGATGAACAGTGCCTGTGAACAGTACCTGTCGATGAACAGTTCCAGTGAACAGTGCCGTGAACACTGTGCGATGAACAATACGCAGTGAACAGTGTGTGATGAACAGTGCACGGTGAACAGTACTTCGTGAACAGTGTTTTCAGAACAACAATAAGGGGATGGCGGCTAGGGTTTTTGGGCGGAAGCGAGACTCCCAAAAACGAGAGCTCGTGATACCATGTAGAGAAAAAGGAATAGGAGACACGATATTGGTCACGCAGTTCAGCCAATCTTTGCCTACAGCTGCGACTAGAGAAAAAGGAATAGGAGACACAATATTGGTCACGCAGTTCGGCCAATCTTTGCCTACGTCTGCGACTACAGAGCAGCTGTAGTTCCGTCTTATTAATTGTATATTTCTGTGTAATGAGTACAAGCACTAATGAGTTTAAATAGGGAAAACCTAACGAGCCTGGACCGAATACATATAAAACTACTATTTACAAGATATCTTAACGGTCCTTTTATGGCCTTCTCAACCAGGTGTTGTTGTTCATGATGCTATGATAGCAACAAACCTTGGTGGGCAGTTAGACTCGCTTCCTTTAAAAATTGGGAACCATCTATCTTGGCTAAGGAAAGACATGTTTGGCTGAGAGTTATGGGAGTTCCTATGCACATCTGGAATACTCAACTCTTTATTTCAATTGCATCTAAATTTGGTTGTTTTATCAAAGTGGATGAACCAACTTCGAATATGGCTCGATTGGATATTGCTAGGGTTCAGGTAGCTATCCCTATTTCAGAAACAATTAATACACTAATTCAAATTCAAGCCAAGGGGTGTCACTTACCTGATCAAAATCTTAGACGGTGACCATTTTTTCTTCTATTTCCTCTCCCTCTAGGAGGCCTTCGGACCTACATCTATGGGTAAGCCTCACTATAATCTCTGAACGGCCTCTAGAAAGAAAGTTAGTGGTCAAGCTTTAGAGGTGATTCCCCCTTCGCGTGCTAAGGATAAAAAGTTCTCTACTATTGAGAAATTTTATTCTACACTAAAGGTAGCAGAGTGGAGCTACTCTTGGAAGATGATTGGCTACATGGTGTGCCAATCGACACAGAGTGCCCACTTGGATTGGCCCATTCCTCTAAGTGCATTGAAGAGCTTAATGGTAGGAAAATTGTTGACTTAGAAGTTGCCATAGGAGTTGACCGTAACAAAGGAGATAGATATTCTGGAGAAGATAATGACTTCTGAATTGCGTGATCGTCCACGTGGAGAAGAGAGGGTTAAACAAAAAGTAAACCAATGATTATTGGATCTATAAATATTAAAGGGCTGGGGACGAGGCATAAGAGGAATAAGATTGGGGACCTCGTCCGATGTATATAGCTTTGGAGTTCTCATTCTTGAGATGTTAACTAGGAAAACACCAGTTCAATATTCAGGACATGATGATGATGATGTTGTTGATCTTCCAAAGTGGGTACAAAGTGTTGTAAGACCTTCAATGGATATCCAAATATTGAAGAAGAATTGGTTCAGATGTTGCAACTGGGAATGGCTTGTGTTGCAATTATGCCCGATACAAGACCTTCAATGGATGAAGTTGTTATAGGATAATTGAAAATGTAACAGGTTCTTAGAGGAAAAGTTTAAGGGGTTATTTCCTTTTCACTCCATTGTTATATTTGAATAGTGCATGGTCAAGATTCTTTTTGGGTCAAGAGAAAAATGTCTATGTTTAAGCATTTTGCCATTATTTAGGAGAGGTCAGTGCAATTATACATAGAGTTTTTTGATAAATTACAAAGTTTGCCGACTTCTGTATTTATATGATATTTATACATTTTCTTTTAATTTCACGTGATTGTTTTAACAATACTTATGCTGATACACCAATATGAGTTAGTCCGACCGGTAACTGGACTCAGATCCCGCCCCCAAGGTCTCCGGTTCAAATCTTAGATGTAGCAAAAACTCTGTCGAAAAGGGAGAACCACACGGACCGGCAAAGCCGGGTTTACACGTGGCTAGCCAGGTTCCCCGGTGTAGATTTGTCGCCGGCAAAGTCAGTGGAAACTGCGAACCAAAAACACGGTAACAAAAAAAATACTTATGTCATCACGGACCATGCCCAAGCTAATCACCAACTACTATTAGATTCTAAACCATGATACAATTTTTTGAGGATGTCATTTCCAACTCTAAAAGCAAAGTGCTTTTCACATAGTATAAAAACCGTACTCTTTCCCAGTACAATATTTCCAAATGTTAGAAGAATTGACATATTGACACAAAAATGGCCAAATCTAAGCCAACCTATGCTGGTATTTTGCCTAATGTAAGTGAGGTTACTGTATGTTAAAGATTATGACTGCCTGTTGCAACCACTATTAAAAAATCATTTAGTGTTGTTTGAAGAGCTTTCATTAACCAAGTCAGCACCACTAACATACTTAGCAAAAAATGATATCAAACGAAATGGAGCACCAATAAGGGGAGCATCTGTTATTGGCACAGAATCAGCATCATTTTCCACATTCTTCAAATCCTGCAATGTTACGTCTCGTACTTCGTTATCATCCAGCGGAATTTGAACAATTTCTCCAGTATCATCAGGTGCCAGTGATGAGTCTGAAATTACCCCAATGGGGTGCTTAACATGAACATAGTCACTATTATCATTCACCAAATTCTTTTCTAGTGAATCCGATTCCAAAGCTGATATTGATGTGATCTCAGGTGGTTCAGGTTCAGCAATGGCAATACCGGCAGGCTTAGCAAAGTCAGACAACCCATCAGGTCCAGTGACTCCAAAAAGTTTAATTTCTGCATTCTGTTGATCCAGCTCAACACATAGCTTGTTGACCTGAGGATAAAAATGGCTTACGAACACAGCACTATCTACAAAATCTAACCCAACCGATCTGAATCTTTTTGGTAAGTCATTACAAAAACCATAAATAGCCATGAACATTACCTTCTCAACTAGATCAGCATTTTCTGCCATCAATTTCTCCACCAACATAAAGGCCTCTTCAATTTGAGATTTCAAGGCCTCATTTTCAGAAGCAAGATCCTGTGCATCATTGAGTCAAATATGGTTAGAGGCAACATAAATAAGCAAGGAAGAATTAGAGGTTTCTCTTCCTCCTCTACACTTCAAGTCAAATACACACTTGACATGTTTTTAACACGTATAATAACAGTCATTGGCTGCTACCTGCTAGACAGAAGTCCTCTACAATAAAATTGAGCATCATCCGAAGTCAACCAAACTTATTTTCTTGTGTCTGAATTTGTACCATAGATTTTATTTTACAGGTATTTAAATTAGTTTTATTTTATGTTTTACTTTATTTTAAGTATTAGTTTTACATCATGTCATTTTACTCATTTAGCCCTTAAGGGTTATATTTAGAAAGATCCTGTACCTCACTTGAATTCAAGCAATCAACATTTCACAAACAAATATTATCTTCACTCTAAAACTCTCTAATTCTCTCTACACATTTATCTCTAGCTTGTTCCGAATTCCATTCTAATTGTTGGAAACCCTATTCTAGAGACTGGGATTTTATCGGATTACTCCCAATAATCCAAATTCCCATCTCATTTTAACCGTAAGGGATTAACATTAACAAACCTTTGCAAATGCATCCAGTGAATCGGAAGCGGGTCTACTGTTTTCAAGATTCTGGATTGTTGAATGAAGACTTGACATATTTTCCCTCAGTTGCTGGTTTTCTAGCAAAAGATTATTCCTGGATTCTTCCAACTCTGCCACCTGCAGTCCTCACAATGAACTTGAGCATCATTACAAGTAACTAAATAAAAATTATTCTCCAGTCATTTATAACCATCAATCATCCTTTCCTTTCTTCAAAGAAGGCAACAAACTTATTTTCCTGTGTATGCATGTGTGCTGTAGATTTTAACCATAAAGGATAAAATAAACAAACCTTTGCAGATGCATCCAGTGAACTGGAAGAAGGTCTACTGTTTTTAAGATTCTGGATTGTTGAATGAAAACCTGACACATTTTCCCTTTGTTGCTGGTTTTCTAACAAAAGATTATTCCTGGACTCTTCCAACTCTGCCACCTGCAGTCCCCACAGTAAATTTGAGTATCATCACAAGTAACACAGTAAAAAAATCATTTTCCACGGTCATTTATAACTATCAATCATTCTTTCCTTCTTTCAAAGAAGTGAACAAAACTTATTTTCTCGTGTATGAATGTGTAATGTAGATTTTAACCATAAAGGATAACATATACAAACCTTTGCAGATGCATCCACTGAACAGGAAGCAGGTATACTATTTTCAAAATTCTGGATTGTTGAATGAAGACCTGACACATTTTCCCTCAGTTGCTGGTTTTCTATTAAAAGATTATTCATGGATTCTTCCAACTCTGCCACCTGCAGACCCCAACAATAAATTTGAGTATCATCACTAGTAGTAACACAATAAAAAATCATTTTCCATAGTCATTTATAACTATTAATCATCCTTTCCTTCTTTCGAAGTAGTCAACAAAACTTATGTTCCTGTGTATGAATGTGTGTGTAGATTGTAACCATAAAGGATAACATAAACAAACCTTTGCTGATCCATCCAGTGAACTGGGAGAAGGTCTACTGTTTTCAAGATTCTGGATCGTTGAATGAAGACCTGACACATTTTCCCTCAGTTGCTGGTTTTCTAACAAAAGATTATTCCTGGACTCTTCCAACTCTGCCACCTGCAGTCCTCCACAATAAATATGAGCGTCATCACAAGTAACATAATAAAAGAATCACTTTCCAGTCATTTGAAACTATCAACCATCCTTTCCTTCTTTCAACGAAGTCAACAAAACTTATTTTCTCGTGTATGAATGTGTACTGTAGATATTAACCGTAAAGGATAACATAAACAAACCTTTGCAGATGCCTCCACTGAACAGGAAGCGGGTATACTGTTTTCAAGATTCTGGATTTTTAAATGAAGACCCGACACATTTTCCCTCAGTTGCTGGTTTTCTAGGAAAAGATTATTCCTGGACTCTTCGAACTCTGCCACCTGTCAAACTTTGTTTTTAATTTCCATATCAGAATTAACACATGTTTGTTACAAAATGGACATGACCAAACAACATTTGAGGGTAATTTATGAAGCCATTGTTAACAAATAATGGGAGGGAAAGTAAAGAAGACTTGACTAAATGGAACAGCATTTATGTCAGAAGCCTATCAAGATTGCCAAGAGAACATAAGCCAAAATGAAGACATTAATGAATCGGTATTCAGTATCAAAACAAGTAAAAATATATTGAGGTTAGCCAGAAGGTCAATGTCCAATTAAGATAAGTTCAGGAAATAATTATAGTAGTAATTTCACCCACACACGGGGAATTTGCTTTTGTGCTTGCAAGACTACTCAAACCAATTATGGCTCACACTTGCTAAGTATATTAGCATCCCATTCTAAAATTTTAGTAACCTGAGTTCAGAACTCAACATTACAAGATAATGTTTCAAATAAGTTACAAGTTTATAATTCCTAAAGATAATGATAAGGAAATTACGGATAATGATACCTAAAAATAACATTCTCCAGTACTTTCCTAGGCTTTTCAGTATAAAATGTTCATGCATAATAATCTCTAAAACGTACCTGCACTTGTAGCATGCTGATGTTTCCTTTCAGGTTTGAAATGATTTCTTTAGCTGAGTTCTGTAAATTAAACAGACAGTATTCTCTTCTAAGAGACAAACTCAGAAAAAATAGAGCACAGATAGCACTATAGTGCTGATTCTTCACCTCAGACAAGAAAACTGTCTAAGATGAAAAATTGTTGCTTTCAATTCAATATCGGAATTACAAAATACGGGAGAAAACAAAAAACAAACACTGTGCAGGCACATATTCACATTGTAAATCAATTAAGTCACTCATGTCTTGTTCTTCCTTTCAACCCCTTTGGCTTGCATAGTAAAATGTTCTTGCATTTGCTAACAAACTCTTCAAATTTAACATATATTGCCCTACTAGATACCTATATCTCGGCCGTCTGCTTACCTATTCCTATTTACATGGAACCGCTTGAGTACAGAACTGATATACCCTTTTAAAAAGGTGAGAATGTACACATAATTTTTCTTGTTAACTGATAAAGCATGTCGGCTTTGGGAGCAGAGGGAGGCTGACAACTGATGGGACAATGGGGATTGCTATATAACCTGCGGGCCTTATGTAATGGCTTGGTGTGTGGCAAAGGTAGAGAACAAAAGATATTAAAGGGGAAAGAGACCAACCAGGAGGCCTTGACTCCTCTGCACCCTTCTCTCTACATATTCCCTTTTATTTCCCTCTTCCAAGTTTTGGGTCTGTTCACCAGCCCAGAGAGGCTTCCACTTGGTTGCCACAAGCCTCCTTTTTTATTTCCTCTTGACCTCATTTCACAACCACGTTTATATCCTCATTCAATCTAATTATTTTCCAATCAAATGCCTCGTTAGCATCAAATAGATTCTTGAATCTAGACAATTGAAACTAGAAGCTATCAGGGAATTTCAAACCATGACAAAGAATTGGCTTGGCCATGTGGAATTAGTTTGAAAGTTGGGGTAGATTCATGTTTTCATTTATTTTTTGAAAAAAAATTCCTTAATTCTAGATTCATTAAACTTTTATTTATGCTTTCGATAGTCGTGATTGGATGTGGACACTTGCTAATCTATTATATGATAGCTAAGGTTGTTAATCAAGTAAACAATATATTTAATACAATAATACATTAGAAAATAGAGAAGTTAATACCGAATACCTCTTCCTCAACAAAAGAACTCAAATCACTCTCCAGAAGATTTATTTTTCGCTCTAAACTCTCCTGCAACATAAAGTCTACTGGATTTAGAATTTCAACCAAACTTCCATTAACCCTAAAAAAATGTTACAATATGAAACAACACAAGAGGAAAGAAGTTGAAGTAGTAATTCTTACTTACCCCTTTTAGGCTCAAAGTGGTCTTTTCATTCAGCAACTGATTGGTTTTTTCAACCAATCCAGCCTGCATAAGGTATAGTATTAAATAATAAATATCTTCAACGCTATTTAATCTTTTAAAAGGGAAAAAATGTTAGGCTACTCACCTCTCTTTGAAGTAAGGTGTATTTCTCCTTCTGCAATTGTGCTATTCTCATTTCCAAATCAGTCTGTAGATAATCAAGTTAAATATACCAGTCACTACTTCAACTTCCTTCATCTCAAACTCGACGCTAGTACGCTACTAAATCTTTTTAAATGGAAAAAAAAGTTAGGCCCCTCACCTCTTTTTGAAGTAAGGAGTTATTCTCGCTCTGCAATTGTGCTATTCTCATTTCCAGACCAGTCTGTAGATAATCAAGTTAAATATACCAGTCAGTAGCTAAAGATATATAGGGATAACAAATTGAACTAATGCACAAGAGCCGTCCACACATTCATCAAAACGGTCCTATTCAAATTCAATTACTTTTATTCTAATAAAACTAATTGAATTGTATTGAGTGTTGATATTAAATCTACTATATGAAAGCAAGGTCATAAATTAACCAAACAATTTACCTCTTTCTCACTAGAGGAACTTGAATTACGCTCCAGAAGATCTATTTTTCGCTCTAAACCTTCCTGTAGAACAATGTAAAACAGTTTTAGAACTTCAACCACATTTCCAACAACAAAAAATCATAATACGATTCCTAAACAAACAGCTAAGAGGGGAAAATCAGACAAAGTTAAATAAACAATGAATTGAAGTTAGGCTCAGAAAACTACCTTTTCATTCAGTAATAGATTGGTTTTTTCCACCAATCCAGCCTGCATATGATATGATATAATATTAAATATTAAATAATAAACATCTTGATAAACAATTTCTCCAAATAAATGCTCCTAAACGTTTAAAAGGAATAAATGTATGTAATAGCACACACTCACTGACCTCTTTTTGAAGTAAGGCATTATTCTCATTCTGCAATTGCACAACTCTCATCTCTAGATCGGTCTGCAGATAATCCAGTTCAATATACTAATCAGTAGTTAAAAACATTTAAGAAAAATATAATTCAAATAGTATTTTGGATTAGCATATTTTGAGAAACAGTTTACGTTTTTGGAGCTTACTAATAGAGCTTTCACTCTAAAAAGGACAATTATTTCACCAAAATTATATTTCCCAGACATTCATCATAACTGCTTAATTCAAATTTAATTACCTGCTTTTGTGTCTGCAATTCATTTTCAGTTTGTAACTTATTGATAAGCTCTTCCAATGTAACCTGTAAAAGGAAGGCAAAACAAATGGTAGAGATGAAAAATTATAATAAGAGATGTTATGGAATACAACTCACTTTTAGTAAATTTTCTTATGCTTTCCTTTTAGACTGCCCATTAAGAAAATAAATATAAAGTTGCACCAAGCAAATACCTATATGATAAAACCTTAAATATATTACCTCTTTATGAATGCGATTATCATTTTCTTCTTTCAACTTTTTAATTATCTCTTCGGTTATGGTCTGCAGAAAGGTGGACATAATCATGTAAATAAACAAAACAAATCTTGAAGATGAAGTTAAGTAAAATTACCTCTTTCTGTATGTGCACTTCATTTTCTTCATTTAATTTTCTTATTGTCTCTTTTGATATGGCCTGTTTTAAGATATGATATACATTAAAACAAGGAGCATACATCTCTTAAACAAAATTTAAAATATATTACCTCTTCGTGCATGTGAATGTCATTTTCTTCCCTCAATTTTCTAATTGTATTTTCTGATATGACCTGTGGAATGATAGGCTGTAAATGTTATAAACTGAAACATAAGGATTCATCATTCAAACAAAGGACTGATTTCTAAATAAGACATTACCTCTTTCTGAACATGCATATTAAGTTCTTTTTTCAACTTTCTGATATTCTCCTCTGATTCAACCTGAGGAAAGATAGACTATACATGTTGAAAGAAAATTCCAAAATATAGACATTACTGATAAAAGAATAAATGCCACTCATAATAAAAATGTATTACCTCTTTTTGCATATGCATGTCATTTTGTTCTTTCAATTTTCTGATTGTATCTTCAGATATGGTCTGTAGAATGATGGAACATTACAGCCAAAATGTAAGTGACATGGATTTCTCAGATAAAATTACCTCTTTTTATAGTGCATATTATTTTCTTCCACTAGCTTCGTGATTATCTCTTCTTATGTGGCTTTTGTATTCATACACAATACATATCACAAAAACATTGGGACATAGATGTCATAGATAACACATTAATTCCTGGTCAAATGTGAATGTTATACCATTTTCTTCTTTTAAATTCTGAATGGTCCTCTTCAAATATGGGCTGTGGAGTGTGGATATTATACACTATGAATTATGTTGAAGCATGTTTTCGGTAAAATATTACCTCTTTCTGAATGAGCATAGCATTTTCTCCTTCCAGTTTTCTAATTGTTTCATCGGATATGTCCTGTGGAAAGAGAGGCTATACTTATTGAAAACATGCAACATAGATGGGAAAAAATAAAACTTTTAAAACATCTTAACAAATTCTGTTTGAGAATGTCATTTTCATTTCCCAACTTTTTAATTACCACTTCTGAGATAGCCAGTAAAAGGTAACTTCGTTTAGTTTAGTAATGCACTCATGTGACATGTCCGCATTTGACATTCCACAAGCACATTCAAACAAGCGACGGAGAGGGGACAAGGGAGATCCAATTTTTTTATGAACTTGTTACTTGTTAGCTTAACTAGAGGAGAATTATTTCCATCAAGAGCAGAGTTTTGAATATTTAATTGAAAAGAATGAGCATTACATCTGGGAATACTTAAGTAAGTAATTTTCAGGTGAAACGTGTTGCAGAGTGTTGTGTGAGATCAACTTTTATCAAAAGGACTAGGAAATACCAAATACAAAAAAATATTACATCTAATGAGTAAGTTCACACAACTTTTATGAAGACAAACTGCCCATTTCAATTTTCATTGTGTTCAACTGTGAGACCAAAAAAAACTGATGGATTAGCCATATATAGCTTGTATAATAAGTCACATACACCAAGAAACACTATTCATAAACTATATTAGGATATGAAAAGCTTAAACTAAATTCATCAGTTTCAATAAAAAACGATAACAATAGCTAAGGAAAACACGGTTCCCTCCAATATTTAAAATATAGCACTTCAGTTATGAGCACAAAATGCTAAAAATCAGCAGATTAACTTCATCAGTTCCAATGAAAAATGACAACAATAGCTAGGGAAAACACAGGTCCTTCATGAAACAATATTTGAAGTATACCAAGAGTCATGAGCATATAACACAAAAAAACGGCGGAAATCTATATTGATTGAAGGAAAACTTACACATTCTTTACCATTTGGCAGATGTCCATTGGAATCCATAATACTACTTTCCCCATCTGTAGACTCCGGTGGTTGAATATGCTCATCATTTCCACTTTCCAATAAATTCAGATCTCTGTTTGGAACTTCCACAACCCCATTCGAATCCACATTCACACTTTGCTCATCAGCTATCTCCAAAAGCTGAGCAGGCTCATCCTTATCATTAGTTACCAGATTCTGATCCCTACTTGAAGTTTCTCCACCCTCATTCAAATTCACCGCAGCCTCAGAAAGATTAACATGCTCCTCCTTAACCCTATTTACCATATCTTGATCCCTAGTAACTGTTTCTCCAACCCCATTCTCCACATTCGTAGTTTGCTTGTTCTTCTTCTTCTTATTTTTCGTCATCCTCCCAGCTTAAATTCTCTCCTCCAAGGCTCCAACTTCCAAAAGACACTATTCACTACTCACACACAAAAAAAAGAGAACTCTCGGGTTTATAAGTGTAACCAACAACAAAAATGATAAAACCCAAAATCTATTCAACTCAGACACCCGATATCATACAATGTCAGTTTCAAGATCAAAAACTCAGATTCACATTCAATCACGATTCATCATATTGTAACCAAAAAACAAAAACAAATCTATCAGTAACCAGTTACAAATAATAGGCAACACGAAATCTAAATTCTAGAATTAAAAAGTTCACAAATTTGGGGAAAAAATATAATAATAAAAAATAAAGAAAGCAGCGAATGTAAATTATTGATCAAAAAAATGCTTACATAGAGAATTTGGAAAGTGATTGAGAGGAAGGGAATTGCGTGAAAGTGATGTTGTTGCTGTTGTTGTTGTTGTTGAGTTAGCGTAATCTGCAAAACGAGAGTTTTGTGTGAAATGAATCTGCGAATGCAAAAGTAACGATACGATGGTGGGTTTCAGAGTGAGTGAGAAGCGAAGGAGTTGTGTCGTGTTGATGCGAGTTTTTAGCGTTTGATTTCCTGGCACTTTCGCGTTTTGAGTGTAATGTAATATTTTTCATATATCCAACGGCTTTGACGGTTCCATTTGTCGTTATTCTATGGACTTGTCTCTACTCGATTGCTTCACGTTTACTCCTACTTTTTTAATGTTTTTTTAAATTATAATAACAATATTTTTGTTCCATAAAAAAACAATATTTTTGTTTATTTTTATTTACTAGGTTTGTATGATTTTATTGTTGCACAATTTTTTTCATAAGAGTGACATTTGTCAAGTAATTTCTTTTTGACCAGAATAATTTTAGTTTACTAGTTTCCTTTTTTATGTAATAATTTTCAGCTTATTGGTTTCCTTTTATTAAATGGGAAGATGAAATATTTTTATTTTAAACATTTAATATGATTGGACTGAAAATTTTATCGGAACTAGTTGATTTCATACATTTTTTTGAATAAACTTCTTTATAAAATCCAAGGTGGTTTTAGACTTTTAGTTTTCTAAAAAAGCGGAAAAAATGAGACTATTCAAACAAAAAAATAATATATCAACAACATGTAACGTTTTTTCATCCATACTAAAAACTAAAATAATCAATTATATATAATAAATAAAAGTATTTATGAATTGGTATATGTTCAAAGACAATAAACATTCCAACAACAACCAATATTTTTTTATCCCAACAAAAAAAAGAATGAATTTCATATCCAACGATACATTATTTTTTCTTCAAATAAAATATTTATCTATAAATAATAAAAACATTTCTAAATTTTAATATGTGCTCAAAGAGACAAAGACAATGTTGACATTATATCGAAAGCATGTAATATTTACCATTGTCTTCTTCGATATGGATGTCAATGATAATATTTACTACAAGAGACGTGAAGCTCGGCAAAAGAGGCGGTTCAACACTTGGTTCATGTTGACAAATGATGTTTTAACTGCTGGCATGATGCTCAAGGAGGATGGTGTTACTCTGGTGGATAAGTATCATAACACTTGGACTCTTGTGAGTGAGGAAATTACACCTGAGGGATCACCTGTAATGGAAAAGAAAGAGGAAGATGTGGATGACAGATATGATTCACAATGCGATTACCCAAAAAATTATGAAAAAAGTGAGGATGATGAAGAGGAGGGAGAAGATCCCGAGGATACCTATCCGGGTTGTAACACCCTGATATTTCTAGCTTGTAGAAATACCAAAGTGCACAACATGGCATACATCAGAGTAATTTCCTGTTATTGAATATTGAACACAACTAAAACTTTCGATAAATAATTTATCAAATGGTTCCATGAACCTCATTAAACTTGACAAAGTACTTAAGTCTCATGACTTAAATCTTATACAATCTTGGTGTTCAATACCCAAAACATAAGTAGCGAAAGCGATTTACAACTTGTAACAATTATAAGTCGTACAATCGAAGATACAAAGTTTAACCATAGAAAATAACATAAACATTTTAAACTAAAGCTTCGACATCTCCTTTCGGTTGTACCGTAGCCGTGCCTCATCGCCTTTGACTGTTCTCTATAAAACCACAAAACATGAAGGGTGAGATAACATTATCTCAGTGAGTCCTATCGAGACCCATTACTAACTCTCTCGGTTAATTTATGAAACCTTTTTATTCGTAGTTCAATATATATAACTACGTGCATAAGACTTATCTTTACCTAATACATCACCTTATATCATATTACCTGCATTGGGTCGTTACATATACTATTCCCGCATTGGGCCATCACGTATAATATTCCCGCATTAGGCCGTCACGTATACTATACCCGCATTGGGCCGTCACGTATACTATTCCCGCATTGGGTCGTCACGTATACTTGTCATAAACATAACCTCAACCTCATTATTATAACCTCAACCTCATTTAGACATTAATTCATTAAACAATTTTCATGACCTCACTCGTGGTTACTAACGTTCATTAACATGACTTAGGGAACATCACAATCCAGTCCAAACATCATTATTTCAATCACAATCAATATTACCCGCATTGGGCCATCACCTATACTATGTATACTATACCCTCATTGGGCCGTCACGTATACTATATCTGCATTGGGTAGTCACGTATACTATATCCACATTGGACCGTCACATATATTTGACATGAACATAACATAACTTCGACCTCGTTATTATAACCTCAACCTCAACATCAACCTCAAGGGACATTAATCCATTTAAACAATTATCATAGCATTAACCTCAACCTCATGGGACTTATAGTCCACTTATCATGACATAACATAATCACATTTAAACATAACATGACATTACCTCAACTTCCTGGTCATTCTCATAGAACCTTCACATCACATCAATAAAACATAACATAATCACATTCAACATCAACACATAGGGTTGGGGAAAGGATTAGAATAGGTTTGGAATCAATTAGGAAGGCTTGGACACATTTTAAAATCTGAGACAGAAAGATCAGCACGGGTCGTGCCAAAATCAGTACGGGTCGTGCTGACTTATCAGCATTTCTAAAATCTGGGACAGAAAGATCAGCACGGGTCGTGCCAAAATCAGTACGGGTCGTGTTGACTTATCAGCATTTCCAAAAATCCTGTTTTCGTGTGAAATTCCCATTCCAATTGATTCTGAAACTTATTCCGATCGATACCCAACACAATCAAACATTATTCCAGTCCAACACACATCAAACATAGCATCAAATCATCCAATCTCAATCATTCAAACATTCATAACCAAATACATTTTCCTAATTACGGTTTTCGCAAAACAACGGCTTTCAATGAAATCCAACGAAACGAAACACCAAAACCTATTTTCAGTCACATGCAAGGTTGACACAATTCAAATGAAAACCCTAAGCGAGTATAGAACTCACCTATCGTGATGAAAATCACGAAACACCGAGAACTCTGTAATGCTCGAAACGCGAAACCGCTCGAACGATCCTCGTATTCGACCAAACCGCTTCAAAACGAAATCAGCAGCTCCTCTTTCGAAACTCCAAGTTCCTTGGCTACTGAAATTGCTCCCAAATAGTTCCTGACCACAATGTAGCTTCAAACTTGCGATTCCAACTTCACCCAACACACCTAGAGCTCCAAAATTACATGCACAAGCTCAAAAGCTCCAAAGCTTCCACCAAGAGCTTCAAGGACCATTAATGGCAAAATGAAAAGGAGAGGGATTCAGCTTCCACCAAGGGTATCATTGGAAAGGAAACTAAAAATGGAGGAGAAGGAAGTATCTAAGAATTACATGCAAGACCTTAAAAGCTCCAAAACTCCATTGTTGGTTCTTCAAGCTTCAAACTTCCATAAATGGTGAAAAGGAATGGAGGAGGAAAGTGTTTCTGAAGGTGATATCAATTGAAAGATGATGGAAAAAGGAAGAGGATGATGCTATTTTCACCTACATGCAATGGCATCCATGGAGATTCTCTCAATTCTCTCTTCTCCCTCTTGTCGCCCCACTCTCTCTCTCTCTCTTTTGAGCTTTCTTTCACTTATTTTCTCAATTTCAGAATTTGAGGAATGAGAGGGTGATGTTGACTGCTTACAATATTTGGAGATGAGGGTTTAATGAGTGGTAAAAGACCAAATTTCCCTTAGTTCTCTAATCCTCACATAATCCATTTTACTCCATTAAGCACTCATCAATTTCTATGACTTAGGAATTCAAATACCATTCCCATGATCCTACCATAACTAGGACCCAATCTATTATTTCGTCGGATGATACATCTTCAATATGAGGTGAAATGACGATTTTACCCTTCTGGTTGCTAAACACCTCACTCTCTCATTTAATTCATTTCTAATCACTCAATTATCCCATAACTCTCCTAACTATTTTAATAAGTGAAATTAGCTAAATTGGGGATGTTACACGGGTGATCATGATGATGCTAACTAGTTAAGGGGTAGTTTGTGATATGGGGTTTATGCTAACTAGTTTAGGGTTTATGTTATTTATGGTTTAATTATGTAAGTTTATTGAAGATGAAGAGAAATGATTGTCGGAGTGCAATTGCAAGTGATCTTTGTGTTTGTGTTTGTGTTAGTGTGTGTGTTCGTAGTGTGTTTTTTTTTTGACAATATATAGTGTTCGTAGTGTGTTAGTGTGTTTATGTATCAATTAGCTATGTATCAACTATGTTTCTGAAATTAATATAATTTGAATTTTCGTTATCAAGCTTAACAATTTTTCTCCTCTCCCTCTCTATGAGTTCTTGAGTGTGTGAGTGTAAATATTCATCTTACATGTTTTTTTAAATATAAGATGCTTAAAAATGATTCACTATATATTCAATGATAACATTGATCCTTGTGTTCTGTTCATATGTGCACATTGTGGTCCATCCATATAACTACCTACGTGAATGGTCCTTTTTATATTAATATTATATATACTTGCTATGACAATGACAAAGAAAATTAGTTGTGTTTTGCGATTTGGCATGTGTATCAGTTAGTATGTTTGTGTTCGTAGTGTGTTGTGTGAATTGCAATTAATTATAATAGGCTTAATTACAGTTTTGGTCCCCTTATTATGACCAATTCTCGATTTTGGTCCCTGAACTTTTAATTTGACGATTTTGGTCCCCCTATTTTCCCAATTTGAAAAATCAAGGTCCCCCACCCCAATTTTGACTCAGTTTGACTGACCTATCCTACGTGGCAGCCCACGTGGACTGCCACGTAGGCACATCCCCCCACCCCACCCCCCCACCCCACCCCCCTCCCCCCCTCTTCTTCCTCGTGACCCTCTTCCCCTCCCCCTCCACTGTTCCTCTTCCCCTCCCCCCTCCCCCCTCCCACCCCCTCGAATCCACTCCCTCCTTCCTCTCATGCTCTCTCTCTCCTTCGCATCTCCCTCCTCTCTCAATCACCGATCCCCCTCGTTTTCCATCTTCCGCTCGTCGCTCTCCCTCTCGCTCTCGCTCTCGTCGCAGATCGCTCTCTCTCGTCGCTCATCGCTCTCGCTCGTCGCTCGCTCTCGCTCTCGCTCTCGTCGCAGATCGCAATCACAGTCGGAGGGGGTGGGTGGTGCGAAGGGGGTGGGGGATCGGTGGTGGGTTGTGTGAAGGGGGTGGGATGGGGGTGGGGTCGGTGGTGGGTTGGGGTGGGGAGGTGCGACGAGAGAGGGGAGGGGTTACGGTGAGGGAGGGAAGAGGTGGAGGGGGGGGTGGGATGCGAAGGTTGCGAAGGAGAGAGGTGCGAAGGAGAGAGAGGGTGTGGTTGGGGGGGGATCACGGAGGTGGGGGTGGGAGGGGGTGGGGTTGACGGAGGTGGGGAGGGAGGGGGGAGGGGAACAGTGGAGGGGTGGGGGTATCCGTGGGGAAGAGGAACAGTGGGTAGGTGGGGGGGTGGGGTGGGGTGGGGTGGGGGGGAGTGGGGGGTGGGGTGGGTGGGGGGGGTGGGGGGTGCGCCTACGTGGCAGTCCACGTGGGCTGCCACGTAGGATAAGTCAGTCAAACTGAGTCAAAATTGGGGTGGGGGACCTTGATTTTTCAAATTGGGAAAATAGGGGGACCAAAATCGTCAAATTAAAAGTTCAGGGACCAAAATCGAGAATTGGTCATAATAGGGGGACCAAAACTGTAATTAAGCCATTATAATATATCGACATTTCCTGTGGCTACATGTGGTACTTATTTATTAAAGCTTGGCATTACTTACTAGTAGTACCATGAAGAGTGTTTGACACGTTTGATCCAAAGAAAGAAATTTCCATGCTATATTTTGTGATTTTTCTACTTAAATTTAAATTATAGTGAAAACTTGCTTAGATTATGTATGTTTTACTAGTACTAACCATTTTTCACTATCAATACATAATTATGTGTGTTTTTTATTCTGAAACACCAAGATATTTATAGCTCGGCTGGCTAGGTGAAGATAGTTGGCTTAAGCCATTAATTAACCTATTAATGAAATTATAGTTGGTCCATTAATTAAGCCTAAAATTAATAGAAAGATGTGTTTACGAAATGTAATTTGCTATTTGTTTATGAAAAAAATAAAGAGAATGAAACATGTATGTGTAAGGTTTTAGGATCCGAGAATGAAATGTAAGTAAGCAATTTGCTCAAAGAGGGAATAGTTACTCAAAATAGCTCAAAGAAAAGAGAAAATAAAAAAAGTTCTTTCATTAATGATTTTTTGATGACAATCCCTTCATTCAATGCTCCTAATATAGTGCTACTAGGTAGCTAAAATAGTACTATGCTAGCTGTCGTTGTACCATAAAAGGGTGACTCAGCCCTAATACAAAATATCTAAAGGAAAGAAAAAGACAAAATACAATGGGAATACATCATCTAGAATCTTCATAACTTGGACACCTCATTTGTAGACAACTTCATAGTCCCTATGCCATTTGGGCTTCTCTTTGTTTCTCTTGGCTCTTCCTTGAGGTATCTCCACAATACTATTGGGCTCGCCATTGTTGGATTGGGCTTGCATGGAATCATTGATCATAACATCCCCATCGTCTTGAAGAGGCACCTTGTCCTCAAGGTGCAGCTGAGGGTAAATTTTCTGCAGTTCCAGCAATGGTTCCCAAGTAGTGTCTTCAGGGAAAAGTCCTTCCCATTGTATCAGCAGTTCAGGCTCTTTTGTAGCAGCAGAGATACGTGAAGCTAATGCAGCAGCAGGCTTGATTAGAGGGGGAGTTATCTTTAGCTGTAGGAGGTAAATTGAAAGGCTTGGCATCAGGTGTGTTGCAAGGTTTGAGCTGGGAGACATGGAGCACTCGGTGAATCTTGCTTGCAGCAGGTAAATCAACCTCGAAAGCCACTGTGCCAATTGCCTTCAACAAAGTAAAGGGTCCATAGTACCTCTTAGCAAGTTTGTGATTGATTTGTGCACCCAAAGAAGCTTGCCTATAAGGCCTGAGTTTAATGTAAACCAAGTCACCTTCCTTGAAAGGATGATCCAAACGTTTCTTATCAGCAAATTCTTTCATTACAGCTTGAGCTTTCTGTAATTTAGACCTCAATTTAGTGAGCATCATTTCTCTGGTTGTTAGCTCAGTGTCCACAGCCTCTATTTTTGAAGTACCAAGAATGTATTGATTGAAAGTAGGAGGTGGTTTTCCATAGACTACCTCAAATGGTGTCAACCCAGTAGATGTATGAACAGAAGAATTATAGTGTCATTCTGCTAAATGGAGGAACTTACCCCATTTGTGAGGTTGATCAAACACAAAATATCTCAGATACTGCTCTAAAGCTTTATTAACTATTTCTGTCTGCCCATCACTTTGTGGGTGGTAAGCAGAGGACATTCTCAGTTTAGTGCCACTAATATGAAATAATTCCTGCCAAAAATGACTGAGAAACACAGGATCTCTGTCAGAAATAATGCTCTTTGGCATTCCATGCAATTTTGAAACCATATCAGCAAATAGGCTAGCAACCATAGCAGCAGTGTAGTGTGTAGGTAACTTTCCAAAGTGTGCAGCTTTAGAAAAACGATCAACCACAACTAAAACAGTAGTGTAAGTTTGGAAAGAAGGGAGCTCTATAATAAAGTCCATAGAAATATCCTCCCACACAGCTTCAGGGATAGGGATAGGTGTAGTAATCCAAATGGAAGATGATTGGGGTGTTTGGTTTGATGACACACAGCACAACAATTCACAAACAGAGTCACATCATTTTTCTACCATACCAAAAAACATTTTCCTTCAATCTACCATAAGTTTTAGCTATGCCACTATGTCCTCCTATAGTAGAAGCATGGAATTCCTCTAACAGCATTGTTTTTAGAGCAGAGCAATCAGGAATAACCAACCTACTCTTATAAAACAGAAGATTGTTATGAACCTGGTAATCTGGGTGAGATGCAGGATCTGCAGAAAGTTCCTGGATGAGTTGTTGCAGTTTGGTATCCTTGGCTAGTTGCTGATGAACTTGTTCCAATACTTCCAATTGCGGCACAGTGATGGAGTAGAATGTAGTAGGTGTCTCATGAACCCGAGAGAGAGCATCTGCAACCTTGTTGTGAGCTCCGGGCTTGTAGTGTATCTCATATGTGTAGCCAAGAAGTTTGGCTAAGTAGAATTGTTGTTCAGGGGTTTGAACAATCTGTGTCATCAATTCCCTAATGCTTCTCTGGTCTGTGTATATCAGGAACTTGCGGCCTAGCAGATAAGCACGCCATTTCTTCACTGCAGATACAATGGCACACAGTTCTCTTACATAGGTAGATGCATTGAGTAATCTGGGACAAAACTTTTTGCTGAAGTATGCAATTGGATGGTCATTCTGAATGAGTACAGCTCCCATTCCCACTCCACTAGCATCTGTCTCTACTATGAATGTAGCATTGAAGTCTGGTAGGGCTAGCACTGGGGCCTGTGTCATAGCAGTCTTCAAGTTCTGGAAGGCAACATCAGCTTCTGGGCTCCAGATGAAGGCATCCTTTTTCAATAGTTCAGTGAGGGGATGAGCAATCATTGCATAATTCTGCACGAACTTTCTGTAGAACCCAGTCAACCCAAGGAATCCTCGAAGCATTTTGATTGTTGTTGGAGTTGGCCAATGGAGCATAGCTTCAATTTTTTCTCTGTCAGGCCCTACACCAGTAGCAGAGACTACATGGCCCAGATAGTGAATAGATTTCTGGGCAAATAGACACTTTGAAAGCTTGAGAAAAATTGGTTAGACAGCAAACAAGAGAAAACAGTTTCTAAATGGAGAAGATGATCTTCAAGTGTTTTGCTATATACTAAAATATCATCAAAGAAGACTATCACAAATTTTCTCAAGTAAGGTTCAAAAATAAGATTCATTGTGGCTTGAAAAGAGGATGGTGCATTGCACAACCTAAAAGGCATAACCAAAAATTCATAGTGGCCTTGATGAGTTCTAAAAGCAGTTTTATGAACGTCATCAGGGTTCATACGAATTTGATGGTATCCTGACCTTAAATCTAGTTTTGAAAAACAAGTTGTGCCATACAATTCATCCAATAACTCATCAATTGAAGGGATGGGAAAACGATCTTTAATAGTAATAGCATTTAGTGCTCTATAATCCACACAAAAACGCCAATTACCATCTTTCTTTTTTACCAAAAGGACTGGAGAGGAAAAAGAACTTGAGCTATTCTGAATAATTCCTTGTTTGAGGATATCACGAATTTGCATTTCAATCTCTTGTTTCTGAAATTGGGGGTATCTGTAAGGTCTGGTGTTGACAGGATTGGAGTCTTTTGTGAGGGTAATTGAGTGATTGATGTTTCTAGAGGGTGGTAATGTGGTTGGGGCAGCAAACAGGTCATGGAATTTGAACCGGACTCTTCTCTGAGCGATCGGTCCTTTTGATGAAATGGATCTGTTGATGCTCGTGCTGTCTGGGGTACTTGGTGTCAAATATTGAGGTCGTTCCTGTGCGTAAGCTGGTCGCGTGCAGAGCTCCCTCGGGGTGTACCTGCGATGGCACTCCAACGCCCAAGTCAGTGGGGTGATTTAGTGTAGTAATACAAGTTAAAAACGTACCTTTCATATGATGTCAGGGTCTCGTTATATAGCACCTGGGTGTTGAGGGCGGCCGTTGGATCTGCGAGAATTCCTCTCCGCCGTAGATCCTCCCATCGTGGGTACGAGTTGGCGCCGGTCGATGTTGGGCCGCTCGCATAGGCCCAAACTTCATTACGGGTTGCGACCCGGTCCAAAAGTCGTGTAATGCTGATTACGTACTGGGCCGGTCGGGTTGGTCCAGCATTCGTCATGGGCTGCGGCCCAATCCAGAACAGTTGCCCCCCAGGCCGAAGTCGTTCGGTAGAACGGGTTCAGGCCTAAGAGTTTTCTTCCTTTCGACGAGGCGGGTTGCCTCCATATTGGTCGTCTGCGCTGGTCTGCGTCGAGAGGACCTGATCGAGTGCCCGCTCAATTGAGCCTGCTCGCACCTTCTAGCGACGTGGTGTTCTGACAGATATGACGTTTTGAGAGGACAATCGTGACGCTTCGATGGGACTGTCACCATGCTTCACGCTTTTCAAAAAAAAAGGGGGCGCTTGATGATGACGGTTCAATTTTCGAGGAAGATCATCAATATAGAAGGGGAAGGGACGTGTCCCTTCGCGTTCTGGCTTCCCCTCCCTATAAATATGGGACACCCTTATGCTAATTTGTTCACTTTCCGGATTTTTTGCTCTGAGGGCGACTTCCTTTCTCCGACGAGCGATCTATTTTCCGGCTACTCTGGCACGGTGTTTCCCGATCAGCGACTTCAAACTCCGGCGTGATCTAACTTCCGATCGCCTCATTCTATTGATTCACAGTGCAACGAAACTGCATCCCGCTCCTGGTATGTAGTTTTACTTTTGGGCCAGTAGTTTAAATCGCATTTTTCTTCTTGTTAACATTAGCCTGGGCGAGGAGGGGGTGTCAGACCCGGGGTCGACCATGTCGCCCCTTTCCGTAGGTCATCTTCGATGGTCTGACTTTCATGCTCCCTTCTTGCAGGTTTTCTTTTCTTATGGCGCGGACGAAGCTGACCGCCCAAGTACCTGGCAGCCCGCCAGTTTCCTCCACCGATCCATCATCCAGCTCCCGAACGTCTACAGATAGGACGACTTCGGAGGGTGGGTTCACTTCTACGCCTCCTGCAGAGGGATCGGATGTTGCGACACCCGATCGCCCTATATACTTCCAGGCGAGGGAAAGTAATGATCCGCCTTCTACGTCCTCGGCCCCTACTGAGCGGGTAATCCAGCCAAACCCAGGGAGGGGGGAGGCCGATTGGAGAGGTTCTCTAGGGGAGGATCGCTCTTGGATTTCGTCGGCCGTGGTAGCCCGAATTCCGTCAATATTCAAGCCTGGGGACCAAGTGTTATCGTATTTTGCCGGACTGGTTGGCGCGCCGGACCAGGTGTGGGCGGTCGAAGGCCCTACTTCAACGGAACACGTGGCGATGATTCCGGCCACTTTAAAATTCACCATGTATGCCACTGTCCTTCGTGACGTGCGGATTCGTCCGCCATTCACATGCTTTCAGCGCGGTATACTTCGTTATCTTGGGGTTGCACCCTCGCAGCTGCACCCTAACTCGTGGGCGTTTATCAAGGTGTTCGAGCAATTACTGAGAGTGATGGGGCGAGAGTGCAATCGGCAAACTTTCTTCAAAATTTTTGAGACAAGCAGGCGGCCAGAGCCGGGCAGTGATCGGAATCGGTGGGAGCACCTGAGTCTTAAGGCTCAGTCGGACTATAAGATTTTCAAGCCGTTTTCTGACTCGCTCAAACCCTGGAAGTCGTCTTTTCTATGGGTAGTCCCAGTTTGCGAGGCATCTCAGCGGATGGTGGGGACGGTTGACTCCGGTGGGCGAGTAACAGGCATGCAATATCCTATAGCGTGGACGTACGCTCATTTTCATCGCATGCCTGCCACGTACAGAACCCGCTGCCAGCTTGGCGAGGAAAATACTGAGACTCTGAGGTTGCTTGAGAACTTGGCTTCTTGGATGGAGGAGGGTCTGATCAAATGTCACCAATTGGTGAAGGCGACTGATGATCATAGTTTCGAAGTCGCCCTTGGTATGGGTAGTCGTACCCCCCCCCTTTTTTTTTTTAAACCGTGTCTTTACCTTTTTTCGCAGGTGAAATGGCCGGTCTAAGCTTTGCCGAGTTGATGAAACAAGCTAAGAAAGGGAGGAGGTCCCAGGCTGGCCCGTCCACTCCTGCAGTAACTCTTTCCCCTGTGCGTGAGGGTTCTGTGGCTGCTGAAGGTGGTGAGAGTAGTCCGCCTGCTGTTGGGACGAAGAGGGGACGTCCTCCTCCCACTGTCGATCTGACCCAGGATGATCATACTCATAAAAGGTCCAGGGTCCATAAGGGACCTCAGAGGAGCTCGGCCCTGGCGGCCGATCTGGAGGAAATGACCGATGAGAGCATCATCAGAGGATTCCGCGAAGACCCCCTACTGTTTGCGGCCGAGGTGGTCAAGGCTGGCTCTCACCTGGTCGCAAAATTGAAACACGGAGAAATGGAGCGGACAAAAGGTAATATTCTTCTCGCCCAAAATTTATGGTTGGAGAGTGATAACTTAGACAAAACCGACAAGCTTAGCCGTGCTCATGTTTATATCTCAGAAGTTCGGGAGGAGTTGGAAGTTTTCAAGAAGAAACTGCAAGATTCAGAGGCCGCCCTTCAGCCTACCGTCGCTACCCTTGACGAAACAAAGAAGTCGCTCTCCATCGTTACCCAAGAGCGAGATGACGCCCGGGTCGCATTAACAGAAGCCAAGAAGAATTTGCAGCTTGAGGTGGGGAAGGTTAGCGATTTGACTGAACAGATGAGCGGCTTGAATCTGGAGGTTGCTGAAATGAAAGCGTCCATTGAGGTTTTGAAGAAGGAGCGGGAAGATGCTTATGCCCAATACGATCGGCTCGTTCATTCCACTGTTTCAATTTGCAAGGAGCGGTTTGATGAGGCTCTGGTCCAGGTGCGGTGCGTCTACCCGGACCTTGTGCTGGACCCGGGTGTTATCAATTTTTCCCATAATTATGTGGACGGTCGGATCGTCAAGCCTGCTGAGGAGGACGAGGAAGGAAACGTCTTAGCGGAGGAAATGGTTTTTTTTGATCGTTCCAATTAGAATCTTTGTAATATGCTCTAAGTACTTGTATTTTATTTTTGGGCGGCTTTCGAGTCGTCCCATTCTTGTAATAGGTACTTTGCATTTGAAATCGCTATTTTAATCGTTCTGTTTAATTCGTTTAGCCTTCGGGCAGTTTACTGGATCTCGTATCTAGATTTAACTCGCCCTTAGGGGTGCGACTTTCGATTAGGAGCGCTTCGTTTCTTTTAATTCGTGTTTTTAGCCTTCGGGTCGTTTACCAAGATTCGTCCCTAGATTTAACTCGCCCTTGGCGTTGCGATTATCGATTAAGATCGCTTCGTGTTACTTAGATCGACTAAGTACTGCTGAACCCGCCCAGTGGTTTGTCAAACTCGGTTTGATTATAACCCGCCTGGCGGTTGATGGATCTGTATGGAAAACAGAAAAAGATGAGACAACATATAAGAATATACCATCAGTCGTGATGGTCGGGCGGACCTCAATAAAAACCCAGTGGGAAAAGAGTGTCCCGCCCGGTGTACTTGCTTTATTCATTCAATAAGTGTCAATGATACAGTTACAATTGAATTTAGTCAAAAGTTTAAACAAAGTATCGTCTGAGGTTGGCCGCGTTCCATGTTCTTGGCACCGCCCCGCCTCCCATGGTTTGAAGTTGGTAGGCGCCCTTCCCCGTCTTCGAGACGACTCGGTAGGGACCTTCCCAGTTTGGAGCGAGTTTCCCTTGAGTTGCGAACTTCTGTCCTATCGACGCTCTTCTGAGGACGAGCTGGCCGATGGTGAATTCTCTAGGGTCGACCTTTAAGTTGTATCTCGTTGCCATCCCTTGTTTTACAAGTGCTTCTTTTAACGACGCTTTGGTGCGGAGTTCTTCAACCAAATCGAGTTCCTCTCTGAGTCCCTGATCGTTCTCATTGGTGTCTTTGGGATATGCAGTTCTCCAACTGAGCTCTCCAACTTCAACCGGGATGAGTGCCTCCACCCCATATACCAATTTGAATGGGCTTTCGCTTGTGGTGGAGTGTGGGGTGGTCCGGTATTCCCATAGTACGAAGGGGAGTTCTTCTGCCCACTTCCCTTTGGATTCGTCCAGTCTTCTTTTCAGCCCGCGCAGTATCACCCGGTTGGCGGCCTCTGCTTGTCCGTTTGTCTGCGGGTGCTCGACCGATGTGAAGCGCTGCTTGATACCTAGTTCTGATATGTATTCTTGGAAGTTTTTGTCAGTGAACTGGGTGCCGTTGTCCGAGACTACGACCTGAGGGACTCCAAATCGAACTAGTATATTTTTCTTGAAGAACTTCAAGCAGTTTTTGGAGGTAATAGTCGCTAAGGGCTCGGCCTCTACCCACTTGGTGAAGTAGTCTACTGCGACTATTAGGTATTTAAGCTGCCCTGGGGCTGCTGAGAACGGGCCCAGAAGATCTATTCCCCACCACGCGAACGGCCAGGGAGCGGTAATGGAGTTCAATTCGACCGGGGGGGCGATATGTATGTCTGCGTGCTTCTGACACTTATCACATTTTTTTACTAGCTCGTTGGCATCACCCTCCATCGTTGGCCAATAGTATCCCGCTCGAAGTGCTTTTTTGGCAAGTGCTCGTGCCCCTAGGTGATTCCCACATATCCCTTCGTGGATTTCTCTCAACACATAATTGGCCTCTTGTGGCGTCAGACACTTTAGTAATGGGGTTGAGAAGCCCCGGCGGAACAATTTGCCTTCAATAACCGAATATGATGATGCCCGCCTTCGTGTGAGAGCCGCCTTTTTTGGGTCGTCCTCCTCTTCCCCCAACACGATGTACTTCAGGATGGGGTCAATCCATGTCGTCCCTTGATCGATCATACAGACATCGGTAATTGAGTCGTTTCTAGCTGGACGCTGGGTTGAGGGAGTACCTTCTGTATTACGCTCCTGTGATTCCCCGGGGTTTTTGTACTCGCCAGTTTCGAAAGTACGTCCGCCCTGCCATTTTCTGATCTGGGGATGTGTCGGACTTCTGCGCTTTCGAAATGATCGAGCAGCTCTCGTACCTTAGCGAGGTACCTCCGTAAAACTTCATCTTTGACATCATACGTTTCTCCAATTTGGGACACTACTAACAGGGAGTCAGAACGGAGCTCGACCCGTCGTGCTTTGAACTCCCTGGCGAGCATAAGTCCTGCAATACATGCTTCGTACTCCGCCTGGTTATTTGACGTAGAAAAGGAAAATGTCAAGGACACCTCCACGGTCGTTCCTTCTGGGCTTTCTAAAATCAAACCTGCCCCGCTCCCTTTGCAGTTTGAGGAGCCGTCCACGTATAGCGTCCAGGTCGGATCAGGCCTTTCTTCCTGGATCGGAGTCATCTCGGCTAGGAAATCTGCTAGAATTTGTGCCTTTGTGGTCGTTCTTGTCTCATATTTCATGCCGAACTCTGAGAGCTCTACTGCCCATTTGATCATCCTTCCTGCCAAGTCGGGCCGATGTAAGATCTGTCGAACGGGTTGGTCTGTTCTGAGGACGATTTGATGAGCCACGAAATACGATCTCAATCTTCGAGCGGCCACGATTAGTGCAAGAGCTAGCTTCTCGATCCTTTGGTACCTGAGTTCTGGTCCCTGGAGTGCTTTACTCACAAAATACACGGGATTCTGTTTCTCCCCGTCTTCTCGTACTAGTACGGCTGCTAGGGCTTCATCACTGATGGAGAGGTATAGGTACAACGTTTCCCCGGGTTCTGGGGTGGTCAGGATGGGTGGTTGCAACAAAACCTTTTTCAGCTGATCTAGGGCCTGGTCGCATTCGGCCGACCATTCAAACTTTGCCTCTTTCTTAAGTAATTTGAAAAGTGGGAGAGACTTGCTGGCCGCTTTTGAAATGAATCGTGATAGCGCGGCTATCATCCCGTTCAGCTTCTGAATCTCTTTTTTGCTAGTAGGTGACTTCATTTCTGTCACGGCCCTGCATTTATCCGGATTCGCCTCAATCCCCCGCTCTGTTAAGAAGAAACCCAAAAACTTACCCGCTCTGACGCCGAACGTGCACTTCTCAGGATTCAGTTTCAGCGAGTTTTTGCGGGCTTCTACAAATATCTCTCTTAGGTCGGCCACATGATCAATGTCTTGTTTACTTTTTATGATCATGTCGTCTAAGTACACTTCGACCGTTTTGCCGATCTGAGACTGGAAAACTTTATTCATCATTCTCTGATAAGTCGCGCCGGCATTTTTCAGTCCAAAAGGCATGACCAAGTAACAGTAGTTCCCTGTTGCCGTCATGAATGCCGTCTTTTCCTGGTCGGGCGGGTGCATTGAAATCTGGTTATAACCCGAGTAAGCGTCTAAAAACGAGAGTAACCCGAAGCCGTTTGCGCTGTCAACTAACCGGTCAACGCTTGGTACAGGAAACGCGTCTTTAGGGCATGCCCTGTTAAGATCAGTATAGTCGACGCACATGCGCCATTTCCCGGTGGCCTTTTTGACCAGAACCACGTTGGATAGCCAGGTCGTGTACTTTATTTCTTTGATGAATCCGGCTTCCAGCAAATCATCGACCGCCTTGCTGGCGGCTTTCCCTTTCTCGTCACCCTGCACCCTTCTTCTTTGGGCGATCCATTTTGCAGAGGGATTAACGGCCAGGTGGTGACAAGCCACCTCTGGTGGGACGCCTGGCATGTCCGCGGCACTCCATGCGAAGACATCAGCGTGTTCCCTCAAGCATTTGATCAACTGATCTCGTATATCTGTGGGAAGGTCGCTTCCCAATGACACGGTCTTCTTTGGGTCGTCCCCCAGTTGTACTTGAGCGAGTTCCCCGTGCGGCTCAGGTCTTTTAATTCTTTTGTTGAGCTCTAGGGTAAGGTTATCATCTCCTTCTTCAGGATCACTATCCGGGTCATAGCGGGCATCTAGATCAGCCACATTGACTTGCCTCCCGCCCCTATTCGCGGTGTTCATCTTTTTTGTTTCATGCTCTCCGTGTTCTTTCATGCTCATGAAGTGGCATCGTCGAGCGGCTTGCAGATCTGCCGGGACGGTGACGACCTCATTGCTATCAGAATAGAATTTCATCTTCAGATGGACGGTCGAGGTCACGGCTTCCAGCTTTCCCAAAGTGGGACGACCGATGATACATTGGTATACCGATTTGCATGGTAATACCAAAAAATTTACTTTCACAACTCTGCTTTTGGGTTTCTCCCCGCTGTCGTCCCCGAAGGTTACCATGAGTTCCAGCATCCCAAGAGGTGTTGTGGATGATCCGTTGAAACCTATTAGGTCCGATCCCCGATAGGCTGTCAACTCGCCCCTTGGTATCCTCAAGATGTCGAGGAGGTCTTCAAAGATGATATCAGCCGAGCTCCCCTGATCGACCAGGATTCGTCTGACCTCGACATTAGCCATTACCGCGGTGACGATTAGTGGGACATACTTATTAGGCTTCCCATCGAGCAAGTCATCGTCGCCGAATGCCAAAGGTGGTCATTTTGAGGGTCGACCGGGCGTGGAAGTCGAGGCGACGTTCATTATTTCTTTCCAGCGTCTTTTCGATGATTTGGTCGTTTCCTCTCCTTCCATCGGGCACCCTCCAGTAATCACCATCGCGACCGCGCGTCCCCTTGACCTCCTGTGGTCGTTTCTTTCTTCACTGTATTCATCCTCGTCCTCCTTTGAGCCTTTCCCAACTTCGTTCACGATCGCCTTACCCTTTCGAGGGGACCGATCTCTGTCCTTCTCTTCTGGTTTCTCTGCAGGCCCTTTCTTCACGTACTGGGTAAGCTTTCCCTTTTTGATCAGTTCTTCGATGTCGTCTTTAAGGGCCACGCAATTGTTGGTGTCGTGTCCGTTACTTCTATGATAGCGGCAGTACCGACGAGACGGGCGCTGTCCCTCTTTAAGGACTAGCGGTTCGGGCCTCTTAATTTCTTTGAATTCTGTGTTCGCGCACTCGGCCAAGATCTGAGAGTACGAGGTATTCAGTTTAGTCCGATCAGAGAATTTCTTCTGCCTGAACTCCCTGGATGGTCCTTCTCTGTCTCCTCTATCCCTCCTGGAGTCTTGGACCCGGTTCGATTGGAGATCCTTTGCTTGCCCTGCGACGGCTTGGGTCGCGATCGCCCTTTCCTCGTAGTTCATAAATCTCTGAGACCGGCGTAGGAAAGTTTCGAGGTCCGGCGGCTCGTTCACGCCAACTTCTATCTCAAATAAACTGCCAGTTCGGAGGCCGTCCCTGAGAAACCATAGGCGCATATCGTCCTCCAACCCACGGACATTGGAGGCTTCCCTGTTGAAGCGTTCAACATACTCACGGAGCGATTCACCCGGGCCTTGCCTAATGGCTTTCAAGATGGCATGTGATTTAGGCTTCACCCTTGAGGCGGTGAAGCGGGCACTAAAAACTCGAGCCAATTGCTCCCAGGACGAGACACTGTTGGGCCTTAATTCAGTGAACCACTCCAGAGCGGGTCCCTCTAGGGTTAGTGGAAAGATTTTGCACTTGACCGGCCCGTCTGCCCGCCTATACTTCATTACCAAGTCAAAATATCGTAGGTGGGCATCGGGGTCCTTTACCCCGTTATACATCCTGAGGTCAGAGGGTGGTTTCTCCAGTGCTCGCGGAATAGGGTACTCGTCGATTCCTCGGGTGAATGGTCCCAGACCGTCATTGCCCGCCCTCCTACGAGGTGGTCGGTCCTCGGGGTAGCGACCCCGATGACCACGTCGTGGAGTAGGTGACTCATACCTATGAGCCCGTGGAGGAGGCGCATCCCAGTAGGGACGAGGGACTCTTTCCTGCGATCTACTTCTGGACCGAGTTAATGACCCAGAGGAGTCGTACGAAGATTCGTGGTAGGACTCTTCCTCGGGCCAGTACGTCGGGTCAGTTGAGGAAAGGGGGGTTCGTGGTTGTTGCTGGATCAGCCCTCGTCTTCTTGGGGGCGATCGGTGTACCAATTGCCTTCTCGGGGGAGATCTATGTCTTCTGGAGGGATTGCCTCTTGGTCTCGATGATTCGTCGTCGCGACGACGCTGTTCAGGCGCGGTGTATGCCCTTCTAGAGTGGAGCCCCTGTTCGGGCGCGACGATGTTTCCGTTCCTAGCTCTCAACAGGTCGCGTAATTCTTGGAGTATCTCGTTTGGTAGCATGACGCTTGTATGGCCTGGTGGAGCACCTTGTGCACTTGAAGCAGTATCGCCTACATCGGCAGCGTCGCCCTCCGGTGTTTGTTGTCGCTGAGGAATTGCGGTTATGTTTCGTGGGTGCGGGGCGCCGCGTGGTCTGCCTCGCAGAGCCATGTCTATTGGAGTGGGGATGTTCGCTCTCCCACTGTGGTCGCCAATGAACCGGACTCTTCTCTGAGCGATCGGTCCTTTTGATGAAATGGATCTGTTGATGCTCGTGCTGTCTGGGGTACTTGGTGTCAAATATTGAGGTCGTTCCTGTGCGTAAGCTGGTCGCGTGCAGAGCTCCCTCGGGGTGTACCTGCGATGGCACTCCAACGCCCAAGTCAGTGGGGTGATTTAGTGTAGTAATACAGGTTAAAAATGTACCTTTCATATGATGTCAGGGTCTCGTTATATAGCCCCTGGGTGTTGAGGGCGGCCGTTGGATCTGCGAGAATTCCTCTCCGCCGTAGATCCTCCCATCGTGGGTACGAGTTGGCGCTGGTCGATGTTGGGCCGCTCGCATAGGCCCAAACTTCATTACGGGTTGCGACCCGGTCCAAAAGTCGTGTAATGCTGATTACGTACTGGGCCGGTCGGGTTGGTCCGGCATTCGTCATGGGCTGCGGCCCAATCCAGAACAGAATTTGTCTAGGATAGCTTGTATTTCAGGTGGAATAGTGTCTGGTTGAGTGTTTGGGGGTGAAGTGGGCATTAGGTGACATTGATAGTAGGTATCTACAGAATCAGTGTCAACTAGTCTACGTAACTGATGGAGTGAGGCAATTTCAGGGCAAGGTGGAGCATCAACAGCTAGTTGGATAAGGTTTCCAGCTTGAGCAAACTTGAGAGTAAGGTTGTTGTAATCCATCAACACAGGCCCAAGAGTTTTTAACCATTCCACACCTAGGACCATTTCTGCTCCACTAATTGGAAGAACATACAAGTCCACTTGAAACATATGAGTTCCCAAGACAATAGTGACATTGGGGCAAATAGAGGCACAAGCCAATTCATCACCATTTCCTACTATAACTTGGAATGCAGATGCAGGTTTACAAGTCAAGCCAAGTTGTTTAGCTACTCTTTCTTGGATGAAATTATGAGTACTTCCTGAGTCAATGAGGATAGTAATAGGAGTTTTTTTGATTTGGCTAGTGAGTCTAAGTGTTTGGGGAACTGTGTGACCCATTAGGGCATGAAAACTGATTTGGGGGGAGGCTGTTTGAGCTGGTGGGGTGTTTTCTGTGTTTGTAGGGTTAGGGGTTTCTGTGAAAAGTTGGTCTAGGGTTTCTGGTGAAGGGTCAGGTTCATTGATATCAGCTATTAATAAGTTGAAATGGCGTTTACACTTGTGACCAGGGACAAAGGTTTCATCACAATTGTAACAAAGGCCCTTTTCACGGCGAGCTTGTAGTTCAGCTGGTGTGAGACGTTTAATGGGAGTGGGTTTAGTAAGGGTAGTGCTTGAAGAGGAGGGTTTTGATGTCACAGTAGGTTTCAATGTCTGGCGATTGTAGTTCTGAGTGTTAGATGAAAGGGCATGGTGTTTGGGTGCTACAGCTTTATCATTGAATTTATCCTCATGTAGTTTAGCTAAACTAATGGCATGAGTGAGAGAAATTGGTTGAAAAGCTTGAATTTCTCTACGAATCTCAGGTTTCAACCCAGAAACAAAACAACTTAACAGAAATTGGGGTCCCAACCCCGTAATACGATTAGCTAAGGTTTCAAATGCAGCTTGGTATTCGCTAACAGATCCAGTTTGACAAAGTTTAAACAACGCACCTTTAGGATCATCGTATTGCGATGGAGCGAAGCGGAGCTCGACGGCTTGCACGAACGTTGCCCATGACTGTAACTGACCATTTGCGTGCATCCATTGAAACCATGTAAGCGCCTCACCATCCATGTAGAACAAAGCTAGGCGAAGACGTTGATGCTCCAGAGCTTGGTGAAACTCAAAGAACTGGTTGATCTTGAAGATCCACCCAAGTGCATCGGTACCGTCGAATCGAGGAAGCTCAAGCTTGATCTGAGCAGTACGATACTGTGGGTTTTGTGGATCGACACCGTTGGTGTGAAAGCCAGGTGGTGGTAAACGAGTTCGTAGATTCTGGAACTCGGTGGATAGTGTCTGGGTAAGCAGGGAAAAGTTGTTTTCGAGGCTTTGTTGGCTATGAACAAGTTGTTGAAGTAGTGCGGTGATGGGATCTGAAGGTGGTGGATCGGTGGACATGGCCAATAGTGACGAAGGAAATTGGTGAAGTAATGAAAAAAGGTGGACACGCGTTTGAAAACGGGAAGGGGGAGTCCGAGCAATGAAAGCACCAAATGTAAGGTTTTGGGATCCGAGAATGAAATGTAAGTAAGCAATTTGCTCAAAGAGGGATTAGTTACTCAAAATAGCTCAAAGAAAAGAGAAAATAAAAAAAGTTCTTTCATTAATGATTTCTTGATGACAATCCCTTCATTCAATGCTCCTAATGTAGTGCTGCTAGGTAGCTAAAATAGTACTATGCTAGCTGTCGTTGTACCATAAAAGGGTGACTCAGCCCTAATACAAAATATCTAAAGGAAAGAAAAAGACAAAATACAATGGGAATACATCATCTAGAATCTTCATAACTTGGACACCTCATTTGTAGACAACTTCATAGTCCCTATGCCATTTGGGCTTCTCTTTGTTTCTCTTGGCTCTTCCTTGAGGTATCTCCACAATACTATTGGGCTCGCCATTGTTGGATTGGGCTTGCATGGAATCATTGATCATAACAGTATGATAGTATGAAGGGGTTAATTGGTCAAAAAAAAAGTATGAAGGGGTTAATTCTTGGAATTGATATCATATCGGTGTATTATTGTCAGAGTATTGGGTTTTAATTAGAGCATCATGTTGGAGGCTATAAATTTAAGTATGTGAGATGAAGGAAATCATCGTATTCAAACAGCTGAGTAGTTGGTGTTGTCTCTTTTAGAAATCATAGGTACGGGGTATTAAGTTTTGAATTATTTGAGATATACTATTTTAGAATTTTAAGGTAGGAAGTAGTATTGAATTCAATTTGTGTATTAAAAATAATTAAACAAAATTAAATTTAATAAATAAATATATTTTTGAAGGAAGATAATTTTTTTTGGGTAAACCTGGGTATCCACCGCACGGACAGCAGAGACTAATCCCTCGCTCATTGTAGGTGCCTCGAGGGGCAGGACAGCTAACGCTGTTCCGTACCCAAGGCGGGGATCGAACCCCCGACCCTTGGTTAAGGGAGGTTCAACTCCAACCGCTGAACCCCACGCTCTGGGTTGAAGGAAGATAAATTTTGTCAAATAGAGTTGATAGTGTAATAAAAAAATTAAAATATTAAAAGAAAGAATGCGGGACATTTTTTAAGGAAGATAAATTTTAATTCAAAAGTATCATTAAAATTGGAAGTCAATTCTTGGCATCGATCATTTGTCTGAGTTAGGTTGAGGTTAGTGTTTGTGCCATCAACTATGAGTCATATATTGATACGTTTGAATGTATTACTTAGTAAACAATGGATCTTTGGTGTTGCCTATTTTAGAATTTAGAGGTAGGAGGTATTTTATGTTTTGAATTAATTGAGATACTTTTTTTGGAATTTTGAGGTAGGAGGTAGTTGTGTTAATAAATGTTATTAAGTGAAACAAGAAAAACATTGAGATCGATGAGGTTGCATTGCATACATGAAAAAATTACATTTTAAAGTACATAGAGAGATTGTATTTTTTCGTGTAAATTAGGTATCATCTGCGCACAATTGCAGAGACTAATTCATCGAGTTGAATAAGACTACAATGGGCGGCAAAGCTCTCCCTCAAAAGTTTTAACGCCGCTCATTCTCAAGACTGGATTCAAACTCATGACCTTGGTTAAGCTATAAACGTCCTGAATCATCTCATCTAAGTGCTATTGTCTAAAGTATGTGGTACTATGTTAGTGCCTTAGATATTTTTTGCCATTCTCTTTTTCTGTGTACCGTGCCATTTTATTACTTAATTATTTAATAGTTGTCTTTATTAAGTAATTGAAGTGAATAAAATATTAAAAAAAAACTAAATATGTGTGTGTTGGCGGATACACAAAAAAGAAAAATTAATGTATGTGGAAATTTGCCCGTATGTTAAATAGTTGCGAGCAACTAATAAACACTTCCAACTAATAATGAAATAAAAGAAGGGTGGAGGGAGGATCACTTGTTTGAATTTTGAGATGGATACTTATTAAAATAAGTCTCACACCGAAGATAAAAAAGGAAAACCATAAGTCATTGAGTAGGGGAAAAATTATAGTATACTCATATAAAGATATTCAACACAAAAACAAAAGCATTAGTGTAACTAATGATAACCACCCACTTTTTCTATAAAAACCACCACAACCAACTTCATTTCTCTGTTTTCACTTTTTCTATAATGGCGTATAGTTCTCTGTTTGTTGGTAGCACTGTTGTAGTCCTCTTCCCTCCAAACGAGCCCAAGAAGAAAATCATGGACTTTTACAAGGCTGCATTTGAGGCTGTAGATATGAAAGAAGAACACGACGATGATCGTCATTATGTGTTGTTCACCGTACCCGGATATTCTTTCAACAACAATGTTTTGTTAGTATCTTGATGGTCATTGTTTATGCATTTTATTATATTTTATAGCTTAATAAATATATTATTACTGTTTTGATTTCAGCCCCCACCTTAATCATGATATCATCCAAATTGTCTTCTACGATATGGATGTCAATGATAATATTTACTACTAGAGTCGTGAAGCTTGGCAGAAGAGGCGGTTTAACACTTGGTTCATGTTGATAAATGATGCTTTAACTACTGACATGACGCTCGAGGAGGATGGTGTTACTCTGGTGGATAAATATCATAACACTTGGACTCTTGTGAGTGAGGAAATTACACTTGAGAGGTCACCTGAAAAGGAAAAGAAAGAGGAAGATGAAAACTCACATAAATGTGAGTTATTTAGGCCAAAACAAATAAGAATTATCTTGATCCATGAGTAATTTATGTGAATAAATGTGGAAATTGTACAGAGTTAGCTACAACTGTATTTACTTGTGAAAATTACAGTTTGGGCACCCAAGTACCATCTTATGGGATTTAACTTGTGTGCTGGTGTGCAGGATTTTTAAGTTAAATTAGTGTTGTGGTTAGTGCTATGGTAGCATCGTGGTAGACAACTGGAGAGAGGAACAAAACTAAAGGCATCTCAGGTGGTACATGTAAGAAAATGGTGTTTTGTCTTTTGTGAGCTTGTGCATTAACATCACAGCGCATTAATGGGCCACTAGAAGACAAACAGTCCTTGATTTTAGGGTTGGCAGCACTGTACCCGATTTGCATTGACCCAATTGGTACTTCAAGTGAGAGAATATCCTATAAAAAGGCGCTTTCACCTAGAAAGGGCATGACCGATAGTACACATATCAGCCTCCACAATTCCCTAGGTCAGAGAGTACTGTTCCATTCCTTCCATCACTGTACTTCGTCTTCCCCAACCAATATCTTTCCACCATTTTCAGTGCTGAAACTCCATTGTTGAAGCTGAAAACTCAGAATCAGCAGCACAGATTTTCATTCTCGCAGCACAGAAGCTCTGGGGCAGATCTACAGCATCTGAAGCTTGCTTTAAGCTTCATTTTGTTTGTATAATTCTGCATTCTTCTGTATACTCTATTTTCAGTGCTGTTAATGTTTTGATGGCTCCATTCATGGTAGTTAGGTGCTATTTTGTCATGTTTAAGCTCAATATGAGCTAGATCTCTTTATAGTCAAGATTATGGTGATGTAATTAGGATCTATTGATGTTTAATGTGATTAATGCTTGACACTTCATTAATTTGCGTGAGTAAATGCTTTAAATCTTTTTTAAACTTGATCACTTTAATTTGGATAACGTGCTTTAATTTTTGGAAGGAAATTTAAGTGCTGAATACGCAAATTAACATAGTTTGAAGGGTAATAGGAATATTACCCTTTCCTAGTGAAGAATATGAATATGAAGCTAAGGCTATGGTGTGAACTGAAACATGCTTTTCAACCTACGGAATGAACCTCAAGGGAGCTTAGGAATAAGGAAACCTTGACAACATTTTTGTTTCACAGAGATAGGAATATCCATATTCATTCTGCACACTGAGTGCTGTCCACTACAAGAAAAATTGGACTTTGCGGTCGGCAAAATCCGCCGCAAAAGCCAAATTTGCGGCGGATATTTGGACTTTGCGGCGGAATTTTGCCGCCGGTAGCCAGCTCGAAGCAAACGCGTTGCGGCGGATTATCCGCCGCAAGTTTGCGGCGGATTTCGTGGCGCCGCAAAATCCACCGCAACTTTGCGGCGGATAATCCGCCGGAAAAGGGGACAAATTTTTCCCGCAAAATATCCGCCGGAAAGTGCCCAATATCCGCCGCAAAGTTCCTGTTATCCGCCGCAAAGTACCCGTTTTATTTTAAAAAAAATGAATATAATTTTAAAAAAAACGTTTTATTTAAAATTCCGCCGCAAACGATACAAACCCGCCGCAAAGTACCATTTTTTTAAAAAAAATATTATTATTATTTTTAAAAAATAAATTTTATTTTTTTAAAAAAATCGTTTTAATTAAAAATATATTTTATTTTATTAATTTTTTTAATTATTGATAAAAAAATAAAATCCAATAACTAATTAATTTTTAATTTAAAAAAATAAAAATTGGGAAAAGCAGTAAAAATATTATCACCAAAAAAATATCCATACAATTAATAAAATATCCATACAAAAAAATAAAATAATCTAAAGCTACTGGGGTGCCTGCCGGTCAATGTCATCAACATTATTATAATATGTATCATCTTGAAGTAAAGCACTGAGCGATGACATTTGGACATTAAGATCAATGTCCAGCGGGGGTGACCGCTCCTGGGGGTACTGCTGGTTTGGCTGGATCAGGGGTGACTGATGTTGGGGCTGCTGGTATGGTTGGCGGGGTGACTGATGCTGCTGCTGGTATGGCTGGAATGGCGCATACTGCGGTGTATACTGCGGGGGATATTGGGGTGCATACGGCTGGGATACTGGGGTGCATACTGCTGCTGGTAGTAATGCTGCTGTGGTGGCGGCGGGTAGGATGCTGATGAGGATGGCCTCGAGTGCTGAGACACCATCTGATCCTGCAATAACTTAAAGCGTTCCTCAGCTACCCTAGCCTGCTCCCGAATCGCCTGCATTTCCCGATCACTTTGATCCCGAAGCGCCTGCATTTCCCGATCGCTTTGCTCCTGCCGCTCGACAATCTGACGCTGAGCCTCGCTCAGTTGCTGCGTCAATTGCCTAACATCATTCAACTCACCAGCATTGGGAACATAATTGCGACCAGTCGAGGATCCAGAATGTGAATCTGATAGACTCGGAATAATGCTTGTTCGAAAAGTAGCCGGTCCAATACCACCTGATCCTACCAGACGATTAGTCTTTTGGGGACCAACTGCTCTCTCCCAAACATCACGAGCTACTCTAGCCTCCTCCACTGGATCGACAGCTGCCCCACTGCTCTGTTGTGACTGATGGTACTCAGCCATCCCACCCTCGAAGCTCTCCTGGAAAAAATAACCCAACAAATAAATAACTAATTATTAATATAAATAATAAACATTAATTAATATATAATTGTAAAAGTGGTTTTACCTGAATACGCCTCGCCTGATCTGTAACGTACTCACCAGTCTCCTCCACCATATGCATGTGGCAATGCAACTCAGGCAAAGTGATTGGCCTTTGTTCCATCTCCACCTATATATGTACATAAATATATATATTATTAATTAAATACACATATTGAAAATGACTAGTTAATTATTATAAATAATTAATTAATTAATCAAGTAATAAATTAAGTAATAAATTTACCAAACGCATGTAATGCGTTGCAGAATTAACACCCCCCCCCCCCCCCGCGTGTGTGTGTAGCCACCTTTTTCAGAAGCACGGTTCTTCTTGGCTTTCTCACAATAATTCTTAAATGCTCCATCTGTCTGCCAATACTCATTAAACTCAGCCCAAGTTGAGTCTCCCATATAAGATGGCTTCGTATCCGTATTGCGCGCCCTCCGCATCAATTCAGAATAGCGATGAGAAAATCTCTTATGGAACATTCTCTCAACTGCGGCTTGCTCCCCTGGATACCATGTACATTTTTCCTATTTAAGAAATTTACAATAATGTTGTTAATTATAAGGCAATAATTAATTAATCAAGTCAATAAGATAATACACCAAATTAATTATTTCGTAGAATCGAATAACTTACCAAAAATGATCTTAACATCTTCTTATTTGCATCCTTATCTTTTCTAACTTCCGTCCAGTTCTTCCAGCTCTTGGTAAAATTCTCCTTGATTGTTTTTGTGATGGCGGTAGCTGAAGCCTTCGAAGGAATAAAACTGCATTAAAAAAAGATGAATTTAATTTGTTACACCAAATATATAAGTTATATAAAGGGCAACAAAAATAAATTAATAAATAATAATATATATATATATATATATATATATATATATATTTATATAGACTTACGAATCGCCAACAATCTGCAATATGATACGCCCATCAGGTGTAACCCTAATCACATCAGTCCCATCAATGAATGTGCGTACCCCATCCGCATCAACATGTGTCGGGGATAAGCCCTCAGTACCAACAGGAATCGATGGGCCCCCTGCAGTACTAGTACTAGCACCATCCTCAGACACAGGTGGTGGCAAATATCCGCCAGTAGTAACAACAACACGCGTAGGCTGAACACGGCGCCCTAGGCGAGTAGATGTCTTCCGCCTGCTAGTGCTGGCGGCATCGGGAGGTGGAGGAGGAACATATGCGCCGTCATGATCGGATCCTGAGTCATCATGAGATGCCATATCTGTATCTAGACATATACATTTAAACAAACAAACATATACTAAACAAGGTTAACATAAACATACAAAACTCATTAAAATAAATAATTTGAATCCCATTCATTCTCAAACAAATAACATCCTTCATTAACATAAATTACATCCTTAATTATATAAATGATTGAAACACAAATAACTAATTTGAATCCCATTCATTCTCAAAATCATCATCATCGGAGGAGTGAATTCTTGATACACCAATGTGGTCTGTTGCATCTTCACCATCAGCATCTTCGTCATCAACAACTTCATCGCCGGTGTTTGGCTCATCACATAAACGAACAATGGGTTCAACTTGAATCACTTCATTTACATTAGACATCTCTTCCATTTGATATGGCACATCTTCCACCGTGTCATCAATATTTGTCTGATCAATGCGACCTCTTGGTTTTGTTTTAATTGCGACACACCAACCACGCCTATCAGTCTGCATTGATGGATAAGGGACATAACAGACTTGTCTCACATTTTGTGCAATGACGAACGGATCATACGGTCGATATCTACCATTCATTTTAATGTCCACTGTATTTGACTTTGGATTCACCTTTGTTCCTCGAGCAGACGGATCAAACCAATTACAATAAAAAACCACTACCTTTGGACTAAAATCTAGATGGGGGTACTGAAGTTCATATATGTGTTGAACCACACCATAAAAATCATCTTCACCTCCTCCAGTGACCCCCTTCATGCACACTCCACTATTGACTGTCTCTCTGCCCTGTGTCCATTCATTGGTGTGAAATTTGTATCCATTGACAAAGTATGTGTGCCATTCTTTAACATATCTTCGAGGACCGTCTGATATGTTCCTCAAGTGGGAGGGAATACACATATTGACTAAACCACATTGGAAAATGCGCATGAATATGAGCAGAAGATTGGTCTTCACGTACTGCCTCTGATGACAAGAACTCCCTAAAAAGAAATAATTAATTTAATTGTTACACTTGTCTACTTTATATTAACTAATAATTAAGATCGATTGTTATGTTGAGGAACATACTCAATAAATGGTTGCACCTCAGTACAGTTTATCAACACATGAACATGTGCTGAACTTAACTCTTCATCTGTTAGCCAGTGAGTTGACTCCTTCCCAGATGGACGACCGGGTAGACAAAAGACAGACAAAGCCAAAGGATGTCGCCATTCAGTATCCACTTCATTTCGACTTCTTCCAGGAGCAAACTGATTCTTGAAATAATGAGAACAAAAATTTGTTGTTTCACGGTGTAGGTAAGAAGAACATATCGATCCTTCAACTCTAGCTTTGTTTTTCACCGATCTTTTTGAATCACCCATGAACCTAGAGAATATGATATTAATATAATAGTCATATATTTTAATTTAAACTTGTTTCTTATATTATAATTAAAAATTAGCTGACCTTTCAAACGGATACATTCATCTGTATTGGATAGGTCCGCCAAGTTTAGCTTCATATGCGAGATGCACCGGTAGATGCTCCATAGAATCAAAGAAACCAGGTGGAAATACTCTCTCCAACTTGCATAAGATAAGTGGGATGTCTTGTTCCATTTTTGAAAGATCATCAGCTTTTAGCGTTGCAGAACACAAATTCTTAAAGTATTGACTTATTTCAATGAGCGGATTCAAAACGTGTGTTGACAACGAACTAAAAGCGATAGGAAGTAAGCACTCCATGAATACGTGACAATCATGACTCTTCATCCCATGCAACCTCCCATTATCCACATCCGCACATCTAGATAAATTGGAAGAATAACCGTCTGGCATTTTCAACTCTTTTATCCACTGATAAACTACTTTCGCTTGTTCGGTAGATAAAGTATAATTGGCTTTGGGTTTCAAAATCCTAGTACCTTGCTCAACCAACAACAAATCCTTTCGTCTACAGAAATGATCTATATCCTTCCTAGCTTTCTCATTGTCTTTCGTTTTGCCTTTCACGTTCATGACAGTGTTAAATATGTTGTCAAAAAAATTCTTCTCTATATGCATGACATCGAGATTGTGTCTCAATAGATTATCTTTCCAATAGGGAAGTTCCCAAAAAATACTTTTTTTGTCCAATTGTGCCATTGTCCATAGCCATCTGGATGAGAAACAACACCGGCTACGACTTCCACAGGAGGGATATCCCTAACACTATTCCAAACTTCCTCTGGTGTCAACTGACGAGGAGGTCCAGCTGTTTCAACATTTCCCTGGATGAACGCTTATTTCTGCTTTCTAAATGGGTGATCCATAGGTAAGAACCTACGGTGCGAGTCAAACCATGAAACTTTTCCTCCGTATTTAAGACTAAAAGCCTTTGTGTCAACCATGCAAATCGGACACGCCATCTTACCATGTGTCCCCCATCCAGACAACATTCCATAGGCAGGGAAGTCATTAATGGTCCACATCAAAGCCGCCCTCATCACAAAATTTTGTTTGCGTGCCACATCATAAGTTAAAACACCATTCCACAACCTTTTTAGGTCATCAATCAAAAGTTGCAAATAGATGTCAATACCAGCTGTTGGATTACTTGGCCCTGGAATAATAGAATTTAAAAACATGTATGGTTTGGACATACACATTTCTGGAGGAAGGTTGTATGGGGTAACAATAACTGGCCAACATGAATACGGTGTTGTCAAGGCTTGAATATATGGTGTGAAACCATCAGAGCACAAACCAAGCCGAACATTGCGTGGATCACTGGCAAAATCTGGATGAACACGATCAAAATGCTTCCAAGCTTCACCATCAGATGGGTGACGTAATTCACCAGAATTATTTCTATTTTGATGGTGCCATGTCATTTTACCCGCGGTCTCCATTGAAGTAAACATCCTCTGTAGCATTGGAATAAGAGGCAGATAGAACATTGATTTTCGTGGAACCGGTTTGCCTCTGCTCATCCCTGATCTACTGACACGATAGCGTGGTTGTCCACACAACTTGCATTCCGACAACTCTCCATCATTTATGCCAAACTCATTGTTATAATAGAGCATGCAACCAGACACACAGCAATCAATCCTTTTAGATTTTAAGCCAAGTTTCGATACCACTCTTTTAGCTTCATAATAACTTTGCGGTAAACTCCCTCTAATGGGGGTTGCATCCAACATCATTTTGGTCATATATTCCATGCACAACTCAGCAACATTAAATTGAGACTTAAGACCCAACAACCGAACACACATTGATAATTTTGAGTCTGTAGATCCTTCAAATATGGGTTTATTTGTCTCACTCAAATACATGTAAAACCTTTGAGCTTCCTCATTTGGAACTTCGTCAGCATCTGGTTCTTCAAAATCCAAATTTACTCCAACAGCGTCAGATATCATTCCCTGATAAACATTTAACAGTTGTATTCCCCATCCTTCAGATGTCGTAGTCGCTGGATAACTACTTGATGTGTGATCTACTACTTCAACCAGAACATTAACCGCAGGAACTCCAGCTACCCCTGGCGCTCCTTCCCCGTGACGACTCCATGTTCAATAATTTGGCCTAAACCCATTATTGTACAAATGAAGTCTAACTTCATGTTCATTTTTTATAGCTCCAAATGAACATTTCAAGCACGTACATCTAATACCGCATTGTCGCCCAAATTCTTCATGATCAATGTACTTAGCACAAAAAATAAACTCTTCTACTTCTTCTACAAAACGTCGTTTTACACCAGTTCTTCCAGGATACAATCGATCATACATCCAACTACGATCCATTTTCAAGAACTACGTATACTACACTACACTACAATATAAATAAAATAAACTATCAATTACTTCATATTTTGATATATATATTTATATATTACTCATTTTATTTTGATATTTCAATAAACTACCAATTACAAGCAACACAATTAATTTTTATAAATAATAATTCCAAATTTAATTTTAAATTTCAATTTTTATAAGACAATATATGTTAATAAAATTTATAAGTGAACTTAATAAATAAGTTTTTTCAATATAAATTATTTTGTATTATTATTGCAAACAAAATTTGTAACAAAATTTTACTAAAAATAGTGAAGTAAGTAATATTTTATTAATTACTTTAACAACTAACCGTAGTGAAGAGAAGACTCTGGCTTGAAGCTTATCCTGAACTCAAGCAGAGAGGAAAAAGGAGGAACCCAAACAATACCTAAACAAAAAACAACACAATTAGTAACAAACTCATATTATTATAAAATAATTTAAAAACGAATATTAAAAAAAAAATTAAAAACTAAAACTATTAACTCATATCAAAAACATACCTTGAAGAAATTTCCCAATGAGAGCAGAAGACAATTCGTAGGGAGGAAGCGCTACACTTCAAAAAGAGATTTAGTAGAGAAGGAGAGAATTTGGAGAGAGTAAAAGAGAAATTTTAAGAAGAGAATGGGAGGATTGTTAGAAGTGTGAAGAATGAGAAGTGGGGAACGGATATATATAGGAAAATGGAGCCAACGGTCAAAAGGTAATATCCGCCGCAAACGGAGATTTGCGGCGGATTTTGAAATTTAATATCCGCGCGTTTTTTTAAACGAAGATTTGCGGCGGATTTTGAAATTTAACATCTGCGGGTTTTTTTTAACGGACATTTGAGGCGGATTCTGGGTCTTTGCGGCGGATAGTTCAAATTCAAATACCGCGCCTTTTTTTTAAAAACGCCAAAATATCCGCCGCAAAAGCCCACAATCCGCCGCAAATACAAAAAATATCCGCCGCAAATACTCAATATCCGCCGCAAATACCCAAATATCCGCCGCAAATAACCAACATCAATATTCACTGTTTGGTTAGTGTTGCCAGGATCTTGACCGTTAATTAGTATCGACACTAATCACTATTGACTATTCAACAATCACGCAACACTATTTAGTGTCGGCAAGATCTTGATCGTTAATTAGTGTCGACACTAATCACTATTGACTATTTAGTGTCGGCAAGATCTTGACCGTTAATTAGTGTCGGATATGTTGTTGTATTATTATGAGTATTATGGTTTTTTATTATTTTTTATCATTTATATATTTAATGTCTGCTACCCCTAAACAGAGACCTACGCCATTATCTTGATACGACACTCTCTTGAGCATTGTCGGCAGCAACTCCAATAGAGTCGCGTATGTCTCCATTTCTTTGTAAAGAAATTTCCACATTGTTGTGAACACCCCTTCATCTTTTTCGTTAAAAGTAACCCATTTATCAGCAAAAAGCTCCTCCTCATTATTTCCACCACAAGAGACATATACGTTCATCAAACGCTCGGTATCATCCTTCAACTTAACAACCCGTCCTTGCAGTTCCTCAAACTTTCTATTTAGAGATTCAACCATATTTTCAAAATAGAAAGTTTCACAAGAAACCATCTTTTGAAAAGATGATTGAATCTCTAAATAGAAAGTTTGAGGAACTGCAAGGACGGGTTGTTAAGTTGGAGGATGATACCGAGCGTTTGATAAGCGTATATGTCTCTTGTGGTGAAAATAATGAGGAGAAGCTTTTTGCTGATAAAGGAGTTACTTTTAACGAAAAAGATGAAGGGGTGTTCATGACAATGTGGAAATTTTTTTACAAAAAAATGGAGACATACGCCACTCTATTGGAGCCGCTGCCGACAATGCTCAAGAGAGTGCCGTATCAAGAGAATGAGAGTATTGGTAGAGGTGTGAAAAAGAAGAAGGGGAGAAGGGGTTTATATAGGAGAAACGAAGTCAAACGGTCAAAAGGCAAGATCCGCCGGAAACGGCAGTTACCGGCGGATTTATGGGGTTTGCGGCGGATTAGGGGATTTTCGGCGGACGGAGGTGAATTTGCGGCGGTTTATGAATTTCAAAATTGGCAAATATCCGCCGGAAATAACCTTACCGGCGGATTGTTAAAATCTCGTAAAAAAATAAATTTTTGTAATCCCAAATCCGCCGCAAAAACCGGTAAATCCGCCGCAAAAGCCAAGTCGAATATTAATCCGCCGCAGACGTCAATTATAACGCCGGTAACTTTGCGGCGGATAAAATCCGCCGGAAATGCCTAGAATCCGCCGGAAGATTTGCGGCGGATCCATATCCGCCGGAAACTCCTGGCCGGAAAAATCAATTATTCTTGTAGTGGTCATAGCATCACCCACAGCAATGCATTAATAGTGATTAATTACAGATCCTTGTCTTGGCTATACTCATCTCTCTGATTCTACCCCCTTATTTAACAGTTTTACTGTCCTCAACCATTTACCTTAACCTTTGCACAACAATGAATTTTTACCATGCTTTTATTTTTACTTTTTACTCATTATATCAAGTGCTATCAAATAGAGTTAGTTATTAAACATTAATCCTCGTGGGACGATTTTTCTTATCACTTTATTACTTGTTTGACTGTGTATACTTGCACACGTTTTTGCACAACAAGTTTTTGGCGCCATTGTCGGGGATTAATTGATTTAATTTCTAAGTCTTAGTAGTATTTGTTTTAGTGAGTTTTGTTTCTCACCTGTTGTGTTGTGAATTTCAGTTTTAAGAAAATTGTATGCGCAGAACTCACGAGCCAGAGCATCCTCTTGATCTTGAGATTGAAAGAACAGCAAGGAGGTTGAGAAGAGAGGCTAGAGAGAGAATTGAAGCGCTGCAAGCAGCCCAAATGGCAGAACCAAATCCCCATGTGATACATGTGATTCATGTAGACCCTGAAGGGCGTGCAATTGTGGTCCAGGCACCAACAAACATCGAAATGGCCAATGATAAAGAGAGGCCTATGAGGATTATGCTGTCTTTGATCCTACCACTATGGATACTGGCATTGTGACACCTGCTATCAATGCTGCCCATTTTGAATTCAAGCCAATGATGTTTCAAATGCTGCAAACAGTGGGGCAATTCGCTGGAGGGCCCACTGAAGACTCTCATTTGCATTTGAGACAATACCTTGAAGTCTGCAGCAATTTTACGATGCCAGGGGTGACTGAGGATGCATTCAGGCTAAGGCTATTTCCTTATTTGTTGAAGGATAGAGCCAAGGCGTGGTTGAATTCTTTGGAACCCAACTCGGTGGATAGTTGGAACAAAATGGCTGAGAAATTTCTAGTTAAGTATTTCCCTCCTGTCAAGAATGCAAGAATGGGGAATGATATCACATCTTTCAGGCAACAAGAAGATGAATCTTTATATGAAGCCTGGGAGAGATTCAAGGAAGTGCTCAGAAAGTGTCCACATCATGGCATTCCTTTTTCTATCCAACTGGAGACATTTTACAATGGTCTAATTCCTCAATCTAGGTTGTTGTTAGATGCTTTTGCAGGATGTGCTATTCTGAATCATTCCATTAACGAAGCCTATGAACTAGTGGAAACAATTGCTGCCAACAATTATCAATGGCCCACTGCCAGAGTCAGTGCTGCTAAGAAGGTTGCTGGAATTCATGAAGTGTCTGAAATGACTGCTCTGTCTGCACAAGTAGCTTCCCTCACCAATATGCTGAAGAGTCTATGTACTGCTCCTGCCCCATCTGCTGCCACTGTTGCTGCTGCTTCCGCATCTGCAGAAACAACGGTTGCAGAGAAATCTGATGCACCAAATTGTGTGTATTGCAATGGGGGGCATTTGTTCGAAGAGTGGCCAGGGAACCCTGTCTCTGTCAATTATATTGGGAACTTCAACAAAAACAATAACCCCTATTCCAACACATACAACCCAGTGTGGAGGAGCCATCCAAATTTCTCATGGAAAGACAAGGGGGACACAAATGCAACACCCGTTCAAGCTAAACCTGCTACACCACCAGGATTTCCTGCACAACCTACTCTCAAGCCTAATGCTGGCAACTCTCTAGCTGAGGCACTCAAAGCGTTCATGAATGAAACTAAAGCCCAGTACTAAAGCCAAGGAGCTGCTATCAAGAATTTAGAAAATCAAATTGGTCAAATTGCAACTGCAATTACAGCTAGGCCAAGTGGTACTTTGCCGAGCACTACTGAGCAAGCAAATCCACCTGGTAATGAGCAAATTAAGGCCATTACACTCAGAAGTGGTAAGGAAACTGCTGCCTTACCTACAGTTGCTGTTCCAGGTGCTGTTCCAGGTGCTACCAGCACTGGTACAGAGCCTCTTGTTGTGAATTCTGATGCTACAGCAGATGCTGCCACTCCAGCAGTAATTATACCCCGGAAGTTTATTCCTGAGAGGCCACCTCCACATTTTCCTCAAAGGTTAAAGAAGGCTAATCATGATAAACAATCCGGGAAGTTCATGGAGATCCTTAAACAACTCCACATACACATTCCGTTGGTGGACGCTCTGCAACAAATGCCAAACTACACCAAATTCATGAAAGATGTTTTAACTAAAAGAAAGAGACTTGGTGAGTTTGAAACTGTAGCCATGACTCAAGAAACCAGCATGCTGCTACAGAGTAAGGTTCCCCAGAAATTGAAAGATCCGGGTAGCTTTACAATTCCTTGCTCCATTGGAGGTAATTACTGTGGTAGAGCATTGTGCGATTTGGGTGCAAGCATCAATTTGATGCCCAAATATATTTTCCAAAAGTTAGGAATTCGCGAAGCAAGACCTACCACAGTAACCCTTTCATTGGCTGATAGATCAACTGTTTATCCTGAAGGTAAAATTGAAGATGTTTTAATTAAAGTTGATAAATTTGTATTTCCTGTGGATTTTATAATACTTGATTTTGAGGCTGACAAGGATGTGTCAATTATCCTTGGAAGACCATTTTTGGCTACAGGTAGGACCTTGATTGATGTTCACAAAGGGGAGCTGACTATGAGAGTCAATGACCAAGAGGTCACATTCAGTGTGCTGAATGCTATGAAGTACCCCGAAGACAGCACCAGTACTGGTTTCATCAAAATTGGAGTTGTGTAGCTCGAGTTATGAGTATCCCAAGTTAGGTCAAATTTCTGAAGTTAAACTGGGTATAGGTTCAGTGTTTTGGGCTTTGTACTCTCAATTGAAATCTATTTTGAATGATTCTTGTTTTGTTAGAAACTAGACTTGACTTCCTTTGTTTTGGCACTGGTTTGGTTGATTTTAGGTGAGTATACCTAGAGTTATTAATGTTACAAACTAGGGTACAAATGCTGTCCTGTTCTGGAACTAGTTAAGTTGCTTTGAAAAACCGTAACCTAGTACACGTGTGCGAACATGTATCGTGTAAGTTTAAGGAACTAAAGGTTCAATTATTTGTTGTACACTAATCATGGATGAACATATAGTTCATCAAACATTGTTTGAGTTTTATGATATATATATATATATATATATATATATATATATATATATATATATATATATATATATATATATATATATATATTTAATATATCGAGTATGGGTGACGACCCATAGAGGTTAGCATACTAGGCGGAGAAAGTCATGAGCCCTTAACCTAGAGTGTAGTTAGGGTCTCGGTAGAACTCACTGAGATTGTATCTCATTGATTATATGTTGTTGTTTTTACAGAGAAACAGAAAAAAGGAAAGCAAAGAGGCACGAGTAGATGTGATACTCGAGAAGTTGATGAAGACTTAGCGTTTACGCTTATGTTTATGCTTCCTTGTTGTCTTTGTATCACGACCTTATGACTTGAACTGATGTATAAGTTGTAAAATCGTTTCCGCTATTTCTATGTTTTTGGATATTAAACATTAGGTGAAGTTATGTTTAAGAAGGCCTAAAGTTGTGAGTACTTGAGATTATGTTTTAATTTGAAGTACTTGAGTTATGTGTGACTCTTTGATGTTATATATATCGAGAGTTTTAGCATTGTTCAATATCTGAAACAGGAAATTACCTCTGATGTATGCTAAATTGTATGTTCTAGCATTTCTACTTGTTAGAAATATTAGGGTGTTACAAACTAGTTTTGGGGTATTAAGTTTTGAATTAATTGAGATATACTATTTCATATCCTTCACTGAAAATTTCTGTTAATTCTAATATCTCTATATTATTTTGACTAGTTATCCAATTAACACGACTTTTAATAATAGAAAAATTCAATTACCTCAAATCTTAAAATTGTATCACTATAGTAATCAATAAATAAATTTATGAAGGAAGATAAATTTTGTCAAATAGAGTTGATAGTGTAATAAAAAAATTAAAATATTATAAGAAAGAATGCAGGATATTTTTTTAAGGAAGATAAAATTTAATTCAAAAGTATCATTAAAATTGGAAGTCAATTATTGCCTTTTGGCATTGATCATTTGTCTGAGTTAGGTTGACGTTAGTGTCTCAGTGTCTGTACAATCAACTATGAGTAATTTTGAGGTAGGAGGTAGTTGTGTTAATAAATGTTATTGAGTGGAACAACAAAAAGATTGAGATCGATGAGGTTGCATTGCATACATGAAAAGATTACATTTTGAAAGTACAAGGAGAGTAAGTATTTTTTTTTTTGTGTAAATTAGGTATCATCGGCGCACAGTTGCAGAGACTAACTCATTGAGTCGAATAAGACTACAATGGTCGGCGAAGCTCTCCCTCAAAAGTTTTAACGCCACTCATTCTCATGAATGGATTCAAACCCATGACATTGGTTAAGCTACAAGCGTCCCGAACCATCTCATCTAAGTGCTCTTGTCTAAAAGTATGTGGTATTATGTTAGTGCCTTAGATACTTTTTGGCATTCTTTTTCTGTGTACTGTGCTATTTTATTACTCAATTATTTAATAGTTATCTTTATTTAGTAATCGAAGTGAATAACATACTAAAAAAAACTAAATATGTGTTTGTTAGCGGATAAAGAAAAAAGAAAAATTAATGTATATGGAAATTTGCCCGCATGTTAAATAGTTGTCATCAACTAATAAAAACTTCTAACAAATAATGAAATAAAAGAAGGGTAGAGGGAGGATCGCTTGTTTGAATTTTGAGATGGATACTTATTAAAATAAGCCTCACACTGAAGATAAAAAGGAAAACCATAAGTTATTGAGTAGGGTAAATATTATAGTATACTCATAAAGATATTCAACAAAAAAACAAAGGCAAAAGATCCCAGGGTACCTATCCGGGTGATCATGATGATGATTGATGGGGATGGTGATGCTAACTAGTTGAGAGATAGTTAGTGTTATGGGGGTTTATGTTAACTAGTTTAGGATTTATGTTATTTATGGTTTAATTAGGTTAGTTTATTGAAGATGAAGAGGAATGATTGTGGGAGTGCAAGTGCAAGTGATCTTTGTGTTTGTGTTTGTAGCGTGTTAGTGTGTTTATGTATCAATTAGCCATGTATCAACTATGTTTCTGAAATTAATATAATTTGAATTTCCGTTATCCGACTTAACAATTCTTCTCATCTCCCTCTATGAGTTCTTAAGTGTGTGAGTGTAAATATTCATCTTACATTTTTTTTATATATAAGATGCTTAAAAATGATCGACTATATATTCAAGGATAACATTGATCACGTGTTCTGTTTATATGTGCACACTGTGATCCATCCATATAATTACTTACCTGAATGGTCCTTCTTATATATGTATTTATTTTCCCGCTATGACAAAGACAAACAAAATTAGTTGTGTTTTGCGATTTGGCTTGTGTATCAATTAGTATGTTTGTGGGCTTGACAATGGAGAACGGTTGTTTGGAGCGGACATTGATGGTTTCTGGTCGCAACGACAAATGAAGGGAAAATGAGAGCTTTGCGAACGGTGAATGACGACGAATAGAGAGCTTGAGGGCTTATGGTTTTGCGTTATGAGGTGAGAGAACACACACATAGAGAGAGAGAGAGGGAGAGAGAGAGAGAGAGAGAAGAAAGAGAATAAAGAAGAAAGAGAAGAAAGAATAACAGGCTCGGGATGAGAGTGAGAGAACATGGGGAGAGAGAAAATTATAAATGTGTGGGAGTGTGAGTGATTTGTGTGAGTATGACGCACTAGACTGGTGCTAAGCTACGAGTTTGGGTGCAAAATGTTTTTTGTAGGGCATGCAATTGTTTTTTAATAAGGGTATTTGTGCTAATTTTATTTTTTCAAGGTGTGTGGTTGACCTATTATTGCTGGTCTACTCACAACTTAAGACCCCAACCCTTCTTGCCATTGTTTTGAATCATTGAGGATAATTTTTCACATAAGCGATCTACATGTCCTATTAGACTACATGTCAAATGACTCTACACGCTATTATTTTTTTTTGGTGTACAAAGGAAAGAAAAGAAAAAAGGGTCTACAACCTTCCTAACTTCATTCTCATTCTTCAATTATATGCAAACATTCATCTACCTAATTCTCATATACGTCCTCCAAAACCGAGTACTGTTGTTGGGTTCATACTCCCAAAAGACACCAATGTAATTACCCAACTGTTGGTGCAGTGACTCAGACTGCCTATAGGATTGCTGATTGTCCTCAAAACAAACTCACATATCTTTCTCTGTTCTATTTGAAAAACCAAACCACATTACTCGGTGTCTCCTGGAGACCTCCTCCATCGAAACACTCTTAAGAACACAATTAGAATAGAAACTTATGTGTGCGAAGCTCTCATGCTAGGAGAGGAAAGCAAGATCCAACACTAAAAGAAGAAAGTGAAAACCAACAGTGAAAAATTCATATTTAAAATGAGAGTTTTTAAAATTATAAGATTCGCTAACTTACATTGACTCATTTTTAGTTTATTTTTTGTTTAAACTGGGTATCCTATGCTAAACAATAGATAAATACAATCGCGATGTTTAGATACCTCAAAATTGCTAACACTCATCCAACACCTCACTCTCTCTCTCTCTCTCTCTCTCTCTCTCTCTCTCTCTCTCTCTCTCTCTCTCTCTCTCTCTCTCTCTCTCTCTCTCTCTCTCTCTCTCTCTCTCTCTCTCTCTCTCTCTCTTCCTATCACATCACCCATCTATTATATTTATTATTACATCACTCTCTATTTCTATCTCCCTCTAAGACTTGTTTGTAAAAATACAACAGATAACAAATAAACTAGCGGATAATGGATAAGCTAGCTTATAGCGGATGAACTTATAGCAGATAACTGATAGTAGATAAGATAACAGATTGAATTCAAAGTGTTTTGAAAAAATATGTTGTTGAACTAACTTATATATATATATATATATATATATATATATATATATATATATATAAAATGACATAAATGAGCATTTATAATTAATGCTTGAAAATGATAGAGAGAATATTCATTTAAGAGGATAAATGCGATTTTTTTTGGTAACAAGAGTAAAATTTAGAGAAAAAAGTGCGCCCAAACAATACTTCAAGTAGCGTTTCAGAAAATGCTACAAGCTAGTTGGGTCAAACACTTACAAATAACTTATTTGCAATAAATTATCCACTATAAGCTAGCGAACTTGCCTTGCCGAACAGAGCCTAGTGTAGCATAGCTTTTGGGGAGTCTGACTTAGAGTACTAAACAATAGTTTAGTAATTGTTACTAAATGGTCATAATAGTCATTTCCCCATCAATGAAAAAATTCGGTGACCACACCAATACTAAATTGTGGTTAGTATGTACTAACCAGTGTTTTCATTTACCCGCCCACTCACCACAGAAACACTAAATTGTGGTTAGTATGTACTAACCATTAGATTGTTGTATTATGGTCACCGAAGAATTTAGTAATTGTTACTAAAGAATTCCTTAGTATCATAAGTCATTGTCGCTTTTGGGGGTCTTAAATTTGAAATAATTAAATGTGTGTAATATTTGTCGAATAACAAGTTAATGAAATAACAAGCTAATGTATTCACAAAAAAAAAGAAATAACAAGTTAATGTAACAAAAAAAAAGAAATAACAAGTTAATGAAATTTATTTTTTGGTAACCTGGGTATCCACCGCACGAACAACAGCAAAATAGCTCATCCAGAGTTTTAATGCGGCCCGAGACGTCTCGGTCGAGGGAGGTTCGGTTAATGAAATTTATTTGATTTTGGTTGGGGGATAAAGTGTGGAATAAAGAAGAAAGAAATGGATAATGTTGTCATTTGGAGTTGGTATAAATGGAAGCAAAGAGAGCGAGTTGGTGGTTGTCGAGCAGCTTTTGTTCTGTTTTTGAAGAAAAAAAAGAAAAGATTGGTTGGGGTTGGGAAGGTGAGGGATTCACGCTGCGTGTGTTTATTGCTGTTCGTTCGTTCCTGTTGGATCTCTCATTCCTAATCTTCCCCCACAGCCTCACCCTAAAAGGTTACCTATTTCCTCCGTCTATTTTCTTTCATTTTTTTCTCTCTCCATTTTCATTTCTAGGGTTTCGTTGATCCCTATTTTCCTTTCAGATCTGAAACTTCAACGTCTCTCCCATGGCTTCTAAGCGCATCCTCAAGGAGCTCAAGGACTTGCAGAAAGACCCACCAACTTCTTGCAGCGCAGGTACCCTTTTCTGCTCATTCTCTTCATTTTCCCTCAAATAATTCATACCCCCATTAATTTTATTGTGCAAAAATTAATTCTTTTTCTTTCTAGGGTTAAATAAAAGAAATTTAAACGAAGCTGGGAAAAAAGTGTTTTCCAGTCATGAATATTGATTTCTGTGCATTTTCTGCTACTGCCTTTTCAAGGGTATGATAAAATCAAATGAAGCACATAGGAGTGGGTTTTGTTGTTGTTGTCCTTGATTTTGTTTGTTGTATGCTATAAAGCACGACGCAGACATGTAGACAGACACCAATAATAATTTGAGATAAGGGAAGTAATTGAAGTATTGGTGATACATTTTCAATCCGAAATGTTGGTGCTACATAGGTTGTATGTGTGTTGTTTTTGTTAAGTTTTGACGTGTATCAGTGATGTATGTGTGTATTATGATAGGTCCAGTAGCTGAAGACATGTTCCATTGGCAAGCAACGATTATGGGTCCTGCTGATAGTCCATATGCTGGAGGTGTATTTCTAGTTACCATTCATTTTCCTCCTGATTATCCTTTCAAGCCACCTAAGGTAATGTGTGAACATTATGGGGTGAATTAATTAAAATTATAATAACTGTTGAGCTGTTTATTATTATGCATTGGAGATGTCTCACAAGGTTTAGCCAACCAGGTTGCATTTAGGACTAAGGTGTTTCATCCAAACATCAATAGCAATGGTAGCATTTGTCTTGATATTCTGAAGGAACAATGGAGCCCCGCGCTTACCATCTCCAAGGTTTTTCTTTATTTCCCTTTAATTGTATTTTTTTTCTGAGCAGAGTATGACTGTTTGAATAGCATGACCTATGTCGTAAGATTGACAATAATTTCATGGGAAAATTACGACAAAGAAATTCCTTTTAAAATATTTATGTTCCACATTATTGTTTGTTTTCTAAGTCCGTTTCTAGGGTTGTGTGGGTCTCTCTGCATTGTTATTGTGCGTATTGAAATATATAATTTTACTCTTAACTTACTAGACTTACTAGATTAGAATATTTTTCTGTTTTTTTTTCTGGGTCATTATTGTGCACCTATATAGCCATGTCTGTCTTCATGAATCATGATAGCAGCAGCTACTTCTCCAATCTCTTCCTGCCATATGTCCATTCTGTTGAGACTTGCATAACAGACTCCACCACTATTTCCAACTTCATTTCTCTACCTGCCTTTTTTTTCTTCTCCCATCAGTGACAGACCTCAACTGTAGGCCCATCATCCCATCCCATCAGAGTCATTCCCATGTGTAGCTTCTGGCAATAAAAATAGGGGATTGGGAATTTGAGGAGTGGTTTTGAGGTTGATAAGGAAGGGATATATAGGTTTATCAACCAAACATCCATAGTTTTTAAGGAGTGAGAGATTTTATTCATATTACACGAAATTCCAAAATGGAAAATATTTACTCTGCATAAAATTAATTTCCCGAGCTTCTTCCCTCTTAAAATTTTATTTATATCTCAGATGCACCCTCAATAGTAAGTCTTGTGTGTTCTACAAGTTGTGATTTTGTAGGAAAAGTTCTCTCTATTTCTGTAGGGAAAGGATTTTTCTTCATTTCTCACAAGAAAGAAATGAAGAAGCCCATTCAGTGTTGTTAAAAAAATGCTATGCGCCATTGCGATGGTGGTTTTTGAGCAATCCACTATTACGGCGCCATCCACAATATGGTATTTTGAGGCGGCTGATTATTCTGGGATTTTGGCAACCTGCAATGGGCCGCAATCTGCTATGGACAACATTGTGCCCATTACTATGCTTTTGGGGAAATAAATGTCATGGAGATGATAGACACGTGGTTGAGACTTGAGAGTACCATTTATTTCCCCAAAAGCGTAGTAGCAAACTCATATTAATGGACTATCTTTTCTTGATTTTGTTCATCAAGAAGACTGCTTTGTAGCTGTGGTTACTATTAAGTTTCAACATTAGGTAGACTGGTTTTGTATTTTGTTTTGCTTGATGCTACATGGCAGGGTCGAGTATTTTTTATTGGAGCGAGCATGTAGGCATGGCATACTTTTGCACGAATTTTTCTGCTATTGGTAATTTCCCCCCTTAATATGCTGTGTAAGAATTCAAAATCTTATTCCCAGAATGCCATCCGTCTCCATAGTTTTTTGTACAATTGTTTACTAGTAATATTCTAAAATGATTTATTGTTTGTGGAACTCATTGCTGCTTTCAAGAGTAATCTAAGTGAGTTTTGTATTATGTTATGCTTGGCATATCAGGTACTGCTCTCTATCTGCTCACTGCTGACTGATCCAAATCCCGATGACCCACTTGTACCGGAGATTGCTCACATGTACAAAACCGACCGGACCAAGTACGAGGCCACCGCACGCAGCTGGACTCAGAAGTATGCCATGGGTTGATTTGTGTTGTTTAGATCATGTATATTAAGTGGCATATTATTTATGAAAACTGTTTTGGGTTTGCTTTTATCTCTTCCTGTTTTCTGCGGTGAGATTCTGGTTGTTGTAGGGGAAAGTGAAGGTGGTGTTGGAATTTGATAAAAAAATTAACTATGTTCAACCAGTAATGTGTTATCATGATGCAAAGCCAAGAACAAGATGTTATCTTTGTCATGGCTGTGTTGTAACTTTCTTTATGAAGCAATGCAGAAATAGTGATGCCAATGATGTTGCTTGTTGTGATAAGAATATCTTCTGTCAAATCATCTCTCATAACTAGGTTAATATTTCAGAGGCTGCTTAGGCAAGGTCTTGGATCCTCACATTCCTACATCTCCCTACATCCTCTCTATATATCTCTTAATTACACTCATCATCAAAATCATCAAAAAATTATAAATAATGAATGAGAGAAAGAAAAATTAAGAGAGATAAAGAGGATGGAGGAAGATGTCGAGAGAGTGGAAGGAGAGGATCCAAAGTCACTTAGGCAATGTGATTGTGGTGCTGTTCATTATGTTAAATTTATCTTAAATGGTTTACTTTTTAGTTTTCCGCCTCAATTGAAAAATGTAACATCCTCAAAATAATTAGGCGAATTGTTTGGATGTTAACCCAATGGGAGTAATTTAGTACCTGACTGGTAAATTTAGTAAGTACTAAAATTATTTACTGGATAACATTAAGTCGTTAACTGGATAATACGGATCAACGAAGTTTTGGAATCGAAATAAGGGATAAAGATCAATACGGTAATTGGACCACGCTACCACCTATTTAATAATTAAATATGTGTTGTGTGTGTGTGATTAAAGAAAATAAAAGAATGAAAGAGAAGAAAGAAAGAGGAGATACGCGCAGAAGAGGAAAAGGAGAAGAAAAGAAGAAGAGGAAAGAAGAAGAGAAAGGAAGAAGAAGTGTGAAGCCCACCCTCTCAAATTTCATCACCATCATCCCCTTACTTCCCTCTACAAAACCCTATAACTTGGTAAGCTTCCCCTCAATTTTTCCCCTATTTTATGGCCTACGAATTTGGGGAGGTTTTTGGAGGTGATTTGGCGAAATCGTGAGTTGTGTGATCAAATTGATGATTGAATCGTGCTTAGGAACGAAGCTAGGAGCGGATTGAACGCGATTGGAAGCTCGGAACGAAGTTAGGAGCGGTTCGGTGTTGATCGGGTTCGATTCGGTGATTTTGTCATATCGGTGATTTCGACTCGGCAACGACTCTCGCTTCAAGGGTGAGTTTTACTCACGTTTAGGTTTATTCCATTTTGAAATGAATTGTGTGATTTGTTTTCGAAAGATTTTGAGTCGAAAACGTTATTTTGAAATATATTGCGTTTTAACGAAATTCGTAATCGTTGAGTTTTTGATTGAATTGCTTGATTGTTGGATGTTGATTGGACTGGTATATTGTCTGGCATTGTCTGTTTTTGAGTTAGGAATCGATCGGGACGAGTTTCGGATCGATCGGAAAGCAAAATTTCACAAAACAGGGCATTTTGGCAATGCTGTCAAACACGCACGACCCGTGCGTCTCAGGCACACGACCCGTGCGCCTGGTTCGGGTTCAGTGTTGAAAAATGTCTAACAGGGCGCACGACCCGTGCGTCCTGGGGCACGACCCGTGCGCCTAGTCCTGCCCAAAATTTTCAAAGTGCCCTAAACGATTCCGTTTCGATTCCAATCCTTTCCTAATCCTTTCCTAACCCTTATATAATGATATTAGGCTTATGATGCCATGATTTTGGGTGTGTTACAAAGAGTTTTATAAAACGCTTTTGATGTCTAAATCGTTTCGAAAAACCGAATAATAGTATGCGTGTGCGGATACGTTTTATTGATAACAAATGGAATATGAGTCCTGTGTGGTAAAGAAAAAAAATTTAATGAACTAAATGTTCATAGTGTTGTAGATATATGTTTATATATCGAGTTGGGTGACGACCCATGTGTAACATACTAGGCGGGGCAGTCATGATCCCCTTCCCTAGGCTCCATGCCAATAGGAGAATGTACTATTGGTAGGGGGGTTCACCGGGATTAGCGATGTTCCGCAGTCGGTGTTATGTTAAAGATTATTGTGCGATACACCGGGATTAGCAATGTTCTGCAGTCGGTGCCGCACTATGTTGTTGTACGATACACCGGGATTAGCAATGTTCTGCAGTCGGTGCCGTACTTTGTTTATTTTGCGACATACCGGGAGTAGCAATGTTTTGCAGTCGGTGTCGTGTTAATCTATAAAAGAACTAATAATTGAACCGAGAGAGTTAGCAGGGGTCTCGGTAGAACTCACTGAGATTGTATCTCACTGTTTAAATGTTGTTGTTTTACAGATAAACAGGGACAGAAGAAAACTCAGAGGCACGAGTAGGTGGCCCCGAGAGCTGGATGATGACTTAGTTTTACGTTTAAGTTTATTTCCCTTCTGTCGTCTATGTATCACAATACTATGACATTAGTATTATGTTATCTTTCATTCCGCTTTCTTGTATGACTCTGACTACCATAGTTGCTGACAGGTTATGGTCTTGTTTGTATATAAGACTGTTTTGTTTTATTCAGCGAAAAATTATAATGGTATTCAGTGTCTGAACAGGAAATAATATCTCTGATGTATGTTTAATGTGCACTTGGGTGTTTTTAACAAATAAAAATATCAGGGTGTTACAGTTGGTATCAGAGCGGTTCGACCTAGTCAGACTTAGCTTATAGGGTCTTTGCTTTTTCCAGTCGTGATTTTCTTAGTATGCTATTAGACATTGAGCTTGATCAACTTAATACTTTGTGCATATTTCGCAGAATCATGGCCAGAAGAGGTAGAGGCGTTCCTCCTCCTGTTGATCCAAATTTTGAGTGGATGCAGAATGTAATTGAAAACCAGCAGAAAATGATGCAAGACATGATGCTTATGCATCAGCAGCAACAAATCCTACAGCAAAATGCTCAGCAGCATCAAGCTCCAGAGCCACAAGTGAACCCAAGGAGAATTTTCACAGAGTTCCTGAAAATGAAACCCTCCGAGTTTAGAGGTGGGCCGGATGTCATGAGAGCACAACATTGGCTGGATGACATTGAAAAGATCTTTGTAACAATGCAAGTGACCGATGAAGACAAGTTGAGGTTGGCATCCCATATGTTGAAGGGAGAGGCCAATAACTGGTGGACAAATGCTAGGGCCATGATGGAGACAATGGGAACTCCCCCGACTTGGGACAATTTCCGAACATCGTTTTTAGATCAATTCTTCCCCACGGCTATGAGGTTGGATAAGGAAAATGAGTTTTTGACTTTTACACAAGGAGGCTTGACCGTGGGCCAATACACGGCTAAATTTGAAGAGTTGTATCAATTCTTCGGTTTAGCTGGATATGCCCCAAGTGACCAATGGAAAACTGACAGGTACAAATATGGGTTGAGAGAGGATATTGCTCAAAGTCTTAGTTCTTTTCCGAGAACCAACTATGCAGCCATGGTACAACAAGCTTATATCGCCGAAAGTGATTTGTCGAGGTTGTATGCAAGCAGAAAGGCATTCCATCAGAGCAAGAGGAACACTGGGTCATCTAGTTCTCCGATGGGTCCCAAGCATGACTCGGGCAAGAGTGGTAATTATAAAGGAAAGCAGGTGCAAACGGCCGATCAAATGAAGTTTAGGAATTGTTTTAAGTGCGGAAGGTATCACCACGGCAGTTGTGCACAACGATCCGATAGATGCTATGTTTGTAATGAGGAAGGTCACTATGCAAATCAGTGCCCAACAAAGAAGAACTCCCAAAGGGCACCAAACGCTCCTGGTCAGGGGCGGATCAACACACTCGATGCTCGAACCATCACACCTACGGATAATCTTCTAAGGGGTACGGGATCTCTTTTTAATAATTCAGTCAATATTTTATATGATTCTGGTGCAACTCACTGTTTTATCTCGCAAGCATGTGTGGATCGGTTGGGATTAGCATTGTCCGAGCTATCCGAACCGATAACTATTTTAACTGCTGCCAAGGGTCGTGTCCAGACCCAATCATTATGTGAAAATTGCCTACTTGTCATAGGCGACAGACAGTTTGTTGTAAAATTTATTTGCTTGCCTATGAGAAGCATGGATATTGTTCTGGGTATGAATTGGATGGCTGAAAATCATGTAACAATCAACTGTGCCGATCGAACTATTAGCTTCGCCTCCGAATCCGTAGGATTGACACAGGCAGATTTTGAAGCGACGATCTCTTACACCGAAGCAAGCCAGTCATTATTCCAAGGTGCGGAAGCTATTCTTATTATGTTGTCTGCATCTACTGAAACGGGTTTAGATTTGTCATCTGTGCAAGTGGTAAATGAATTTCTAGATGTCTTTCCAGAAGAAGTTTCATCCTTACCTCCTGACCGAGAGGTAGAATTCTCAATAGAATTGATTCCTGGTACAGGATCAATCTCTATTGCTCCTTATAGAATGTCTCCTTTAGAGTTAAAGGAACTGAAGTCTCAACTTGAGGAATTAATATCGAAAAGGTTTATCCGACCGAGTGCTTCTCCATGGGGTGCTCCGGTGTTGCTAGTCAAAAAGAAAGATGGTAGCATGAGATTGTGCATAGATTATCGACAACTCAACAAAGTGACGATTAAGAATAAGTATCCATTGCCAAGGATAGACGATTTGCTCGACCAACTTCGGGGTGCCGTGGTATTTTCAAAAATTGATCTAAGATCGGGCTATCATCAAATAAAGGTACGGGCCTTAGATATTCCGAAGACAGCTTTCCGTACGAGGTATGGACATTACGAGTTCGTAGTGATGCCCTTCGGTTTGACTAATGCTCCAGCGGTATTCATGGATTACATGAACCGAGTGTTTCACACGTACCTTGATCAGTTTGTGGTAGTTTTTATTGATGATATCTTGGTGTACTCTAAGACCATTGAGGACCATGTTCAACATCTCCGCATTGTTCTGAACGTACTCCGAGAAAAGAAATTGTATGCCAAGCCGTCGAAGTGTGACTTCTGGATGCCGGAAGTGAAGTTTTTGGGACACGTGATTTCTCAATCGGGAGTTGCTGTGGATCCCAGTAAAGTAGAAGCGGTGTTGAACTGGGAACGACCAACATCTGTTACAGAAATAAGAAGTTTCTTGGGTCTAGCTGGTTACTACAGGAGGTTTATCCAAGGTTTTTCACAATTGGTTCTTCCACTTACTCGGTTGACTCGCAAGGCCCAACCGTTTTTATGGAATGCCGATCGTGAGGAATGTTTTCAAGAGTTGAAGGTTAGGTTGACTTCTGCTCCAATCCTAATTCTTCCAGATCCGTCTTTGGATTTTCAAATTTACAGCGATGCTTCTGGGAAGGGTTTGGGGTGTGTTCTTATGCAGAACCAACAAGTTGTAGCTTATGCCTCCAGACAGTTGAAGACTCATGAAGAGAATTATCCGACTCATGATTTGGAGTTAGCAGCTATTGTGTACGCACTGAAGATTTGGAGACATTACCTGTATGGGTCTCGTTTCGAAGTCTTTAGTGATCATAAAAGCTTGAAATATCTGTTTGACCAGAAGGAGTTGAATAACAGGCAGAGAAGATGGGTGGAGTTTCTGAAGGATTATGACTTCGAACTGAAGTATCATCCGGGAAAAGCTAATGTTGTAGCCGATGCACTAAGTAGGAAATCCATTCATATAGCAGGATTAATGATGCATGAAATGGGATTGTTGGAGTCTTTCCGGGACTTAAATGTGGATTCAAAGCCAAAAAGGAACCGGTTGGTGTTGAGCCACATGAGGATCTCTAGTTCCATAAGGGATTCTATTCGCTTAGCACAGGAAGTTGATGTGAAACTACAATCACAGAAAGTGTTGCCAGATTTTACCGAGGATAGTGATGGGGTTATTTGTTTCAACGGTAGGATCTGTGTGCCTGACGATGAGAGTATTAAAAAGCAAGTGCTAGAGGAAGCACATCGGAGTTTATTTTCTGTACATCCTGGATCCACCAAGATGTATAGAGATTTGAAACAGATGTATTGGTGGCCGGGAATGAAGTTAGAAATTGCTGAATTCGTATCACAATGCTTAACTTGTCAAAGAGTTAAGATAGAGCACCAAAAGCCTGCCGGTCTGCTACGGCCACTAGATGTGCCAGTGTGGAAGTGGGAAGACATTTCTATGGATTTTGTAATGGCATTGCCAAGGTCACAAGCCGGTAACGACTCCATTTGGGTAGTTGTGGATCGGTTAACCAAATCAGCTCATTTTATTCCAGTTCGTTCTAGCAGTAAAGTATCCAAGTTAGCTGAGGTGTATTTGAAGAACATAGTAAGGTTACATGGGGTTCCTACCAGTATAGTGTCGGATCGAGATCCGAAATTCACTTCTCGATTTTGGAAAGCTATGAATGAAGCAATGGGGACTAAAGTACTTCTTAGTACCGCTTATCACCCGCAGACAGACGGTCAGACCGAGAGAACTATCCAGACCTTAGAGGATATGCTTAGGGCTTCGGTGCTTGATAACGGGAAGAAATGGGAGGATCATCTTCCATTGGTGGAATTCTCATATAACAACAGTTATCATTCCAGTATCGGAATGGCACCTTATGAAGCTTTGTATGGTAGGAAATGCAGGACTCCATTGTGTTGGTGGGAAGTAGGTGAGAACCGATTATTAGGACCCGAGGTGATTCAAGACACTACTGAAAAGATCCGCCAGATCAGGGAAAGAATGAAAGCCGCTCAAAGTAGGCAAAAGAGCTATGCTGATAAAAGAAGAAGGCCGTTGGAATTTGAGTCGGGCGATCATGTGTTTTTGAGATTATCACCAACAATTGGCACAGGTAGGGCATTACGGGTGAAGAAACTCAGTCCTCGGTATATTGGACCTTTCCAGATAATCGAGCGAATAGGGCCTCTTGCATACCGTATTGCGTTGCCTCCACCATTGTCAAATCTGCATGATGTATTCCATGTGTCTCAGCTGCGGAAGTACATCCCCGATCCAAGTCAACCGTTAGATTTTGAAACGATTGATCTTCGACCGGACTTGTCCTTCCAACCTACTCCGAATTACATCATGGAACGTGGCGAGAGGACGCTACGGACAAAGTCAATTCCCATTGTCAAGGTGGTATGGGATGGTTTTTCCGCCGAGGAAGCTACTTGGGAGTTGGAGGACGATATGCGGACTCGGTATCCGTATTTGTTCTCTTGAGGTACGTTGTGTTTAATTTTGAGGACAAAATTCTTTTAAGTAGGGGAGAATGTAACATCCTCAAAATAATTAGGCGAATTGTTTGGATGTTAACCCAATGGGAGTAATTTAGTACCTGACTGGTAAATTTAGTAAGTACTAAAATTATTTACTGGATAACATTAAGTCGTTAACTGGATAATACGGATCAACGAAGTTTTGGAATCGAAATAAGGGATAAAGATCAATACGGTAATTGGACCACGCTACCACCTATTTAATAATTAAATATGTGTTGTGTGTGTGTGATTAAAGAAAATAAAAGAATGAAAGAGAAGAAAGAAAGAGGAGATACGCGCAGAAGAGGAAAAGGAGAAGAAAAGAAGAAGAGGAAAGAAGAAGAGAAAGGAAGAAGAAGTGTGAAGCCCACCCTCTCAAATTTCATCACCATCATCCCCTTACTTCCCTCTACAAAACCCTATAACTTGGTAAGCTTCCCCTCAATTTTTCCCCTATTTTATGGCCTACGAATTTGGGGAGGTTTTTGGAGGTGATTTGGCGAAATCGTGAGTTGTGTGATCAAATTGATGATTGAATCGTGCTTAGGAACGAAGCTAGGAGCGGATTGAACGCGATTGGAAGCTCGGAACGAAGTTAGGAGCGGTTCGGTGTTGATCGGGTTCGATTCGGTGATTTTGTCATATCGGTGATTTCGACTCGGCAACGACTCTCGCTTCAAGGGTGAGTTTTACTCACGTTTAGGTTTATTCCATTTTGAAATGAATTGTGTGATTTGTTTTCGAAAGATTTTGAGTCGAAAACGTTATTTTGAAATATATTGCGTTTTAACGAAATTCGTAATCGTTGAGTTTTTGATTGAATTGCTTGATTGTTGGATGTTGATTGGACTGGTATATTGTCTGGCATTGTCTGTTTTTGAGTTAGGAATCGATCGGGACGAGTTTCGGATCGATCGGAAAGCAAAATTTCACAAAACAGGGCATTTTGGCAATGCTGTCAAACACGCACGACCCGTGCGTCTCAGGCACACGACCCGTGCGCCTGGTTCGGGTTCAGTGTTGAAAAATGTCTAACAGGGCGCACGACCCGTGCGTCCTGGGGCACGACCCGTGCGCCTAGTCCTGCCCAAAATTTTCAAAGTGCCCTAAACGATTCCGTTTCGATTCCAATCCTTTCCTAATCCTTTCCTAACCCTTATATAATGATATTAGGCTTATGATGCCATGATTTTGGGTGTGTTACAAAGAGTTTTATAAAACGCTTTTGATGTCTAAATCGTTTCGAAAAACCGAATAATAGTATGCGTGTGCGGATACGTTTTATTGATAACAAATGGAATATGAGTCCTGTGTGGTAAAGAAAAAAAATTTAATGAACTAAATGTTCATAGTGTTGTAGATATATGTTTATATATCGAGTTGGGTGACGACCCATGTGTAACATACTAGGCGGGGCAGTCATGATCCCCTTCCCTAGGCTCCATGCCAATAGGAGAATGTACTATTGGTAGGGGGGTTCACCGGGATTAGCGATGTTCCGCAGTCGGTGTTATGTTAAAGATTATTGTGCGATACACCGGGATTAGCAATGTTCTGCAGTCGGTGCCGCACTATGTTGTTGTACGATACACCGGGATTAGCAATGTTCTGCAGTCGGTGCCGTACTTTGTTTATTTTGCGACATACCGGGAGTAGCAATGTTTTGCAGTCGGTGTCGTGTTAATCTATAAAAGAACTAATAATTGAACCGAGAGAGTTAGCAGGGGTCTCGGTAGAACTCACTGAGATTGTATCTCACTGTTTAAATGTTGTTGTTTTACAGATAAACAGGGACAGAAGAAAACTCAGAGGCACGAGTAGGTGGCCCCGAGAGCTGGATGATGACTTAGTTTTACGTTTAAGTTTATTTCCCTTCTGTCGTCTATGTATCACAATACTATGACATTAGTATTATGTTATCTTTCATTCCGCTTTCTTGTATGACTCTGACTACCATAGTTGCTGACAGGTTATGGTCTTGTTTGTATATAAGACTGTTTTGTTTTATTCAGCGAAAAATTATAATGGTATTCAGTGTCTGAACAGGAAATAATATCTCTGATGTATGTTTAATGTGCACTTGGGTGTTTTTAACAAATAAAAATATCAGGGTGTTACAAAAAACAGTTAAAACTAGGATGAGACAACTAAAACATTATTGAGTGGCTCTTTTGAAATGATTTTTAATATATTTATAATTGTCATGGATGTATCTATAGTGTTTAGAGTTTCGTAATTATGTGCTGATAATGTTAGATGGTTTACATAGATATCCAAATATATTTTATCATGTAGTATATCTACTTTTTTAAACATCTTTATGAACACGTGAAATATGCTTAGATGTTATGTAAATATTTTTAACTATCGAGACTGAGATGTATATATATATATATATATATATATATATATATATATATATATATATATATATATATATATATATATATATATATATATATATATATATATATATATATAGACACACGCACACACACACATACTGGGACTTGACCATAAACCGGCCCAAGATAATCACAAGAGTCATTACAACCTTACGTAATCCAAATCGAAAAATGTGTACATCCTAATACAATACGATAGGTACAACATAGGTTTCGACAATATCAATAACAAAGTATCTCGATACACGAGATTATCCCAAGTAAGAATAAAACTTCCCATTTGATCGACACATGATCTTCCCATATCTAGGGTTCATTACCCCTTTCGCTTTTAACTTCAACAGTTTCACCTGCTTATCTGAAAATGACAATAATATAAAAGGTGAGATTATAATAATATTAATCTCAGTGAGTTCCTCAACGATACTTCACTATATACTCACGATGTCTTTTAATTATATTGCCGATGACGAATCCCCCAATACACAATAGTCTTACATAATATAAATGCTAACAATCGTGACGACGGGGGAACCCGACTCAATAACATAATACTGAGATCCTTCCAAGGTCTTGAGCTTATGTTCATGACACCGGTGCCAAGTACGTATGTATGACCCGTGCTCTGCACAGGTATACATATTCTTTTTAAAATGTAATGTGAAATTATTTTATTGTTAATATATTGTGTGTGTGTGTGTGTGTGTATATATATATATATATATATGTATATGTATCGTAGATGTACCCAAGAGCACTTGGATGAGATGATAGAAGTCTCTTCCAACTTAACTAAGGTCTTGGGTTCAGCCTTGGGTATGCAGCAGTGTTAAATCTTTTGAGGGAGAGTTTTTTTTGCCCATTGTGGTCCTATCCAGCTAGAGGGATTAGCCTCTACACTTGCACGCAGAGGATACACAGTTTATGATTATGATTATGTAATTGTAATTTTTGTTAAAAAAAGAATATACATTTGTAGATTTACTTATTAGAATACAAAGGAAAACCTGAAATTCAATCATGATTTATTTAGTTAGGTGACTAAAAAATCGTTATGGCTACAAAGGGCAACTTGTAATTACTCCTACATGTTCATGATTTATTAGATATGAGCTTTATTTATTAGTAAAAAAAGGTGTATTTTTTTATTGTGATAGAAATTTAAATAAATAAAATCATTAAATTTGTATATAAGATATAATGATTTACAAAATTAAGAAAATTGTGTTTCACTGTTGCTTGAAAATTGGTGCTTGGTTTATTTGACTTGACAAACTCAAGCGCATTTACGATTTCTAGTTTTTATAAAGGATGGGTCTGATTTTTTTGGTATGAACCGAGTATCCTCTGCGCGCAACTAAAGAGACTAATCCCTCGAGCCGGGTAGGACAACAATGGGCGGCAAAGTCCCTCAAGAGATTTAGCACTGCTGCATGCTCAAGGCTAAATTCGAACCCGAAACATTGGTTAAGCTGGAAGAGACTCCTATCATCTTATCCAGGTGTTCTTGCGTAACGATGGGCCTTAAGTAAAACAAAAAACTAGATAGACATAATAAAAGTACTAAACACATCAATTGGGCTATAAAATATTTTTGATTGTGATTTACCATGATTAATATGTGTCTTTATATTTAATTGGACTCTCAATTATTGTTGTTTAAAAAAGTCATCTATCTTAAAATTACTCCCAAGAGTTACATAAAGAGATATCTCAATAGATAATAAATAGATTTTATAGGGTTTTATTATTTATTTTCAAATAAATATTAAAGAATCATATATTTTAATATATTTCTATTTTGAGTAGATATATATAGAGCTGGCAAAATGGGCTGGGCCTGTCGGGGCGGACTGGGTTAGCCCGAAAAATGGGAGGACTTGGGCCGAAGGAATTGAGCCCGTTTTTACATCTGGGCTTTTTAGCCCGGTCCGCAAAATCCCGAGCCCGCGCCGGGCTAGCCCGACCGGGCCATGGGTAGCCCGCAAGCCCGTGAATAATGCACAACTACCAATTTGCAAGTCATGGTTACTGGTTTTGGCTCCAATTCACCTACCAATTTACAAACTGATGCACAAGTACCAATTCACCTACAACAAAAATATAATAGCTTCTTTGCTTATTGAAACTGTAGCTCGTGTTGAAGACATTGTGTGCTCTGTTGAAGAATTATCAGACTTAGCTGAATTCAAGGAAGAGAAGTGCAAAAAATCTAAACAAAATATTGAGGACAACAGAGAACAGAAAGATGAGAAAGACATGAAAACACTTCAGATGGTTTAAAAATTAGAATATACTTATATTTATATTCTCCACATTCTATGTATATTCTTTTATCCATGACAGATTACATAAGATTAGTGAGAAAGTAAAGTATTGAATTAAAACTGAATCAAAGGTGTTGAAATGAATGGAAATATTAACTAATTGTTGAACAAAATACAAACATGATAGTGTCGCTAAAAAATCGCGCATAATGCGGGCTAGCCCGAAAAGCCCGCAGCCCGCATAGGGCCGGGCTTGGGCCATAAAGGGTGAGCCCGAATTTCAACCCGGGATTTTTAGCCCGACCCTTAAAAGCCCGAGCCCGTAGCGGGCCGGCCCGATATGGGCCGGGTAGCCCGTTTTGCCAGCTCTAGATATATAGTATCCGTGTAACTCAGCTTTCTATCTAAATTTACAATGACAATGGGACGGGGCGGGGTGAGGGCGGGAAGTACTCCCCAACTCGCTGTCGTCACCCCCTAACTTTTCTCGAATGCCGAAAAATCATTAAAATTTATCAAAAATATAAATTAAAATCTAATAGAATTTTAAAAAATATAAAAGTATGATTTAAAAAGTCATAGTTTAATATTTGAATATTAAAAATATAATTTTTTCTTATTTTTACATTTTGATACTAAAAAAATTTCAATGAAGAATAAAAACTAAAAGTGAGCACATTTTAATATTTCTAGTTAAAAATACATATGAAAAGACTAAAAAATTGAATTACCAATAATATAAAGGTATTTGTGTATACTTGGGACAAACAATATGGTCCCCGCCTCCATCCCTAAAATGACGTTGAGGAGATTTTCTCTTCCATCGCCGTCCCCATGGAGCCCTGAATGGTGCGGTCCCCGCGGGGACCTTTGTGCACAGGTAGAAAATGCCAACTCCAATTAGATTATATTACCCTTAATAGTTTAATTGGTAAGCATCATACAGATAAATTCTTCATGAAAAATGAATACACTATTTCATGTAAACTATTAATCACTCTAAGAGGTAACTGAGAGAACAAACGAAAATTTTTGATGGGAATAGTTTAAGAATAAAAGCGTAAGTTAAGAATGAGAAAATGGAAGGTACAAAAAATACCATGAATATCTTTTTTTGATTAATAAATACCATGGATATATACATGGGATTGTTGGTAAAAAAAAATACATGGGACGGAAATGTTGTAAGATGCGCACAAGAAAGTGAAATTACTGATACAACCAAATAATAAGGCATGAATAACAAACTTGCACCACAAATTAAGATATAATAATCAAACAATAATCACTTATTAGAAGGAAACAACGTATCAATTCAACTTATTTTACATGCCTTTTAGAATTTCTCTGGATAGAGCATCTTTCATCTCTGCAAATATTTGACAAATAATCTCAAAAATCAATCACAAATAAAATAAATATACAAATATCTTACAAATAAATAAAGCTTATACTCTTTCAAATATTGCATTCATCTTTCAAATATTGCATTCATATTGGTAATCAACGACGGTAGCGACCAAAAAATCCGGAGGAGGGATTCATCGAAGTTTACAATGAAGCCGCCACCAAAGTTTAGTTTAAGGGCAAACATTGGAAAATCCCTATTGAATGATGTTGTGGTATTCATAGATGTGCAAGTATACACAATCGCAACAAGTAATACAAAGATAAGTAAAGATCGTTCCCACGGAGATTGTTGAGTTTACTTCTATATTTAAATTAGTAATTTAGCTAGTGAGAAAAACAAGTAACAAATACAAGTTGTCAACAAGTATTGTCATTGTGATTAACATAAATGTAAATAAACAAGTAAAGAAAGTTCAGGAGTAAGATAAAGTGAGTTGGATAGTTCATATGTTATATAAATTCCCAAGAGTAAAGCGCTATAGCGTTAGACACTGTAGTGTTAAGAGCTGTAGCGGTATGGAAGCGTGCTTTTCAGTCACTGTCGTTAGGGTTTTGTTACAAGACTCCTATGTCCAGGCTCTAAATAAGTTCACCCCTGTATAATGAAGAACATACAGCTTTTACCTTATGAACTATTACTCCCCTATGTCTAGGGTTAAGTACAAGTTATCTAAATGTCTTTAAATAACCTTTCATTCATATTATTCCTTGAGTTCTTATTCATAGACCATGTCTGTACCTATGAATCTACTTATTTTAGTTGATCATTCCCAAAACAAGTTTGAAAGCATTATGACACAAGAAATAAAACGCAAACGCCATAACATTACATAAACTTTACTCAAGGTTCATTACAAACATGAGAACAATCCAACCATAAAAGTTTAGCTCATGACAAGCTTCATAAAAACAACATAAACTAAAAAGATTATGTTACCGTATGTGAGCAAGAGAAGAATGGTTACAAAAGATGCACTCCAAGAATCCCAAGTCATACACGATGGATGATGCTATGGCGTGAGCAAACCGTAGGTGTGATAATAAAACTAAACTAAAAATAAAAGCTTAAAGAATGGAGGATTAATGGAGGAATACTAGGTGTCAACTAGTTTTTCTCCAAGTAACTCTCCTTATTTCGAAATCCATGTTGTGAGGAAGAAGAAGTGAGATAGATATTATCCACATCTCATAAAGTGGCTTTACAAAAAGGGCAATGATGAAACTCATCACCAACTATCACTTTAGCTTCAATTAGGAGGCGCCAAGTGTCCTTTTTATCCCACCTGGAGGCTCCCATGTCAGGTAGAGCAGAAGAGGATCAGATTGATGACTCATCAAGCAGCAAGTGGCTTCATAAATATCCAAGTGGCCAACAGCTCCCTAGCGCTGTAGCGCTTACCGCTGCTCAACGTCTACCGCTGCAGCACTCAAGCAAAACATCAATATACTCAAAAAGGCACCAAATGTGTCAAATGATAACAAACAAGCTCCTAACCCTTCTTTCCTCCAAATAACTAATATTTACCTAATAAAGCACGAATATTACTTGAGAACTTGTGTTGATTTAAGTGATAAGAGCATAAATAACACATCTAAATATGAGTTATCACACCCCCAAACTTAAACCATTGCTTGTCCTCAAGTAATGACACTTGATAAAGATAACAACTTAATAAAAACAGAATAACAACTGAATATCAAGACCAAACTAGTTTCACCTTTAAATCAAACAGATTTTCAAAAATTGCTCTCATTAGGCCAAACTTTCAGATTCACACCCAACACACACCCTTGCTTTTCACAACATCTAGAATTATTACAGCTCAATTGTGAGTGTGTGACTACCAGGCTTAGTTTAGTTCCTCGCTAGTTTCAACATTTCTCCTAGCCTTGGAAAGAGTGGCCTTCTTTTGGCCTAGCCAAAGAATTTTTCAAAAAGGAGAGTAGACTAACAACTTCACAAAAGACTTGAGGGGCTTCAAAGCACAACAAAGGGCTTGATTAGGGATTTCAGATCTTTGGCCAGTGCACTAACTATTGATTTGGTGATTTCTCAGCGCTATAGCGTTAGATGCTATAGCACTGGTGACTTGATGAACAGATTCAGCTGCAATGCCCTCATTACTGAACTCCTTATTTGCATTTTTTTTCTTTTCTTTTCTTTCTCTTTTTTTTATATGCATTTTGGAACAGTTCAGCATTTGTTTCGGGCAATTGCAGCTAATTACAATATACATGACCAATTGACAATACATTTGTATACTTTGTGAGCCTATTGCACTGACCATCATATAATCTTCATACCTCGCCTTAATATAACCGATGCACCCCCAAACTTAGCTTCAAATGCTACTCTCAATTTTTAGTAAAAACTTGACTAAACCTTATCATTCCTAGCTAACTAGGTTCCTTGCTAAGCCTAGAGTTTGAGTGTAGAAGCAATAATAAAACCAGTCATTGTTCAAACAAGACTACTCTACTCAAAACACATAATCATCATTAAATTTAGCCCAACAAGTACAACTTCTATTATTGACAAATTTAAAAATTGCAACTAATCATGCCTTTTTATTCAAACAAAACACAACATTGACATTTATAAGGTCCTCCCCCCAACTTAATACCTAGCAGTGTCCCCACTGCTCATGCATGCTAAAGGGAGAGTCCTATGACTAAAACTTAACAGAATTAAAAACAACAGAAATAAAACTATAAACATGCTGTTAGATCCAAGAACAGACGCTATAGCACCTAACGGGTTTATTGAAAATAGGCAAACAACATATTTTTTTTTCAAAGAAGGGTTAGAGTACTTGTTTGCTAACCCAGATTTGAGCCTTTTGCTTGCTCTGGTGGGCACTGTGGTAGCTCTACTACTGGATTTTTTCTTTCCTGCCGCTACAGCGCTAGGCGCTGTAGCCTCATCCTGGGGATCCTCTGCTTCCTTGTAAGCTTTCATCTCAGCCAGCTTTTCTGCTGCTTCCCTCTCTGCAGAAAGATCAAGAGTATTCTCCTCAGATGCAGGTTTGTGCGGGGACTGGGCTTTAGGCGCTGTAGCATCAGCCGCTACAACGCTAACACTTCTTCTTGTGAAGGGTCATCTGCCAACTTGGTCCCAGGGTTTCTCCTTTGGTGGCTTCTTTTCTCACTTCACAAAATTCACTCCTGCACAAAAGAAAAATTAAAAACACAAAATTGTTAGTTTAAGAACCTTGGGTTGCCTCCCAGTAGCGCTTAGTTTAAGAGTCTTCAGCCAGACTAAGTCTTGTTGGTAGGTATCTTTGGCTAATGGCGGCTCTGGTGTAGGAGAGGGGACCCAATCATTTGCTACAACAGAATTAGGTTCCTCCACAACAGATTTAGGCACCCTTGGCCTCTTTTTGGCCACCAATTTTGTTCTTACAGCATTCTACGACATCCTTCCTTTAGGAAGGTTACCTTTTAACTAAATGTGTAAACGTTTGTTAATTCAAAAATAATGATTTTACCCTTATAATAATAATAATAATAATAATAATAATAATAATAAAGAAGACTCGATAAACGGTTAGTTATTTTTGTGCTTTTGGAGAAAAATGAGAGAAGCGAATTAAAGAAAGAAAAGAAAAAAAAAAGGTTTTTTATTAATGCAATTGACAGAGGTCGGCCGCCCTCTGCTCCTACGTATCTCCTGGTAGAGAATCAAATCACACGTAGTTCTTGGTAGAAAATGTTTGTGGGTTGGTTTATTTTATTTATTTTGAAATTCGGGGTAGGCACTCGTGATGACCAAACAAGCAGGACTCAGAGTGGCCATCACTCGTAGTTCGTTTTTTAAAAACTAAAGTTGTTATCAATGGTCAAACAAGCTGAACTCAGAATGACCATTAACAACAACTCAATCTTGTGAGTTTGATTATTTGAAAAGTAATAGTTTGAAAGCTATATGGTGTATCAAAAACAAAATAGGCTGCAGTAGAAAATTCAAGGGGTGTAACTAACAACAGGAGTGTTGTATTGAAAATGGGGGTGCATTTAGCAGGGGTATTGTGTTCTTTAAAAGTGGGGGTGCGGCTAACAGAAACAACTCAAGTTCAGTCTTTTGCGTTTTAGGGGGCTGGTTTGCGTGTGGGCTTGGTGGAGAAGGGATGGTATGCGAAAATGGGCTGATGAAGGTGGGAGTTGTATGGTTTAAAAATGGGGGTGCGGTTACAAATCTGATAATAGATTAAAAAGAAATATAGACTAAAACAGATGGAGTATATAAGGCAACTTATAGGGAAAGAAAACCTAATTTCCTCTTCCCCAGTGTCCGCGCCGCAACCCAACTTTGAAGAGAGAGAGAGAGAGCTCACAGAAAGAGAGAGAGAGCCCACCGAGGGAGAGAGAGCTTTCGTTGGGGGACGGTGGCGCTGCAGATCGACCACCTCCCGGCCGGTGATGGCAGCGCCTTGGTGACGACGATGGCTGATTCGAGGGGGAACGGCTGCGACGGCGGTGGGAGGCTTTTGACCGAGAGGAGAAGACTTCGCGAGGGGCACCGGAGACCACGGCGGCGCGAAGGGGGGGAACGAAGGGAGGAGTGGTAGAACGGCGAACGATGTGGTCACAGAGAGAGGTTCACGGTGGTGTGGTTGACGGTGGGGGAAGAGAGAGACGACAAAGGGGGTTCGGTTAGTTGAGATGATGATGGTGAGTGGCGTGGGGGTTGTTACGGTGGTTGGAGGTGTTTGCTGTTGGTGGTTTTATGGCGCGTAGGTGGTTGTTGCGACGACGGCGCTGGTACGCCGGTGGTGGAAATGGAGGCGTGGTGGTCTGGGTTTGGGGGTTGAGTGGTGGTGGCTGTGGCTATGGTGGTCCTGACGGTGGTTAAGGGTGGCTGAGGTGATGGTGGTTCGGTTGATGGGTGGGGTTGGTTTTGGCGTACGGTTTGTGCTGTTGGGGGCGGTTCACGGAGAGGAGTGGCGCGAAGTGATGGTGTGGGGGGTTTCTGTGGTGGTGCACGGTGGTGGTGCACGGCGGCCACCACCACAGATGGCTCAGTAGCTTTCCCCCTCTCGGTTTTCTGATTTTTGTTTTCGGTCCTCTCCCTCTTCTCTGTTCCTCTGAGCTTTTTTTTATAGAGTAGTCAATTAATGGGACCAATTTTGTTGTTATGATTTTGCAGTGAAATCAGAGTAGTGGAGACCAATGCTGCACCCATAACAACAGCTGCAGGGCAGTGTCTGAAAAGCATTTTGGTCTCAACCAAAATGGAGAAGAAAACAAAGAGTGAAGGGAAATGGGCTTGGCTTGATGCTCAAAAGGATTCATCATCAGCAAGGACAGCAACTTGTGCTGCCTTGCTTTTTTTAGTTTTTGCATTTTAATTAAATTTTTTTTGTACTATTTTGCTTTTAATTAATTTTTGTACTATTTTGTATTTATTTTTTGTCTATACATGTGTACTAAAGTTGACTTTGTAAAAAAAAAACTGATTATAAAAAAGTATTTATTCACAATCTGATTTTTATTAGATTTTTAGAACAAAATTAAACCGATGACAACGACGAAAAACAAACGTACACGACGAGACGCGGACGCGCGTCTACAACGAGAATATGCGAATTTGCGTACTAAAATAAACCCTCGTACACAACAATACGCGAACACCTATTTGCAACGGGGACTAAAATGTGTACATTATTAACAATAGCACACACGCACCAATGAGAAGTAACATGCCTATACATGACTGGGAACGACACACATAAACGATAAAAACAATATTTTGGATTTTCTAGTTTTAAATTAGCCGGACAAAATTAGGGTATGACAGCTGCCCCTCTTTATTTATATTTTACTAGGAAATGTGAAAGGTTTCAAATTCCTCGAGTAAAATAGAAATGAAGATAAAAATACACTAATTTTTTCAAGACTATTTTTAGAAATTATTGAAAGATAATGGGTTGACATAGAATAAAAGTAAATAAGGATCACCGGGGATCTGAAGGAGCACTGGGCTCTGATGGTCTAATTCGCAGCCAATGCTTGGCGCATTGATTGGAGTTAAACTGAAGGACCGACGAGGTCTGAAGGGCATGCCTAAGCCTGATGGACCCATAGGTCTGATGGAGCGCAAACTAGCAACGGTACTAGTAAAACGGTCTGCTTGGGGGGTGGCCTTTTTCGAGCGGCCATGGGGGCAAGGTCAGGTCGTTGACCTGATTTACACACCTCGAAGGACGTGCACTGTGTTTTTTAGGCGGACACAGCTAGTTTGAAGGGCCTGGGGCCGGATGATCCGTCGGTTGCTCGATAACGCGACGTGCGATCTGGATTGAAGGACCATTGATGGTCTGAAGGAGCGCTTGGGCTCTGAGGGACCGCTGGGGGTCTGGAGGAGTACTGAGATTCTGGGTTGTGGTAGCCGCATGACTTGATGTTGTATGATGCAATGATTGGATGTTTGTTGGGATGTGGGTGATTTTTTTTGTCTTTTCGCTTTATTGCCTTTTTGGTATTTGATGAATGCATGAAATGAGAATGTGACTGTGATGGATACGTAATATTTTGATGCAAACGCTATGGTGCCTAAATACATGGTGCATTGATGTGATTGATTGGGATGTAGACAGACTTTTGGTAATGATGCGACCGACATTTGGCATTTTTATTGAAGCGATACATGTTATGCGTGGCTATGCATGCCCGCATACGCAATGTGTAATGCACAAGAAGCAAAATTGTGTAAGAAAAACAAGTGGAATGTGAATGCATGTACAATACTTGTATGAAAGAGTTGTGATGGGTATGATCAGATGCATGGTTAAATTCTAGAATAATGAGGATATGTATAATGCATGATTTGTTGATAACAACACTTTTTTTTTTGTAAGGATACAAGAATGTTTGATGTGAAACGAAACTTTTGACGCTGGAAACAGAGAGCTGAACATTTTGAATTGATCGTTCCTTGGAAGAAAGATTTTTGATGGCTTGGACTTGAACTCTGGTAAGCTCAAGATTGCCATTTTGAAAAATGCGGCTTGTGGCAATTTATTAGTGCCTTTTTTAGAGATCGAGATATGTATTTGCAGGCTTGCTTATTTTGCTCTCCTATGATGGTGCCCCATGATGATTGATTTTTAGGTCCACAAAGTTAACTGAGTGAGTTTCCGACTTCACATTATTAACTTGTGTTCTCTCTTTTGGAAGCATAAACATGTAGAGTAGTGCAAATACAGACGAATTAATGAGTCAGTTGGCTTGGTATGACGGGTATGACACGTGGGGGGATGAATGGTAGGTTTTTGCCAAAATCATGAAAGGTGGAACTGCCCCGATTTAGACTACCGGTGAAGGTGAGTGCATAACTTGCCCCTGTCTAGTGGTGACAACAGCCAGGGTTGTAGAGAGATAATGAATTGAGAATACCGCGACTTTGGAATGAAGGGTGGCAAACAAGAGGTTCTGTCTCAAACCACGACGTTTGGTGTTGCCCCAATCTTGACGAGAGCAAGGTTGCCCCGACTCGAGTTTGCAAAAGGCTGTATTTAACATGGCAGGTTGAGAAATTTCCCCGGTGTGGTCTCACATCCGTGAATATGACGAGGGGACGAGATAAGTGTAGGGCGAATTTCCCCGACTTTAGGTGGAATGAAGGGTGACGGGACTTCCCCACTTTGGAATGGTATTTCAAATGATTGCTTCTAGTGGGGTTATGAAAGGTGACTGAGTTAGGGTCATGGGTCTTTGGAATTGGTCGTATGGATTGGATGTGGTATATGAATGAGATGGATGCCGGACATTTCCCTAAGTTCAAGCGGCATGAAAGGTGATTCAAGTGCCCCACTTTATGAGATCTAGGTGATGGTCCTGGTCTAAACTTTTGGCCCTTTGAAGGTGACTCCCACAGACTATGATAATCCTGAGTTTTTGATACGATGAAAATTTCACTTGGTGATCGCTAAACTTTGTCTTGATATCTGCGTGATTTGAATGAATATTGGAGTGCAAGCCCTTTGGGTTTTTTTTTATATATTCTTTTCTGTTTTTTTTTTGAGCAAATATATTGTAAATAAATAAACTTACTTGTCCTAAAGTTAAATCTTTGAGAAAACGAAAGCAATCAGCCATTGATCTGCATGGACTTGTTCGGGTTGTAGCGTGGCCAGTGGTTAGGGGTTTATGAGAGAAGGGTTTGTAATGTGGTCAACGGTTATGGGTAATGTGGTCAATGGTTATGGGCTTGTGGAGTATAGGCTCGAATGGGCTCAGAGAGGTGTTTGATGGGGTATTGATACAATGACCTTTTAAAAGATAAGTAGGTTCAGAGAAGTGCTGGAAGCCAATGATTTGAGTTTTGTGGAAAAAAAATGAGAATTCGGCCTAAGGAGGTGTTTGTCGACAAGGATATCTTCTGTGTTCGGTGGTATTATGTATCAGCTCACAATTTCTACTGCTTTTGCTTTTTCTTTTTGAGGATTTTTTTCAAACCTTTTTTGAATCTCCCTTTGTTTGTGATCTTTTTTCCCTTTTTTTGAGTAGAGTGAGCTGATAAAAGTGATACACCATATTTAGGTGTGGAATTGATCATTGTCGAGGGTGGATTCTTTTGATTTTTTTTTGGCTCCGAGGGGTGGTAAAGGGGATTTCTTTTTGGATGTAGGGTATATAGGAAAGTGACCAAACTTTATTTCAAATCATGATTGCTTGCTTTCTCGAAAACTAACCCTAAGACAACAATTTATTTATTTTTATATATCTGCTCTTTTTCTCTATATTTCTTTTTGTTTGCCCTAACTTTTGCTTAGGCTGCTCTTTGGAGTTTTCAACCTAACAGGCTTTTTTGATGATTTTTTTTGTGTTTTTTTTGTTTTGCAAAGGGCTTGCATCAAGATATCTAGCGATCACAAATTTTCCCGGCATGAGGGCCTAAAGTGTTAGCTCATGAAATTTCATCATTGGGAACAAACCAAGTAATTAACTAGGTACTTGTGTGGGGAATATGCACCTTATGGGATGGTCGGGGTGGGACTGGACCTAAACAAGGAATGATGATGGGAAAGATATGGTCACCAATTGACTCAAACAAGAGTAAATGCGTGTTGCATACAAGTTCACTATACGAGTGCTTCACATAGAGATAACATAGTTAACGACATGATAGGAGAAATTTTTGATGACACATCAGTTAACAAAACGGACCCCTTGGATCTTTTGTCCTGGGACTGATGAGATGCATCGTTTTGCTGAAGAAAATTGTGAACGAGCTGCGAACAGTGAAGAACTTCCTTTGTTGAAAATTGAGTGTCTGAAAACACCTTGAGTTTGTAGCTAAGCTAAACTTTTCCAAATGAGAATAATCGATTTCGCCTCATTTCTCATCAATTTTTGAAAAAGGTATGCTCATGGTTGTTTTTTTTTTTAGAAAATGAGAACATGTGATAGACGAACTGATACATGATGATGGACATGGATGATGAAGATGTAAGTGCATGAAATGCATGTGATTGTTTGACTCCAATGACATCTAAGATGTTCAAAGGAATTACTTTAGAAGATTTTGGTTTTTAAGAGACAATGCAGCATGTAACAGGTGCAAATTTACGAATTCTCATTGAAAAGAGTGGTGACATGTTTTTGGTTTTTTTTTTGGTTTCTTCTTTCCTAGAAAACAACACATGCAATGAAAAATGATTGTTTGATTCTAACTAAATGCTATGTCAAGTATGCAAATAAACAATTATTGTAAATGACTTAGCAACATGATAATGATGAAAACATTTTTTCAATTGATGATGAATGATGCAAGAATAATAAAATACTGTTATGTTTTTTTTTTTTTGGAATATAACGTATGAATGAACACATGATGATGGATATGTACGATAAAATGTAAATGTATGAAATGCATGGAGGAACTGATCACTTGAAGGGACCAACGACTTTATTCTATTATGAGTGCATGATGTTTTTTTATTATTTTTTTTTAAAAAGATTAATTATGCGTATGCAATGGGGATAGTCAAATTACATGCCCCCGTCTCCTAATGCATGAGGGAGCACATGATGAAAATGCAGATGTAAATGCGTGCATGAATGATCACTTGGAAGGACCAATTATTCTAAATGATTTTTGGAGACGACGCAGCACGTGACCGATGCAGAGCCTCTTTCATGTATTAGAATGAAATGCTAACTACGTATCTATGAATGATGCGAAAATGATGACATAATTTTTGAAATGATGCATGTTGAAACGGTATATGAAATGACGTATGAATGATCGATGAAACATCAGTCTTTTATTTATTAGGATGAGTGAAAAGGTGCGTGAATGCTATGTTTTTTTTACATGCATTTCATGATGTTGCAAATGATGCAATGCCTATATTATTTGATGATGATTTTTGTGAATGATTATGAATGAATGGAAATGCATTCTAAATGAGATATTCAATCACAATTTTTTTTAATTGTGATCGTGTTTTTTTTTTTTTTCTTTTTCATAAAAAAAAATGCTATGTATGAATGAACGAATAACGTTGCATGATGCAGACGCGAGGAAGGTGAATGAATGATCACTTGAAAAGATTGACTATCCGAAATGATTTTTTGGAGGTAATGCAATATGATGATGGATAATGCAAGAAAGTGGCATCATTTTAGTATTTTTCTTTTATTTTGGAGATGATGCATGCTAGATGACTAATGCATTCGAGGTGGTTAGGAATGAAGAGCTTTTGTCTTTATTTTTATTTTTCTATGCATGAAGAGGAGTAACGCATATAGTATATTTTTCCCTATATGATTATGCAAGATGATGCAAGTTGGCCAAATATGTAGTGTCGTTGTTTTTTTTTGGATGATAATGTGCATGTTAGTACCATGAGAACGAGATGTATATGAAAACAAGTAATTCGTTCTATGGTGATCTTTTATTTCCTAACAAAATATAATGCCCATGATGACAGATATGTATGAAAAATGCGAATGCATGTATGCATGAAGAAATAAAATGTTTGACCCTAATGCAATTATTTTTATTTTCCCGAGAGGTAGTGCAACATGTATGCAGACTCTTATTTTGATTTATTGGATGACAAATGATACAATTATAATAAAATAACTTTTTGTTTTATTTGGAAAATGATACATGAATATGGAATTGATGCATTTAAACTAGGATAGCAACATGAGGGAAAATGCTGTATGAATGATATGTTTTTTTTTTAAATGTAGTTCATGACTTTACAAATGATGTGATGCCTACGCTATGTGATCATGATTTTGAATGATTATGAATGAATGCCGGTGCATGTTAAATATGATGCTGGTTTTTGATCAAATGATATGCTAACGTTATATGGGTAAAAATTGTTTTTTTTGTGTGCGAGGAAACAAAATGCATGACACTCGCAGCGACCCTTTTTTTAATGCGTGGAAAAGAGTAACGAACATAACCTTTATATAATATGGGGGTAATATTTTTGGTGTACGGATATGCAAGATGAATGCAATTTTGAAAAAAATGATACCTTTGCGATGCATGATAGTGCAATAACAATGAAATGCTTATGGAAGAATGATTTTAGTATGAATGAATGGTGATTTTTATGTGTTTTCTTCGAATAAAGTATAATGCATGAACATATGGATGTTTGTTGTACATGAGCAGCAATGGAGATGAATGAAATGCGTGATGGTTTATCCCTTTTTGATGCTTCAACTAAAATAAAAAGCTAAAAAAATGCTATTGGGTGATGAATGATGCAATAATGAAGAAATTTATAATTTTTGTTTTGACGCATGTTGAAGGACTGATGCATTTGAGATGGATAGGAATGAATGACTCTTGTCGTTGTTTTTCATGATGCATGAAGACGACGCATTTAAAAATAAATTTTTATAATAGCAATGCGATGTATGAGCATGAGAGATGATGCAACTAGGATAAAATAAAAAAATGACATTTTTGTTATTTTCAATATGATGAGATGTATGGTAGTGCAATGATAATGGGATACATAAGAATGATTTTATTTATATGAATGCATGGTGACTTTTGTATGATGGATGGAAGGAGTGATGTCGTCTCATGTGCATGCAAATGAAGGAAGCATGAATTTTTTTTTGAGTGATTTTATTTTGGAGAAATGCTAACCTAGATTAATAGAGAGAGTAAGTATAATGCCCCCGTGTCCTTGGTGGGTCATGTCTAAATTGGGATTTTCAACATGGTCTAGGGTCGCTTATGTGATCAATCTCTCAGGTGACTCTATTCACTTCCTCACAAAGGTCTCCAGAGCTAAAATCCCCTTCATGATATGATCCACAACGATAGCGAGCTACCTGGTGTGGGATACCATGAAAGAGCGTACTCTGGCTGAGATTTTCATGAGAGTCAGACAGATAAAATCCAGAATGACTGTCACTAATAATCTCCACTCGTCCTAAGTTATTTGCAGACCCGGGTATAGGGCCCCACTCAGATGTGTGTGCAAAAGTGTAAGTGAAGTGTGTGATATGGGCATAATACCTAGACTACACAAACTGGACAAAATATACAACAATAATAACAAAAAGGTCGTCTACCCTAAGGTTCAATAATATAAAGAAATGCTAATAATTAAATAAAATAAGCATAAGGGAAAAAAACAAAATATAAAATTAACAAATACTTACACATTTAGTTGATTAGGCTTGACTCTCTTAATTAGTCCCCAGTGGAGTCGCCAGCTGTAGCGACCGAAAAATCCGGAGGAGGGATTCTTCGAAGTTCTTGAAATGAAGCCGCCACCAAAGTTTTAGTTTAAGGGCAAACATTGGAAAATCCCTATTGAGTGGATAAAAGGGTCTTGCGGACCAGGTTTAGGCTCGGGAGTCGTTTATGCGTAGGGAAGGTATTAGCATCCTACGACATCCTTCCTTTAGGAAGGTTACCTTTTAACTAAATGTGTAAACGTTTGTTATATCAAAAATAATGATTTTACCCTTATAATAATAATAATAATAATAATAATAATAAAAAAGAAGACTCGATAAATGGTTAGTTATTTTTGTGCTTTTGGAGAAAAATGAGAGAAGCGAATTAAAGAAAGAAAAGAAAAAAAAAGGTTTTTTATTAATGCAATTGACAGAGGTCGGCCGCCCTCTGCTCCTACGTATCTCCTGGTAGAGAATCAAATCACACGTAGTTCTTGGTAGAAAATGTTTGTGGGTTGGTTTATTTTATTTATTTTGAAATTCGGGGTAGGCACTCGTGATGACCAAACAAGCAGAACTCAGAGTGGCCATCACTCGTAGTTCGTTTTTTAAAAACTAAAGTTGTTATCAATGGTCAAACAAGCTGAACTCAGAATGACCATTAACAACAACTCAATCTTGTGAGTTTGATTATTTGAAAAGTAATAGTTTGAAAGCTATATGGTGTATCAAAAACAAAATAGGCTGCAGTAGAAAATTCAAGGGGTGTAACTAACAACAGGAGTGTTGTATTGAAAATGGGGGTGCATTTAGCAGGGGTATTGTGTTCTTTAAAAGTGGGGGTGCGGCTAACAGAAACAACTCAAGTTCAGTCTTTTGCGTTTTAGGGGGCTGGTTTGCGTGTGGGCTTGGTGGAGAATGGATGGTATGCGAAAATGGGCTGATGAAGGTGGGAGTTGTATGGTTTAAAAATGGGGGTGTGGTTACAAATCTGATAATAGATTAAAAAGAAATATAGACTAAAACAGATGGAGTATATAAGGCAACTTATAGGGAAATAAAACCTAATTTCCTCTTCCCCAGTGTCCGCGCCGCAACCCAACTTTGAAGAGAGAGAGAGAGAGCTCACAGAAAGAGAGAGAGAGAGAGCCCACCGAGGGAGAGAGAGCTTTCGTTGGGGGACGGTGGCGCTGCAGATCGACCACCTCCCGGCCGGTGATGGCAGCGCCTTGGTGACGACGATGGCTGATTCGAGGGGGAACAGCTGCGACGGCGGTGGGAGGCTTTTGACCGAGAGGAGAAGACTTCGCGAGGGGCACCGGAGACCACGGCGGCGCGAAGGGGGGGAACGAAGGGAGGAGTGGTAGAACGGCGAACGATGTGGTCACGGAGAGAGGTTCACGGTGGTGTGGTTGACGGTGGGGGAAGAGAGAGACGACAAAGGGGGTTCGGTTAGTTGAGATGATGATGGTGAGTGGCGTGGGGGTTGTTACGGTGGTTGGAGGTGTTTGCTGTTGGTGGTTTTATGGCGCGTAGGTGGTTGTTGCGACGACGTCGCTGGTACGCCGGTGGTGGAAATGGAGGCGTGGTGGTCTGGGTTTGGGGGTTGAGTGGTGGTGGCTGTGGCTATGGTGGTCCTGACGGTGGTTAAGGGTGGCTGAGGTGATGGTGGTTCGGTTGATGGGTGGGGTCGGTTTTGGCGTAGGGTTTGTGCTGTTGGGGGCGGTTCACGGAGAGGAGTGGCGCGAAGTGATGGTGTGGGGGGTTTCTGTGGTGGTGCACGGTGGTGGTGCACGGCGGCCACCACCACAGATGGCTCAGTAGCTTTCCCCCTCTCTGTTTTCTGATTTTTGTTTTCGGTCCTCTCCCTCCTCTCTGTTCCTCTGAGCTTTTTTTATAGAGTAGTCAATTAATGGGACCAATTTTGTTGTTATGATTTTGCAGTGAAATCAGAGTAGTGGAGACCAATGCTGCACCCATAACAACAGCTGCAGGGCAGTGTCTGAAAAGCATTTTGGTCTCAACCAAAATGGAGAAGAAAACAAAGAGTGAAGGGAAAGGGGCTTGGCTTGATGCTCAAAAGGATTCATCATCAGCAAGGACAGCAACTTGTGCTGCCTTGCTTTTTTTAGTTTTTGCATTTTAATTAAATTTTTTTTTTGTACTATTTTGCTTTTAATTAATTTTTGTACTATTTTGTATTTATTTTTTGTCTATACATGTGTACTAAAGTTGACTTTGTAAAAAAAAACTGATTATAAAAAAGTATTTATTCACAATCTGATTTTTATTAGATTTTTAGAACAAAATTAAACCGATGACAACGACGAAAAACAAACGTACACGACGATACGCGGACGCGCGTCTACGACGAGAATATGCGAATTTGCGTACTAAAATAAACACTCGTACACAACAATACGCGAACACCTATTTGCAACGGGGACTAAAATGTGTACATTATTAACAATAGCACACACGCACCAATGAGAAGTAACATGCCTATACATGACTGGGAACGACACACATAAACGATAAAAACAATATTTTGGATTTTCTAGTTTTAAATTAGCCGGACAAAATTAGGGTATGACAGTGATGGTTTAGGTGAAGGTGTGGTGGAAAGGTTTTGGGTGGGTTGTGTGATTTGATGCAAAATGGGGGATACTTCCTTACGTCCGTGGTGGTCTGGGTTTGGGGGTTGAGTGGTGGTGGCTGTGGCTATGGTGGTCCTGACGGTGGTTAAGGGTGGCTGAGGTGATGGTGGTTCGGTTGATGGGTGGGGTCGGTTTTGGCGTAGGGTTTGTGCTGTTGGGGGCGGTTCACGGAGAGGAGTGGCGCAAAGTGATGGTGTGGGGGGTTTCTGTGGTGGTGCACGGTGGTGGTGCACGGCGGCCACCACCACAGATGGCTCAGTAGCTTTCCCCCTCTCTGTTTTCTGATTTTTGTTTTCGGTCCTCTCCCTCCTCTCTGTTCCTCTGAGCTTTTTTTATAGAGTAGTCAATTAATGGGACCAATTTTGTTGTTATGATTTTGCAGTGAAATCAGAGTAGTGGAGACCAATGCTGCACCCATAACAACAGCTGCAGGGCAGTGTCTGAAAAGCATTTTGGTCTCAGCCAAAATGGAGAAGAAAACAAAGAGTGAAGGGAAAGGGGCTTGGCTTGATGCTCAAAAGGATTCATCATCAGCAAGGACAGCAACTTGTGCTGCCTTGCTTTTTTTAGTTTTTGCATTTTAATTAAATTTTTTTTTTTGTACTATTTTGCTTTTAATTAATTTTTGTACTATTTTGTATTTATTTTTTGTCTATACATGTGTACTAAAGTTGACTTTGTAAAAAAAAACTGATTATAAAAAAGTATTTATTCACAATCTGATTTTTATTAGATTTTTAGAACAAAATTAAACCGATGACAACGACGAAAAACAAACGTACACGACGAGACGCGGACGCGCGTCTACAACGAGAATATGCGAATTTGCGTACTAAAATAAACACTCGTACACAACAATACGCGAACACCTATTTGCAACGGGGACTAAAATGTGTACATTATTAACAATAGCACACACGCACCAATGAGAAGTAACATGCCTATACATGACTGGGAACGACACACATAAACGATAAAAACAATATTTTGGATTTTCTAGTTTTAAATTAGCCGGACAAAATTAGGGTATGACAGTGATGGTTTAGGTGAAGGTGTGGTGGAAAGGTTTTGGGTGGGTTGTGTGATTTGATGCAAAATGGGGGATACTTCCTTACGTCTCTCTTCTTTCTTATTATGCTCTCCTTCATCTTTCTCATCATCTTCTTTTTAACTATTTTAACCACATTCTCAACACCTCAGCTACGAGTGCTATAGCACATAGTGCTACAACATCAGAATTCCGCATAATTGACAGCACATACATACCACACGTCTTCTTATTCATACCTGCAATAGTAAAAACAAAAACACATAGAAAACATAATTAGTCCTAAAAATTTGGGTTGCCTCCCAGTAGCGCTTAGTTTAAGAGTCCTTAGCTAGACTTGACATTCAAAACCCAATTTAGGGTGGATAATAGGACAAGAAGAAAATATCATCCTTCCGCTTTCTCTTTTTGGTTAGAAATCCCATGTATTTGGTATAGGGCAACAAGTGTTCCCATGCCCCAACCAATAAGCATTTGGGATAGGAATTCCCCCTCTCTTGAAAAAATTGAAGCTCAATTTGCAGAGGACTATTTTCTTCAATTATCAAGGGTTGAGTCTCAATTGTCACATGACTCTTTTCATACCTCAACCTTGGTTTTTCTTTCTTGTCACTATTTTTGGATTTTTCTTTTTCTACAACTACACAACTTTTTTGTTTTTCTTCCACTATTTCCACATGACCACATTCAAGTTCATACTCTACACTCTGTTTTTCTTCCTCTTGCTCAACCAACTTAGTAGATTCAATGGACTGAGCAAAAATTTCTTTAAAATCAGAGTTGCCCAAATGATAACATTCATTTTCAAACTCTACACTTTTTTCTTTCTTTTGCTCAACCACCTCTTCAATACAACTCTCTTCTTTTAGATGCTCCATTATAGTGTTAAAGTGAGCCTCTATATTCTTACACGAAGCTTCAAAGTTGTCACGCTCCACCTTCATATATTCAATGGAATGAGCTAAGAGTTCTTTGAAATTATCTTCGTTTTGCTCAACCACCTCTTCAATACAACTCTCTTCAATATTCATGCATGGCACTTGAAAGTTGTATTTATGCACTTTGATATCCTCAAGGAATTGAGCTAAGAGTTCTTTTAGATCAGAGTTGTCTTTATGTAATCCTTCAGTTTGAGCTTGAGAATATGAATCTTGCTCACACACAACATTTCCCATTCCATAATCCATATTTTGGGCTGTCATGGGCATGGAATTTGTCTCATAACAGCCCCTTTCATGTTCATCCCCATGGAAGTCATAGTTGAAATATTGTTGTTGAGCATTCCTTGCTTGCATGGAGTAAAAATTCAAATGGTCCATCGTATAAAGTGAATTTTTTTTTCACAAACACTAAACACAAATAACAACAAAGAGAAACACAATACAACTAAAAAAAAATTGTTGAAAAACAGAACAAACTAATAAAAGAATCTAAACTAACTAAACCTACTAACTAAACAATAGAAATTAACTTTCACAATCCCCGGCAACGGCGCCAAAAACTTGTTGTGGTATTCATAGATGTACAAGTATACACAATCGCAACAAGTAATACAATGATAAGTAAAGATCGTTCCCACGGAGATTGTTGAGTTTACTTCTATATTTAAATTAGTAATTTAGCTAGTGAGAAAAACAAGTAACAAATACAAGTTGTCAACAAGTATTGTCATTGTGATTAACATAAATGTAAATAAACAAGTAAAGAAAGTTCAGGAGTAAGATAAAGTGAGTTGGATAGTTCATATATTATATAAATTCCCAAGAGTAAAGCGCTATAGCGTTAGACACTGTTGCGTTAAGAGCTGTAGCGGTATGGAAGCGTGCCTTTCAGTCACTGTCGTCAGGGTTTTGTTACAAGACTCCTATGTCTAGGCTCTAAATAAGTTCACCCCTGTATAATGAAGAACATACAGCTTTTACCTTATGAAATATTACTCCCCTATGTCTAGGGTTAAGTACAAGTTATTTAAATGTCTTTAAATAACCTTTCATTCATATTATTCCTTGAGTTCTTATTCATAGACCATGTCTGTACCTATGAATCTACTTATTTTAGTTGATCATTCCCAAAACAAGTTTGAAAGCATTATGACACAAGAAAATAAAACGCAAACGCCATAACATTACATAAACTTTACTCAAGGTTCATTACAAACATGAGAACAATCCAACCACAAAAGTTTAGCTCAGGACAAGCTTCATAAAAACAACATAAACTAAAAAGATTATGTTACCGTATGTGAGCAAGAGAATAATGGTTACAAAAGATGCACTCCAAGAATCCCAAGTCATACACGATGGATGATGCTATCACGTGAGCAAACCGTAGGTGTGATAATAAAACTAAACTAAAAATAAAAGCTTCAAGAATGGAGGATTAATGGAGAAATACTAGGTGTCAAGTAGTTTTTCTCCAAGTAACTCTCCTTATTTCGAAATCCATGTTGTGAGGAAGAAGAAGTGAGGTAGATATTATCCACATCTCATAAAGTGGCTTTACAAAAAGGGCAATGATGAAACTCATCACCAACTATCACTTTAGCTTCAATTAGGAGGCGCCAAGTGTCCTTTTTATCCCACTTGGAGGCTCCCATGTCAGGCTGAGCAGAAGAGGATCAGATTGATGACTCATCAAGCAGCAAGTGGCTTCATAAATATCCAAGTGGCCAACAGCTCCCTAGCGCTGTAGCGCTTACCGCTGCACATCGTCTACCGCTGCAGCACTCAAGCAAAACATCAATATACTCAAAAAGGCACCAAATGTGTCAAATGATAACAAACACGCTCCTAACCCTTCTTTCCTCTAAATAACTAATATTTACCTAATAAAGCACGAATATTACTTGAGAACTTGTGTTGATTTAAGTGATAAGAGCATAAATAACACATCTAAATATGAGTTATCAAATGGATAAGGGGTTTTGCGGACCAGGTTTAGGCTTGAGAGTCGTTTATGCGTATGGAAGGTATTAGCACCCTATGACATCCTTCCTAAGGAATGCTACCTTTTAACTAAATGCGTAAAAAAATTATTAATTTAAAAATTTATTTTTACCCTTATATACAAATTAAAAGAAAAAGACTTGGAAGGAGGACATTTAATTATTTTTGTTTGTTTTTAAAAAAAATAAGAAATAAGAAATTTACAAAAGGACTAAAAAAAGGGTTTTTATTAATGCAATTGACAGAGGTCGGCGGCCCTCTGCTCCTACATATCTCCTGGTAGAGAATCAAATCACACGTAGTTCTTGGGTAGAAAAAGGTTTTGTTGGGGTTTTTTATTATTTGAATGTTTTTGAAATTTGGAGGGCGTTCGCAGTGACCAAACAAGTAAACTCAGAGTGGTCACCACTAATAGTCCGTTAGAAAATAAGAGGTGTTCACAATATTCAAACGAGTTAAACCCAGAGTGACCATTGTTACTAACTCATATTTGAATAATGACTTGATTTAGAAAAAATATGGTTACATTGTAGTTTTTGAAAATCAAATAAAAATAGTGAGAATGAGTAGGTGTTAATATTTGTTGGGCTTTAGAAAGAGCGAGAATAGGGAATGGGCTGGAAACCCAAATCATCTTTAGTTAAAAGAAAACATATTTTGTTAAATGAGAAAAAAAATAGAAGCAGCTGGAAGCAGCTAATAATAATAATAATAAATAAAAAGAAAACAAGTGTAAAAGAAAGAAAAGGGGAGAGAACGTAAACTATTGAGATTGAAATCCCTAAAAAAACAAAAATGCTACAAACAGCAGCGTAAAACAGAGAGAGAGAATGCGATACATCGTGGATGAGAGGGAGGGAGGGAGGGAGAGAGAGAGAGCGGGGGGGGGGGGGGGGGGGAAAGGGAAAGGTGCCGGTGGTGATGCTCGCTGGAGGTCACAGCGGCATCAACGACGGTGGTTCTGGCCGGGGATGGTAGTGCTCGAAGGAATGTACGTGTAGTGGTGAGCGGTGGTGTCGCTGAAGAGAAGAGAGAGGATGGGATTTCAATGGTGGTGGCTCACGGTGATCGCCGGAGCTTGTGGTGGCAGTGATAGACTTGGCGCTGTCTATTTCTCTCTTCTCCCTCCTAATCTTCATATTTTTTATTGTGAATCTGAATGGTTGTAGATGAGGTTGGAGAAGGTGATGTTTTTTATTTAACGATTATGGAAAGGAATGGGTGTTGTTGATCTGAACTGTTTGTGTTTTTGGGTTGTGGAGGAAGGCAAAGTGCAGTGCTAATATGTTTGAAAGAGATGAAACTATGGGTTTATTTATGTTAAAGAAAAGTTTTCAGACTTTTCCTCAATATTGTTCCTCACCTTTCTTCTCCCCATTTTCATTTTTCAAGTCGATTCCTCCCTTCCAAAATTTCGGTTCCTCCCCTCCTTACTGTTTTGCGTCTTCCTTTTTCTCCCCCTTACTGTTCATTATCGTTTGGTATTTATAGGCCAATTGGTGAGGTGCTGAGGAGTCAAAAAGGAGAGCCATTGAATCAGCAAAAGGACAGTAGCTGGCAATGGGGTGATTAGGGTGCTGGGAAGGACAGTCAGGGGCGCTGGGAAGGACAGTCATTTGAATGAGGAAATGATAGCACTATTTTGCTGGAAATGGGAAAAGCCAAAAGGAAGGTAAAAAGTATATTGGACCAATCCCAATATGGTTGAGCTAGTAAGCTGCTCCCCCCCTCTCTCTCTTTTGAATTTTATTCCAATTTTTGTACTATTTTTGTCTATATGTGTAAAAGGTTGATCATGTAATAAAAAGGACTTTGGCTATTCAGCCTTTACCTAATTTGGTATTACATTTTATTTATATTTTTTATATTTTATGATAATAAAGCAATATCAACAAAAAACGAGTATCACAAAAAAAAACGTCGCACGACGAGCGTTAAAGACACGCGCACGTGATTGAAACGACACGTGGCATGACGAGAATAATTTGTTTTTTTGGATTTTTGATAAATTAGACGGACAAAATTAGGGTATGACAGCTTCCCCTCTTTATTTATATTTTACTAGGAAATATGAAGGGTTTCCAAATTTCTCGAGTAAAATAGAAATAAAGATAAAAAAACACTAATTTTGTCAAGACTATGATTTTTTTTTAGAAATTCTTGAAAAAATGGGTTGACATAGAACAAAAGTAAATAAGGATCACCAGGGATCTGAAGGAGCACTGGGGCTCTAATGGTCTAATTCACAGTCGACGCCTGGTGCATTGATTAGGGTTAAACTGAAGGACCGACGGGGTCTGAGAGGCTGCCTGGGCCTTGATGGACCAGGATGGTCTGATGGAGCGCAAACTAGCAATGGTACTAGTAAAACGGTCTGCTTGATGGTGACCTTTTTCGAGCGGCCATGGGCGTCAAGATCAGGTCGTTGACCTGATTTTCTCACCTCGAAGGACGTCCACTATGTCTTAGGCTGACACAGCTAGTCTGAAGGACCTGGGGTCGGATGATCCGCCAGTAGCTCGATAACGCGACGTGCGATCTGGATTGATGGACCAATTGTTGGTCTGAAGGAGCGCCGGGGCTCTGAAGGACCGCTGGGGGTCTGAAGGATCAGCTTGGTGATCCGAATTGCGATATGGGGTTGGCCCTTGGAGCGCCGATTTCGAGGAGCAGGATATAGGGATCGATACTTGGCGTATTTGCCCGGGCATACCTAATAAATGCATTTTCCTGATAAGGAAAAACTATTTATGTTTGGCATGTCTTAACAATGCAATGAATGGAGTATGCGCACATGCAAGCGTGTGCGACGATTAGTGTTTGCTGGGGTAGTGAATGAGATGTGGCGAATAATGGATGCTAAAGTTGATGGGCTAATGAAGTTGATAAGCTGTGTATGTGGATAAGATATGAATGCGATTATAATGATTATATGCAAATGCTATGGTGAATAAAAGGAAACACCTGAATGCATGGTAAATGATATGATTAGTGATGTAGGAAATTTTTGGCAACGATGGGACCAACACTTGGCACATCTATCGAAGCAAAAATAATGTTATATGTGTGCATGTATGTAATGTGGTGAGCAAATGAACTAGAAGAACTTGTGGATTGCGGATGCTGGAGCTGGTTGGAAAGAAAAATTGATGAGCCGTGTATGCGAATAACATGCGAATGCAAATGTACTGCTTAGATGCATGGCAGCATGATGGAATGATTTATACAATGCGAATGATTTTTGTCTCTTCTTGCTTTCCCTTTTTTTTGCCCCTTTTTATGAATGGATGAATGAATGGATGTGCACACGTAATGCTTAGATGCAAGAGTTGTGGTAGTTGCATGACTTGATGTATGGTGCAATGATTGGGTGTTTGTTGGGATGTGGAATGATTTTTTTTTTTGTCTTTTCGCTTTATTGCCTTTTTGGTATTTGATGAATGCATGAAATGAGAATGTGAATATGATGGATATGTAATATTTTGATGCAAACGCTATGGTGAATAAAAGGAAGTGCTTAAATACATGGTGCGATGATATGATATGATTGATTGGGATGTAGACAGACTTTTGGTAATGATGAGACTGACATTTGGCATTTTTATTGAAGCAATACATGTTATGTGTGGGCATGCATGTACGCATACGCAATGCGTAATGCGAAAGAAGCAAAATTGTGTAAGCAAAAACAAGTGGAATGTGAATGCATGAACAATACTTGTATGAAGAGTTGTGATGAGTATAATCAAATGGATGGTTTGATTCTAGAATAAGGAGGAGATGCATGATTTGTTGGTGACAGCAAGAATGTTTGATGGGAAACAAAATTTTGTTGCTAGGAACAGGGAGCTGAATATTTTGAATTGATCATTCCTTGGAATAAAATTTGATGGCTTGAACTCAAATTCTGGTAAGCTCGAGGTTGCCATTTTGAAAAGTGTGGCTTGTGGCAATTTATTAGTACCCTTTTTAGAGATTGTGATGTGCATTTGTAGACTTGTTCGAATGGGTTCTCATTTGGTTATGATGACTCATGATGGCTAAGCTTTCAAGCCTAAAATGTGAACTTAGAGGGATTGTCATTAACATGTGTTTCTCTCTTTGAAGCATTTTGTTTAACAAATATGGAAAACAGTGTGAATACAAATGAGAAATGTAGGGTATGGACAAGTGTGATACGTGAGTGGAGTGAAGGATGAGGTTATTGGCTCAAGCCTATGAGAGATAAGCTTGCCCCAAGGTAAGAAATGTTTGACTGCCCCAATTTTGACTTCAAAAAGTGGAGAGCAAATAATTTGTTGTCTAAGGGGACAACGACACCTGAAGGTATAAGTCGACTAAAAGTTTGGGAATCGTGTTAGTCTTGAAGCAAAAGGTGGCTTAGGATGAATGGAATGGGAGACAGAAGAATTCTTTTGGCACAAGGGATATGATTCCCCGGTCTATAAAAGGACAAGGTTGCCCCAATCCGTGAAAGATAAAGGTTGCCCCATTTCGAGTGAGATGGTGACAAGGTGCAAAGTCGGAATAATGGTTTGGAAGTTTGTCTGGTACGGCTATATCGGTGTAGTATAAGAACGGGATGAAAGGTGAGGGTATTTTGGGGATGCTGAAAAATTTCCCCGAGTTTAAATTGAATGGAGGGTGAGGGTGTTGCCCCATTCTGAGATGGTAAGTCAAGTAACTGCCTTAGTAGGGATTTGTGGTTTTCTTTGGGAAGGATTGCACGAGCTAAGACAATCAAGAGTTTTTGATTCGATGAAATTTCACTTTGTTGATGATCACTAAATTTTTTCCTATTATTTTCGTTTGATGAACTTTGAGCGTGCAAGCCCTTTTAAGTTTTTTTCTTTTTCTTTTTTTTTTAATTTTCTTTTCTTTTTTGTAACTTTTGTGAGCAAACAAATCGTTTTGATTATTTGGTCCTAAAGTTAAAACTTTAAAAAGGAAGCAACCAGTCATTGATCAGAATGGACCTTAGGATTGTAATGTGGCTAACGGTTAATGATTTATGAAGGAAATGATTACTTTGCCCATAGAAGTGTTTGGGGGGGGGGGGGGGTTGGTTGAGACAAAGAATCTTTTATGTGCTTCATGGTAGAATGAGCCCGTTTAGGGTTGTAACGCAGCCAAGGGTTAATGGAGGATTGAATACTTAGGCCAAAAGAAGTGTTTGAGGTTTTATTTCAGACAAGGATCTTTTATGCGCTTGATGGTGTGAAGTATCAGCTCACAACTTCTACCGCTTTTGTTTTTTCTTCTTTCAGGATTTTTCAATCCTCTTTTTTTGTGATTTTTCTTTTTTTATTTTGAGCTGAGCGAGCTGATAAAGTGGTACATCGTCGTTAGATATGGGATTGATCATTGTCTAAGGTGATTGAAAGATGTTTGATTTTTGGCTCAAAGTGGGTAGCGAAGGGTATTTCTTTTTTTTTGGTTTTTTGGATATAGGAAAATGGCCAAACTTCATTTCAAATCACTATGCTTATTTTCTCGAAATTGTAACTATAGGACAAGACTTCATTTTAATATATTTGCCTTTTCTTGATTTCTTTCCCCCCTTTTTTATGCCCTAATTTTTGCTTGGGTTGCTCTTATGAGTTTTCAACCTAACGGGCTTTTCTTTTTTGGATTTTTTTTAACTCAAAGGACTTGCACGAGTGTTTAGAATGCCAGAAGAAAACCTTAGTGATCATTACTCTGCCCCAGTATGGAGCTTTCAAGCTGTTATTAGTTAAATTTCATCACTGGGGGATAGTGAATGAAATACTCTTGTGGGGACTGGGCATTTTATGGATGGTTGGGGTAGGTTTTGGAAATGGATGAAGGATAATGATGAATGGTGAAGAAGGGGATAGTATAACTGACTTAAACAAGAGTAAATACACAAGTCATGTTAGTTTATTTTGAGGATGCTTCATAGAGAGTTAACACCAGTTAAGATAGAACAATTTTAATTGCCAAAACCACACATGTTAACAAAATAGACATTTAAGCTTCTTATCACGGGGGTGAGATATATGTTGGCTGATGCCTTTGGTGAGGCACGTCTTTGAGGCTAAGGGTCAAGCCTACAGGAGCAAGGGTTTGAAGATGTGAAAAACTGAGGCTGGCTTATGCCTTTGGTGAGGCACGTCTCTGAGGCTTAGGGTCGAGCCTACAGGAGCAAGGGTTTGAAGATGTGCAAAACTGATGTTGGCTTATGCCTTTGGTGAGGCACGTCTCCGAGGCTTAGGGGCGAGCCTACAGGAGCAAGGGTTGAAGTGGTTGAGTCAATGCAAAGTGAGTTTGATGGTAGGTGAGTGATTGGTGAATGTCTTTCAAGAGAACAACACTGGGGTTAGAAGGACGGATCCCATGAAGGTGATTACATGGTGGTTAAGTGGGTGGATGGTTTCCTGATAGGTACCTTGAGAACAACTAACAAAAGGGAGGCTAGAGTTCCCTGTATCTTATTGATCACAAAGGAAAGGAACCGTACACGGAGGAGAATACTCCCCTTGATAGGTAGCTGGATATCCAACACCTCTTCTTGCTAATTATTTCTAATACTCCAAAAGATATCTCTCCCCCTTGTTCTATTTATAATTCATACGATAGAGAGAGGAGAGGTTCCCTAATAATAACAGACTTACTAATATCCTAACTAACTAGAAACAGAAAATAACTAACATTACAACTGTCCTAATAGATAACAAACTGACTTCGTTTGTTATAACAACTATAATAACTATAATTATTTATTCCTTCTGGCATAGACCTTGATAGGTCTAACAATACTCTCCCCTTGTGAAGCAACCTTGTCCTCAAGGTTAAATGATGGAAATTGTTGCTGAATCTGTGCAGCTTCTTCCCATGTAGCTTCCTCCTTAGTCTGGTATTCCCACTATACTAGGATCTGCTTGACTGATTGTCCTTGTTGCTCCACTGTTCTTGTTCTTAAGACTTTAGCTGGGTAGATTTGCACCATGGGTGCTTGCAGTTTTTCTGGTAGTTCCTTCTCCACAGGGTGGTCCCCTTTTGCTAATTTTAACTGGGAAGCATGAAACACAGGGTGGATTCTTGTAGTGACTGGTAGTTGCAACTTGAAGGCTACTACTCCCACCTGCTTCAGCACTAAGTAGGGCCCATAGTATCTGGCTGCTAGCTTTGGGTGCAGCCTGGTAGGCATGGTGGACTGTCTATGAGGTCTGATCTTCAAGTAAACTAGGTCTCCTGCTTTTATGTTGATTGTTCTTCTGTGAATGTTGGCATACTTAGTCATTTGCTCCTGTGCTCGCCTCAGGTGGTCCTTTAGTTGTCTTAAAGCCTCATCCCTAGTAGCTAGGTCCTGTGCCACTGCTTCTACCAGGGCTTCTCCAGGCACATACCTACTGATTGATGGTGGTGGCCTCCCATAAACTGTCTCAAATGGTGTGCATTTTGCTGCTCTTTGGTAGCTAGTATTGTACCAATATTCAGCCCAAGGGAGACATTCTAGCCATGCTTTAGGCTGTTCAGAGCAGAAGCACCTTAAGTAGGTCTCTACAGTTCTATTTAGCACTTCTATTTGCCCATCAGACTGAGGGTGGTATGCAGTGCTCATTTTTAACTTAGTGCCCTGTAACTTGAAGATTTCTTGCCAAAAATGGCTTAGGAATCTGGGATCCCTGTCACTGACAATGGAGACTGGAATGCCATGTAGTCTTACTATCTCCTTGATAAATATTTCTGCTAGAGACCTAGCCGTGTAGGGGGTGTTTGATGGGAATGAAGTGCCCATACTTACTAAGTCTGTCCACTACTACCAATACGGTATCATACCCCTTTACTTTAGGTAAATTGACTATAAAGTCCATGCTCAATTCCTCCCATACCACGTCAGGTATTGGCAGGGGTTGTAAGAGGCCTGCAGGCTATGAAGCCCGGATACCGGATACGATACGGGATACGACACGATACGGATACGGGGATACGGGAAAATTTTGAAAATCAAGCTACGACACGGCTGGGATACTTTAATAAAAAATTAAATTAAAATTTAAATATATAAAAACATAACAAAAAATAAAATAGAATAGAAACACATATAGAAAAAAAGCAAAGATGAAAAACTGAAATATTGCATTTTATAGATATGAAAAAAAAACTGGCCAAATAGATAAGTAAAATCACACATAAAATATATGGATGAAAGGAAGAGGACAACCGACACACCTATGTATGAGTGACTAATCATAAAAAGTAATGGTGGACAAGTAACTGAGACCACCCGAAATCGTATAATACGAATAGTCAGTGGCAGAAATAGATGACTTTTTATAGACTAAGATATTCATATTAGTACGTAATTGGTCAATAAAACATAAGCATATCATTAGTCAATATATATTCATCACATTGTAGAAATAAATACTTGTGATCTTATCAAGTAGAGATACTTACGTATATTTATCCCACTCATATCACAATGTATTATTTCTTCTATTATTGTATTACGAAAAAACATATAATTTTGTCTTTTAGTTATTGAGGTATTAAAGTGTATCATATATGAGTGACAATCATGTGCTTAGTTGGTAAGAGGTATCGAAAAAGTATCTGAGAAGTATCATTAGTTGGTAAGAAGTATCAAAGATGTATCTGAAAAGTATCGAGTCAAATTTTTTTTAAAAAGAATTAAAAAATTATTAGATACTCTTTGAGTACGTATCGGTATCGGATACGTATCCGACACAAGTACGTCTCCATTTTTGAAGTATCGGGGCTTCATAGCCTGCAGGTGATGCAGCTTGATACTTGCTTCTCTGGCAGATCTTGCAGTTGGCCACAAATTCTGTGACAGTCTTCTTAATGCCTATCCAGTAGATTGATTGAGCCAGCCTTCTGTATGTGCGGAATATGCCTGAATGGCCCCCTGTAGGTGTTGTGTGGAACTCTTGTAGGAGAGTAGGTATCCACTTTGAATTTGCTAACAGTACCAATCTTCCTTTGTAGTGGAGCTTACCATTTTCCAAAGTATAACTTCCCTGTGAATCAGGATTCTGTTTAAGCTCCTCTATGACCTTGCTTAGGACAGTATCTTGTTGGACTTCTTCCTCCAACACATTGGAGTCCTGCCAATAGCATTTGGAGACAGCCTGCAGTTCAGGATCAGCCTTTAGTTCAGTGTCTTCATTCTGTCTAGACAGGGCATCAGCCACCTTGTTGTTCGTACCCTTCTTGTATATTATTTCAAAGTCATAGCCTAGAAGTTTGGCCACCCAGTTTTGTTGATTCTGTGTGATGACCCTCTGTTCCAGTAGGAATTTAAGATTTTTCTGATCCGTGTATACTTTGAACCTTCTCCCTATCAAGTATGGCCTCCAGTGTTGTATTGCTAGGACTAGTGCCATAAGCTCCTTCTCATACACTGATTTGGTGAGAGAGTTGTCTGAGAGGGCCTTGCTGTAGTAGGCAATAGGCTTTTTGTTCTGCATGAGTACTGCTCCAAGGCCATGGCCTGATGCATCACACTCAATGCAAAAAGGCATGGTGAAGTCTGGTATTGTCAAAACTGGTGCTGTAGTGATAGCTTTCTGTAGTTCCTTAAAGGCTGTGGTGCTCTCTTCTTTCCACTCAAATTTCCCCTTTTTCAGTAGATCAGTTAGAGGTCTAGCTATTTTCCCATAATTGTACACAAATCTTCTGTAGTATCCTGTCAGTCCCAGGAATCCCCTTAGAGCTTTGAGAGATTTAGGGACTTGCCATTTGAGGACTGCTTCTATCTTCTGAGGATCCATGGAGACCCCTTGTAGAGAGATGATGTGGCCCAGATACCTTACCTCTGTCTTCCCCAAATCACACTTCTTGAGCTTTGCATAATAGTGATTGTCTTGTAGGGTCTTCATCACTGTTCTTAGATGTTGCAAGTGCTCTTCCCAATCCTTGCTGTATATCAATATGTCATCAAAGAAGACAAGCACAAATTTCCTTAAATAGGGCTGTAGGGTGGCGTTCATAGCCCACTGAAAGGTTGCTGGAGCATTTGTCAGGCCAAAAGGCATCACCAAGGATTCATAGTGTCCTTGGTGTGTCCTGAAGGCAGTCTTGTGCACATCCTGCTCAGCCATCCTTATCTGATGGTATCCTGCCCGTAGGTCTATTTTAGTAAAGTACTTGGCTCCATGCAATTCATCCAAAAGCTCCTCTATAACAGGGATTGGAAACTTATCTGGAATGGTGGCTTTGTTTAAGGCTCTGTAGTCAATACAGAATCTCCAGCTGCCATCCTTTTTTTTCACCAAGATGACAGGACTTGAGTAGGGGCTATTGCTGGACCTTATGATCCCTGCTTGCAGCATCTCCTCAACTTGCCTTTCGATCCCTTCTTTCTGCAGATGGGTGTACCTATATGGTCTGACATTGATGGGTCCTTCTCCTTGTTTAATGGGGATTTTATGGTCAACAGCCCTCTTGGGTGGTAGACCTTTTGGTTCTTCAAAAACCATAGCAAATTCCCCTAGTATCTGTCTGATGTCAGCTTCCTGGTCCTCATTGACTTCACACCTCATAGTAGTAATTCCAGACTCATAATTCAATGGAGAGTTCCAAATTAGGGCCATAGCTTCCACCTCCACCAATTTCAGCAGCTTCTGAGGTGATATCAGGAACTTACTAAGGCTAGGGTCTCCCTTGATCACAATAGGCCCCTGAGTGGTGTTGAATTTCATGGTGAGATCGCTCCAATTTGCTTTGACCTCCCCTAGTGTGGCTAGCCAATCTATGCCCAAAATAATATCTATTCCCCCCAAATCAAAAACTAATGCATCAATGGTGCATTCATAGTCACCAATTTTGAGGTTTAGTCCCCTGCAGATCCCTAGGGTGCTCTTTCTCTTACCATCTCCCAATCTGACCTTGTAAATGTGGCCAGCCTCTGTTTTTGCTCCTAATTTCTTCACCAGGTGCTTGGAGATGAAACAATGACTGGCACCTGTATCCACTAGACCCAAGGCTGGGCTTTTGTTGACCTCCACCATTAGTTTCATCGTGTTGGGATGATTCACTCCTTGTGATGAGCACTGAGACAGTTCCGGACCTTGGAGTTCCTCTGCCTCTTCCCCCTCTATTTCAGTTCCACTGTCGTTGGCGCTCTCTATGTTGATGATCTCCCCTTCTGCGTTGATGTCTTCATTCTTGCCCAGGATAACCAAACGGAGGCTTCGCTATGGGCATCAGTGAGTTGGGCCATACGTATGACCACACGTGTAGCACAACCCAGCGTCGCGTCGTCTCTCCCATTCGGCTTGAGGCAAGAATTGCACCCTCCCCGTTTGTGGGTGTTGTTTCCACCGGAGGTGGTGTCCCCCTTGTTCGCCACTGGTGTGGGCGTCGTTACGCTGGCCGTAGACCGGGCGGAGGCGTGTGATTGGTGCGCTGTGTGTCGCAACCCGCTTTCTTCGCTGCGCGACCCGACTTGTGAAATTACCCGGCTTCCTGGGAATTTTGGAGTCCCGTTGCGGTGCGAATGGCTTGGCGTTGGTCTCGGATCTCTTGTGGCTTCTTCAATGTATCTGGCAATCTCCATTGCTCGCACCAATTCCCTGGGTTCATGTGGTCTGACATGGTTGCGTATGTTGGGTCGCAACCCGGCCATGAAGTACCCTAATAGTTGTCGCTCCGGTGTGCGGCGCGCTTGGGCCACCAGTAGTTCGAATTCTTGAATGTATTCACTCACGCCACCTCTTTGTTTAATGGAGGTGAGACGTTCGTATACATCTCCGCTGCTGCCGTCTCCGTAACGTCGCAGCAAGGCTTGCACGAATCCTTCCCATGTTGGGTTGGCAGTTTTGTCCATCCAGAATTGAAACCAATGAACAGCACCTCCTTCCATACAAATGAGCGCCACCTGAAGTTTTTGGTCGTCGTCCACCTGGTGTTTGGTGAATAATTGTTGTGCTCGTGCTACCCATCCAAGGGGGTCTGCTCCCTCGAATGCAGGCAGTTCCACGCACTTAACCCATGGTCTTTGCACTTCGCTGCTGTTTTCCTGTTGGACTGTCGCTACTGGTGTTCTGGGGATTCTTTTTGGTGTTCCTCCGTTCACTGAACTCTCGTTTCCTTCTTCTTCTGTCTTTTTCTTTGTCACGATCAAGAATGAGGTTCTTGATCTGTTCTGGAGGAGATGCCATCTCTGCTGTTAGTGTTTCCAATCTGGCGTGCACCTTGCTCAATTCTTCTTTTGTTTCGCTGGCCAAATCATCAAGCTTTTCATCCAAGATTGAGATTCTTCCCTCCTGTGCTGCGAGTTTCACTACAACATTTTGACCCTACGACAACGCCTGAAAACCGTTGCGTAAAGCCAAAAAACCGTTGTCGTTGCTTTCGGCAACGGTTTTGAAACCGTTGTTTTTGCGAGCGTTGCCTAAAATATAGGCAACGGTTTTTTGCAACCAATGACAACGCAAACCTAAAACCGTTGCCAATAGTAACTTAAACGCAACGGTTTTGATCTTCAGGAAATGACAACGGGCTGAAACCGTTGCCACATATGGCAACACTAAAAACCTGTTGCCATTTATGGCAACACTGAAAAACCGTTCCCACATATGGCAACACTGTTAAAACCGTTGCCTAATAATTTAAAAGAATTCACTCAAAAACCATCCTTGTATATGAGTAAAACCGCTGCTATTATTGACAACAACAAAAAAACGTTGCCAAAAAATTGCTTTTTAATTTATCACCAAAAAATTGCAGAAACATTAGTAACAATAGCATCACCAAAAAATTGCTTTTTAATTCATCATTTCAAATGAAACATTAGCTGTACTTTTTTTTTTTTTGATATGAATATGATTGATACCAAGAACATGTAATTAACGTTTAACAGAACACCTGTATTAAAGTGATAAATGGATATAGTCAAAAGGGCTGCATAATTGCCAAAATACACTATGGGAATTGTAACAGTAAACAAAAATTGGTATACTTAAAGAAATCTACTAAACCAGCAAATGAAATTACATTGTCGTTCCCTGATGACCACGAGATATATGTCTCAACTTGAGATAGTTCCTTCCATTATTTGTTTAGCCTCACAACAGATATATCCATCAATTAGTTGTTGTGCTGTTTGACCAATAAAAATGGATACAAATTTGTCAAACATAACAAAGGTAGTAGAACTTGTAGTATCAATAGTTGTTGCTGCCACCTTAGCTAAAGAAAGTTAGTTACCAATAGCTGTTGCTGCCAATAACATGTAGTAGAACATGAAAATTATTCAAAAGCAAAATTTAATAGGTTAAAATTATTAATAAAAGATGAAGAATAAAATATAAAAATCAGTAAGAAAGTTAGTTACCTAGGAACTGCATTGACAGCTTTGCAACATTTTGCACAATAAAATCATGTGCCAATTTTTGAAACTTTTTCCATACACTTATGGCAAGCATTGTAGAACAAACCAAAATGGATATAGGTCAAAGGGCTACTTCAGAAATGGAGAAAGGGTAAGTGAGACTTTTCAGGTGTGGAGTGATTCTGGTGAAATATGCCCTGAAGGAACAGTTCCAATTAGAAGAACAAGAGAGGAGGATATTCTAAGAGCAACTTCTATCAACAGATTTGGAAGAAAACAAAGACTTGGACAATCACAATGATCCTTTCATAATCAAAATCTCATGAAACAAGCTTATATAATTTACTAAATTACTAAGTCTAAAGTGAGGGAACAACAAATATCTTTCAAAGTGAAAAACGGAACTCATTGTGAAATGGAAGAAAGGATTCTGTTATCAGAAATGAATGAATTGATTAATTCTGGAACTGATTACAGAGATTACATTATATACTAGAGGAGTATCTAACTGACTCTGTTTCAGTTAGTTCCACTGCTCTAACTTGGATCTAACTAACTGTTGCTGATTCAACACGAAATTGCTCAAATGGAGAGTCTTAACACAATAAAAGGATTCACAAATTCTTTCATTAAACTAACACCGAAACCAACAATGAATGTTTAAGCTTTCCAAACTGAAATCAAAGCACACAGTAATGTATATTCTATTTGGCACTAATTAACTTGCAGCAGGAAAATTAATTGATGCCTAAATTTAATCCTTTAATTCGTTGATGCTTGATTTACTTTCCAGCCATGTAATCTTATCTATTTTGTTTTGTTAGGTGTTTTATAGGAAACATTATGAGTTAGTTTCATGTATCAAATTTGGGTGATTATTAACTTCTTTACACAAAGCCAGTAAACCAGCAACCAGAAAATCATGCATCTAATACAGAAATCACAGCACAGATATAAACAATAAAACCTAAAATTAATTCTCACAAAACTTACCATTACTATTAATAATAATTCGTTCACAACGAGAGACCAGCAAAAAGCAATTCCAACTCTTTGTCCTGAGATATAGTTCTCTGACATAACAAAATAAAACTTGTTTAGAAACGAAAACCTTATTTTGAAACAAAAGAAAGCTAATAATAAAGAATGGTGTGAGTACCTGAATTGACATAAGTTCCAAAATTTTATTAAGAACCTTTCGACGATGTGAAACATAGGAACTGTTTGGTGGCTGATGAATCATCCTCTTTAATTCTTCTTGTACTGCAGCCTGTTTTCTCTCACACCATACTGGTTTCTGTGGTTCAGGCTCCATCATTTGATCAATTAAGGCTTGATGCGGCGCCGAGTTCTGGTGCTGAGCGATTATCAGGTCCGATGATCGTTGCGCCGGGATCGCGCTTGAAGCTTCAATGACTTAACACCTGATGAGATTACTATATAATTCATATCAGAATGAAGAACTAAAGAGTAAATACATTAAAGCAAGCATTGTCTTCTCTCATAATTAATGGATTCATGCTTTCAGCAACTGTTGATACTTGATATTGATACCAAGTGACCCGAGCCCAGACAGAAGATTGTAAGAAGGAGTGTAGGGTAGTATGCCATTATAACAAGACTTGCTCTAGCTTTTTACTGTGAACAAAGTAGGTCGATTCGCACATGCATCCACCTAAGGAATCTCATTCTAGTACAGAAGCATAATATAGAAGACATATAACAGAGCAGTTTTTAGTTGGATCTCTATTTTGTTTGGGTAAAGATTCAACACAAACAAAACAGTTTTTTTAATTAAAAGACATATAACAGAAAGTACATACACCAGATTATGCCCAACTTAAACTAATTCTACTGCTAGTTTTCTTAATTTTCTTAATTAAAAGAATACACAATTCATTCTCAAGAAGTAATTTGTGTTGCCTTGCTATATTCAAATTAAAAATAGTGCTACTGGTAGTTACCTTAATCAATCGAATGTAGAATTCTTTCTCAAGTAGCAGCTTGTGCTTCCTTTCTATATTCAACACTGAGTCAAGTTGGTTTCAATGTTTATTAAGAAAGATCCTGCAAAGCAATGAAAGCAAACAAAATGAGATGTCTTAAGAGGAAGATATACCCATAAATGAGTTCTTAATTCTCTTAGGCTTATAAATCGCAGAACAAAAAACTCATTGCAACTAAAACTCTCACAGAACAAACAATCAAACCAAAACTCCAGAAAATATACAACATTGTTACATGGAATTCCAAAACAAAACCAAAATTCCACCATTAAGCACTGTAACTAGCACTGAAAACCCAGAAACTAATACTATCAGACAAAATTTCCACCACCAAAAAATAACAAGCACAAATTACAAAACTGAAACAGAGAAGTGTGACTTACGATTAAATGCTTGGTTTCAAACCCCAAAAATCACCAACGAACTATGTAGAAGAAGAAGACCCGATGCGTGATGGTTCATGCGATGTGCGATTGGGATTAGGGGTTCTGTGATGTGCGATTTCGGATTAGGGTTCATGTGAATCGTGATATGCGATTGGGATTAGGGGATCCTATTTCTGTAAGAGAGGAACGATGAATCGTTGTGTGAGAGGAACGATGAATTTCTGATTTAGGGTTCACTGAAGAAGGTTCGCGTGAATGAATGAAGGGAATTAGGGGATCCTATTTCTGCGTGAATGAATGAAGGGAATTAGGGGATCCAAAAATCTGGAGAAGAGAGATTAGCGAGATCGAGTGTGAGAGAAGAACAGAGTTTGTCTTGTATGACATCCTTGAACTGTGAAATCGCTGAGGGAAGAGGGAGAGTTCGAGAGTGCAAGGTTACAGGGAGGAAGAGGATTCGCTGAGGGAGAGGGAGAGTTCGAGAGGATCCTTGAACTGGAATTTTAGGGTTAGAAGGGCGATGGTATCTGAGGGAGAGGAAGAAGATTCGCTGAGGGAGGAAGAGGTCTCATCTTTACGCGTAAAAGTATCTGATACTTTAGCTCAATTTATTTTTTATTTTTTTAATTTTTTAATAATTCAACATATGAGAACGGTTTCTCAGCGTTGCCTAAAAGCTCAACTAAAAAATCGTTGTCTTAGACCTTTAAGCAACAGTTTTAAACCGTTGCCAAAAAATTTTAGTAAAAAAAATTTGTATCAACAACGGTGGCAAAAAACCGTTGCCATTGCTATCTAAGGCAACAGTTTTTAGGCGTTGGAATTTTAGGCGTTGCCATAGGGTCAAAATGTTGTAGTGTTTGGCGTCCACAGGGCCCCCCATTTCTGATCCGGCAGGTCGGACCACTTGATAGGTACCTTGAGAACAACTAACAAAAGGGAGGCTAGAGCTCCCTGTATTTTATTGATCACAAAGGAAAGGAACCGTACACGGAGGAGACTACTCCCCTTGATAGGTAGCTGGATATCCAGCACCTCCTCTTGCTAATTATTTCTAATACTCCAAAAGATATCTCTCCCTCCCCCCTTGTCCTATTTATAATTCATAGGATAGAGAGAGGAGAGGTTCCCTAATAATAACGGACTTACTAATATCCTAACTAACTAGAAATGGAAAATAACTAACATTACAACTGTCCTAACAGATAACAAACTGACTTCGTTTGTTATAACAACTATAATAACTATAATTATTTATTCCTTCTGGCATAGACCTTGATAGGTCTAACATTTCCACAAATGTGATATGCGTAGAGCGGGTGTGTATGGGATGAAGAGTGAAGAACTTGATGTTGGTGAATCAAGTTAGGTATTTACTCAAAGGATGTGAGAACTTTTTTTAAGGGAGAAGAATCAATTCAAATATATTTTGCAAGCATTTATTGTTTCTCATCAAACAATGTTTCCACAAAACAAAAAATATTTTCATGAGTTTTTTTTTTATAATATAATGAATGAACATATGGGTGTTGCTGTACATGGACAACAATGCATATAAATGAAATGCGTAATAATACCTTAAACTAGTGTATGATTTTTATTTTTTTACATTTCAACTAGAGTAAGATACTAACAAAAAAAAACTATTGGATCATGAATGATGCAAGGATAGAAGAAAATGAAGCAATTCCTAATTTTGTTTTGATGCATGCTGGATGACTAGGAACTTTTGTTTTTGTTTTTTATGATGCATGAAAAGGAGTAATGAAAAAAATGAATGAACATAACTTTTTTTTATAATATGGGGGTAATAGTTTTTGGGTACAGATATGCAAAATGAATGCAATTTTAATGATATCTTTGTTATTTTTTATATGATGAGATGCGTGATAGTGCAATAAAAATGAAATGCTTATGGAAGAATGATTTTAGTATGAATGCATAGTGATTTTTTTATAGGGTTAAATATGTTTTTAGTCCCTACAAAATCGCCTCCTTCTAAGTTTAGTCCCTACATTAACGAAGTAGGCATTTTGGTCCCTACATTTTTTTCCGTTTTCATTAATAGTCCCTGTCGTTAAATCCATCTGATTAGGCTTTTTTTATTTAGGGTAAAATATGTTTTTGGTCCCTACAAAATTGGGTCATTCTAAGTTTAGTCCCTACATTAACGAAATAGGTGTTTTGGTCCCTATCTTTTTAACAGCCACGTCACATTTCTGTTGACTGATCAGATGGATTTAACGACAGGGACTATTAATGAAAACGGAAAAAAAAATGTAGGGACCAAAACGCCTATTTCGTTAATGTAGGGACTAAAGACGAAAACCCAAATTTTATAGGGACCAAAAACATATTTAACCCTTTTTTATATATGTTTTCTTTGAATAAAGTATAATGCATGAACATATGGATGTTTGTTGTACATGAGTGATAACTCTATTTTATATAGAGTTATTCATATGTTTAAACTTAGTAAATTGCTCTCTTTCAAGCAAAGATAAAGAGTTTATATAGTATTTTATGTAATATGTGATAACTTGAGTATTTGACATGGTTATAGTTGATTATAGGCCATTTTGGATATATTGTGGTATGTTTGATTAGTTTGTTCAGTGCAGTCTAGATGCTCCTGCATCAAATGCTCCTGCATTGATTCTGCACTTACAACTGCGCTGGCTCAGCACAATGCTACTGCACTGCAACTGCATTGCCTGAAGGTTGGAGCCATCCACTTGCACATCCACTTGCCATCCACTTGCACTTGATGACCTCATGCTTGAGCAAGAACACCTCAGATTTCGTTGCCTACAATTCCCACATAGCTTTGAAGAGTCATCAACGTTAGGACACATGTTGTTATCTCATTTGACCTCCCTATACACTTGATTGAAGACTTCACATGGGAATCAACTGCTGTAAAGTAACCATGAATACAGCCATCAAAGTTACTTCAACATGAAGGAAGGAAGCACCTCTCTTGAAGACTATAAAAGGACCTCACTCCTTCACTTGAAAATAGATCACAATCCATAAGTTAGATTAAAATTTCATTCCACATAGAATAGTTTTATTTTGTAAGAAGGAAAGGAAGGAAGTGACAAATCCTCCTTACCTCGATTTCATAGTTTTACCAAAGTGCTAAGGAGCTAATGCAACTACATTGCTAGGAGGATTCATACTAAGAGCTACAACTTGTGTAAACTCTATCTTGTTGTTTCTCTTTTGTGATTTCAATTATATAAACATGTTCTATTCTGTTTATATTTGTCTTGCAATGTCTATGTTGAGCTAAACCTCTCTTAGTTGGAATGTTCTAACCATTTAATGAGCTTTTAAGTAAGTTTAATACTAGTATATGATGTGTGCACTTTAGTTCTTGCTTGATAATACTTTCAACACTTATTTTGAGGTTGATCACTTAGAATAAGTAGATTTGTAAAAGCAGACATGGTTTACAATTAAGAACTCAAGAACTAATATGGGTGAGTGTTTTACATAAAGGAAACTTTGTGAAAACCATACTAAGTCCTAGACATAGGATAGTATAGTCCATAGGGTGATACTGTGGGTACTTTAAAAGACAAGAGTGAACTTATTTAGCAAACCTAGACATAGGAAGCTTGTAATGAAACTCTGAAGAAAAGTGACTGAAAGGCACACAACTAATGCAACAGCATTCAGTGCAACTAACTGCATCATAACTGCATTAAACACTTATAAGTAAATTACTTGGGGAAGACATTCCAACTAGCTTTTCTCTATTGCATTTCAACTACTTACACCTTGCTTTATTCTAACTTACTTGTGATACTCACCATCATCAAACTATCTTGTTAAATTGGTTACTTTTCTCTAAATTACATAATATTAACTTTTGAAAGAGTTCATCAATCCCTGTGGGTTGGACCTGTTCTAAACACTGTATTACTTGTTATGGACTGTGTATACTTGCACATGTTTTCCACACACCAATGAGCAACAATGGAGATGAATGAAATGCTTGATGATTTTTTGAATGTGATAAAATGATACCTTAAATGGGTATGGTTTACCCTTTTTTTATGCTTCAGCTAGAATAAGAAGCTAACAAAATGCTATTGGATGATGAATGATGCAATAATGAAGAAATTTATAATTTTTGTTTTGACGCATGTTGAAGGACTGATGCATTTAAGATGGATAGGAATACATGACTTTTGCTATTGTTTTTTGTGATGCATGAAGATGATGCATTTAAGTAAAAATTGGACATAAATTTTATAATAGCAAGGTGATGTATTATTTGGTGTATGAGTATGAGAGATAATGCAACTAGGATAAAATGGAAAAAATAAAAAAATGACGTTTTTGTTATTTTAAAGATGATGAGATATATGGTAGTGCAATGATAATGGGATACATAAGAATGATTTTATTTTATTATGAATGGATGGTGATTTTTTCCTTTTTATTTAGAAATGACGCATGTATGGAGAAATTACGCATTTGGACTAGGATGACAATATGGATGAAATGATGTAGAATGTCTCAATGCTTATGAATTATGAATATATGATAAATGGATTGATGATGAGATGTATGGTAGGAAAATGGTAATGTGATGCATATGAAAAGAATGATCTTATTTTATGATTTTTTTTTGCATGATGAATAAAAGGAATGATGTTACACGTGTTAAAAAAATGAAAAGTAAAAGAAAGTTTTTGGTGATTCAATTTTGAGAAAGTATTAACTATATGTCACCTCATATACATGTAAAAAGAAAAGGAAACAAATGGTTTTAATCTCGGCAAAATCTACTCGGCCACACATATGGAAACAAATGGTTTTAATCCCACACATATACACCACATGCATGTGCCACGTAGACGCGTTTAATCTCGACAAAATCTACTCGGCCATTTATTATTTGGTAGGGATTGATGACATGGCATGATTTGAATTTCAGGCATAATATGGATAATAAATGCGAATAAATTGTTTGACCTCAAGCAAAATGTTAATTTGAAATGTCATTCATCTAAAACAGTGATCTATTAGTTAGCTATAAAAGTGACCCACAAAGCATTAAAACTGCATTATAAGTCGGGTTAACTCATTTTGCATTAAAAGGGTGTCTTCTTCAGAAAAAAGAAGAAAATATAAAAGCACATTAGCAAATGAGTTTTTCTTATGCTGCTATTTGATGCATGTTTATTTTTATAAGCAAAGTGGTTAATTATATATTTTAACACATTATATATTTGATGCATGTGAAAATGGCTAATTATATATTTTAACACATTATAAGCATCAGTAAAGTAAAATGTGTCAAAACCTTTTCGATTCGCATCTGCACAGGCTGATCGCATTACGTGGTAGGATTAGTACTCAAATTGAAATTGAAATTGTGTTCTATAAACGGAGGCAGAACAACCAAAAATGTAACAATTTTATTGTTTTGGGAAAAAAAATCAAAAGTTACTATAAATAAACTATTGAGCTGCTAAAAGAAGTAGAACAATATTTAAATTAGAATTTGTTAAAAATTATAATTAAAATGATAAGTAGTGAAATAAACGTGTGCATAAAATTAATATATGTTTTCTAATCAATAGTGAATATCTGAAAAAATTATATATAATAATGAATATATTACTTATATATTAATATGTTAATATAATGGTTGCTATTAAGAAAAATAAAGAATGAGTAGAAAAAAAGAGAAATAAAGAATCATATAACCATCTCAAAAAAAGAATTATATAACTACTACTATTAAACAAAATAAAAAAATGTAAATGATAATACTAAGTACAAAGTATGATACTGAAGCAACATATTTGAAAAAGTATGTACTGATTATTAAGTAAGAGAAACTCACTAATTCGAAGTTCCCATAATGTGTACAAAGTTCCTAGTGTGGCTATAGCCTAGTGGTAATATTGTGTGCAAACCAATAATGTGTACAAAGTTCCTAGTGGTTACTTGATCTTCTAGCATTCCATCCAATTCCATTTTCATGTCTTCAATATCCTGCAACTGACCAAAAGAAACAATCAACAAATATTAAGTAAAACCCCCCTTTAAAATGCTATGAAAACAATCAGAAACCTAAGACCAAAACATAATCAGAAACCATTCTAATTATGTAAATAAAAGACATAGAAAAATAAAATACACAAAGGTGCCATATCACTTTCTTTGATGCCTAAGAAACTATATTCACTTCAATTAAACATGAGACCATTTTATTCATTTGAAAATCTGATTCAAATATACATCCACTTAACATTAATGTTTCAAATATAAAACAATTTTAAAATCTGTTTCAAATATAAATCCAAAAGGTGACATGGAAAGCAGTTTGATTCGGTCCGTGCGAACCGTTTCAGTCGGTCTAGTTGAGAGTAGATTGAGAGAATTGCTTACTTCTTCAAATCTGGGGCTGCCCCGACCTGGTCATGGCGTAAAGAATTGTTCCTGAGGAAAGTGATATAGAACACAACAACGCATAAAGATTAGACATGAAAAATTGAAGAACAGAGTTTTCATTCTCAATCAAAGAAGAGAAATAGAAAAAATTGAGAGAGTCTAATCTCAATAGCATAACACCACCTAAATCACATGCAAGTTCTGTGAATCTCGAATCAGAAGCAATATAACACCTTTCATGTGTATGTGACAGAAGCTTGCGTATGGAGAGGAGGAGGCAAATAACCACAATAATCAAGCACCTCTGGACAATAATCAATGTGAAAAGATGAATAGTCATAGGAAAATTGAACTCTAAATTGCTTATCTAAATGGGAATTATATGATATCTATCTATTATAATAGTGGTTTTAAAGTAGCCAGCTATTACGTGTGATCGAATCCCATGATTCTTGGCCAGGTAGCATTAATTGGCTTATTGTTGTTTTAACATTTTTCCTCCTTGATTTTATATTGTGCTCATCCGTTTTTGCTTATATTTCATCGACCATTGCGTATTTCCAATTTAATTTCGAAATCTCTTTAATGTTTGCTGTGCCACGTATTATTTCAATGATTGCGTGGCATTTTAACGGGTTATGCGTGATTGTGTGATTGTTTCCTTATTAATTCAAGATCACACAAAATATTGTAATTAATGACATAATCTGAACCGTTAATTTTAATCTAACAGTTATAATCAAGAGTTCTCATTTTTCACGGTAAAAACTAGTTACGCTCCCTATATATATATATATATATATATATATATACTAGTATGTATGACCCGTGCGCTGCACGGGTATACATTTTTTTTGAATTTTTTTTTGTAATTTTAATTTTAAAATATGTTTACTTTGAGTGAAAATAACAAAATTGGTTAATTATATAATTATATCATATTAAACAGAAGTATGTATATTAAAATAATGTGTATGTTAAATAATATATAATTATATCTGTAGGGGCATTGAAATATACATTCTTTTTTTAATTTAATTTTAAAGTAATTTATTAATCAATTTGTATGTTTAAAGCATTGTCCGTATTTATTTGGGATGTTTATAATTATGTATTAATAATTAATATTTAAAAAATTATAGGTGTATATTTGATTATTCGAATTTAAAAAATAAATACGATATTGGGATTATGTTAAGTGGTGATACACAAAAAAGGCTGGTGTAAAAATAGACATTTTCTGTTAAGTTATTTTGTATTATAGTTTTGGTTAATTATATATATTATATTTGTAGATTGTTTATTACATGCATGCTTGGCTCAAGTGGTAATTTCGCTGAAGCTCAACCTGCTATTCTTGGGTTTGAATCCCGCAGGTGGTATTTAATTAATGGAAAAACCATTTTTTAAGGAGTTATACTATTATGGACTTTAGAAGCATTTCTTTTTATTATTTATATTTTATTATGAATAGGTTATGAATGCATATTATTTAAAACATATATTTCATTTGAGAGGTATAAGCATTTAAAACCATACCCCAATTCTATTATTTCAAATGTACTTAAGCACACCATTCATATTACCTTTGTACAAAGTTGAAGCACATTAATTCAAACTCTTCACCAACAAAAAAGCCCATTAATTCGAATTGGGCACAAAATAAGACAAATTACTACTACTACTACTACTACTGCTGCTGCTGCTGCTACCATCTTGTCTTTTCCTTTAGACATCCAGGCACTCAAAGAGTTGCTTTCCAACAGCAATAAACAGAGCAATATTAGTATATAATTAATAATTAATTTGTATTAGTAAATGACATGAGTATGAGATATATTGCAAAGCAAATTAAAATTACGTGACTATTTATTCTTGATAAAGATTGTCTATTCCTTTTCCCTTAAATTCATTGATAATAACATAGAGAAGAAGCTGCAACAAATAAAAGGAAGCTGCAATATTTTTTCCTCAACAAAAGCATGTTGAAGATGTTGGAGCAATTTCAGGTTTAACAGAAAAACAGTTATACGGTTAGAGGAAAGAATGAATGGATTTGATTCACTTCAAATTGTATTATTACAACATATCAGCTATGTATATATAGCTGTCAGTCCTTGTGGTGTCGAAGCATATGTTGCTGTCGAACCACAATGCACTACATACACAAATCTTACACTACATACAATATACTGATACTGTCGAACTGAATGCAGTCGAACACACAAGCTGTCGAACATACATGCAGTCGAACATACACTAAGTATCCTTGTTGCAGCCAAGTAGTGTTAAAATAATGTATGCAGAATTTATTTTTCATTATGGGATACATTTAAAATAATGTATGATCAAAACTCTCTCCAACACATTTATTTTTCATTATGAACTCTCCTGTAAAATAATGTATGCTGAATTTAGAATTTCAACCAAACCTTTATGAACCCCAAAAATGTTAAAATATGAAATAGTGGTAACTATAGCAACAGAAGTAGAAGTTAAGGGGGAGAATCGCGACCTTAAATTGTTACCGCTGCTGCTGCGAGCCTTCTTCCCTCTGTGCATTAACCTAAAAACAGCAATTAGAAAATAGAGATTTCTTGGAGAATCTTCAAATTTTTCACTTTTTTTTGGTTAAAGAAAATTGAAAAAATTGTTGAAAGAATAAAAAACAAATCAAATTTGGAAATGCCAAAGGGAGAGAGAAATGGAAGGTTCAGTTCAATTACACACACAATATCTCATCTCATCATTTTGATGATAAAAAGGAAAGTGACGGTGTCATCATGAGATGAATTATAGAGAGGAGTTAGAAAATGTTTGGATGGATGGATTTCAGAAGTCAGCTCAATGAGGTTTTGGGTTTGTCTTTGGTCCCCCTTCTCGGATAAATTGAACACTTAAAATATTGATCCAAATATTCGGTATTTAAGGAGGTGCCACAATCCACACAAAACATAACAGATTGAGAGGAATAGAAACTATAGAGCAAGTAGCAGTTCAAACTGCACAGTCAAACAGGTTTTATGCACAATTATGTTCCTGTCAAGTGCATAAAAAGTTCAAAAAATAATAACAAAATAGACTTTTCTTACATGATAAGATCTCTCGTGTATCAATGATAAGAGCTCCCATGAAAAGACAACATTCAGCAATCAATCCAAGTAACCAAGCATTATCAAATCACCTCAAAATATTGACTCAAGTATGTGAGGCATGGCCAAAGATCATCAAACACCTCATACATAAGAATATAATTATGTCATTCCAAATCCAATAAACAATGAGAAGAAAGATTTGTGTTTAAGTTGCTAGATTAAAATAAACCTATAAATGACAATAACTTAAAACCTCGTACAGAATGTAGAACCTGATACCATCAGTGTGCCTCCAGCTGAAAAATCACAACATTGCAGCAGAGACGAATAAAGTGTAATTAGATATAGAATAGTATATGGAAAAGAAACATTTGAAATATATAAATGGAAATAGAAAAAAGAAGCTAAATCCCAAAAAAGAACAAAAATGAAGCTAGATGATAAAAATTTAGATACAGAATAGTATATGGAAAATAAACTTTTGAAGGTTACAAATTATTTGATGTTCAAAACATAACTAACCCCTTTTGTCCATCCATGAGTTAGGCTAGAAAGAGGTTTTGGCTTTATTGAATGTAGCCTTTACACAATCCCTCTTTTATTGCTTTTGTTGTAGTCTGCATGACAGAAAATGATAAATTTAAGGATTAGTGATATATGACAGTGTTATATCTAGTTATAGTGCAGTAATATATGTAGGGGCTAGTAGTAGTGATATGAAATGAGTTTACAAAATTGTAATTCAAACAGCTAAAAAATCCCCCTTTCAGAGTATGACTTTCATAACACTGGGGATTTCATATCAGAGCTCACAACTGGGGATTTCAAAGCATTAAAATGTTTACTCCTATTCTTAGGCTCCAAATCATAAAATTAAAATACTAATAATTAGTGAATAATAACTTTTAACATTCGGTATAGTTATTCTTAGGCTAATAATGAAAATATACTCCTATTCTATAATATACCCGTGAAAGTACATTGGTGCCACAATCTTGTCTTTTCCTTTAGACATCCAGGCACTCAAAGAGTTGCTTTCCAACAGCAATAAACAGAGCAATATTAGTATATAATTAATAATTAATTTGTATTAGTAAAACACATGAGTATGAGATATATTGCAAAGTAAATTAAAATTACGTGACTATTTATTCTTGATAAAGATTGTCTATTCCTTTTCCCTTAAATTCATTGATAATAACATAGAGAAGAAGCTGCAACAAATAAAAGGAAGCTGCAATATTTTTTCCTCAACAAAAGCATGTTGAAGATAGAGAAGTTATTACATTTTCCTCAAGAAAATAACTCAAAACTCTCTCCAACACATTTATTTTTCATTATGAACTCTCCTGTAAAATAATGTATGCTGAATTTAGAATTTCAACCAAACCTTTATGAACCCCAAAAATGTTAAAATATGAAATAGTGGTAACTATAGCAACAGAAGTAGAAGTTAAGGGGGAGAATCGCGACCTTAAATTGTTACCGCTGCTGCTGCGAGCCTTCTTCCCTCTGTGCATTAACCTAAAAACAGCAATTAGAAAATAGAGATTATCAAATCCAAGTAACCAAACATTCAGCAATCAATCCAAGTAACCAAGCATTATCAAATCACCTCAAAATATTGACTCAAGTATGTGAGGCATGGCCAAAGATCATCAAACACCTTATACATAAGAATATAATTATGTCAGTCCAAATCCAATAAACAATGAGAAGAAAGATTTGTGTTTAAGTTGCTAGATTAAAATAAACCTATAAATGACAATAACTTAAAACCTCGTACAAAATGTAGAACCTGATACCATCAGTGTGCCTCCAGCTGAAAAATCACAACATTGCAGCAGAGACAAATAAAGTGTAATTAGATATAGAATAGTATATGGAAAAAAAACATTTTAAATATATAAATAGAAATAGAAAAAAGAAGCTAAATCCCAAAAAAGAACAAAAATGAAGCTAGATGATAAAAATGTAGATACAGAATAGTATATGGTAAATAAACTTTTGAAGGTTACAAATTAGTTGATGTTCAAAACATAACTAACCCCTTTTGTCCATCCATGAGTTAGCCTAGAAAGAGGTTTTGGCTTTATTGAATGTAGCCTTTACACAATCCCTCTTTTATTGCTTTTGTTGTAGTCTGCATGACAGAAAATGATAAATTTAAGGGTTAGTGATATATGACAGTGTTATATCTAGTTATAGTGCAGTAATATATGTAGGGGCTAGTAGTAGTGATATGAAATGAGTTTACAAAATTGTAATTCAAACAGCTAAAAAATCCCCCTTTCAGAGTATGGCTTTCATAACACTGGGGATTTCATATCAGAGCTCACAACTGGGGATTTCAAAGCATTAAGATGTTTACAAACATCTAAATTATTGCTATGGTGGCCAAGTAAAACTTGAAGCAAGAAAAGACCTAGTTGATAACCTGGAAAAAAAAATTGACAGAACATAAAAAAACAAATAAAATCTAAAACAAACGTAAATATTAGCCAACAAAAAATAGATCTCTATGTTCCCTCTCATTCCCTCATCCTTCGTAGCTCTCTATATTCTCTCTATTACCTCATTCAGAAAAAAATTGAAAAAATGTAATGATAAATCAGCAACAAACAGAAAGGGGTTACATACATTAGCAAAACCCTAAAATCCCAAACTTAAAATGAGCAATATGGGAGTCAGCACCCAACCAAAACCCTAACACCCCAAACCTAAAATTGCAATTTGAAAGTAAAACATTTGAAGAAGAGGAACGAATAGGAAGACTGAAAACCAAAAATGAAAAGGAAAAACGATATCTTACTTGTGGAGAAGATGAAGACAATAGTGAAGAGGTGAGGAAGTGGAAGGAAAAACGAAATCTGAATGTTAGGGGTATGAAGATGAAGTACCTCAGAAGGGAACGGCGTCGGATTCATGGAAAAGAGGTGCAAGAGACATAGGAGACGAAGAGGCTGAGTTTGTCAAAGGAGAGGATGACTGAACCATCACAGCTCCATTCTTTGGTGGTGGTTGCTGGTCCCTGGGTTGGCGCGATGGTGGCTGGGTTTCGTGCTTTGCGGTGGAAGAAATCGAAGAATAGAGTTGGGAGAAAAGGTGTGTCTGAGAAGATTAGCCAGAGTTGTGTTACTTCGTTGGTAAGACTTAGTAATAATGAGACATTATTTTCGGCCAAAAAATTAGCCGTTTCCTTGATTATTAGCATTTATGTTTGATTGTTTCTTTTTTGGGCCAGCCGCAATTTAATTCAATTAGAGCCATTGATATTATGCTTTTTTATTGGGTGAATGATCAGCCGTCCAGATTGTCTGGAATGATAGTGTGGCCGCCACCAAACAGCTTGTGGGTTGAGGTGGATTTTTCCAATTGTTGACGTGGAATTAAAACGGATGAGGTGTAAGGCGTATGTGAACACATTCTTGAATGTGTATAGTATAGATATATATATATATATATATATATATATATATATATATATATATATATATATAACAGTATAATTCTCACTCTTGCATTTGACTAATAAAAGATTTCTATCAATCCGAGGGTAAACATAAACTTCAACAAGTCCCATATATTCAATCATATTCTTGATTCGATAGACAAACAACATTAAATCATTATAACACACAAATGGAATGAAGTAGGCTCGCTAAACAATGTGATTAAAAGCAAAACATCAAGAAAACTGCTCTGGGGACAGAAGGAAACACGGTCAACCGTGTTTTAGAAATATGGCTGTGTTTCTACTTTTTAAGAAAATTTTGTCATACAGAAGAAAACACCGGCAACCGTGTTTTTAAAACATGGTCGTGTTTTTCCTCCTACAGCCAGAACTTGACCTTTTGATGCCCTGTTTTCAGTCAATTGTTTCACAGCTTTTTCCAACCCAAATCTCAGTCATAAACAGAGTCTAAGACACTACATGCATGCAAATTAATGAGTATATTCCATGGATTAATTACCACACCAATTTCAAGAGAAATTCATCATCAATATCATGATTTCAACCACACACATTTAAGCTAGAACTTGAACTCTTTATTGACATTTGAAGTGAAACAACAACTTAATTATCACAATCACCCAATTTCAAATACAATGAGAGTTCAACATTTCAAAATACTCAAACCCTAAGAATCACACAAAAGGAATAGGGAACTCACATCATCTAGCTAATAGCAAACAATATATATATATATATATATATATATATATATATATATATATGGCTACGGCTTACGTTACTAAGCAATTGGCTTAGTATTTCTTACTAAATTAATTTTAGTCATTGGATCCCTTTTTTATTAATCTAATTTGATCTAATGGTTGATTATAAATATGGGTGTTGTTGTTATTTTAAAAATATGGGTGTTGTTGGATAATTATAAAAAAAAAATACTTTTTTACCAAAAAAATATTTATAAACATACTTTTCAGTTTTTTTTACAAGGAATTTTCAGTTTTTAAAAAAATATTTTTTCCAGAAATTGTTTTTTTTTTATTTAAAAAATTCAGAAACAAATATATATATATATATATATATATATATATATATATATATATATATATATATATAAGTAAAAGTATAAGTATATATATATATATATATATATATATATATATATTAAAATAAATAGCACCCATCGTCGTCGCTGGCTGGCCGCTAGAGAGCCACTGTGACCGCCGCCACCGGCCGTCGGAGCACCGCCACCGGCCGTCGGAGCACCGCCGTCGGACGCCGGAGCTCCGCCGTCGGTCGCCGCGCCGGTCACCGGAGCTCTGTCATCGGCCGTCGGCCGCCTGCAACCACCACATATATATTTATATTATAATATATATATATATATATATATATATATATTTATCTATATATATTTTTTGAGGGAGAGAGGAACTCATGAGGGAGAGGGAAGAAAAGAAGAGAGAACATTGACCATTCTTCATGCATGTCACATTCCTTGATGCCATTACATTCATCTCATTCTCCTCTTTATATTGATACTGATTTCACCACCAAAGAACCCTCCATTCACTCCTCACCATTTTCGCACCCAAGCTCCCTTTTGGAGAAAAATGAGTTTCCTAGCTTCCATGTGAGTTCAATGAAGCTCTAGGAGTGGTTTGAAGTACTACATATCAGTATTGGTGAGCGATTCAACACGAAACAGCACCTACATTGCGAATTAAACAACCTAGGAGGGACTTCCAGTAGCTGGGGTTGAATATAAAGAGCTGGGACTTGAGTTGTGGTTCATGATGGAGGGATTGAAGATGCAAACTCATAGGAAGATTCTGCTATACAAAGACAGTTTCGACACCCTTCAGTGTTTTCTTCGTAATTCCTTGTAAAGACCTCATTTTAAGCCCATTTTTGTTTCATTCGAAACTAGACTCAAAATCCTTCAGTTTAGGCACCAGAAACACTTAATTTGACTGAGATTACTGGGAGATATCATGTTTACAAGTTCCTATTTTGAATCAGTGCTAGTCTTGTGCCAGTCACCATGTTTCGTCGATAACTCTTCAAATACCTGTCGTATGCGCACAAAACCTGAACCCTCAGAAACTAGACGGAATTGTATACACTTTTGGCATTGGTTTGAAAGGTTTTGGTTAAGAATCGAAGGAGTGAGGTTTGTTGCAAAACCGTGATAGATGCTGCCCAACTGGTTTTGAAGTTAGTTGTTGTGTTCTGGAAATTGGGGCTACATCGGAGTAAAAAGGGGATTTCAATGTTGATTCGAGATGAATTTGGAGAAGCTTCAGTAGCTGGTCAAGTTTGAGGATTCTTCCGGGATCGATTTCGGTTTTGAGTTAATTGGAGCGGATTCGGGAGAGTTCGCGAGTTACCGTTCGTTCAAGTTCACGAAGTTTCGGTGGTGTTCTATACTCACTAGGTAAATTGTTGTTCATATATGTGTTGTTGTTCATTGATGAATATATGTTTTGATGACTGAAATTGGATGCTTATTGTGTTGATAATTTCACTGTGTGGAGACATTCTGGATAGGTTCGGTTTTCTGGTAACTGGGACTGTTTTACCAGTTCAAAAATTATGTGACGTACCTTTTTAGAAACTAGATTGAATGCTTGTCATTTTGGATTTTTTTTGGTCGCATTTGGAGTAGTATAGCTCCAGTTATAGGCTTCACAAGATAGGGTAATATTCTGGAAGCATTCTAGACATAGGTACTGTCTTTTGGAAACTGGGAATGTTTTATGAATCCAAAAATTATGTGGTCAATTGTTTTAGAAACTAGACTGAATGCTCGTTAATTTGGCTCTGAATTTGGTTGAATTTGGAATTGTGTAGCTCAAGTTATAGGCTCCACAAGTTAGGGTAAAATTCTGGGAACAATCTGGACATAGGGTCAGTGTTTTGGGCATGGTGGTTTCAAATGAACTCGTTTTTGAATGAATCCAATTTCTTTGAAAATTAGACAAAGTGTTATACTGTTTATGCTCAAGTTTCGGGTTATTTGGGTTTGTTTTGGTCATTGTAGAAGAGTCACAACTTAGGACACAGTTGCTGCCCCATTTTCTGGACCTACTGCATTGTTTGCGAAAACTGTACTATTTGACTCATTATTTTGAAATTCTAAAAATATAGTCAGAAACTAGACTTCATAAGCTTTCTGTAGAGAGGTCGTTCGCTAAATTCCGGGGCCGCTTGATAGGTTAAGGAAATTCTCAAAATTTAGGTACGGTTGCTGAATTAGAGTGTTTGGATTGTTGCTTCTTTAGTGGATTATGTCTTCAATAAATTGCTTGATGTTTATGATTATGTTGACTGTGATTGAAGGAATTATGACTGGATTGAATTGTAAATGTATATCAGTCATGTTAACGAACTTAGTAACCACGAGTGAGATCACGACAGGCTAAGATAAGACGAACTTAATGTCCCTAAGATTATAATGTTGATAATAAGATCATGATGAGAACCTAGGAAAGACCACCTTGGAATTGAGATTTAGAGAAGGATATTGACACCACACTCAAGAAAAGATGAGAAAGTGAGTGATAAGTCATGGATTTTTGATCGCCACAAGTTGCCTTGATAAGATCGAATTTGGTTCTTTTACCGAAGAACACAAGGGAAGCTCTCACAAGTGGAGGAAACTCAATTTTTATTCATGATTCAAATCTGATTTTTACATTCTAGATAGGCACATATATATAGCCTTTTTGGGCAGCATGGAGATGTAAACAAAAGGTCACTTCTAAGTGACATTATTCTTAATGATAGTCTTAACTATCTTTACTTAGTTGCTTATAAATACCTTAACTAAGTGACTAATCAAATAAAACTTATAAGTGGATATTCAGAAAGCACTAAACCTATCTAAAGAGTCACCAAGGCATGCAAGCCAATGGTTTCATCTTTTTATTACATAAATTAAAATAAAAACTTTAAAATCTTCCCCAAATTCGTGTTTGACATCCAGCCCATTTATCACCATATTGGAACCCGAATCTGAAATAATGTCTCGAATAAAACTTGTAGAAATCTTTCTTATCTTTCCAACGCATCAAGAAACGCGTCAATCAGACTTCTAGATCTCGTAAACGAGTCAAAACAAGACAAGTGTGTCATTGTTAATTAAAATCAATTTTTCAACAGCTCCCATTTTTTCACCATGAGCTTGATTTCCTTTATGTCAGGGGCATCTATTGTAGGTTGTCATCATTCTCTCCTTCATCGAGAAAATTCGACCTCGAATTTATAGCCTTTGGAAATCATCGTCATCCTCCAGGTTCAAACACAATTCTGTGAAACTTTTGGGGTACGACTCTTGGAATTGTTGTTTCGTGTTCCTTCAAAATAGAATAAGCATTGCTACATACAGAAATAGCATTAGTAGGCAAACAAACACTATTTTGAAGAAAGATATTTGTAGGATTCCATGACAATAATTCCTCTTTCCCCACATGTTCAATTACAAGCCAACTTTCAAATTTTATTTTCACATTTTCCTTTCTCTTTTTGTTTTTATTTTCTTCTTCAAAATGAGATATATTATTTTTGACACCCTCTTGCTCTTTTCCCTTTAATTTGAATTCCTCTTGAATGCTCTCAAAACTAGAATTTATCTTTTCCTCGCCAACTACTCTTGGAGATAAAGATACATGTGTAACTTGAAGAGCACTAGAAGTAGAAGAAGAAATAACAACCGACTTTTGGGAAGTCACAAGAATGCTCTCAATTTCTTTCTCTTTTTTCATCAATTATAACAAGAATGCCCTCTTATCACGGTGAAAAATGGGAGCTGTTGAAAAATTGATTTTAATTAACAATGACACACTTGTCTTGTTTTGACTCGTTTACGAGATCTAGAAGTTCGATTGACGCGTTTCTTGATGCATTGGAAAGATAAGAAAGATTTCTACAAGTGGTATTCAGAGCCAAGTTGTTGGGTTGAATAATTTTTTTTTTCTTTCCATCATGTGGAATTCTAGATATAGAGACATGTTTTATAAAAGTGAATTTCTGGAAAATTTACTTGAGAAGTATAAGGTTGGTGATTGGCTGAAGAAAACACATGAAAAAATAGATAGAGAAAAGGAGAAAACACAAAAAGAAAATAAGAGGGCTAGTAGAGAGATTGAAAGAAGAATGAGAAGAGAGGAGGGAATGGAAAGAGAGATTGCTGCTAGTAATGAAATATTATGGGCGGATCTCTGTAAAGCCGAAGAGAAGTATAAAGAAAAAGAGAGTGAAAAGAAAGAAAAAAGTGAGGAAAAAGAAAAAATGAGTGAAAAGAAAGAGGAGTTGAGAGAAAAGGAAATAGAAAACAATGGTGTTTTTTTGGATTCTTGTTATAATTCTAACATTTTTCCTAGTTGTGATGATTTTATTATCAAGAAAATTGTGGATGATATTCCAAAAGAAGAAGCTTGCAAGAAGACAAATGAAGAAGTGCTTCCAATGGAACAATACAATACTTCTATTGAATTGCAAGAGAAAAACATTGGGAAGCAATGGCATACAACTATACTAGTACCTTCTTCTAAGTTGATTTGTGAGGTGAAGTGTTGGGTTTCTTCCAACATTATTCAGTTGCCTAATATTTCTTCTTTATTTCATGAAGTGAACGAAGTGAATGAAAGAGAATATTCTTCACATGTGGTTAACAATTTCGAGCATGGGAAACAAAATTATGTCAAATAAATGCAAGAGGAAGTAAAGTACTCATATGCATCCAATGGACTTTCAAAATTCTCTATTGTGAAAGTTACACGTGATGGATTCTTTAGACTTGTTTTTGATCCTGGAGGTAATACAGCTAAAAATTCGAGGACGAATTCTCTCGAAGATGGAGAGAATGATGACAACCAAGGATGGATGCCCTTAACATTAATAAAATCATGCATGAGAAGGGAAAGTGGGCATTGTTGAAAATAACACATCTGTCTTGTTTTGGTAATATCTAAAGATACAGAAGTCCGATTAGCATGATTCTTGATCCGTTGGAAAGATAAGAAATATTTCTACAACTTTCACTCATTCCATTATTTCAGATTTGGTTACTATCACGGTGAAAAATGGGCTGGAAGTCGAAGACAGATTATTGGTCAAAATATTAATGTGTTTTTGTTTTAATTTCTAAAAATAAAGGTGTAGGCTGATGCTTAAGGGTAATGGACGAAAGTTGCATGAAAATGAGAGGGGGTGACCCATTGTTATCTTCTAGAAAGTGACTTTAGGTCTCCTTGGTTGTTTTGTAACTATTCTTCCACTAAGGTGTATTAACAAGCCACTAGGAATTATTGTTAGATAGTTGTGGCCTTGGTACTTCCTTGTATTAAATCAGCCTATCACTATCCTTTCCTATATATAGGGGGAGATATCTATGAGAATAACAACTAAGATTTCAGAATTTTAAAAACTAATACCTTGTGTATTGTGTTTGAGAGTATGTCTCTCTTTGGTTCTTTGTTGAACCTTCTTTAGATCTTATCAAGAAACCAAGTTTTCTTGTGGCGATCATTCCCTAGGCTTATCACTTCTTCTTTCTCTCATTGAATTAAGAGTGTGGCGCCATCCCATTTCTTATCTCCTCCATATTTTTCTTATTTCTTCTCTTTCTTGTTCTTATCTTTTATTTTCCCAATTCAGTTTATGCATATATTGCTTGTGTTATTCAACCCGGATTCAAACAGATGGACAACTATTCATTTGGATAGTCATCAGATCATGTTATGTATAAGATCATGTTATGTTCATGTCAGGTATATTTTTATATACATATCAGTTCAGTCTAGGGTGACGACCCTATTTTCAGGTTAGCGTACTAGGGGAGGGGAAGTCATGAGCCCTATGAACCTAGGCCCCGTCATGTTTGTCCCTGCTATGGCCAGGGAATGGGTTTACCGGCAGTCGGCTTAAGGGCTACGATGATATGCTAACAATCATGTTTGAGATATATTTCTCGTAGTCGGCTTAAGGGCTACGGGTCATATTAAGGATTGTCACTTGTAGTCGGCTTAAGGGTTACGAGGGACAATGTTAGAGTACTCCACGTAGTCAACTTTAAGGACTACGAATCATGAATCAAGCATAATGAACCGAGAGAGTTAGTAAGGGGTCTCGATAGAACTCACTGAGACAAGTTGTCTCACCCAATCATTGTTGTTGTTTTTGTTTCAGAGAAGCAGGAAAGGTTGAAGGCAATGAGGCTCAGTCATGAAGCTACCGCAAGGAGATGTAGATGTTTTAGTTTAGTTGTTTATGTTGTTTTTCTATTGTCTGAGATGTATATTCGATTGTACGACTTATTATTGTATCAAGTTGTAAATCGCTTCTGCAACTTTCTATTTTGGGTATTGAACACTAGGCATGAGAAGTAGTAAGGCACGTATTTCAGATTATGTTAAGTTATGTAAGCGCGTTCGATAATTTATTATCGAAAATTTTTAGTCGTGTTCAATGTCTGAGACATGAAGTAACTCTGATGTACGCCAAGTGGTGCATTTCGATGTTTGTACAAGTTAGTAAATATCTGGGTGTCACAGTTAGTGGCAACTTAACCATTGTTATACAAAACTGTGGTTAATGACATCTAATCACAATTATGCATATCTATGGTTAGTGGCCATTAACCATTGCTATGCACATTTGTGGTTAATGGCATCTAACCACAGTTATGCATATCTGTGGTTCCATCTAACCATTGCTATGCACATTTGTGGTTAGTGACATCTTACCATTGTGGTACAAATCCGTGGTTAACGCATCTTACGAAATCGTGTTCAATTGCGTTTCTCTGCATCGTTTGAGCATCGTTTCTCGTTTCTTAGCATCGCTTCTCTATCTCGCGTTTCCACCATTGTTATGCATGTTGGTTTCTTCTTCGAGTCTGGTTTTGATGCACTCTAACCATTGTTATGCAAATCTGTGGTTAGTGACATATCTAATCACAGTTATGCATATCTGTGCTTAGTAGTATTTAATCATTGCTATGCACATTTGTGGTTAGTGACATCTAACCATTGTGGTATAAATCTGTGGTTAATGAACATACTTTTTTTTTCCCTTTTTTTTTTTAATTTTTTTTAGGTAAATGACCCTTTTACCCTTTTAGTAACAAATACTAAATAATTTGCTTAGTATCATAAATCACACTCATATATATATATATATATATATATATATATATATATATATATATATATATATATATATATATATAATAGGTTGAAAACATCAACCTAGAACCATGGGATTTTGGAAATCAATGTAGTCTAAGTCCCTTACTACTCTCAAAAAAATCTAACAAGTTGGTGTCAAAGCTTGTCGTGTATGGTTTAGTAACAAATTAACCTCACTCTCTAGTAAAAGGTTGCACACATATGAGCCTCAGACTCAACCTGGGAGGGATATTTTGGGTATTCAAGTGTGAGATAGTCCCATATCGCCTAGTAATAAACAAAATAACGAGTGTATATATAAAAGGTTCGACCCATTAGAAGGTCTTGAGAATCAATGTTGTCTAAATCTCTTGATACTTTGACCAAAAACACAATATCATGATACTTTGAAAAACTAACAATCAAACCAACAAAATCACCACTCTGGTTGGCTAGTTGTAAACACCGGGATAGCTGTGAAGACGGACCCGGACCCGACATGGGCACCAGGATAGCGGCCAACGCACTCAGGTGAACCGACGCAGACCTTTCGTGAGGAGAATCAATGAATACCCCATCCCACGCTCTCTGGAGAAGCCTCCATATTTGAATATGTATGACGGGATGAGAGACCCGGATAATGACATTGATTATTTCGAGTTGATGATGCAATATCGCAAAGTTGAAGACGAAGTGAAGTGCAAGATCTCCCCCTCACACTGGAGAAGTCGGCCCTGTTATGGTTCAAACAATTAAGGCCCGACTCCATCTCGTCCTAGGATCAATTAGCTAGCTTGTTCTCGTCCCGTTTCATGGCTTTGAGAATGAAGCCGAAGTCGGAGGAAGTCCTCCTAGCATTCAGGCAAGGGGAAAAGGAAACCCTTCGGGAATACGTGGAAAGATTTAACAAAGAAGCGGTCAACGTCCGCAACCTCGAAGACAAGAAACGACTTTTCTTCATGAAGGACGACCTCAGGAAGGGGAGTTTGTTCGAGGTAGACGTCGGGGTAAATCGACCCAGAATCTGGAAGATTTTCTTTGCAGATCGCAAAAATACATCAATTACGAAGAGAACGACCTTGCTGGCAAGACCGCCACCAGGCCCAACTTGGAAAGAGACCCAGATCAGAAGGAACCCTGGTAGAAGAAGGATTGAGGGGTCTCGCAACGTGATGGTGAGTCTCGACCCAGAGTCGGACGACATTTTGAGTTCACCGAGTTGAACACGACAACACGGGCAAAAATCCTTTCGGAATGTGCCCGTGCCTAGTTTTGCGAGGTGAAGTGACCGAGACCCCTTGAGTCGAAGGAGGGGATGTCGAAATGGAAGTACTGTCGTTACGACAGAAGTAACGAACATGAGAGAGAGAGAGAGAGAGAGAGAGAGAGAGAGAGAGAGAGAGAGAGAGAGAGAGAGAGAGAGAGAATGTGTAAAAAAAAGAGAAGAAAGATAGGAACAAAAAGCTTTTTTTTTTGTCGTTTAGTGGGTCATTTACATTTTTATCCTCAATAAATTTAGGTGTCAAAAGGTCCGCTAGGTTGAAAAACAAAGTGGTTGAGGTAGTTTATAACCAATGGGTTAAAACTTAGGATAAGTGCTTTATCCGTTAGATCTGTGTGCTGTCTAATTGTGAGAGGAGAGTTTAGATAAGGATGACTTTAATTTGATGGATAATGTATATGCATGTAATGCAATTGGTATACTTATCCCGAAGTTTACGAATATCTACAACATTCTTCTTCATTTAATCTTGAAGAAAGCTTTGAAGTTTCAGTTTCGTAGTGCATATCAGTCCCTGATTACATTTGTTTAGCTACTAGTTTTCAGTTTACAGTATTTACAAAGGAAGTTCGGAAAATAGAAAGAGCCAAAGTGCATAGAAAGAGCAAAAGAGCAAGAAAAAAGAGCAAAAGAGCAAAAGAGCAAATTTTAAAAGAGCAAAAGTTGCATAGAAAGAGCTAAAGAGCATCAATTATTTTCTGTCTTCTGTTTATTTTGGAAATCTTGTTTTAGATTGTTCCTATGGCTGAAGAAAATCAAGCCAATATTCCTCAGGATGAAAGGGAACCAGTACAGGTGAAGCTGGCTCCAGCATCAAAGAGCAATGTTGAATATGCTCTAAGGGCTCTTGTAGCTCAGATAATCTCCCATAAAGTCCTAAACAAAAAAATTGTTAGATCTATTATGTTCAAAACTTGGGAACATTACAGAGATCTAAAAATTACAGATATGGGGGACAACAAGTATCTTTTTACCTTTCCATCTATGGAAAATGCTGCTGAAGTTCTTGAGAGAGGACCTTGGTTTGTGATGAATCAACTCATCAGCTTGCAAAGATGGGGTGAAGGTTTTGCTTTTAAAGATATTAATTTTGATTTGGTTCCATTTTGGATCCAAATTCATGGCCTGTCAATGCATGAAATCAATCCATCAAATGTGTATATCCTATTAGAGAAAGTAGGGAGAATTATTGAGGTTGATGATAATTTTAATTCGGGATCCGCTTCTACTCATTTCCTAAGGGCTAGAGTGTTAATAAATGTGAAAAAAGTTTTATGGTCTGGTTGCTGGTTGCAAAGATCTGAACATGAAAAGAGTTGGATTGGTTTTAAATATGAAAGGCTTCAAGGAGTTTGTTTTGGCTGTGGGTGGTTTGGCCATGAGTTAAAACATTGTAAAGTACCTAGGTTAATGGCAGCTTTTGATAAAAGAATTCCAAAGTATGGTGATTTCTTGATTGCCTCTAAACCTAGAGCTTTTCATAGGTCTCCAAATGATAGTAATTTTCATGAGGGTAGCACATCTCAAACAAATCATCCAACCCAATCTAATCCTAATAATGATCACAGTCATGATTCATATGATAGAAGTGAGAATGATTCAAATGTTATACCTGATAATAGAGTTCAAATGTTCACCTCAAATGAGATTCAGCCAGATATTAACCATGTTTCAAAAGCTCCTACTACTGAACCCAGGATTATCCGTAGATTTGTTGGTAATGACTTTAAGCTGCCTTCTCAATCCTCTCCACCATACTTTGTTGAATTCCCACCAAATGATGAAAGTTGGTCTGAACCTAGTGAGAATATTATACCTGCACAAGTAGAAGAAGCCCTTAGTTATAAATTAGCTCATGGTCTAAACATCAAAAGGAGTAGGGAAAGTAGAAATTTGCTTATTTCAAGTGGGGAAGATTCTGGCACAGTACATGAAGGAGCTAAAAGAGCAAGAGTTATTGCAATTATTGATGGTCAAATGTTTATGGATGCTACTGAAATGACTGAGGAGGCGGGTCTTTCCATGCCCCCAAAGTTTCAATGACTGCTATCACTTGGAATTGTCGTGGATTGGCAGCATCCACGACAAATAGAGAGCTTGTTGACCTTGTAAAAGGTTACAAGCCTGCCATTCTCTTTCTTATGGAAACTAGAGCCCATAAGAAAAGAGTAGAAAGAGTTAGTAGAAAATTTCGTTTCCAAAACTATTTCTGTGTTGAATCAGTTGGTACTTCTGGTGGAATATGTTTATTTTGGAATGATTATTATGAGATTCAGATTCTTGAGTCTTGTTCTAACTACATTCATACTACTGCTAAAGAAAGAAGGAGTGGATTTATGTTTCAGTTCACATTTGTGTATGGTAACCCTACATTTGCTGCTAGAAGGAATTTGTGGTCTAAAATATCAAACCTTAAGCCTTATCATGATGGACCTTGGTGTTGTGCTGGTGATTTTAATGAAATGACTTCAGATATTGATAAAGATGGTGCTCATGATGTTGAACCTATTAGAATGAGGTTATTTAAGGATTTCTTAAGTGATTCTGATCTTATGGATATGAATTTGCAAGGTAATAGGTTTACTTGGATGAGTAATCCTAGAGATGGATTAGTTACTAGACAGAAAATAGACAGAGTTCTAACTAACTGGGCTTGGAGGGTTAACTTCCCTCATGCTGTGGCAACTGCTCTTCCAATTATTAATTCAGATCATTCCCCTATTATTATCAAGCCTAAACCCCTATGACTAGTGGCCACTCATTTAGATATGAATCTTTTTGGGAGGAACATGGAGAGTGCAAAGGTGTCATTCAGTCTGCTTGGAATAATTCTGTTTCTACCAATCATTGGGATAATTGGACTAAGAAGGTTAAACATTGCAAGAAAGAGCTTCAGAGTTGGCATAATAATACTTTTAAAAATGCTGCTAAAGAGATACAGGCTCTTAAGAAGCAACTACAACTTGCTCTTAACTCTCCTCCTAATATGGTAAACTGGGCTGATGTTGCTGAATTTAGGAGTAGAATTGACAAGCTTTGGCAACAGGAAGAACATTATTGGGGGCAAAGATCTAGAATTAAGTGGCTCAACTATGGAGATAAAAATACCAAATTCTTTAATGCTTCCACTGTTCAAAGGAGGGATAGAAACAAGCTATTGAGGATCAAGAATGCTGATGGTGTGTGGTTAGAAGGTCAATCTGAGGTGATGAATGGTATTGTCAGCTTCTACAAATTAAGATCTATACACTGATGAGCCTGCTTCTGGTATTGATATATGTCTAGAGGTGGTTCCTAAGTGTGTAGATAATTCTATCAATCTTGTCTTGGAGGGCACTATTAGCTTCAGTGAGGTTAAAGATGCTGTGTTTGCTCTTGGAGCTTACAAGTCCCCTGGTCCTGATGGGCTTAATGGTCTGTTCTTTCAAAAGAACTGGGAAATAATTAAAGAAGATGTGTTCAACTCTGTTAATCAATTCTTCACCGAAGGTACTTTGGGTGAGGATGTTAATTTTACTATTATTTCTCTTATTCCTAAAGTTCCTCATCCTGAATCAATTTCCCAACTTAGGCCTATAAGTTGTTGTACCTTTATCTACAAAGTGATTGCTAAATTTTTTGTTGCTAGGCTTAAACCCTTTCTCTCTGCTATTATTTCCCCTTAACAAAGTGCTTTTGTTGGGGGAAGATTGATTCAGGATAATCTTATAATTGCTCATGAGGCCTTTCATTTCCTCAAGAGTAAGAAGGGGAATAAGGGTAAGGGGATAGCTCTTAAGCTTGACATGAATAAAGCTTATGATAGGGTTAATTGGGAATTTCTTAAAAGTGTTCTTTTGGCTTATGGTTTCTCTGTTTCTTGGGTCAGTTCTGTTATGTCTTTAGTGTCCTCAGTCTCTTATTCTTATCAAATCAATGGTTTTTCTTCTAAAAGAGTCATTCCTAAGAAGGCAAGGAGATCCTCTTTCTCCTTATTTGTTTATACTAGTGTTTGATGTTCTTTCTAGAATGATTACTAAAGCTTGTAGCAATGGTTCTATTCAAGGGATTAGGTTAGCCAATTCTGCTCCTATTCTTTCTCATCTATTTTTTGCTGATGATGCTATTTTGTTTTCTAGAGACTCTCAAGAGGATATTTATCAAGTTATAAATATTCTCAATACTTTCACTAAAGCATCGGGTCAAAAAGTTAATTTGAGTAAATCTGGAATTATTTGTGGGTGTAAGGTTAATCTTGATACTAAGCTTGCAATTGCTAGAATAACAAATATTCCTCTATGGGACCATCCTGGGAAGTATCTTGGTATCCCTGCTGAGTGGGGAGGGTCTAAGGTTCAAGGTTTGGCTAGGATTAAAGATAGAGTTCTAACAAAAATGGAAGGTTGGAAAGGTAATCTGCTTAACCAAGCAGGGAAGGAGATTCTTATAAAAGCTGTTATTCAATCCATTCCTACTTATATCATGTCTATTCTGCTACTCCCTAAAACATTCCATGGTTCTCTCACTTCATCTGTGGCAAGGTTTTGGTGGAAATCTTCAACTAACAATAGAGGGATTCATTGGAGGAAGTTTGAAGAATTGTGTTCTCCTAAGCTTCTTGGAGGACTAGGGTTTAAAGATTTTCAAAAAATGAATTCTGCTATGTTATCTAAGCAAGTTTGGAGAATAATCAAGCAGCCTAATTCTTACTGGGCTACTACTTTGAAAGCTATTTATTATCGTAAGTGTGAGTTTGGACAGGCTTTAGTTGGTAGGAATGTTTCTTGGGTGTGGAGGAGCCTAATGCATGGGAGAGGTTTGATTGCTAATGAAGCTAAATGGGATATTGGTCCTGGCCTTAATATCAGTATTGCAACAGATAAGTGGACTGCTTCGGGTGAGAAAGTGACTCTATTGGATTCTGCTACTATCTCTAAGGTTGGTGATTTAATAGATAATTCTCATAATTGAGATGTTTCTAAACTGAGGGCTAATCTTGTTCCTATTTCTGCCATAGAAGTTATTAAAACTCCCATTTCTTGGTCAGCTTCGTCTGACCAGTTAGTCTGGCCTTATACAAATGATGGAAACTATTCTGTTAGGTCAGGGTATAGAATGCTTATGAATCCTATTCAGAATAATCTTAATGCTTCATCTTCTAATGGTATTCCTAATGATGTTTGGAAAATCATTTGGAGTGCTAATGTCCCTTCTAAGATGAAACACTTCCTTTGGAAGGCTCTTCATAATTTTCTTCCTACTAAAGATGCTCTTTTCAAAAAGAAAATTTCTCTAACTCCTAAATGCCCTTTTTGTAGGACTGAACATGAAACTGTTGAGCATCTTCTCTTATTATGTCCTTGGACTCAACCTCTATGGTTTGGTCTTCAAGTTGTTCACCCTCCTAACCCTATAGGATTATCTTCTTTTCATAATTGGTTTTTGAGTATGGTTGATAGTTTTACCCAGGTCTCTGATCATAGTTTGGCTAAACTTATTTTCACCCTTTGGAATATTTGGAAAGCCAGAAATGAAGCTAAGTTTAATGATAAAATTCCTATTCCTTTGGAGACTCTGTTTAGAACTAAATCTCTTTGGCATGAATTCATAATAGCTACTAGTCCCTCCCCTTTATCTAATCCTAGCCTGTCTAAAAACAGTGTTAAAAAGGTTCCATGTTCATGGAATCCTCCTATTGGGAATGCTACAAAGATTAATTATGATGCTACTTTTAATAAAGTAACATGCACAGGAGTAATTGTTACTGTTTGTAGAGATAATAAAGGAAGTATACTTACATCTAGTCACAAGAAATTTTTTGCTAGATCTTCCATTGTGGCTGAGGCTCTTGGGTTGCGTGAAGCTATCTCTACTGCTTTGTCTCTTCATCTCAGGCATCCGGTGATTGAATCAGATAACCAACAGATTGTCAACATGTGTAAAACAAAGAAGTACTCATCAGATATAAGTGTTATTCTCAGAGATGTTGAAGATTTAAGGAAGGAATTAGGTGGTTGTGACATTACCTGGACGAATCGTGATGGTAATAAACTTGCTCATGAGGTGGCTTCGTTGTTTTCAAAAGGGATTCTTCATTCCAATTGGAGGTCAAGACCACCTGATTTGATTCGTAAAATCATAGTTGAAGATTGCAAAGCTTGTTATGCTCCTGATTTGCTGAGATTTGGTACCGTTCCTTGATAATCTTGACCTCGATGTTCTTTTACGAATGCTCTGCTCTCGTAATATCTTCTATTGCATGCCTTTCATTCCTTAGATCTGATTTCATTGGATCTATCTATGTTGAAATCGGTTTGATGTACATCAAATTCGCTGTGATCATGGTGATTTGGGTGTCGTTGACTTTGTGGTGGAGAGTGAATTGGAAAGTTTCGTTGCTGGAGAATGTTGTGTTCTTTTGTTTTTTCTCTTTAGTTGTTTAGTGTTGCTCCGGTGCACGAGATGTATTTGGGCTCTATTATGACTTGCTCTTGTTGTTTTTTTTAAACCGGTTGTTTTTACTTCCTGTGTCCCCTTCTGATCCTATAGCTTGTGTAGGACTTTAGGGGTATCGTTGCATTTATTGTTGTTGTTGGTTGTGGCCTTTGCCCATATCTATAGAAATCACTACAACTTGACCAAAAAAAAAATTTAGGTGCCACTTTTCCCAAATGGGCCAATAGGTATTTTCATGTGGTTTAGTTGTATAAATCTATATTAGATTAGATTAGATAGATTAGATTTTTATCCCCAATAATTTAAGGTGTCACTTTTCCTAAATGGGCCAATAGGTATTTTCATATGTGGTTTAATTGTATAAATCTATATTATATTAGATTAGATAGATATGTCAGTCCAGGTGGCCTAAAAGGCTTTTTTGGTGGTCTGTAGTCTGATTTTTTTAGCTAAATAGGCTTTTAAAGAAGCTTTAGTCCGATCTATTTAAAAAAAATCCGACCTGACGTAGGCTAGGCCGTAGGCCCTGTTGACCAGTCAGTCCTATTTCCACTCCTAAGTCACACCTACCAAGATTTTTCACTAGTTGACGGTGTAAGAAATCTTTATCTATGCATACCGATTAAAAAATATTATGTATTATATGCTACACATGTTGCACATGTAACATGTTGCACATGTAACATGTTGATATAGTTTCACTAATAGACAAAGAGAAAATGTACGTTAGTGGAGTTGAATGGAATTGACATGTCTTAGTTTGGTCGATGACGTGTTGATTATTTTTGGCAAAATTTCAAATACTAGCATACTACTCGGGACTCATATATAAACAACAAACAACTTTTTAGATTCATTGACAAAGTGGTGTATCTAGACTATATAAGTCATCGTCGTTTTCATTACCACAACAAACGAATGGGATTAGAACGGGATAAAAGAATCATAGCAGCTTTACGTGTGGGACTCATCGTTAATTAGTTCCAAACCAATAGGTTTACACTAATAATAAATAAAATCAATAGCTTTACAGGTCCGACAAATCCAAAGTAAAGGCAATCGAACCATCAACCATAGCCATATCTGTGTGATTTAAAAAATAATTTAAACAAAAACTATTCTGGATTTACGTATCAACCATAAATCTGGAGTTAGTTGAATTCCGGATTTATGTGACACCCATAAATATGGGGGTTATAAAACTAATTCCGAATATATATTGCATACATAAATTCTGATGTAAGTTTTGAGACATAAATCCAAAAGCAAAAATTATAACTTTGGATTTATGTCTAATGCATATTTCCAAGTTTCGGAAATACTTTTTGAAGCCTAAATCCGGAAATGGTAAAAAAATTTGGATGGTGGAGTAAATTTTGGTTAAAATGTGAAGGATAAATATTAAGGCATTTTTTTTGTACGCCCCTCTTCTCCCTTGTACCCGCATAATCCATTTAAACTCCAAAATACCCCTCAAAAAATTAAAAGAAAACTGATTTTTTGAAAACTTTCCAGAATTACCTCAAAAGAGGATAATTCCGGAAGCCAATTTTTTTTAGCTTTCCGAAATCACCTCAAAAGAGGTATTTCCGAAAGCCAAATTGGCTTTCGGAATTATCCTCTTTTGAGGTGATTCCGGAAAGTTGTTTCCGAAATTATACTCTTTGGAGGTAATTCCGGAATATGGGGGTATAAAAGATTTCCGGAATTATGTGTTTTTGACATAATTCCAAAAGTCAAAAATGTGTTCCGGAATTATGTATTTCCATTTTTTTTTGAGGAATCAGGGGTGAAATCGGCCGTTTGATGAATTATGGGGGTATAAGGGAGAGGAGGGGGGTGGGGGGTAAAAAAAGAGCCAAATATTAAATATGGAATAAAGTAAAAGTGTGGTCCATTACGGGGGTATGAAAATCTTTAGCCCAAAATTAATTGGAGCCTAATATATGAACACAACGACTGGGGTTCAGCATCCATTGTCAAAAAAAAGGGTTCAGTATCCGTTCTTCGCACACCACAACCATGGCGGGCACAATCGACTTAACCTACAAACCAAAATGCGAACAAGCCCAAGCAATCGAGGACGCTAAGATCAATGGAGTCTCCTCCATGGAAACCGACGATGTTATCCCTCCACCGGCAAAGAGACCAGCAATTCCATCATCATTAGATCCCGACAGCCCTGTGTTCGGTAAGCTAAGCTACGACGGCGTAATCGCAGTGCGACAGCCGCATGCGTCGGCGGTTAAGGTTAGCGGAACGACGTTTGAAAAGAGGGGAAAAGAGAAGCGGATCAGAACGGCGTATGATGCAAGGATGGTGGAGAGAAGGGAGGAGTACAGAAAAGAATGCGAGATTTACGAGAAAAAAGTGAAAATTTATTAGACAATTTTTAACCATACATATTTGAAGAAGATTGATAAGTCTAAGCAGAGAAAGCAAGCTAGGGTTGTTCGTGAGGAGTTGGTCTTTGATTTTATGAAATTGAGTTTTTAATTTATTATTATGTATTTGTGTGACCGGTTCTAGTAGGTCAAGTGCATTTTACTATTTACTTTACTAATTAATTAATTATACTACACTCTCCTATTGTACTTGCATCTTTACAATTTCAGCAATGCATTCTAGAAGGTATACCATCCATTTAGAAAATATCTCTCATGATTGATTGTACTACCTCACTATGTATACCCATTATTGAATGAAATCAATCAATCATTGAAACATAATTTATACCTGAGCTCGATAGAAAGATTGATGAGAACCACGCTGAGGTCAACACACGAATAGTTGAATTACACAAGACGATGAACACGGTAAACGCGAACATGGAGGAATTGCGCACGCTCATCCTTTCGCATGGAAGAGGTCCCTCGTAGGAGAACAACAACAACAACAACAACAACAACAACAACAACAACAACAACAACACACCTCTGAGGGGTTAAGCCGAAGCAAATCCAACTAGAAATTTCGCCACGCGGATCTCGAAGGTTGATTTCCCTAAGTTTAATGGAAAGAAAGTTAAGGAGCAGCTTTAAAAGTGCGATTGGTTCTTTCTTCTCGACGAAACACCACCAGAGTCAAGAGTTCGATTGGCTTCGATTCATCTCGAGGGATTAGCGCTGCAATGGCATCTCAATTACATTAGAGGAAGGTTCCTAAGTTTGATGCAAAGAAAGTTAAGGAGTGGCTTTAAAAGTGCGACCAGCTCTTTCTTCTAGAGTCAAGAGTTCGACTGGCTTCGATTCATCTCGAGGGATTAGCGCTGCAATGGCATCTCAATTACATGAGAGGAAGGTTCGACGAGTATCCCTAATGGCCTCAGTACTTCGCTGATGTGAGACAACGATTTGGTGACCTGTATGAAGACCCCCTTAGCAAAATTGGTGTAGGTAAAACACTCTGGTTATGCTTGGTACCATTGTCATTATTTCCACCATACTTGTTCCTTTGATGGGTGTGGCAATGTAAAAAACTTTTTTGAGTTTTCTAGATAGTTTCATATGTTATATTTTTTTGTTGTTATTTGAATTTGAACCCTTACCAAAAATGTAGGTGGAAAAAGCGGGAAATGGTCCAACACTACTTTTTGTTGCTGGCATAATTGTTACAAACGTGGTTTGTAACGCGACTTCCAGTGGTTGTGGGGGCATCATATGCTTTTCTCATTCCTGCTTTTTCTGTTGCTTTTTCTGCAAGGATGAGTATTTTTTTTTATCCACATCAGGTTAATGTTAGTGTGTATACATGTTGTACAATATTACCTCTCTCTAATTAGTAATTACTCTTGGTGGAAATAATTTAGCAAAAATTTTAATGCATGTCACTAATGTCAATTGATTCTTTCTTGGTTGAAATTTTTAGAGGTTTAAACAATCAATGAGAGCCATACAAGGGGCACTAATTGTTGCATCGTTTGTTCAAATCATTATTAGCTTTTTTGGATTTTGGAGGGTTTTTGGGAAGTAAATATTATCAATACAATTGAGCTTGTATTTTCTCTTTGTATCACAAATGTGCATTTTGCTTCTCTTTGAAGAAATCAGTTATAGCTTGGTAAGAGAAGAACTAAATTCTATTTGTATAATAATTAATTTTGCAGGTTTCTCAGCCCTCTCAGTGTTGTTCCCCTTGTTACTCTGTCTGGCCTCGGTCTCTTTGTACTAGGGTTTTCAAAAGTACATACATTGCACCTTTTTTATGCTTATTGTAGCCAAATCTTTTTCATTTGATTTTCAGTTGTTTAACAAACATAATCTTTGGGTTTCCCTTTGATTCTTGTAGTTGGCTGATTGTGTTGAAATTGGTCTCCCGGCTTTGGTTATTCTGGTCATCCTGTCCCAGGTACGATACTTTATGCTATTACCTCTCTCTCATCCACCTCAATTTAATCCTTTTGAAATTTTTGTTTAGCAAAAGTATAACAAGGCAGAAAATGCAAGTGACCTGGTTGCCCTTGAATAATATTGAAGTGGGAGGTTTTGGATTGTGGTAATGTAACAAGTTATTACTCTTGTTAATCAGTTGTGCATCATATACATCAAAATAGGTCAACATTTTAAATTGATCTATCCAATTTTGTTAAACCAATGTCCTTGCAGTACACTCCCCAAAAGTTGAAATCAAGACGAGTTGATCGAATTGCATACAAGAAAAGATCACCAAGAACTCAATTGTATGGGTATTTGCTGAATTTTTGACTGCAGTTGGTGCATACAAGAAAAGATCACCAAGAACTCAATTCAGTTGCCGCACTGATCGATCTGGGTTAATTAGTGCTGCTCCTTGGTCAGTCGTGAGAAAAGACCTTGCCTATGCTTTTAAAAATCATACAGTGCTTTCATACTATGTGCAGTAATTTTTTGTTGTATCTAGGGATCCATAGCATCAAACTAGACAGAGAGATATTTATTTGTACCTATATACAAGGAGCTGAATATGTTCTGTGCATATCTTACTCCTTTGTTGAACATATATATTTAGTATCTGCATAGATACTTAGTATTTCTTAAGGCCAAAACTCATTCATCTGGATGGTCATCTAAAGCTTTATTTTCCCCACTTGTGCAGGATAAGAGTTCCACATCCATTTCAATGGTGGGAAGCACTGGTGGGAGAAACTCAGGAACTTTAATCAGGATTCTAGAAGTGAAGAGTTTTATTCACTGCCTATGAACCTTTGCAGATTTTTCCCTTCATTATGAGTGAACTTCCCTTCAGCGTCTAGTAAATTTACTCTCTCAAAGTCTCTAGTAACTTCACAAAACAGTGGCAGATTATAAAGTTGATAAGCGTTCTTTGTGTTGTATGTGGATGACATATTGTTGGCATTCTACATGAGACTAAACAATTGCTGACTATGTTCTTTCATTATAGAGTTTTAGAGAGATTTAGTATGAAGAATTGTAAAATGAGGATATTCTCAAAGGTAAAAAGTTCAACAACGATTAATATTTTATGAATGAGGTTGATCTAGCTAAGAGAATGATCATGATAGACCTCTTAGGAGGGCTTTGGTAAGCCTCGTGTATTCTTTAATGTGCACTAGCCTCATGTTGGTCGCATTGCATGTGCCAAAAGAGTAAGAAAACAACTCTCGTTGCTTCTTCTACCATGCAGACAAAGATCATTTCTTGATTTGTTGCGACTAATACCGTTTTGCTAAGGAATATGGTGTGTCAACACTTCGAATTGTGGACTCCACTACTAGCCATTGAGGATATTGTGATAATAATGACCTAGTTTTTATATTAAAAAAAAATTATGCTCAATCCAAGCACTTTAAAAAAAAGCACTTAAGGGTGTGTTTGGATTAGAAGAGAAAGAGGGAAGAGAGAGAAAGAGTGGAGAGAGAGAGAGAGAGAGAATGTGAGGGAAGAGAGAAAGAGGTGAGAAATAGAGTAGTAGATTAGGGGTGTTGTTTGGTTTAAGGGAAAGATAAGAAAAATAGGGAAGAGTCAAAATGTAACACGTACCCTAAAATCAAAGAAATATCCAGCCAAAAATATGGATCTTAAACACACGAAATATAAACATCTAAAACGACTTGTCGTAAAAGGTTATGACAAAACCAAAACAACAATACCTCAAGTTACAACTTGATAAGGTTTCTTAAGAGTCAATAATCATATAATCTGTTACGGATTGGGCCTTTATCACTAAGGCCCAACACCAAATGCAGATCCATCCACCAACGGTGGAGATTAAAGACCTAGATCCAATGGTTCCCGTTGGATCTCAAAACCTATAAATAAACATTCAATGCAATGTCCAAGGTACACACTCTTTCATACTCTTTACCTCTAATCAGTTCCCTAGCTGACTTGAGCGTTGGAGTGTCCCTACAGGTACCACCTGCCCCAGATCGGAAGCCGAGCTCGGTTGATCAAGACCAACTATCTCGGATCGGACCTTGTGTCTAAGATCGGATACAGGTCCAGAGATACGGTACAGAACATTGGCGACCACAGTGGGAGCATCTTGTACTCTAGTTCCTCTCCCATCTCTCCTTGATTGACAATGACTCCGACCTTACGTCGTAGGACTATCCCGAATGTTGCTGAAGGACCGGTTCTGCAGCGGGTGACTCCGGAAGGAGTGGCAGTCACCTTACCCCTTAGCCCGGCGCATGCTCAAAGCTCGGCTACGGCTATGGTTCCTGGGAGCTCAGCCCGAAACCGACTTCCATCTCCCCCTCCGACCGTCCAGGTACCGGTCGATGCTGTTCAACAACTCGTCCTGTTCCTAAATCGGCAAGTCGAGGCCGATCGGAAGGAAAGCCAACGCTGCACTCAGTTAGAAGCTCAGATCGCTGAGATCCGGGCTCGTAACATCCCGGATCGAAGTTCCTCTCGATGCAACTCTTCAAGTGGAATGACTCATGGCCGCGGCCGCCGCCGATCTCCGGTTTGGAGGAGATATCATCACCGCACTCCACCTCGTTGTAGAGGAGCGCGGGGATCAGAGACTCCCCCAAGTCGGACCCCTGATGATTCATATGGTCTTGAGGGTTCCTCTCGGCCTAGCTCGTTTCTGTTTTCCTCTTCTCCGAGGCGACGTACCAGAAGTTGGAAAAGGTCTCCGAGGGAGGAACGTCAGCGCCCTAGCTCGCGGGGATCCCCCGACAAGTAAGACTACCGACGGTCTCCACCCCTTGAGAGGTCGGCAAAGCGTAAAGGACCTTTCACAGCTAAGATCGACTACTTCCCGGTGCCAAAGCACCTCGAGAAGCCGCCTGAGGGTTTGAAAATGCATGATGGGACTGGTGATCCGGATCGCTACCTCGACTACTTTGACACAGTTATGCAATACCGTAACGTTCCAGAGGAGATAAAGTGGTGAACCTTTCCCCTCACTCTAGAGAAGGCGGCTCTAGACTGGTTCAGGGCTCTTAGGTCAAATACGATCTCCTCTTGGGATCAGTTAGCCAAGCTCTTTTCTGCACACTTCGCCCACTCGAAGATGAAGCCTAAATCTCGGAAGGTATTGCAGGCAATTCAGCAAGGAGAAAATGAGTTCCTTCAGGACTACATAGAGAGATTCAATAGAGAAGCTGCTCAAGTCTAGAACCTCAACAACTCCTTCCGTCTTTACTTCATGGAGGCTGATCTTCGTGAAGGAAGTCTATTTCAGATTGACGTCGGGGTCAACCAAGTTGAGTCGCTTGCCGAGTTCCTCCAGCGATCTCAAAAGTATATCGATCATGAAGAAGGGATTAACACAGGAAGGTCACGTTTCACCTAGGTCTCGGAATGAGCCTACGGGCTTGATGTAATCCGACTTTGTAAATGTTCAACCATCTAATAATATGGATTGGCTACGATTTTCCTCACACTGATTGCTTAGTAAAAGTGAGTTCTGAGGTTGAAGGGAAGGATTTGGGATCGGTCGAACGATCGCCTTAAAGTTTCACGCTAAGACCGGAACCCGAGACACCGAGTTCAACATCGCTAGAGGATCGAAACTCCACCTAGGATCGGAACTCCAGATGATTCCTACTTATTCGAGGGTTCCCCTCGGTCCTGCTCGTCTCTGGATTCCTCTTCTCCAAGGCGACGTTCCAGAAGCCGGGAAAAATCCCCGAGGCAGAAACGTCGGCGCCTTCGCTCACGGAGACCCTCCGACATTAAACTGACACCTCGAGTCCCTCAGGTGGCCGCGTTTTAACATGGCCGAGGTTGCCATTACCTTGAAGGGTTAGTTCGATCTGGGCCGAGTCCTGGTAAACTGCCCTGAAGGCGACTTTAAACCGACACCTCGAGTCACTCAGGTATGACTTAATTTATTACTTAAATCTCAAGAATATTGTCTTTTAAATAACCAAATATGTATGAAAACGCAAAACAAAGGAAATGATTGCTTTGATAAACAACTTGGTGCTTTTTAGACGTTTTGTGGTATTCTCATACGTTTGTTCAGTGCCACAGCATTTAATGCCACAACATTAAAGCAAAACAGAATGTTGCAACATCAGGTAAAGAGTAATGCCAGAGCATTAAGAGAAATTAGAATGCCACAGCACTGGAGCAAAAGCAAGGATGCCGCAGCATTACCATGCTGACGTGATTATGAGCTCAAAAGTCATAAAGTTAAGCAAGTGGCCCAAGTTGCTCATCTCAAGCACCACTTTATGAACAACATAGCTTGCAACTTGCACCTTTTTCAGAAACACTTGCCCATGCTTATATGCCCACTTTCTAGAGTTAAAAGATCAAATCAACTTTATAAAAACAAGTGATGCAAGTGGGAAATTACTACTTCACCCTTAAGTACTTCACCATGAAGAAACATCTCTCAAGGACCCTATAACTTGCACTTTTTAGGGACACTTGTCCACACGCCATAGGACCCCTTTGGTGGTAGTTTTACAATCAAATCAAGTCAAATTGAAGCAAGTGGAAACAAGTTCAAAGAACCTACTTTTTCAAGTTCAATAGACTTCCGTTTTGAAGACTATAAAATACTCCTCACCTCCTCATTCACAAGAAGACTGGAGAAGACACAAAAATATCACGTAAAATCATCTTTGGAGCTGGTCTCAAAGGAGAGGGAAGGAATTGACAACTTATTCCTTCGTCCTCAAGTAACTACAAGGAAGGCAATGCTGCAGCATTACTGACCTGGCTGATGCAGGGGCAATCATTTGTGTACACTCTACTCTATTTATTGTCTTTTGTATTTGTTAGTTATATGAACATGCTTATAATTTCAGTAATGTCAAGCATGGGCTAATTCCATTTGTAGTTGGGATGTTATACGTACACTTAGTAATGATCTTTTGACTAAGCTTTGTGTTATATATTGATGTTGGCATTTTAGTTCTTGCATGCCTAATTCTTTCACATTCATTCTTTAGAATTGATCAGCTAAAAGTAAATGCAAATTATAAATTTAGACATGGTTTATAATTGGAACTCAAGAACTAATTTGGGTAAGTGTTTTTAACAAAGGAAACTTTGTAATTCCATGCTCAACCTAGACATAGGCAGCATAGTCCATAGGGTGATATTGTGGGTGCTTCATATACAGGAGTGAACCTATTTAAGGGCACAAACATGTTGTCCCCTGTAATGAAACTCTGACGATAGTGACCGAAAGACACACATCCAATGCTCCAGCATCGTATGTAACACAATGCTGTTAAAAAGTGACTTACTAGTGGAAAGCATTCCAACTAGTCTTTCATCATATATTTTCCAACACAACCTCAAATTGCTTGTTTATTTTCTATCTTTTACATTCTTGCATTCCTCCTTAATTGTATTATTTTGTTACTCTCACTAAAGCTATCAATTTAAGTTTGAAATTAATCCAATCTCTGTGGGTACGATCTCAACCTACTACTTTATTACTTGTTACGATTGTGTATACTTGCACATACATTTGTGTATATATATCAAGCACAACAGACACCAAAAAACATGTAAAGAAAAGTGAAACTGCTAGAAGCACGCTGACGTCTATATAGCTCCCCCCGCAGAATTAACATCATCTGGGCATACTTTGATCTATGTTTTGTATATCATTAAAATAAACGCATTTGTCAACTCAACAATACTAGTATTGGATTGGAGGTAGAGATCTTATTGGGATTGAATGGGTAGGATTGAAAGCTCGTTGCTTGCTACTGAGTTTTGTATGTACACCTATTACTTACTCTTCAGTTTACTAGCAATTTAAATATTTTCGGCATATATCATTATTTTGTATATCAATATCATTATTTCATCTCAAGCAATTAAATTATTTATGTGCCCTTGATAATAAACTCAAAACCTTATTTCAGAAGATGTTGCATGAGCTAGCTTTAAGGTTTCCATTTTGTGCCATAACATTAACAATAATATTTTTGGGGTGGGTTGTTGTTGTCCATCCATAACAGATATTGATAATGATGATGAGAGTGACTTTGGTTTTGCATCAATGAGATTCCTGTCACCAATGCAGACTTGTGTTGCCAACCTAGCCTCCATGATACATCACGACATCACCATCCCAATTTACTTTTTTTTTTACTTCAATTTACTTCACTCGTCACTTGTATTGAAGTAAACAAATTAAAATACTTCACTCATCACTAGTATTGGTGATGCGTTTATTTTACTTTTTTTTTACTTCACTCATCACTACATTGTTTGGTTCAACAATACTCATCACTCCGTACTTGCAAGTAAATACTAGTAATATTAATTTTGAAGTGCATTTGTCCTCCCATTTCACTCTCACAATTAATACCAATGGAAACAAACCTGCATTGAGACCCCTTGAGAGCAAATGTATGCAAAATGAAAAAACAATAGTCCAACTTAATTAAAAAGTGTGGCATTTAAGGAAATAATGTCACACTTGTGGCATTTTAGTATTTTTATTTTGTGGTTATTAAAAAAAACTCTCTAGAAAATCTACCATTTTCCAACCATTAAAAAAATACAGTAACACACTGTTGTAATTTTGACACATTTATTGATTTTACTCTGCAGGTTGCGAAATCAATTTTCAGGGGTGCAGGAAACAAAGGCCCAGCCCACTTGTTCAGCCCATAGTGGCCAAAAATGGATAGCAGCCCAGCTTGGCTTGCCAAAACGGTTCCTGCGGAACCCAGCGGGTCACGCACTGTTGCAATGCGCGGGTTAAACGACCCGCTCCACTTACCCGGTGTATAAAAGGCAGATCTGAAACCCTAGCCTCAGTTTTTCAAGATTCCGGTTACTGTTCTTGATCCTCCCTCTCTCTGAAACCTCTTCTTTTCTTCGCGAGACAACCTGGGTTCTTGATGAAGCTGCTGCTTCTGAAACATTTACTATGCTTCGGTTCTTTCTGTGTTGGTACAATCTTTGATGGATCTTGACTCTACACACCAGGATCCTTGCACAGCGAAGGTAGAACACTTGATTTCTCTTCTGTTTTAGTTTCTGATTTCACTGTTTGCTACGAGCAGTAAACCCTAACTTCTGAATCTGTTACTTTACTGCGAGAGTCTTTCAAGATCTGACTGAACACGAATCTTCACCACCTGGGAAGATTGTAGAGATTCACAAACCCAGAAGGTATAATCGCACCTTCTTTACTTTCTATTTTGCTGTTTTCGGTTTATTTCATATAAACCCTAACCTTGTTGCTGGTTTTCTTGTTTATATGAATTGTGAATGGCTGTTTGATGATCACTGTGAGTTTCAACACTTTGAAACACGCCCAGAATATTACAAACAGGTATATGATTCTTTGCTGTCTTCCTTTTCTTTCTTTTTCAGTGTTTTCAGTCACAGAAAACAGATACTAACTACTGGCTTTTCTCTCTGTTTTGCAAGGCTATTTCAACCTCCTGTTGAAATAAAACTGTCTCACAAAACCTTAGAAGGAAGCAAGTTGCAGATCACTCAGAGAAAGAAAGACTTGAAGACTATTGAATGTAAAGAAAAATGCAAACTATTTTTTATTCACTGTAAATCTCTATTACAATTCTATTGTATGTACATAGGCTAATTTATAGCATTCTCTGGGATCAGTTAGCTGGTAGTTTTGAGTTGTTGTAACCAACTTTAGTTTGTTAAGATTGTTTAACAAACTAACCAAATTAGTTAGGGACAAATTCAGTTTTACATACAGCTGTAATATTAACTAAACAGGGACTGTTTAGCCAATAATTCCTAGCTGTTGGATTAACCTTAATCTAAGGCTAGAATTTAAAGCTGATCTAAGTTGTGGATTACCACAATCCAACACACACATGTACCCAAATCAAAATCTTGTAAAGCCAAGTGCGAAAATTACAAATTCTTGCCTCAGAAATTACCAACTAGGATCCAAATAAAATTGAATATTTCATGTGAGAGACACGGTCACGGCGTCACTGCATATCAAGCAGTCTAAAATATTGAGGAATAAACATTTCCAATACTACACACTATAAGTGTTCCCATTCCGAAGCTCTCTAGCTTCTAAGTCCAAGTGCCAGTTCAATATATGTGCAGCAATAAAAAATAACAAAAAGAATAATTATTCAACATTGCCAGTTCATTAGGTTATTATTGTATGTTGTGTTTTTTTTGTGATATTGGACAAGTGCTTATTTTAACGGTAGTTAGAGCCTTATAACTACTTATAACTACTGTTAAAATAAGCACTTGTCCAATATCACCAAAAAAAAGCACAGAACATACAATAATAACCTAATGAACTGACAATGTTGAATAATAACCTAACAGTAGGTCATTAGACTATAACTACTGTTAAAATAAGCACTTGTCCAATATCATAAAAAAAGCACAGAACATACAATAATAACCTAACTGATTCAACATTGATTGATACAGCCTCAAACTGAGTAGTGAACCTAATAAGTACCTAATCATCATTAGGATCAGTTCCCTTCGGGTAATATACCCTCTGCCTCATCATCTCCCTCTTTGGGAGGTGTCTCATAGATCTTTGTGTGGGTACTCGTCAAGGTAGTTGTAGGAAGGCTCAGATTCCTCGTTCTCAGGACCCTCTAGGAAACTCCCCCTCTTCATCATCCTCCTCATCTTCATCCTCCTCAGGAACCTCCACCTCAGGAACCTCGTCGTCTTCCTCTTGGTACTCATGATCTTCCTCGTGCTCATTCTCAGCCTCATACCCTGGTTCGTTGTTAGGAGGATTGTCGCATTGTCTCAAGAAAAGAAAGAGAGAGGCGTATGAATGAGTTTATGGAAGGAGAGTTGTGAGTGTGTGAAAAATGAGGTGAGGAGGGGTATATATGCAGAGAGTGATTACGTATACGTTGAGATGTGACTAAGGGTAGAGAAGCATGTCAAGTAGGTGTTCTTCTTTTATTGTTGAGATGTGACTAAGGGTAGAGAAGCATTGCATTGTTGGTTATGCATCGAAGGTGAAGAGTACCCACACGAAGATCTATTTAGAAAGACCTCCAACAGTTGTTGTAGGAAGACCTCCATTTATTAAGCGTTGTTGTTGGTAATACAGAGCAGATGTGGTTGGGATCGGGTTAGTTGGCGCATGACATTCTAGTGGAGGATTTCAAGGAGAAATTTGTGGGTGTAGTTAGTATGATGTAACAAATGCAACAAATATGAGATTACTACTCTGTAAATTTGATCAATAATGTCGTTCGGGTACTCTTTTTTCTCCTTGGGTCTTTTTCTCTTTGGGTTTTAGGCCCCCCTTTTCCAGTCATTTGTAACGACATGAGCGAAGTATTTCTTGTGCTCCCCTAGGCGATACAAATTCTTTGCTTATAAAAAAAGGGTAGAGAAGCATGTCAAGTAGGTGTTCTTCTTTTATTACTTTTCCTCGGTAGTAGTTTAACGTTAAATCACGTCATTCTCCTCTTTCCTTTTTTTTTAAAATTTGACTTTCCCATATAATAAAGAGAATGATAGTTAAGGAGGGTCTATTGGATTGAGATTTTAAAAAAGACTTTTTTCTGTTAGAACAATCTTGTGGTATTCAATCAGGACTTTTGGTTAATGGAAAAAAATCTCGTGGTATTCAATCAGAATTTTAAAAGACTTTTTAAAAGTCTCACCAAATCCAGTGATATTCGTTTGAGACTTTTTACAACTTAAAAAAAATCTGTTGGTATTCAAAAACTCACAGGTTTTAAAAGATTGTTTTACTAGATGGATTTTGTGGGACTTTTTAGTACAAATTACAAATCCCACACCCATCGAACAATCCCACCCAAAACCTTGGGATTTCTCAACTCTTTCATTTTCTACCGTAGACTTTTCCACGAGAATATGTTTTCCTCTCTATCTCTTCATTTTGTTCGACACTGTTCTTCGTCAACATGAATTGTTCCTCGCTTGTGGTGATAGTGTTGGCTTCGTGAAGCTATTGCTGGGAAAGGCAAACCATCAGAGAAGAAGTTCAAAAGGCTAGGAATCCACAAACCATCAGAGAAGAAGTTCAAAAGGCTGATTTTGTGTTTTATTATTTCTTTGATGTTGGGCAACGGAAAGTAGATTTGAAGAATTGATTCTCTCCCTTGGATTTAAATAATAGCTATACTAGTCCTCCTGAAGAATTGATTCTCTCCCTCAAAGCATGTGATAAATGATTTGCTATGGTGGTCTTGTGTTACTGCGGCTTGCATTTTACAAGCTGGAGAAGGAGAACGTTAGGTTAATAGAGAAGAAATGGTTTAGGTGTTGGGGATATTCTCCTTGAGAGGAGAGCAGAGAGAGAGAGCGAAAATAACAGAAAAATGGAAAACTGTAAAATGGAAAAACTTATTATTCAGTAACGGTTCGACACCTTATATATAGCTAGTGTCGATGGTGTCGAAAGCTCATATAGCTAGTCGAACTGAATGTGTCGAAAACTTATATAGCTAGTTACAATCTAAGCAATTGAATTACAAACATATTTCAATATTCCCTCTTAATTCACATTGCTAAGTGACATCATTCCAAGCATTGTCCTTAATTCTTCAAATCTTCCCTTTTGCAATGGCTTGGTCATTGCATCAGCTACTTGAAGTTCTGAGCAGCAGTATTGCAGGTTCAGCTTCTTCTTGTTGACTTGATCACGCAAGAAGTGATATCTAGTTTCTATATGTTTCGACCTTCCATGGGCAACAGGATTTTTGGCCAAATCTATTGCAGATTTGTTGTCTATCAGCAACTTCATTACTGAGTCCTTGTGTAGTCCAGTTTCAGTGAGCAACATGCTCAGCCATGATGCTTGGCAGGCTGCAAAGGAAGCAGCCACATACTCTGCCTCACAGGAGGACAGGGCTACTATGCTTTGTTTCTTGGAGCACCATGAGATGGGTGTTGTTCCATACATAAAGACATAGCCACTTGTGCTTTTCCTGTCACATTTATCTCCACTCCAATCCGAATCTGTGTAGCCAAACACTTCGACAGTAGCAAAAGATTCAGTCTTGCTAGGGAACAGAATACAATGATTGTGTGTTCCCTTTATGTTCCTAAGCACTCTTTTTGCAGCCATTAGATGAAAAGTTCTTGGCTTCTCCATGAATCTGCTGATCAATTCAACACTAAACATAATGTCAGGTCGTGTGTTGTAGAGGTAGCTAAGGGATCCAACAATCTGTTTGTAGAGGGTGGCATCTACTTCACTCTCTTCCTCATCCTTCGACAGCTTGTTGCTTGTGTCGATTGGAGTAGAAACTGGTTTGCAATCAGCCATCTTGAATCTGTCCAGGATGTCTGCTACATACTTATTCTGAGGCAGAAATGTACCTTTGCTTGTCTTCATAAATTCCATTCCTAAGAAGTATGATAGGTGTCCCAAATCACTCATTTCGAATGCAGACATCATCACCTTCTTGAAGGAGTCAACTTCAGTCTCATTGCTGCCAGTCACTAGTAGATCATCTACATACAAGCACAGCAGCAACTGAGTTTCAGTTTCGGTCCTTTTAACATACACACCATGTTCATTGGTGCATCTAGTGAATTTTTGAGCCAAGAGGAATCCATCAATTCTCTTGTTCCATGCCCTTGGGGCTTGCTTAAGTCCATACAGGGCCTTCTCAAGCTTGAACACCTTGTCTTCTTTCCCCTTTAACTCAAATCCAGGTGGTTGGCAAACATAGACTTCCTCCTCCAAAGGTCCATTAAGAAAGGCTGATTTTACATCAAGTTGATGTAAGGGCCAGCCTCTATGACTTGCCAAGGCCACTACTAGTCTTATGGTCTCAATTCTGACTACAGGGGCAAAGACTTCATTGAAATCCAAGCCAGGCTTCTGCAGGAAACATTTATCTACTAATCTGGCCTTATACTTGGCCACTTCTCCATTGGGTTTGACTTTAGTCTTGTAAATCCAAGCCAGGCTTTCTCTCTCAGACCTCGATTCCGCCGTGACGCCGCTGCTTGGACGCTATTTTCCTCACCATCGCACAGAACCATCACCATGGAGCTCTCCCTCCCTTAGTTCGAAATCCTTTCTTCTTCTTCTCCCCCTCTTCAATTATTTCTTTCCCCCTTTCTTCTTCATTTGTGTTTCTCTGATTCTCTTTTTCTATTTTTTTTGGTGTTTTGGTCACAACCCCTTTTGATGGTCGAGATGTATCTAAAGGCTGGTTTGTCGACAGAAATGAGGTGGTGACCATCAAGGTTATCAAATAGGAGAAAAATTCTCAAGCACAAAATGAGTGGTAAGGTAAATTGATTTTGCATTTGGTTTGTCAATTTATTTGTGTTTCTGTATTGAATGAATGAATATTGTAAATTGTGCTGATTTTTTCTGGAGTTTGGCGATACCAGATCACCAAAGCGACTTTGTACAGTGAAAGATCGACTTCTTCCCTTCAGTAACCTAAAGTCAAAACTAGCCCCGCCTCCTTTGCAGTCGGCATATGCTAGGTATAACTTAGATGACTCTCGAAGTAACTTTCTTTCGTATATTCGCATTATTTCAATTTCTTACCACTTAAATGTTGTTGTCTTGTGTTGTTTTTTGTATTGAATCTTTATTTCTTATTGTCCAACAAAGCCAAATCCAGGAGGTGGAAGGGAAATACGTGCAGAAACTGGGATAAGCATATTTTTCGGCAAGTTATTGACCTTGATAGTACTGTTATACCTTTGGTTGTAAAATATGACTTGCAAGCCATATGTTACATAGTTGTCTATAAGGATTCATTTGATAACTGTTTTTACTCTCAAATTTGGTGGACGCAAAGGAAACTATTCTTTGTGCAACTGGGGTATGAACATCCTATTTTTCAACGTGGCAAAACATCTATATGTTAATTTGAAGCTTCAACTTTGTGACCCTAATGTATTTTCATGAACTACTGAATGTGTTTGTCATTTATGTTTAGAAATTGAGCTGCCTATTGGAATTGATTGCTACATAGCTTCCATTTGAGTTACTTTATGATGGACCAACTGTTCTGTTTTATGTGTTTATTTATGATTTAATTATTTTGTTGCTTCACTTAGTCATCTCCTCATAGTTTAATGTTGATTGTTTCTTTTTTTGCAGTTCTTTACAACACAACCTTATGCATTTGAACCCTCTCTTCTAGCCTTCCAAAATATCCTCCGAAGTCCTAGCAAAGAGATGGATACAAAGCTATGGGATGAAGAATCTAGAAGGTGAACAAACAGCTTATATTACTTTTGAAGTCTAACACTGAATTCATTAAGATTATCTCAGTTCTAGTTTATTTGACAAGTGCATTTCTTTCATGTAATATCAATTAGGCTATCAATTGCTATATCACTTCACATATAGTTACCTATAAATATCTTATTGCAAATGGTCTTCCGCCATAGATTTGATTCGCCAAGCATTACTAATGCAATGTGCAATTGAACCCTTTTTTCTTCCTTTTAAATTTATAAGATCAGAGAGTAGGTGCATGTTGATATAGCGGTAAAAAGGGGGGGGGGGCATTATCTTTGTATGGCTTTTGTTTTGTTTGATTTCATTTTTTGCGTTTGTATTTATTATTCTTTGTGCTTTGGTGAGTGATTTGTGTCCTGTTTTTGAACTTATGTTTTAGTCTTCTCTAATGTGGGTTTTACGAAACTATCTTAAATTTAGTTGATTCAATCCTTTCTTTTTAATATGTTTTTTTTCTTTTTATTTCTAGCTGATGGATTACTGTCCTTTAATTGAGATTGGCCCATATGTCAAGTATCTCGACATTAGATTAAAGTCATTTATTTTAAGCTTCGACCGCAATTTAGAAACTATCTTCATTTGGTATTCTCATAGCCTAATTTTGTCCGGCTAATTAAAAGAAAATCCAAAAAAAGGTTTTTCGCGTATATTTGATTCCTAATCCCTCGAATAGGTCATTTTGCGCTAATTTACTAATTTTGCGTTGTTATTACTTTTTTTAGTGGTTAAACAAAAATTAAAAATATGCTAACACAAAAAATTACATAGTAGATTTAATTTATTTTTCTTGTTACAATATCTTTAATTAAAAAAACGAAAATAAAAAATAAAATAGATAAGAAATAATACAAATTACAAAAGAAAATAAAAAAGGGGAGGTGCAATAAAAAATTATTATTACAAAAAAGAAGAATGTCCATGTACATGACTTGGCCCAAGAATGCCAAAGTTACAAAAATACAAAAATAAACCAAGTACCCAAAACTGCAGCTACTTTGCAAAGGTGATTTCTCTCTCTTCGGACATCATTTCGACGATCCGAACGGTGAAAGTGAAGATATATGTCTCACGAACCTTCTGGCAAAAAACGAAAACGATCCAACGGTTAACGAATCCAGAATTGCATTTGTACGGTGGCTGGTTTGAGAAAACAGGAGTTGTTTTTTCAACTTTTGCGAAGGCAATTTCTCTCTCCTCAGACCTCATTTCGACGATCCGAACGGTAGTTTTTATCTACTTTCCAAATGCAATTTCTCTCTTCTCAGACTTTTTTCAATGATCCGAACGGTGAAAGTGAAGATATATGTCTCATGAACCTTGTGTCAAAAAACAAAGATGATCCAACGGTTAAAAAATCCGAAATCACACTTTTACGGAGGCTGGTTTGAGAAAAACGAAAATTGCTTTTCTATGTTGTTTTAGTCCCACATTGCTTGGGAGAAACAAGAACTACCTAGCCTTTGGCTATAAAAGAGATGGAGATGCAAAGGCTATGGACATGGGTGATTGATGGGGTAAGTGATCTTTTGGGCTAGCATTTACAGTCCATTAGATTAAAAGCCTGTATTTAATTCTTTTGGGCTAGCTTTTGCAGTCCATTAGATTAAAAGCCCGTCTTTAGTTATTTTTGGGATGGCCGTTGAGGTCCTTTACCTGACGATTTTCGGGTGAAAATGGACCAGATAGGAGTCCGGTTCGCGGTTTATATGGTCAGATTGCTCGGTCCGTTTCGGCGTTGATTGTAACACCCCTTTTCTACCCGGTAATTATTTAATAAAATCAGAGTTTCAAAAATTTATTTCATATTTCGAAAAGAGATGTCACACAATCATCGTTAAATAAAACGTCTCATACGATATAATTAACTTTGTCAAAAATACATCACCACGCAGCGGAATTAGAAATGAGATTCAAAACAGTAAAAACACAACGTCCTGAATGGACTCCAAACAAATAAAATATAACAACCAAAGTTTAGCGTTTATCCCCCCCCCTTGAGTGTTACACATCAAAGCAAAGGACACCGACGACACCGACTCAGAATAGCGAAGGTACCTAAGCCTTCACTCGCAATCACCTGCACGTTACCGCATAGGGGTAACATTCAAACAGAAGGGGTGAGATATCTTCAATATAATAGCGTAAAATGATAAGGAATATGCTAGAATATGACAACTATATCTACCACTCCAATACACACATCTAATCATAAACACACGTCAAGTAGTAAACACCACGACCGTCACCAAATGTCATGACAATGCATGAATGCAACCCACACCAACGGGCATATGCATGTGGTACCAAATCACCAAAAAATTTGCCTGTAAATAGAGGCATCACTGTTGCGCCCGAAAAGGTCCCCGAGGGAGAACCTTCCTCGTTCACAACTTTTCTAAGACAATGAAGCCGCCACCAATATTTATTAAGGAAAATATTAGGAAAACCTTTTTGGAAAGCGATTGGTCTTACGAAACTAGAGAACAGGGTTCGGGGGTCGGTTACGCGTAGGGAAGGTGTTAGCACCCCACACGTCCTCTCTACTGAGAGGGAACCTTTAATCAAGTGTGGTTTTAGCGTGTTGACTTGAAAATACTTAATTTTGCCTCTTTACTTCTTATTGAAAAATTCTTAATGAAAATCTATATTTATTATGAAAAAAAAAGGGGGGAAGAATGATTTTTTTAGAAAAAACGCTTGACGGGACAAGGCCCGCTCCTACGTATCTCCCGGTGCGATGGAGAACTCAAAGCTACGTAGTTCTTCTTTGTCCTGAAAAAGGTTTTTGTCTTTTATCTTTTTAGTGAGTTTTCGAAATAGGGCAAGCATTTAGTGAATGATTAAACTAACCAAGGTTATGGGTAATCACCGCTAAGTACTCTTGAAAATGAGAGTCACTACCGCCGGTCAGACGAACAAAGGTTCTGATTGACTGTTAGTAGCAACCCGTTTTTTATTTGTTCTTTTGAAAGGGGTTTTCGAAAGAGATTGATTGGCACGAATGATCAAACTAACAAAGGTTATGAGTGATCATCGCTTGTTGTTCTTTTGGGAAAAAGACATCGCCACCAATGGCTAGACGAACAAAGGTTCTGATTAGCCACTAGCGACGATGGGTTGAAAATGTTTTTAGAAAGGAAAAGGTTTTCGTTCTGAAAATGATCTTGGTTTGCAAAAGTGATTCTTTTTTGTTATGAAAATAACTCTTTTCTTTTTGTTATGCAAATGCTAAACTTTTTATGATTGCGCTTGACGAGAATGTGACTCGCTCCTACGTATCCCAAATGGGAATCAAAGCGACGTAGTTCTAACGAGCCTTGAAAGTGAAAGTCTTTTTGCTTTGGTTTTGATACACTATTTCAATCTTTTGTCATAGAATGGATGGGATGCAGTGCTTTTGAAAGAAATGCAAATGAACTATTGATTTGAAAAACTGAGTGCCTTGGAACACCTTGAGTTTGCAACCAAGTAAGGATAAACTTTTTCAAAAAGGATGATTGTTTCGCAAGAACGTTTCGCTTCTCATCACAACTCTTATTTTATGCAATGAATGAATGAACAAATTATGATATGCAAGTATGATGCAAATGCGTGGAGAATGACCACTCGAAGAGTGTGGCTTATTCTAAATAATGCAAGACAAAATATGGAATGCCAATGCGAATGATGCAAGAATGATGCCCCCTTTTCAAAATGATTTTTGATTTTGATTTTTTTTTATTTTTTAGAGGTGAGACAAGGTACGAAATACCAATGCCCCCTTTTTCTTTTGAATGATGAAAGATGCAGGAATGATGCTTCTTTTTTTTTTCTAAATGATGATTTTTTTTATGGCAAGGCAAAGTATGAAATGCCAACGCCCCTTCCTTTTTCGAAAGATGCATGTATGGAGGAATGATGTATTTGAACCAAAGTGATGAGGTTAATGAAATGGTGCATGAATGCTACATTTTGAATAAATTTGATGATGATTTTTATTCATGATTATGAATGAGATGCTTTCTTGTTTTCATTTTTTTTTGTGCAATGAAATGCATGATACTCACAATGATTTTTTTGTTTTTTAGTTTTGGAACATGATTTTGAAAATTATTTGGAGATGCGAATGATCTAAAAAAGGTTTTAGAAAGGATGTGTTTGACGGGGTATGACCCGCTCCTACGTATCCCCATTGTAATGAGGAATCAAAGCTTGCGTAGTTCTACTTGGTCTTTTTTGAAATAATGCTTATGCATGAATGTCTCATCTTGGAGAACTTGACGAGGATTTTTTTTTGCATGATTATAAATGAAATGCTTATGCTATGCAGATGATAATTGTTTTTTGTTTTATCTTTATGTAATGAAAGGGAATGCAAGATGAATGGTTTTTTTTTTCAAAATTGGAATTTTATGCAATGCAAATGATGCGATAATGTAGTGATGCAATGATGCAATGATACCTTTTTTGTGTTTTTGCAGAAAGAGGATATTTACAGGTGGTGATTTGAAAATTTCCACACTATATGCCACCTCATATAGGCGAAAAGGAAAAGCATATCTTTTTTTGATTTTCAAAAATTTTGAAGGAAAAATTGATTGAACTGAATGCAACGATGCAACACACAATTTGGAAAGCCCTTGTGACCTAAAAGGGGGTAGAACCTATGATCTAAGGCATTTTAGGGATAATCTTCTCATGTAGCTCTATTCACACCCTCACAAAGGTTATCAGAGCCACAGTCCCTCTCATGAAAATCCCTGTAAATGCAGCAAACTGCTAGATACGAAGCATCATGAAAGAGCACAACTCTGATTGAAACTTTCGCGAGTAGCCAAACGGACAAAGGTCCTGATGGGCTCCCACTACTCGAATCCACTCATCCTAAGGTATCCTAACAGGCCTGGGTTATGGTCTATTTCTCTAATCATATAATCTCAAGGTACAAGTGTGTGTGTGCGAAGGGCATTTCCTTAAAAACTACCCCACCTGCAAATGAAAATTCAGAACAGTCCAGACAACAGAAAGCCATAACATGTCGTCTACCCTAGGGTTCAATACCAATCAAATACAACTAATCTAGGGTGCCAACAACAATGCACTACTTACCTCAAGAAAGGGAGCTGAGAAGAAGGGGACATGACAAGAGAGGGGAAATATGCATGAGGGAACTAAGCATTTAAGCAAAGAAGTAACTATCTATTATTTTAAACAAAAGCAAACATAGAAGAAGAATGCATATGGATGCAACATGCTTATGAAAAAGAAGAAGAATAGAGGCAAAGCAAGATGTTCAAATCAATCACACAAACCACACACTTAATTAATTAGGCTTGACCCACTTTTGAAAAAAATGCTTTTTAGTCCCCAGTGGAGTCGCCAGCTGTTGCGCCCGAAAAGGTCCCCGAGGGAGAACCTTCCTCGTTCACAACTTTTCTAAGACAATGAAGCCGCCACCAATATTTATTAAGGAAAATATTAGGAAAACCTTTTTGGAAAGCGATTGGTCTTACGAAACTAGAGAACAGGGTTCGGGGGTCGGTTACGCGCAGGGAAGGTGTTAGCACCCCACACGTCCTCTCTACTGAGAGGGAACCTTTAATCAAGTGTGGTTTTAGCGTGTTGACTTGAAAATACTTAATTTTGCCTCTTTACTTCTTATTGAAAAATTCTTAATGAAAATCTATATTTATTATGAAAAAAAAAGGGGGGAAGAATGATTTTTTTAGAAAAAACGCTTGACGGGACAAGGCCCGCTCCTACGTATCTCCCGGTGCGATGGAGAACTCAAGGCTACGTAGTTCTTCTTTGTCCTGAAAAAGGTTTTTGTCTTTTATCTTTTTAGTGAGTTTTCGAAATAGGGCAAGCATTTAGTGAATGATTAAACTAACCAAGGTTATGGGTAATCACCGCTAAGTACTCTTGAAAATGAGAGTCACTACCGCCGGTCAGACGAACAAAGGTTCTGATTGACTGTTAGTAGCAACCCGTTTTTTATTTGTTCTTTTGAAAGGGGTTTTCGAAAGAGATTGATTGGCACGAATGATCAAACTAACAAAGGTTATGAGTGATCATCGCTTGTTGTTCTTTTGGGAAAAAGACATCACCACCAATGGCTAGACGAACAAAGGTTCTGATTAGCCACTAGCGACGATGGGTTGAAAATGTTTTTAGAAAGGAAAAGGTTTTCGTTCTGAAAATGATCTTGGTTTGCAAAAGTGATTCTTTTTTTTTATGAAAATAACTCTTTTCTTTTTGTTATGCAAATGCTAAACTTTTTATGATTGCGCTTGACGAGAATGTGACTCGCTCCTACGTATCCCAAATGGGAATCAAAGCGACGTAGTTCTAACGAGCCTTGAAAGTGAAAGTCTTTTTGCTTTGGTTTTGAAAAGTGAGGGGCGCTCATGATGATCAAACTAACAAAGGTTATGGGTGATCATCACTAACACTTGCTATGACTTTTGATGCTTAGGAAAATATCTTTTGAAATTGAAAGCATTCATGATAATCAAACTAACAAAGGTTATGGGTGATTATCACTAGTAGCTTATGCATATGAAAACATCCCTTTTTTGAAATTTAGGTTCTTAGGACAACCAAACTAACAAAGGTTATGGGTGATTGTCACTAGTCACCATTTTCATGCTAGGCCATTTAGAAAAGAAAGCAATGAATGCAAATCGAATCCTGAGGCAAACAACAATCTCATTTGAATTCTTGAGCAAATATTAGCCTAGACTACACATGTTAGACCACAACACATAAATAGGCAAAGAAGGAACTTGAATTGGGCATTAAGCAAAAATACAAGAGTGGGCAAGATTGAACCTAAATGCACATCTAGTGGAAGATGCTAGGCGAGAACCATACTCAAATATTTCTACAAAACGCAAGGGAATCTAAATGCACATCTAGTGGAAGATGCAATGTGAGGAATGGGCCTATCTAAGTATTAATGATTCCACATGGGAGTAGACAAGGAAGTGGTAGGCACAAATGAATTCAAAAGAGTAGCCTCAAGCATGATCATTGGCAAACCCTAAACAAGCAAGTCATCTTAACAATCAAAACACCAAAGCATGTTGAATCACTTTGGTCAATCCTCAACACTTAAATTAGTGTGCGCAAGTGCACAAATGTGAATCTTCTTGCCAATCATCAACTTAAACAACATATAAACTAAAAGGGTTGAATCATATAGAACCATCCTCATCACTTTAGGCAAGGTGCACTAGGCACAAGTGAGAATCATATTGCCTATCATCAACTTGAGACAATAAGCAAACATATAAAAACTCTATTTATTCTTCATGACTTGCAAAACCAATACATAGTCAAACCATAAATTTATTCATCAAACTCCCAAAATCAAGCAAGCAAAAGATACTAACAAGATTTAGGAACAATTAATCACATAATTTAAACACTAAAACCTCAAATCAACATTTATTCTCAAACTCTTTACTTTGTGCGAAATCTATGTGAGAAAAGAAATTTGCAAACCTAAACAAAGTATCTAAGCATGAAAACACTAAAATCAAATATCTACAACATGGTTAAGCCTCATCAAGCAAAGAGAAACAACAAAATCAAATTAAAGCTAACTTTAATAGGATATGCGAACCAAACAACACATGAAACAACAATTTTATTTCACAACAAATGCAAAAAATCAACACAAAACAACATGACTCAATTTATTCAAGAGTGAGAGGCACCTTAAACACCCAAGCCTCCCTAAGTGCTTGTCAATAGTGTTTAAGGCTCCTCTCACCAACAACAACAAGCTACCTTTTAAACAAAATGATGATGATATGTGAAATGCAAAGTGAAGAGGAAAATGAGTTTTAATGCAAAAAGGTTGAAGATGATGTAAGGGTTTGAAAGTTTTTACCTCAAATCCAAGCTAGAAAATGCCATAAGATGAAGAAAATAGAAACCAAATCAACAAGAACCTCCAAGGAACTTCAACTCCAACCCCAAAAAAAAAGCTTGATGAAAACCTTCCTTGATGATGATGTTTGATCTTGAATGGAAAATGGAGAAGATATATGAAAGAGGGATGAGAATGAAGTGAGATGGTGGTGTTTGGGTGAAGAGGAAATCAAAAATGGATGAAGGAAGGGGGTGGGGAGGCCATGGTTTTGGGAGAGAAAAGGGGAGGTTTTTGGTGTGCTAGGGTTTTTTGGTGTAGGAGAAATGGGAAGGTTCCTTTGAGATGAAAGAAAAACAAGAGGAAGTGAGGAAGGGGAGAGGGGCTACGAATTTCTTGGTCCTTTTGGGAGGAGAGGAGTGAGTTATCCTTATTCAAATCCTTGGGAGGCCAAAGATCTAATGGGTTTAAGGTTGTGAGAGGGAAATAAAGAAATTAGTGTCCATTTAGTGGTGTAGAGAGAAAGAAGGTAAAAATATGTTGTGTATTGAATGTTATTGGATTCAAAGGTGTGCTTGTCATGACGAAAGGCTTTTTTGTGATGTGCACTTGATGGGGGCTGAAGTGAGGGGAGGCGTGGAGCATGAGGATGGAGTTGTGGATACCTTGTGTTGCAGGTAACCTGATATTGCAGGATGTGTTTTGATGATGAAAAAGACAAAGGTTAGATTGACGGTCAAAGTCAATAAAAGTGACTAAACGTCAGAGTCACAATCCAAGACAAGCAAGCCAAGAACTGAAGATTCAAGTTTAAGGGTAGTCCTTAAATATAAGGGTAGTCCTTAGGGTTTGGGTGTGTCTTAGGAAAAAGTGTAAGCTCTTTCAAAAGGTCAGCTCGCATATCAAAGTCTCACACACTCACAAAGTTTTTTAAAGTTGCATGCATATTTACGTAAACATTTCTATCACCTTTAAAATAACAAAATCGATTTCCTCATGCATAAACAAATATCAAAATCGATTTTCAGGTAAATTAGAAAAGGTAGAAATCGATTCTCAGGTCATGTTTTTCAATACACAAATCGATTTCTGAGCCAAATAATTTTTAAGGGAAGAATCGATTCCCAATCTTTTGCAAACAACTGAGAATCGATTCCCACTTGTCTCAGGCAAGCTGAAAATCGATTCCTACATATTTTCACTAAGTATAGAATCGATTCCTAGCTTTCCATGGCACTCAAGAATCGATTTCCCATATTTTCCAAACAAAGATAAATCGATTCCTCACCTAAATAAATCGATTCCAAGATCAAATACATTTTAACAAAGAATCGATTCCTACATTATTTTTAACGTAAAAATGAAATCCTCATAGCCTATAAATAGGCAGTGCTTCACGATTCATTTTACACAACACACAACTCAACCCACTTGCATGAAACAGAAAACTCTTGAGAAAACTCTTCACGCTTATACTTTTGCTCGTCACGCACCGTTGGTCTGTCTGAGCTGATCTGTTGCTAAGAGTTAGTTGGGGTTGTATTCTTCAATTTGTAATATCTGCCTACACTAGAGGTATTTCTGCATTTACAATTGTTTATTATTTAATTGTTGTGTTTTGTTCTAGGGAGTGGGGTATCTCTCTAGGGTAGCTGCATGTACTAGGAAGTGGGGTATCTTTCTAGGGCAGTTGATTATAACAGGGGTGGGGTATCTCTTGTTATTGTTATATTAGATCTGAGGGCTATCTATAGGTGGGGTATCCTAGGAGGAGAGTGCCTGAGTCTGTAAAGGTTTTCCAAGGCACCTGTAAGCCTTGTTGTTTTGGTTAGTGGAAAATCTCACAAGGGTGTGAGGACTGGACGTAGGTCACTAGGAGGTGACCGAACCAGGATAAATCTCTGCGTGCTTTACTGCTTTCCTGCTTTACTATTATACCGCTTTACTGCTTTACATTCTAATTCCTTCGCTTCCACTTAACCTGCGCGAAAATTGATCTAAGTCATTGAAAAGGGGAAAAACGTTTTTTGAAAGATCTGAAAAGTTTTTAAATCTCAATTCACCCCCCCCCTCTTGAGACTGAAGCCACTTGGTAACAGGAGTGAGGGAGGTGAAGAAATTAGTGTGTATTTAGTGGTGTAGAGAGAAGGAAGGTAAAAATATGTTGTGTATTGAATGTTATTGGACTCAAAGGTGTGCTTGTCATGATGAAAGACTTTTTTTGTGATGTGCACTTGATGGGGGCTGAAGTGAGGGGAGGCGTGGAGCATGAGGATGGAGTGAGGGAGGTTGCTTGCTTGTAGAATTAGTGCTTACTTTGGCCAAAAATGGATAAAAGCAAAAAGCACCTAAAAGGAATTAGCCCTAATTCTAAAAATACAATAAGCATCCAATACTATTTTGTTATTCATTTTTTTATTTTGATTTCAGATTTCTATTTTTAATTATACATATTTTTGAGCCTTTTTGAAAGTGAGAGAAAAAAAACCGTTATAATTGACCAAAATACCCTTTTTGGCTCTAAAACCCTAATTTGCCCGAAAAATGCGTTCCAACCCTAAAAATGATTTCAAGAACCTTGGAATGCCTTCTAGGATCCGAAATGCAGTGCATAAGGCTCTTCGCTCTTCAATTTATTTATTTTTTGTGGAAAATTAGGGTTTTGACCTAAGCCGGACAAAATTTGGGTATGACAGTCACCAAAATTGAGAGCTTTCACACCCGGCTCACCAATTCACTAAAAATTGAGCTTTCACACCAGGATCACTAGTTTTAGAAAATTTTGAGCTTTCACACCTAGCTCCAAGACCAAAGGCCTTCACCAAAATAAATGCATATGCTGTATGCGACACCATGAATGCACACAGACAACCACCAAATTAGTCACAATGTGACACACCAACAACAATCACCAAATTAGTCACAATGTGACACACCAACAACAATCACAAAATATCACCAAAGTGGGGCTTTCACACCTGGCCCAACGACACCGAGACACCAACTACCCGACACAACAGAACACCAAGACTTGGAACCTTCACACCTAGTTCCAACAACACCAAGGTTTGAGCCTTCACACCTAGCTCAAAAAGCACCAAGACACCAATATGACAACAAGTTCCAAAAATATTGTGACATCGACAATTTTCCAAAATATTGGGACAACGACAATTTTTCCAAAACATTTGGGACCACGACAATTTTTCCAAAGTATTTGAGACATGACAACTTTCTTTTTTTTTTAAAACATCACCATTTAACGACTACACCAACGGTTAACAATTTTTCCAGAAAAATGAACTTCTTTGCCTCAAATTAGAATATTCAGTTAGGCCTCTGACTAAGCTTTCTAAAACATTTTGAAACGTCTAAATCGGACTCCCGAGTCAAAAGATATGTCAAAAACAAAACCAGGGAAAAATTGAGAAACATCCTGAAAATGGCGCCCAGTCCTAGCAGGGAACATACTGGAACTTGGCCAACAACAGGAACTGGCGCCCTTGGCGCCCAGGCAACACAAAAACGCAACATGGCAGGATATGGCGCCCAGGGGGGCGCCCAGCAGGCAACACATCAGGATTTGGCGCCCTTGGCGCCCCTGTGCCAAGACACAGCGCGCAACACACCCAGACACAGGCGCCCATGGCGCCCCTGCGCCAACAGCGCGCAACACAACACACACTGGAACACGGCGCCCACACCCAGGGCGCCAAAAACAGCAACACGAAACGCAACACAACCAGGGACGTACACCAAACACGGCGCCCATGCACTGGGCGCCAGAAACAGCAACATGGCACCAAGCAACATTGGCACACGGCGCCCACACCCAAGGCGTCAAAAACAGCAACACACCCACCCAGAAATGGCGCCCAGCACCAGGGCCCCAAAAACAGCATCACACCAAATTCACCAAAACACCACACATGCATATCATATCACCAATTTAGCTCATCAATTCTCAACCACAAATGTTAATTATCATGGATTGTCACTCATCACACCAAACAACAATTTATCGAACACCTAGCATGCAATTTGTTATAACAACAACGAATCACCAACAAGCAAGTATTTTCAATCAACCTAGTTATGATTCAACTACCATCAAACTACACATCAAAATCAAACCCTAGGCATTATAGGATCTATTCCCACATAACCCCATCATAAAACCCAATTATAAGGAAGAACCCCACCCTTACCTTATAGTAGGAGAGTACCAATTCTCTTGATCACCTCACCAACAGTAACCTCAGCAACACAGCTTCCTTCTTCTCCTTGAATTTGCGAAACCCCCTTCTTCTCCTCTCTTGAAATCGCGCCGAACCTCTTCTCTTCTCCTCTCTCTATTTCGCGACCTCTCTCTCTTTTCTCACACAATTCGCAAAAATGAGCACAAACCCTAGCCTAGGCGCTTCACCTATGCGCCTAGCTAGTGGACTTGGATCACGGGCTTTCCTCCAGCTTAAGCCCGATCACTAACGCCATCCCCTAATATTCAATTACACACCTCTTAATCCAACGCTAATATAATTACACCAACTAAAATAAATAAATAAATAATTGAATACCTAAATATTTAATTAAATAATTTAATTAAATATCTGGGCGTTACAACTCTCCCCCACTTAGATTGTTTTCGTCCTCGAAAACTCACCTGAATCAAACAGCTCGGGATAGGACTCCCGCATCTTACTCTCCAACTCCCAAGTCATGCTCTCACCAGCAGCTCCTAGCCTGACCACCTTCATCAATGCAATTTCCTTGCCTCTTAACACCTTCACCTCATGGTCTTCAATCCGTACAGGCATCGTCTCCACCGTGAGATTATCCCGCACCTCCACATCATCCATGTGGATCACATGAGATGGATCCGAAACATACTTCCGAAGTTGCGACACATGAAACACGTCATGCAAATTTGAAAGATTTGGCGGTAAAGCCACTCTATACGCCACGTTCCCAACTCTCCCAGAAATCTGATAAGGACCAATGAATCGAGGAGTGAGCTTCTTCGACTTCAAAGCACGGCCAACACCGGTCACTGGAGTGACTCTCAAAAATACATGCTCACCTTCCTGGAACTCTAAATTTTTTCTCCTCTTGTCGTGATAACTCTTCTGACGACTCTGCGAAGCCTTCATCTTCTCACGGATCAACTTTATCTTCCCAGTTTTCTCCCGAACAATCTCCGGTCCAAGCACCACACTCTCTCCAGACTCATACCAACACAGCGGGGTTCTACACTTCCAACCATACAATGCTTCAAAAGGTGCCATCCCAATACTAGAATGGTAACTATTGTTATACGTGAACTCAATCAACGAAAGGTAGGAATCCCACGAACCTCCTTGTTCCAAAACACAAGCCCTCAACAAATCTTCTAATGACTGAATCGTCCTCTCAGACTGACCATCTGTCTGAGGATGATATGCCGAACTCAACCTCAACTTAGACCCCAACTTTTCTTGCAAACTCTTCCAAAAATCTGAAGTGAACCTCAGATCTCTATCCGAAACAATACTCTTAGGAACCCCATGAAGCTTCACAATCTCCCGGATATAAATCTCTGCCAACTTCGACACCGGATACGTGATGCTGATAGGAACAAAATGAGACGATTTCGTTAACCTGTCAACAATCACCCAAATTGCATCATACCCTTTCGCAGTATTAGGCAATCCCGTCACAAAATCCATCGAAATGCTATCCCACTTCCACTCCGGAATTTCTAACGGTTGCATCAGTCCAGCAGGCTTCTGATGCTCCACATTTGACTTCTGGCAAGTCAAACATGCATAAACGAACTGCGCCACATCTCGCTTCATACCAGGCCACCAAAACAACTTCTTCAGATCTTGATACATCTTCGTAGCTCCCGGATGAATACTCAACTTACTTTGATGACCCTCTTCTAAAATTGCTCTCTTCAGCTCTGCGCCTTCAGGAATACAAATCCTATTACGAAATCTCAAAACACCATGCGCATCCAACTTAAAGTCACTACCCTTAGACTGATCATCCCCGGCCATCAAATCCACCAACTTGATATCCGACTTCTGGGCTTCTCTGATACTGTCAAGGAACTCATTATTAATTTTCAACATACCCAACTTAACACTCTGAGGCGACACTTCACAAACCAAACTCAAATCCCTGAATTCCTCAATCAACTCCAACTCCTTAGCCATCACTGCCGACATATGCAAAGACTTCTGACTTAAAGCATCAGCCACGACATTAGCTTTTCCTGGATGATAGTTCAAACCGAAATCATAATCTTTCAACAATTCCAACCACCTTCGCTGCCTCATATTCAGCTCCTTCTGGTCAAACAAATATTTCAAACTCTTATGATCACTGAACACCTCAAATCTGGAACCATACAAATAGTGCCTCCAAATCTTCAACACAAAGACTACTGCATCCAACTCCAAATCATGCGTTGGATAATTCTTCTCATGAATCCTTAACTGCCTCGACGCATAAGCAATCACCTTCCCATCTTGAATAATTAAGCACGCCACCTAGACCCATCTTCGAAGCATCACAATACACCACGAACGGCTCTCCCGGATTTGGCAACGTCAAAACAGGAGACGTCGTCAATCTCTTCTTCAACTTAAGGAAACTTTCCTCACAACGAGCATCCCACACAAAAGCCTTACCCTTACAAGTCAACTGCGTCAACGGAAGGGCCAACTTAGAAAAACCTTCGATGAACCTTCTGTAGTAACCAGCCAACCCTAAGAAGCTTCTAATCTCCGTAGCCGACTTCGGTCTCTCCCACTGCATCACAGCATCAACCTTAGACGGATCCACATCAATACCACTACCAGAAATGATATGACCCAGAAAACTCACTTCTGACAACCAGAATTCACACTTAGACAATTTTGCATACAACCTCTTCTCTTTCAGGACCTCCAATACTAATTTCAAATGCCCAGCATGCTCTTCCTCCGACTTCGAATAAATCAGGATGTCGTCAATGAACACAACCACGAACTGATCCAAGTAAGTATGGAATATACGATTCATGTACTCCATAAATACACCCGGCGCGTTAGTGACACCAAACAGCATCACCGAATACTCATAATGCCCATACCGCGTCCTGAAAGCAGTCTTCTGAACATCTCCATCCTTCACCTTGATCTGATGATAACCTGATCTCAAATCAATCTTGCTGAACACTCGAGCACCCACCAATTGATCCATCAAATCGTCTATCCTCGACAGTGGATACTTGTTCTTAATGGTCACCTTATTCAGTTGCCTATAATCAACACACCACCTCATGCTTCCATCCTTCTTCTTCACCAGCAACACAGGAGCTCCCCACAGCGATACACTCGGCCTAATAAACTTCTTCTCAAGCAGATCTTCAAGTTGCTTCTTCAACCCAGACAATTCTGACGCAGACATTCTGTACGGTGCCATAGACACAGGCCTCATACCGGGTACAAGATCAATAGAAAACTCCACTTCCCTCTCAGGCGGCACACTTGGAATCTCATCAGGAAAGACTTCAGGAAATTCGCGCACCACCTGCAACTCTTTAATGATAGCTTGATTCTCAACAGACAGCGATGCCATCAGCGAGAATAACTGAACTCCCTCCTTTGCTAACTTCCGCAACTGACTAGCAGATAACAAACCAGACTCTTCCTCTCCAAAGCTCACAGACTTGCGACGACAATCAATGCGAACATGGTTATGCTCCAACCAGTTCATGCCCAAAATTACATCTAATCCATTCAACTCACTTGCTACAAAACAAACAACAGTTAGATATAATTGACAACACACCATTGTCAATTGACACTACAACTGGACAACTTGGCCGGACAGACCGAACTTTTGCTCTGATACCACTAATGTAACACCCCTTTTCTACCCGGTAATTATTTAATAAAATCAGAGTTTCAAAAATTTATTTCATATTTCGAAAAGAGATGTCACACATTCATCGTTAAATAAAACGTCTCATACGATATAATTAACTTTGTCAAAAATACATCACCACGCAGCGGAATTAGAAATGAGATTCAAAACAGTAAAAACACAACGTCCAGAATGGACTCCAAACAAATAAAATATAACAACCAAAGTTTAGCGTTTATCCCCCCCCCCCCCCTTGAGTGTTACACATCAAAGCAAAGGACACCGACGACACCGACTCAGAATAGCGAAGGTACCTAAGCCTTCACTCGCAATCACCTGCACGTTACCGCATAGGGGTAACATTCAAACAGATGGGGTGAGATATCTTCAATATAATAGCGTAAAATGATAAGGAATATGCTAGAATATGACAACTATATCTACCACTCCAATACACACATCTAATCATAAACACACGTCAAGTAGTAAACACCACGACCGTCACCAAATGTCATGACAATGCATGAATGCAATCCACACCAACGGGCATATGCATGTGGTACCAAATCACCAAAAAATTGCCTGTAAATAGAGGCGTCACCAAAATTGAGAGCTTTCACACCCGGCTCACCAATTCACTAAAAATTGAGCTTTCACACCAGGATCACTAGTTTTAGAAAATTTTGAGCTTTCACACCTAGCTCCAAGACCAAAGGCCTTCACCAAAATAAATGCATATGCTGTATGCGACACCATGAATGCACACAGACAACCACCAAATTAGTCACAATGTGACACACCAACAACAATCACCAAATTAGTCACAATGTGACACACCAACAACAATCACCAAATATCACCAAAGTGGGGCTTTCACACCTGGCCCAACGACACCGAGACACCAACTACCCGACACAACAGAACACCAAGACTTGGAACCTTCACACCTAGTTCCAACAACACCAAGGTTTGAGCCTTCACACCTAGCTCAAACAGCACCAAGACACCAATATGACAACAAGTTCCAAAAATATTGTGACATCGACAATTTTCCAAAATATTGGGACAACGACAATTTTTCCAAAGTATTTGAGACATGACAACTTTCTTTTTTTTTAAAACATCACCATTTAACGACTACACCAACGGTTAACAATTTTTCCAGAAAAATGAACTTCTTTGCCTCAAACTAGAATATTCAGTTAGGCCTCTGGCTAAGCTTTCTAAAACATTTTGAAACGTCTAAATCGGACTCCCGAGTCAAAAGATATGTCAAAAACAAAACCAGGGAAAAATTGAGAAACATCCTGAAAATGGCGCCCAGGCACTGGGAGCCTAGCAGGGAGCATACTGGAACTTGGCCAGCAACAGGAACTGGCGCCCTTGGCGCCCGGGCAACACAAAAACACAACGTGGCAGGATATGGCGCCCAGGGGGGCGCCCAGCAGGCAACACATCAGGATTTGGCGCCCTTGGCGCCCCTGCGCCAACAGCGCGCAACACAACACACACTGGAACACGGCGCCCACACCCAGGGCGCCAAAAACAGCAACACGAAACGCAACACAACCAGGGACGTACACCAGACACGGTGCCCATGCACTGGGCGCCAGAAACAGCAACATGGCACCAAGCAACATTGGCACACGGCGCCCACACCCAGGGCGTCAAAAACAGCAACACACCCACCCAGAAATGGCGCCCAGCACCAGGGCCCCAAAAACAGCATCACACAAAATTCACCAAAACACCACACATGCATATCATATCACCAATTTAGCTCATCAATTCTCAACCACAAATGTTAATTATCATGGATTGTCACTCATCACACCAAACAACAATTTATCGAACACCTAGCATGCAATTTGTTATAACAACAACGAATCACCAACAAGCAAGTATTTTCAATCAACCTAGTTATGATTCAACTACCATCAAACTACACATCAAAATCAAACCCTAGGCATCATAGGATCTATTCCCACATAACCCCATCATAAAACCCCATTATAAGGAAGAACCCCACCCTTACCTTATAGTAGGAGAGCACCAATTCTCTTGATCACCGCACCAACAGTAACCTCAGCAACACAGCTTCCATCTTCTCCTTGAATTTGCGAAACCCCCTTCTTCTCCTCTCTTGAAATCGCGCCGAACCTCTTCTCTTCTCCTCTCTCTATTTCGCGACCTCTCTCTCTTTTCTCACACAATTCGCAAAAATGAGCACAAACCCTAGCCTAGGCGCTTCACCTATGCGCCTAGCTAGTGGACTTGGATCACGGGCTTTCCTCCAGCTTAAGCCCGATCACTAACGCCATCCCCTAATATTCAATTACACACCTCTTAATCCAACGCTAATATAATTACACCAACTAAAATAAATAAATAATTGAATACCTAAATATTTAATTAAATAATTTAATTAAATATCTGGGCGTTACATTGATCGCATTGATCAGCTTGAGGTTAGTTTTGCATTTATTTATTTATTTTATTTATTTATTTTTGTACATATTTATTTATTATGTATACTGTTTATTTTTGTACATACTTATTTATTATTTATATTGTTTATTTATCTATGTAGATAATTATTTATTATTTATTTATATGTATAGTTATTTATTTATTAACTTTACTCTTTATTAATTGTTAGTGTCGTCATTAATTTTTTAAATACACAAATTATTTTATTTTTTCAAAAATATAAATAGGGGATTAAGTCGACTGTACAGTCGAGTTTGTCTGCTTTTTAGGACCACGAATGAACCATTACGGATCATGTCCTAAAATCCCTATTTAAAATAAATAATTCCCAAATTAAAAAATACAAACACATCTCTTTCATTTCAAAAACCAAAAAACTTATTTTCAAAGTAGGGGATTAAGTCGGTCGAACGGCCGGGTTAGTCATCGTTTTAGGATAAGTGATCTGTGGTCCTTCAGAGCCCCAGCGCAGCGCTCCTTCAGCCCTCAGCGGCCCTTCAGAGCCCCAGCGCTCCTTCAGACCCCCAGTGGTCCTTCAACACAGATCACACAATCCTAAAACCCCTATATTAAAAAACACCAACCAACAAACATTTTCTAAACCAAGAACTAAGTAGCTTTGATTTCTCCATCGCACCTGGAGATACGTAGGAGCGGGGGCCCACTCCTGTCAAGCACAAAAAACTAAAATTTTTATTAAGTCTTTTTCTTTCAATAAAAGGGTAATAATTAACATTTTCAGAATTAACATTTTTTTCCTACAACTAATTAGCAGGTAACCTTCCTTGGGAAGAATGTCGTGGGGTGCTAACACCTTCTCCATGCATAACCGACTCCCGAACCCTAATCTGGTCTCAAGGACCCTTATCCATTCCAAAAGGGATTTTCCAATATTTGCCCTTAAACTAAACTTTGGTGGCGGCTTCATTTTTTGAACCTTCGAGGAATCCTCACCCGGATTTTTCGATCGCTACAGCTGGCGACTTCACTGGGGACATTTTAGAGAGTCAAGCCTAGTCTAATTAGTTGTAGGATTAATTGTTGATTTAATGTTTATTTTTACCCTATCCTTTTGTCTTTTATTCTTGCATATTATATTATTTTCATATGATATGTAAACCTTAGGATAGAAGACCATTATGTTTGTATATGTGATTATTCTTTTATTTTATTGCCAATTATATTCTTTTATGTATATAAACCCTAGGGTAGAAGGCTATTGTTGTTGTATGTGTGTTTGTTTATTTTGCAGCTTGGGGGGTATTCCTGATATTTTGCTCCTTCACACACTCCACTATCACAGTTTTGCACACACGTGAGAATAGTCCTATACCCGGACTGGAGCATAAACTAAGTTAGAATGAGACTGCGTAGTAATGGCCCTCTGGATGTACGTTCAGCTCGGTGGTTACCAAAGTCTCACCTAGAGTTTGGTCCCTTCGAGGGTGCTATCACTTCTAATAGCTTGCCTATTGTTGTGGCTAGCGTTCTCGAACGGGGTCGTTGACTCTAGGAACCTTATTAGGACCTTGTAGAGCTACCCTTTGAAAGGCTCACTCAGTAGAAAGAATCTTATATCTATTCTCAAAGGAACCCTTTTTAGGACACAAAGGAGCTTCATCCCGTCGCATTCAAACAAGCATAGATACATTTCCTTCCCATTTTTTTTTTTGAAAAAAAAAACCAAAAATCAAATTTCATTTGTTCTAGCTATTTTCTTTTCTTGAAACATGTCTCATGCATTCTTATTTTATTTTGCAAATCTCTAAATATATCGTCTTCCATACATTTCAATGACCGCCGGAGAATTACAAAACTTTTTAAAAAAAGGGTGGATGAAAGTAAAATAAAAAATCATTTGAAAGTCACACCCTAGAATCATACTTTAATAAAAAGTTTTGGATTCCCCAACGAGATGAATAAAACCATACATTCACATCTCACGCACATTCGTTCATTCATTCAAAGGCGAACTGGTTCATCAATACTCATGCATCTGTCTTCCCGTTCCAAAAACAACAAAAATATTCAAAATCATGTCATGCATCATGTACCCTTTCCTTTCTATGCATAAAAAAAATCACTGCGAGTGTCATGCATTTTATTTCCTCGCACAAAAAAGAGTAATTTTTAGTCATATAACATGAGCATCTCGAGATGCACTGACATTCATACATAATCATTCAAAATCATTATCACATAGCGAAGGCATCACATCATTTGTAAAGTCATGAGTTACATTTAAAAAAAACATATCCTTCATACATCATTTCCCTCATGTTGCCATCTAGTTTAAATGCATCAGTTCCGTGTTCATGTATCATTTTCCAAATAAAAAAAAAATCATTTCATTATAATTGTATCGTTCATCATCAGATAAATCAAAAATGAGAGTCTGCATATATGTCGCACTACCTCTTGAAAAAATAAAATAATTGCATTAGGATCAAACATTTATTTCTTCGTGCATACATGCATTTACATTTTTCATACATACCCGTCATCATGACATCATATCTTGCTAGAAAATAAAAATCACCATGCTTTCATAATAGAACGAAATCATTTGTTTTCATATACATCTAGTTCTCATGGTACCGACATGCATATCATCATCCAAAAAAAAAACAAAGACACTACATATTTGCCCAACTTGCATCATCTTGCAATGCATACTCATATAGAAAAAATATACTATATTCATTACTCCTCTTCGTGCAAAAAATATAAAAATAAAAGCAAAAGCTCTTTATTCTTAACCACCTCGAATGCATTTGTCATCTTGCATGCATCATTTCCAAATAAAAGAAAATAAAAAAAATAATGCCACTTTCTTGCATTATTCATCAGCATATTGCAATGCCTCCGAAAAAGGAGATAGTCAATCTTTTCAAGTGATCATTCACATTCCATGCATCTGCATCATGCAACATCATTTGTTCATTCATATATTTTTTTTTCTAAAAAAGGAGATAATAGAAAAAAACCACGAGCACAATTAAAAAAATTGTGATAAACATTGGAACATCTCATTTAGCATGCACTTCCATTCACAAAAAATCATCATCAAATAATGTAGACATTTCATCATTTGCAACATCATGAGATGCATGTAAAAACATATCATTCATACATCATTTCACTCATCCTAATAAATAAATAAAAACCGCTGTTTCATCGATCATTCATATGTCATTTCATTCCCCGTTTCAGCATGCATCATTTCACAAAAATTATGTCATTATTTTTTATACATAAATGAGGCCCTGCATCAGTCACATGCTGTATTGCCCAAAAAAAAAATCATTTAGAATAACTGGTTTTTCTAAGTGATCATTCATGCGCGCATTTCATGCATTTGCATCTGCATTTTCATCATGTATATCTATCACCATGTGTTTATTCATGCATTAGGACACAAGGGGCATGTAATTTATTTATCTTCGTTGCATGAGTATAGTTAATCTTTTAACTAGAAAAAATCATCATGCATTCATAATAGGAATAAAATCGTTGGTCTTTTCAAGTGATCAGTTCCTCCATGCACTTTATACATTTGCATTTTCATCGTACATATCCATCATCAGGTTCTAAAACAAAACAAAAAAACAAAAATATATCATCACTCTTTTTCATGCATCATTGAGCATCCAATAAAAATGAGAATTTGTAACTTTGCATCCTTCACAGGTTGTATTGCCTTCAAAGATCATTTAGAATCATTGGTTTATTTCCAAATGATCGTGCATTCTCGTGTTTCATGCATTTGCACTTTCATCACGCATATACATGATCATATGTTCATCCATACATAAAAAAAACATGAGCATTGCTTCTTCAAAAAAATGGATGAGAGATGAGACGAAATTGATTATTTTTCTTTGGAAAAGTTTTAGCTGTACAAAACAAGGTCAAACTCATTTGCAAACTCAAGGTGTTTTCGAGACACTCAATTTTCAAAGATTTTGCAGCTCGTTCACAAATTTTTACCAGCAAAACGATGCATCTCATCAGTCCCATGATAAACGATCAAAATGGTCCATTTTGTTAACCAATGTGTTATCAAAAATTTCTTCTATCATGTCGCTAACTATGTTAACTCTCTGTGAAGCATTCGTATAGTGAATTTGAACGTAACGTGCATCTACTCTTGTTTGAGTCAGTTAGTATCCACATTTTTCCATCCTATCATCATCTTTTGTTCATGTCCAGCCCCACCCCGGCCATCCCATAAGGTGCATATTCTCCACACAAGTACCTAGTTAACCATTTGGTTTGTTCCCAATGATGAAATTTCATGAGCTAGCACTTTAGGCCCCAAGCTGGGGCAAATTTGTGATCACTAGATATCTTGTAAACATTGTATTCCCTTGATGTAAGTCCTTTGAAAAAAAAAATCAAATAAGCCTGTTAGGTTGAAAACTCGCAAGAGCAGCCTAAGCAAAAAATTAGGGCAAATAAAAGAAATAAAGAGAAAAAGAGCGGATATATAAAAATAAATAATTTTGGTCCTTGAATTAATTTTTGAGAAAAACAAGCAATTATGATTTGAAATAAAGTTTGGTCGTCTTCCCGTATCCTCAAAAAAAATTGTTTACTACCCCTTTGAGCAAAAAAAAAATCAAAAAATCTTTCAGTCTCCCTAGACAAGGATCAATTCCACATCAAAAATGGTGTGTCACTTTTATCAGCTCACTCTACTCAAAAAAAAAAAGAAAAAAGATCACAAAAAATGTGAAATTAAAGAAAAAGGATTGAAAAAGAAATCCTTAAAAAGAAAAAAGCAAAAGCAGTAGAAATTGTGAGCTGATACATAATATCACCAAACACAGAAGATATCATTGTCCGAATAAACCCTCAAACACTTCTTGGGCCTAATTATCCTTTCTTTTATAAAACCCAAACCATTGACCTCAAACACTTCTTTGGACACCTACTCATCATTTCTTTCATAAGAGGTCATTGTCTCATTAAGCCCTCAAACACTTCTTTGGGCCCAATTGCCATTTCTTTCATAAACCCTAATCATTGGCCATGTTACAACCCTAAAAAGGTCCATTCAGATCGATGATTGATTGCTTTCATTTTCTCAAAGTTTTAATTTTAGGAAAAATAAGTTTATTTATTTACAATATATTTGCTAAAAAAAATTCTCAAAAAAAGAAAGCTGAAAAGATTCAAAAAAAAGAAAAAAAAAACTCAAAAGGCTTGCACTCCAAGATTCATTCAAGTTGCATTGATATCAAGACAAGGTTTAGTGATCACCAAGTGAAATTTTCATCATATCAAAAACTCAAGACTATCATAGTCTTTGGGATTTATCTTAAAGAGAGCCAAAAGTTCATAGTAGGTCCATCACCTAGATCCCAAATTGGGGACATTCTCTTCACCTTTCATTCCACTTAAACTTGGGGAAATTTGTCCATTGTCCATCCCATTCATATGCCACACCCAATCTATATAGCCATTCCCCTAACTCAGTCACCTTGCACAACCTCGCTAAAAGCAACCATTTGAAATCCCCTTACCAGTAGGGGAAATTCGCTCTACACCCATCTCATCCCTTGTCATATCCACATCCACACAACCATGCCGAGGCATCTTCTCAAATACAGTCAAGTACGGTTGCACATCAGTGACTGTAAATAACAACATTGAGATTGTCAGAGCTTGAATTCAAATCAAATCCAATTTTTTTTTCTTTCTAAGGAACGATTATTGCAAAATATTCACTTCTGTGCCTCTTGCATCAAAAGCCTCTTATCTCATCATTACAAAAATAGTTTTGCATCATCAATAAAATCATAGCATAAATTATCCTGCCATACAACCATGCATCCAATAAGTGATGATTCCAAAGCATCCACTTCTCAATTTCTCGCATAAAATAAAAAAAAATCTTTTTCTCATCTCAAAAACCGCAAAAATGCATCATCAATAAATCATACCATACATTTCATTCCACCATGCAAACATGCACCTACCATGGCACCTGCATCAAAGCATTACATTTGCATTTGCACGTCATCGGCACTCACATGTACTCCTTATCAATTTTTTCGATCAGCTTCAGCGTCCACAGTTCATGGGCCTTTGTGGTTCATTTGTCTCCACATTGCACATACATGACATTGCATGCATGCACACACACGACATTTTTACTTCGATAGACATGCCAAGTGTTGGTCTCGTCGTTGCTAAAAATATTTCTACATAACTAATTTTGGCATTGTACCATGCATTCACGTGTCTTCCTTTATCCACCATAGCAATCGCATCAAAGCATTACATATGCATCATTCGCATTTCATACATTTATCATGTGCCAAGAAAAGAAGCAAAAAAGGAAAAGAAAAAAAGCAAAAAAGGCAAATAAGAAAAAAAAATCTTATTACATTCATTCATTCCACTTAAAATCAATCATTGCCTGTGCATACATTACATGCATGTCATATACATAACATCTATTGTTCTTCTATCGACTTCAAGTGTCGATCCCTATATACTTTCATTTCTCAAGTCAGCACGACGAGTGTTGAATTCTATGTCACAAACCAGATCGCAATGTTAGCATCGTGTCTAGCATAGATCCTTCAGACCAAGTCGGTCCTCCAGTTAAGTTCGAGTCAACGCGTCAAACGCCGACTCCGAACTGCACCTTGAGATCTTAACGTCGCCACTGAGCGCGGCGGATCCTTCAGACCCCCAGAGGTCCTTCAGATTAGCTGTGTCTGCCTAAGACATAGTGGACATCCTTCGTGGTCAACATATCAGTTCTAGATCTGATCTTGACCCTCACGGATGCATCGACGTAGGTCACCCTCAGACTGTTTTATTAGTACCATAGCTAGTTGCAGTCCATCAGACCATTTTGGTCCATCAGGCCCAGGCAGCCAATCAGACCCACCGGTCCTTCAATTTAATTCAAATCAATGCGCCAAGCATCGACTGCGAATTAGACCCTTAGATCATTATGCCGATACTTCAGGGCATCGATCCTTCAGACCCGCAGTGGTCCTTCAGAGCCCCAGCGCTCCTTCAGACCCCCAGCGGTCCTTCAGAGCCCCAGTGCTCCTTCTTTATTCCTTTCTCGTCGATGCCCCGAGTGTTAACCGTTCTCTGTTAATTCTCAAACTCTACACTTTTCTACTAAGAGGACAAAATTAGCATTTGTCTTATCTTTATTTCTATTCCTACTATGAAAACCTTTCAGTTTGTCTACGAAATATAAATAAAGAGGGGCAGCTGTCATACCCTAATTTTGTCCGACTAATTAAAAAAAATCCAAAAAAAGGTTTTTCGCGTATATTTGATTCCTAATCCTTCGAATAGGTCATTTTGCGCTAATTTACTAATTTTGCGTTGTTATTACTTTTTTTTAGTGGTTAAACAAAAATTAAAAATATGCTAACACAAAAAATTACATAGTAGATTTAATTTATTTTTCTTGTTACAATATCTTTAATTAAAAAAACGAAAATAAAAAATAAAATAGATAAGAAATAATACAAATTACAAAAGAAAATAAAAAAGGGGAGGTGCAATAAAAAATTATTATTACAAAAAAGGAGAATGTCCATGTACATGACTTGGCCCAAGAATGCCAAAGTTACAAAAATACAAAAATAAACCAAGTACCCAAAACTGCAGCTACTTTGCAAAGGTGATTTCTCTCTCTTCGGACATCATTTCGACGATTCGAACGGTGAAAGTGAAGATATATGTCTCACGAACCTTCTGGCAAAAAACGAAAACGATCCAATGGTTAACGTATCCAGAATCGCACTTGTACGGTGGCTGGTTTGAGAAAAATGGGAGTTGTTTTTTCTACTTTTGCGAAGGCAATTTCTCTCTCCTCAGAGGTCGTTTCGACGATCCGAACGGTAGAAGTGAAGATGGATGTCTCATGAACCTGGTGTCAAAAAACAACGATGATCCAACGGTTAACAAATCCGGAATCGCACTGTCAATATGGCTGGTTTGAGAAAAAACGGGATTAGTCACTACTAGAAAACCTCAATTTAGCGGCACTTGATTCGCGGCGGTTACTCCCAACCGCCGCCGCTTAATTTAACTACTGCGGCGGTTTCATATAACCGCCTCCAAGAAGGAACATCGGCGGCGATTTCTATACGTGTCGCGGCGGTTCTAATTTTTCCAGAAAACACAAAAATCTACGCGCGAGAGCTTTCCCCCATTCCGCGCGAAACCGCTTCGTCTTCCTCTCTTAGGGTTCTAAATCAAGTTGTGAAAACAGAGAAGGAGGCGTGATCCTCTTCCTCTTCCTCTCTTAGGGTTCTGAATCAAGGTTGTTAAAACAGTGAAGGACGCTGAAATCATCTTCCTCTCTATTCCTCTCGACGCTGAAATCATCTTCCTCTCTGTACAGCTACGATTTCTTCAGGCAGGTACAACTACAATTTTTCCTTTGCTCTCTGTTCCTCTCGACGCTGAAATCCTCTTACTCTCTGTTCTTCATCTTCGATTTTTCCCTTGCTCTCTGTTTTTCATCTTCGATTTTTCTTCAGGTACAATCGCTGAGAGGTACAATCGCTAATAGGTAAAGCTGCAATTTCTTCAGGTACAGCTACGATTTCCACTTCCTCTCTTCCTCATCTTCGGTTTTTCTTGTTACAGGTACAGCTACGGTTAAGGTTTTGTTCTCTTTTTCGTTACCTGCACAGTGCCTTTCGTTTATGTTATATGCCAATGTTGGGAATTCTCTGTTTGTGGAACTTTACTGTTTTTAGATTCTTGATGGATTGTTATTTTGAAGAATTTATGTAAATTGGTGTTTAAATTTTGTATAATACTCTTATTTCCTATGCAGGAAGATTCAGTGCAGTTATCAGTTGGTGTTTAAATTTGAGTTCAAGTGAAGCATCAAGTGCCAAACCTGTTCATGTTTTGGTATGTTCTCTTTTCTAATTTGTTTATTGTTAATGCACTGAGATTAATAATATTGCTCTATTGTCTTTGAAAAATATTTGTTAAGAAAAACATAATAAGTAATATATTATTATGTATATGTCTATTGCCACTTCAAGCTAGCTAGAATGATAACAAAATTTGATACTTAAAATCATGCATGAATCCTTCACACCATCATGTATTTCCACCCATCAATGGGCCTCCTCCGGCTAAATATGTGAGACTTGATAAAACTAGCAATCTGCATACAAGTTTTATAAAATCAGGAACATTTCATGATTCCCAGAAGCAATACAGTGCTACATACTGAGATATAAAAGTTAACATTTCAATCAATCTATGTTTTTCATTCGTACCTGAAATTTGCTATAAGCAATTCGCCGTTCAAATTCCTGCATAAGTATATCTTCTTCTCTCTGGGACATCTCCCATATATTTCCATCTTGATTTTTTGATATTGTTTCCCATCCATCAGGCGTGTTTTTGAACTCTGAAGTTTGAACTTTTGCGTTGTTCAGATCATTATTGCCAGAGTCAAAAAGTTTTAGGAATCAACTTGCAATTTCATATTACTCTTGTCTGTTTTTTATTTTAATATTCTTGCTTCATTTTTAAAGATTTTGAATGTTGCTTAATTTTGAAAAGGTGATTAAGATTAGTATGTATGATTCTAATAACGAGTGCCTTTTGCTGGACAATGTGCAAGCAGATACAATGAGAAGTTTGAAATATTTTGATGAATGCTTTCATAAGTCCATTTTTATAGGCAGCTGTTTTATATACTAATATTGCATGGAAAACTATTCTGAATTCTCTGAAGATTGCATTTTAATGTTTCTTCTATATGCTTGCATTTTAATTATCATAATTGGAATTATAAGCTGTGCAACCTATGCAGATGTTTTATATGAACTTAGCATTGAAATTGAAATTTTAGATTACTATTTAATTTATGTGACAGGGGAATGATAATGTTTGTTTTATTTATTGATATAGAAACATGAATACATATGTTTCTGTATTTTTCAGGTTCTGAACTTTTCCCCAGAACATTTTTTACTTTTAAGAACTTTCACTGAAATCTTTTTAGTTACATTAATTAGAAATGCTATTTTGGTTTTTTTTATCCGGGGGGGTTTTAAAGTTTGAACTTGCATTGAAGAACAGATCTATCAGGTATGTTGTGCAGAATCTCCAGATGATGCATTCACACAAAAAACTTCTTAACATTGATGAGATACTGACAAAAAAGAATTACAAGATGATGCATTTTTGATGAAGAAGAATAAGAATTGCAAGATGGTGCATTTTGATTTTAGTTCTCTTGTAGATACTTGTTTTGAATTTATTTTTTTGTTAGTAGTACTAATATCTTTTGACCATTGTTTTAAGTAGGTGTATTGTTTTTTAATTAGCCCTTTAATACTTAGTAGTTACCACTATCTCCTGTATTTTTGCTTAAAACAGTGTTGATGCCATCTGGATATACTTATCTATTTTTCATAATTAAAATTCAAACACTACTTCTATTTGTATAAGCTGAATCTAGAAACCTTCTTAATAGTGTCTTGTGTTGAATTAGACAAGTTGAAGAATCTTGGACATCATGTATGACATTCCCTAATAAACTTTAACAAAAATGCAACTAACTATCTTGAAACTTCTACTTAGGAAGACTGACATGTGTTCAGAAATATGAGGAATGAGAAACAAACTCCTCTGTGCTTTAATTACTTTATACCATAGAACTTAACTTCCTTTATGTTGTTGAAGTAATTATGTTCAACTAATAGGTCCTTGTTAGAAGAAGAAATTATGCTTAAAAACCACTGAAGTCATCAGAATATGCTGAATAAGTATACTTGGTTCTAATAATATAATAATTAACCACCATCAAGTGGTGAGACATATAACTAAACCCAAAAGAGGAGTTGTGTCTTAGGTTTGGAGACATAAGGCTGTTTAACATTAGTGTGTAAGGTTTGGAGACATAAGGCTGTTTAACATTCCGTTGTGTTCAACTAATAGGTCCATTTTGAATTTTATGTTCTTTTTTAGATTGTTTTTCTTAGAATCAGCAATTAATTTTGTAATTATGTTGATTGCCCTTTGATTGATTCTAGTATTGATTTGCTTCCTATTTTAACTTTTGGGTTTAGGGCTGGAAACAGAAAGAAGTACAATCGCTAAGTTCTTGATTCGATTTCCATTACTGTCTGTTGCTTCAGGTACAGTTCTCTTCCTCCTCTTCGTATCATTCTAGACTTGTTTTATATTGAGATAACACACATGTTGTTCTACGTTGTTCCTCAGTTTGGTTTTAGGATTGTAATATATATGTTCTTGATGGGTTACATTGTATGTATGACTAATTAGGATAAGTTTATTTGAAGGTGTTGGTAGAAAGATAAAAAGAAAGAAATTGTAATTTTGTGAATCAAAACCCTAACCCACTTTTATGTGTGAACTGATTTATTCTGTCGTTCCTTTATTGATTCTGATGTTTTAGCAATGGATAAGTCCTGGATTACAAAGCCGCGAAACACAGATGAGTATGTGAAAGGGGTAAAGGAATTCATTAATTTTGCCTTTAAACAAGGTGCGGTAAATGGGAAAATATTATGTCCTTGTCAAGAATGTGGCTTCAAAAAAAGGAGGACTTGGGATATGGTATATGACCACTTAAGATGTACACCGTTTCCAATAGGATATACTTGTTGGTCCTATCATGGGGAGAAAAAGTCAAACCATAACGCCTCATGCAGTAGCACTCTACATGCAGCTCAAAGCACAACTATTGAAAATCCCATCCAAAATATGATTAATGATGCTTTTGGTGTTGATGGGCACTGTGCAAATGAAGTGCCAGTTGCATCCAATGTAGAGTTTGAGAGAGATGAGGATGTGATGCCAAATACCAGTCAACAAGGGAATGAAGCCAAAGAATTTTATGAATTAGCAAGAGATGGAGAACAACCCTTGTATGAAGGGTGTAAAAATTATTCAAGGTTATCTTTTTTGGTGAAGTTGTATCATATCAAATGCTTATGCGGAATGAGTGACAAGGCCATGACAATGATTTTAGAACTTCTCCAAGACGCATTTAAACATGCAAAGATCCCAAGTTCATTTTATGAGGCAAAGAAAACAATCACCAAACTTGGTTTGAACTATGAAAAGATACATGCATGTCCGAATAATTGTATGCTCTATTGGGGAAATAGGGAAGATGAAGTGAGGGAAAGTTGTAAAGTTTGTCACACTTCTAGATGGAAATCAAGGGAAAAGCCTACGGGTACTCAGGTGAACACTGATGACAATAGTGTGAAGAAAGTGCCTGCAAAAGTTCTTCGTTACTTTCCTTTAAAGCCTCGATTACAAAGACTATTTTTATGTTCGAAGACAGCCGAGGACATGAGATGGCATGCTATTAATAATAACAATGATGGAATGATGCGGCATCCTAGAGATTCTGAAGCATGGAAACGATTTGACTCAACACACTCTTGGTTTGCATCCGATTCACGAAATGTTCGTCTTGGGTTAGCTACTGATGGCTTTAATCCCTTCGGTGTTATGAGTTCAAATTATAGTATTTGGCCGGTTATTCTCTTTCCATACAACACTCCTCCATGGGTGTGCATGAAACAGACATCTTTTATAATTTCAATGATAATTCCTGGAAAAAAAATCCCAGGCAATAATATAGATGTCTATCTGCAACCTCTTATCAAGGAGTTAAATGAATTATGGACAACAGGTGTGGATGCTTATGATTCTTTCAATCGTGAGATGTTTAAATTGCATGCAGCGTTAATGTGGACAATAAGTGATTTTCCCGGGCTAGGAACACTTTCTGGGTGGAACACATACACCGGACTTGCTTGCCCATCGTGTAACTTTGACTCTATTCCTTGTCGTCTTCCTCATAGCAGAAAGTGGTGTTTCATGGGTCATCGTCGTTTTCTTGACAGGAGGCACAAATTTAGATTGAACCGGATTCGCTTCAATGGTGAGCAAGATATGCGTAGTCCGCCAAAAATGTTGTCTGGTTCTGATATTCTTGAGCAGGTTTCTAACATTGATGCAACATTTGGACTAAGACCAGAGAATGAGGGGACTAGAAAAAGAACAAGAGGTGGGCGACTTCCACAGGGTACCACTCAACAATGGAAAAAGAAAAGTATATTCTTTGAACTTCCATATTGGAAAGATAACTGTTTGCGCCATAATCTTGATGTGATGCACATTGAAAAGAATGTATGTGATAATATCATACACACTTTGCTAAATGATAGTGCAAAGTCAAAAGATCACATAAATGCTCAAAGAGATCTGAAAGATATGGGCATAAGACCCGACCTTTGGCCAGATGAAAATGGAAAATATCCTTTAGCTGTCTTTACAATGACTAAAATGGGCAAGAGAGCTTTTTTGGCAACTTTAAAGAACATGACCGTGCCTGATGGTTATTCGAGTGAGTTATGCTCATTCTTTAGACAAATATGTAGTAAAGTATTGAAAATTGAAGATTTGGACAAATTGCATAATCAAATTGTGCTCACTTTATGCCACATGGAAATGTTATTTCCTCCTTCATTTTTCACTGTTATGGTTCACTTAGTTGTTCACCTTGTCGAAGAAGCTAAGCTTGGAGGTCCTGTCCATTATCGTTGGATGTATCCAATAGAGAGGTAAAACCCATGTGTTAACTTCTTTTTCATGTTTCAATTTGAGAATGTAATGGTTATTCTAAATGACATTTGCATGGTTTATAAATAGGTATCTTGGACATTTAAAATCCTACGTTCGTAATAAAGCACGTCCGGAAGGGTCTGTAGCAGAAGGTTACCTAATGGAAGAAATCCTTACCTTTTGTTCAAGGTATTTAGACAATATTGAAACAAGATTGAATAGACGTCCTCGTGTAGACGATGAACCCGATGCCATGCAGGCTCAGTCACGAATAACTGAACTATTTCCTATAATTGGAAAGTCGATTGGTGGTTCTTCGTATTTTACCCTTACACCAAGAGAAAAGTTACAAGCTCATCGACACGTGTTAACAAATTGTCAAGTTGTTGATTATTATCTTCAGTAAGTGTTTCTTCACTTAGATTGATTGTTCATTTTATTTTTCAGCACATCTAATACTATATAATTAAATAGGCAATATAGAACTATTGTGCGAAGGAAACTTAGGACAAAAAATGCCTCTGAGATAGACAAAAAGGTTCATAGAGAATTCGTTTGTTGGTTCGCCAATCGTGTAAGTGTTTATGCTATTTGTATTTCATTAATATTTTCACAGGAATGTGACTAACAATCTACATTATGACATCCAGATTAGGAATAATCTTGACACTCTTAGCATACAAGATAAAGATGTTCTTGTTAGTCTTGCACAAGGTCCTTTTAATCAAGCTAGACGGTTCACCGCATTTAATGTTAATGGATACAAATTTCGGACCTTAGAACGAGACAAGTTTTTAAAAACTCAAAATAGTGGAGTTTTTGGCATGTTTGGAACGAGAAGTTATTCAAGCAGTAGTGATACCCAAATGAGGTTTGGAGGGGTGCCTTACTATGGACGATTGGTAGACATCATTGAGTTGAGCTATAGTGGCTTCACAGTAGTCATGTTTAAATGTGAATGGGCTAATACCACCAATCCAAGAGGTATGAAGATGGATAAGTTGGGCTTTACCTCTATCAACTTTGCACGACTTATACATGGTGGAGAACATGAAGATGATGAACCATACATTAGAGCTTCTGAAGCTCAAATGGTTTATTATGTAGAGGATGAGAATGAACAAGATTGGAGGATACCAGTTCATTTGAAACCAAGAGACTTGTACGACATGGGTGAAGATGAGAATGAAATTGTGGCATCAAATGAGACATACCCATCACAAAATTTGGAACAATTATTCTTGGATGATAATACACACATTCCTTTGGCAAGAGCAGTTTTAGATAATGAACCTGAAAGTTCGGCAGTTAATGAAAATGTTGATGACGATGATCCGGATATGGTTTTATGAATGTGATTGGTAGTTCAATAATGTCATCAGTGCACATTAGTTCTGAATGTTGAGAGATGTTATCAGCTTAGTTAATTTTACCTTTATAGTGTTGTCATATATATGTTGACATGAATAAATATATATATACTAGAGATCAATTTTAGGCGGTGATTAATTGTGTTTAGCAAGCATTCTAGATATACCTTTGAATCATTTTTGGTTAGGAATTCAAAATAGGTGGAAGCAGATTTTGTATGTTGTTTTCAAATGATGAAGTTTTGATTTAAGAGTTGAAAGGGAATATGGTTTTAAGCTAGTATATTTGTTAATGATTCTAAGACTTTGATTGTGTTTGCATTTGAGTTTGATGGAAAATCAGTTTTTCTGCAGTGCTGCGAAAATCAGTTTCAAAAACATGGTGAAAATAATTGAAAGGATTTGATAGAAATAGAATTTGAGCTGTTTGTTTGTTGTGATTGAGGAAACTGCTGTCCAAGCCAAAAAGGTTTTTTATTTATTTACTTTTTTTTCTATTTTTTGGGACAAAAGTTTAGAGCTTTAATGTTACTTTTGCTGAATTTGTTGTTGGGTAGTCAGTCAGTTATGTTACTTTGTCAGTGAACAACAAACACTGGTTATTTTCAGTTCAAAAGTAGTTGTTTGTATACTTTGAAGTATATTCTTTGTATTATTTTTGGAAGTTGTGGGAGAAATAAAGAGTGCAGGACTTTATGGCAATATCCTGCTTACTAGAATTGGGTGAATTTGGCTTAGAGCACAATGCTTGGGATTTACAAAAGGGATTCTTTTTATATAAAAAATATTATAGTATTACACTGAACAAATATAAAGTGAGGAAAACAGAACCTTAGTATCCTGGTGGTACTGATACCATAAAACAAATTACATATATGCTTGTGCATCAAAGAGGCGGAATCAACTGAGTTCTTTCCTAACCATAACTTGAAGAAATTAACAGATCTCCAAATCCAATAGGACCTAACTTAGCTGCCTCAGCATGTTCAGAACTGAGTTTTTTTGGAAATCGGTCATACTCTTTTGCCCTTCCAAATGCTAACTAATACCTCTGTTATTTTGCCTATATAATTTCCAGTGTACTACTCTGTTGATCTAAGGTTTTTGGTAGTCTGTTATTGTTTATGCTGTTTACAAAGATGAACTTAACCTCTCATGTCAGAGTTAAAACTTAAAAGTTATATACTACATGCTCTCAGTTTTCAGTGATAACCCCTTCGCCAACTGTTCTATTTCTTTAATAACATGGATTTTGTAATAATTTGTTATTATGTTAATGTACAGCACTGGGTTTCCTCATCTATTCTTGGAGAGCTGTTTTGTTTTCTTGGCTGAATGTCTTACATTGTTTATTGTTTATTTGTTCAATCATTTCGTCAGGTAGGTATGCCTCCCAAAAAAAGATATGATGGTCTCCGTAATTGTCGATCCACACCAAATCAAGAACATGGATCTTCTGTGAGAATTCATAGGGTACCGTTACCCCAAAGGGCGTCTATGCCTAACATATCTTCATCTTTGGAAGATGACATTCCTGAGTTCGAGGATGTTCCAAATGAACCTGGTATCACAGAAGGTTCATCTACTACAAGTCAACCCAAGACTAATGCCAAATGGATAGTGGATGTTATTGGTATATCTACTATAATTAGGTAGTGGATTTTCCATTATTTATATTTTGGTGTACTAATATTTTGAATTATTTTGTGTTAGATGAGGAGGGTAATCGCAGCCAAAGAAGTCTGAAAGTGCGAGATTTGATTCCAAACAACTTAGGATTTAGGGTGGTGACCGAATGGAATGAAAGATCCCAACCAATTGGAAAGTCCGCTGGTTTATTAGCAGGGTTTTTGGGTTTTACTGCAAATAATTTTGACACATTCCCTATTTTGTACCAGAAGTGGCCTAAAGTTCCTGAGGGTTACAAAAATAATGTTTATGACAACACAACACTATAAAGGTAAAAAGCTTAATTACTTTAATACATTTTATTGTTATTTATGTTTTGTTACTGATATCGTTTATTATATTTGTATCAAAGGAGAAATTTGTGGTAAATGATGGAAGTCACAAGACATGGATTTTATCCAGTTTGGGAAAGAAATTGCGGGACAATCGTTGCAAGCTTTTTAAAGACTATTATAACTGGGAGCTTAGTCTTGAACAAAATCTTCGTAACCCGCCGCCGGGCATTGACGAAAATCACTGGAGGCTGTTTTTGGAATATAGGATGAAGCCTGAAACTATGGTAATAAGGAATTCTTTGAACATGTTTTCTAGTTCATTGTTTTTTATTTTAAGACTTCCAATTTGATTTACAAAGTATTTGGAGTGGAGCATAGCCTGGATCCTAAAATATTATGACTTTGCTTATAGGCAATAGCTGATCAAAATGCTGAAAATCGCTCGAAGCAACAGGTTCCCCATACATTAGGGGCTAAGACACTTGCTAGAAAACAACATGAGCTGGTATGATATCTCATTTTTTATATTGTTTGAAATTTTGAGAAAATGGTTTAATTATATTTATATGGTGAAACGTTTTAGGAATTGCAAGATGGGCGACCTTATAGTAGAGGAGATATGTATGGAATTGCTCATAAAAAATCAAATGGTGATTTTGTTAATGATGAGGCAAGACAAAACCATGTAAGTCCAATAGTATATATTTATTTGATCTCATGAAAACTTAGCTTCTTGAAACTTTGTTTTTGAACTAGTTTGTGTCACTCAGTTCATTATGCGTGATCATTGCTATAAGTCTTGTAAGGGCTTGCATTCTCGATCTTTGTATTGAACATGATTGTGCATGTAATCTGTATATATTTATTTATGTGTGTTGGTCTTGGATGACTGACAGCCCATAATGAGAAAACCTATAGAAAGCAAGATATATTATACCCGTGCATCGTAATATCGTATATTAAATGAGATGCATATACCTTATTCAAATTGTTGTTGTTGCAAAAGTGTGATTTTGAGATGCATATACCTTATTCAAGTGTGATTTTGAGATGCATGCGGAATCTGCTATGATTTTATGAGATTTTGTAATATCGTATATTAAATGAAATTTTGTTTCCTTCTAAAGCACATTGCTTATGATTTTATGATTGATTTATACATGTAGGAAAAGTTGCAACAGGCAATTCTTGAGTCTTCTTCTGAGCGTGAAGCCTTTATTCAAGTTTTTGGGAAAGAACATCCTGGGCATGTTCGATGCATGGGACTCGGCGTAACACCAACTCAGATCCTTGGAAACAATTCTCATTCTACAACAGGATCATATTCATCGGATGCTAATGAAAAGATGTCACAGATGCAAAATGAAATTGACGCTTTAAAAGCACAAGTTGCTGAAGTTGATAGTCTAAAGGCTCAAGCTGCTGAAGTTGATGCTCTAAAGGAACAAGTTGCTGAATTGCCTCTATTGAAGGAACAACTTGCTTATGTTATGCAAATTCTTAAGCAAAATCAGGTGATCACCGTATTGAAATTCATACTGTTATGCAACTTGCTTATGTTATTGCTTTTGATGAAAAAATTGTTGGTGATTCATACTGGGTATTTGAAATTGTGTGTTATAAGCGGTGTGTTCCTATTGTTAATTAATCACAATTGTTGGTGATTCATACTGGGTATTTGAAATTGTTGGTGATTCATACTGTTATGCCTTTATTATGAATATTATGAATAAAGTTCTATATAAGCTGCAGAACATTACAGGGCTAAGTTAATTAATCACAATTTATCAAGTCAGTTGCAACCAAAAAATTAGTAGCATTTTGATGTCAAATCTGTTTTTGTGGCCTTTACCTTACATTCACAAGATTCTCATCATTGTAATCTTTGAATGCCAATACACATAAATATCAAACATAAATAGCTACAGAGAAGTTACTGCCATTGATGAACTACAAGTCCATGAATAGAAGACCTACTAATGCAACTAGAGAACGATCATCACTAGAAGTTAATGCCTCAATATAGGTTTTAGAATTTTCCTCAATTAATATGTTTAATTTCTGGTTTTGTTTTTCTTTCTTGGATTTGGTTGTGTGGCTTTGGAAAATATGAGTAAGAGCACTAGAGGAAATAGGGTGTACTGGTTATTGTATTAGTTGTTGTGCCTGTGCCTATATTGGTTATTTCTTTTTTCCTGATTGCTTGCTTTTTCGTTTTAGGGTTTAGTTTTGAATGAACTATACATTTTCAGAATATGTGATACGTTATTGGGGACTAAACCTGTTGGTAGCTTACTGTTTTTATTTTAAATACAAATCACAATAAGGCTCAAATTTGTTTAGCACAATTCTTTATACCCCCTTGTTCTTAAAATTAGAGATTGAAGCCTATCCTTCGTTTACTTATTACCTGATTTTTGCTGGGTGAATGTCAAAATCAATGCATTCACAGTTGTTTCTGGGTGAATGTCAATCATTTCTTACTTATCTCATGAAATTTACTATATGCGACATTGTTTATATATTGGTTCTAATTTTATTTATGACTATTATTTTTCAGCCGGATAATTTGGAAACACATGGTTTGAGACGCTCTTCTGAATCAAGTAACATAGGACAACATGAAGCAGCACCATCACGGAGGATATCTAGATAGATGATTTTATTTTATTGTTATGAACAACACAAACATGATGCTCATTGGTTGTATTTTGACTTTATCAACTAAGTTGGTTGTATTTTGACTTCATTAACTAAGTTGGTTGTATTTTGACTTCATTAACTAGTTCTAGTTTGATGTTATGCCTTCAGTGGTATTGTTTAACAAGCCTATCTCAATCCCTTCATGTGTTATGAAAAATATGATTGACTCATATCCTTTATTATGAACATATTGCCCTATATTTGACAATATTAAACAAGGTATATGAAGTGAAATTTCAGGTTGCATGAATTATTCCAATTAGTTGCATTTCACATGTCACTTTGCAAGAGATGTGCCATCCTTCTGCGGATTCTAGTGAAAGTCAGTAACTAGTACTGTGTGCATAGTTCTAGCAGTTAGTAGCCAACATATCCATTGATTATATGATATAAAAAAAAACGATCTATTGGCGGCGGTTCCAAACCGCCTCCATATTTAAATAAAAATTTAATTTTAATTTAGTTGGCGGCGGTTCCCAACCGCCTGCATATTTAAATAAAAATTTAAATTTAATTTATTTGCGGCGGTTCCAAACCGCCGCTAACTGTATCGCAAAAAATCAGTTTTCAAATTGGCGGCGGTTTGTGTGGCGGTTTCTGGAACCGCCGCCAAAAACACCTCCCGACGCTGAAAACCACGGCGCTTCTGGAACCGCCGTCAGCCTTACTTAACGGCGGTTTGAACCGCCGCCGCTTGCCTTTTTAACCGCCGCCGTTATTAGTTTTTTGTGTAGTGAGTTTTTAGCTACTTTCCAAATGCAATTTCTCTCTTCTCAGACCTTTTTTCAACGATCCGAACGGTGAAAGTGAAGATATATGTCTCATGAACCTTGTGTCAAAAAACAAAGATGATCCAACGGTTAAAAAATCCGAAATCACACTTTTACGGAGGCTGGTTTGAGAAAAACGAAAATTGCTTTTCTATGTTGTTGTAGTCCCACATTGCTTGGGAGAAACAAGAACTACCTAGCCTTTGGCTATAAAAGAGATGGAGATGCAAAGGCTATGGACATGGGTGATTGATGGGGTAAGTGATCTTTTGGGCTAGCATTTACAGTCCATTAGATTAAAAGTCTGTCTTTAATTCTTTTGGGCTAACTTTTGCAGTCCATTAGATTAAAAGCCCGTCTTTAGTTATTTTTGGGATGGCCGTTGAGGTCCTTTACTTGGCGATTTTCGGGTGAAAACGGACCAGATAGGAGTCCGGTCCGCGGTTGATATGGTCAGATTGCTCGGTCCGTTTCGGTGTTGAACGCATTGATCAGCTTGAGGTTAGTCTTGCATTTATTTATTTATTTTATTTATTTATTTATTTTTGTACATATTTATTTATTATGTATACTGTTTATTTATGTACATACTTATTTATTATTTATATTGTTTATTTATCTATGTAAATAATTATTTATTATTTATTTATATGTATAGTTATTTATTTATTAACTTTACTCTTTATTAATTGTTAGTGTCGTCATTAATTTTTTAAATACACAAATTATTTTATTTTTTCAAAAATATAAAGAGGGGATTAAGTCGACTGTACAGTCGAGTTAGTCTGCTTTTTAGGACCACGAATGAACCGTTACGGATCATGTCCTAAAATCCCTATTTAAAATAAATAATTCCCAAATTAAAAAATACAAACACATCTCTTTCATTTCAAAAACCAAAAATCTTATTTTCAAAGTAGGGGATTAAGTCGGTCGTACGGCCGGGTTAGTCATCGTTTTAGGATAAGTGATCTGTGGTCCTTTAGAGCCTCAGCGCTCCTTCAGCCCTCAGCGGCCCTTCAGAGCCCCAGCGCTCCTTCAGACCCCCAGTGGTCCTTCAACATAGATCACACAATCCTAAAACCCCTATATTAAAAAACACCAACCAACAAACATTTTATAAACCAAGAACTAAGTAGCTTTGATTTCTCCATCGCACCTGGAGATACGTAGGAGCGGGGGCCCACTCCTGTCAAGCACAAAAAACTAAAATTTTTATTAAGTCTTTTTCTTTCAATAAAAGGGTAATAATTAACATTTTCAGAATTAACATTTTTTTCCTACAATTAATTAGCAGGTAACCTTCCTTGGGAAGAATGTCGTGGGGTGCTAACACCTTCTCCATGCATAACCGACTCCCGAACCCTAATCTGGTCTCAAGGACCCTTATCCATTCCAAAATGGATTTTCCAATATTTGCCCTTAAACTAAACTTTAGTGGCGGCTTCAGTTTTTGAACCTTCGAGGAATCCTCACCCGGATTTTTCGGTCGCTACAGGTATTTTTCTTCCTTAAAAGTTCTCTATTCTTTTTCATGTTTTTTTTTCTGAAATTTTCATGTTATTTGGAAGGAATATGGTGTAATGTTGTCTCTATTTTCTGGCCTTTATAATGATGATGTATCTGCCATTGTGTGGCTTATTGATCCAGCTTGAATATTCTTATTTAATCACTAGTCTTATAGCCATATCTTTCATTACCTTACATTGGTCTTTAGGAAGATGCATTAAGCATTTTGTTATTAGCCTAGAGTCATAGTTGCTGCATTTCAGTTATTGTAGCCAATTTGATGAATTTGTATTCCAATGGTCTCTTTATATAATATATATGAGTTAAGAAGTGTTATTTTACCATTGTTTATTTCATTTTAGCTCTTGCTTTGGTGTCTATTAATTGTTTTATCTGTTTTAATTGTTTACAATCCACTGTTTAGCTGAGTTGTCCCAATCTCTAACTCATTATTTTATCTTTATAAGTTTTTGGTATGTGTTGTTTTTTGTTTGCATAAGAATTATATAGCACTTTGGTAGGCAAATTTCTCTACTTTTTGGTTAGAAATTTGTATCATACATTAACACATAAACATTGTTTCTTCCACTTAAAACTTTTTTTATTCTAATTGTTTTTATCTATTCTTTGTTCCAATTGTTCGTGTTGATTCTCATGCATAGAAAATATTTATCTGATATCATTATCTGTTTTCTGTTTTTTTACATTCTTTGTCCCTTTTACTTATATCATTATTTGGTTCATTGAACGTTCTCACTCTATTGCCAATGGTGCATAGATGGATACCGGGCCGATACTTGACAATGAAAATTACATTCAGGATTGTCGAATGAAACTCCAAACATATCATTTTGAATATGTTCCTGGATTTGTAAGTGGTTTAAATTTTTTTCTCACTTAAATACTTTAGAACTTTACGTATTTAAGTCCATCTTTCCTTTGAAATTGATTGTCCTGCATTGTCTACAGAGCACAACAGCTCCCAGTCCTATTTTATGTTGACTTTATGATTGTTTTGGCAAGAGATGGAACTGTGATTTCATCCATGATCAACAAAATCCATCTCTTTGTGGCTTAGCTGATGGTTGGCTTGTGTTTTGCCCTGCCAAAGTTCTACATGAAGGCCGTTATGTTAAATTTGGAGTTCCTTCTGGAGACCACACTATTATTTTGTGTTAAATTTGAAGAAATCTAAATTTTTAAGGTATGGTTTAATGTTATGTTTAAGTTTCTACTTTACTGTCTAACTAGGGTGTTCACTTCTTATGTACTTCTCTTTTGTTTATCATCTTAGATTGTGTTATGATTAGGTTGTATGGTTTGATCTTATGAAACTTTTGTTTATTGATATATTATGAATGTTATGCTTGCAATTTGGTAATGCTGCTTCCCATTTTATTTGTTTATGCTATAAATATTTAACAAATTACACCACAAATTATTATAACTAATTCTTCTGTTACCAACTTAAGATAAAATCACTATATGACTATGAATGACACCATGGGTGGGTTATATGTTCATGAAAGAAAAAGATCTAAAAACTAAGATGGTTTATTGCAATTATTTAGTTTTGACAGATATTAATTGACAAAAAATATTTGACAAGTTATCACATAAATAGCATGAATGAGAGTTTAACAATCAGTGATTAGGTAGGGAAAGAAAAGTAACAACTCCATATTAACCTTAAAAAAAAACAAGGTATTAAAGTCATTCATTTCTCAGCATTAAAAGTACTTTCTTTCAAATGGCATCCATCAAAATGAAATTTTTGCTTTCCCCCAAAACTCATGCCATTTAAACACGCGGTGTTAATAATCTATCATAGATCATCCACAGTTATTTTGTTCTCACATACTATAGATGATAGATCAACTAGCGTCAAAACTAAAAAGACCACATTCACGGATATGAATCATTGTAGTTGTGGTCTTGACTCTTGAGTCAAAACTGATTCATACCTGTTGTTGTTGTCTTATCTGTTTCCTTCAACATTTGTACATTGTACACGCATCTTGACCAAAGATTATAGTGAAATTACAGCTCCTGATTCCTTGACCATGATCATTGACTATCTACACTGATTTTTATTCTCTTATACATCCATATGTACTGATTCCTTTCTGTTAGTCAAAACTGCTTCCTGCCTGTTGTTGTTGTTGTTGTTGTTGTTGTCTTATCTGTTTTCTTAGACATTTGTAAATTCTACATACATCTTGACCAAACACTATAATGAAATGCTGTGGCCTCTTAGTCAGTGCATGGTGGTAATTATGATGCGTATGTGTCTAATCAACTGAATCTAATTGACCGCATCTCAGACTTCACTAGGTGTGTTTGTTCAATTCTTTCTTCAAACTCATCAATTACTTATTTCAACAGCTCTTTGGTTTGTTTTTTTACTGATCATCTTTATAAATTTTCAATTCTAGGCTGTCAATATTGAAGATGATATTTTCTCTAGAGAACATACTGGCCCACCTGCAATTGAGAGCCCATTGGTATGTTTTGAATACCTTCAGTATCATTTCTCTCATCTCTGTGAGTCTTCCTAATGTTCCAAGAGGGCCATTGTATGACTACTTAGGGTATCTAGATTTTGTTTCATTGAAAATGCGTAAAGCTTTTAAATGATTCTTTTGGTTTCTTATAATTTGTGAGAGGTAAGTGGAAATGGATTCTTATAATTTGTGAGAGGATTCTCTCTCTCTCGCTCACATGAAAGAAACACAACATCCTTCCTTCTTATTAGTCTGAACTTTTGTTTCTATGTATTTTAAGTAAAAGTTTATCAAACTTTTCAAGAGCTTTTACCATACCTACCACAATGTCCTTCCTTCACGAATAAATAGTATTGGATTATATTTCTCTAACTTAATGTCTATGGAATGGATTATGAATTCTTAGTATTTCGATTTCATCTTTAAGACAATGCCTATAAATTGTGTATGGATAAATGTATCTGGATTATGTTTCGTCCCTTTAATTTGTTATAATTTTCTATTTTGCTTATATTTTGTTTTTTCAACAGGTTTTTACATTCTCAAACTTCCACAACAACTTCCACAACTTAATAATACTTTCTTGATGTATTAATTAGAGTTTTTACCCCGTGCATCGCACGGGTAAATACGCTAGTTACATTTATCTTTAAAAGGAAATCAATTACAAATACTTTTAAACTCACTTTTTAATATCACCGCTAAACAAAAATCAATGTTTTAAACTCAAACTTTTTAAATCAATTCTATTAATCAATTCTTAATAATTAATTCTATTAAAATCTTAAACTAGCAGATCCAATATACGTACAAAAAACTAGCAGCACCGATGATCATTTCTGAGGAAACAGTGTCAGACTGTAAGCCACTTAATTTGGTGTCTGATATGTTGATTGATACGTTGGAGTATATGCATGCAAGCAGGAAAAACAGTAACCTTTGACATAAATTCGAAATAGACAACTCGTCTCAATTGGAACATGCATGTATATTTAATAGGTAAATCCGTTGTAAAATGCAAAACAGATTTATTTATTTAGTAAATAAATCTGTAGTTCATTTTTTGACTAGATTTTATCTACTAGATAAATAGATTAAGTGACAAATAGCCGTTTTCCAATTCTTTTAATTACGAATTTATCTTTTTAATAGATAAATCTGTTTTGCATTTTGGAACAACAGATTTATCTACTAAATAGATAAATATGTTTTTCAATATTTTTTAACTACGGATTTATCCTTTTAATATAGATAAATCCGTTTTGCATTTTTTTAATGGGTAATTTGGGGATAATTGAAATATGTGGGGGTATGGTGTCTAAGTGTGGGGGTACAAAAATTATTATCCTTTCCATATTGGTAGCACAAGCCCATCAAGGCTAACCCGATCACTCGGCCCAAAGCCGGGGAAGTCGGTTTACCCTCCATGATCACGAGTAAGAACGTGCCGAGTAGTTAGAGCAGAAGCCGAGCTTGTGGAGCAAGACAGTGGATGGTTACCGGAGAAGAGAAAGCATATAAGGAGCAGAGACACGAGAAGAAAGACATACACAAATAGATATAGAAAAACACTAGCATAGACCAGATAGACAAAAAGCTATCCGGCGAATCATTGTATTAGTCCGATTATATCAATAAACTTATTCAAGTACACTGGATCCCACCATAGGGCCCGATAAATTCATTCCCAGCCACCCCTTATCCCATCTTCAGCCATGGTCACGATACGCCGTGGTCGCAGGCAGAATGCTCAACCATCTCTCTTCACGACACACCATGTTGATTCAAAGAGGATAAAAGATGAATAACCACGTATAAAGAGTTTTTTAAATAATTTTTATTATTTTGTACTTGTATTTGCAAAAACCGTAATCGAGTTTCAAGTAGATGTTTTTTATTCAAAATGATGTTTGTGTTATGAATATTTAGTGGATGTCCATCTTATTGAAATATGTTTGTAATTCAATTGCTTAGATTGTAACTAGCTATACAAGTTTTCGACACATTCAGTTCGACTAGCTATATGAGCTTTCGACACCATCGACACTAGCTATATATAAGGTGTCGAACCGTTACTGAATAATAAGTTTTTCCATTTTACAGTTTTCCATTTTTCTGTTATTTTCGCTCTCTCTCTCTCTCTCGCTCTCTCTCTCTCTCCTCTCCTCTCCTCTCAAGGAGAATATCCGCAACAAATTGGTATCAGAGCTATAAACATCCTTAAAGATTCTTCCAATGGCGACGCGAGACAACGGTGGGATTCTGGCGAACCTTCCTATCTTCAATGGAAAGGATTACGAACGGTGGTGTGCGCAGATGAAGGTCCTGTTTCGTTTTCAAGATGTACTTGAAATCGTTGATGAAGGTGTTCCACCATTGGCAGCAAATGCCACTGAAGCGCAGAGGAACAACCACCATGCATTGCGAAAGAAAAATGGAAGAGGGCTGTTCTTGATTCACCAAAGCGTTGATTCAAACATTTTGAACCTGATCATTGATTGTGATTCAGCAAAAGAAGCGTGGGACATCCTCAAGAATGCATATGGAGGAGCGGATAGACTGAAGAAGATACGCCTGCAGTCTCTCAGGAACAATACGAGATATTGAAGATGAAAGATGGAGAATCGATTGGTGATTTCATCACAAGGTTAGTAGCTTTGACTAATCAAATGAAAGGCAATGGTAAAACTGTATCTGAAAAAAGTAAAGTAGAAAAGGTGCTTAGATCCTTAACTCTAGATTTCGACTATGATGTAACTGCCATTGAAGAATCCAAGAACATAGATGAAATGAAGTTAGATGAACTTCAAGGTTCCTTAGAGGCTCATGAATTGAGAATTAGGCAGAGAAGTTCAGAAAAGGAGACTGAACAAGCCTTGTTGACACACTCCTCTAAGAGAAATTGGAAGGCAGGCAACAAGAAAGAAAAGGGAAACTGGAAGGGTAAAGAAAAGGAATCTGACAGCAAGAAAGATGAACAAGGAAACTCTGATAAGAAGAAATACGATCTGAGCAAAGTGCAGTGCTACAACTGTCAGCAATTTGGGCATTATAGGAACAAATGCAAGAACAAGAAGGTTCCTAGGAATAAAGATGCTGAAGCCAAATTTGCAAGCGATGGTGGCACAGATTCTGACTCTGACTCGGAAGGCTTAATGCTGATGGCAGTCATAGATGATGAGAATAAACAAGACATTCATCTCAATGTAACAGTTGCTGAAAGTAATGAGCAGGACAGTGGGAACACTTGTGACAGTGGGAACACTTGTGACAGTGGAAACACTTGTAATGCTCAAAATACTTGTGCAATGTGTGAGGGGCAGGGCAGTGGTGAGACTGGTGATGCCCCCAACATGGCCAGCAACAATGATGAAGAATTATAGTTCATGACAGCTACTGGCACAGAATTGCTGTTGCTGAAGGCAGATACAAATGAGATCGAAGGAAAATCTAATGAATGGTATCTCGACACAGGATGCTTAAACCACATGTGCTGCCATAGGGAGTGGTTTGTCGAACTGAAGCAAATAAGTAAAAGAATCAGATTTGCAGATAACAGCAGAGTCACTGCAGAAGGAATTGGCACCATAAATTTTTTGTCGAAGGATGGAAAGTGGTGCTACATTCAGGAAGTATTCTATGTGCCAAAGATGAGGAGTAATCTGCTGAGTCTTGGGCAGATGATTGAGAAGAAACTCTCTGTCGAAATGGATGATAACAGTCTCAGCTTGTTTGATTTAAACAAGAGGCTGATCCTGAAGGTGCCAATGCAAAGTAACAGAACTTTCAAGATCAAATTGCAAGTAATTGAAGAGCAATGCCTCACAACCACTGTTGATGATGAAAACTGGAAGTGGCACAGAAGATTTGGCCACCTAAACTTCAAGAGCTTGAGACAACTACATGAGAAGAAGATGGTTCATGGGCTGCCAGCAGTGAAATGCCTGGTGAAGTATGTGATAGCTGCTGCAAATCAAAGCAACATAGAAACTCCTTCAAATCAGAGGTGCTAGGCAGAGCAAAGAAGAAGTTAGAGGTGATATTCTCTGATGTTTGTGGTCCCTTTGAGGTCAGTTCATTAGGAGGGAACAACTACTTTGTCACATTCATTGATGAGTACACTAGAATGACATGGGTGTACTTGATCAATAAGAAGAGTGAAGTACTTGAAACATTCAAGAACTTTAAGGTGATGATTGAGAAGCAAAATGAATGTGAAATCAAAACCCTTAGAACAGATGGAGGTGGTGAGTACAACTCACATGAATTTGTAAAGCTTTGTGAAAAAGAAGGCATAGTACATGAAGTCACTTCACCTTACACACCTCGGCATAATGGAATTGCTGAGAGAAAAACAGAACCATCCTCAACATGGTGAGAAGTATGATGAAGGAAAAGAAGCTACCTCACAGCAGTGTATATTCTGAACAAATGCCCCACAAAAAGACTGATTGGGAAGACACCTGAAGAAGCTTGGCTAGGAAGAAAGCCAAGTGTCAAGCATCTCAGAATAATTGGCTCATTATGCTACAGACATGTCCCTGAGCAACTAAGAAAGAAGCCGGATGATAGGGCACAACAAATGATCCTTGTTGGATATCATTCGACAGGAGCATACAAACTGTATGATCCTGTGCATAAGAAAATAGTGAAGAGCAGAGACGTCATAGTGGATGAGTCCAAGAATTGGAACTAGGATACTCAGAATGAAGAAGGCTGTGAAAGAACTATAATACTGGATTTTGATGAGATTCAGGATCCAGATGATCAGAATGAAGCTACTGAAACTGCAGAACCTGAAGCACCTGTTACTGAAGCACCTATCAGAAGGTCACAGAGGGAAAGACAGAGATCAGTAAGGCTAGAAGGATTTGATACATTCCCAGATTCTGCTATTACAGCAGAGGGAGACCTGAATCACCTTGCACTGATGGCTGAGGCAGAACCAGTGAGTCTGGAGCAGGCACTTAATAACAAACAATGGAAGGAAGCTATGCTGGATGAGCTGAAGTCAATAGAAAAATGGCACATGGAAGTTAGTCGAACTTCCAAAGCAAAAGAAGGCAATAGATGTGAAGTGTGGGTCTACAAGACTAAAGTCAAACCCAATGGAGAAGTGGCCAAGTATAAGGCCAGATTAGTAGCTAAAGGTTTCCTACAGAAGCCTGGCTTGGATTTCAATGAAGTCTTTGCCCCTGTAGCCAGAATTGAGACCATAAGACTAGTAGTGACCTTGGCAAGTCATAGAGGCTTGCCCCTACATCAACTTGATGTAAAACCAGCCTTTCTTAATGGACCTTTGGAGGAGGAAGTCTATGTTTGCCAACCACCTAGATTTGAGTTAAAGGGACAAGAAGACAAGGTGTTCAAGCTTGAGAAGGCCCTGTATGGACTTAAGCAAGCCCCAAGGGCATGGAACAAGAGAATTGATGGATTCCTCTTGGCTCAAAAATTCACTAGATGCACCAATGAACATGGTGTGTATGTTAAAAGGACTGGAACTGAAACTCAGTTGCTGCTGTGCTTGTATGTAGATGATCTACTAGTGACTGGAAGCAATGAGACTGAAGTTGACTCCTTCAAGAAGGTGATGATGTCTGAATTCGAAATGAGTGATTTGGGACACCTATCATACTTCTTAGGAATGGAATTTATGAAGACAAGCAAAGGTACATTTCTGCATCAGGATAAGTATGCAGCAGACATCTTGGACAGATTCAAGATGGCTGATTGCAAACCAGTTTCTACTCCAATCGACACAAGCAACAAGCTGTCGAAGGATGGGGAAGAGAGTGAAGTAGATGCCACCCTCTACAAACAGATTGTTGGATCCCTTAGGTACCTCTGCAACACACGACCTGACATTATGTTTAGTGTTGGATTGATCAGCAGATTCATGGAGAAGCCAAGAACTTCTCATCTAATGGATGCAAAAAAGAGTGCTTAGGTACATAAAGGGAACACAAAATCATGGTATTCTGTTCCCTAGCAAGACTGAATCTTCTGCTACTGTCGAAGTGTTTGGCTACACAGATTCGGATTGGAGTGGAGATAAATGTGATAGGAAAAGCACAAGTGGCTATGTCTTTATGTATGGAACAGCACTCATCTCATGGTGCTCCAAGAAGCAAAGCTAGCATAGTAGCCCTGTCCTCCTGTGAGGCAGAGTATGTGGCTGCTTCCTTTGCAGCCTGCCAAGCATCATGGCTGAGCATGTTGCTCACTGAAACTGGACTACACAAGAACTCAGTAATGAAGTTGCTGATAGACAACAAATCTGCAATAGATTTGGCCAAAAATCCTGTTGCCCATGAAAGGTCGAAATATATAGAAACTAGGTATCACTTCTTGCGTGATCAAGTCAACAAGGAGAAGCTGAACCTGCAATACTGTTGCTCAGAACTTCAAGTAGCTGATGCAATGACCAAGCCATTACAAAAGGAAAGATTTGAAGAATCAAGGACAGCGCTTGGAATGATGTCACTTAGCAATGTGAATTAAGAGGGAATATTGAAATATGTTTGTAATTCAATTGCTTAGATTGTAACTAGCTATATTAGTTTTCGACACATTCAGTTCGACTAGCTATATGAGCTTTCGACACCATCGACACTAGCTATATATAAGGTGTCAAACCGTTACTGAATAATAAGTTTTTCCATTTTACAGTTTTCCATTTTTTTGTTATTTTCGCTCTCTCTCTCTCTCTCTCTCTCTCTCTCTCTCTCTCTCTCTCTCCTCTCCTCTGAAGGAGAATATCCCCAACACATCTCACTTAGTCCTTTCATATACCATATGATGCTCTATAACTCGTAAGAGTAAAAGCTATTACTCATTGTTATTGGTGTTAACTTAAAATGTTAATGAGACATTATGCTAGACCATCTATATGCTTGTAATGTCCTATAAATAGGACTCACGTAACATTGTAAAATCCACCTTCAAAGTAGAATGCAAATGTTCTCTCATTCTCTTCTTCTCTTTGTCTATTTTTTCTTCATCTATATATATATATAATACAACTATTTCTTACCCAAAAAAATATATAAAATACAACTATAATTTCAATTACTTTGCAACTATTGTAAAATTAAAGTAATGATGCTACCGTTGTAAAATTAACGTCTTAGACAATTAAATTTCAATATAACAAATTACTTGCTCTTATTTTTAATGTCATACTAAATAATTAGAATTTTAAATTATTAAGGTATTACTTAAATATTAAATATTTGTATATATGTATATAAGGACATGTTGGATAATCTGAGGGTCAACCCGAACAGCTCGTACGTCATAATTTGAGGTTGGGGTTACTATGGAGGATCTTGACTAAAATGTCCGGGTGGGTCCGTCACTTATATAGACTAGCAACAAATTAAAGTAATACATGGAAACTAAAAAACGCATCAACGACGCAGAAACACTAATACAATTAAAAAAGATAAATTTAAATTTAAATTATTTATAGAGAAAATTAAAATGTAATTTTGATTTCACATAGAGACTCAATTGAAATTGTTTGTAAAAAAAATATTTTTAAATTTACTTGATTCTAATTTTAATATGCTGAAGATGTCTTTTCGAAAATTCTCAACCATATATTCATAATTTCTAATTCTAATATAAGAGGTGTGATAATATTAAAAATATGAATAAAATTTATATTCCAAAAAATATAAAAAAAATACCATACATGTGTGTATATATATTATTATATATTACCTATACATCGAGTAAAATAAATATTATTAATACATAAAATAACATACTTTTCGGTGTGATAATAGCAATTGTTGGTCTAGTGGTAGTTAGTGTAGTTTTGTATTGCCATGATTATGGGTTCAATTCCCATGATATAGATTTTGTTGGCAATAATAAAAGCAATAAAAAATGAGAAGACAAAAGTTAACAAAATGACTGAAGCAAGAATCAAACACAATTTCTTACAATGACAGGAGTTCATTACAACTGCTACACAACACCTTCCTTTTGTTAATGGTTGTGCACAATAGTTATATATTTAGTAGTTTTTTTGTATGGACCATTGCTGGCTACCCACAATGTCCCAACGCTTTCAACAAAAGACTAATCTCTGCTCGTGCTTAGGATTAAATTTTGCACTGGTCAACACTGGATTTGTCCACTGCTGGAATCGAACCCGGGAGCACTGGCTATATATTTTAGTAGTTAATATCTAAAAATAAGACTATTTTAATAATTTCACTAGATATTTTTAGGGTGCGCCGTGTCCTCCCAAATCTTAGGGAAGATCCACCCCCTGACTATGTGGGACAACCATGTTTGTGCATTTTTCGTGAGACAACTCTAAACCATTGAGTCAAGATGATTTTGCGGCGGTGCCAGATTCACTTAGTGCACAAAGTAAACTATTTTTGTTAGAATATAATTTTTTGGCTTAAATACAGTTTTGGTCCCCCTATTTTGACCAATCCACGATTTTGGTCCCTAAAGTTTTAATTTGACGATTTTGGTCCCCCTATTTTCCCAATTTGAAAAATCAAGGTCCCCCACCCCAATTTTGACTCAGTTTGACTGACTAATCCTACGTGGCAGCCCACGTGGACTGCCACGTAGGCACACCCCCCACCCCACCCCCCCACCCCCCCCCACCCCACCCCCACTGTTCATCTTCCCCACCAATCCCCCACCCCCTTCGCACCACCCACCCCCTTCACACCACCCACCACCTTCGCACCACCCACCACCACCTTCGCACCACCCACCCTCCGACTGTGATTGCGATCTGCGACGAGAGCGAGAGCGAGAGTGAGCGACGAGAGCGAGAGCGAGAGCGATCTGCGACGAGAGCGAGAGCGAGAGCGAGAGGGAGAGGAGGTGTGATGCGAAGGGGAGGAGGGGCGAAGGGGAGGAAAGGCGAAGGGGAGGGGGGAGGTGCGAAGGGGAGGGGGTGCGAAGGGGAGGGGGGAGGTGGGAAGGGGAGGACGGGCGAAGGGGAGGACGGGCGAAGGGGAGGGGGAGGTGCGAAGGGGAGGGGGTGCGAAGGGGAGGAGGGGCGAAGGGGAGGAGCGGCGAAGGGGAGGAGGGGCGAAGGGGAGGGAGAGGTGCGAAGGGGAGGGGGGGCGAAGGGGAGGGGGGAGGTGCGAAGGGGGGGGGAACAGTGGAGGGGGGAGGGGACGAGGGAATCGGTGGTGAGGGGATGGGGGAGGGGAACAGTGGAGGGGGGGGGAAGAGGGAATCGGTGGTGAGGGGATGGGGGAGGGGAACAGTGGAGGGGGGAGGGGAAGAGGGTCACGAGGAAGAAGAAGGTGGGGGGGGGTTGGGGGGTGGGGGGTGGGGGGTGTGCCTACGTGGCAGTCCACGTGGGCTGCCACGTAGGATTAGTCAGTCAAACTGAGTCAAAATTGGGGTGGGGGACCTTGATTTTTCAAATTGGGAAAATAGGGGGACCAAAATCGTCAAATTAAAACTTTAGGGACCAAAATCGTGGATTGGTCAAAATAGGGGGACCAAAACTGTATTTAAGCCTAATTTTTTTATAAGCTTGTTGGAATCTTAGTTGAAACCTTTGGATATATTCCTAACTCTTGCATATATGGGCGTATAGTACAATTTTAAGGACATGAGAATTATAGGATTGCAAACTATAGTGTAATGACCGACTACAATCGCTCAAATATGCAACGTTTGTTCCTTGATAATCAATTTTGTTAAAAATAATTAATTTTGTAACAAAATATGTAAAGTGTCACGCTAAACAGTAATTCTTGGGGTACTTTAGATTCAAAAAAAAATTAGATGTACAAATACATGAAGTTCGTTCCTCAATCTAAAAATTAATTTCATGGCAAAATATAAAGTGCGACACTAAGCAGTGTGTTTTTGGGTACTTTCATTTTTTTTCTTTTTCATGTTTTAAGCAGTGTGTTTTTGGGTACTTTAGGGTTTAAAAAAGTTTGAAATGTTCAAATACGCAAAGTTAGTTCCTCAATAACCGATTTATTGAAAGAAAATAGTAATTTTATAATAAAATACATAAAGCGCAATACTAAGCAATGTGTTCTGGAGTATTTTATCCGTCGAAAAAAAATTAATTATTCAAGTACGCAAAGTTTGTTCTTCAGTTATAACCGATTTAGTGGAAAAAAATAATTACATGACAAAATATGTAAAATACGATGCTAAGTAGTGTATTTTCGAATGCTTTAGTCTTCCCAAAAAAAAATTCAACTATTCAAATAATATGCAAAGTTTGTGCCTCAATAGCCGGTTTGGTGGGAAAAAAATTAATTTCGTGCAAAATACGTAAAGTGTGATGCTAAGCAGCGTGTTTTTGGGTACTTTAGTGTTCGGAAAAAAATTTAACCGTTCAAATACTCAAAGTTCATTCCTCAATAACCGATTTTTTTGAAACAAATAATAATTTTGTGACAAATACGTAAACTGTGATGCTAAGCAGTGTGTTTTAGGGTACTTGAATGTTCAGAAAATTTTTAACTCTTTAAATATTCAAAATTCATTCCTAAATAAATGGTTTGGTAAAAAAAAGTTAATTTCGTGACACAGACCCGTGCAACTCACCCTTTTAGTGATTCCACCACTTTAAAAAATCAATTTCTTTTATACTTATTCTCTTTATATTTTTAAGGACCATATTTTTCTGAATCTTTAAAAAAAGTAATTTATTTTTATACTTCTTATCCTCGTCTTTCTAAACCCGAGATATTTATTAAATTCATTTAGTTGGGTTACTACCAATTCATTTATTGAATCTCTTTCTTCTTAGTATCTATGGATAGCCAATTTTCACGTCAAAAAAATGGATAGCCAATTTTAATTTTATAATTATTTAATTTTATTCACAGATATTAAACTATATATTTTATAAACCAATATCGTTACTATGGATTATGTGTATGGAACAATTTTTTTGGATTATATCTATACAGACTCTATTTTCGTTTTTAAGTTCACAATTACCTTTTTTACTACACACTTTTTTTAATTCATACTTACCTTCGATTTAAACAATGATTTTTAATGTTGCAATTTAAGAAACAAAATTTACCCAATAATAATTATATATTAATTAGAGTTTTTACCCCGTGCAACGGACGGGTCATGACGCTAGTATACTTAATAATTTTTTGGTCCCCATAAAAAATTAGGCGTCGTCCTGCGAAGACAGTTTATTTAAAATGAACGTAAGAAGTTATAAATTATGGAAGAGAAAATAAATTTCTCCTAATTTTTATTTTTATTCTTCTAATTCTACTGTTTCTATAACATTAAACACAACAGTGACACAAAAACACATTAAATTTAGGTATTTTGAGTTTTTTGTCATAGAATTACTTTTTAAAAAGCTTATAATTTTATATGAAAATATTAGAGATTATTGTTCGCCCCACTAACAAAAATTCATGAATTCATCATTGGGCTACACATTGGAATGAATAGCGCAAAAAAAGAGAGTAGAATATTCGGTAGAATAAAAAATCTTGTTGGCAATTAGGTTGGAGTTTGCTTGGCAAATATAACATGTGGTTTTGTTTTGGCTAAAGTGCTCCCGAGGTCCTTTATCTTTATTTAAAGTAACGATTTGGTCATTTATCTTTTTTTTTTCCCAAATCAGTCCTTTATGTTTTAAATTTTTGACACATAAATCCTTTTCTGTCCCAAATCAGTCCTTTATGTTTCAAATTTTTAACACATAAATCCTTTTTTTTGACACATAAATCAGCACTGTTAACGGAAAAGGATTTATGTGTCAAAAATTTGAAAGATAAAGGACTTATTTGGGACAAAAAAAACATAAAGGACTAATTCGTTACTTTAAATAAAGATAAGGGACCCCGGGAGCATTTTAGCCTTTTGTTTTTTAAGATGTGTGTGGTTAACATCTTGCACAACTGTCTGTCTTTCTACCTGAATGTTATCATACTATTATATTAAAAATCTTGGATGTTTGTTACTCCCTCAGCTGTCTTCCAACTCCAGCTTGCAAAATTGATAGCTCCCCACCACCACCACTTATGACTAATCTTTGAACAAATAATAATAAATTACAAATACAAAGGTTAATAGATAATTGTAAGAAATTCAATCCTGCACAACATAAAAAAATTATAGATACAAAGGTGGAATCTGAAATCCAGTGATACATGAGATCAGAAACGTGTGCTAGCTGACCCACTTGATCTTTCTCTGTGATGGAAACGTGAAAAATCACAAATACAGCATGGAACTTTCTTTCTTTGGATCAAACGTGACAAGCACTTTCCATGGTATTGCCAAGCTTTAACAAATACCACGTGACTCAGGTGATAGAGATTTATTTGGTCTTTGTCTTATCCATTAGAGAAAACCAAAGTAACTTAATTTTGTTTGTCTTTGTCATAGGACCATTCAGATAGGTTGTTATATGGATGGATATTATCCTTGAATACTTAGTCAATCATTGTTAAGAATCTTATATATTCATGGAATTTCTATTTTAAAATAAATAAGTCTTATCTATTGTATTTTGAAATTGTTGCCAATACTTGGCATAAAATTTTATATTTTTTTTGTTTTTTGTTTTACTTTGCTTGCCAAATTCTCCTCTTGGGTAAATTGTGTTTACCTCTTGGGTTGATAGGATTTTACAATTGGCTTGGGTTTGCCCTACTAGTTCATGTGTCTAGTGTTGCCAATGGCTTGGTTATTGTAACTATTAGGATAAACTCTAATTTGTGGATGGAGAATGCCCCAACACGAATTGTGTAACTTGGGAGGTGTATTGTTGTAATTTCTATCTATTGAATGAAGTTGTTTTACCATAAAAAAATGATCAGTTGTCCATTAATCATACACAAATCTTCTTAGTCAAGTTTAGCACTTTCTATTGGTTTTAGTAATAAAAACCTAAAAAACCCTCAGGAAGTTGTAAACGGTTAGACACAAGCCAACTAACTGTTTACCAGCCGATCCTCTAACTAATAAGTTGTTATGAAGTTAAGAAGTTAGTTACAACTTGTAACCAACTTAACAACCTCATATTCAACTACTTAATGCCTATATAAGGTCTTATGACCTTTTACAATGTACATAGCATACATACTCATACAGAATAACAGAAATAAAAAAGTGAATTTACATTTTGAAGTTTTTCACCTCTTAGGGTTCCCTAATCCTAATTTCTCTCTAAGTCCTTCTTCTGTTTGTGTTGAATTCTCAAGACTCCTTACATTCTTGCGTTGTAAAGGTGTACCTCGCATAGCAATAAACAAACTAAGTTAGGGTTTGTTTGAGTGTGTAAGGAAGAGTGAAAATCAAAGAAACAGAGAGTGAGAAAGTGAGAGATTACCGTTTCTGTTATACGTATGGTTTGATTCTTCAAGGTGGTGAAGACTCAGTTTTCCTCTCAAGTTTGTTAAAGTTCATGCAAACAAAGAAACAACACAAATTAGGGTTTGTTGTTGTTTCAGTCAAAATCCATAAGAAAAGGTTACTAGAAAGAAGTTATACCTTAGTTTGTGTTCGTGGAAGCTGGTTATTCCTTCGGTTCCTGCAAAAACAACATCAAGTTAGGGTTTCATGCGTTGAGACCAGAAATTTAGAGAACAAGTGTGAGAAGAACATTTGTTACCTTCGTTCCTATCTCGCGTTCACTTCTGTGGCTCATATCTGTGAATTTCACCAAGGTGGTGAAATTAAGGTTTCTGTGAGAAATGCTCAGATCGTTAAACTGAAGGAGGGGTTTTGATCGCGGAGCTGCGATCTTTCCATTGCTGGTGTTAGTTTGTGGATTGAAGGTGTTTTGCTAGGTTTCCTAAGAAACCCTAGCAGAGCTCTAGAAGAGGAAGAAGGTCAGTGCGTTTCAGAAAGAGAGATAGTGAAGAAGACGATTGAGTGAGAAGAAACAGTGGGTCTTTTGTCTCTAACCGGGTCGTTAAGTTGGGTTCCGCAAATATCCACAGCGCAGTAGTGTGGGTTGGGCCAAGTGGGCCGTGTTTCTCTGTTTCTTGCACCCCTGCAATTGTTCAATAACACCCATCAGTGTAAAAATTGAAAAAATTGTGAAAATTAACATGGTATCTAAGAGCTGGTGACAATCCAGGAAAAACTCTCTATCTTTTTTCAATTCTTTTAGTGTTCTTTAAATTTTCTTGATACCTTCACAGTGTGAAACTGTACAGGTTTTGTTATTACTACTTCTTGTTGTGTTTTTAAGTGTTAGCAGAATGACTAGCAGCGGAGGACACGATAGTTATGTTCCCAAATTGAATGGGAAAGATTATGAAACCTGGGCCATACAAATGAGAGCAGTTCTCGGTGCTCATGGCTGTCTCTATGTTGTGAAAGAAAGTCTTTCACCCCTAGAAGAGGAAGCAACTGCTGCTCAGAAAAAGGAGTATCTTGAGAATGAGCAAAAAGACTTTAAAGGTCTCTCTCTCATTCACAGAGCCTGTGGAGAGGGTGACTTTGAGAGAGTGAGGGACTGTGAAACCTCTAAGGCAGCATGGGACGCCTTGGATCATTACTACTGTGGGGCAGCTCCTATCAAAGAAGAGAAATTACAAGCCCTGGGGGCCCAGTATGAAAGTTTAAAGATGAGGAAAGATGAGAAAATTACTGATTTCTTCAACAGAGTGAAGAAAATTAAAAATGATATGGCTCTTCAAGGAGAGAAGCTTGAAGAAAACAATATCTGCAGAAAGATTCTGAGGTCAATGCCTAAGAAATGGTATGTGGTAACTAACACCATTGAAGAAACTACAAAGAATGTAGGCTTGAAGCTGGAAGAGCTTCAAGGGAAACTAGAGGCCAAGGAAATCAGGTTGGAGATCCTTGAAGAAGAATCTGATGAAGAGGACCAAGCTATGTATGCTGCCAAGTCTAAATCCAAGAAGGGCAGCAAAGGAAGCAACAACAAAAAGGCCAGTGGGTCTAAGGGTAAGACAAGTAATTCTAACCCTAAATAAAATTCATCTAAACCTAACAATACACACAAAAAGAAAGATAAATCTAAAGTGCAGTGTTATAGGTGTGATAGGATGGGACACTATGCTACAGAGTGTCCCACTAGAAAAGGCTCTAAGCCTACTGAACCAGTATCTGAAGCCAATGTGGCTAAGGAAGACTCTGGGTCAGACTCTGATGAATCTGATATTGTTGCTTTTAGTATGATTTTTGAAAATTCTCACCTGCCTAAACCTAGTATGAATAGGATTGCTACTAAACAGAAAAATGATGATTGTGTTGTCTTAGTTGTAACCACTAAAAATGGTAAAACTATTACTGAAATCTGGTATCTTGACTATGCTTGTTCAAATCACATGACTGGAAACAAGCAATGGCTTATTAATTTTGATCCTACTGTTAGAATTTCTATTAAATGTGCTAATGGAAGATCTATAATTTCTAAAGGGAAAGGAAATATAGAACTAACTAGGCTGGATGGGGAAAAAGTAATAATCCATGATGTGTTATTTGTACCAGAGATTAGTTGTAATCTTCTAAGTCTAGGGCAGCTTGTTGAGAAGGGTTTCTCAGTGCTTATGAAGAATGCTAAATTAAAGCTATTTGATACAAGTGACAAACTAGTTTTAACTACCCTCCTAGCAAGTAATAGGACTTTTAAAACAAGCATAAGCAAAACTGAGGCTTTGTGTCTAAGTACCACTACTGACTGTGAAAGTAGTTTGTGGCATAAAAGGTTTGGTCACCTTCACTATAAAGCACTAGGTAATCTAAGCACTAACAAACTAGTTAAGGGACTACCTAGCATAAATGAGACTAAAGAGGCTTGTACTACTTGTTTAATGAGTAAACAACCTAGGAAGAGGTTTAAAAATCAAATGGAGCATAAATCTAAAGAACTAGTACATGTGGTATATTCTGATTTATGTGGACCTATGGACACACCATCTATTGGTGGAAATAGGTACTTTGTTATCTTTGTAGATGAATACTCAAGAAAAATCTGGGTATATCTACTAAAGGTAAAAAGTGACACTTTCAATATTTTCAAAAGGTTTAAAGCTTTAGTGGAGACTCAAAGTGGAAAAAAATTGAAAGTGCTAAGGACTGATGGTGGGGGTGAGTATACCTCAAAAGAGTTTGAGGAATACTGCACCTCCAGTGGTATTATACATGAAGTTATTCACCCTATACTCCCCAACATAATGGGATTGCTGAAAGAAGAAACAGGACCATTCTAGAGATGGCTAGAAGTATGGTAAAGGCTAAAGGGCTACCTAAAAGGTTATGGGCAGAGGCAGTTACAACTGTAGTCTATATCCTTAACAGATGTCCTACCAAAGGGTTGGAAACTAAAGTACCAGAATGTGTGTGGAGTGGTGATATACCTTCTGTGTCTCACTTGAAGGTATTTGGCTCTATTGCCTATAGCCATATACTTGATAGTAAGAGAACTAAACTTGAGGACAAAAGTAGACCTCTAATTCTTGTGGGATATCATCCTACAAGAGCTTACAGGCTACTAGATCCTAACTCTAACAAGACTGAAGTGTCTAGGGATGTGGTTGTGCTTGAAGACAAGCAATGGGACTGGACTAGGGCTGAACAGAGTGGTTCAGTGGACTCCACTACCATTGAGGAAGTCTTCAAGATTGAACCAAATCCTAGCAGTGAAAGTATTGATGATGAGGAACCTGTTCTACCTACTGTTGAACCTATTTTACCTAATGAGAACCAAAATCCACATGAAGAGGTGAATGGGGAGGTTGAACAGGAACCTAACCAAGTTGTACAGTTTCCTCCTAGGACTCAAAGAGTGAGAGTACCACCTAGGAGGCTACTGGACTGTGATGTTGTAATGGATAATCAAGTGAATGATGATGGTGACTTGGTACATATGGTTATGCTAGCTGATGTTGAGCCACTTGATTATGTGGAGGCCCTAAAAACTAAGGAACGGAAAAGGGCTATGTTGGAGGAACTTGCCTTCATTGAAAAAAATGGAACCTGGACTTTAACACATTTGCCTAAAGGAAAAAAGGCAATCAGTGTTAAATGGGTTTTTAAACTTAAATTGGACCCTAGTGGCAAGGTGGTCAAACACAAGGCTAGGCTTGTTGCTAGGGGTTTCCAACAGAAACAGGGAATAGACTTTGAAGAAGACTTCTCCCCTGTTGCTAGGCATGAAACCATAAGAATGGTGACTGCCTTAGCTTGTTACAATAACTGGGACTTGCATCACCTAGATGTTAAGTCTGCTTTCCTAAATGGTCCCTTAGAGGAGACTGTTTACATCTCACAACCCCCTGGTTTTGAGAAAAAAGGAAAGGAAGACCAAGTGTGCCTCTTACACAAGGCACTATATGGTCTAAAACAGGCTCCTAGAGCCTGGAATAAGAGAATTGATACCTTCTTTGTGAATCTAGGGTTCACTAAGTGTATCAATGAATATGGAGTCTATCTAAAAGGATCTATGGATACTGACTTAGTCTTAATTTGTTTATATGTAGATGATTTACTGCTCACAGGAAACAATATGGAGCAAATCAACAAATTTAAGGAGACTATGAAGCTTGAGTTCGAAATGACAGATTTAGGAGTGCTGTCCTACTTTTTGGGACTTGAATTTCTGAGAATACCTGAAGGATTAATACTGCACCAGAGAAAATATGCTAAGGAAATCTTATCAAGGTTTGCTATGGCTGACTGCAACTATGCTCTAAATCCTGCTGAAGGTATTCTAAGCAAAAAGGAAGGGGAAAAAGGAGCTACAGTTGACCCTACATATTATAGGCAAATTATAGGAAGCCTACGGTACTTGTGCCACACAAGACCTGATATTCTTTTTGGTACAGGCATGCTAAGTAGGTTCATGAATGAACCATTGCAGCTTCACCTAAATGCTGCAAAGAGGGTTCTAAGGTATATTAAAGGAACCCTTAGCTATGGTATTTTCTTCCCTAAGAGAAAAGGAACAGAAAAACCTATTTCTATTCTTGTTGCTTATTCTGATTCTGACTGGTGTGGGGATCAGCTTGATAGAAGAAGTACACCAGGGTATCTATTCAAGTTTTTGGGTGCTCCTATCTGCTGGAGTTCAAAAAAGCAACAGATAGTTGCTTTATCTAGTTGTGAAGAAGAATATGTATCTGCATGCAGTGTTGCAACACAGGCAGCATGGTTAGAAGCATTATTGAAGGAACTTCAAGTCAACCTAGAAGATGCTACTACTCTATGGATTGATAATAAGTCCACTATTTGTCTTGCTAAAAATCCAATGGGACATAGCAGGACAAAACATATAGAAACAAGGTTTCATTATCTTAGAGAACAAGTCTCTAAAGGGAATCTAAAGGTAGAATACTGCTCTACAAAAGAACAACGGGCTGGCATGTTTACAAAACCGCTAAAGGGAGAAGTTTTCACAAGACTAAGGAGGGAAATTGGCCTAGTTGCATTCAACTAAGTGCAGCTAAGTCCTAAAGGTTAGTCCTAGGGGCCTGTCCTAGGAGTTTTATTAAGATCTACTAATACCAGGGGCATGTCCTGGATTTTATTTTTCTCTCCTAGTTTTTTTTTAGGTCTATGTTTTAGCCCTATGTATTTTAAGGTTTTGTATTAAAGGAGGGTATTGGTTTTAGTAATAAAAACCTAAAAAACCCTCAGGAAGTTGTAAACGGTTAGACACAAGCCAACTAACCGTTTACCAGCCGATCCTCTAACTAATAAGTTGTTATGAAGTTAAGAAGTTAGTTACAACTTGTAACCAACTTAACAACCTCATATTCAACTACTTAGTGCCTATATAAGGTCTTATGACCTTTTACAATGTACATAGCATACATACTCATACAGAATAACAGAAATAAAAAAGTGAATTTACATTTTGAAGTTTTTCACCTCTTAGGGTTCCCTAATCCTAATTTCTCTCTATGTCCTTCTTCTGTTTGTGTTGAATTCTCAAGACTCCTTACATTCTTGCGTTGTAAACACTACAAGAAAAATTGGACTTTGCGGCGGGCAAAATCCGCCGCAAAAGCTAAATTTGCGGTGGATATTTGGACTTTGCGGCGGAATTTTGCCGCCGGTAGCCAGCTCGAAGCAAACGCTTTCCGGCGGATTTTTCAAAAAAAAAAATGGCATTTTCCAGCGGATTTTTTGGCATTTGCGGCGGATTTAAAAAAAAAACTTTTTTTTAAAAAAAATCCGCTGCAAATGCCAAAAATCCGCCGGAAAATGCCAAAAATCCGCCGCAAAAGCCAAAAAAAAAATTTAAAAACCTCCGGAAATGCCAAAAATCCGTCGCAAAAGCCAAAAAAAAAATTTTTTAAAATCCGGCGGTAAAAAATTTGAATTTTTGAATTTTTTTTTCAACTTTTTCGAATTTTAATGTTTAATTTGTATTTTAATAAAAAGTGAGAAAAAATGAAAATGAAGTAAAATATGAGAAAAAATGATATAGAAAAGAATGAAAATAAATAAATGAATGAGAATGTAGAAGTAGGAAGGAATAAGAATGAAAGAGAATATTAGAAGAGAATGATATAGGAGAGAATGTGAATAAAGAAGTAAGAAGAAATAAGAATTAAGGAGTGAATGAAAAAGAATGAAGAAGAAAGGAGAAATATAGAAGAGAGATATGTAGAGAAATCTATGGAGATGAGAGTATAAGAAATATAGAAGAGAGATATGTAGAGAAATATAGAAGAGAATGAGAATGAAATAAAGAGTGAAATGAGAGAATGAGAGGAGTGTAGGAGAAAATTTTATTTATAGGCGGATTTTTTCCCTTCGAATTTTTCGGCGGATTTTTTGAAATTTTTTTTGCCTTTTGCGGCGGATTTTTTAAAAAAAAAAAATTTGGCATTTGCGGCGGATTTTTGGCATTTGCGGCGGATTTAAATAATTTTTTTTTTTGCAAATGCCAAAAAATCTGCCGGAAATACCCCAAAATCCGCCGGAAACGTTTGCGGCGGATAAAATCCGCCCGTAAGTCCTAAAATCCGCCGGAAAGTCCTCAAATCCGCCGGAAAGTCCTGGCCGAAAAATCTCATTATTCTTGTAGTGAAAGGTGTACCTCGCATAGCAATAAACAAACTGAGTTAGGGTTTGTTTGAGTGTGTAAGGAAGAGTGAAAATCAAAGAAACAGAGAGTGAGAAAGTGAGAGATTACTGTTTGTTATACGTATGGTTTGATTCTTCAAGGTGGTGAAGACTCAGTTTTCCTCTCAAGTTTGTTAAAGTTCATGCAAACAAAGAAACAACACAAATTAGGGTTTGTTGTTGTTTCAGTCAAAATCCACAAGAAAAGGTTACTAGAAAGAAGTTATACCTTAGTTTGTGTTCGTGGAAGCTGGTTATTCCTTCGGTTCCTGCAAAAACAACATCAAGTTAGGGTTTCATGCGTTGAAACCAGAAATTTAGAGAACAAGTGTGAGAAGAACGTTTGTTACCTTCGTTCCTATCTCGCGTTCACTTATGTGGCTCATATCTGTGAATTTCACCAAGGTGGTGAAATTAAGGTTTCTGTGAGAAGTGCTCAGATCGTGAAACTGAAGGTGGGGTTTTGATCGCGGAGCTGCGATCTTTCCATTGCTGGTGTTAGTTTGTGGATTGAAGGTGTTTTGCTAGGTTTCCTAAGAAACCCTAGCAGAGCTCTAGAAGAGGAAGAAGGTCAGTGCGTTTCAGAAAGAGAGAGAGTGAAGAAGACGATTGAGTGAGAGAGAACAGTGGGTCTTTTGTCTCTAACCGGGTCGTTAAGTTGGGTTCCGCAAATATCCACAACGCAGTAGTGTGGGTTGGGCCAAGTGGGCCGTGTTTCTCTGTTTCTTGCACCCCTGCAATTGTTCAATAACACCCATCAGTGTAAAAATTGAAAAAATTGTGAAAATTAACACTTTCATGCTAGTAGAAAATGGAAGGTGGAAGAAAAGAAAGTAAAAAGAAAGATCATTGAATGAATAAAAGTGAGTAGAAAATGAGATAATTGTTGGATTGTTTAATAGATGAAAATATGGAACGAAAGAGGTATGTGTAATAAATAACAAAAATATCCCTATATATTGTTCACATAATTTTTATTTAATATAGAAGGAAGGAAACGGATGGGGGCTATGATGAAATGAAGTCTCATTTTTAGGGTTATGCAGTATCAATTTTGACGAGTGCGGATCCCATCCCATCTTAAATGAGACTACCAAGATAGGTCACCAAATTTTGAAAACATGATAGTAAATGAGCTTCATATTTTTCATCTTGAGTGTCATCCTCTTTTTTTGGTTACAACTGTTAAAAAAAAGAAAAAACAATACAACACAAAACTGCACTTTAAGGAAGGAGATTCCTTCCGCATCGTCAATGAGCAGGGCAGTTTTTGCATCCCCACTGGGCAATCTTAGATCACCACACGACAACTGTCTCTAATAAAGTATTCATCTTGGTAAGATAGTTAATTGGCACATCTTTTTCCTTCTTTGAGTGCACCTACAATTCCTCCTTAGCAGATCCTGAATAGACGCCATCTTGTTATTGAATTTCTTCTAGGGGAAACTCAATGATGAATAAAATTCACCATAGGAAATGAATCTGAGACACAAATCATCTCTCTGTAGCCCAAATCTTAACAAAGATGCATCGCTTGAATTAGAGCTAGGATCTCCACATGAATAATGTCATTTGACTCCACTCTTCCATAGAACTAACCCTACAAAACCCGCTTTTGTAGAATTGCACATAACACTACTATCGATATTTAACACCACATACCCTGTCGAAGCTCGAGTCCACAACACAAAATGAGGAGTGCATGTTGAATTGTCAATGACCAAACCATGGACTGCCTCTGAGAGGTCACCTAATATGACCACATCAGATTAGTCATCTCAAACCATGGAAATAATCAAGATGCGACCTGTCAAATACAAGTCTTATCATAGTCCACTTATAGTTCAACTCAGTGTGGGGTTTCAGCGGTTGGGGCTGATCCTCCCTCAACCAAGGGTCGGGGGTTCGATCTCCACCTTGAGTACGGAACAGCGTGCCCCTCGAGGCACCTACAATTCAGCGAGGGGATTAGTCACTGCGGCCGTCGGTGTATACCCTGGGTAAAACCGAAAAAAAAAATAGTCCACTTATAGTTCGAATTTATCTATTCAATAGAAAGAATGTGTTACAAAAGTGAATATGAACCAAGAAGATGCAGAATTATATACAATGAATCTTATATAAAAATATAAAAATTAATTTAAAAACTAATTACGTATTTCTACCCCGAACAATCTTTCACACAACCTTTTCCAGAAAATTAGCATAAAAGACATTTTTCCAACAAATTTTATTTTGGTCGGACTTTATGACATCAGATCTAGAAGTAGGACCCAGAAATATACTATGTTATATTGTTATATATATTAAGCTTCAAAACGTGATTAACACCACTAAAATAGATACTACTAGCTTCAAGAACCCATTTATTTATTTATATTTGTTTATTAAACAAAAACACATTCCTTTCTTTCTTATTGTTATTCACGCGAAAACGCAATCTTCTCCGTTCGCGAGGAGGTAGGTCCAGTGTGTACTTTCACAATCACTCTCTCCTTAATTTCACCTCAAATCTGCAATCTGCAAATTCGGTATTTTTTTCATTCTTCTCTCTTGTTGCTTCTGTAATCAATCAACCTTACCCCTTAATTGTGTTTTGTTCTGTCTCTTCCCTCAATTGCTTTTGTCTCTTTATTTTGATTTTGATTTTTGATGTGGTTGTTTTTATTGCATGCAAATTGATGTAAAGCTCGCAACTTTGAATTTCAGATATAGAAATCATGCAAGTTTCTGATCACAATTCAAAGTGCTAGGATTGGGAATTTATTTACTTTGCTTTACATTTTTGGGAGCATTTGTTGTTTCTTTTGGCATTTTTGGTAGGAGTGAATGCAAATTTGAGAAATAAATAAATCATATCTAATGTAATGTCTTAAATCCTGAGATTCATTCTAATTTTCTTTTTCTCATTCTCCTTTTCACTTACTAAAGGGTGTTGTTGGTTTTTCTTAGTTTTTTCAACTGTTTATACCTGAGAATGCATGAATATTAGTTGTTTATGATTTTTAATTTTTCAAAAATGTGTGGAAGAAGGAAATAGTTTCTGATATTTGGTTAAGTGATTAGTGCATATTTTCTTATGCTGCTTCATTTTTGTTTTTCCTGTTCTTGTAGGCTCATAGTCTGCTAATCAAGTGTTACGTGGTGATGTGTGTGTTTGTTGATCAATCTGGGACTTGGCTATTGATTTCTGTAATTTCTCTTTTGTTCTGGTGGTCTTAGGGGAATTTGTTGTTCTGCTGAAATAGGTGGTCTTTGTTAGGCTTTTCTTCATTGAAATTTACAAGTTAGTGCCTTTCAAACAATCATATGGGGAATTGCGTGGCTAAGGTGAGAATATTTTGATACATCAAACATATTATTTAGTATTTGCTGTTATGCTCATTAAAGTTTCTTTGTTTCAAAGTATGAGGCCTTTCTCCTGTTTTCTCTGATAAACTACACAAATAAGCACACTCTAAAAGCAAAAGTCATATTTTTCCCCATAAATGTGTAGCGTATTTTTTCTTCGACAGAACATTCTTTTACGGTACCTTCTTTTTGACATATGAAAACCCTATTTATTCAGTATGATGCAATGGTCCTGCATCTGTAACTAGAAGTTTGTTAAGTTCTGGTAGCCTCTAGCCCTGACTTTTCTGTTGCTAGTCATAACTGGTTGCAAGAGAAGAATAATAACAGCGGAAAAACTGAAAAAAGTGTTTAGGTGTATGGACTATGATAGCTCTTAAAGTGTGTGGTATTTCAATGCTTTTAAACTTTGTAATCGACCACCCTTCATCGTTTATTGATAAGTCAATTGACAGGGAAGTTTCATGTTTTTCATGCTTAGTTTCATTCTAAGGATGCTGATTCTGATCAACATGTGGACTATGCTGCTGGGAATGTGAAACTTATTACCACCAAAGAATCTTGGGACCAAAAGTTGGAAGAATCAAAGAGGGATGGCAAAATTGTAAGTTTCACCTCTTTTTTTTTTCATGTAGGACAGTCTAATTAAAGGCCTGTTTACATTTTTCTATGTTGTTTGGCTAAGCTATTAATACCTTACCATGATTTGCTAGCCGCCATTTGTAGAGTTTTTAACATGTGTTAACAAAGCCTGACTATTCTCGTTAGTAATTTTGTGGGGGGTAAAACTATGGAAATAATTTTTTACCTTTTGAGAGTCCATATTTTTTTTTTGAACGTACATTGAGAGTCCATATTAAATAGCAGGGAATTAATGACTTGTCCTCATTCAGAATTGATGAGCTAATTGTTGGATTCCGATTCAATTATTTTTCAAAAGCGATCAACATGGTATTGATTCAGAATGAGGACAAGTCATTAATTCCCTGCTATTTAATCTGACCGAAAAATTTGAAGGACTTTTCATGTTAATAAAACAAGACTAATGTCCAAGTGTCTAAGGATATAACCGATTTCTCAACATTGGTGTGGGAAGATCTTGCGATGTACTTTTGAACCTTGTAAAGAACAACATGGCTTTGAGCCACCTTGTAAAGAACGACATGGCTTTGAGCCAATGTTGTTCTTTACAAATTTTCAATAAGTACTTATGGAAAAAGAAATATTACAAGAATCTTGCAATAACTACAAGTTTTTTACACAATAGCTTCTTGTATAAGTTGAAATGAATTCCTGCATCTTAGTTTTTTTCAAAAGCTCTTTCATTTAACTTCTCTATATGCTCAGTAAAAAAGAAAGCTTCTCCATAAGCATCTACAAGTTTATAAGGATTTTTTCATGAGTGAAGAACCTTAATTTAATTGAAAAGCTCCCACAAGTTAGATGCTAATCTAAATTAGGTCTTTGTCTCTCTCTTGACACGATTTTACTCTGCCTAAGCTAGTGGCGGTGTAGAATTTGTGCCGAATTTGTGCCAACTAAGTATTAACTATTAAGATATTATACTACTGCTGATTAGTACTCTGTTTCGCTGTGACACCCACACACAAACTTGCATGCTTATAGAGACACTATGAAGTTTCATTTTGGATAAAATGTACAGTATGATTTACTGATTGCAGATTTCCAGTATATTTTCCTTGACTTCATTTTATTCGTTATGCTATATAATTTATTTTCTTTGGGTATAATAACTAATGCTAAAGTCCATGTTCAACAGGTTATTGCAAATTTCAGTGCAATGTGGTGTGATCCTTGTAAGATGATTGCACCATATTACTCCGAGTTGTCTGAGAAATACACATCTATGATATTCTTATTAGTTGATGTTGATGAACTAACTGTAAGTACTAAGTAGTCAAGCTACATATATTATTCCTCCCTCTGGTCCACTTTATAAGAAACAATGCAGTTTTAGGTTGATTGAATAACTGATCTAAAACTGCATTGTTTCTTATAAAGTGGACTGGAGGTAGTATTTCATACGATTATTTGTAAATAAAGTCTGGTAAGACATACTCGTTGAAATAGCATGCTCCTTAAACATGCTTATAAAACAAGTTCAAGTGTGTTCTTAGTGAATGTTATTGGGAAATGTCATGTTTATTGAACATGGTTGTGTATGTTGCAGGACTTCAGCACTTCATGGGACATCAAAGCCACACCAACTTTCTTCTTTCTTAAAGATGGACAAGAAGTGGACAAACTTGTAGGAGCCAACAAGCCAGAGCTGGAGAAGAAGATTGCTGCCATTGCTGATTCAGTTCCTGTCTACAGCCAGTGACTTGTTTTTTTTTCCTGTTTGCAGAATGCTGCTGGCTTTCTTCCCTCACAAGTCACCAAATGTGTGTTTCTAAATGTTTTTCCTTTGGTGTTCTTTTTTTTGTATAATTTATTTTTTCTTGGGTGTAAATATAAAATGTTTCTCATTCATGAATGTCTCAAATTGAGAGTGATGTTGTTGTAGTCAAACATGTTATGCAAATATAGAAAACTTTCTGCTTTGTGGTTTTTGATACTGACAGTCTAAAACGAAAAATAAGTATTGCAGAGAAAAGAGAGATAAAAACTATGGTCAAAGGAGAGTGTTTAATGGTACTAATCTAATAGAGTAAAAAGACATGTCAGCAACAATGGGAATAACAGTACGTGACTCAGCATGAGTTGTATGATGAATCTCTGATTTCTCCCTTCTTCAGTTCTCTCTCCTCATCTTCTCGGTATCATTCTGCCACTCTTCTTCTTTGAGTTGCAGTCTTATGTACCTGCCCCTATTTCTTCTACTGTTGTAATCAATTCCAGCACATATACTGGATCTTGGGTATTCTATTTCAGTTGAATTCAATAAAACAGTATTACTCTATTTCTCATTAATTAGACCCCTTATATTGGTGCTTTCATTTTCGATCTCTCACCCGCTGAACCAATATTGGAGATGGTGATTCTGGTGTTTGACGGCGAAATTGATGCTTATTGGTGGGTGCTTTGTATCGATAAATACTTCAAGAGGATAAGGAGAAGATGGCGATAGCTGCGATTGCCATAAAAGATTGCCCTTGAATTGGGTCGATTTCACCACAATATTTCTTTGGGAATTTATGTCGGAATGACATGTCATTTTACTGTTACCGAATGACGAATAGGACTCAATTCAGATATCGTCACCGCTGATGTCGCAAAGTGTTCGTGTGGTTGCAGATTCATCAAGAATAATAGCTAATGATCTCAGCTAATCGCACAGCAAGAGACCTATTTAGAAAAATCACAGGACATAAAATTAATTGCGGAAGAAAACCAAACATCAGTAATGATGCAATCGATGCTGTTAGTAAACGCGGATCCATAAGAACTTATTCCATAGGAATCAAGAGTTATTGGAAAATAAAATCTGAATTAATTAAGGAAGTATTTTGGGTAATATATCATTAAATAAGGCTATGTTAGTTAAAATTTGCTTATATTTTGTACCACCAAAGTAGGTTTTTTGGTTGCTTATATTCAAGATCGGAGGGAGTATTAGCTCTGTTGTGTCTTTCTACAAGAAAAAATTCTACCAAAAGTACAACTTTTTGTCTCATGTATAAGTTATCTAAAATACCAAAATACTCTTTTTATTTCCTACTTTATAAATACTATCTCTCTCTCTCTCTCTCACTCACTCACTTTTCAATCCCCTCTCTCTCTTATCTCACTTCTCAACACCCCCCCTCCGTATCTCTCTCATCTCTAATATATGTTAATCGTTATATCCATCATAAAAAGAATTATAATAAAATTTTATATTGTTTTGCTTATATTGTCCATTTCCCACCAATAGTGAATGACACAAAAAGTTGTCGAATACTATTCTGTCCAGTCCAGTACTTACATATTTGTAAATTAAACGAACTCTTAGGGTATGTTTGGGAGTGTTTCGGAGGGGAGGACTTTGGAGGACTTGATCTATATTTTAATATCTATTTGAGATTTTTAAAAATTGAAAGAATAACATGATAGATAATGATAAAACATTGATAATCAGACTTCATTTTTGTTTAGCTTCCTCAATTCTCCCCTCTCCTCCCCTCCTAAACCCTCCATCCAAACATACCATTAAAGTTGTTTACACAAATTAAAGAAGTCAACAAATTTTATTGTTTTTGAAATTAAGTGAGAAAAACACAAACAAACATGAAATTAGTCTACCATGGCTCAACTACGTTCTGACATTAATAATGAGAGATAAACTTCTTTTGGTCAGGAGCTTTAAGGTGGCTAGCAATGTCATACAACTATATAAATGCTGCTTAGAGATTTTTAACGACCCTTTCATTATGTTATTGCACCCACTTTGTCATTTGTCATATGTCCAATGTATGTTGAAGTGTCTCAAATTCTATCCAAGTGGTTAATGGTTATGTCGTAGCAGTCAACACAGCATGTCGCAATATTCTGTTAATTCTATTGTTTCTACTCTCTTCCTAACATTTTATAAGCAAAAATTAACACCTCTAGTTGGTAATAACCGATTTAACTCTTTTTTTGTGACAAAATTAAAGTTTAAATGTTAGCAAGCAATTATAATCATAGATGGTAAAGTATTTGTTTTAGCATTTATAATGTTGTTTATAAATGAATTGAGCATTGCTATTTAGTACGGGGACGAAACATACGGATGCTTATGTGCTATATTATTAGCAATGCTCAACACCGGATTTGGTGGAAAACAAAGTTGGTACCGGTGCATAGAAGCCTCTATATTGTTACATGTCGTTTCTTCAAACTTTGTTTCGTACCGATCATCAATTTTCAAATGAATTATAGTGATATTTATGAGTAATTAAATGTAACCTAATTAGGTGAGATCTCCACCTCCCTTTCCCTTCTTTCTTAAATTAAGTATGATGTTTGAATTAATGTTTAAGCATGTCGGTTAATCTAGTTTGGTTGATTGTTCAAAATAAGTTAATCACATATTGATTGAAAACAATTTCAAGTCTTTTTCTTATTGTTTGCCCCCAGACAATAAAATTTCCTTTATGAATAAATTCAGTTAATTCCAGCCTACCATATCCAGCTTATTTCACGTTTTGCCATTTCATTGAGATATGGTGACCAAACAATATAGACATTATACTAAGGATTTACACCTCCAGCTAATTCAAACAAAGCAATTTATTATATGCTCAGCACAAGAGACAGACCACCTTCACTTCGCATTTAATCACTTTTTTGTCCAGTGCTTTATTAGGATTTGTTCTCAAACTTAAAGTTAGTCGAGAGGATCGGCTAAAACTTAGACCCTTGTGTCAAATCAAAAAAAAAACTTAGATATTGTGATTCTTTTTGTTTAAACAATTATACTGAGGAAAGAACTTATTCCTCAGTAATGAGTTCCCTAACTACTCCAAAGAGCGTTAGGATAGGCATGGGAGATGATTAAACTAGTCTAGGATTAAACCAAGGCAATGCATAACGTAAAGAAAGAATAAAAATGTTTGAAAATGATAATTTGATTGAATGTCGTGTGTCTAAACTATTTACAAGCCGAGTATTTATATACAATAGTCTCTATTAGCCATGATCACTAGCCTATAGCTAACCACGGTTACAAAACGGTTGAATCGGCTAAAATTAATGTACATTAAACCTCACACGCGCTAAAACCCTAGAAAAATCGTTCCACTATGCCCACTGGTCGGGATAATGAGTAGTAACTCTCATTTCCTATTTTTTAGGCGCCCAAACACGTTCTTTCAACCACTCCACGCATTACCTTGCAATCTTCAATGCAATTTCCATGTGCTTCGCTTGTTTGCTCCCAAAGTAACTCCTTTGAACCAGCAACAATATCCTCAGCTGCAAGGTCCTCAGCTATTGGTCCCTCAGTTGAGGTAGTCATATTTTGTTGAGGCTATCGGTAACCCTCATAACCCCCTTTGTAGGTGCTTACTTAGAGATAATATGAGAATTAGGAGATGTATGAGAAATATAAGATCATCCCCAGCCTTGCTCGATGAGAATTTTAGATAAATCAGTTCACCTAGACTCGGCTGAGGGCTCGCTCAGCTAGCAACTTAACAATTTTTAGGTGTTAACATGATTATTTTTTTAATGAATGCTATTCAATGAGACTAGTTTATAGGGTGTAAAGGGTGATATTATTATACTAAGATAAAGATCCTTTCAAAAAGAAATATATTATGATAAAGACAGAAGTGAATAAAGAAATGTGACGGTGGTGCTAAGTGTCACAACACAACTCACAGCACAAAATGTCCACCTGTTGACAACCATATATTGTTATGAAATCATACATATACCTAATAATATAATAGCATGCAAAATAAAGTCCATAAATGATCTCCAATTCTAACACCTCTACACGTTGTCTTGCTGAGTGCTTCTCCACCTATCTTTATATTCCATCCATCCCCTATTAGCATTATGGCCATGGCCTTCCAAATATTCATGATTCTGATATCTTTTTATCAATACAAAAACTAAAAAAATCACAAAACGTAACTACAAAGGATAAATCATTTGCTCTTCAACAACCTCGTGTTACAACACATTTGCTCTTCAGTCTTTTTATGTTCATAAAATTACAACTTAGATAATAATCATAATAAACCAGATACAAGAATACAAAGGAATAATAATATAGTAATACTATTAGGAAAATCAATAACAAGTAAACTTTAGATTTGCTGAAATTGAGTAAGGTTGACCGTGTAAGGAATTCTTACTACTAGAGTGGACCTCAACGTCCTTTTGGATTCATGATCTGAGAAAACACAGCACTAGGAGTTAACCCATCAGAGTCTTCACTAGCCAAGCTTCTACCACCAATACTCATAGACATACCACTGCTTTTAGAATCAGTAACATTACCATCATAACCTTGTAATCCATCTGATTCCTTCTTTCCTTTAGAATCTGCAAATAGTGGCTCATCTTCACTTATTCCACCAAATCCTTTACCACTCTCCTCAGCACTTTCTTGCAGCTGCAAAGCAAATTCAAGGTTCCACAAAACATCACCCATGGATGGCCTTTCAATACTTTGGTCAGCCACACACTTCATCGCGGTCTCGGCAAACTTCTTAAAGCATTCCGGGGCAATCTTGCCCTTTAGATAAGGATCGCTGATTTGGTCTAGAATGCCTTTCTTGTGGCAATGAGCAGCCCATTCAGCTAGACTCACTTGCTCTTTAGCTAGGGTTGGGTTCAAAGCCGGGCGAGCACACAATATCTCGAACAAAACCACACCAAATGAGTACACATCGGATTTGTCGGTAAGTTGTTGCCTCCTGAAGTATTCTGGATCCAAGTAACCGAAACTGCCCTTTACAACAGTACTTACATGTGTGTTATCCAATGTAGGACCTGTTTTAGACAATCCAAAATCAGAAACCTTGGCCACCCACTTCTCATCTAGTAAAATGTTTGTTGTCTTTACGTCACGGTGGATGATAGTATGTTTAGCACCGGTGTGTAGATAATGTAGACCCCTAGCAGCTCCAATGCATATCTCGAGCCTTTGTTTCCATGGCAGTGGAGGTTTCTGAGTTTTGTATAGATGCTCTCTCAGTGTTCCATAGGCCATGTAATCATAGACAAGGATCATTTCAGTGTTTTCTTCACAGTAGCCAATTAGCGAAACAAGGTGGCGATGACGAAGTTTTGATAGCATTTCAATCTCAGTTTGGAATTCATGCACACCTTGCTCGGAGAGTGGATTCCCGCGTTTAATTGCAACTTTGGTTGACCCGCCATCAATTTCTCCTTTGTAAACCTTGCCAAATCCTCCTACGCCGAGAATCAAAGAGTCGTCGAAATTGTTCGTAGCAGACTTGATTTCAGCAAATGAGAAATGACGGCAAAGGTTGGATGGAAGAGAGGATTGATAACTTCCTGTTGTCTTGGTTGTGGCAGTTGTAGAGTGTGAATTACCATAAAGTGAAAGTGGAAGCCAACCAGATGGTCCTTCACTTGTACTAGAGTCTTTTCCAAGCCTTCGGCGACGAGATGCAGCAAAAGCAAATAGCCCAATCAAAAGTAGTAAGACAATTCCTCCACCAATACCTCCGGCAATTATTCCTGCCTTAGATTTACCATGACTAGATGATGTTCTAGCCAATGACGGGTCAATTATGTCTTGTACCGGAGGAGGAATGGGATTCGTCCCAGCCAGATTGCCTGTAGTATCACTAACTTTGAATATCTCTACTCCATTCAAGATCGCATCGTAGTACTGAGGCTTATCAGCTATATCGGGATGCAGTGCAAGCCACAGGTCCTGCCGTGGTGTGCCATTGGGAACGAATACAACATAATCTTTATGTACCGGAACCCCATTTGAGTGTGCAAGGTTAAAAGTCTGTGCCCAAGCAATTACATCAGCCCCACCAGGCTGAGCAGTTTGATTAGCAAGGAATATATCAAATACTCTTTGATTCTCCTTGTATATAACCGTCGTTCCCTCACAAAAATGGAGTCTTACGAGATAGGAAAACCCACTATCAATGGCGAAAATCCATGTCAAGTTGTAATTCAAGCTGATGTTGCCATTCGGACCCATTGATCTGGCTGTCAAGTAGACATCACTTGGAGCAATATAAGACGGTGTGCCTGGAGGATACTCGAGCTTCACTGCTGGATCAGCAGTCTCAGTTACTCCAAATCCAGCCCCATAAAGGTAAGGCATGTCATCAGACCATGATCTAAACATTCCGGTATCATGAGAAGGCGAGATATCATTCCCACCCACATTTAACCTATACATATTCTCAAGTGCAGTGCTGTTATCAATAGTGAAAGCAGTATCTGTACCAACAATCAAGGTGGTTCCATCTGTGGCAGTATAAATATCAGGCATAGACACAACCTCAATCCCATTAACAAATGCATAAGCATTAGACACATTGGTAGATGGATTGAAAGTCACATTCAAAGTTCCTCCATCAACATGAATGGAGTATTCCTTCACAATGTAGTCATAATTCAAAGCCAAGGTGGTTTGAGCAACACTGAAGTTCCTAAGCAAGGTGTAGGATTGTGCTGACACACCAAACCGAGCATCGGATATATTAAGGCCGTTATAAGAAGCCGCGTAAAAGTACAACCTTAGGAACTTCCAACCGGAAGCCACCGGAAAACTATACGTATACGGTGAGTGAAACACCCGCGCCGTCATAAAGGGGACTTGAGGGACAGCAGGGTTTTGAGTTGCAGCATCTGATATGTTGGATTTAACAGTAGAGGAACCAAATTTTGAACCAATATCAGTTGTCCATTCACGGCCATCAGGATCAGAACTATCAGCAGGACCACCACAATTCAGCAGGATTTTATCTGTAGGCTTAAAATCCGCTGCTAGAACAACTTCAATTGCTAACACCAAGAAAAATAACAATGGAACACAAACACAGTATCCATTCATGTTCCTAATCCTCATCATGTCACAAAAGTCCAAAACCACAAAACAAAACCCAGAATTGCAAACACCTGTTGTATATTATGGTTACAAATATAAGCACACCCAGAATTTGAAAATAAACAAAGACCTTAAATTTGATCTAAAGATCTGATTTTTACAACACCCAGATCAGGAAAGTAAAGTGGGGTTTGGTGGGGGGTGATGATGAATTGATGATCAAATTGGACAGAGTTATCAAAATCAGCAAAATTCAACTAGGGAAAATGATGAATTAGATTTAAAGTCAACAATAGAAGACTCAAGAAAGAAAAACGTGGAATAATCAGGGCTAAGATTGCGGGATTGGAGGGAACTGAAGGAAAGAAAACGTGTGAAACAAAAAAAGAAGGGGATTTACCTCATGCCATGAGAACAACGGGAGCTGAAAGAGCAAGCAACTCGGCGAGTCAAAACCGAGAGATCTCGTGTGTTATGGGTCGAATTTGAGTTGCTAGTTGCAGTGCAAGTTGAAATGAACAGAGAGAAAGAGAGAGAAACCGTGTAAGAAGAGAATAGAGTGAGAAAATAGCAGAAACAGAAAACAATTCCTTAATATATGGAACCGCACATTAGTTGTAACTTGTAGGAGAAAATGTTACCATATAGGTCAATAACCCCAATAATTAACAAAAATGTAATATTTTTTCTTAAGTACGGGAAGTGGAGACTCAAATTGGAACTCACTATGCACAAATTTAGTGTTGACAAATGCGAAATTTAATCTTAAGTATGAGTGAAAATTAGTCTTTCGTTGAAAGTGTTCGTTGAAAGTGTTGGGACACTCCGTGGGTAGCCAGTAATGATCTATATCAAAAAATTGGAACTCACTAACCACAACAAATGTCTCGCTTAACAATGTCAACTTTGTAATTGTGCTTAGCCTTCATGGACTAAATGAATTTATTTAACTTAGACTATATCATAAAAAAATTAAAAATATTGTTATAATAAGATTTTTTTTGGTCAGCCTAGTTATATTTATCTTTACAGTAAAGATTAATTATATTTGAACTTATAGCATAAGGTAGAGAGTCTGATTCCTCAACTATTTGATCAAGAGTTTGATCTCAAATTGGTGCATATGGAAAACATCGGGCGGGAGAGGCCATTCCCTTAAACAAATCTTAGTATTTCAGAGAATTAGTCTCTATAATTGCGCAAATGAGATACATTAGTCTATAAAATATATACAAAGAAAAATGCTGACAACACTCTCTTTTATTGGTTAAAATTCAAGTTGGTCCATTACTTTAAAAATGAGACTCATTAATTTAACGAGACCTACATGAGTTTTACCCAACAATAAACTGAGTGCTCGAGAGAATGTTTAAAGAGTATTGCCATGATAATTACTTGGCCGTGGCGTCCACTAGTGGAAATTTGACTTTTGAGGGCATATGCATAACTAGGGGCGATATTTCTTCAATTTGAACACTGATTATGATAATTAATAATGCCCGTTAAAAATGATGAATTTGTGGCATATTTTTTTTATTTGCCGTTAGGAAGGTCTCTTTCTCTATGAAAAAACTAAACATACCGTTATGTATATTAGTTGTCTATTATTCTTAATTAGTTGAAGGGGTCAAGGTCGGAAGGCTACAGTTACACGGTATTATTAGTTCATTATATCATTTTCACAATATTCTTTCAAAAAAATACAAATTAACATGTTAATTAATATGTTCTCAAAGCATTTTTTAAAGAAAACAAAAAAAAGAGCTGATAGTTGGATGACAACAGGACAAGCGCGTATATATATGTCTGTAATCACAAACAAACAACCAACAAACGCGTTTTCCTCTCTCTGCTGTCATGCACCGCTCTCCCTTTAACACTTTGGAATTTTTCGCTGTTGATAATTTTAATTCTTAACACTTTTTTTATCTGCTTATATTGCTGTTGAGCTATTATTATATCAAACTACTCTATTAATTAAATTATGAGCTCATTTGTTTCAGATTATATTAAGAAAAAAAATGATTTCTTAATAAAAATAATTACTTTTAAGAAAGTTAAGGAATTTATTTCAAGTGTCATATGTGATATGTCCACTACATTCATCTTGGTTCATTCTGGAAGGGAACCCATCCTAGTGGGAAATGTCCATTTTCATACCATTTTGTATTGTAATGCCCCAATTTGTTTTCAAAATTGCCAAAAATGTCCACAAAGGAACATTATCTTGAGCATGTTTCGTCCTCATTCACATTGTTTATAGGAAAAAAAATCAGAAGGTTATTCATCTTATAAATTCTCCAAATTTCGATAAAAAATAGGTGTTGCCCCTTATTCTAAAAAGTAAATATAGAAATTGTAATTTGTAAGAGATTGATAAAAAAGAGAACAAATTGCTACTAGTTTTACCTTTCTAGTAGTTTTTTATTTTGTAGAAATTTGGGTATTTTATGATTCTTTTTGCCATGACATTATCTATTATGTAGAAGATTATAATGATTTTTTGAGTGGAATTTTTTATTGTGGATAATTTTAACATTTTCTCTGTTTTTGTTGTTTAAGAACCTTTTCTCTTCTGAAAAAAGGAGGCTCAAAGGCCTTGCAAAATTGAACGCGTGGTTTTAAAACCCACTTGTCTTTAGTTCAACGCTGGTTACCAAAAACATAATGAGATTATTAATTATTCTCGATCGTCGGTCAATTTTCCCCACAATGTTTGCAAAACCCAACAAACTTTTAGGTCTGTACACATTTATGAAGAGAATTACATTTGCCTCCCCTCAATAGAATTAGTGGCGACTTGAACTTATCAACGTCATATACAAGTTATCTCATTTTTCACTAGGTCAACTCCTTAAGGTTAGCGTGCTACCCTCCTAAACACAAGGGAAATGTTAGTTTACCATTGTCTCTTTAGCCTATCTTAGATCATCCCCCTCCCTCGCCAACCTTAAGTGTAACTTGCTCCACTAGCTTTTGCTTGGTTTATCCCTGAACCATCGCATTGGGAGAGGTCAACGCATTGATACCCTTTTGTAACATTATCTCTACAAGTTAACACAGGTATTTTGAGTGTGTTTTGTCCTCACTCACATGTTTTATGGGAAACTTTCCAAAAGGTCACTCATCTCACAAGTTTTCCAAATCAAGTAGCTTAACTATAGAGTTTTATGTCATGTGCTCTCAAAAGAAGATTCATCTTATTGGTATAGGTAATACCGGTTAATTTTTATATGTTTTCCTTCAATTGTGTAATGTCATACATACACACCTTCGAGATATCTCTCATTGTGATGTGAATTTGGTTCATTTATATGTCCCTTAGCCTTAAAATCTTACAAGAAGGTCTTATCAATGCCTCATTAACGATCACTCATTGTCCTTGTCATCCCAGGTGTCACAAAAACAACATCCAAGTATGGTGTTACGATCCCTTTAAGTAGAGGTTATCCAAATCATAGATTTAATATTTGTCTTTAGGTGTGAGGTATGAGGTTGTACCTCGACACTAAGACCTAGTGTAGTTTTAGGGTATGCCTCTTATGTATGACAAGATGCACGATCACTCTCGGGTATTGTTCTTCGTCCTTAGAAGATTTCCTCTATTAATCTCTTTAATGATAAGCTACGAGTCTCATTTAGTGCGGTTGTGTGTTTAGCTTCTACTTAAGCATTTGATAATCTTCTTGATGACACCCTTTCTTGATGCATGAAAGGCTTTCATAAGAGTTCATGATGTAATGTAACCAATTGGCCACATGTACGGAAGACGATGACTAGAGTATCGACAAGGTCTTACAATGCCCATCCCAATGCACGATCATGAAAACAAACAAAAAATTTCATAGCCATATAGTTGCATGGACAACAACTTTAATAGCAATACCCTACCTATTGAGAAATCAATGTACTCATAGCCATTACCCACACTTTATTTTTTCTTTTAAAAAAAAAACAATAAATATAAAAAGTCTCAAAGTTACAGATCCCGAGACATAAGTATTTTAGTGACTTTTATCTGGTCCCGTTTATACACATTTTGTTTTTTCATGCTTTTATGTTGTCAGTTTGTTCGCAGATTCATCATTTTGTCAAGTGAATATTTTTTTAGTCAAAAAACAATTCAATATTATAATTATAATAATAAATAAATAAATAAACAAATGCATGTGTGGGGATTTGGGCCTTCGGCTTTAATGTGCAAGGCCCATTAACGGAGTCAATTATAACATCTCCTGCATCTTCTATCTAATAGCATTTTGGGGATTGCACCTCACACCCCACATTTTTCCCTCTCACACCCAAAAACACATTAAACCCACTAAAATACCCAAAATACCCTTTCTAAACAAATCCCTATCAAAATTTTCTCTCTCACACCCAAAAACACATTAATTTGTTGACACACACACACAACATAAAGTCTAGTAATAAACTTATATATGAATGAATAAAAAAGAAGCAAGTGAAGATAGCTTATTAAGTTACAGTGATATACAAGTTGGCACTTTACTCAGCAATTAAAAGAAAATTTAAAAGCTGAAATGGAATTGTGTTGTAGAACTCAACCTACTGGTTTCAGCACATACATTTTACACGAATGTGGATCTACGGTGGCAGTCAACTTATCCACAAAAAGTCTCTTCAATGTCTTGTGCTGCATTACCAAACAAAAGTGTAATCAAACAAAACAACATAAATTGAATTGAATTGAATGTTTCCAAATCCAATAATACCTGCCAAAGGTCTCTTGCTTGAACAGCACTTTTTGGAGGAATGTCAATGTCATCCCAATTAGCTGTTATTTCATATTGCTGAGGGCCTCTATTCAGCAACACAACAGCTACCCTGTATCCTGATAGAGGACCTGCCCATATCTGTCCAAAAAAAAATAACACATGCCTATCAGAATATTTCTTGAATAAATAGTACTATTAGGCACACTCAATTAAAAACTCAGTCAAAATATAAATGTATCAAAACTAGCTAGAAGCTGTTGTGAAATCATTTTAATGCGTACTTGGATAAACAGCTTAATTAAGTCTTATTTAGTAAGCATTTATCACATCAGAGTTTATTTATGAGTTATTTCTACTATTGAAAAGTTTTTGAAGCTAAATTTCATGCAAGTGCTGCGTAAGCTATTTTCATAAGCTATCATGAAGAGCTTATCAAAATAAGCTGAATATAGTTTATAGTCATATCATAAGTTATTTCTATAAGTTTTGCCAAACATGTACTTAAGTGCTTATGTCATGAGAAAAAGTCAGATCAGCTCAAAATAAGCTTTTCGAACACAGACTTTTGATTTTTTTTGTATCTATAAACTGTGTTCTCATGCAAAAAATGTCCTATAATCACTTATTCATGTACACTTTAGAAAATTAACATAAGTGTAACTTTAGAAGTTGTTTCTATAGCTCTTCCAAACTTGTACATAAGTGTTTATGACATAAAATAAACTCAAATCACCTCAAAATAAGCACTTTCAAACACGGACTTTTGATTGTTTGTATCTAAGAACTGTATTCCAAATGCAAATTACCTCAATATCACCTTCCATCCTAACCTTTTTAGCTTGTACCCCAAGTGAATCTACCATAACAAGATATAAACATTAACATCAGTAGCATATATTACAATGAATAAGAAATCACAGAATTATCCAGATTATGTATGCTTCACCTTGGTTAACTGCAATAACTTCCTTATTAGAGACTATATCCATGGTCTCTTTAGTCACATTTCGAACATCACAGCCTAGAAGAAGAGGAGCCTGTAATAAACCAACACATGTGAAAAATAAAGCCGGTACAATAAGTGCTTTCACATAAGTACTTGAAGACAAGAAAATGAAAATACCTTGGAAATAGCCCATAAACTGAAGTGAACAATATATTCATTTTTTGTCATTCCTCCATTTCCCACCTCAAGCATATCAGGATCTGTTTAGTTTAAATGTTTAATGCATATCTTGACTCATAATTTTTCAAAATCAAAAGATAAACTCATTGTATTTCACATAATGTTATGTTATGGTAATGAAATTCTAACCATTCCAACCACCAGGTCTTGCAAGCTCAGCATAAACTTCATTCATGTCTGCCCTTGAAATCATACTGCCAAACACAAATGTTAAGTTCATTAGCCACTTGCTAAGGATACAAATTTGTTCAACTTAGGTGAACAACTACACATTTTTTTTATGTAAACCAGGGTATCCTCAATGCACAACTGTAGAGACTAATCATTCGAGCCGGATAGGACTACAATGGGCAGCAATACTCTCCCTCAAGAGTTTTAACGTTACTGCATTCTCAAGGCTGGATTCGAACCCAAGGACCTTGGTTAAACTGGAAGAGACCCAAATCATCTCACCTACTAAACCATTTGTGCCAAAAATATGAATGCATATATAGTTTTTACCTATCCCATGAATCATTTATGTCATTAGTAGTTCTCCAGCTATTTCCAACTTTACCACCCCATAAAGCAGGATGCATGTCACCCCTAACAAACAAACAATGTGTGATTAGATTTTAGAGGGAAGGACTTCAAATTGAAGGAACAACAAAATAGAATAGTAGTAAAATATAATTACCATTCACATAGTGAAAAGAAAATTGGACGACCTGCCTTCATTAAAGCTCTTGTCATAACAGGATACCTATATATAACAAGACCATGGCTTTAAAGTTATGTATGGTGAAAAAATCATTTCGGGCAGTTCAAAGCAGTCTAACTGTGGTTCAATCCGGTTCTGTGCAGTTCAACCATCCAATAAAAGAATCAAAAAATCATTTTGGACGGTTCAAAACGGTCCATCCGCGGTTCAATCCAGTTCTGTAACTGCAGTCCAATTGAGGTTGAACCAACCACCAGACTGGCTGGTTCCCGTTGAACCAGCTGGTCGGGTCTGATTATAACAACACTCGAGAAACCACAACACTAGTAGTATGCAAAATTTCAAATATATTTTTGACTACCTAACAGTAGGCTTTGTTCCATCATTGTTACAATTATCATACTTCAAATAATCAATACCCTGTAATCAAACAAGATAACCATTTTGTTAAATAATTGTTGGTCTGTGGATCTTAAGAAAAAAATGTAGAAATGAGCACAGTTTTTAAGTACCCATGATTCAAAAGTTTTGGCATCTTGTAACTCATGACCTAATGAACCAGGCATTTGTTTGCTGCATGTAAAATACCTGAAAAAGACCAACATAAAACTTATTTAAAAAGAGTTGAAAAATAACAGATGAGGATAATTTGTTTAAGAATTTGGTTAGGTTTATGTACCCTGCATCTGAATAAATTCCTAGTTTAAGACCCTTGCTATGAACATAATCTGCAAGAGCTTTGATTCCAGAAGGAAATGTTGATTTCTTTGCCACCAAATTACCCTATAACAATATTAATTTAATTGGAAGCAACAACATTCTGATAAGAAAATTGAATGAAGCATTGAAAATTGTATGACCAATACCTTAGCATCACGATTAAGTTCAGCCCAACAATCATCTGCAGGAATTGAAAAATGTGCATGAAGGTTAATTGCATGTTCTAATGATACATTTTATAAAGTAAAAGAAAAGTTTATAATAAAAATAACAAGGTAGTTGAAAAATAGGTGTTTTGATGTACCTATGTTGACATAGGTGTATCCAAGCTTGGAAAGACCAGTAGAAACAAGGGCATCAGCTATATAAACATAGAAAATTTACAATCAGACGTGCATAACAAAAATCAAATGCTAATTTATATCATTTCATAAACTAAATATCATAGATACATAAATCAATAAACTAGAAATGACCAAATACCAGTTTCTCTGATCATTTTTTCATTAATTTTGCAGTTGAAATGATTCCAACTGTTCCACCTGCACACAAAATATAACAGCTCACTCAGTTTCATAAAATCTTTTGATGCATAAGAAGAAATAAACTGTGGTTAAATGTTACTATAGTAGGGTAAAATATGAACAGACTAAAACCAAAATCCGCTATATTTTCAATGACCAAACATATATTGAAATCAAAAAAGAATTTAGAAAATAATATGAGCAGTACTGTGAGGAATGAGGTAGGGAAACTGAGAGATTGTAGATGCTGAAAAGCACTCATTTTTACAGAAAAAATTGAATTTTGGTGACACTGAATACAAATTATACAGATAGATAGATAGATAGATAGATAGATAGATAGATAGATAGATAGATAGATAGATAGATAGATAGATAGATAGATACCCCATAGGAGGAGTTGTACCAAGGCCATTAGCAAGGAGGTTTCTTCTGAGAAGCTCCTCATGGTTGTTCTCTAATGGTGAAGCAGTGACACAGGCTAACCAAAAATGCAAAAGGGTCACCAAAACCACCATCATCAGCATCTCACATCTAATCTTTCTCTCCATTGTGTTTTGTTGTTCCCTTTAGCAGCCACTACCACTATTCAGTTCCTCGGATGCACTTGGAGAGAGAGAGAGAGAGAGAGAGAGAGAGAGAGAGAGACCTTATCTTTTTATATACAGAAAGAGAAGAGTATTGTTAATTGTGTTCCTATCTATGTATTTGACAGTGATGTCAGTTTGTAAATATTGATTGATACAATCATACAAAACTTATCACTCTATTTCTGACAACTAAGCTGCATGATCCAAATCAAAATTAAATGATGGTCATTTAGTGTTATTAATTTACTTCATCGATCTTAGGCCTCATTAAAATTGGATAAGAACAAAACTAAGTAGCTCAGTGTGTGTTGTATTGTAGTACACAATTGCAGAGTCAAGACGATTAGACGAGTTAGCTAGTGTATGTTATGTTGTATTCTATGCTTTAACCATGTTTCCTTTCACGTGCACATCTGCAGTCCTTAATTAAATTAATATCTTTCATTCTTAGATTATTCTAACTAACTAATATTTTAATATAAAATTGGAGGGGAAGAGTACAATTTACCGACATAACATAACGTTGGTTCGAGTGGAATTGGACTCGAATCCCTTAAACAAGGTCTCAGATTCAAGCTTTGTGGATGGAAAACCTGATTGAAAGAGGAGACCTCACCGAAGAAGGGCACCGCGAATCATCATATTGTCTTAATAGTCTTAACTATGATACCCACCATGTGAAGGCCTCATTTTAAAAACATTAGGTAGAAAAAAAATAGACATAATAGATGTAAACATTTTTTATTTAATTACAAAAATTATATACAAAATATATTAAAATCTGTATATTGATATCAAACAACTACTTTAGCTAAATCACTAAAATGTCTATTACAGACAATTCGATGCGAGCAACACGAATAGATATTATTTTTCAAAAGAAATAAAAATCTTCATTATTATAGTTTTGTGTGTATGCACAATAAATTGTCAACATGTTAAAGAACTCGTTAACATAACTTATTCCAACAAAATGAATCTTGGTATGTTTCATAGGAAGTCTTTGAATGATGACAAAGTTTGTTGAAAAATGTGTTAGTTTGTGTGCAATGAGTACACTCATTCATTTTGAAAGCTAGCACAACTTGGTAATGAGTACATTCGGTGGCGGATCTCGACTAAAATATTAGGGTGGGCCGCTAATGAAAAAGATATGGAAGATCAGAAAAACATGACCAGAGGCGCCGAAACATAAATACAATTAAAATAGATAAATATAAATTAAAATTATTTATAACAAAAATTAAATGACTGACTGCCGAGTATATGTGACCAGCCAGATTCCCCAATATATATTAGTTATCAGCAAAGCTGGTGAATACTACACCAATAACACGGTAACCAAAGAAACTAAGAGACTAAAAATGTAGTTTTTATTTCACACAGAGACTCAATTAAAGTTGTTTGTAAAAAGATAATTTTAAATTTATTTGGTCCTAATATTAAAATTCTAAATTTTTTTTTTCGAAAACTATCATTCATCTATTCATAACATCTAATTCTAATATAACAGATGCTACATTATTAAAAATATGAATAAAATTTATTCTCTAAAAAATATTGATATATATTGTTTTTTTTTTTGAGGAAGTTGATATATATTGTTACATATATATACATTGAGTAAAAATCAACATATTTTTATATTTGCAAACTTAATATGGTTCGAACCCCACTATCTTAATTTTTGCAAAATTAACATCAACAATTAGTGGCTAAATGGTAAATTGCTCTTTGTGTGAATCCCTTCTATATGGTTCGAACCCCACTATCTTAATTTTTGCAAACTTAAAAAGTTAGTGCAGGATATTATTAATAATGTTATACAACAATAAAAAAAACAGAAGAAATGGCTGTGGTGGGGATTGAACACGAGATCCTTCGTGAAGGAACAAAAATTTATCTACTAAGCCGCACTCTTGATTTATTAGTGTCCCGCAAAGTATCTATTTATTTAGTACTTGCTATATAGTAGGGGTAATGTAGTAATTTCACATGGGATTTTGGGGGCGGGCCGTGGCCCTCCCCAGTCCTAAGGAAGATCCGCCGGTGAGTACATTTGTCATAAGTCATAACTCATAAGTCCAAAGACAATCCAACTACATGTTTGGTAAAAAGTAGCGAATTAAGTCGTTGCTTTAGGGTGCGTTTGACTCGCAAAATTGGTGGAACTAAACCGGACAAGACAATAAAGGACAGGACAACACTGGACAACTGTTTGTATCGTACATTGTTTGGTGGTCAATGCACAGAACCGCTATTCTACATATAACCTGTTAGTGCAACTAGTAAAAGTGTAAAACATTGAGTTTTAGCATATAGGCCTTGGTTCAAACCCAAGCAAACTACATTTTCTTTTTTTTCCCTTCAATCAATTTTATAATTTTGCCATCTATACTTTAAAAGTTGAAAGATAGATAGTTAAATAATTATTTTATTTTATAATTTTAAAAATTGCAAATGTTTTTCATATAAAATAGTTTTTTTTGACAAAAATATAAAATAGTTTCTTAACATATACGATGTATCATCGATATACTTTATATTAATTTTTGTTAGACCCGTGATTTTTATGTTATTATCTGTTCTGGACTGGGCCAAGGGCCCATTCCGTCTATTGGGCCGAGAATTGGCCCAATAAGTAGAGAGCCCCCCTCTACGATAGAAGACCTCCATGCAGTTGATTAGCGATATGTGCTTAGTCCTTATCAACGGCAGGCATCGTCTCAACTGGATCTGGATCCAACGGTGGAGGCACAATGAGCAGCAACGCGCAACCAGGCTCCAGCGCCTACCCGAGTCTATAAATAGGATCAACCCCCACTGATAGGTACACATTCACTCATCCCTAAAAACTTGCTTTGACTTCACCGTGCTTACTTGGGCATCAGAGTGTCTTTACAGGTACAACCCGAGTTGGATCCCGTCCTCCGCTATGCACCGCGACTTGAGCAAGAGTACCCTACCAACTGTCCAGATCGGTCACACCAAGTCGGATAAGGTACATATCAGTGGCGGATCTACATATACGTGAGGGTGTGCAGCTGCACACTCTCAAATTTAAAAATTTGCACCAATACCCCTATGAAAAATATATTTTGACACTCCTAGTTTTATTTTTTGCACATCCTACTACTATTTTTCTCTTTCCATTCCTAGCTGCTCTTTCCTATTGCAGCTTCAGGAGCAGTTGGTAGTGTAACTATGGGGTAGTTTTGGTTATCAAAAAATAATATATGTATTTAGATAATTAGGTATATTTTAAATTCAGCTACCCCGATAATATGTTATTTAGCTACTCCAACTAACTTTATTTTTCTATTGAGATAAAAGAATAATAACAAGTCCATTAGTCTAATTAGTCTCATTTGATCAAAAAAAGTCTATTATTATCACAAATAAATATGGTGATTTTTGTTAACTTGGTGATTATAGTCTTTATATTTTACTTTGACAATTTTTGCCCCCAATTTTCCCCTCAAAATTATATAGGCTTAATTACAGTTTTGGTCCCCCTATTATGACCAACTCACGATTTTGGTCCCCAAAGTTTTAATTTGACGATTTTGATCCCCCTATTTTCCCAATTTGTAAAATCAAGGTCCCCATTCTTAATTTGGTCAAAATTAAAACTGTATTTTGACTTTTATCCTACGTGGCAGTCCACGTGGGGGGAGGGGTTGAAGAGGAACAGTGTCACGTGAACTGCCACGTAGGATAAAAGTCAAAATACAGTTTTAATTTTGACCAAATTAAGAAGGGGGGCCTTGATTTTACAAATTGGGAAAATAGGGGGATCAAAATCGTCAAATTAAAACTTTGGGGACCAAAATCGTGAGTTGGTCATAATAGGGGGACCAAAACTGTAATTAAGCCAATTATATATTATTTGCTCTTTTGGTCCTAAAAAATTTTGAATTTTGGAAAAATAAAGAAATAAAATTACACAATCCATGATTTTTAGCAACCAAAAGTGCAATGAAAAATCACAAAGACCAAAATTACCAAATTAGAAGAACAAAATATGTTTATTTGGTATACACCATCGCGGTAAAAACTTTTTAAGGTAGGTGAGATAAAGTCAAACATTTTTTATGATGTGTTGTTTCGTGATTGACTGCCGTTGTAAAAAAATTCTACACATCGATATATATTAATTGATAAATTAAATCGTTTGACCACCCTGAACCAGGGTCCTAGATACGCCACTGGTACATATCATTATCTTTTATTTAAAAATGTTTCACTTCAAAGTTTGTTTTAATTCTACAATTATGTGGGGTTGGCCAGCAAGATCCACCATAAATATATTTATTCACATGAGTTGGTAACAAAAAATGCACGTCGACATGACAATATCATACCAAAAAATACATATCAGAAAAACTAAAATTTTAACGTGAAATAATGCGAGGGAATATAAACCGTGAGACCTAGTTTAGAAAATTCTTCGTGATGTAAAATAATGTGCACTCCTAATAACACTAAGAACATTTAAAACAACAATTAAATTGTCACAAATTGGTTTAATAGAAACTAGTATGAAGTCCCGATACTCCAAAAATGGAGACGTACCCGTGTCGGATACGTATCCGATACCGACACGCACCCGATACGTACCCAAAGAGTATCCAATATTTTCTTAATTATTTTTAAAAAATATTTGACTCGATACTTTTCAGATACATCTTTGATATTTCGTACCAACTAAGGATACTTCGCAGATACTTTTTCGATACTTCTTACCAACTAAGCACATGATTGTTACTCATATATGATACACTTTAATACCTCAATAACTAAAAGACAAAATTATATGTTTTTTAGTAATACACTAATAGAAGAAATAATACATTGTGATGGGTGGGATAAATATACGTAACTATCTCTACTTGATATGATCACAAGTATTTATTTCTACAATGTGATGATCATATGTTGACTAATGATATGCTTATGTTTTATTGAGCAACTACGTACTAATATTAATATCTTACTCTATAAAAATTCATCTATTCCTGCCAGTGACTATTTCAGATTATAATTATACGATTTCGCGTGGTCTCAGTTACTTGTCCACCCTTACTTTTTATGACTAGTCACTCATACATATATAGGTGTGTCGATTGTACTCTTATTTTCATCCATATATTTTCTTTATGATTTTTTTATCTATTTGGGCAGGTTTTTTTCATATCTATTAAATGCAATATTTCAGTTTTTCATCTTTGTTTTTTTTCTTTTTATGTTTCAATTCTATATTTTCTTTTTTCTCTTATGTTTTTATATATTTAACTTTTAATTTAATTTTTTATTAAAGTATCTCAGCCGTGTCGTATCTTGATTTTCAAAATTTTCTCGTATTCCCATATCCGTATCGTGTCGTATCCAGTATCGTATCTCGTATCTGGGCTTCATCAAACTACAAATAATATAGTACGGAAGGAGTAATATTCTCTCATTTAATTTATTTTTTTTATCAAAATCACCTAATCCACATCCTCTCGTTCATCATATCATATTCATATACATCACTTAAAAATTGTTGTTTCTATTTTTCAATTTAGAGTGAAGTTTCTGGTGTGTTGACTGAATGGGACTTCAATTTTCCTCTTTGACCAATACATGTGAAATTGAAAGTAAGGGAAGAGGATATCCAATATTTATTCTAAAAAAAAGCATTTGTTTTTAGGTTTGGAGGAACCATCTAGACTCTAGAGTTGGTGGGAACTACGTTAGAAAAGATTCTGTGGCACTTATGTCAAGATGATAACAATAAAGTAAGCCTAAAGGTCTAAACTTGTCCTTAACAATTTTCTCGAGACAAATTAGTCTCTTATATTTTCAAAATGGGACACATTACTCTGGGATTCTTCATTTACCATGAACCTAATTAATACTTGTGCCGATACTCTTGCAGTGTTGCTAGATTGGAACGCCCAGGTGTTTCACATGGACCATTCTCAATTATCCTCCTCTTGAACTCTGTTTTATCTTCGATCGATTGTAATGGCATGTAGCAACCCTCATCTTGTTCCTTAGTTTTGTTTTTCTATTCTTTTCATTATTAAAAAAAAGAACTGACAGCGAAAGTTTTTCCCAAAAACCACCCACGAATTACATATCAGGCAAATCCATGACTGAATAATAACACATGCACTGCATAAACAATATTCGTGGAGTGGTTTCACGAAGTCTTGTCGCGATAAACAATATTTTCCTTAAAAAAAAATGAACCAATGTTGGGTTATACCATTGTAGTGAAAACTAGATGAGATTTAACTCCTATGTGACAACTTACACTCCACTAAAATTGAGTTAAGAACCTAAATTGAGTTCTAACATGGGAGATGTTGTAAGTAGTACAATGAGTGCCAATCTTTTGTGCTATAATTTTCAAATTTCAACCAATCTTTTGTGCTATAATTCTTCAACTTATCTTCTACTCTAATTACTCCAAGCTTCTTTTGGCAAAGAAGAAACCTCAAACAAGCATAATAGTCTTTTACTTATTTCAAACAAATTCTTTTCACATGCTTCATCACTACTCTCTGTGATGGACATCACAACTACAAATGATAAGGACTTTATGTTAGATAAGGGATAATAATAATAATATTCCCTAAACTTCCCATTGTAGGATTCCTATAATACTAACTAATAGCAACTAGTTTCAAATCTAACAAAAACTCTTTGTCCAAGTCTACTTTGTGGAACCCACTAGAACGTGCCTCAAGAACTAGTGATGAAGTTTTTTCAACTTTACTCCTACCCTTCACTTGTATAATATTAATCCATTTCTCAACAATGCAACATAAATTTTCTTTACTTTAAAGGTAGAATAAAAATGTGATCTCTACTTGCCCCCTAATCTTCTCTATTTGGTAAATTTGTATGGAAGATAACTTAAGATGTTACATATATATAACATTGTACAATAGATCATGTACAGTGTGACTATAGGTAACAAATCTCAATGGAGAGATTTGGAATACACACTGTTTCTTTAATCCTTCTTTTGATTCTCTCTAAAAAGTTAAGTTCCAATGCATTTGGTAGCAGTATAGAAAATTCAATGTTAATGGAAGAAGATGAATGGCAAATGGTGCAAAAGAAAGGAAACCAATTTGTGGTGAATGATCAACCTTTTTATGTTAATGGATTCAACACATATTGGTTGATGGTGCTTGCTGCAGATGAGTCCAGTAGAGGAAAGGTCACTGAGGTGTTCAAAGAAGCATCCTCAGTAGGTATGACAGTTTGTAGGACTTGGGGGTTCAATGATGGCCAGGCCCAATGGAAAGCCCTGCAGAAATCCCCTTCAGTTTATGATGAAGATGTCTTCAAGGTCCTCCTTAACTTTGCTGTTATTTTATGTACTACTACTCTTGGTGATTATAGAGCTTACAATTACAACCATTGTTTTAAAACCCGACCCACGATATCAAGGTTTTTGATGTCACACCAACTGAGGCCGCATTAAACGTATTTGACAGCAATTCTCTGCAATATTAAGGGTCACGACATGACTGCTTCTATGACCACAATTTAAAACCTTAATTACAACAGCAAAGTATCAAACTATATATTAATAAATATAAGCATGCCACACACACACAACATCATGGTCTAGATTAATCAACTTTTAGTACTTTTGATTGAACCATATTAAGTTGTTGGACATCAACCCCTATGAATTTCTTGACAGGCACTGGATTTTGTGGTAAGTGAAGCAAAGAAATACAAAATCAGGCTGATATTATCATTGGCCAATAACTGGGAGGCATATGGTGGCAAACCACAATATGTGAAGTGGGGCAAAGAAGCTGGCCTAAACTTGACCACTGATGATGATTTCTTTTCACATCCAACTCTTAGAAGCTACTATAAGGCACATGTTAAGGCAAGTTCCTTTAAATGCCACATGTCAAAACCAACATTGGTTAATTTGATTAGTATTAAAGCTTGTTTATTATGTGTTGCAAAGACTAATGCCCTAAAATTGCCTCCTACTCATGGTTGATTTTTTTTATTATTATTGTTATTATTCCTCAACACTGACTGAATTGGATTTCTGTGTAGACTGTGCTGAATAGAGTTAATACATTGACAAATATCACATATAAGGAAGATCCTACGATTTTTGCTTGGGAATTGATGAATGAGCCTAGATGCACCTCAGATCCCACGGGTGATAAGTTACAGGTTTGCTCCTAGGAAATTTACAGAAGTAACACAATGCAGTTTGTAGCATCATATAATCACATCACATTAAGCATTTGAATTTTTCAGTTTCTCCATGACATCATGTAGTTGCATCGCATACTTGCATTCAACTGAAGTACTAAAATATATGTTCTAGGATTGGATACAAGAAATGGCATTCCATGTGAAGAAAATTGATCCAAAACACTTGGTGGAAATTGGAGTAGAAGGATTCTATGGCCCCTCAACACCTCAGAGACTTCAGTTCAATCCAAATACATATGCTCAACAGGTTGGAACTGATTTTATCAGAAACCACCAAGTTCTTGGTGTCGACTTCGCTTCTGTTCACATGTATGCTGACTCATGGTAAGTATGTCAAGTTATTGTCATAAAACTGACTTCTGCTCTGCCAACCCTTTATAAAATAGTTACATTTGTGTCGACATTTATTGAGTGTGCACACGTGTATAGTCTATCTTTGGTAAGACCACAAAGGGTGGCAAAACTCTCCCTCAAGAGTTTTAACGCTACTACATTCTCAAGACTGGATTCGAATCCAGGACTTTGGTTAAGCTGAAAGAGATTGAACCATCTCCTCTGCACATATGTCTAGTCTATGATAAAAACTACCTTTTTTAACTTAATAATATGAGTTTAATTCCTATGCACTAACAGTGTAAAGTAGTTTTCTAGAGTCATTCAATCATATACACACATTAAGACAAGAATGCATTATATGACAGTTTCTAACTGAATCAAATTACCTGGTTTGAAGGATTTCTACACAAATTACTGATAATCATATACAATTTATACAATCATGGATGCAAGCACACATAGAAGATGCCGAAAAGTATCTTGGAATGCCAGTTATTTTCGCCGAATTCGGTGTATCTTCCAAGGATCCAGGCTACAATTCAACATATAGAGACACACTAATAAGCACAGTGTATAGTACCATCTTAAACTCCACAAAGAAAGGAGGAAGTGGAGCTGGAAGCCTTTTGTGGCAAGTATTTCCTGAAGGAACTGATAACATGGATGATGGTTATGCAATTGTTTTATCAAAATCTTCTTCCACTTCAACTATTGTTTCCCTTCAATCCACTAGACTTGCTTTGTTCAACTCCTTGTGCTCTTCCAAATGCCAATGGAGATGTAAGAAGAAAAAACTATTCGAGAATATACTATATCGCGATGAACTCTAGTATATGAAATGCTCATATAAAACCATGTATGAATAAGTATGTGGTTTACCATATCATTCTGTTTGTAATGTCAATAGTGTGCTACATCACTCTTTAAAGTTCACATTAAGAATATATACATTTGTATAATCATGTAGCAATTGGAGAAATGAATAAGGTATCATTGTAATTTGTATAATCATATAGCCAATAAATGCAAAGATACTTATAACAATTCATAAGAAGCTCACTTTGTGCTAAAGCTCAATTTTGAAAGAACAACAGCTGCTTGATCACCACCTAGAAGAAAATAAGGATGTCTCAAAGCAGCAGCGGCGGATAAACGCTGTTTTCTTTGAGATCCTCTCTTGGAGATAAGCTTTGCTGCTAAATCCCAGCCTCTACCAGAATCACTATCAAGAATTTGGAAGTCGGATCTCATGCGAGTGGAGTCCCTCCATTTGTTCAAATCATATCCATATGTTCTCATTTCCAGATTGAAATTCTTCAAAGCAGCTGGAGATCTTAAAGTTGGTATTGCCATTTGTAGGAGCACAATCCCCGCAGAATACATATCAAATAGATCAGGACTGTTTAGCTGCAATAGTGATCACAGAGCTCCACTTTAGCACTTACTATATTGTTTTACTATAACTGACCTACAAAGTAAAGATACTGACACAGACACATGACACGATAGTGTCGGTGTCGGTGTCTGGCATTTATCGTGTTGAACACCAGACACGTCTTCAATCTGATTCTGAAGTGTCGGTGCTACATAGTAACTGACACGATGACACCCCTACATTATCACCTTAATTATGACTACATAAATAGAATATAGATATAGAAATAAAACCTGCCACAAGATTGGTGAAAGTAAAGCTGCAATTGGCTCAGGAGGAAGACCTTGTGTTTCTTCTGGAAGCACATAAAGTTCAGGGGGACAATAGTTAGGATCCAAAGGGGTATAATTAGGGACATAATTCTTTCCAATCCTTAGATCTGTTGCTGCACCAAAATCAATGAGTTTAATCTGTCCCCTTTTAGTAACAACGAGATTAGCAGGCTTTACATCCCTGTGAACAATGCCTGTGTTGTGAATTTTCTTAAGAGATGTAATGATCTGCCGCATTATTTGCTTGATTATCAATGCATTTCTTTTAGAAGATTCTACACCTTGCAAGACACTTCCAAACATAACAGACTCTAAGTTTGAAGGGAAGTTTCGACCCGACATGTAATCATCAAGAGAGCGGCCTCCCTGTGATATGCACAACCCTGCAATTAGTTTATAGAATAGTTGGGAATTGTATTTCCTAAATTATATAGAGAGGGCATATCTGCATGCTTTAACTTATACAATAGACACTCACACCGACACGTATTAAATTAAAACCGGTGTCTACGTGTCTGTGTCAGTATTGTGTCAGGTGTCTGTGTCTTTGTCGGTGTTTCATAGCTCCAGAGACTGAGAGTGAAGTAGTGCATGCATGATGTATAGTTAATTTATGCCTACAGTTCATCTAATAGGGATATTAAGTGGAGCACCTCAAACTTCCAAACAAGCCACTTTCCACCTTTTGTGAATTGTGAATTGTTTTTATCAGCTACAAAACTTCCAAGGAACTTCGCACATGTTTCAGGAGCTGCTCTTGAGAGTCTGTAATTGAACCACTCCTCAAAATCACCAAATTCTTTAGCACCTTCAATTCCAACCTTTACCTGCATAAAAGCAGAAAAAAGAGAATGAAATATATTATTATATGTAACTAATGTAAGTTGAGAAAACACATGCCAAATCAACCCATAAATTTGTAATTTACCAAAGAAAAATGGAGTTCAACTTAAACTAAGTGAGTTTAGATATCTATTTTATCTATTAGTTATCCAATCCCTCAAGAGGTACAAGCAATTGCATCATATTCAAGTAAAAGTAACTATGAAGCACCGACACAAACATTGGACACGACACAGATACGTAGACACCGATTTTAATTTAAAAAATTTAAGTAGTTGAAGAGTTGTCCGACAAAATATGTGTCAGACACTAGACACGTCATCAACCTGAATTGCCAGTGCCACAGAGAGAAGTATAGTATCAATTTAGTTCAAATGAACCCAATGGCAGTGGAAAAGTAAAAGAACTTGTTAACAATACCTTCTTAAGAATGACTTTATCCTTAGATTTTGTCACCTTGCCACTTCCACTCTTCCCTATAACCACATTCTTTGGGACCAAAACAGCAGAATAAACAACACCAAAAGACCCTTCTCCTATCTTATTTCCAATCAAGAAATCACTCCTCTTAAGGTTTCTCCTACCAGATAAACTATCCAAAACTAGTTGAATAGGAGCCAAAAGGTAAGCATCAATAGCACCAATAAGAACACCTGGCCTTGCAGTTAAGTAAATCCATGTCAACCCAACAAAAACCAAAATCCCCCACTTCTGTATGTCTGGTAATTCCTCACTTGCACTTTGAAACTTATCTACATAAAAAGTGGTGTCTAACAATTCTTTTGGAATGTTATCAAAAAATGCACTGCACCTTATAGAATTTGTATTTAAACGGTTTGTTAAGAAAGAAATTTTATGTGGGGTGGAGGGGTTTAGATGAAAGAAGCAGATTTTGTGAGTATGTTGAAGTGTAGTTGTAGTTGTAGAGAGTAGAGAAGCCATGACTCTTATTTTGACTTTAAGACAAGACAATGTTGTAATCTCTCAGCAAATTAATGGTTGTTTTTCTAGTAAAACTAGAAATAAATAAATAAAATAATGTTAGCAGAGGTAGCTCTGTCTTTAGCCATCAGTTTCTCCATACTTTATCCACCTATTATATATTTTCTTGGTTCAAATTCCCCTGAAACCTGGTCCAAGAAATCCAAACAATGTTATCATCGTGTATGATAAAAATAAAAACCAAAGGCTAGGACACTCAATAAGAAATTAAATAAACAATGAAAGTATGTCACATGATGAAATGGCAAATAAGCACCACGCACACACTACCACTGCGTCATCGTTGAAATTGTCAAGGCAACCAATAGTGAGGGACACCTTTTTCTTTAATTAAATTTTTAACCAGGTACGGTACTTGTGGTAAGAAAAACTGCAAGACTTGGAAGAAAAAAAACAAAGGAAACGAAATCAAAACTAATAGTTCGTGAAAATCATGTGTTTCTCACGCTGTCTTTGTTCTTTTTGTTGCTTAAGATAAAGAGAGAAACCTTGGAGTTAAAGGATTAGTTTGGTGCGTGGGTGTTAACTTGTTTTTAAATTGAATGATAAAAAAAACAGAATAATGGTTATTTTAATGTTTTACAACTTTTTATTGCTAAAAATATCATTTCAACTTTTTATTGCTAGATAAAAAGACAACGGTATGTATTGTATATATTAGTTACTTTATTCCCAGTCCATTATTCGTCAATTGAGTTTGGGAGAAGTTTGTGTCATGTGTGCCGCCACACGATCTGCTAATCCTAAACTAAAGAATATTGAAGCTTTTAATGACATTGAATAGAATGAATAGACGAGTGCATACAAATAAATTGAAATTTAAAAGTGATCACGATAATCTCTTGAGCTTTTATTTAAAAGAGTGATCACAACCGTGCCCAAAAATTACTTCTAGCACACTTAATTCGTGGCCAATTAAGATGAGCTCCATATTTTGCCCCTAGTAGAAGACACTTACAGTGTATAAAATAAAGCAATTTATTTTCTCCAAATCAAAAGTTCTAAAAAGTCGGCTCAACGGCTCAACAATTGTAGAGCCGCAAGGCACATAATGCAAAAGTTCACACAAAACTCCTAATGACACCAGGAAAATGTTTCTTGATGGCAATTCTTGTGACAGCAGGTATCCAAATACAAGCAACTACTACCTAATAATTATAATAATCTTAAGAAAGAAAAACAGTGTTATCTGAAGCCAAAGCCATTGCCAATGCAATCTGTGAAGCTAGCAAGCAGGGCTGTTCCTTTGAAGAAAAGAAGCTGCAGGCCTCACATAAGAGAAGTCCTTGAAGGGGTTTCCACCATTTGGGCTGGCAGCTGGCGAGTCTACGACAGGCATATCAGTCCAGCACTTATCGAAGTTTGAAACACAGTGACTCCCAGCTACATCTGGCCGAAAGCTTGGTTGGATTTCTCGTGCATCCAACTTTTTCCAATTGATTGGTTTGAACCACTTGTGCCCTTTAATTTCCTCAATACCCTTGGGTCCAGAACCTAGGCGCTTTGGTGCCTCCTTTTGTAGCAGCTGTAACAACAATAATCATCTTTATTTTCTTACTTCTTCTGTCAAACAAGTAGCTAATATGATAGGAGAGCTCAAAATAAATCTGAATCCAGGAAATTAGATCCCTTTCGCTTGTAAGAAAAAATATCTACAGCACTTCGAGAAAGATTTTACTAGAGTTTGCATAGATAAAAAAAATTGAACCCTTTGGAATCAGTGGTTTTAAAGCTTCATGACACATACAGATACAGTAGTTATCATGCTCAAAAACAAACTACTAATTATACTGAGACCCTTCAATGTAGGGGAATTGAAGCTATCCTAGTCTAAGGTATATCTAAATTGACAGTATTACTTTTAAGAAAGATTATGCACAGCATATTATGTTGAAAACAATCATATATTCTTTTAGATGATGCTGAGTTTGATCTAGAATAATCAAAGGAAATATCTTCTTAGTGGACTAGAGATTACCCCTTTCAAAAGTGAGTGTGCTTCACTTGACAAATATGCTGGCATCTTCATCTTGTCTTTAACTATCTTCTGCTGAATTTTCTCACGGTTCCCACCACTGAAGGGCGGCTGTAGAAGAGGTGAAACAACATGATACTCATTTAGCAACTCCAAAAGGACATGGAAGATCCAAATGTACAACCAGTTTTACAGATTTATAAGAAAGATGCAAACCTTTCCAGTAAGCATCTCGAACAGTAAGATGCCCACACTCCACCAATCAGCAGCCTTATCATGGCCCTTGCCTTGAATAATTTCAGGCGCCATGTACTCTAATGTACCACACATTGAATTAGATCGTGTACTTTCTTCAAATTGTTTTGCTAAGCCAAAATCAGTCAACATAACCTAGTAGATCAACAAATAAATCTCAAATCAGTTATGACGTGCACAAAGCAGGGTTAAAAGTCAGTATGATAAAAAAAAGAGGGATGGAGGACAAAGTACATGGCCATCAGCATCCAGTAGGATATTTTCAGGTTTTAAATCCCTGTGCATTATTCCGTTTGAATGGAGATGTGAAACTGCAGAAACAATCTCCGCAGCATATATGCGTGCTAGATCCTCTCTGAATATTCAAAGATGAATAATAGAAACAGACATTAATGCTACACACTAAAAACAGAAACATAAGACACAAGAAATCAAAACTTAACTTACCTGAAAAGTCCCTGGTGATAAAGCTGAAAGAATAGATGGCCCCCGTTTACAAAATCCAGCACGAGATACAATCTGTATTTTGTCTGACACAATATACATAGAATAAATCACTTTTAATTTCTATTTTAGAGACTATTTTATTTTGTACGTCAATTAACAACAAGAGAAAACATTTTGTTTAAAGAACACAATTATTGATATGAATTAATTAAAAAACATCCATGCCTTGCATTTAAAAATCTATATCATTCAAGATGAATCATTGCCAAATGATGAAATAAGCAGCTACACAACCTTTTTTACAAATTTGAAAAGATGTACCTGAAAAGAGTATCTGAGTTGTACAACAAAGGGGTGCTCTATCTGTGTCAAAATATCCCTCTCAGCTTTCATGTATTCGGCATGGTTCTTCTCCATAATTCTGTCCTTCCGCATAACCTTCATAGCATATATATCTGAAGTACCCTTTTTCCTCACCTGATATACTTTTGCAAAAGCACCCTGCCCCACAACCTTCAAAACCTCAAAATCTTCAATGCTAACACTCTGGATCTTCATGAGATTCGCGTTGTCATCATTCAATGATTCCTCAATGATAACATCGTCAAAGGAAGATTCTTCAATGTCCTCAGATATCTCTCCAGTGACAAGCTCCACCAATGAATCCTCACTCTCATTAATGGTGAGTTTGCCGAGCTTAAGGGATTGACTGATACAATTAGAAGGTCCAACCAGAGAATGTGAGCGGGTGTAAATGACTTCTGGGTCATCATAAACCAGCTCGCTCGATTCTTCAACAGACTCAGCAGTAGCAGAATCAACGTTATTCACTTCTACTGTAAGTGGACCAAAGACATCAGAGAAATCTAGCTCAATTTGATCAGTGCTTGGAGCATCGGAAATGTTTGTCGGAAAGAGCAACGGAGTCTGTAGTGGTTTGTACATGCCAGCCATATTAAAACCAGAAAACTTAGAGGAAACCATTTTTCACCAATCAACGGAAAAGGATGCAACAATGCTGATGACCAAACTAATAAAGACTACAGGTTAACCGGACCAAAGTTCACCAACACCCCAACCGCTGATGGACTCCTATCAATGGCCTGAATTAGGAGGAAGTTGATGAAGGCAAATGCAGTTCCCAAGAATTTTGGCAGCAAGCAGATCAAAATCCAGCAGAAGAGGTTGTTGTTCTTGTTTCCCGAATGACAGGAAACCAAGTATGCTCCAGAGGTTGTACTTGAACTCATGAAGATCCAATTGACAGACTGCTTTTAAACACACCCAAAAAATAAGCAAGAGGAAGCAAAATTTAAAAAGACAACAAATAGACAATTTCTTCTGTTAATAACCTAATCTAATCATAATACCATAATAGCACTGTCATAGTAATAAATAAAAACCACCACATTCAAAAGCTGAGAAGTGTCAACAAAAAGAGATACAAACAAAGAGGTCGTGTTTGGATAAACAGCTCAATTTAGCGCTTATAGCATAAGTGTTCATCGCATAAGTACTTATTAATAAATAAAAATCACAACAGTCAAAAGCTGAGAAGTGACAACAAAAAGAAATACAATCACCGGCGTTTGGGTCCTGTTTGGACAAACACCTTAATTTAGCGCTTATAGCATAAGTGTTCACCGCATAAGTGCTTTGGTATAATCTACTTCCATAGCAAAAGATAAAATAAAGTCAAATTGTTTTCGTACAAGTTATATGTTGCTTTCATAAGCTATTCTAGAAAGTTTATCAAATAAGCTCTTAAAACAACTTATAGACATATCGTTGCTATAAATTCTCTCAAACAATCATCTCGCATGCTTTTATATCGGTAGATGAGTCTAAATAAACAAATCCAAAAAAAAAACCTTAATCATGTAACCACTATGCATAGTTGCATACACTTAATACATAGTTACCAACTTACCATGCAAACAACAAAAAAAACAATATAAAGAGAGGAATCAACGTTCAAATTTTTGACAAAACAAAAACAATAGTGGTTCCTGTGTCATCCGAGAATGTTATTAGGAATTAAAAGTAAGAATGGAAACAATAATTAAACAATAATCTACATGTCAGTATCGAGATCTAATTTAACTGAAAAATCCCAAAAATCGAATTATAGATCCGAAAGCACAAAACAAAACGAGGGTTTGTAATAATGAAACAATAGAACAACAAAACAGGCAATCAAAAATCCCAATTAAAATTTAAAAAGCTAACCTTTATGATGCGACTAAAAATCGAAACAATTTAAAATAAAACAACTTGAGAGAAGCGAGAAAGGGGGTTTTACCTGGGGAAGGTTGCGGGGAAGAGACGGAGAATGAGAAGTGAGAGAAGAGAAAAGAACGCTGTTTTTCAGAATATTAATTTTGTGGGATAGCGCTCGCGTCGCCACTTAAAGCTTCTATCAAGAGATCTCAGGACACGTGGCGTGATTTGAGTGGGTGAAGGTGGAGTAGAATTTGGCCCCACTCGTTGCATGGACTCTCCTCTCTCATAGGGAATGGGAATATGCTGTTAAGGATCCCCTTTTTTTGTGATAAGAACACTTTCCTTTTTTTTTTGTTTTGAAGAGATGGGAAGTTATTGACCAAAGAATAGAGTTGGAATTGGAAATTATTGAAAAAAAGTGGTTGGGAATTTAAAATAAAAAAGTTGCACCAATTTAAATATGCGTGTTGTTTAATAATTCTCCATTAAAAATCCGTATCATGCTAGAATTACTTGATACATTGTACTAGGATGCACCAATTTGTCATGTCAAAAAAACAAAGTTGCACCAATTTGTATTTGTATTATGCTAGAATTTAAATATGCTAAATTTGTATTTGTGTTATCGGCAATTTTTAAAAAACGCTCTACTAGGGTTTTTGTGAGATGAAGCCTATGGCGTTCACATTTGAAGTCATCCGACTGCCGTCGAAAGTAACAACAACTCCAAAGGAACCACCTGATCGTGGAGGGCAAGGGAACGCAACTAATAGCCACAAGGTCTCAGCACAAGTTTCGTTTAGGGACAAGGTGCTGGGGAATAAATCTGTTATTGTATTTTGTACAACGAATTTATCTAATAGATAAATCAGCTTTTAAACGAATTTATCTATTTTAGTAGCTAAACCCGTTAGTCAAAATTCAACAACGGATTTATGTGGTAAATATGTTAATTCGTTTGTAAAAAAAATTATTAACTACGGATTTATCTTTTTAAAACATAAATCTGTTTGTCAAAAAAAATTGAACAACGGATTTATTATTTTGAAAAGATAAATCTGTTTATAGCTGAAATTAATGCATAACGGATTTACCTTTTTACTGAGTAAATCCGACGTAATAAATGCTGGACCACACGACTGACAAGTGTAATAAATGTGAGGGGTATTTTGGGAATATTTAGAATTGGTGGGGGTATGGGGTCCATTGGTGGGAGTATAAAAAATGCAACCCAAAAAGAAAAAACCCCAAAGCCAGGAGCGACCCAGTCCAATTACAAGCCTTCGACGAGAGTATACACAAGAGGCTACACGGCGACTCATTAGTTATCACTGCATGATTGCATTCCATGAATTACCGCATTGTACGGGCATACATCATGAGAGGTTAGACACATCTAAAAAAACAAATCCTCTATGGCAAACAAACACACAATGAAGCAAACACGCGGAGATGAAAGGAAGAACTAAACATGCAAAGAAACTAAAATCGAAGTACATGTGGCAACACACAAACAAACAAACACACTGCACATCACACACAATGGTTAGACACGTCTAAAAAAACTTATAAGCACAAAAAATAAACCAACACTTATGAGACATCTGAATTTCCACTCAAAAAAGATATGGAGACCCAACAATTTTTAGGCTCCAAACTATCCATATTTGGAAAACAATAGCTACAAAATTAAACAAAACTATCCATATTTGAAATACCCAACAAATTTTTACTTGTATTTTCGTTGTCGTTTCTAACTTTATATTTGCACTTTAAATTATGCTTTTTTCCATGTAAGAAACATGGGCTACATCCCCAAAAACAAAACAATTAACAATATATACAACGGGGAGTGGAGATTCTCAAACTATCACCGAGCAAAAGCGGTCTCATAAATGGTGGATTTTGCTCAAACAAAATCAAGGACTCTCGAAGACTACGGCCCAGAGAAGCTAACTCATCAGCACAGCAGTTTGTCTCACGATGGATAGGCACAAACTTCAACTCCCCTCCAAATTCATCATATTTCAAATCTCTCTAACAAGACTCCACCCCAAAACATAGCATGCCAAATCACTCTAAATGATAGAACAAGCAACAGCAGAATCCACCTGAACAATGACTGATTTATAATCCTTAGCCCAGACCTACCTCAACCCTTCCAAAATACCCCAAAGCTCAGCCTCCAAAGCAAAACATAAGCCAATGAAATTGGCAAATCCACCAATCCACTTTCCCAGATTATTCTGAATGAATCCCCCATAAACAGTAACTCGAGCTCAATGTTTAGCAGCATCATTAGTATTGAGACGCCACCAATCAACAGGAGGGCGCTCCCAACAAACCTCAATCCATCTTTTGCCACGAACCAGTTCCACACCAGCTGAAGAAACAGCAGGTACTATCGAACCAACCTATAAATGAGATTCCAAGGGCGTTTTGGTCGATTGAAGTTCACTTCGTGGATTTTTTTATTCCTCCAACCGGGTCTATAATGTTTGTTCTGGACTGGACCAAGAGGCCCATTCAGCAATTGGATATGGATTGGCCCAATCACTTTGGTCCATATCCACAATATACAAGCCCAATTATGACTATCATACTTGGATGGCTCAGATCAATTCTATTAATCTGACGGCTCACAACGGGCACGATTCCCTATAAATACTGGCTCACATTTCCATTAATATATAGGTACATTCTCATTCCTAGAATATTACTACTCTCTCATTCCCTATACTGACTTGGGCGTCGGAGTGGCATAGCAGGTGCCCCCTCCGGGATTCATTCAACACTACGCTCGGATTGCAAGAGACCTACCAACAGCAGTCACCGCAGCGCTGCTAGGTACAGAACATTGACGACCACAGTGGGAGATATCTATCTTTCACATCAACTCTGCTTTTTCAACCTTTCCCTGTTCTCCTATGGCTCCCAGAGGTAGACCCCGAGTTCGAAGCATTGCCGTACCTACACCACAGCAAGAGGGTACGCCGGATGGCAATGTTGCTTCCCAGCCTGATAAGGCACCCCCGTCCAGGCGCCACAAACAGGCTCCCCTCAAGAGCAGGTGCAACCCCCAACAATGAATCAACTTTTGGATCTCCTCTGCAACCGCACTCAGACTATGCTACAACAGGAAGCACGCCTCAGGCAGATTGAATGGCGGGTAGTTTCCATGCCTGAACAGCCTCCGCCCCATTGGGGAACCCCTACTCAGACAACCGTGGTATCAAGACACCACTGCTCTCCCCCTCGAAGGCATCACTCCCATCGCTCCCCCCAAGGCAGAAGCATGTGCACCGCTCACCCCCTCGGCGTCACAAGCGCCATAGATCAGACTCACCCCCAAACACACCTCCATCCTCTCCGGATGGAACCTACCGGCCAGATGAATTTCCTTCCAGAACTTCCTCGCCATCTCGCGCATTTCTCCCTGATAATGCGCTACAGGGGCGCCAAAGAGCCTGTTCACTGTAATATTTTCCCTCTCACTCTTGAGAACTCAGCATTAGAGTGGTTCCAAGAGCTGAAACCAAACTCCATAGCTTCTTGGAGTCAGCTGGCCAGAATGTTCTCAGCTCGTTTCACGGCTTCCCGGCTGAAGCCCAAATCAGAAGAGGTTCTAAGGGCAATCAGACAGCGGGAGGGAGAGACTCTAAGGGAGTACATAGAACGTTTCAACCAAGAGCAGCATGCGTTCGAAACCTGGAAGACAAGCAAATACTGTTTTGGATGAAAGATGGCCTCAAGAAAGGAAGTCTCTTTCAAGTTGATGTGGGAGTGAACAAGCCCAGAAGCTTGGGAGAATTCCTTCAGAAAGCACAAAAGTACATGGACTATGAAGAGGACGACATGGCCTACCGCGAGGCGGCTAAGGTTGGGAACGAAAAGGAAGATGCTCGGGAAAACCGTCAGCGGAAAGAGACGGGAGGAGGGCACCGTGAACCACGACCACGGAGGTTCGCTGAACACACGCTCCTCGACGCATCCCGGGAAAAAAATTTAGTTGAGTGCGCAAATGCTGAATTCAATAACATCAGGAGACCAGAGCCTTTGGTGTTAAGAGAATGTCAGAATCCTTCCAAGAAGTGGTGCCGCTACCATCGGAGCGGAGGCCATGACACTAACGGCTGTCGAGCCCTCAAAGATGATATTGAAGAGCTAATTCACAAGGGAAAGCTTTTGCAGTATGTCAAGAAGGAGGGCGACCCAAGCAATTCACGAAGGAGACCACAGCCACCCTCAAAGAGATCTAGATCGCCCCGCAAGGGTAAGGCCCCGGCAAGTGAAATCGTCAAAGCTACGGAAGATGATGGTAGCGAATCTTCCGAGAAACAAGACACCCAAAAATCTAAGGGGAGACCGGTAATGATCCATGGGGGAGATCCTCTAGATGGGTGTGGAACCAATAACTCAATTAAGAGAAGATGGAAGGAAATCTTGAATGTTGCATCTACCTCGACCCCAAGGGAGGGACCTGCCAGGCCACCCCTGACCTTCGAAGACCGAGATTTACTCGATGGAAAGCCCAACAAATACATCCCGCTGCTGATCACTGCCATTGTAAACACTCGATTTTAACCGGTATTTTTCATTTTTTGGTAAAAAAACACAAAAATATGTCGTTTTGCGCTTCTTTAGGTCACACGTGCTATTTTGTGCTTGTTGACGATTTGGCATGTGTCCGTGCTATTATTAATCGGACTTTCTTTTATTATTGTTAGTATTATAGAAAAAATTCAGATTTAAATAAATATGTGTTTTTATTATAATCAGTTTTTTTTACAAAATAGGGTACAACCAAAGAGGTCAACTTTAGTACACATATAGAGACAAAAAATTATTAATTAAAATACAAAATAGTACAAAAAAATTAATTAAAATACAAAAACAAAAAAAGAAAAAGCAAAGGGTTGCTATCAAGGAAGGCTATTGTGAGCTACTAGCTCAACTTCATTTCTTTGGCTTCTTTATTGTCTTCCCATTCTTGGCACCAACAATGCTGGCCTTGCAAACAGCAGTACCACCTCTCACCATTTTTGTCTTGGCCTCTCAGAATTTGTCCCCATGGGCTGCAATCCTCTAGTTTTAAGACCACACGTACACCAAAAATTTCAATATAAATGCTGTGAATAGTAACTGCAAACGGGGGAGGGAGAGATTTTGAAACAACACACAACTCTGAGAAAAAAATAGAAAGGGAATAGAGGGAGGTTAAGAGATCAAAATATGTGAATAGAGAAAGATGAAAGAAGAGGGTTCTTACCTCACCACCACTACCATCGCCGACGCCGATGCACCACCACCGTTGCCGCAAGCCTCCACATACATCGCACCACTTCATCACACTCACAAAACCACCATGACCTTCTCTCTCAAGACCCCACCATCCCCACTGTTGTCTCCGGCGAAAACGCCGCCGTCGTACCACCACGGGTGATCACAATCAACCGCACCAACGGCGACCCAACAACCTTCGGTGAACCCTACCACCGGCGCTCCATCCTCTTCTTCTCTCTGTCTCCATCTCGTCCTCTCTCCCTCTCTTTTCCCAACCACCGTGACAACACCCTCCCTCCTCCACCGCCCTCTTTTTCGCGACTCCACCTTCGCACCACCGACCCCCACCTCTCTCTCCATTCGCAAACCACCACCACCAAAAAGAAAACGGACACCTCCTCCCTCCACTACCACCGAATAACCAAGAAAAAAGAGAAGAAAGAAAATAGCGCCACCGCCCTCCCCCTTCTCACCTCCATTGTTTTCTCTCTCTCTCTCTCTCTTCGCTTTGGTGTGGAAACGGTGCTGGATTTCGTTTTCTGGAAGAAATGAGGTTAGGAGAAAAGCTAGGGTTGAGGTTATGTTGACATTGGGCTCGGGTCATGTAGATCCACGAAATTGAGTTTAAATTTTTTAGTATTTACACCCCCATATTTCATTAAAACAGCTCCCTACCTTTTAGGTTCTAAATTACTAGTACCCCCACCTGTTTTGTTCGCACACCCCTCAGAAAGCCCATAAAAAAGAAACGACCCAACTAATCCTGGTCGCTGTCTGCACCTCCCCTATTTTACTGTTACGACCCCACACGCTTTTTTTTTATGAGACTGCTGTTTACACCCCCTTATTTCACCGCGTCAGCCCCCCATTTTTTTAAAGAACGCTGTTCACACTCCCTTCATTTCTGTTCCGCACCCCCCTTTTAGTTTTCATTTATTTATTTCTTCACCTTTATTATTTATTATTATTATTATAATTATTATTATTATTACTACCACTATTAATATTATTACTATTACCCATAAAAATATTTTTCTTTTTCCTTTTTTCTCATAAAGTCGTCAAAAAATATGGGATTGACTGAGATGCGACATCTTGTCGATCCTGGTTTAAGACGTCTGAGTTGTACAGCTCGGTGATCTTAAACCCCCTTTTCAAAAATTAAAATCAATCAACACACAAGATTCTTTCAAGAAGAACTACGAAGCCTTTGATTCTCCTCTTCGGAGATACGTAGGAGCGGGGCTTCTCCGTCAAGCTAAATTAATTTATTTCCAATAAATAATCTTTTTTTTTCTTTAACACCTATTTTCCAAAAACTAAAAATGAGCTTCATTGAGATGTACATCTTGTCAACCTCGCAATCCTGGATTAAGACGCTTGAGTTGTACAGTTTGGTGATCTTAAACCCGTTCAAAAAAATAAAATCAACCAACCAACAAAATTTTCAAAGAAAGAACTACGTGACTCTTGAGTTCCTCATTGCACCCGAGGATACGTAGGAGCGGGGCTTCCCCGTCAAGTCAAAAATTAAATTTTCTAATTTAGTCCCTTATTTATTTCTTTGTAAATCGAATTTTATTTATAATTTTGGGGTAAACAAATGACTAAGTAATTTATTAATACTTGCACAATCAGATTTAGGGTAACTGTCTTAGGACAGATGTATTAGGGGTGTAGTGGAATTAAGTTTTTGCCCTTCCCTATGCATAATCGACTCCCGAATCCAACTCAGTTTACGCAGACCAATAACTTCTAGTTAAGGTTTTTTCTCAATTTTTCCTATTAAATAAATTGGGTGGCGACTCCTAAAATAATCGATTTTTGGGCCGTCTACGTCGGGACCCCGGTCACGACAGCCGTCATGGCCAATGTCGAAGTCAGAAGAATCCTGGTTGATCAGGGTAGCTCAGTAGACATCATTTTTGAAGACTTGCTGAAGGTGTTGAACATTTCCCCCAACGACCTGACTACCTACCAGGGAAGAGACTTAACTGGTTTCAACGGATCGAAAACCAAGCCACTTGGCTACTTGGAGCTGATGGTCGCCTATGGAGACCCTGACAGCGAGCAACCTCTATTCAGAACTGTAAAGACAAGTTTCCTGGTCCTCCCATGCAAATCCATCCACCAATGTATTATCGGGAGGCCGACATTGGGCAGGCTAGAGGCAGTAACCTCAACAGTTCACTTGAAGATGAAGTTTTACACCTTGGGAAACGAAGTTGTGACCCTCCGGGCTGACCTGGCCGCAGCACGCAGATGATACTACCTAAGCACCAAGTGGTAGTTCGAACTAACCAACCAATCGAGCAGATCCTCCATCGACTAGATCTGGCCGGGAGAATGATTAAATGGACAGTCGAGCTCTCAGAGTTTGGAATCAAGTACGAATCAAGGCCAGCCATGAAGGCTCAGATATTGGCAGACTTTGTAGCAGAAATGACGACATCCCCGCAAGGAGATGGAGTGGAGACCTCATGGACCCTCCACGTGGATGGGTCCTCAAACAGCAAAGGAAGTGGAGCAGGTCTGATACTTGAAAGCTCAGAGGGTTTAATTATTGAAGCGTCCTTGACTTTTTCATTCCCTACATCCAATAATCAAGCGGAATATGAAGTCTGCATAGCCGGCTTGCAGTTAGCCAGAGATTTCGGCGCAACACAAGTAGAGCTTCATACAGATTCACTCCTAGTAGTCTCCCAGATCAACGCAGCATTCGGTGCTTACGATCCAGTCTTACAAAAATACCTGACTAAGGTGCGCGAGCTCTTAGGGTTGTTTAACAAGGCTGAGGTGAAGCATGTACCCAGGGGGGATAACACCAGAGCATATATTCTCTCCAAGCTGGCCAGCACCCGAACACCCGGGAACCATCGAAGTGTCATTCAGGAAACCCTATCCATACCAAGTGTCATTCTAGACAATATTTCACCTTCCGCAATACTCACGGTCGAGGCAAGTCAAAATTGGATAACCCCAATCCTCAGATACATCCTCGAGGGACATGAGCCTGCTGATGCAAAAGAGGCGACTTCCGTAAGAAGGTGAGGAGCGTCTTACTCGGTCATTGAAGGAAGGCTTTTTCGTAGAGGTTTCTCTATGCCTCTACTAAAATGCAGAGAAGGAGCAGAGGCAGACTACGTTTTCGCAGAGATTCACGAGGGAATCTGCGGACAACACCTTCGCGGGCGAGCTCTGGCAGCAAAATCCCTTAGAGCAGGATATTACTGGCCTACCATGAATGAGGACTCACAGAATTACGTCAAGAAATGTGGCAAATGCCAAAAGTACAATGATGTGCATATTGCCCCTTCATCAGACCTGACATACTTAAATTCACCCTGGCCTTTCTCCTGGTGGGAAATGGACCTCTTAGGCCCTTTCCCTCCAGGTCCAGGACAAGTAAAATATGTAATTGTCGCAGTTAACTATTTTACCAAATGGATCGAAGCCGAAACTTTGACCACCATCACGGCAAAAAACTGTATAAAGTTTTTCAAGAAGAACGTCATGACAAGATTTGGCATTCCAGAAGTGCTCATCACTGACAATGGTACTCAATTTACAGATAAATGATTCAGGCAGTTGATGACTGACCTAGGCATCAAACATCGTTTTATATTAGTAGAGCATCCCCAGACCAACGGTCAGGCAGAGGCAGCTAACAGGGTAATCTTGCGAGGGCTACGAAGGAGACTTGGCGAGGCAAAAGGTAACTGGCCAGAAGAGTTACCCTATGTCTTATGGGCATACAGAACCACCCCACACTCATCAACGGGAGAATCACCCTTCCGGATGGCATACGGGACAGAGGCAGTCATACCCGTGGAAATCGGAGAATTGAGCTGGAGGACTAAAAACCCGAACCCATCAGAAGCCAATGAACAAATACTCCGAGAGGAATTGGACCTCGTAGAGGAATTCAGAAACCAAACCGCTTTAAAGGATATGGTGATTAAGCAAAGGACGGCTACAAGGTTTAATGCCAAGGTGGTACATAGAACCTTCCAGGTAGGCGACCTTGTCCTTCGAAGAGCTGGCGTAGGATTAAAGAACGCACCGCAAGGAAAGCTAGCTCCTAACTAGGAAGGTCCATACAGAATAACTGCAGAAACAGGGAACGGCGCCTTTAAATTGGAAACTTTGAGCAAAGAACCAATACCGAGGACGTGGAACGCGGACAAGTTAAGGAAATTCATTGTTTGAACGAAGTACAGATAACAAAGCTAATGTAATAACATGTACTTTCAATATGCATGAATGAATGAAAGTTTGTTGTGAATCGAAATATTATTTTGCAATACTTACCACTACTCGCAGGAAAGAAAAACTGGTCCAAACACTAACAAGGATGGATTAGGCGGATCAAAACAAAGCTTGACGGTAAAAAGGGGCGGCATGAGATCGACGCTACGATCGTTTGCACATCCCTAAAAACCAAGGCGTGGATCGACCCACTCGTTTCTCGAAGCGACTTAAAACGTGTCGCAACCCCTGGCCGGTGAGTTAGAATCAGACCGGGTTCTGATAAACTACCTCCAGGGCTTGCGCAATCGCGATATGACATGGCATGGTAGGCTCGGATATGCGAGGCATAGCTCATGCCAGATGCTATCCAAGATACACCAATCTAACTATCTGCACAAATAAAGATAAGAAACATAAAACTCAATACGAAACAGAGTGCATGTACAACAAAGTCCAAAACAAATCACATGATAGAAAGTAAATAAACATAAAAGAACGATCAAGGAGCAATGACATCGAAGTCGCTCTTGTTGGAATGGTATCTAACAATCCTTCCATCAATGACATCATGTTCAAGCTTAAAGACATCCGGCTCTAAGACAGCATCCGGATACACACATTAAACATGACTCAAAGCCTTCTGGTATGCGTCATAGGAAAAGTCCACCACCCTGTCCGCCAGCGCCACCACCTTTCCCTCAGCTTCATCCTTCAGTTTCTTCATAATGTCCAACTCAGATTGCACGTCCTCAAGCTGAGTTGAAGCTCCTCTACCCTCCTCACACATGCATCTCTGTCAGCGCAGGCCTCCTCCTGATCTTTCTGGTGACAGCGAACGGATGCATTGGCTCGGTGAAGTAACGCATGGGCGTCATGAAGCTCATCTCGAAGTTGCTTCCTTTCCAAGAGGATATTGTCAACCTCTTTCCTCCCTGCACAAAGAAAGAAAGCAAACAAAATAAGCTCAAAAACACAACGATTCAGGAACATGCAACATACTGGAATAGTTCAAGGAAACTACCTGAACCTTGACATTTCTTAGCCCTCCACTTTGCATGAAGATCCGACCCAATGCTGACCATGCGCGTCATCAACTCGAATGGATGCTCCAAAAAATGGTCACGCTGATCAGCCGAAAATTCAATATGTGCTTCAACTACCTCAGGAGAGGGACACTTAGCAGGAGAGGAAGGCTTGCTAGAACTCTTCTTACGCTTGGATTTAGCATGCATCTCAGGAGTCATGGCAGCCACACCATCGCAAGTCCCTGTTTCACGATCTTCAATGGGAACCTTCGGTGTACCAGAGACATCTTTTCCAGTCCGGCGAGGAGCTCCTAGGCTAAGACGCCCTCCCTTGGAGGGACTGTAACACCCCAAAATTAATTAAATATTTATTTAGTATTTATTTAATTAATTAAATAGGATGTGGGTGATAGAAATAATAATAATAATATGGGGTGGTTTTAATTAATTAGGGAGTGGTGGTGCTTAATTATTTAATTAGGGCTTAAGTGATGGAAGAAAGCCCATGACCCATGATCCATGAGTTAGGTGCGTATGAGAGCTAATCCTAGGGTTTAGTGATCATTAGCAAATTTTAGAAAAAGAAGAGAATTGAGAGAGCCTTGGAGAGTGAGAGGCGCGGCCAAACCCTAGGAGAGAAGAGGAGGAGTGGCGCACAAGCAAGAGGGAAAAGAAGAGAAAGGGCGTGAAGGTTCAATGAGAGAAGAAGAATTAAGTTGGTGCCTAAGGAAGAGGAGAGGAGGGCTACGAATTTGGGTACTTGATCTAGAGGATTAAAGCTCATCTAATAAGGTAAGGGGGGATATCTTCACCTAATGGGTTTGCATGATGGGGTTTATGGGGATTAGCACTAGGTTGCCATGATTTTGATTGTCTTAATATGAATTGTGTGATTCAAACCCTTATGATGCCCTATTCGAATTATGATGAAAAATTATGATGAAATTGTGTGATTTGATGTGATGAATGTTATACATGTTTCCTTGATTCGCATGATGAAGATCTATGATTGTGTGAAGCTATTCACAAAAAGGGTGATGCTATGTTGTTATGATTTAGATGCATGCCGAATATTCGATGAGTGTAGGTTTATGGTGATAGGCCTTAGGTTACCATGTTTATGTGATCTTGATGTGAGTTTCATGATTAAACCGTTATGTGTGATGTACCGTTTGGTGACAAAATAATCTAATTGTTTTGTATGATAATAGGTGAGTATTTGCTGGATTTCGAATTATATATATGTATGTGATGATCATGATGATTTGGATTGTGAATTCTATGATTAAAATTGCAAGAGTGATGTTCTAATTGTTAAAAGGGTGAATTGCATACCAAGTGTTTGATTAATGTTTTGATGGTATTTTGATTGATGGTAATTGGAGATGACCGTGGTAATTTGATGTTCATATTGGTAATTGAATTTTGGTGTTGAATTAGTAATTTAATTGATGAGAAACAAGATTTTGTAACCCCTAGGCGCCTTGGGCGCCATATGTGTGCATTTCTGGACACTGTTTCGGTTTTTCTAAAACTGGTACTGTTTTGTTGATCCAAAAATTATGTGGCTGATTGTTTTTGAAAATAGACTTAAAGCCGGTCGTTTTGGCACTGGTTTCGTTCGATTTGGAGTTGTGTAGCTCAAGTTATGAGTCTCCAAAGTTGGGTCAAACTTCTGGAATCAAACTGTGTGTGTTCTGTTTTTGGCGCCCTGTGTATGGGCGCCGTGTTCCCTGCTGTGTTGCGCCCGACTTCGTTTCCCTTTCGCCCGACTTTGTTCTGGCCGTTGGCGCCCGTTGCGCCCGTGGCCGTTCCGGTTTTGGTGGATTTTTCCTAAAATTGTTTTGGTCACATCTTTTGACTCGGTTATCCGTTTTGAACGTTTCAAAATGCGTTGTGAAGCTTATTCAGGTGCCCACCTGAATATTCTAATTTCTGGGCAGAATGAACTATGTTTCTGACGTTGGTCCCAGGTGTTGTAAAAGGTGTCTTTTGAGTGTTTTCGGTGTCTCAGAATATTTTAGAAAATTATTATTTTCGAAAGTTGTCTTCTCCCCGATGTTGGTTCTGGTTGTTGCTGATTGGACGCCTCAAGTGGCTGTCCCGGTGATAGCAATTGTCGTTGAAAACTATTTTGTGTCAAATCCTAAATTGGCCTAATTGAAATTGGTGTTGGTGTGAGTGGTGGGTTGATTTGGTGAGTCTATTATGGTGTGATTGGTGGGTGAATTAATAGTTCCGGTGGGCCTATTGATTATTTGGTGTGATCAATCCTATTGATTATTTGGTGTGATGAATTCTATTGATTATTTGGTGTGATGAATTCCATTAATTATTTGGTGTGATGAATTTCATTAATCATTGGTGTGATATTGGTGTGTGACGGTGCATATTATGACGAGCAGAGGCTTCGGCCTATCATGAGTTATTGGCGTCAGTGTTGTGGTATCACTGAGTTGATCTTGGTTGTTGATGATTTTCTGGTGCATTGTACATAGTGTCGCATAACTCATGTGCATATTACGACGAGCAGAGGCTTCGGCCTATCATGACGAGCAGAGGCTTCGGCCTATTATGACGAGTAGAGGCTTCGGCCTATTATGACGAGCAGAGGCTTCGGCCTATGGATCCACATGCATACTGCATTCATGCATATCATAACATGTGTGACGACCTTGGTGATATTTGTGTTAATGATGACTGTGATGTTTATAACTTGATGAAATTGACTGTTTTACCATTGATGATGAGATTGACTGTTTTACCCTTGGTGTTGTAATTGATGTTTGTGATTGGTGTGGTAGACGTAGGTGTTATACCCTAACATATTCCTTATCATTCATTCCTATTATGTGTTAGATATCTCACCTCTTTTATGTGGTTGTTTACCCAGGTGGTAACTTGCAGGTGAGTCCGAAGGAAGACATTAGTATCTTCGTTCGTTCGGTGTCGTCGGCTCTGATACGTAGCACTCGGGAGGGTTGTCCTTGTGTCTTTCCTTATGTGTTATGTATATGCCTTTCTAAGTTGTAAACCTTTTGAAGTATGATTGCCAAGTTAAACCTTTTTATTTCCGCTGCATGTTTTTGAAAAGAAGTTAGTTATAATTAAAGTACTCTGTTTGCGAAGTGGTTTTCCGGTTCGAAAAATGTGACACTCTTTTGGCGCGAAAAACTCTGATATTTTTTTAATAAACCGTTGGGTAGAAAAAGGGGTGTTACAGGGACGGGCAGCAGCGGATGCAGTCGCTACAGGGCTAATCCCATCAGCAAGCTCCGCACCTTGAGTTTTCTTCTTCCCAGAAGACAAATAGAGTATCTCATCAAAGGAAAGCGGAGCAACCATTGAATCTGAAAAAGGAAAATAAGAGAGGTTAGCAACATGACAAACCATAAATAAGCTAAAGAACACAAAATCTGGCAAGTAACCTAAGGCCTCAACAGCATCATGAAAAGATGGAGCGCAAGACAGTTCTCCGCATAAGATTTTCTGAGAATTGGTAGTCAAGCGGTTAACGGCAGCCTCGAGCAAGTTCAAAGTCCTCAACTCAAAAGAGGATAACAGAGTCAAAGAGACGCGATAAGACCGACTGACTCGATCATCGTCAACATTACACCAGCCTAAGTGAAACTTATCCATGACTAAGGACCCTTCCTCGTCAAAGACACCCATGCTGCGCACCGCCTCTGGGTTCGAAGGGACGATGTAAAAATACTTAATCTTCCATTCCCTTTGACTTTCAGAGTGCACTTGAAAGAAGGCATAATCAGATCGACATTTCAATGCTACAAACTCATATCGAGGACCACCTTCGGAACATTCTCGTCGACGCTGAACCTCAAAGATAGTAAAAAAACCTTCAGTGAACACCTCCTTCCCATAGCCGCCATCACAAGCTCGAAACATTTCAAAAAAGCCCACGCATTTGGGTGAAGTTGAGATGGAGCTATAGACAGATGATTCAGAACGTCCAACTGAAATGGGGTAAAGAAGGGAGAAATTCTCATCTTACCGACAACACAATGGTACATCATAAATTTTCGGCCCTCAGGAATCCGGTAAATCCTGTCATCTGGGTTCACCGCTTCATACCGCCAGGCTTTCCCAAGTATGTCCTTAAGGAAGCGAGGAAGATTTGTTCCCGGGAGATATATGCTCCTAACAGTTCGTACACTTAGAGCAACCCAATCGTAATTAATACCGCCAATCTCCACCGTCGAGGTCAGACCGGCACTCAACATCATCATTCGAAGAAGAACTCACAATAAAGCCAGGTATCCCTGACTCCTCAAGAGGCACAATATTATCACATATCTCAGACGATCCTTCCCCTACAGACCAACCAGCCTGCTCTATAGCAGGAAGGGGACCACGATATGACCCATGAACCCGAGCAGTCTCCTTCGTTCTAACCATCACTCAAACCTGCAGGAAAATGGGGGCAAAACAAGCGTCACAACAAAAATTAAACTTGTTGACAACCCCCTCCCCCTGAGGTTGCCTGATGGAGATTTGGACAAGACCTACACAATTACACTATATTTAAATTGAACATGGTGGCTCACGAATGACTCATGGTCATGGCTTGCAAACAATAAGGTCCAAGGTGACGGTTTGGAGGACAAGGGCGCCAAGGGCGCCAAAGGCCATGGTGACGGTTTGGAGGACATGGGCGCCAAGTGCCATGGTGACGGCTTGTGAGGCATGGGTGCCAAGTGCCATGGTGACGGCTTGTGAGGCATGGGTGCCAAGTGCCATGGTGACGGTTTGCAAGGCATGGGCGCCAAGGGCGCCAAGTGCCATGGTGACGGTTTGGAGGACATGGGCGCCAAGTGCCATGGTGACGGTTTGCAAGGCATGGGCGCCAAGAGCGCCAAGTGCCATGGTGACGGTTTGGAGGTCATGGGCACCAAGGGCGCCAGGTGCCATGGTGACGGCTTATGAGGCATGGGCGCCAAGTGCCATGGTGACGGCTTGTGAGGCATGGGCGCCAAAGGCGCCAAGTGCCATGGTGACAGATGGTGTGGTTTATTATATGCAAGTATACATAGTCACACAAGTAATAAAGTGATAAGAAAGGTCGAACCCACAGGGATTATGTATTGTAAATTTTTGTAGTTCAAAGTGTACACTTAGTGTGTCTACACTATTCAGTATTTTTGGTTTGGAGTTTTCAAAGTAAGTAAAATAATAATAAGCAATAAAATGTGTGAGAAATCAGTGGAAAAAGTAGTTGAGATGTTTTCACCAAGTACTTTACTTCTAAATGTTTTAATGGAGTATGTAGTGTGGGAACACTGGATGTAGGTGCATCAGTTTGTGCCTTTCAGCACTTCTCTTTAGAGTTTCATTACAAGCTCTTATGATCTTTGTTTTTTACAGTAAAGAAAGGGTTGTCAATTCCTCCCTTGCCTCCTAACAATGATCCAAGTTGCTAAATAGGTTCACTCTTGTAATTTTATTATCCTAAGGACTATGCTATCCTATGTCTAGGTTTTAGCATGTATTTAACAAAGTTTCATTTATTAAATACTTGTCCCTATTAACTCTTGAGTTCATAAATGTAGCCCATGTCTGCTGCTACAAGTTTTACCTATTCTAAAGTGATCAAATCCAGAATAAGTTGAAAGAAGTGTTATGCAAGAGTTTAAAGTGTTTACACTTCATAAACCATAATAACATATTTAGAAGTTTATTACAAGGTTAGAACATCTCAACTTAAGGGAATTTAGCTCATGTTACTCATGTTATAAAGCAAAGAATATGCAAAGAACATAAGTAAATGAATAATAAAGCAAAAGAACTTAAAAGAGTAGAGATTACTTGAATAGAAGATCTTTTGCATTAAGTTCCCAAGTTGAAGTACAATAAAGATTTCTTACACGAATTTCTTCAAAGTAGAAGTGAAGGGAATGGTTGTCAAGCACTTCCTCACCTCCCTCTCCTTAGAAACTTGAAATGAAAATAAACTAAACCTAAAACTAAGCGAAAAGATAAAGGATTTAAAGATATGAAAGATGATAAAAGATAGGATTGGATTCTTTTCTTGTGAAGATATGATATCTATTTATAGGCTTGAAAGCTTTCCTCTTGCAAGGGGTTTCCTTTGGCACGAAAGATCAGCTGAGGTGACCAAACATGGTTAGTTGTAGACAATCAATCAAGCAAGCTGCACAGGTGGTCGCTTGCATGCATAACAAAAGATGAGGTCCATTGGAGAAGTGCCACATGTCTTTTAGATAAGTTGAGTCTTGCAACTTGATTTTTATGTGTATCGCCGACTTCTGCAAGTGGCTCAGCTCTAGGTGACTAGGCATGACGTCACAAATCAAGTGTGGAAGCATTGAAATGGTCTTTGGATGTTTTGGTACAAACTGCAAAATTTAGCAGGTGTTGGCAGTGTTTCCACTCCTAGTGTTTCCACTCCTGGTGTTGGCAGTGTTTCCACTCCTGCAGTAGCTGCACTGAACAAAAACATCAAACCTAACAAGATTTGTGCATTTTGCCTAGATCATTGCCCTTTATCCATTTGAATATTTAAAATGTTATTCCTTGATAAATAAGCTATAAATATATATAAATGTTCTTGAAAATAAGCAATAACTCAAGCTTAATTGTATGAATAACTCTATATAAAATAGAGTTATCAACGAATTGCAAGGCATGGACGCCAAGGGCGCCAAGTTCCAAGGTGACAGTCTGCATCGAGCAACGTCACGGGTTGTGACTGCTGGGCGCCAAGGGCGCCAGAGTGAAGGTCTAGACAAACAGCAAAGTCACGTTGCATGAAGGAAAGGGGGAAGAGGACATACACTTACCCAAAAGAAAGAAGAGAGAAGTTTTCTCCAAGTTCAAATGTGTGATTCCAAGAGAAGTTTGCTCCAAGCTCAAATGTGTGATTTCAAGAAGCCTTATCCAAAATCCAAGCAATGAAGACCCACCTACTTATAGTGGTTGGAAAAAGTGGTAAAATCATTTTTGTTTTTTCTTCAAAACAAAAACAAAAATGTTATCGTCACGAACAAAGACATTCTGCACGACCCGACGAGGCAAACGAGCCATCGCGTCTGGCAAATCGACGAAAATCCTTCAAGGCAAGACCATCCTCCGAAATAATCTCGGCTCGGGGGGCAACTGTTCTGGACTGGACCAAGAGGCCCATTCAGCAATTGGATATGGATTGGCCCAATCACTTTGCTCCATATCCACAATATACAAGCCCTATTATGACTATCATACTTGGATGGCTCAGATCAATTCTATCAATCCGACGGCTCACAACGGGCACGATTCCCTATAAATACTGGCACACATTTCCATTAATAGGTACATTCTCATTCCTAGAATATTACTACTCTCTCATTCCCTATACTGACTTGGGCGTCGGAGTGGCATAGCAGGTGCCCCCTCCGGGATTCATTCAACACTCCGCTCGGATTACAAGAGACCTACCAACAACAGTCACCGCAGCGCTGCTAGGTACTGAACAATGTTAAAGATTTCTCCAAAAAAATTGCTATAGGCAGAATTCTCCACAAGCCCATCTAAAGATTAGTCGCACGCGTATAATCCCTAAATGCGTGAATAGTATCTTCAAAAACACCAAGACAATAATTGCGGTAACCATCACCCAAATGTATTCCGGCTTTAATATGATTTGTGAGCGGTTTATCTTGAACAAGAAGCTTAGGTGTGTTTGTACGATTACCCCGAAGGGTCTTGATGTATGAACTTTGTGTACTTGTTTTTTCTTTTAATTTTAACACGTGATTGGACGCTCTCTCAAACTCTTCATATAAAATGGGGGCGGTGTGTTTTTTTGATAGGCCGGAGCCGTGTGTGTAATAGTGTGTGTAATGATGCTGAAGTACAAGGACACTAATAATATTTTGGCTTAATTACAGTTTTGGTCCCCCTATTATGACCAATTCTCGATTTTGGTCCCTAAACTTTTAATTTGACGATTTTGGTCCCCTTATTTCCCCGATTTGAAAAATCAAGGTCCCCCACCCCAATTTTGACTGACTTATCCTACGTGGCAGCCCACGTGGACTGCCACGTAGGCACACCCCCACCCCCCACCCCCCCACCCCCACCTTCTTCTTCCTCGTGACCCTCTTCCCCTCCCCCCTCCACTGTTCCCCTCCCCCTCCCACCCCCACCACCGTGAACCCCCCTCCCCCTCCACTGTTCCTCTTCCCCTCCCCCTCCCACCCCCTCGAATCCTCTCACGCTTCTCCCACCCCCTCGCTCGCAGATCCAACAACCACTCACCACCGATTCCCTCTCACCGTCGCACCTCCCCCCTCCCCTTCGCCCCCCCTCCCCTTCGCACCACCCCCTCCCCTTCGCACCTCCTCCCCTTCGCACCTCCCCCTCTCTCTCTCCTTCGCATCTCACCACCGTCGCTCTCCCTTTCCCTCTCACCACCGTCGCTCTCGCTCTCGCTCGTCGCTCGTCGCTCTCGTCTCCCCGTTCTCTCGCTCTCGCAAATCGCAGATCTCATTCGGTGGTGGGGTGGGGTCGGTGGTGGAGTGGGGTGGGGTGGGGTGGGATGGGGTGGGGTCGGTGGTGGGGTGGGATGGGGTGGGGGGGGATCGGTGGGGAAGACGAACAGTGGAGGGGTGGGGTGGGGGGGTGGGGTGGGGGGGTGGGGGGTGCGCCTACGTGGCAGTCCACGTGGGCTGCCACGTAGGACAAGTCAGTCAAAATTGAACAGGGGGACTATGATTTTTCAAATTGGGAAAATAGGGGGACCAAAATCGTCAAATTAAAACTTCAGGGACCAAAATCGAGAATTGGTCATAATAGGGGGACTAAAACTGTAATTAAGCCTAATATTTTTAATTAAAAAAAAAACATGGAGCCTGAACAACCTTCTCACTCTTTTTGGGACACACAAACTCAACAAAAGCTTCCAAAAACCATGATCAAAATTATGAGAACAGAAATCACATTACATTTATTCATTCACACTACATGGCCGTAAAGTTTTACTCCTTACAAGCTGCTTCTGCACTTGTAGTTAGTTTTTGAGCTCTCGCTCTCTCACTCACTCAATTCAATGACCGACTTTCTCACTACAAAGCCGCTTGCCATTTCAGGTGCAGAGTCTCCATGGTTCCCTTTTCCCAATTCACACCCATCTTCCACAACTAGAACCCATTTCAACCCAAATTACCATATCCCCTTTTCTCCCAAACTATCCAAAACCATTACCAACAAGACCGTTTCCTCAGCACTGAGCTCCAGCTCCAATGGAAGATCGAGACCATCAAATTCAAGGGGTTATAGCTTTTACGACGAACTTGAATTTGAGGACAGAAAGGCGAAGAATTTTGGGTTGGAAAGAAACCCCCTTGAACTTGATGAGGTTTCTCTCAATGAAACTGAAACTGGCTCTATCCCATTTGTTGATAAGGGAAATGGAAAGAGCGAGAATGATTTGGGAGATGAGGATTTGATTCGGATTCAGAGTGATTCAGATGGAGATGATGGTGTTGATTTTAAAAAAGAGGATCAAGTTGAGAAATTTGGAGGTGAGCTAAGATTAAGAAAAGGTAAACAAGTTATAAGAAGGTCCAATTTGTTGGCTAAGCAAGTGATAAGCATTCGCTCTGCTCTTAGCTTGGGATTCATCTCACAGCTTTGGGTGGACACCAACTCTGTGAGTTATACAAATAATTTCACTTTGTTTGTTCATTTGTTGGGAATTAGATTATGTTATTTTGCAGATATGATGTTTGTTTGTATGTTTGTGGGACTAAGAAATTCATTTGTTTTGGTGAATTTCATTTCATTTCTAGTGGATGGTGTTATTTGTAGAAGTGAGGCCAAATTTGCTTTCTGGGGATTCAGAAAAATTCCTTCTTGAGGATATTAGTCAGGTATACTATGACAACTTTGGAATGAATCCAGAGAGACTGGTCTATACTTATTTAGGATTGATCCCGTTCTAAGTTGAATGTCTTTGTTGATATAATTTTTTTCTCAAATTTCCAATGCATTTAATGTTCTGATGGCAAATTACTTTAAAAAAAAATGTTCTGATGGCAAATTTGCAACATTGCTTGTTAACTGTCTTGCACTGTTGTGCCTGCATTCAACTTCTAATGATAAACTAAACATGATGTACCTTGTTTTGCCAGCAAGTGGCTCTTAGAGTACTATACTGAGTGTTTTTGCTGTGCCTTTGTCAGGTTGGGGATGTTGTTCTTGTCCCGGATGAAAGTGTGATAGAAAATGAATTTAGAATGATTGGATTGGATACTCTGGTATGTTATATTGTTGACTTAAAGTCTTGAACTTGTGAATTATTTTCTTTTACATGATTTATTGGAGTTTATGTGATACTCAAACTCTGATTTGTTGCTGAAGTAATTTAGATAATCATTTTTTATGCAAAGAGTGAAGTTTTACCTTAGAGGGCAATGTGATATTGCTCAATGTAAGCTTATACCAGGGGATTTTCTTCCCATGGTTTGCAAATTATGCATGAACTCTGATATGATCTGTAGCTGTTCCCTTTTAATGGGTCATGTCGCATGCTGTCCAATCTCTAAATCACTCTCAAAGAGAAAGTCCAAGGGTTTCTTTTCCCCACCTTTCTTCCCTATTTTTGCTTGAATCAAATCTGGGCTTGTTTGGGATAAACTAAGATATTTATGAAAAAACCCTGATAATGAACAATATTTTCTTTTTTCTTCACTTGGAACCTGATACTCAATGGGTTTGATCCTGTCCTGGACCACAGTGTGGTAATAGTTTTAGAGCACCAAGTTGCCCTCTCTAGGAATGCGAGAGGATAATGTAACATTGTAACTTAGTTTTTAACAGTTACAATTACAACTGCTTCCTAACAGTTAGAATTACAATCTGATCCTGTTCCGACACGTGTCAGACACTCAAACACACCTTCAGCGTGAAGTGTCGGCGCTCTATACAATTATACTGAATTTCAGGGTTGTTGCTGTCAGTTATCAACAAAACAATAGATATAGAGAGAAGCAAGACATAATTCAAACAGCTAAGAAAATAATAGGGATGGAAAAATATATTAAAAACCAAAGAGGTTGCACTCAATTGCTACAAATTTAAAATTAAAACAATAAAAACTGATTCTTGGTAAATGGCTGAGTTAGAGACCAAAAGTATTACCAACAAAAGGATTTCTGGTGGACCTGTTTCCAGATTTTAGCGTGTTGTTATCGAAGTTGTGACCAGTTGTATTCTATATCAGTATTATCGTCATCAAAGTTCCCACATCGTCTAGAGTTATGGCCCAAGTAGTTCTTTGAAGGCTTGAGCATTCCTCACCTTACAAATTGGTTTTGTGAAGATGAGTTAGGCCCTAAGCTTAAATTTAAGATGGTATTGAGGGGTGTGTTGAGGTCCCTGTTATTCCACCCGTATCATTCCACTCTTCAGAAGTCTAGTCCTAAGCATGAAGAGGTGCGTTGAAGTCCCTTTATAGACTATAAATATGGCCTAAGTAGTACTTATAAGATTTGGGCATTCCTCTTTGTACAAACCGATTTTGTGGAGATGAGTTAACCTGAAGCCCAAATTTAAGAAATCTGAAAATTGAAAAGTGATCTTGTGGAAATTATGATATTCCACTCTTCTGCCTAGAATTCCGGTACTTCATATGATTTTCTTATCAACCTTTTCTTTCACCCCTTTTGATTAATCATTATAGATAGTAAATTGTTTGTATTTTCTAGGTTGGATACAAAGTTGTAACGCCCTCTCAACGGAACATCGGAAAGGTGAGTTTATGTTTCTTGCACCATGTCGTGTTCAAATATTTATCGGCTTATTTATCTCCAATCATATGATTATGGAAATCTTAACTCTTAGGTGCGTGGCTATAATTTCAGCATCAATTCTGGTGCTGTTGAAGAACTTGAGATTGATTCATTTGGTCTATCCATCATTCCATCAAGTTTGGTGAGTGGGTTGCTTCTTTGTAAGGTTATTAATAATACAAGTACAGAACTACAGATTGCGTGCAAGTTTTGTCAATGTAATTGGAAATATGAATCTGGCTTATTCAGTGTTGGAGGTAGGGAGGAACACTCCCCCTCCAAGTCATTTCTTATATATACTTGTTCTTTTTTATAATTAAGTTGGTGGTCCCCCAAAAATAGTACGATTCTAATATGACTCTCTTGATAAAATGGAAATTCTTTTTTAAATCAAATAAGAAAGTTTGGGCAAAAACCCTATTCTAGTCCCTCATTAGTGCTTTCATTCTCCATTTATTCTCTTATATCTCACTTTTTGCAATTTGATCCTTCATAAATCATAATCAAAATTAGCTTCAGATCAATGCATCCATGTTAAATCACAGTTAGCGAAAAGGATAATATGTTTATGGGTTGCTGTTAAGATATTTTCTGCCATCACAGCCAGCATCTTTTTGCACATGTATCTCAATCAGCATTTAACTCAATCATCACAAGAAACTTGCGGTTGTAGTTTTGCAGCTGTAGTAACTAGGGGCTGTTGTGTGGCTTGCACAATTCATCCACTTTCTGGACAAAAACCAAATCAATAGTTATTCAAGGTGCTATCCTCATCCATGTAGCACCACAGACATTTCACATTGAAGACATGTCTCGTGTCAGACACCGATACTTCGATCATTTAATTTTCTCAAATTATCGGTGTCTATATGTCAATATCATGTCTGGTGTATGTGTCCGTGTCAGTGTTTCATAGATCCTCATTCTTCGATATCTTATATTTATTTTTTCATTTACTTGTTTTAGGTGAGTACCTATTCTTTGCTGGTTGAGGATGTACTGGAAGTAGTATCTGATGCTATTGTTGTACATGAAGCTGCAGCTTTACGCATACAAAGGCTTTCAAAGGTACCTTTAGTTTGGTTTGTTTAGTATGTTGCTTTATTTCTTAACTGCTGAAAGTGTTGCTTAGTTAGAGGACTGACAACTGATGCAATCTTTCTAGAACCATTTTTTTTCTTTTTCATTCTGGAAGATTATTTGGAATTCAGTGGGTAATACTTGCTGAACATTGTAGTTTCTCATTAAAAGTAGATACATAACTTGAGGCATCCTTTTAGCTATTTTATTTTGTAACAAGTGATGAGTCATTTATATTATCCACATGATCAAATGACGTCCTATTTGCTTGCACTAGGGTTTTTTGGGCAACCAGAATGTGGGAATTTCAATGGATGATGAAGATTATGAGTATGACTCTGAACAATCTGTGACATATGGTCGTGTTTCAAGGAGAAAGAGAAGTTTTGGTAAGAAGAAACCCAATCCAAGAGATTGGGATAACGAAGATAACTGGGAGCTTCCTATGGACTACCTCTGATTCTCTCTGGTTGTCTGCTAAATATCATGTAAAACACATACTTCATTGAAAATAATGAAGTTTCAATAAGCCTATTAGAAACACCAATAGTCCAATTTTTTTCTGTAGTAAATAAGGTTTCTTTGTATAGTTTTCATTGAATTTCTTCTGATTTTTTATTTGTTTTAGCAATATCCATAACTTGTATCGCCTGTTCCACACTGAAATAAAGTTTTGGTATGTAATATAAAAGGGCATCACTAATTTCTTTTGAAAAGTAGCCGCCCGAAATGTAAGGATACCTTTTTTTCCAATTAAATTCTATAACTATATTATTATTATATATAATGGAAACTCCATTGGTAATTTTTTAGGCGTATTACTTTCTTTAATATTAATACCATTTTGCCCTTGATTCTGAAATGTTAGGACATCTAGGCAAACACAAAATGATCGTTAACAGGAACACATTTACGTGGTTCGTCACTTACCGTCTACGTCGACAGAATAAGAATACCATGTGAACATTCCATTATAACTTGATAACTATTACAATGTCACAAATTTTCTAGTTTGATATTTGGATACCCATCCAACAAGTGTATCATCTTTACAAACCCAAATAACTCACTGTGGTGTGTGGTGCAAAATCATTTTTGATGGGGTGCAAGTATCAAATAAGCATTATTAGTGATTTGGGCTGTTCTCCTTTGTTGTGGGCCTCGGTGTGGTTTTTGTTTCATGGGCCAGGACTTATAAAGCAACCAAATCAGGGGTATTGCTTTTCCCACACCCCCTCCTACTCGAAACACACCCCATAAGGGTGTGAAAAGACCAAAAGGCCAGGCCAAACCTCTTTTTTTTCACGAATTTTCACCTGTTCGAACACGGGCATTCGAACAGGTTCGAATGACATCGTTCGAGTGTGTTAAATTTTGACTTCACACCCTTTTGGGCGTTTTTCACCTGTTCGCATGAGGTAATGCGAACCTGTTCGCATGAGGTCATGCGAACCTGTTCGCATGACCTCGTTCGAACACATTCGAACGACATCGTTCGAGTGTGTTAAATTTTGACTTCACACCCTTTTGGGCGTTTTTAAACTGTTCGCATGAGGTCATGCGAACCTGTTCGAACAAGGTCGTTCGAACAGTCATAAAACACGTCCTCGCAGCGTCTCACGCGAGATTATTTTTGGAATAAAATTTGTTAAGGGGTGTGAAAGAGTAGGAGGGGGTGTGGGAAAAGCAAAACCCCCAAATCAGAAGCTGAATTAATTCAATCAAATTAATTCAAGTGCCAGAACAGAAGCAAGAAAGAAACACGTCATTCTTATTCTCCTCTGCGCGCATTCTTCTGTTTCATTTCTTCTGTGCGTTCCAAAACAAAAGCTCAGAGCGTCGCGGAAGAACAAGGTGTGAGAGAGAATCGTGAGAGAGTGAGAGTGAAGATTCTTGTTCTTGTAAAATCGTTGTTCTGCGTTTTGTGTTCTTGTTGCACAGTGAAGAACAGCATCGGTTCCGTTGAAGAAGAAACCGAATTCTCTTGTAATCATACTCATTCATAGTGGATTCTTGCTCGGATTCAGACCCCCAGATGTAGGAGAAATCCGAACTGGGTTAACAAATCTTGGTGTTCTTCCTCCTCTCCTTAATTTCTCAGTTTTTCGGTTCAATTTCTTCGGTTTCTTGAATTTTCGTTTTTTGCATTTTATTCTGTTTCAGTATTCGTTAATTTTTTTTTTTGAATTGATAGAGGGCCTAAGCCCGGAAGAGAGAATTACACGGAAATAACACGTGGAGTAGAAACTCCTCTTAAATCATCTAGAACAATTCTATCAAACTCCCCTGGAGCCTTCTCATAAACCATCAGTTGTTGCACTTGATGACTCCCCAAAGTTGCCAAAGCATCAGCACAACGATTTGCTTCACGATAGGTGTGCACGAAGTTTATACTCCACTCCTGCAGCTTTATCAGAACAGCAATTCTCCTCATCAAGCCCCATCCATCACTTCTACCTAGCTTGCCTTGCTGCACATGATTAACAATATTCAAAGAATCTATTTCAACAATGAGATGAGTGTAACCCATTTTCCTAGCTACACATAGTCCTTCATAAATTCCCCATAGCTCAGCTATATAAGCACTGCAATAACCCAATGATTTGGCGAAACCAACCTGCCACAATCCATCAGCTCCTCGAATCACACCGCCACAGCCTGCTAAATTACAATCTTTGTTGCTAGCACCATCTGTATTAAGCTTGGCCCAACCTTCATCCGGAGGTATCCAGCGAATCAACTTTGTAGCATTATTCTTTGCTGCACCAGTAAGGGTACGACTAGCAGCGATTTTATAAGACTGAGTTTCTTTAATTACTTCCACCCACGGACGCCAAGGCATGATAAAGTCCTCATCATGAATTTTCTTGTTCCTCCAATACCATAGAGAGTGACATATTCGTTAATTGCATATTCGGTTTTGTGATTTTGATTTCTCCGGAATTGGCTGCTGGTTCTTTGTTGATTGTCGTTTCAGGGAACAACACTCACCAAGAGTTATTTAGAATGATAACACCCAATCTCTCGACGCACTCGTGCCTCTTTACACTTGGCACCACTAATTGGTTGCATAGGCTGAGCTATTCACATTTGAGGGGGTGCACTTGAAAATCTTCAAAAATAGAAGTCTTTACAAATTTTCTATAGAATTATATTTTGACCTCCTAAATTTTATATTTTGCACCTAGATCCTTTAGGTTTTTTCAGTTTTGATGATTAAATAAAGACTAAACTCTTAATTTAGTTTTCGAACTTACTCACTCAGTTCTACTTGATCCCTAAAGTATAAAAATAGTAAATGGTTCCTAAAGCTTGTGAAATTTGTCACATCAGTCTCTATAATTTTAAGAAATTTGTTTATGTAAAGGATTACTTTTTTTGTATAAACCGGGCATTCTCTACGCGCAACTGCAGAGACTAATCCATCGAGTCGGGTAGGACCACAATGGGAGGCAAAACTCTCCCTCGAGAGATTTAACACTGTTGCATACCCAATATTGGATTCAAACCCAAGACCTTGGTTAAGCTGGAAGAGACCCTTATCATCTCATCCAAGTGCTTTTGGGTAGTTTTATGTAGAGGATTACTTATAACACTTGAAAAAGGAGAATGAGTAGTTTTTTTTTGTAAAAAGAATGGGTGGTTCAAATTTGACACTTGATCCTCTAAAATAAAATTTTCAAGGGAGATAATTCATTCACTGTTTAGCTAATCTAATCTAATAATAATTATAGTTACATTGGCAAATGTATGTTCAGTAACCCAACAAATTGGGCTGAAGAGGCGTGGCAATGGCTCAATCCATGGAATCAATATCAAGATCGAGTCCGCAAATCTGAAGGGATGATTTTGGACAGTATATTGCAAGCAATCAAGCCAACTAGAGGGAAGCAAGATAGTTGGGTGTGGCCACACGATAATTCAAAGTGTTTTACAGTGAAATCTTTTTATCAAAAGCTGATCTGCACAGATGCTTCCTCCAATGATTCGGGCTCGCAGCATTTTTTGGGAGAATTGTGGAAATCAATTGTGCCGTCGAAGGTTGTGGTTTTTGGCTGGCGCTTGTTGCTCAACTCTCTGCGTGTGCGTGACGCTCTTTTGCGTGTGCGTGACGCTCTTTTGCGCAGGAATGTTCTTCACTCTGAGCAGGAGGCGTCTTGCTCTCTTTGCAGCAATAGCTTAGAATCGGTCAACCATTTGTTTTTTTCTTGCAGGTTCGCACAAGCTGTTTGGCAACAGATGGGGAATTGGCTCAGATTTTATTTTGATTTGTCTTCGGATATTGTTGATCTCTTTCTAGCTTGTGGTCGTTTATGCAATGGTAAAAAGGCAAAGCGAACGAAGCATATGTTTTGGCTAACAACTTGCTGGAGTATTTGGCTTGCAAGGAATAGCGCTATCTTTAAGAATGAGGAACTAAGTGTCGAAGCAGTAATAACCCGAATCAAAAGCTTAACTTGGAGTTGGTGTGTTTATCGTTTGAATTGTTGCTTCTCTTTTTCAATTTCAATGTGGTGGTCTAATCCACTACAATGTCTGAACAATATGTAATCTAGTAGGGGGGAAACAGTGGGTTAGGTTGGTTGTCTTCACTGTAGTGCAGATTGTACGAGGTATTCTTTTTCCTCCCTGAGTCTTTTTCCCAAGGGGTTTTGGACCAGAGAGGTTTTGAGGAGGCCCTCCCCTTTTCTTTTTCCCCATTGTAAGGGTTGGGCCCCTTGTGCCCCTTTTCAATGAAATTATTGCTTATAAAAAAAAAACTTAAAGCTAGTTAAAGTGAAATTACACCTCATAGATTTAAATATGGATTTAATTAAAGTTATCTGATTGTCAAAAAGAAAAATTAAAGGGAAAAATATCTTCCGAGGTCCCTTAACTTATTTTCAGGTAACGAATAGGTCCCTTAACTTTTTTTTGTAACGATTATGTCCCTTATGTTTTCAAAACGATGCACTGTTACCTTTTTTAACGTTTTTTTTACTAACACCGTTAAATAGGCTCTTAGTTGACTATTTGACTGTTGAGTTGGCATGACACGTGTATTAAATTATTATTTTTTTAAGACATCTCCGCTTCACATCTTCTCTTCCCCCCTCTTTCTCTATCAATTTCCCAAGTTTTTCAGAAACAAAAACACCATTGATGAGTCACTCTTCTCAACATCAACCCGAACCCACTCTCTCACTTCCTTCTCATTCATCAACATCACAAAAAGGTGCACCGAAAATCCCTTGGATACATAAATCCAAGGTAATCGAAATCGGACCGGACCGGGCGGTTCGACCGGTTGAATCGGGAACCGGACCCCTATCCGGTCCAGTTGGACCCCAGAACCAGATTGCATCAGAACCGGGTGGAAAACCGCCTCAGAACCGGGAAAACCGGCAAGAACCGGCGGTTCATGGCAGCGGTTCTGAGAAAAAATAATTTTTTAAAATTCATTGGTGTTCCATGTGGGGATCGAACCCCTTCCCTCTCTGTACAAGCTTCAAATATTAACCATCAGAGCAACCACGTTATGTTGTCACTTATCTGTATTATTATGTATATAACCATTCTTCATTTTATTTCTAACAAAAGCTATTTTCCCCAATAATTTTATCTATTTACCATTTACTTTTATACTTATATATGTGTTATTATATATTACATATATATCTTAACTATTTAACATCTAATATTTTGTATTACATTCTATAGACTTTTGATTCTATATATTTATTTATTAGAATATTATTAAATATGAATAATTATAATTTTTTTTTGAAAATATTGACTTATAATATCATATACTTTTCTATTTCTCATATTATTTTAATATAAAATTTATTCATACTGGATATGTTGTTGTATTATTATGAATATTATGGTTTTTTATTATTTTTTATCATTTATATATTTAATAAAAATATTAAATAATATATTTAATTAATTCCGGTTGAACCCCCGATTCAACCGGAACCGGTTGAACCTAAGAACCTCTGAACTGCTATCTCTTCCGATTCAATGTCTAGTCCGGTTTTGATTACCTTGCATAAATCAGTTTCATTTATTTTAATAAATCCTTTGGCCGATGGTTTTTAATCACCAACAAATAACAATAATCATAAAAAAAAACATCCAAATGGATGACTTTGGGTTTTCACGAATCACGTTATTTATCTTATATCTATAGCGAATACCGCCCTGCAGTTATCCTGCAGTCACGGTTTCGCGCGCTCTTCATTTTGCTTGCATGGTAATATTAATAGGACCCATTTTTTATTTTATTACTTATTATATTGCTTCTTTATCTGGTCAATGGTCATCAATCTACAGATTTTTTTATTAAAAATAAAAATAAAACAGGAAAATAATGGGGAAGAGAAACCAACAAACAGAATTTTATTTTCACATCAAACCGAAACACAAACAAACATATTTCAGGTTCAGGTCCAAAAAATTAAAAAAATAATCAAAATAAAAAATTAGAGAAGATCTAGATCCAGATCTAAGAGAAGAAAGAAAAAGACTTAGATCCGTCATCGTAGCTCCGTTGGGAGACTAATATTGCTCCGGCGGACATGCATAAAGGCTTGGAGATAGGATATACCATTTACAGTGACTCTTTCTCTCACCACCCACGGTTCTCTTTGTCCCCCAAAAACCATACACCACCATAACCCACCTTCAATCTTTTGAAAAAAAAAACTCTAATTCAGATGAAAAAATTGTAAAAAGAAAATCAAAAATAAAAGAAAGAACATATCAAGATTCAGATATGAGAAAACAGAGAAGACCTGAGGAGTGAGAACTTTTTTTTAGATCGAAATAAACCATATCAGTGACAAGCAAACACATTATATTTCAGATCTGAGAGTGAGAAGCACAATATGGGAGAAAGAGAAGAGAGTTTGAAAGGAATCGAGAGAGTGGGAGAAAGACGAAGAGAGTTTGAGAGGAACCGAGAGAATGGGAGAAAGACTGAGAGACAGTGAGAAGAACCTGGTGCAGGACGAAGAGAGAATGGATGCGATGGGAGGCAGTGACCCGATGAGAAGAGGACGGGGGCGATTGGAGGCTCTTTGTTTTATGTTTTTTGAAAGTGAGAATATGATGAGGGGAGTTGCTCACGGTGGGAGAAGAGTTGAGAAGAAGTGAATTTTTTTTATGACTACAAGAAGAGGTAGAGAAGAAGTCAATGGAATACTTTGGAATAGGTAAAATGAATTGAAAAGACAAAAGAGTAATTAATTTTGTAAAAAAAGAAAGAAGAATGATTAATTCAGATTTGGAAACATTTTTCAAATTATTTTCGTTGAGTTTTGAAAAGAACAAAGAACTCATATCTATTAGAAAAAATAGTGATGAGTTTTTTTTTGACAAAAAAATATTGATGAGGTTGATATTCTATGAAGCCCAGATACGGAATACGACACGATACGGATACGAAAAAATTTTGAAAATCAAAATACGACACGGCTGTGATACTTTAATAAAAAATTAAATTAAGATTTAAATATATAAAAAACATAATAGAAAAAAATTGAATAGAAACACAAATAGAAAAAAAAAACAAAGATGAAAAACAAAAACATTGCATTTTAGAGATGAAAAAAATTTCCAAATAGATAAAAAATCGCACAAAATATATGGATGAAAGGAAGAGGGCAACCAACGAGATATTTGCGCTTCTAAGTCATGTATGTAGCTAATATATATATATATATATATATATATATATATATATATATATAATAAATAAATGATGATCACATTTGTATAATAAATAAATGATGATCACATATATATAATAAATAAATGACTTTTTATAGACTAAGATATTCATATTAGTAGTTGCACAATAACACATAATCATATCATTAGTCAATACATGATGATCACATTGTAGAAATAAATACGTGTGGTCACATAATTTTGTCTTTTAATTATTTAAGTATTAAAATGTGTCATATATGAGTGACAATCATGTGCTTAGTTGGTAAGAGGTATCGAAAATATATCTGAGAGGTATCGAAAATATATATGAGAAGTATCATTAGTTGGTAAGATGTATCAAAGATGTGTCTGAAAAGTATCGAGTGGAATATTTATTAAAAAGAATTAAAAAATTATTAAATACTCTTTAGGTACGTATCATCAAGTATCGGGTGTCTGTCAGTATCGGATATGTATCCGAGTACGTTTCCATTTTTGAATTATCTGGGCTTAATATTACTTAATTATGGCCTATCAGATTACCATATTTTTAATACTTTTTACTAATAGTTTTAATAAGTTTTTACGTATTAATAACATTAAACGTTGATAAATGAAAGTAGTCCATTATAGAAATAAGACTTAATTATACTCTTGGTCCCCTTACACGATCGAAGAGCTTCTCCTTATAAAGCAAAAAAATTTCCTCCATAATAGTAATCCTTATTAGATACTCTTCTTAATAAACAAAAAACACTTTAAAGACTACCCAATATGGATGCTCTAAGAGACAATTTTGACATAAAAAAGTTTTGAGAATTTTTAAAAGAGTATTTATGAATTTGATGATTTTATAAGACTTGCAATATGGCACAAAACAAATGATAGAGTATCAATTATATTTTAAATTATTTTAGGATTAACTATTTATAGGAATAATTTTGATATTCATATTTGGTTGTATTCATCGTTACTAAGAATTGTTTTTTTGTCTTGCAATATGTAATATGTCATAAATGCTTACTCCGCGGGAACTCCAGTCACATTTACAATAGGTCCCACATCGTATTCTTTCAACTTTGTATCGGTAGACTATGTCTGTATTTTATTGGTGATTTTCATCTAACTTTGCATTATACGTACTCAAGTGTTTCATTTTCTATTTGCCGATACAATTTACCTTTTATTTATTCAGTTATAATTTTTAATTATCATGATATTTCCTAAGTTCAATAAATGAAAATGAGAAAACCCCGTGTGTAGCACGGGGTATGAAAACTAGTTAATGCACATATCTGAATTGTCAAATACATAGGATTTGCAAGAAAAAAATTAGATTTTTCTGTGACAAACTTTTTCAGTTGAAACGAGAACAACATGGATTTATTAGATCCTTCGTTCCCTTCTCACTCTCTCATTGGATTTAAAGATTTCTTGATTTTTGATTCAAACCTAGATTTTTGAAAATCTGTTGTTCCATGTCTCGTCTGTCTCGTTTTGATTTTTGATTCAAACCCAGATTTTTTCAGCAAAAATCGAGAGTGTTGAATTTCGGGTTGGATTTCGAAATGAATGGAAGAGAGAAATTGAATCTGGGTTTGCAATGTGAAGAAGGTTGAAGTATTGAAGATGAACATTCAGATTTTTTATTATTTTTTAGTAGAATATTAAAATAATAATTTAATCAACATATCACGCAAACTCAGCGATCAAACGGTCAACTAAGAGGCTCTTTAACGGTGTTAGTAACAAAACGTTAAAAATTGCAACTATGCAACATTTTTAAAATATAAGGAACCTAATCATTGCAAAAAAAAGTTAAGAAACCTAAATTTAAATTAAGGGAGAAATATTTTGCCCAACTAAAGTTATCTGATAATCTATTTTTTTAAAATCAATCCAAGAATCCAATGTGACTTTTCTAAAGCAAAAAGAAAAAATCACTACAAAAAAGCATTAGTCAAGCAAAAATTAAAAAAGCAACTAGCCGTTAGCGCCTGTCTGGTTTCAAATTCAAAACTCACCATCTTCTTCACTTCTTTTATTCACCACTCTCCAATCCTTCAGCTCTCAACCAAAAATGAAACCTCAAACCCAAAACATTGACAAACCAACCAAACACGACACAACGTTAATGCAAATGCAAACACAAACGCTAATGCAAATGCAAACACAAACTCAAATGCAAACTCCGACGATCGGAGCACCGATACTCCGGCCACGATCTGGCCGAACGCCACTTCAGCCAAAGAACTCTTCCGCCGATCTCATCAACAATACTCTCTTAAAGCCCAAGCCCAAACTTGATGATTCATATTTCGAGATCTCAACGATCCACGACTGCCACAAGGAGAACCTGCCGATCACCGCCGCTGCAACACCACCGGCTCAGCCACTAGAGACGTCATTGGCGGAAGAACTGAGCGCGATCAAGAAGAAGCTTGAAAGACTGAGAGCTGATAAGGAGAAAACAGAGAAAACGCTGAAAGAGAAAGATGCACTGCTTGACGCGAAAATGAAGGAGATGGAACAGAGAAGCGAGATTCAAAAGAACTTCGAAATCGAAGTCGATCGATTGTTCAGATTAAAGGAACTCAAGTATCGATGCATGGTTCGCACGCACTACAACTTTTCACTGTTCGATTCGTTTCCATTTCCAACTTCGATTTCTCGATGTTGATTTTTTTCCTTTTCTGTAACAGAGAGTTTCTCCGATTCGAACGCTTAGAGAAAAGGAACACGAAAAGATAGTCAACGGAACACCATCGCCATCAGAGGTATGTATTAATATGCTAATATTCTCGAAATTTGGAATTGATTTTGCAATTTTGCGTTCATAAATCGATCGAATGAGACTGTGAATTGAGAAATGAGAAATGTACCTTTGTTTTTTTGTTGAGAAGGTGAAAACAGAGGAAACGGTGGCGTTTGAATCTGAATCTGAAACAGAATCGGTTAGAGACGAATCGCAAGTACTTCAGAGTCCGGGTTCGGCTTGTTCCCAAACACATACTACTACAAATACAAAATCTGATAACTAAGCATAGCATCTTTGGGGAAATTTCTATACATAATTTTCTCGTTATGCCTTTTCTTCCCCCTTTGAATTTATATTTCACATTGTTCTTTGTACTTTTTTATTTATAATAATTATCATAATTATTACTATTATAGCATTTTTTAAGAATGAAAGTGGTTCATACTTACTATTATAGCATTCTGGTGATTCTGGTGATGTTTTTATCACTCCCTTTTATTGCTCCTCTATATGCTTCATACTGAGCATTAAAGTTGATTCTACTCCAAATTGGAATTTGGAGCTCTCTAGATAATTTGATTTTACTTAATTATCCAAGACATTAAATTATGTTAATGTTCCTAACTATTTCTTGGATCAGGATCTAGCTAGAACAGAAGAATACGATAATGAGAACAATAGTTAGAGTATAGGGGATAGAGTGAAATCGTGGATATTTTCGTTGGCCTCATGGGCGTGTTTATATAGTACAATTAGGTAGTAATTGGCATTTAATACACATTATAGCAGTTACGAATCTGGGGCCGTGATCGTAGGGATTTCTATATATATTCTGCCTATTATCGGTCTCTGGCCGAGCCAAGTGACGAGGCCGAGCTTCGAGGGGAAGAGAGGAGGCCCTCAGTCCTGCCATTAGAGTCCCTCGGTTCTGAGGGCGAACCTGAGTCCTCGGACACTTTGTCTTGCCTTCTCGAGAGACAGTCGTGCCAGCTATGAAGGAGTGTGCGGCCGAACCTTCCGGAGTGGTCGGCTCGGCTGTGAACACAGTCCCTCGAGCGGTGAGTATGAAGTACAAAGGCTCTCTTCAAGATAACTTCGGTTTGGGTCTGATTCCTCATAGTCCCTCAGTTGCTCCTCTATATTGCTTCATGTTTGTTTATCATTAAAGTTGATTCTCCTCCAAATTGGAGCTCTCTAGATAATTTGATTATATACTTAATTATGTTAATGTTAATTTATTACTAGGAAAGCACACAAGCAAGTATTTATTCCAGCTGAAAAACTTTCATAATGCAAAATAATTCTCGCTCAATCTAAGTTTGCCTTGCATATTCCTTAAGTCTTCAAGAGAATGAATAATTGAGATAGCTAAAAGAAGAAATAATTTTCTCCAAAACAACTGCAAGTAAGTTCACTCAATCCACCAAAAGAAGTTAGTAATGTAGAATCTCTCTTCTTAGAACAAGAAAAAGGACCTTATAAGATGAGCCAGAAGAATAATCTGACTATATTCCCATCCTCCCTGGTAAAGTCTACCTGATTACTGTTCCATATCCTCCAATTCTGAACATTTTCAAAATATGAAATGCCACTAGCTTAAAGTCATTGGTTAGGACAAATATTTTGAAAATAATCCTTGAACATTTTCAAACTTAAACTGCTTCAATTATTCATTCTTGTGAAGACTTTAAGAATATTTGTCCCTTTTCATTCTCCCTTTCTTTTGAATGGACCTTTTTCTTTAGGCAAATTAGGCTTGGTACCGAATACTTATGAAGCATTTTTTAGCATTTGGTCTGGAGATTTGAGTGCTCCTTCCTAACCAAGGACAATTTTTTTGTGTTTTTCCCCAAGTTTGTCCAATGTTGTAACAAGTTATAGATTTTACCAAGAGTGACTTTGCCAAGGAAATAGATTTTTGATATTCTTGCTTCAGCTCCTTAAGGTGATGAAGAATATTAGTTAAAGAAACCTTCTGTTGTTATGGTAATAAGTAAAAGGTCTTAATGATATTTACACCCCCTGCAAGGCCCAATAACAAACCAACCCGTATCTAGAAAATCTGGCCCAATCAATCAACGGTTCGGATACCTCTGCAAGATCTAACGACTCAGGATCGTCAAAACAAACATCACTCAAACTCTATAAATACCACATTCAATGCTCATAAATGTAAGCAATTTCTAAAACTAAACATTGACTCACTCCCCCTGAGCAACAAAACCAGGTGGTTGCTCCAGATAAACTTCTTCTTCTAGATCTCCATGGAGAAACACATTCTTGATGTCTAGTTGATACAATGGCCAATGTCGCATTGCAGCCATAGAAAGGAATAGACGAACAGAAGCCATTTTAGCCACCGGTGAGAAAGTATCACTATAATCAAGGCCAAAAACCTGAGTATAGCCCTTAGCAACGAGGCGTGCTTTCAGACGATCAATACTCCCGTCTGGACCAACTTTGACAGTATATACCCAACGACACCCAACAATAGATTTACCAGGAGGAGGCGGCACAAGAGTCCATGTCTGGTTAGACTCTAAGGCTGTCATCTCATCAATCATAGCTTGTCTCCAACCTGAATGAGAAAGAGCTTCCTGTGTGGACTTAGGAATGGTGATGGAAGAAATAGCAGAGACAAATGTATAATGCGAAGGTGATAAGCGGTGATAGCTGAGGAAATTATAAATAGGATGAGGGTTACGGGTGGAACGTGTACCTTTACGCACTGCAATAGGAGGGTCTTCTGACTCGGGAGGCGGATCCGGAGTAGCAGAGGGAACCGGGGCAGGAGATGAGTCACTAGGATCTTCGGTAGGAGGTGGGTCGACAGGAGGGAGACGAGCACGGCGTTGATAAGTTTGCAAGGGAGGGGGACTAGAAGGACTAGGAATTTCCATAGGAGAGGGGTGATCTATCTGGTCAATGATGGGTGGGAGAGGAAGTACCGGGACAAGGTTAGGAATAGGTAATACTTGAGAGACAGACTCAAACTCAATGGGAGATGCAAAGAAGGGAGCATCCTCAAAGAAGGTGACATCAGCAGACATGTAGAAGCGATGTGTGGAGGGACAGTAGCATCGATATCCTTTTTGAACTCTTGAATAGCCAAGGAAGACACATTTAACTGCACGAGCAGACAATTTATCAAGTCCCGGAGTAAGATCATGAATAAAACAAGTGGATCCGAAGACTCGAGGAGAGAAACGGAACAAGGGCTCATCGGGAAACAATATGGAATGAGGAACCCTATTCTGGATAGCAGAGGATGGCATTCTATTAATCAAGTGCCCTGCAGTGAGGACAACATCCCCCCAAAACTTCAAAGGAACATTAGCATGAATAAGTAAGGTGCGTGCTGTTTCAATTATATGACGGTTCTTACGTTCAGCAATCCCATTTTATTGTGGGGGTATGGGGACAATATGATTGATGTATGACGCCATTTTCAACCATAAAAGAATTAAATGATGTAGAAAAATATTCTTTCGCATTATCACTGCGTAAAGTGCGAATAGAACAACCAAATTGATTTTTGATTTCCTTAAAGAAAATTTGAAAAACACCAAGAAGTTCAGATCTATCCTTAAGTAGGTAGATCCACGTACATCTAGAAAATTCATCAATAAAAGTGACAAAATATCTATGTCCTACAACTGAAGTGACTCGACTCGGCCCCCATACATCTGAGTGAAGAACATCAAAAGGAGAACGAGCTTGAGACTGAGTACTGCTAGGGAAGGAAGAGCGAACATGTTTCCCAAGCTGACAAGACTCACAATCTAATGACTGCAGATGAGACAAATGAGGAACCATAACTTTGAACTTCTTGAGACTTGGATGACCTAACCGACGATGAAGACGACTGGGGGACTCTGTAGTAGAAGTGGAGGCAATCGTAGATGAAGAATGGATGGGCTGGAGGTAGTAAAGTCCATGTGACTCATATCCTGTACCAATCGTCCGCTTCGTACTCCGGTCCTGTATAACAAAATAATCATCATCAAAAGTTACAGAACATTTTAGGCTTCGAGTCAGACGACTAACTGATATTAAATTAAATGGGCAATTGGGAACAAGAAGAACATTGTCAAGGGGTAAGGATGGAAGAAGAGTGGCTTTACCAATGCCACTAGCTTTAACTTTTGATCCGTCGGCAACGGTAATATAATGTGGGGTGTTAGGTTGGGATATTTTGGATAAAAGAGATGGATTACCAGCCACGCAATCGGAAGCTCCAGTGTCCATAATCCAGGAGTCAACAGGTGATGATTGAGAGAAACAGACTGTAGAATTACCAGAATGAGCAACTGTTGCTGATGATGAAGCCTGAGAAGTCTTATACTGCAAGAATGCCTTATACTCCTCATCAGAAAGAACATTTTGTTTAGTGCTTCTCTGTTCAGAATCATTAACCTGAGTCACATTTACTGGTTTCTCTGGAAAGCCATGAAGGGAATAACACTTGTCTTCAATATGACCAAGTTTCTTACAATAAGTGCACTGAGGACGTCCTCCGACACGACCTCCTCGACCACCCCCACGACCACGACCGCGTCCCCCACGACCTGCAAAATTAGAAACAAGAGCAGAAGATTCTATGTTAGTCTGAGATCCATTCCCTCCAGTTCCTTCAAATCCAGGAAGACGTATGAGACGCCTGATAAGATCCTCAGTTGAGGGAATGTCTGATGCAGAAAGAATGTTGCTCCGTACTGACTCATACTTTTGATCGAGACCATGAAGAACATAGATCATACACACATTATCTAGTTTTTCAAGCATCTTCTTCGGGTCATTGTCGGTCACAAGGAGCTTGAACTCATTTGCTGCTGACTGAGCTTTATTAGCATATGTCATGATGTTATCTTCTGTCATCTGAAGGGTGGCTAAATTACGAATAACACCATAGAGACGCTGGATATCATTAGAATAAACATTCTTAGCCTTCTGCCAAATATCATAACAAGTGGTGTATGAACGATAATGGACCAGCAAGGAGGGTTCAATGGATTGCCACAAAAGATAGACCAATTGACAATCTGCTTGTTCCCAATCTTCACGCAAATCATTACCAATATCTGTAGAATTCTTAGTGAGGTGATCTAAAAGCCTTTGTCCCATAAACCACATTTTGACGGAGGCAGACCAATTCAAATAATTATCACCATTGAGTTTCTCCGTTGTTATAGAGGGATTGCCGGAGAAAGCATAAGACACGAGACTCTTACCTGTCGATTCAGATTTGTTTTTGTCATTTTCTGAAGTTGAACTCATCTTTGACAATAATGGGAAGGCTAACCACAATCAGAGAGGAGCAGTAGAAATGCGTGGTACGGAATGAACAGTAACGCCGTACGGACAAACAGGACTGTCGTACGGATGAACGGTACGCCGTACGAACAAACAGCCACACTGTACGGACAAACAGTGATCTGTGCACGGATAAGCAGTGCGCCGTACGGATGAGCAGCGTGCCGTACAGATGAACAGTGTGTCGTACGGATGAACAGTGTACCGTATGGATGAACAGTGACGTCGTACGACTGAAAGGGACTGTATGACTTTCGTAGCACCTAGGGCCGTTGAGGATGAACAATCAACGGGACAGCTAGGGTTCAATAGCGTGACGGCGCGACGACTAGGTTTTCAGGCCCAGTGATCATAGGCTTTTGATACCATGTTAAATAGAGACGAAGAATAAAGAGACGATATTGGTTACGCAGTTCGGCCAATGTTTGCCTACGTCTGCGACTACAAAGCAGCTATAGTTCCGTCTTATTAACTGTATATGTTGTTGTGTAAAGAGTACAAGCACTAATGAGTTTAAATAGACTATACTATATGAAAACCTAACGGGCCTGGGCCGAATACACATATAAATAAATCTACTATTTACACCACATCTCAACAGTACGACATCGCCCCCTCAAGATCGAACAATACTGATCAATGATGACATCTACCAACACTACAAGAATAATCAGTTTTACCGGCCAGGACTTTCCGGCGGATTTTTATCCGCCGCAAACTTTCCGGCGGATTGTATCCGCCGCAAACTTACCGGCGGAATTAGGGACTTTCAGGCGGATTTATCCGCCGCAAACATTTCCGGCGGATTTCGAGGTATTTCCGGCGGATCTGGTTTACAAATTTTTTTTTTTGAAAAAAAAATCAAAATCCGCCGGAAATGTTTGCGGCGGATAAATCCGCCGGAAAGTCCCTAATTCCGCCGGTAAGTTTGCGGCGGATAAAAATCCACCGGAAAAGCCTGGAAGCGCCAATTTTGAATTTCAAAAATCCGCCGGAAACACCCTAAATCCGCCGGAAATTACATTTTCGGCGGATTCGCCTTTTGACCGTTGATTTTCGTTTCCTCTATATAAATCTCTTCTCCACTTCTTCTTCTTCACACCTCTACCGATACTCTCATTCTCTTCAAAGAAATAGAGACATACGCCACTCTCTTGAGCATTGTCGGCAGCGGCTCCAAGAGAGTGGCGTATGTCTCCATTTCTTTGTAAAGAAACTTCCACCTTGTCATTAACATCCCATTCAACTTTTTCGTTAAAAGTAACATTGTCATGAACCTCCCCTACGAATTCCTCTCTTGTTAAGTTAGGGGATGATGCCGAGTGTTTGATGAGTGTAGACATTTACACACATCAAACGCTCCGTATCATCCTCCAACTTAACAACAGGTCCTTGGAGCAGTATGCACCCCAGTATTCCCAACAGTATGCACCTCAGCCATACCAGCAGCCCCAGCAGCAGTCACCCCAGCGGCCCAACTTCGATCTTAATATCGATTCGATTACTGCTTTTCTTACATCTGATACCTATTATCATGGTGATGAGTTAGACCAGCAGCCACCTCATCGATCTTAATTATTTTTTAAAAATAATTAGTTTAAAAAAAAACGGTTTTTTCCGGCGGATTTGTGGACTTTCCGGCGGATAAACCATACGAATTTTTTCTGGGGTTTTCCGGCGGATAATCCGTCGGAAACTTCCGGCGGATAATCCGCCGGAAACTTCCGGCGCCACAAAATCCGCCGGAAATTTCCGGCGGAAACCGTTTGCCACGAGCTGTCTACCGGTGCCAAAAATCCGCCGGAAAGTCCAAAAAATCCGCCGGAAAGTCCACATTTTCGGTGGATTTTTGACTTTTCCGGCGGATTTTGTCTGCCGAAAAGTCCAATTTTTCTTGTAGTGCAACTACTTCGGATTATTCACCAAGATTAGAAGTACGGTACAAAAATCGGAAGTACGGTACAGAACACCTTGGTAGCACAAATTAACTTCCACAAATGCTAATGAAAAGAGATTTAACTAATTTAGTAAAATTAACACTCATGGTTTAACTTTAGTAACTCTGCTAAAACTTAAATCATGATTCAAGCAATAACCATTTCTTAATAAGTTGTGCAGAGTATAGTTTAGGTTCACCGCGAAGGATATTAGAATAATTTTTTTAACCCGGTAGAAACTAACTCTCATGGGTCATGGGTCTCCGAAGGAGAGAATGGTATCTCACATGGTTGAGTGAAAGGGACATTATTAGTGAAAACGTAGACGTAAAATGTTCAAATCTCACCCCTCCTCTCTAACAACTAAAACACGAGATCGGATCCTCTACAGCATGTAGAGGGTGCAGCAAGTTGCTGCACCGTCCGATCTAGAGAGAGAACAACCACATTCAATGCCACCCACATTTTGCTTAATTTATTCGAAGTGATCGATCAACTTGGGAGCATTCCCAGAAAAGGAAATAATCATTTAATTCTCATAAGCTTAAAAAAGAGGAAACTTGGCAAACCAAAGTGTCTGAGTTGAACTTTGTATCCTTTTCAACACCATTTTTATTGCGTGTACACCAAACAATCCAACTGCTAAATTGGCTTGGACCAAGTCAATTTCACTCAAGGCCAAGCACATTTAGGCTTGAGGACCTACTTATCTTGTTCAGTGTTGCTCCTGATAAACTTCAAAAACTGTTCATCATTCTGATATAACTGAAATGAGGAATTTTAACTTTTAGGAGAGAAAATGGAAATGAAAAAGAAGAGAACCAATTAACAAACAAACTCTCTTGTTCAAGGACCTTTCAATTAATAACAACTATAACTATGAGCAAATTTATGTGAAACAAGTTGCCTATTTCACACCGCAAAAGTAACCCTTTATAGCTTTTTTTAATAAGATTTTGTCCTATATTTTGACAGAAAACTTGTTGCACAGAAAATAAGATAAATTTGGGTAAGGCAGGTTTGCATAGCACAGTGAAAAGGACTAAAGGAAAGAGCAAGATGATGATGATGCAGCTGCCTTGCATGCAGAAGTTTGGAAACTTAGACAAAAGAACACATGTCCCATTTAAGACGAGTCATCACTTCTGACACACACCACAGTTTGAGATTGGTATCCGACATGATAGTGACCCATATCTGCAAGACTGCATCTGCAAGTGATCAGCATTTCAAAGGAAAAAAATGAGTGTACTTAATTAGAGTTTAGAACAATATTGAATGAAAAAGGTAAAAAAATTGCAACAGAATTTGTTTAAGTATAATTTTAAATTTGTTTAAGTATAATTTAAAATGAAAAGTATGACTTTTATCACCAAAAAAAAAGTATAACTTTTAAGAGAATATATTAAATTAAACAGTATAAAAAGATAACTATTATTAATAATTATTTATTTAATAAAATATATATAAAGGCGCATTGCCTACTCAAAGTTTAGAAGTTTCTGAAAAAAGATAATAGTGTGTACCATTAGAAAATGGTAAGATTCTCTCTTTTCCGGTGGCGGACTTGTATCCAGGGTGTTCAGCTGAACTCTTGGAATTTTTTTTTGCACTAAATACCCTATATAAATAGTTTAAATCTCCTGAAATTTTAATTTTGACACTCCTGAAAATTTGAAATTGTACTAGTAGACCAAGTTTTGCATCTATTTGACACCGGTCTTAAAAAATTTGACACCCCTAACCCCGGGGTCCTGGGTCCGCCACTGCTCTTTTCTAACAAAAAAAAAGATGAAAAGGATATCGACATCGACATACTTAAAAAAAAAGAAATTTAGTGTGTTTGGTTGCGTGGAGATAAAAATTGATTTTTCGAGAATTTTTTTTGTAGAGATGAGTTTCGCCGGAAGTGAGTTGAATTTAGCGTTTCTTTTGAGCGTAAAATTACCAAAACAACTATGAGTTACCTATAGCATTTTTCGTATAGATTTATATTTTGTTTAATTTATTTATGCATGACATGGCATATGAGGCAAATGTCAAACACATTAAAATGCATTCACTATTTAACGTCATGTCATCATTTTTTGGCACATCACACTAGACTTAATAGCAGAGACTAAAACTGCTAAATGAAAAATTTGTGGACTAAAAAGTGGTGAACTTAAAAAAGGATCATGAAGGACATAGCCAATTGATATGACAGTTAATAAGTCAACCATTTTAGTGGAATCCAAGCTATAACATATCTGACTCGTTAGTTTATATGATGAAATATGTAAGATAGGGGCAAGAAATTAAGAATGTTGAAAGTAAGATTAGTACAAGTTTCTTAGGTAGTCTCTATCTATAAATACCGTTTTTGTAGCTTATTTTTAATACATCCACTAGTTGTTTACCCGTTCATACGCACAGGGTGATACTGTATGGTCGGTATATTGCCATAAAGTTATAATAGAAATTTGTGAGATAATCATAAGTTGTGAACAATGTTCAAAATGTATGATTTGAAATTCAAAATGGAAAGAGATATGTATTATGTCATATAACATTCAAATGAAAATTATATTGAGTCGAAGAATAAAGAGATTGGCAATCAGAATTACATTAATCCATAATAATGTATTTGAACCATAGTTTTGATTATATAAAAAATTGATTATAAATATTAATAATGGAGAAAAAATGAGGCAAAAAAGAAAATGAGATTTAATATAAAATATGCACTCTCATTTGCGCTCTCGTTGGCACCTCTGTTGGCGCTCCCATTGGCGCCCCGTTGGCGCTCCCATTGGCACCCGTCGATGGCGCTCCCATTGGCACCATCGTTGGCTCTCCCATTGGCGCTCCCGTTGGCGCTCTCGTTGGCGCTCCCGTCGGCGCTCCCGTTGGCGCTCCCGTTGGCGCTCCCAATGGCACTCTCGTTGGCGCTCCCGTTGACGCTCACGTTGGCGCTCCTAGCAATGAGATGTTGCTCCCATACGGCTCACGAAAAAAGCAAATGAGATTTAATTTTTGATATTTTTAAAAAAATATTATTATTTTATCACTCCCAGCGCGTTTTAAAAATTGGATTTGAATAAATAAAAGTGTTTTTTTTTGTAGACTTGAACAAAAGTAGTGGCAGCGCGTTTTATATCTGGCCCTAAAGTAGGATTTGTTTGAATTACAACTGTTTGATATTTGGCCCTAAAGTAGGATTTGATTGAATTGAAAAAAGAGAGAGGAAATTGACCATTGTAAGTGTTAGAAGCAATCACTGGCAGCGCGTTTTATTAATACCTTTGGCTCACTTTGTCATTCTCGTTGACGCTTATGTTGGCACTCCCGTTGGCAGCGCGTTTAGATTATTTACTTATTGAGTATGATATCAATTTAATAATTTAGTTTTTTTGGAAATTTTAGTCTTTGAAAATTTTGTTAATTAGATATAGGTTTTTCTGACAATTAATAGTGGTTAAATTGATTAATTTTAGTAGTTTGAGTAAATTATAAAAATAAATAATTTTATTTTTAAAATAGTTGTAATGAAAAAAGTTTAAAAAAAGTCGGCTCCCGTTAGCAATTGGCACTCCTATTGGCATTTTACTCCATTTAATAATTATAAAATATTTTTTTTAGTAAAAAAACTGACGGAAAAAAAAAAGAAATTTTTGAAAAATAAATAGAAAAAATTATTTATTTAAAAGAGATTTTAAAAAGAAAAACTAAAAAAAAGTGATTTAAAAAAATAAGAGAAAAGTGATTTAAAAAAAAGAGAATTTTTCTTTTTTAAAAAAAAATTCTGACGCTAACGCGGCTGCAACTTTTGCAGCTTTTCTACTTTCTTCTATGTTGCAGCTTTTATACTTTTTCTGTTTTTATTTTTTTTCTTTGACTTACTTTTTATCTTTTATTGCGAAATGTCTAAAATGTCCTAAAAATTATACACGTGGCAGCCTAGTAGAATGTCTAAAAATGTCATTTTGCTAACATATGTTTTTATTATAGAGAAAGTAGATTACCCGTGCATACGCACGGGTGATACTGTATGGTCGGTGTATTGCCATAAAGTTATAATAGAAATTTGTGAGATAATCATAAGTTGTGAACAATGTTCAAAATGTATGATTTGAAATTCAAAATGGAAAGAGATATGTATTATGTCATATAACATTCAAATGAAAATTATATTGAGTCGAAGAATAAAGAGATTGGCAATCAGAATTACATTAATCCATAATAATGTATTTGAACCATAGTTTTGATTATATAAAAAGTTGATTATAAATATTAATAATGGAGAAAAAATGAGGCAAAAAAGAAAATGAGATTTAATATAAAATATGCACTCTCATTTGCGCTCTCGTTGGCACCTCTGTTGGCGCGCCCATTGGCGCCCCCGTTGGCGCTCCCATTGGCGCCCTTCGATGGCGCTCCCATTGGCACCATCGTTGGCTCTCCCATTGGCGCTCCCGTTGGCGCTCTCGTTGGCGCTCCCGTCGGCGCTCCCGTTGGCGCTCCCGTTGGCGCTCCCAATGGCGCTCTCGTTGGCGCTCCCGTTGACGCTCACGTTGGCACTCCTAGCAATGAGATGTTGCTCCCATACGGCTCACGAAAAAAGCAAATGAGATTTAATTTTTGATATTTTTAAAAAAATATTATTATTTTATCACTCCCAGCGCGTTTTAAAAATTGGATTTGAATAAATAAAAGTGTTTTTTTTTAGACTTGAACAAAAGTAGTGGCAGCGCGTTTTATATCTGGCCCTAAAGTAGGATTTGTTTGAATTACAACTGTTTGATATTTGGCCCTAAAGTAGGATTTGATTGAATTGAAAAAAGAGAGAGGAAATTGACCATTGTAAGTGTTAGAAGCAATCACCGGCAGCGCGTTTTATTAATACCTTTGGCTCACTTTGTCATTCTCGTTGACGCTTATGTTGGCACTCCCGTTGGCAGCGCGTTTAGATTATTTACTTATTGAGTATGATATCAATTTAATAATTTAGTTTTTTTGGAAATTTTAGTCTTTGAAAATTTTGTTAATTAGATATAGGTTTTTCTGACAATTAATAGTGGTTAAATTGATTAATTTTAGTAGTTTGAGTAAATTATAAAAATAAATAATTTTATTTTTAAAATAGTTGTAATGAAAAAAGTTTAAAAAAAGTCGGCTCCCGTTAGCAATTGACACTCCTATTGGCATTTTACTCCATTTAATAATTATAAAATATTTTTTTTAGTAAAAAAACTGACGGAAAAAAAAAGAAATTTTTGAAAAATAAATAGAAAAAATTATTTATTTAAAAGAGATTTTAAAAAGAAAAACTAAAAAAAAGTGATTTAAAAAAATAAGAGAAAAGTGATTTAAAAAAAAGAGAATTTTTCTTTTTTAAAAAAAAATTCTGACGCTGACGCGGCTGCAACTTTTGCAGCTTTTCTACTTTCTTCTATGTTGCAGCTTTTATACTTTTTCTGTTTTTATTTTTTTTCTTTGACTTACTTTTTATCTTTTATTGCGAAATGTCTAAAATGTCCTAAAAATTATACACGTGGCAGCCTAGTAGAATGTCTAAAAATGTCATTTTGCTAACAAGTCAAACAAGTCATTACACATTTGTATCTTTATTTAATCGGTTTTATCCCTTTTTCATTTAATCTTATTTCTCCATTCTCTTGTTAGTTTTGCTTTTAGGACTGGTTTCTTACAAAAAAGGGAATAATTGTTAGCACTGAGAATTAGTTGAAATACCACTTAATCACTGATTGGATGAACAAACAGGTAATCGACTAAGCTGCAAATTTTCACGGCGCATCAATAAGTTTGCACGCCTATTGGGACCATAAAGGTGAACACATTGTTCAACTTTTATGTATCACAACGATAACAATCACATGTTTATACAGAACCTTTACCACATGTTTAATCGAACGCCGTTAAGACAAAACCTTTATCATTGGTTTGGTTAAACTTTGTATAGGCAGGACCTTTATCATAGATTCGATCAAATAAGTTTGCAACCATTAACCCATAGGGGGAAATAATGGTGAATTTTTTTTGGTCTACTTAAATGAAATGACAAATAAACACCGGAAAAACACACTACCACCGTGGTTCGAACTCGGGAGCCGATGTCCCCATTTCGCTGAAATTGCCAATACAACTAGTTTGGATCAGCTTATTTGAGCTTATTTACTAATACCAACACTCATGAGACTATTTTGGAGAACTTTTGAAAACAATTTATGACATGTTCATAATTTTTTTTTGATAAACAATGTTAGTGGGGAGGGGAATGTTGGTTTCCCAGGTTTGAACCCGAGACCCTCTTGCTTGCACTCCTTTAGTGCACTCTAGTATCTCTTAGCTCGCTAACTTTTTCGGCCTGATTTTCCAAATAGTTTATGAATTGATAACTTATAGAAAAATAATTTAACATTATTTTATTTTTTATTATAAAAATAACTTATACAATAAACACTTATACTATAAGTGCTTAACTTAGGTGTGTATCCGAACATGGCCTAAGATTAATCATAAAAAGAGAGAGAGAGATAGTAATGGCATTAGTTGGTGTGGTGGCCCGTGGAAGCGAAGAAACGAGAAAGGGAAAGAAAACAGAGGGGAGAGAGAGAGAGAGAGGAAGGAAAGGAAAGGGAAGGGAAAAAGCAAAGCAAGGAATTGGATTGGTGGTTCACCGCTCCTCTCTCTCTCTCACACTCCAATTCATTCCGATTTTCTCTCTTTCTTTCTCTCTCTGCCAACTCCTCCATTGCAAGTTGCAACAAAGCACGAGACAACAATGCCCTCAACCTCATCCACCTTTCCCTTTCAACCAAACCCAAATCCCAACACCTGATCTCTCCCTTCCTCCCTGCTCTGCGCTGCACATTTCAGGTTCTCCCCTTTCTCCTTCTCGCATTTATCATTTTTCATATTTTCGTACGTTACAACCCTACATTAGGGTTATAAAAACATCAATCAAATTAAATCAAATTATCCTTCCATTCTTCTTCTTAGATCTTATTTTTAATTTTGTAATGTTCAATTTTATTTATTGAATTATCATTTTGCCGACATCGAATTTCAGGGAAGAACCGAGGCGTTTAATAATTAATTGAATTGAGTTGATTTCCGGTGAATTTGTACGATTCTCCAATGTGGATGGTGAGCTTTATATGAGTTCTGATCAACCACTACTTTCGGAAGCAGATCTTCCATCTCCGGTGATTCACCACCGCCACCGCAAAACAGGATCTCGCACTTTAGTCTCTGACGACGTTACCGTCCAACCTTCGATCATCTCTGATTCCGATCGCCACCATCACCGGGACGTTGTGTTGGCTAGGGATTGCAGCTTCCACTCTGCATTTAACAACAATAACAACAGCAGCAGCATTTCGATTTCCTCAACAGATTTCCATTCCCCTGATTCGCAGCTCCCTTTGGAATGCCCCTCGCGGGAAAGGGGTCGACTGCAATCGTGGGGTGTAATGGAATTGCACGATAGCAGTAGTAGTACTTTGCCCTTTGAAATTTCCACAGCACCACCACCAGCTTCAGCTCACAGGATTCGTAATAAAAGTGTGCAGTTTGATGAACAAGCATTACACGAAGATAGTGCTAGGTTGATCTATATAAATGATCCTAAGAAAACAAATGATAAGTATGAGTTTACTGGGAATGAAATCCGAACTAGCAGATACACGTTTATTACGTTTTTGCCCAAGAATTTATTTATTCAGTTTCACAGGGTTGCTTATTTGTATTTCCTTGCTATTGCTGCACTAAATCAGCTTCCTCCCTTGGCTGTTTTTGGGAGGACGGTGTCGCTTTTTCCACTTTTGTTTGTGCTTTGTGTTACTGCTATTAAGGATGGGTATGAGGATTGGAGGAGACACAGGTCGGATCGCAATGAGAACAACAGAGAGTCTTTGGTTCTTCAGTCGGGGGATTTCAGGTCAAAGAAATGGAAAAAGATTCAGGCTGGTGAGGTTGTTAAGATATTTGCTGATGAGACAATTCCTGCTGATATGGTCTTGTTGGGGACCAGTGATCAGAGTGGGCTTGCCTATATTCAGACAATGAATTTGGATGGAGAATCGAATTTGAAGACGAGGTATGCTAGGCAGGAAACGTCGTCTGTGGTTTCATCGGAGGCTTGTGATGTTTCTGGGTTTATTAGATGCGAGCAGCCGAATAGGAATATTTATGAGTTCACGGCCAATATGGAGTTCAATGGACATAAGGTTTCTCTTAGCCAGTCCAACATTGTCCTGCGCGGTTGCCAATTGAAGAACACGGATTGGATAATTGGTGTTGTGGTTTACGCGGGACAGGAAACAAAGGCTATGCTGAACAGTGCAGCTTCTCCTTCGAAGAGAAGCAGATTGGAAGCGTATATGAATAGGGAAACCCTTTGGTTGTCAATTTTCCTTTTTATAATGTGTTTGGTTGTGGCCATTGGGATGTGTCTTTGGCTGGTACGCCACAAGAATCAGCTTGAAACCTTGCCTTACTACAGAAAAATATACTTAAACATTGGCCCAGATAATGGAAAGAAATACAAGTATTATGGGATACCAATGGAAACGTTTTTCTCATTTTTGAGCTCTATCATAGTGTTTCAGATCATGATACCGATATCTCTTTACATCACAATGGAGTTGGTTAGATTGGGTCAGTCATACTTCATGATTGAAGATTTGGATATGTATTGTGCTACCTCCGGATCAAGGTTTCAGTGTAGATCGTTAAATATAAATGAAGATCTGGGTCAAATACGCTACGTATTTTCAGACAAGACAGGAACACTAACTGAAAACAAGATGGAATTCCGCAGGGCTAGTGTACATGGGAAGAATTATGGGAGTTCCTTGCTTATGGCTGATAATAATCCAGGTATTCAGTGCTATTGAGATCATTATGTAATTTTAGACTGCTTAATGTTGCCGTGCGGTGCCATTATCTCTTATCTTTTCATTGCAGTTAGAGATTCTTGTTACCGAATTGCCTAATATTATGGGTTGAGATTATGAAAAGAATTGATTACTCATAAAAACTGAGAAATGCATTAGTTATTACTTATTATGCTTATTGACCACTTTGGTTTTTGGTAGTAGTTATGTTGCTGGAAAGTTTGATGATTGTGGGTGCCATTATAATATGTGCTTTTTGGTTGCCATTTTCTATTCTATTACTTCTAAAGTTCTAATTGATCCTGGGATTTACCTAGTGATAATGCTGTGTGAAATGTGAATATTAAAGCCCTAGCTATAATTATTGTCTGAGGTGAAGAGCTTTCTATGGGTTGGTTGGTGGTCCCTTGGTGCAATTTTTTTTGCTTGCATGCTTCTTTGATGAAATTGCCACGCTCTACTATAATATTTCTCCATCTTGCTTTGAGTCAGAATGTGTCAACTGCATGAGTTCTTATCAGAAACCATCTGTAAGCTTATAATCAATTCTAGTTCTTTTCACAAGTCTTTTACATGACGTTTCGCAGGAGCAGCAGCACCTGTTATTCCTAAACAGAGATGGAAGCTCAAATCTGAAATTGCAGTTGATCCCAAACTGTTGACCTTGTTGCGGACAGACTCAAATAGATATGAAAGAATTGCTGCTCACGAGTTTTTTCTTACATTGGCTGCTTGTAATACTGTGATCCCTATACTTAGTGATGGTGGATTTTCTGTTTGTGGAACAAGTGACTCAAATGAATATGTAGAATGCATTGATTACCAGGGAGAATCTCCTGATGAACAAGCTCTAGTTTCTGCGGCCTCTGCGTATGGATATACTCTTTTCGAACGAACATCTGGACATATTGTTATTGACATCAATGGTGAGAAACTCAGGTAGATTGTGACTTCCTTTTCGTGGGGTACTACATTTTATGCTTTTTTAAAGTTTAAACAATGTTAGACGTGTGATTTATGGAAGTGTATTATATACATTGGAATTTGGATGCTCTAGTTCAGTTTAGTACTTTGTATGTTATTTATTTTATTCAGTAACTTTATTGTCTCTGCTATATAGGTTGGACGTATTGGGCCTGCATGAGTTTGATAGTGTGCGAAAGAGAATGTCTGTTGTTATTCGGTTTCCTGACAATTCTGTGAAGGTGCTAGTCAAAGGCGCTGATTCTTCAATGTTTAGCATTTTGTCAGATGGCAGTGAGAGCAACAATAGCATATTGCATGCAACTCATAGCCATTTGAGTGAATATTCTTCACAAGGTCTGCGCACTCTTGTAGTTGCTTCTAAAAGTCTTTCTGATGCTGAACTTGAGGAGTGGCAAAGCAGGTATGGAGAGGCAAGCACTTCATTGACTGACAGAGCTACTAAACTACGTCAAACAGCAGCTCTTATAGAATGCAATTTAAATTTACTTGGAGCAACTGGAATCGAGGACAAGCTACAAGAGGGTGTACCAGAAGCCATTGAATCCCTGCGGCAAGCTGGAATCAAGGTCTGGGTACTTACTGGTGATAAACAAGAGACAGCAATTTCAATTGGTCTTTCCTGCAAACTTCTCAATGAAGATATGCAGCAGATTATTATAAATGGCACTTCAGAGGACGAATGCAGAAACCTTTTGGGTGATGCTATAGCCAAATATGGTGTCAATTCTTCAAGTAAAGGGCATCGGAATCTGAAGCACAAAACCAATGCTGGGCACGGTGATATTGATATTCCCAATGGTTCAAAGTCAGTGAGCTTGCCTGAGTGGAATCCGGGAAAGGAAGAAGGAACTAATACTCCATTGGCACTCATAATTGATGGAAACAGTTTGGTTTATATTTTGGAGAAAGAACTGGAGTGTGAGGTAAAATTATCCCTCCCCATTTGATTTTTTCTTTCTAGAATATTTATGTTTATTGGACATCTAAAGCTTGCTTTTTCTGTTTGAGGTGTTGTTGGTGCATATACTACTGCTTCAGATTTGAGTTAAATAAAACTTGAGGGTAAATATATACTGATTTCCTTTTTCTATTCAACAGCTTTTTGATCTTGCAACTTCTTGCAAGGTTGTGCTGTGTTGCCGTGTTGCACCCTTGCAGAAGGCTGGAGTTGTTGATTTGATAAAGAGCCGCACAGATGATATGACACTGGCCATAGGTGATGGTAAGTTCTTTATAATAGCATTAAGTTTCCCATAATTTGCATTGGATACTCATGGGGTGCCTAGTTGATGGTTGATAATGATTTGCCTATATGCTGGACATCTAGCTTCAGCTAGTATATCCTGATGTACTTCTTAAAAGTAAGATTTCACTTGATATTAACTTTATCATTTTATTTTGAATACTTTTTGACAGGGGCCAATGATGTGTCAATGATCCAAATGGCAGATGTTGGTGTTGGAATATGTGGGCAGGAAGGACGCCAAGCAGTGATGGCATCAGACTTTGCTATGGGACAATTTCAGTTCTTGAAAAGATTACTTCTGGTTCATGGGCATTGGAATTATCAGCGTGTTGGTTATCTAGTTCTGTACAACTTCTACCGCAATGCTGTCTTTGTGTTGATGTTATTCTGGTAAGTATTCATTTCTTTGGATTTTACAGTTACTTTCCCCATGTTTGAGTTTCTCTTACATTGTTTCTTTCTTTTTCCCTCATCTTTCAGTCATTTGGGCAAAGTCTTGAATTACAAACATGTGATTTTCATTATTTCTGCTTATGACCGGTTACATACAGATAATTGACAGTTTTTTCTGCCAATATTTTAACTGGTGTCTCCACCTAGTGGGAGTGCGAAAAGATTTGGTCATGATCGTTGTTGCATATTTTAGCTTGTGTACTCGTTATGTTCTAGTGCCGACATGTCTGAATATAATATATTTATTTGCTCTTTATGCCATTGCTATCCTTCTTGAAATGTGTAGTAGTATATAGGGTGTATCATTGGGCTCAAAGAAGTTATTAGATTTTAATGTTAGTTGCAGGTTTTATGAGATTTTAATCATTTTAATGTGTTGTCTTCCTTGTCTGTAGGTATATTTTATGCACGGCTTTTTCTACGACTTCTGCATTGACAGATTGGAGTAGTGTATTCTATTCTGTGTTATACACATCTGTACCTACTATTTTTGTTGGTATTTTGGACAAAGACTTGAGTAGTAGGACACTCTTGAAGTATCCGAAACTGTATGGTGCTGGTTACAGGCATGAAGCTTACAATCTGAAATTATTTTGGATCACAATGATTGACACAGTATGGCAGAGCCTTGTTCTCTTTTTCACACCCTTGTTCACCTACAAGGATAGTTCAATTGATATATGGAGCATGGGCAGTTTGTGGACAATTGCAGTTGTTATCCTTGTTAATGCACACCTTGCTATGGACATCAACCGTTGGGTATTAATTACTCATATTGCTGTCTGGGGATCAATAATCATTACATATGGTTGCATGGTGATATTGGATTCCATACCTGCTTTTCCTTATTACTGGTTAGTTACATTTGTGCTAAAAGAAGTGTTCTGTATTGTAAACACAGCAGTACCATACTTCTAATATAAACGCTCTTTAAAATCATTGCAGGACAATTTATCATCTTGCGAGGTCCCCTACATATTGGATAACAATTTTGCTCATAATAATTGTGGCGTTGCTACCCCGCTTTACTTGCAAAGTTGTTTATCAAATCTTCTGGCCTTCAGATGTCCAGATAGCCAGAGAATCTGAGTTAATGAGAAAACGACATGATGGATTGCAGTCAAGGCAACAAGTTTCCAGTTAACCTGTGTTATTCTTGTGTCACTTATAGAAACTAAAATCTCGATTGCAATGGCTTCCCCTATATTTGTCCATCCCAATGCATTCTTGTGGCAGTTGGTTTTATAAGTGACCGGGTAAGGGCATGGCTTCTCTGTTCTCTTTACTATTTTATTGTGGACGTTTTTTTTCCTCAAATTTGTAATATTATTTCCTGCACATTAGTTCCTTGTTTTAGTGGTTGTCTATAGCCAATAATAACTTAATTTTAGCTTCTAAAATTGCCATAAACCTGTCGCAAGTGAGTTAGATCTTCCAATGGTAGGACATCCCATTTCTTCATTAAGATGCTAGTTTTAAACTTTTAGGGTGTGTTTGGGAGTTTGGAGGGGAGGGCATGAGACTGGTAGTGTAAATCTTTTAATGATGGGGAGAAAAATTATCCCCTAAACCTAAACCCCTCTCCTAGTTTATTTTTGGAGCACCTCCAAAACCTTCCAAATTTGGGGGGAGAGGCTCCAAAAATAAACTAGGAGAGGGGTTTGGGGGGGTTTAGGGGGATAGTTTTTCTCCTCATCACTAAAAAATTTACACTATTAGTCCCAACTCCTCCCTTCCCCTCCCCTCCAAACTCCCAAACACACCCTTAATGCTTTTAATGAAGGTTTTAGAATTTAGAGGTTATGTGGCCCGGAACATAATTCTTCTATTAGAGGTCCTTGAAGATTGTTTACTTGTTTTAAAAAATCCGGTCATCATGGTAGGTATAATTTGCAATTAGAACATAAGTTGGTTTAATGAAGAGTATCACTTGTGCCTTTCTTCCCTAATTTTATCTGTATTCATTTGTGATTTTGTTAATGATATTTATCTTATGTTATCTCTTTTACATATTTTTATGAAAACATTTTTTCAATATAAAATACACATGTCATGTTATAAAGGAAATTAAATCTATTTCACGATTGATTTTTTGTAGATATATTAAAGTGATAACCTGCACGTTAAATTATAAAATCATAAAATAAATTAATGTCAATAATTTCATGCGTACATTATACAAAATATAAATGATATGGTTGCTGTTTAAGTAGAATTATTGATGTGAATGTAAGTTAAGTTTGGATTGAACTTGAAAACCAATCCAATAAAAACAATTAGCTTTGCTTGGATTATGGTTTTTTGGTCTGATTATCACGGTTTGTATTGAACTGGACCTGTTTATGAATATTTCAAGTTGTGTTTCTTTAGAAATTTTGACGCTGAGTGCTTTTTATGGTGGCACAAGTGTTAAGTGTAAGCAATGTATCATTGTTTGTGTTTGTGTGTATATATTGATGCATAGTGAAGAATGTTGTGCACACACTACTACATGATCAAGAAGAGCCGTGCCAGAAAAAAAGAGATTGCTGTATTCATTTGTTCAAAGCTGTTTGTGGTATGTCCTGATATTTTCTGTTCTGAATTCTGTAGATGAGTTGCAGAAGCAGATTGCGTTGATGTAAGACAAATGCAGGGCGCTCTAGGTAGTAACTGAATGTCTTGGGGGAAGCACATGACAAATTACGAGTCCGGTGCTAGTAATCAGGTTACTGATTTTTAAACCGCCTAGAATCAGGAAACTAAATAGGAAATGGAGGTTGGAAGAGTCTCAGACTAAGGCATATCCAGCAGCGGGTGGAATTTAATCAGTGGGACACTGGAAACACGATAATGATTGAGGGGTCTATAGAGGGGTGTGGGGGAGAGCGTAGATTGTAATTAAGTGTATTATATTTCTGTAAAAAATCAGGTTTGAAAAGGGCCTTCAAAATGAGAATGTCTCGACCAAGGGTGAAATGAAATGAAATGAAAGGAAAGAAAAAGGTAATTTTTACAGCTCTGCTTCTCATTGCATTGCCTTTTGTGTGTGTGTGTGTAGGACCCAAATTGTGAGTCACTGAATTCGCAAATCTCGGTCATTGGATGAAGATCGGATGGTCCGAATTCGGAGTTGTATTTTAAGTTTAATAATGTATTGACCGAAGAACATGCTTCGTCCGATCTTCATCCATTGGCTGTGATTTACAAATGCTAGAATTTCATTTAGGGGTGTTCAGTGGTTCGGGCAAATCCAAACCAATCCACAATCCAAACCAATATGTTTGGTTCGGATATTTTTTGTGTTCGGGTCAAAATCGAACAAATCCAAACCAACCCGTAGTTGTTTGGTTTGGGCAACGGATTTTAAAAATTAAATCCGCAAACCGAACCAACCCATATTAGGTCAAAATAATTTTGTAATTTTAGATGTACACGATTTTATTTGCTTAGAATTTTTACCTTAATAATTTAATATTTTAGTTAATAACCCGTGAGCCCAATCCAAACCAACCCGTCAAATATCGGTTCGGTTTGGTTCGGATTTTGGAGAAAAAAATGTAAAATCCAAACCAACGCAAACCAAATAATTCTAATTGGTTCGGGGAACGGATTTGGTCAAATCCGATCCAAACCGACCCGCGAACACCCCTAATTCCATTACTGTCTGAACTCTAACCAGTAAACTCAAGTTTGACTAAAGATGCATCTTTTGAATATCAAAGGTCCTTGAGGTAGTGTGAACAAAGAAATCTGTGGAAGTCTCGGTCCTTAAAACGTTCTTTGAAATTGGAAATTGCAGTGGGTATTTAATTTTTCAAAGAATGTTTGACTGTTTGACAAAAAAAGGATGTTGGACTGCAGACGACCGTTTCGCTTTGTTGGTCAATTCATTTCATGCATATTAGGTTATATTTGAATTGATTATAAGAAATGGGGAGGATATAACAATGAGTATGGGCTGGATAGTTTTTTTCCGTGTATCCTCCGCGACGACCGTGGAGACTAATCCCTTGAGGTATTGGAGTTCATTTAAGGGCTGATCTCTCCTAAGTGATATTTCTCTATACACACCGGCCATGGATTAAACCCCTGACCAAATACTTAAGGGCCCAAGCAATTTACCACTTGTGCCACACCCACTTGGTTCCAAGAAGTGGCCGGAGATAATATAATGGATTGACACCACGTGAGATTATTTGAATTTTTAAAAGAAATAGACAAACAAGTTTTGGATCTTTATTTTATTTAATAATTTTTAGATGTAAATTTAGCAATTATAACACTAATATGATATGATACTATTTTATTATTATTATGCAACATTAAATCTCAAATAAATTAAATACTAGTAGGTATGTAGTTTATGCTATAATAAAATTATTTAATGAAGCATCAATTTTTAATTTTTTTTAACTTTGTAAGTCTTTTACAATCTTAATTTAACAATTGAGCACTTGGAACTTTTTTTTGAGGAGGAATGCCTGGAACTTTTTTTTGGATTACCGTGTTATTGGTGCACAATATTTATTGGCTTTGTTGGTGACTAATCTACGTTGAAGAATTTGGCTAGTTATGTGTATTCGACTGTGTGGTTCTTCACTCTCAATAAAATTTTTGTCACACTTAGATTTAAACTGTAGACCTTAGGTTGAGATTTGAACTTAGTTACCGCTTGGATCAACTTTTATTGGTAGAATACTTAAAAAAAAATTCTTAGAAAATGATTCAGAATGCCTACTTTAGAGTAATGAACTCCAATGCTTGTTAAGATATTTTTTTAATAAGCAAAAAAGTTTATTGAAGGGGGTACAAGTAGGGTGGACACCGGCCGGATTCGGTCAAAAAAACGACCATCCACCAGAAACCAACGAGTGTAAATAGCCACCCATCTTCGACCATTTCCAGCTTTGATTTGTGCGGGTCTCCGTTTGACGGTTTCGCGGTTCCAGCGGGTGGTTCCCGACGGGTTAACAAGAAGAGGAGAAAAAAGAGAAACCAGAATCGGTGGTGGTGACTTACCGTCGGTTCTCCATAGCCTTGGAACAAATTTCTTCAGAGGTTGAAGAAAGAGAAAATGATGGCAAGTTTTGAGAGTTGGGTTTTGTGTACTTCACTTTTGGGTTACTCATTCTGGGCATTTCTCTCTTTTTAGTCAAAAAGTCAATTTTTTCTCTCTTTCTCTATATAACTAGTACTATATCCGTGCATCCGCACGGGCCGATCGTGTTACGTGACACGATTACCCAAAATAGAAACGTTAATTTGAAATCTCATTAATCTAAAATCAATTGTAAAATATAGATGATGACTTGCATACGCACAGGTGCTGTCGTGTTATTTTTATGAATGAATTTAGACAGTATTTGAATAGTCTGAACATTACTCCGTGAAAATAAAGAAAAATTTAAAGTAGATATAAAAGGAGTTTCAAATAAAAAATTGATAAATATTAAAACTAAAAATGTAAAAGTATAATTTAAAAACAATATGTACATTTATCCCGTGTGTTTTTATATATCAGTGTAGTGTTTTTTTATATTAGTGTTGTTATCCCATGTTTTTTTTTATATATCAGTGCAACTATCCCGTGTTTTTATATATATTATTGCAGTTATCCCCGTTCTTTTTTATATATCAGTGCAGTTGTCCAGTGTTTTTTTATGTATCAGTGCAGTTATCTCATAGTTGCAATTGATTATTTGAGTTGATTAGTAGATTATTGTAGATAGTAAAAGATAGATTATCAATAACAAATATTTATCCCATGTTTTTTATATATCAGTGACAATTATTTGTCATTTTTAGGTATTATTGACAAATATTTGTCACGTGTGTTTTAAATAATAATCAGTTTAAATAGTCATTAACTCTTCTTGTTTTTTTAGATAGTAGGATTATTGTAGTCTTCAAAAGTTATAATTATCAATGGCAAATATTAATCCCGTGTTTTTTTTTATATATCACTGCAGTTATTCCATGTTTTTTTATATATCAATGCAGTTATCTCGTAGTTTCAATTAATTATTTTAGTTGAATAGTAGATTATGGTAGATTGTAAAAGTTAGATAGTAGCTTATCAATAAGAAATATTTGTTTTAAATATTAATTGGTATAAATTTATAGTAGATATAAATCTCGTGTTTTTTTATATATCAGTGCAATTATCTCGTAATTTCAATTGATTATTTTAGTTGATTAGTAGATTATAGTAGATAGTAAATAATCAATAAGAAATATTTGTTTTAAATATTAATCAATAGTTTTAATAGTCATTAATTCTTATTGTTTTTTAGATAGTAGGTTTATAATAGTCTTCAAAAATTTTAATTATCAATGACAAATATTAATCCCGTGTTTTTTTATATATCATTGCAGTTATCTCGTAGTTTCAATTGACTATTTTAGTGTATTAGTAGATTATAGTAGATAGTAAAAGAAAGATAGTAAATTATCAATAAGAGGTGACAGTAGATTATCAATAAGAGTATAAACATATTTTGGAGAGAAAAATTAAAATTTTAAGGTGATAATTTTTCCAAAAATGTGATAGTTAAAATTTTAGTAGAGTAGTGTTTGTATAAATTTAGAAATTTTGTTAAAAAACTAAAGTGAAGTGATAAGAGAAAAAGAAGAATTGTTTATGTGAAAAGTAAAAGTAAAGTAAAAAGAAAAACGGAAGAAAGAGAGTGTAAGAAAAAAGTGAAAAATATTGGTAAAAAAAAGAAAAGTGAAAAGGAGTAAAAAGATTGTAGGAAGAAAGAGAAAAAAAAGAAGAAAGAGAAAAAAAAGAAGAAAGAGAGTGTAAGAAGAAAAAAGTGTTAAAAGAGAATAAATATAAAGTGAATATGTTGGAGAAAGTGAAAAATTGTTTTTGTTTTTTAGTGAGTTAATTACATTTTTATCCTTAATTAGTATAGGTGTCACTTTTCCAAAATGTCTAAATTGGTAAAATCATATGTAGTGAATTAGTATAAATTTATATTAGATATTAGATAATAGGTTTAAATATATATTACCCCCCTGCAAATATACCCATTATCCAGTTACCCCCTACAAAAAAAAACATTTAAAACAAACCTTGCAAAATGTAAAGTTATCCAGTTACCCCCCTGCCGTTAAATTTTCTGTTAAAAATTGTAAAATGTCACATATCCAGTTACCCCCTGCCACGTGTCACCTTATTATTTGGCCTCTATGACACGTGGCACTAACATGCCACGTCAGCTCCTATGTCACCACTGCCACGTGTCACTGACATGTGCCACGTCAGCAGCCAATGGATGGCTGCCACGTGGCACTAGTTATAACACTCAAAATTAAATATTTTTGTGGCCAAAGGGGGTGTTGAACTCGTGACCCCTTACTCACACCCACACCTCCTAACCACTGAACCACATTATTATTTGTGATTATTATCTCACCTACAAATATATAATACATAATTGCTTCTTAGTTTTTAAAAAAAAATATGGATTTGGAATTAACAGTAGGTTCATCTCTTTCTCTTCAACTTCACCACATTCTTCATCTTCAATCTTAATAATCACAAACAGTGGGTTGAAAACGCAGATCTGGAAAATCATCTTCAGATTTGGAAAATCAACAACTTTAAAACCCCAAAATCAATTACATTAAAATCAATTTCGAAAACAAATGCAATCAAACACAATCAAACGCAGATCTGAACAAAATTTGTAAACAAAATCAAACGCATATCTGTAAACGAAATCAAACGCAGATCTGAAATGGAACAGAAATGTTGAATGAAGAATGAAACCCAAAATCAAAACCCATTAATTTATGCTTGGTTTCGTTTATTTCCCAGAACTGATTTTCTGTTTTCGTTTTCGGATCTGGACGAAATGGACGAGTGATGATAATCAACTGGGTTCAGTAACGTTTTCGGATCTGGACAAAATGGACGAAGATGATTTTCGTTTTCTGCGTTTTCGGATCTTCATTTTCAGATCTTCGTTTTCTTCGTGATATATCTGCAGGGTTTGTTTTCGTTGAAGTTTGATGAAGATGAACCCAGAAAATAAAACGCAAAACGCAAGTTCTTATTTGACTTAAATTGTTTTCCATATTTTGTTCGTTTGATGATGATGATGATGATGAACTGCGTTTGATGATGATGATTTTCCAGATTTGAAGAAGGGGGGTTTCTGCGTTCGATGATGATGCGTTTCTGCGTTTGATTTTTTTTTTTAATTTAAGTGGAAATGATGTATTATATTTTGGTAGGAGAGTTAATAATCACAAATAATAATGTGGTTCAGTGGTTAGGAGGTGTGAGTGTGAGTAAGGGGTCACGAGTTCAACACCCCCCTTGGCCACAAAAATATTTAATTTTGAGTGTTATAATTAGTGCCACGTGGCAGCCATCCATTGGCTGCTGACGTGGCACATGTCAGTGACACGTGGCAGTGGTGACATAGGAGCTGACGTGGCATGTCAGTGCCACGTGTCATAGAGGCCAAATAATAAGGTGACACGTGGCAGGGGGTAACTGGATATGTGACATTTTACAATTTTTAACAGAAAATTTAACGGCAGGGGGGTAACTGGATAACTTTACATTTTGCAAGGTTTGTTTTAAATGTTTTTTTTTTGTAGGGGGTAACTGGATAATGGGTATATTTGCAGGGGGTAATATATATTTAAACCTAGATAAAATAAATAAAGGTACAATGTCTAAAGGTGTAGGCACTAGGCATACGTATAGTCTGCACTTGCAGAATGCAAGGTTCACAGTGCATTACTCCAATGAATCTTGATATCTTTCGGTCGGGTTCAGTGTCCATTGGATTTTCCAAACTATTCCGCCTCCGATCGGTGTAATATTTTGAAACCCATATTTGCCACCCAAAAAACCGCAAAACTGACTAAGGTTGTCCGAGTACACTTATTTTTTCTCGGACCAATCTGTCCACCCCTAGGTACAAGAGTTACCGTAACCCAAACAATTACATGGAAGCTCATTAAAATCTTCCAATGTCAAAATTGATTGAGAAAGAGACTCCGAAAAGAAAAAAAAATTCATGAAACAAAATAATAAAAACTAGGCTAAATATATATTTTGGCCCTTTATCTTTGGGGTTGTGGTCACTTTGGCCCTTTATCTTTTTTTTTTCTCATTTTAGACCCTCATGTTTTTTGTGTGTGTCATTTTGGCCCCTGCCGTTATCATTTTGGTCCCTTATGTTTTTAATTGATTTCATTTTAGTCCCTTATGTTTTTAATTGATTTCATTTTGGGCCCTTATGTTTTTAATTGATTTCATTTTCGTCCTTAAAAATTTGCCTAAAAAAACATAAACATAACGGCAGGGGCCAAAATGACACACACAAAAAACATGAGGGTGTAAAATGAGAAAAAAAAAAGATAAAGGGCCAAAGTGACCACAACCCCAAAGATAAAGGGCCAAAATATATATTTAGCCTAAAAACTACAATTACAGTTTGCAAATTCTTTCATAGCATACAGTACTGATACAGGTAAGGGGGTAGATCGCGAATAGTCAAAAGACACAGACAAGTTTCGTCCCACCTTCGCATTAAAACCATTGCCATGAAACTACCAAGACACGGTTCAATAAAGATATGATGATATATAACACAGTAACAGCTTGAAAGCCACATCTCGTGGTAATTTCTAATTAATTCAGTCAATGAAACTCATTTTATTACTTATCAATCACATTTTTTTTAAAATAATGCTTTATATTATAATATATTTAGATAGTGACATGAATTATGTTATGTTTTATTTATTTATTTATTTATTTATTATGGACTAGATTTTAAGCAAAACTGAAAATAGGATGGTTAACTTTGTTACAGACGATTTATTCTTAAATCTAGTAGAGCTAAAGAAAACATGAATTATAGATCTTAGACGTGTGATCTTCCCCCCCTCCCCCCTCAAATAGAATACTTTAATGAAACTGAATGTAGATGGCTTGACCACAATGAAACGACAAAATCAAATCTTACAATAAGATTTTTCAATAGTTCACACTTACTTTTTGTTGAATTCATACCAGCGATTATCAACTTTTGACTTGCTTTTGGAACTTATATCGGTTAAAGAAAACCTCAAATTCAATTTTATGCATTTTTATTCCTTCTCCTCAAATAAAAAAATCCGAGGTTGATTTCGGAATTCGAACAATATACTAAACAGAAATTACAAGGATTTGTGTGTGGAAGAATCTTTTATTGAGGGAGGACACGTAATTACGTTGAGGTTTACTAACCTGTTAAGATAATAATAGTAGTAAAATCTGGTGTTCATGTGCATGGCCATGAATGAGGGATGGAAATCTGGCTTTTGCAAGGTGACTGCGTCCCTATCACACTCCCTCTTATCTCTATTATTAGTACTGTAAATAATATATTTGATAATTCTTGATCTCTTTTATAGGTTTACTAGGGCCGGACACCCGACACCCGTGCTATGCACGGGGTGGTAACAATGACGCAGCTAAGTGAATTCACAAAAAAATGGCTGTGTACTATTGGTGTTACAACATAGAAATTTATCACGAAATTTATTTTCATTTTCCACCTATTCGATTATCGAGGAACAAACCTAATATATTTATAGATCAAATTTTAACGTTGGGCCAGAATCACACAACACCAGTCAGGCTTGTCATTTAAAGTTTATGCATTTCATCTTCGTACTTCTAAGTATTATCCTTAAGAAAACAACGCTACTCTTTGGTACGATACAAATCTTATGAAAGCTACTTTATTAACGTCGGGCCTGAATGACACAACACCAGTCGGGCTTGTCATTTAATGTTTCTACATTTCGTCATTTTAACGTTGGGCCAGAATCACACAACACCAGCCAGGCTTGTCATTTAAAGTTTATGCATTTCATCTTCATACTTCTAAGTATTATCCTTAAGAAAACAACGCTACTCTTTGGTACGATACAAATCTTATGAAAGTTACTTTATTAACGTCGGGCCTGAATCACACAACACCAGTCGGGCTTGTCATTTAATGTTTCTACATTTCGTCTTCATAGTTTTAAGTATTACCCTTAAGAAAACAACGCAACTATTTGGTACGATACGAATTGTACGAAAGTTACTTTCTTAACCTCGGGTCTGAATCACACAACACCAGTCGGGCCTGTCATTTAACGTTCGTGACATTTAGTCTTCGCACTTTTAAGTATTATCCTTAAGCAAAAGAGCTACTACTTGGGGCTTGTCATTTGATGTTTCTACATTTCGTCTTCATAGTTTTAAGTATTACCCTTAAGAAAACAACGCAACTATTTGGTACGATACGAATTGTACGAAAGTTACTTTCTTAACCTCGGGTCTGAATCACACAACACCAGTCGGGCCTGTCATTTAACGTTCGTGACATTTAGTCTTCGTACTTTTAAGTATTATCCTTAAGCAAAAGAGCTACTACTTGCTATGATAAGAATCTAGCGAAAGTTAATTTATTAACGTTGGGCCTGAAAAAAATAAAGCTCTTTCATAATATCAAAATATCATACATCCTCAAAGAAATTGTACTTTACTCATTTCCTTATGATTTTTTTTTCACCAAACAGGTTACTGAGGAACAAACTTTACATAATTTATCACGAAATTTATTTTCATTTTCCACCTATTCGATTATCGAGGAACAAACCTAATATATTTATAGATCAAATTTTTTCCTAAATTTTTATGTATTCCAAAAAAAAATTAAAAAAAGAAGAAGAGGGGGGTAGGGGGAGGGGGGTAAGGGGGGGAGGGGGTGTTTTTGGCGTTCAATTGGTCTAAAGTAGATAGTGTATTAATATATAGGGTCAGCATTGTACTTTACTCATTTCGTTATGATTTTTTTTTCACCAAACAGGTTACTGAGGAACAAACTTTACATAATTTATCACGAAATTTATTTTCATTTTCCACCTATTCAATTATACTTGACTCATTTTGTAGTAAAATTTTTTTTCTAAATTTTTATGTATTCAAAAAAAAAATGAAAAAAAGAAGAAGAGGGGGGGGAGGGGGGGATTTGGCGCTCAAAATCGGAAAAGTAGATGTTGTATTAATATAAGCTCCAGATTTAACTTTGGCCCTTTATCTTTTTTTTGGTCCGTTTTGGTCATTTATCTTTCAGTTTCGTTTCACTTTGGTCCTTTATTTTTTTTGGGTCCGTTTTGGTCCTTTATCTTTCATATTCGTTTCATTTTTGTCCCTCACGTTATTATTTAATTCAATTAAAACTTTAAAACAATTAAAACAATTAATTCAATTAAAACAATTAAAAAAATAAAACATAAACCCCCCCACCGTCCACCACCAACCACCACGACCCACGACCACCCACCACCGTCAACCACCACCCACTACCGTCAACCACTACCCACCAAACAGATCTGGAAACGAAAATGGAAGAAGCAAACAGATCTGGAAGAACCACCACCCACCCAACCTCTCTCGTCGCTCTCCCTCCCTCGCCGTTCAGATCCAGATCCAGATCGAGGGGGGGGGGGGGGGGGGGGGAGGTGCGCACCAGTTTCGTCAGTCATTCTTCTTCCTCCCAAACAATATCAGCGATTTCATCTCCTTCGTTCTTCGTTCCTCTCAGTCAGAAATTCATCTCCTTCGTTTCTCTCTCTCTCACCCAGCGACAGTGAATCAAGGTGGTGGTTTAAGATTCAATTAATTCAGTTTCGTTTCTCTCTCTCTCACCCAGCGGCAGATTCTAACTATGGGTCGTGGTTGTTGGTGGCTCACGGTGAGGGGGGAGGGGTTCACGGTGGGGGGGGGGGGGAGGGGTTCACAGTGGGGGACCAATATATTTTTTTAATTGTTTTAAAATAATTTTGTTTTAATTGAATTAAATAATAACGTGAGAGACCATAATGAAACGAAAATGAAACATAAAAGACCAAAACGGACCAAAAAAAAAGATACTACCTAGCATTGTACTTTACTCATTTGGTTATGAATTTTTTTTCACCAAACAGGTTACTGAGGAACAAACTTTAAACTTTACATAATTTATCACGAAATTTATTTGCATTTTTCACCTATTCGATTATTGAGGAACAAACCTAATATATTTATAGATCAAATTTTTTCCTAAATTTTTATGTATTCCAAGAAAAAATGAAAAAAAGAAGAAGAGGGGGGTAGGGGGTGTTTTTGGCGTTCAATTGGTGTAAAGTAGATAGTGTATTAATATATAGGGTTAGCATTGTACTTTACTCATTTCGTTATGATTTTTTTCACCAAACAGGTTACTGAGAAACAAACTTTGCATAATTTATCACGAAATTTATTTTCATTTTTCACCTATTCAATTATCGAGGAACAAACCTAATATATTTATAGCAAAAAAAATTTTCTAAAATTTTATGTATTTAAAAAAAAAAGAGGGGGGGTAGGTGGGAGGGTGGGGGGGGGGGGTATAGTGGGTGTGGGGGGGGGGGGGGGTGGGGGGGGAGGGGGAGGGGGGGGGGGTAGGGGGGTTATTTGGCGCCCAAATCTACATAAAGTAGATGTTGGATTAATATATAGAGATTATATTTACTGTTACTATTTCATATATATTATCATTCATTTAATTAATTAAGTGACTGGCAACAAAGTAAAATAATTTTTTATTAAATATTAAAAAAGGTTAATTAAGTAAATTTCGAAAATTAGACAATTATTTGTATTTAACCATTTTTTTTACAATGCTTAACCAATTTTTTAACCACAGAGAAAGTAGTTTTTTTGCTTATAATAGAGACTATATATGAAGTATCACACATCATGAGATCATTATTAATTATCACTAGATCTATCTAACCTCCATAATAATATCCTTTTGTACTCGCACTATATTTTCCTCTCTATTCCATCTTCCACAGTGATTATGCCCCTTTAGGTAAGTAAAAAATCCAATGGTGGTGTTGTGGACACGGTGGTGACAAGTCTCACTTAGAATACTAAGAAATTCCTTAGTAATTATTACTAAATGAGCATAATAGTCATTTATCCATCAACAAAAAAATTTGGTAACCACACAAACACTAAATTGTGGTTAGTATGTACTAACCATTTGAGTGTTGTATAATGGCCACTGAAAAAATTAGTAATTGTTACTAAGGAATTCCTTAGTATCATAAGTCTTTGTCGGTGGTGACTGACATATCTGATTTGACCCCACTTAGTTGCACTGGAAAGATCTAACCGCTTTTTGTGGTGGTGTGATTCTATTGACTCTCTGAGCACAAGCGGGAGCGGCGAACGCACATAGCACCATTTTTTGAAGAGCACTAAATTTCGTTTTCTTACTAGTGTGTGTATATATATATATATTAAAATAAAAATTTATAAACTTAATAGTACATAAAAACGTTTTAATACAAAATTAAATGAAAGTAGTAATTAAACAAGTTGTTTTCTTAAACACCAAGTCAACTAAATGGTGACTAAGACTCTTTTTGGTAAAAAATAGCGGATCAGATAAAATATCTTATAGCGGAAAAGATGATAGCGATTAATTAATAAACTAGCAAATTGAATTTAAAGTGCTTAGTAAAATTAGCAGTTGAACTAGCTTATAAATATAAAATGACATGAATGGATATTTGTAATTAATGCTTAAATATGTGAGAGAACATATTTAATTAGAGAATAAATGAAGAATTTATTTAAAGTAATTAGGGTAAAAATGGAAAAAAAAATGAAATGCTATAAGCTATAAGCGATAAACTCAACACTATAGCGTCTAAAAAATGCGATAACCTATAGTAGTACCAAACACGTACCACGGAAAAATAATGAGGGTCCAACATAACTAATGAGTCACATTTCATTTCTCTTTGTATCAACATTAATATACCTGTCTTTCTTAAGGATCTCCCTTCCAAGTAGCAAATATTCTTCTCATTTCTCTGTCGTCGCAACACCAAACGACTCCCTTTGTACATCTTTTCCAACCCCATTAACCATTAAACTTGTAGTTTTAATTGTCATATTGGAAACGATAAAAGGAACATACCTCACGTTATGGAAAGTTTCATTCTCACACTTTAATCCTTCAACCGTCATTTTAACGCCATTTGCTAACTTGAAATGACCCAACCCTACATTGGTTTTCAAGGTGTCAATCATCACTTGGTCTTGAAAAATGTGCTTCCTCAATTGTTGTTAACATCCAATTTATTTATCTTCAGTTGTTGCTAAGAACAGATCAATTGCTATTAAGAACACATCTTCGTCTTCAATTGATCTAATCACATTGGTTTAGGAGTTGTCTCCATCCTTCTTCATTTCTCTTAATTTTTTAACTTCCCATTCATTTGTGCTCATCTTACTTGCACATATCCATTCTCTCCACAATATTGACACTTCATGTTGCTCATATCACATGGGCTTGATTGCGACTTCGATCTTCCTCTCAAACCTCCTGATTTCCTTGAATGACTCCTCATGCGCTAAGACTCCCACACAACTAGTACACGATCTCCATCGTTAATATTCTCATTTCTCATCATTTTGTGACCTTCTCGATAAGTAATCGTTAGCTCATCCAACTTCAATGTTGTCCAACTTCGAAGCGTAGATGCTCTCGAGCTTCTCCCACACAAAGCCTTTGTTGTGTCTTCTTCAACACATTGTATTTGATTTTGGGAGCTAAATCTAATCGAACCGCACTTACGACTTTCCTTTGCTTAATTATGGTCCAATTGCTTGTACGCATGGTGATGATCTCCTCCTTCTCTAAGGCTTGATCAAGACCTAGTTGTACCAAGAGATCTCAAACTTCAGTGGTTTCCCACCATAGTTCTGATACCACTGTTGGAGAATCTGTACACACCAAGGATCTTAGATGGGAACACACACACACACACACACACACCCACCACAAAGAACAAAATAAGAGAACACAATAATTCATGTGGTAACACGAATTCTTACCCAACAAAATATATCACTATATCAAATAAGATTACAAGGACACTCAAAAAATCCAAATTGTGTATCACTCTACTCAGTTGAGTTACAAAAAAATGATAACACTCTCACTATTAACATACTCTCTCAGACACAAGTGTTCACACACACACACACACACAACAATTATTAATTCCTTTGTAATTTCATTTAAGTAGACAAAAAAAACAAACACACATATAAGTATTATTAATTCTTTTGTAATTTCATCTAAGTTCCCATAACGTGTGTGCATTGTGTTTATTTGTCATTTTATCTAAGTAGACAAAAAAATCAATACATAGCAAATGATTATAATTCTTTTGTAAATAAGGATTATTAATTTTTTTTTGACAAAGATTGAATATTAGTTTAATTGTCACAACTTTTGTAAACTTAAATCAAAAAATTCAACTCATAAAATTCGTAATAAAAACTCATACTGTACATCATAGACTTTAATTTTAATTTCATCTAAATTTCTAAGCTATGTTTATTTTATTAAGGATTAAGGATAGGTATCATATGATTCTTATCCAAGCTCAACTTTATATTGCAATAAATTCGCTGTAAGGGGGCACATCCGTCTTTTAACCTCATTCACCAGCTAAGCCAGTAGCGACTATTACTGGCTCGAAGAGCAACCAAACAACGCCACGTGTTACATGACGTCTCATCATACGCAATAAGATAACGTCACACTGCTTCGTAAGATTCACAAGGCAACGCGCTATCCTCCTTCCACGCTCCACACGAGTATGCCAAACCAAATCCGATGCACGTGGCACATTCTAAACCGCTGTGTGTGACACGCGCCACGGTAACATTCAGGAATTCCGTTTACTTGTTGATTGGGTTGGAATTTTCGTGCCAAGGTTCCTTATAACTTCGAAGCATGTGCAAATTTAACAACAACTTGGTTTTGTCGTTTTATTTATGAAGTATTTTCTTGGTAATAATAATAATACAAATAATACAATGGCTTCACTCCCATATATAATATAAAGAGCTCAGTGGTCATGTGTTAGAGAGACAAAACAAAACAAAATCTTCTCAAAGTACAAGGTTTTTGAGAAAATTAAGAGCTAGGTTCATCCTAAATCCTAATCCTAATCCTAAGATTCAAAAATGGAAAACCTAGGAGATGGTCATAGGAAGGTAATTGAGGAGTTATTAAGAGGGCGTGAGCTTGCAAATCAACTAAGATATGTCCTCAATGAAGGTGGTGATATTGATCATAATGGGCCCGAGGAGCTTGTGAAGAAGGTGCTCAACACTTTTACTAACTCTCTCTTGTTCTTGAACAATTCAAGTTCTGAATCACATGATGTTCAATTGAGAGAAACTTCTAAATCTGAAGACTCTGAAGAGAGTAATTGCAAGAGTACTTCTGTTGTTAAGCAACGAAGAGGGTGTCACAAAAGAAGGTAAATAGTAGTATTAATTAATCACTTTTAGATTTGGTTTACTACACTCTTTCACTAAGATATGAATATTGACCGTCGATCTTGTTTAAATAAAAAATCGTTTGATCTTGATCGGATGGTTTAAATGAACTGATTGTTTGGTTACATACCTGGGCTAAATCCATGCTTAATTTTTTTAATTTTTTTTTCTTTAATTGTACTTTGCCTTAATTTAACTTTACCTAATAGTGTGATATTTGAAAATTTATCATATAGATTAAGTTAATTAAATATAATTTGTATCCATCACTTCATGAGTACCTAAATAAATTGAGCATAATCCAATGATATATGCTTTGGTTATTTTTGTCATTTGCATATGCATACAATTGGACCCCATCAATAATTGTTCATCATCATCATCATCATGTGATGAAGGACCAGTATTGTAATCATGCCTTTTCTTTACCTTAATATATGCAATTCTTGTATGCAGAAAAATGTCACAAACATGGGAGAAGGAGTCTGAAATTCCAACAGAAGATGGTCATCAATGGAGAAAATATGGCCAAAAATTAATCCTCCATGCCAAATACCCAAGGTATATTATATACATCAATTAATTAATTCCTCTACTAAATACAATTTCATATTTTTCTGTCACTAATTTAAGTTGTTAATTTAATTTTTTCCGATAGGAACTACTACAGATGTACTCACAAATATGATCAAGGTTGCCGAGCAACAAAACAAGTACAAAGAATTCAAGAGGATCCACCACTTCACAAGACAACATACTATGGTCACCACACTTGTAGAAACATGCAAAACCCTGAGATTATAGTGGATTCTGTTTCTCCTTCTGGCTCTTCAATGTTCCTTAGCTTTGATAATTCCTTTCCAACTCCAACCAAACAAGAATGTCCCTTTCTCTCATCTTCTTTTCCATCTTCATCAGTGAAAAGGGAATGTAAAGAGAAGATTAGTCCTCCTCCTTCATCTTCTCCTAATGATTACCTTTCTGATCAGCTCACTTTTGATGATGATGAAGAAAAGGTTAATCTATCATCAACCCTTGACTCAGATCACATAGATGTGATTTCTCATATGTTGTATGATCTTGCTGAGTTTGATAATGTCCTTGGACCCTTTCTTGGAGATGATGATTGAGACCATGCTTTGGTTTGTAATCCTTTTTTGTTTTTGTTTTTTTTTAGAATAAAATTTCAATTAAGCTAAATTAGTTCACATTATATTGTGTAATATATAGTAATCAGCAAGGTTTTCAATCACAATTCTTGGTAGAGTGGAAAATTTATGTTAAATGTTGTTGATGCACTTTTACTTATAATCTCATTGCGGTCAACCAAGACCGTTTGCCCAAAGACTTGGGCTATCTAGGACACGACGGTCGACCTATAGTACTCTCAGGTTCGATTCTCGCAGATACAAAGGTCAATGTTGACCAGTGTGAGATTTGCATCTAAGCACGAGCAGAGATTAATTTTTCGTTGAAAGTGTTGAGACACTCCGTAGATAGCCAACAATAGTTCGGAAAAAAAAAATTAGATTCCGGGCACATTGCAAAAATATAAAAACCCCGAACCGCTATTTAGATAGAGTTTCAAATTATTTTCAAAACTTTTATGGTAAAAGAAGATAGACAAATATTATACTAGGTTTTAAATCGGGATCTTTCATATCGTGGGAAATTACAATTAAATGGTAGTTAATAATGCACTTTTAATTCCAACTTCATTGCGATCATATCATGAAAGGTTGTGTGGCCTTTGCGTGTTCTAGAGAGAGTGAGAAGCTTGTTCTGGCTTCTTGTTCATGATAGATTGTTCACAAATCATGGTAAAGCCAGAATGCATTTGGGTGATGGTTACTGTGATCAATGTCCTAGTGTTTTTGAAGGTACTATTCATACCTTTAGGGATTGTCCGCGTGCGACTAATCTTTGGATAGGGTTTGTGAAGAATTCTGATCATAACAATTTTTTTTGGGGGAAATCTTCAACATTGGATTAAGTTTAATTTAAACCTGGATAATGGGAATTTGCTTCACTTTGAGTGACAATTCATTTGGGTTACATCATGTCATTCTATGTGGAGTTGGAGGAATAAAGAAATCCACGAAGTGAACTTCAATAGACCAACACGCCCTTGGAATCTCATTAATAGGTTGGTTCGAGAGTACTCCTGCGTTGTTTCTCCAGTTGGTGTGGGATTGGTTGGTGGGGTCTCAATATTGATGGTGCCGTTAAACATAGAGCTCGAGTTGCTGGTTGTGGGGAAATTATTTAGAACAGTTTGGGAGAGTGGATTGGTGGATTTTCTGAATTCCTTGGCTTATGTTCTCCTTAATTTGGACGTTGTGCTTTGGGGTATTTTGGAAGATTGTGCTGGGCTTAGGATTATAAATCAGTCATTTCTCTGGTCGATTCTACTGCTTACTCTATCATTCAGGGTGATTTGGCGGGTCGTGTTTTAGGATGAAGTCTTGTTAGAGAGATTTGACATATGACGAATTTGGAGTGGGAGCTGAAGTTTGTACCTATCTACCGTGAGGCAAACTGTTGTGGTGATGAGCTAGCTTCTCTGAGTTGTAGTCTCAAGGAGTCGTTATTGTTATTTTAGCAATGTCCGCCATCTGTGGAACCTCTCGTGTTAGTTGTTTTGCTTTTGGGGCTATAATCCTTAAAAAAATATACAAAAACCTTCTTATCGCGATTCAGATAAATGGGTTCCTAAATTGGTTTGAATAATGTTCTATTTTTTGAATTGTTGATAGTTTTGATTCCACTGGTTTGGACTTTTCTTGTTTTGGAGCTATTATGTTTCATAATAAAAATTATGTTAGATCCTTTTTTGTCAAACTCTTGAGTAGAGTACACTAAGAGACAAACTAATGAAACTAATGAAAGTAGCTCACTTAGAAGTATGACTTTATATATGGTTAATCTTCGAGTCTTTGATCTTTTTTAACTATGTAATTTGTAGAAATTTAAAATATTATAGGTTACTTTTCGGCCTTTCAAATAAAACTTTCTCGATACATTACTTTATGTAAATTACGTAATGCACATATCCATTTTCAATGAAGGAGAAACAAAAATGTGTGATAGCAAATTTACTTCAGATTGTGAAGGAAAATCATTCATTCTGAAATTAAAGCAACAAGTTGCACATAAGTGCAAATGTCTGTGTAGTAGTAGTACTAGTACCATTATGGGTTACTAGCTAGAAGATGACTGAGATGAAGGGTAGATTCATTGCATGAAATCCCAGGTGGACCTAGTTAGCCAGACATGCTCATTTACTGTGTTGTTGTTGTTTTGGAGGATCAAAAAAGGTGATGGCGACAGCATGTTTGTGAAGGTTTCTGTGTGTGTAAAATACACTGGCCACGCACTCCCAATTCTAGTGAATAATAGAATTGATAATTATGCTATGTAGTATGTAGGGAAAATGAAAAGTGTGTGTACCTGTACTATGTACTATATTAGCACGAATCATCTCTAAATTTAATCCTTAACTTATTCGTTTGCAAACTCTTTCACCCCAAGACATGTGAAAGAAAGTGAATTACTCATTACACTTGTCAATTTTCAAGTTATTACTGATATTTTTATTATTAATGATTGAAATTACTTATTTTATCATCATCATCATCATCATCATCATACTATGTAAAGTAAGTTTCTCTGTATATAAAAGTCAGATCCCTTTCAAAAAAGGTAGTGTCATACTGTACGATGTCAGCATGGTGATAATGGTTCATTACTTCATTATTTAGTAATTACGTACAATATTATTATTTTGAATAAAATTTGCATGTGTTCACATTGACGAGGGGAAAAGGTTGGTTGAATTCACTGAATTGAAACAGGATTACGCATATTATAATTTATTGTGAATGCCTCAACTTGTTCCTAATCATCCTTTCTTTAACATACTCACCCATGGTATAGGGACAACTGGGGGACGGACTCATTCATTACCACATGACCAAGATCGATCTATATATCATGTATGTAATAACAAGTTGCATTTGCATGTGATGCAAAGTGGAACATTATTACATACATTGACAAGTTGCATAATGCACGAGATGTAGGTGACTTTATGGGTGGTTATATACTTGGCAAGTTGCATAGTGTTTTGTTACATGTAAGGTAACTCACTCAAAAAAAAAACATGTTGTTACAGACGGTCAAACCTTTTGCTAACAGCCAAAAATCCGTGAGTAATTTCTTTTTACGATGGGATTATTGACAGAATCCCTCCCTCACAAATAGTCTGATTGGTAACACGTAGCAACACAAATTAATGACGACCATATCCGTCGCTAATTAGCAATGGCCATATCTTTCGCAAATCACTTGCCACATGCGATGATTAGCGACGCCCAAATCTGCCGCTAATTAGCGAATGAGTTAATTTTTTTTCAAAACCCGCTTATTTATATTTATTATATTATTATTATTAGTAAATACTAAAATGTAAAGAATATGTTCACTACAAGAATAACCATAATTACCTACCTAGATTACCTATGGATAAAAGTCCGCCGGAAACTTAAACATTACCCACTACAAGAAAATCGCTGATTTGCGACGGAGATATCCGTCGCAAATGCAGGAAATTCCGTCACAAAATGACATTTTGTGGATACCTGTGTTGCAGGTTATCTAATATTGCAGGATTAGTTTTGATGATGAAAAAGACAAAGCCAAGTTGATGGCCAAAGGAATGAGAGTGTCAAAGCAAAGCTGATAAAAAGTATCATATATTCAAAAGTCACAATCCAAGTCAACCAAGCTCAAAGTATTGAAAATTCAAGCTTAAGGGTAGTCCTTAAGTATAAGGGTAGTCCTTAGGGTTTGGGTGAGTCTTAGGAATTGTGTAAGCTCTTTCGAAGGTCAGCTCGTATCTCAAAGTCTCACACACTCACAAGTTTTTCAAAGATGCATGCATACTTACGTAAACATACTTATCATCTTTAAAACATAAAAATCGATTTTTATCTCACATATAATTTCATCAAAATCGATTTTCAGGCCAATCACAAAAGGAAGAATCGATTTTCACTTCATGTATTTTCAGTGCATAAATCGATTCCTGAGCCAAACTTTTTTAAAGGAAGAATCGATTCCCACTCTTTTGCACTTAACTAAGAATCGATTCCTACATGTCTCAGGCAAACTGAGAATCGATTCTTACAAGTTTTCACTGAGCACAGAATCGATTCCTAGGCCTCCATGGTTCTCAAGAATCGATTGTCCCTATTTTTCAAACAAATCAAAATCGATTCCTCACTTAAATAAATCGATTTCTAGATCAAATGCTTTCAACAAAGAATCGATTCCTACACTATTTTTAACGTAAACTTGATTTTTTCATAGCATATAAATAGGCACTGCTTCACGTTCATTTTCACAACAACCCATTTCACGAATCAGAGAACTTTTGAGAAAAACTCTTCACGCTTTTACTTTTGCTCGTCACGCACCGTTGGTCCGTCTGAGCTGATCTGTTGCTAAGAGTTAGCTGGGGTTGCATTCTTCAAGTTGTAATATCTGCCTTCATTAGAGGTATTTCTGTCTTTACAATTGTTTATTATTTAATCGTTTGTGATTTGTACTAGGGAGTGGGGTATCTCTCTAGGGTAGCTATTTGTACTAGGAAGTGGGGTATCTTTCTGGGGCAGCTGATTGTAACAGGGGTGGGGTATCTCTTGTTATTGTTATATTAGATTTGAGGGCTCTCCATAGGTGGGGTATCCTAGGAGGAGAGTGCCTGAGTCTGTAAAGGTTTTCCAAGGCACCTGTAAGCCTTGTTGTTTTGGTTAGTGGAAAATCTCACAAGGGTGTGAGGACTGGACGTAGGTCACTAGGAGGTGACCGAACCAGGATAAATCTCTGCGTGCTTTACTGCTTTCCTGCTTTACTGTTATACCGCTTTACTGCTTTATATTCTAATTCCTTCGCTTCCACTTAACCTGCGCGAAAATTGATCTAAGTCATTGAAAAGGGGAAAAACATTTTCGAAAGATCTGAAAAGTTTTAAATCTCAATTCACCCCTCTTGAGACTGAAGCCGCTTGGTAACACATTTCCGACGGCATTTACGACGGACAAAATTCCGTCGCAAAAACACTCGTCGCAAATATTTTGCGACGGATTTTTCCGTCGCAAATATTTCCGTCGCAAATTCGTCACAAATTTCCGTCGCAAATCCGTCACAAATTTCCGTCGCAAAGTCATCGCAAATCCGTCGAAAATTTTTAAAAAAAAATAAAAAAAATAAAATCCTACAAACACAAAATTTCTACATTACCAACGGAAGAGGCGATCAGAACTGATAAACTTCTGTCGGTAATTAAGTGATCGTTTCTTCGCGCCCAAATCTACTGACGAACTACTTTTCCGCCGGAAATTACCGCCAAATACATCAAAAAGCTCGTAGGAAACTATTTATTATATTAGAAAACTTTCTTCCTCTTCATCGACCTTCATTCTTTCACTCTCACTCCCTCTCTCAACTCCCTCTCTCAGTTTCACTCTCACCCACCCTCACCCTCCATCGCCAGACCGCCGCTCACCACTAGTGTTCTCCCCCACTTACTTTTTCCTCCTTTTCCACCACAACCATCTCCTTTTCCTCTTCTCCTTCCCTTCTCGTTCACTACCCTCACGCCACCACACTACAAGAAATCGACGATTTCTGACGGCAATTTTCGTCGCAAATGCAGCGATTTTCGTCGGAAATTGACGTTTCCGATGAACTTTCCGATGGACACAAAGTCGTCGCAAAATCGCTCGTCGCAAATCGTTTCCGACGGATTTTTTTGTCGCAAATGTCTCCGTCGGAAAGTCGTCGGAAACCCGTCGCAAATATCCGTGGCAAAGTCGTCGCAAACGCTGACACATTTTCGTCCTTATACCCTCACTAAACCAAACTTCTATTGGAGAGTAAAAACTACCAATCACTCCATTTATGCATATATAAACCATCAGTTCCCATACCAGAAAACAATATATAAAGATTCAAGAATGTACAAACTACCAATCACTCCACAACACTTATAGGAGAGTAAACTGAAATTATTTGTAACATAACCCTAGTAAAGTAAGGTTCTCACTGACTTCTTGTTTTCATTTTTATCTAGTACTAGTACATACACACTACAGGGGAAAAAAAGAAACAAAATACAATTGGGATATCTAGCTGAGGAACCACACTCATCTGATTTTTCACACAAATCAACATCATGGTTAATTGATTCATCACTGCATCATGGTTACAACCTGTGAAATTGTAAATACAAATTAATTTCACAACTGAAAACATCAAGTCCCATGTCTAGAGCCAAAATCTCACAACATTTATGGTTGTTATGTAATTGTTGGTACTCACTTGACACGAAGAAGATCAACAAGCAATTTTAAACCTCCAGAATCACCGCAAACCTCCCATATTGCTGATTGGACATCTATATCTGATGGTTGTCTCTCCCCTTAGGGTTTCGATTCCAAAATCTGATTCGAAAATCTGTAAGCAATGACAAGTAGAATACAAAACCATCAGCATTTTTACTACATATTGCATTGAAATTGATATTGATATTTACTACACTAGGAAAAAAAAAGAAACAAAATTCAAGGAAACGACAATAATGCAGCAGCACCAGTACGATATATAGACATCCATACTAGATAAGATAGAAAGCCTAGTATAAAGTCCAAAATTCAAAGAATCATAAAAACAAAATATTAAGAAAAAAACAGACAGTGATGTATACAAATGTAAAAACTTAGAATAAGAATGATAAAATATGTAGTCTACTTACAATTTTATTAAGAATAGCTATGCTATACTCAATTCTCTAACTGAAAAAGTATCTTAAACAAAGTTATACTATAGTGATGTTACCAATCATCTGAGTTTAGCAACAAATATGGCTATATAAAATCAACTAATGCGAAGAAATTAAACAAAGTTTCACACAACAATTACGAATTGCCATAATAAATATAAACTTACTTCTCCATCCAACGCGGAACCGTGGTCCACGGAGGGTTGGCTTGAGTTCCCAACCATGAATACCTTCAAGAATATTAGCATTTCCAGGTAGTAACGCCAACAAAGGGGCAGATACTCCATTGATTATCCTAACAATATTGTTTATGGACTCACAAGTAATAGTCCTCACTGACCTGCACTAAAAACCAAATGCAAATGCTCATCCTCTACAAAGTACAGAATTCATAAAAGGCATTTGAAACAAGATAATATAATACCAAATGGCTCTCAAATATCATCAATGCATAAATACATGGAACTGCTTCCAACAGACAGAAGACCATTAAGATGCCAACATTCTTTACCAGTAAAAAGTCTTAAAATTTGTCAACACAGTAAAACAACCAACCTTTCCAACTAAAGAAACTAAATCAAACACAATTTTAACAAAATCTTTCTGGATTAGCAAAAAACATCATTTAAGAAGGAAACCTGCGAGAGAAGCTTTGCAAGAGAACCCGTGTATGTGTTTTTAACTTTTAATTCAGTGGTTTGACCACAGTTCAAAACGCAAATAGACGAATAAATCATGAACAATGACCTTTACGTGACAAGTTTTCAAAGAAGAATATTGAGCCAACAACCAATAATGTACCTTATATATTGCTTGGATACATAAAGACTCTAACCCTGGCTCCCTGCAAATGGATCAACATTCAGCAAATCAGAAACCATAAAGAAGTTAGTGAAAAAAATTAATAACCATGCATGTGTTCTAAAACTTACCATGGATTTTGGTGGCAGATTTGACTTGAACTTAGCACGGACTATACCACTGTTCCCGTGAGGCCTAGTAACCTTGCCCCAAATGCAGCGATAGTGAGTTCCATTCTTTTTTACCTTGGCTTTGTAAATGTATGCCATGCGCTATCCAGCATACCATGCGACCTCTTCCTTGGTGATTACTCCCTCAATCTGGACAAGGGAAAGCCACAATTACAATAAAATAGGAAACTACAAACACAAAATTAGAGAACAAATATAAATGCTTGGGTCTAAATGTTTGGGCCTCTTCATATACGCATAATAGTAAAATATAATCATCAAATCAAAATAGAAATATGCATACTAAAATAAATAGATCCATGTGATAGAAAAAACACCAACCAACTTATAGATAAAAGACAACCATCAATTCTATATCGAGGCAATCGTTAGAGTTAGAGTTAGACTTGGACAGCACAAACTCTGAAGCTGCAAAATCTTTCAGCAACCCACATCAATGATGTGATTGACATAGGAGGAAAAATTAATGCAATTACAAGCAATACAGGCCACACTGACAACAAATAGTAACTCACACCATGTTGCAGGTGTGTGAGTGGCTTTCCCTAATGGAGTCAGTATGATGAACACATTCGTGTTGATTATGCTATAGTATGGGAGTGAATACTTTCAGAAAATTAATTGAATTTTTGTTGCAAAATCTATCAGGAAGTTATCCAAATAAAAGGAATAAAGTTTCAAGCATTTTGACGAGGATTGGAAAAATTGAACATCTTGTGCGGCGCAACATTCAGGTGATCATAAAATTAAGTCAGAAACCACTCACCATTACAGGGTATCCCTTTAACAGCAACCTTCTGCAGCTCTTTCTTTGGGTGGACATCCTTTATTGTGCTAATCCTTCCAGCCATGTGAAAGCGTTCCCCGGTTTCCTGTAAGTGTGACATTTGGGCTAGTAAAGCAACTAATTTATTGAGAGCATGAAGGAGTTGAACAACACAACTAAGACTAATCAACTGAGATAGAAAACTTGAAGGATTCTGACTTCTCATCCTTTGACTCTAAGTTATTGATGATTAGAAGAAAAGAGAATAAAAACAAAGTTAATGTCACATGCTTTAATGAAAAGTTACTTATTTTTTCTCCCAATAGAAACAATCATGTTAGCAAAGATAACATGAAAACAACTTAGCATCATTATATTGCTATGACATTGTGAAAGATGGTGTTTCACATCAAATTTGAAATATTTCAATCCACATATTGCTACAACATCATTCTTGTTTCAATTTTTAAATATACTAATTTGTATTCCAAGACCCATTTAAATTCAGGAAAACAAAGACTAAATTTATGATCTTGGAAGCAAAACAGCGAAAAACAAAAACACCCTATTTCCAGAAAATTAAAAGAAAAGTTGAAAACTTCAAAAAGAAATCAAGAAAGGAAGAATGACCCAAATGAAAACAACACGAAGCAAAAGCAATAAAGACCCATTTGGACTAAGATAATAAAAAGACAACTTTACAATCTCAAAAGAAAAAGAGAGGAAAACAAAAACACCCCATTTCAGGAGAACTGAAGAAAACGTTTCAAAATTCAAAGAATGAAAATAACCCCAAGCAGAAGCAATGAAGACCCATTTGAATTGAGATAATAAAAAGACAAACTTTACAATCTCAAAAGCAAAACAAACAAAAAACAAACCACCCCCATTTCATCAGAATAAAAATGATTAAATTAATTGTAACAAAAAAATGTTTGATCCAGACTTGAACACAATTAGGGCAACCAACTTCCACCGAACAGCGGCAATGTAACAACCCAGGTCCAACGCATTGGCCACCCCAGCACTATTACATCACGGTCTTCTCTACCCCCCTTGTAGAATTTTTGCCTTCCGTGGGAATCGAACCTTGCACCTGAGGCATAAGTGCAAGTTAAACACAGGTGCAAGTTAAACACGCGCGCGCTCAATTGGTAGTGGGAGGTGTGTTTAACTTGCACTTATGCCTCAGGTGCAAGGTTCGATTCCCACGGAAGGCAAAAGTTCTACAAGGGGGGGGGGGGGGGGTAGAAAAGACCGTGATGTAATAGTGCCGGGGTGGCCAATCCGTTGGACCTGGGCTGTTACAGGCAACATGTGAGCACTTCTAGAGCAGCCAACAGAAGTTTTGTGAAATAGGATTTGGACACTCAGGAGCCAAATCAGATAAGTTGCACATTATATGTCTGCAAACAGACATCATAAAAAAACACAAAATCAATAGGACAGGTCTTCATTTCTCATCTAGTCAAAAATCCAGACTTAGCCAGATAGAATGTAATTAGAGACAGCTTGATAACAAAATTTAACTTTCGATCTTAACTTTTGCCAATACAAGGTCCAGATTGCAGAAAAAGTTCAATTTGTTCCGTGTTTCTGTTTATTGCTTTCATTTTGATCAGAAAAACACATGCATAAACACACAATAAAAAGGAAAGCATCTGAAATCACACTGACAACCAGTTACACAATTATTATGAATAAAAATGCCACAAGTAGTTCATTTCTCTAGGCACCAACCAACAGTTAACAAATTAGGGTAAAATATACCTTGTAGTGACTTGATGCGACTTTAACAGCTAATTAGGGTTTCTTGATTCCAAGATTCTTAACAGCTACAGAAAGATTGAGAAAAAGGAAAAATGAGAGGGAGAAAGCCAGACAAAATAGAAGAATAGAGAACACAATGAGAAAGATGGCGAAGAACTTACGGTGGAGAGTTGGTTACGACTGGTGATGCACCGAATACTTGGTTGCGGAGTTGAACGGAGCTGCGCGGAGGTGAAGGGAACTGAAATTAGGGTTTCTTCCTCATGGCATCAAATTAGGGTGCAAAGATTTGAGAAGAAGAATCAGATAACAAAATTACAATTGAGAAGTAAAGAGAAAAAGAAATTACGCTGAGAGAAGAGGATTGACAGAGAACAGGCGCTGGTTACGGTTAATGAGAGAAGGAGGGATTTGGGGGTTTGACGTGTGAGGCTTGAGGCGTTGAAAGAAGGAGAAGGAGAACGGACGAAGAGAGTGAGAACGGCGCGGTTGTGAAATGAGAGAGTGAGTACTGCGTGAGGGAGAGAGTGATGTTCTGAGTGGGGTGAAATAAGGGTTCGAGTAGAAGGTGTTTGTTTTAATTAGACTCTGATGCTTAGCGATGGACTTTTAGCATTTTCCGACGACAATCCCCGTCGGAAATTTGCGACGAAACACAAGTTCGTCGCAATGTGAGCGGGAATTTTAGCGCCTCTTCTGCTGCGCATTTGCGACGACTTTTTCGTTTGAAACCCGTCGGAAATTGCGACGGATAAGAGTTCGTCGCAAATGTTGGTGGCTAAAACAGGTTTTTCTTGTAGTGCCAAAACCCTAACCACTGTTACCACGACATCCTCCACTGCCATAATCTGTCTTCTCCAACAATGAAGGGTCCTATTTTTGCAGTAATGTTTCAGTCTCCAGTCTTCTCTTCAGTATTGCTTCATTTTTAGCTCAAGTTGGTTTTTATTTTCATTGCAATTTCAGGAGTTAAAAGATTATTTGGTGATTGCTGAGAGGTCCTTGTTGAATTAACAAACAGGTGTTCCTAACTCTAAACTTTGTTTGTGCTTAAATAAACATTTTTGTTTGTGCTTGAATAAACATTTATGTTTTGGGGAAATGCTTAAATCTGTTCTGTTTGTAAGAAATGCTTAAATTTGTGAGAAGTGTTTGACAAATGCTTATTAATTGGAGCTAAATTAGTTTATCTATACTTTTTGTTATTTAGGGTTTAATGCGAACTTTGGATTGAGCTTGTAATACTTTAATTAGGTACCAGCAGTATACCTGTGCATACGCACGGGTGTTGTCGTGCTATTTTTAATAATAGACTTAGACATATATAATTTAATTAGCCGAACATTACCCCGTGAAAATCAAGAGTAATTTAAAGTAGATAAACAAAAAGTTTCAAATTGTAATTGAGTTAATCCAAACACTACCCCGTGAACATTTACCAGCAATATGTAATATTTCCCGTAGAGATTAGAAAACAAAATTGTAGTAAAGTTTCAAGTTTTACAAAATGTAATATTTCCCGTAAAGACTAAATAAAATTTATTGACAGAGTAAAAATAGAATATTAAAAAAATGAAGGAAACATGTAGATGAAATTAAAGTAGATATATTGTGAAAAATAGAAAAATGAGATAGAGTTAGAGAAAGAAAGAGTCGGAGAGAGTGAAAAAGTTTGAAAAAAGTGTGAGAGAGAGTGAATTTTTTTGAAAAGTATGTGATAGGGAGTGAAAAAGTTTGAAAAAGTGAAAAAATGAAATTACATAAATATCCTATGTGAACACCCAATTTTAACTGGTATTTTACATTATTTTCAAAAATCTAAAAAATATCATTGTTTTCGGGCACTTTTAGATTTTTGGCGTTTACACGTGTTGTTTTGGGATTGTTGGCGATATAGCCATTAATAATGGGATCATCATAGTTATTGTTATTAGTTTGCTTTATTATTATTGTTGTTATAGAGAAAAACCAAATTTGAATGAATGTTTTTTTTATTATTATAATCAATTTTTTTTTACAAAAAATGGTACAACCAAAGAGGTCAACTTTAGTACACATATATGGACAAAAAAATTAATTAAAAGCAAGACAGTACACAAAAAAATTATTAATTAAATACAAAAAAGGTACAAAAATTAAAATAAAAATAAAACAAAAAATGGGAGTGGAGCGCTTTGCTACTTGGAGAATGGTGTCAATGGCTCTTTCTTCTTGTTCCGTTGTTTTTTCCACTTTTGCACCAACAAGCCAGCAACAGTACCACCGCCTTGGTGCTGTTTGTTGTGTCCTTCAGAATTTGTCTCCAAAGGGCTTTAATCCTCTGCTCCACTACCCTGCAAAAGCATATCAGAACATTTTGTCCCATTAATTTGCTAGCAATATAAAACCAACTGGACAAAATCAAAAGAGGGGGGAATCAGTGTAAAAAAAAAAGAGGGGAGAAAGAACTTCAGAGAAACAAAAATGTAAGGTGTGAGAAGGATAGGTTTTAGAACAAAAAAATAAGAGAAGGAGAGAAAATAGAGTAAGAGAGAGTCTCACCTCTAACCACCGTTCGCGGTGGCCGAGCCCCACCGCGAGCCACCACCACAACCACCGTGAGCCACCATAGCCTCACCCATCTGTCTCTCCCTTCGGTTCCACTCTCTCTCTCTCATCACCACCTCACGTTCTCTCTCTCCACCGTCGAAAACCACAACAACCACCCTTAAAACTCCGACCACCGCACGGCTACCGTCACTGTTGCGAGCTCCTCCGGCGGGGTCGTGTGAATCGCCGTCGCAACTCGTCCCCCTCCATCGCATCCTCCTCTTTTTTCTTCTCCCCCCTCTCTTTTCCCCCCCTCTCTCTCTCTTCGTTTTCTCTTTCTCTCTCTCCTTTCTCCGAGATTCTCTCTCTCTCTCTTTCCTCTAAAGACTGATGCGGCCCTGAGAAGTTTAGAAGAAGTGGGAATTAGGGTTGAATTAGATTGAATAGGCTAATGGGCTTCGGTTCCCTTTTGATTTTAAGTTTTTTTTACAGATTACTTCCTACACCCCTCATTTTAATAACTTAACCCCTTTGAAGAGCCCAGCATTCACGCAGCCTACTTGAACTGGATTCTGCTGTTCACACCCCTTCCTTTAAAAATACAACCCCCCTCATTTTTTAAGAGGAAAACTGTTTTTTTACACCCCTTTTGTTTCTGTTTCGCGCCTCCCCCTTTAGTTTTGTTATTTATTTATGTCATCGGCCGTTCTTACTATTTGTCATTATTATTTTATTGTCCGCTTTCTTAATTGTACCCCTATTTTACCATTTTACCCTCCTTTCGTTTTATTATTTCTTCTCAAAATAATTACCTTTTACAAAAAACCTATAAAAATTATAAAAATGGGTTTGGCTGAGATGTACATCTTGTCAATCCCGGTTTAAGAGGCTTTAGCTTTGATCTTAAACCCCTTTCAAAAATTAAAAGCAAATCAACAAACAAATATTTTCTAGGAGAACTACGTAGCCTTTGATTCTCCGCTTCGGAGATACGTAGGAGTGGGGCTTCCCCGTCAAGCTAAATTAATTTTTCTCTAATAAATAATCAAATTTTTTTCTTTAACACCTATTTTCTAAAAAAACTAAAAAATGAGCTTGATTGAGATGTACATCTTGTCAACCTCGCAATCCTGGTTTAAGACGCCTGAGTTGTACAGCTTGGTGATCTTAAACCCCTTCAAAAAAATAAAACCAACCAACCAACAAACTTTTTCGGGAAGAACTACGTGGCTTTTGAGCTCCTCATTGCACCGGAGGATACGTAGGAGCAGGGCTTCCCCGTCAAGTCAAAAATTAAATTTTCTAATTTAGTCTCTTATTCATTTCTTTGTAAATCGAATTTTATTTATTTTTTGGGTAAACAAATTTTCTAAACTTATGGATATGTTGCACAATCAAATTTAGGGTAACTGTCTTCGGACAGATGTTTTAGGGGTGCTGTGGAATTAAGTTTTCGCCCTTCCCTATACATAACCGACTCCCGAATCCAATCTAGTTTACGCAGACCAAATAACTTTAAATGTAGGTTTTTCTCAATTTTTCCTATTAAATACATTGGGTGGCGACTCCTTAAAAAATAATTTTTGAGCCGTCTACGTCGGGATCACGGTCACGACATCCTAAAATTGTTTAGTTAGGAAAATGGTAAGATTGATATTTTGGTAGTAGGTTAATTGTATAGATAGATAGTAGATAGATATTGTTGGACTTTTCGGTCATGTGCATATATGTATGTCATGCATACACTTTTTAATACTTAAGGGACTAACCCGACGTAAAAAATCTAACATTGTCAATATTTCGATATTTAAGAGCAAGGTAATCAAAACCGGATCGGACCGGCCGGTTCGACCGGTTGAACCGGGAACCGGACCCCTGTCCGGTCCAGCTAGACCCCAGAACCGGATGGCCAAAGAACCAAGTGAAAAACTAGGAAACCGCTCAAGAACCGGCAAAACCGGCCAGAACCGGCGGTTACAACCGGTTCTGAGAAATGATTTTTTTTTTAACTGAAATAAAAAAATTTAAACTATTTTTTGTAAAGCAAAATGAGTTTCAGGGCTCTATTTATATATTTTATATATTATGAAAGCCAAGAATCTCACTTATATTTTGTTGTGCACACTCTAGCTCTATATTTATAGAGAAACACAACTCATTCTTCTTATTTGCCATCCGATGTGGGACTAGATATTCACCTTTCAACAGCATTAGCTTCACTCTTTGCAATTTTCTTGTTTGCAATTTTCTTATTAGCTTCACTGGCATCTTGAGCTTCGGCCAGTACAATAACAAAATAAGTTAAAAACAAGTTAAAACAAATGACAAACATAATTAGCAACAACAGATAAAATACATTATCTGAGTTATTTTAAAACCATTTGGTCCCCCTATTTTAAAACTCAGACATTTGGTCCCCCAATTTTAAAAAATTAAATACATTTAGTCTAAAGAGGGACCAAATGTCTTTGATTTTTTAAAATTGGGGGATCAAATGTGTTTGATTTTCTAAAATTGAGGGACCAAATGTCTTCAATTATTAGCCATAAAAAACTGAAAATTTCTCTTGGGACTAAATGTCTTTGATTTTTTAAAATAGGGGGACCAAATGTCTGAGTTTTAAAATAGGGGGACCAAATATCTGAATTTTTGAAAATAGGAGGACCAAAAGTATAATATAGCCTATAATCTAAAACTATTAAAACAATCAATTTAAATAACAATTTTTTTGGTAAAAAAAAATGACAATTTTTTTCTTCAAACGTGACGGAAAAAATTAAGACTGTATGAATCAACTTTTTTGTCATTCTCAAAAAAGAATCATTTTTATTTCTTGCCACTACACGATTCTTTATTGCTTTGCTTTGCTGTTTAAAACGGGTAAAATTTAGTTGTTTAGATTGATAATTCGACGGTGCTGCTGAAGGTTTGATTTTTAATTCACACCGGTAGGATACCCGTGCATACGTACGGGTGCTGTCGTGTTCTTTTTATAAATGAACTTAGACAGTATTTAAATAGTTTGAACATTACCCCGTGAAAATAAATACAAATTTAAAGTAGATAAAAAAAGACTTTCAAGTAAAATAGATAAATATTAAAATCTAAAAATGTAAAAGTATCATTTAAAAACAAACAGTGTATTTACCTCGTGTTTTTTTATATATCAGTGCAATGTTTTTTTTTATATATCAGTGTTGTTATCCCGTATTTTTTTATATATCAGTGCAGCTATCCCTTTTTTATATATATCATTGCAGTTATCCCGTATTTTTTTATATATTAGTGCAGTTATCCCGTGTTTTTTTATATATCAGTGCAGTTATCTCATAGTTTCAATTGATTATTTGTGTTGATTAGTAGATTATAGTAGATAGTAAAAGATAGATAGTAGATTATCAATAAGAAATATTTATCTCGTGTTTTTTATATATCAGTGACAATTATTTGTCCTTTTTTAGGTATTAGTGACAAATATTTGTCACATGTGTTTTAAATATTAATGAGTTTAAATAGTCATTAAGTCTTTTTTTAGATAATAGGTTTATAGTAGTAGTCTTCAAAAATTATAATTATCAATGAAAAATATTAATCACGTGTTTTTTTATAAATCACTGCAGTTATCCCGTGTTTTTTCATATATCAGTGCAGTTATCTCGTAGTTTCAATTGATTATTTTAGTTAATTAGTAGATTATAGTAGATAGTAAAAGTTAGATAGTAAATTATCAATAAAAAATATTTGTTTTAAATATTAATTAGTAGTTTAGATAGTCATTAAGTCTTCTTGTTTGTGTCAAAAAAAGTCTTTTTGTTTTTTAGATAGTAGGTTTGTAGTAGTAGTCTTCAAAAATTTTAATTATCAATGACAAATATTAATCTCGTATTTTTTTATATATCAGTGCAGTTATCCCGTATTTTTTATATATCAGTGCAGTTATCTCGTAGTTTCAATTGATTATTTTAGTTGATTAGTAGATTATAGTAGATAGTAAAAGTTAGATAGTAGATTATCAATAAGAAGTATTATTCTTGTTTGTGTCAAAAAAAAGTCTTCTTATTTTTTAGATAGTAGGTTTGTAGTAGTAGTCTTCAAAATTTTTAATTATCAATGACAAATATTAGTGTCGTGTTTTTTATATATCAGTGCAGTTATCCCGTGCTTTTTTATATATCAATGCAGTTATCTCGTTGTTTCAATTTATTGTTTTAGTTGATTAGTAGATTATTGTAGATAGTAAAAGAGAGATAGTAGATTATCAATCAAAAATATTTGTTTTAAATATTAATCAGTAGTTTAAATAGTCATTAAATCTTCTTTTTTTAGATAGTAGGTTTATAGTAGTCTTCAAAAAATTTAATTATCAACGACAAATATTAATTGTGTTTTTTTATATATCAGTGCAGTTATCCCGTATATTTTCATATATCATTGCAGTTATCTTGTAGTTTCAATTGATTATTTTAGTTGATTAGTAGATTATAGTAGACAGTAAAAGATAGATATAGTAGATTATCAATAAGAGGTGATAGTAGATTATCAATAAGAGTGTAAACAGATTTCAGAGAGAAAAATTAAAATTTAAGATGATAACTTTTTCCAAAAAGGTGATAGTTTTTTTTAGTGTGACTCATTTACATTTTTATAGGTAATTTTAGTAGAGTAGTGTTTGTACAAATTTTGAAGTTTAGTTAAAAAAACTAAAGTGGAGTGATAAGAGAAAGAGAAGAATTGTTTATGAGAAAAGTAAAAGTAAAGTAAAAAGAAAAAAAGAAGAAAGAGAGTGTAAGAGAAAAGTGAAAAAGAGGAAAGAGAGTTTAAGAATAAAGAGAAAAAAGGAAGAATAAGAGTGTAAGAAGAAAAAGAGAGAAAGAAAGAGAGGGTAATGACATTTTTACCCTTAAATTAGATATGTGTTTTGTTAATAAGAGATCCAAATTGGTAATTTCATAGGAGGTAGATCCAAATTGGTAATTTCATAGGAGGTTTGTTTGTATAAATAGATATTAGATTAGATTAGAATAGTTAGATTACAGTAGATAGTAAAAGATAGATATAGTAGATTATCAATAAGAGGTGATAGTAGATTATCGGGTCTTTTTTTTATACCCCCACCACATCACAATATACCCCCATCAAATATGAAAATCCAGAAATACCCCCCATAATTTTGACTCAATCGGATTTACCTTATAAATAGGTAAATCCGATTTGAGATTAATCAAAGGCGGATTTTCCTAGATCCGATTAAATTTAAAAAAATCGCATCGAATATACTGATAGAAGGGTAAATCCGCTTTTGTATTTAACAAAGCGGATGTACCCCCACAACAGGTAGATCCGCTTTGTCTCTTTATCAAGTCGGATCTACCTGTTGTGGGGGTACATCCGCTTTGTTAAATTCAAAAGCGGATTTACCCGTTACCAGGGTAAATCCGACTTGTAAAAAAATTTAAAACTTTTAATTTGTTTTTTTTGACACATTTAATTTGTTGGATATATAATACATATATATATATATATATATATATATATATATATGGATAAATAATTACAAAAATGTGGGTACAATAATAAATACAAGAAATGTCAATCTAAATCGTCGGAATCATGGGCTAAGTCTACAATGGTGGGCGCATCAGTGGGAAGGAGACGGGGCATCTTCAAAGCGGTAGACTGCCAAAGGGCAAAACGGTCGGTATAAGGATCCAACCATGAAGTAGGTTCGTCTGATTGATTATGAGACCACATCAAAGCAACTGGAGGCAATGGACAAACAGGCGAGATCGAAATATGCATCCAATGGATATCCCCGACGTTCAGAATAGATATGATTTTATACTTAGAAGAAGAATAACTACCTCTCAAAGGAAGATAAGTAAAATTCATATCCAAAGACAATTGAACTAGAGCCACATTATACTTAGTAGCTATAAAGTACCCCATCTCAGGCAAACTCAACCACTTATCCTTCTTCTGAAAATCGGGGTATTCAATGGATAACGCTTTTCTAAGCACTGCAAGTCTGTCCTTTCCAAACATGTAAGTATATAGTTGCTCCCTCTCCTTTGTTTCTTTGATTAAATCTTGCCTAATTATAGGCCAACTATCCTCACCAAGATCGAGACCAACCGCTATTGCTTGGAACCCACAATTACCATCCCTTTCTGTGGATACCTTGTATGCAGAAATCTTACTATAGGACAAAGAGTCCTAATTGATTTTGATGATGAAAAACAAGATAAAGAAAGTATGAGCAAGTGAAGACCTAGAAGAGCAAAGGAAAAAGAAAAGCAATCAAGCAACAAATCATCCAAGTCAAGGCAAGCCCAAAGAATGAAGAATTGAAGACTTTTTAGGATTGTCCTAAAATTAAAGGTAGTCCTTAGGGTTTGGGTGAGTGATTAGGAATTTTGTAAGCTCTCGCAGAGGTCGGCTCATATCTCAAGTCTCGCGGTTTTCAAAATGCATGCATAATATATAAAACCCTAAAAGCATTTTTGAAAAACCTAAAACAAGTTTTCCAAACTAAAAACAAAGTAAAGAATCGATTCACCATGATTTAAACCAAAGCATGAATCGATTCTCATCCCTATATGGCAAGTCCTAAGGTTTTTTGGAAACTAAGAATCGATTCTCTTAAAGCATGAATCGATTCACACCTCTGAAACAATTCAGGTGAGGAATCGATTCACACCTATTTTAACTAAAGTATGAATCGATTCACCTATGTTTTAAATAAGCCATGAATCGATTCACTCAAGTTTCAACTAAACCATGAATCGATTCACACTTTAAAAAGGAAGGTTTTTGTGAAAAAGGCAATGGCATGAATCGATTCCTTCTTTCTTTGTAATCTTACATGAATCGATTCACACTTAATCTCCTATAAATAGGGATATCATTTTCACTTCAAATCAACCAACCCATTCTCACGATCTATCACTTCTGAAAAACTCTTATATTTTATTTGTGTTCTTCTCGCACCGCTGGTCCGTCAAGAGCTGATCCTACGTTAAGAGTTAGTTGGGGTTGTGTCCTTCAAGTTGTAATATCTGCCTACACTAAGAGGTATTTCTGTATTTACATTACTGTTATATTGCTGTTATAATTTGTACTAGAGAGTGGGGTATCTCTCTAGGGGTAGCTGCATGTACTAGGAAGTGGGGTATCTTTCTAGGGCAGTTGTTGTAACAGGGTGGGGTATCTCCTGTTATTGTATTGTTAGATTTGAGGGCTCTCCATAGGTGGGGTATCCTAGGAGGAGAGTGCCTGAGTCTGTAAAGGTTTTCCAAGGCACTTGTAAGCCTTGTTGTTTTGGTTAGTGGAAAATCTCACAAGGGTGTGAGGACTGGACGTAGGTCACTAGGAGGTGACCGAACCAGGATAAATCTCTGCGTGCCTTACTGCTTTCCTGCTTTACTGTTATTCTACTTTACTGCTTTATATTCTAATTCCTTCGCTTCCACTTAACCTGCGCGAAAATTGATCTAAGTCATTGAAAAGGGGAAAAACGTTTTCAAAAGATCTGAAAAGTTTTAAATCTCAATTCACCCCCCTCTTGAGACTGAAGCCACTTGGTAACAAGTGGTATCAGAGCTAGACTCTTGTATAAAGGGCCTAGCAGCTTCAAGAGAAATGGCTTCAGGTTGGTCTACGCAAGAGGGTGCTTCTCTTTTCCGTCCTCCGGGATTCAACGGAGAAGACTATGCATATTGGAAAGAAAGAATGAGAATTTTTATTGAAGGGGTAGACTTAGATGTTTGGGATGCTGTGGAAAAAGGACCTTTCGTTCCCACACACATAGTAGATGGTATTCTTACAATTAAAAGTAGAAATGAATGGTCTGATGATGAGAAAAGAAAAGTGCAACTTAATTTTCGTGCTAAAAATATTATTACTGCTGCTTTGAGTGCTGATGAATTTTTTCGAGTTTCAAACTGTAAAACTGCCCGAGAAATGTGGGATAATCTTCAAGTTACTCATGAGGGTACAAGTGAAGTGAAAAGGGCAAGAATAAATACTCTTACCAGAGAGTACGAATTGTTTAGAATGAATACAGGTGAAACAATATCAGAGATGCAGAAAAGGTTCACTCACATAGTGAACAAACTGGGTTCATTAGGAAAATCATTTCCTCCCGAAGACTTGATCAACAAAGTGCTAAGATGCCTAAACAGAGAATGGCAACCAAAGGTGACTGCAATAACTGAGTCAAGAAACTTGACTAGCATGACTCTCGCCACCCTGTTTGGGAAATTACTAGAGCACGAGTTAGAACTCACTCGTCTAGCAGAGCATGAAGGAAAAGACAAGAAGAACAAAAACTTAGCTCTCAAAGCTTCCAGTTCAAGCTCATCCGACGATAGTGATTCGGAAGATGAAGATGAAGACAAGGAGAAAATGGAACTAATAGTTAGTAAATTCAAAAAGTTCATGAGAATGGAAAGATCTCTCAAAAAGAATTCTCCAACCAAAAGAGGCTCAAGCAAAGAAAACATCTCAAGTCCTCCAACTTGCTACGAATGTGGTAAATCCGGACACCTGACGATGAATTGCCCGAACTTAGAAAGAAAATTGTCAAAGTTCAAGAAAAAGGGGTCCAAAGGAAACAATGGTAGAAAAGCCTACATAGCTTGGGAAGACAATGACATGAACTCATCAGATAATTCAGAAAATGAAAAAGCTCAAGTTGCTCTCATGGCCGACCACGACAGCGAAAGTGAAATTGAGGTATATTCTAACTCTGAATCTTTACAAGATGCCTATGATGAATTATATGAAGCATTTACTGAATTGCATGATAAATCCTTAAAACTAGCTAAAGCATTAGATAAATCTAAGAAAGCTATCACTCATCTGGAAAAAGACATCACTTCTTTAAACAAAGAAATAGTAGAACTTAGAAAAGAAAATGATAGTCTTGCATGCTTTAAAGAAAACCATACATGTGATAAATGTGTTGAAAGCAAAAAGAAAGTTCATGAACTAGAGTTGACTATTGAAAAACTATCTAGAATCAAAACCATAGAAAAGCATGTTCATTACAAATCTAATTTTTCCACTAGACCATACATTAAATGTTATTACTGTGGTAAACCTGGACATACAGCTTCTGTTTGCAGAATAAGAGGTAAACAAGTTATGAAGAAGGTATGGGTTCCCAAAAGGACCATACCAAACATTAACCCACAAGGACCCAAAGAGATTTGGGTACCTAGAACATTGTTTTAGATCATTGCAGGTACGCTGCAAGGTATGGGGACATGTGGATACCTTGACAGCAAAGACTCAAAGCACATGACCGGAAACGCAATAAAGTTATCAACTCTCACCTCGGAGAAAAATCTGTCATGTGACTTGTGATGAATAGAGGGAGAATCACTGGTAAAGGTTAGAAAAGTTTTATTCACCTCTAAACTGAAAATGTGCTTAAATCATAGTTTACTTAGTCAAACATGTGACTTGTGAAACAAATTGATCTCTAAACCGCATTTCATGCATCTCTAAGGGAACATTTTTTTAAGGCATGAAAACAAATAAAGTATTCTGATCATCCCTCTAAAACTGAGCATGTAGAATTATCATATCACCTTCTTAGAGGTTATGGTTAGAAAGGCGATAATATGATTAAGCAAGTTGAATCGTCAAAATCAGCTAGTTGATACATTTACAAACCCATTGCAAAAGGAAACCTGATTTTTTATTTAAATTAAATGTTTCTAAAAGTGATCCTGTAAAGAAATGTGAAGCTTAAACAACTATTTCAAAAATAAATTCTCTATGATTTTGATGATCACTCATGAACCCGCAATGGTCCTTCAAATAGCTGTGACGCTCGATTCGCAAACTTTATCATATATTGACCCTCTTTGATCATGACAAAAAGGGGGAGAGAAATATAGGGTTGCATATGAGCATATAGAACATATGAGCATATTATGCATCTAGTCAATAATTCAGGGGGAGCATCATGATAGGGGGAGTAACATATATATTATCTGTTTGAACTAACCTCCCACCTTGAGACGAACAATGTTTTGTCATCATCAAAAAGGGGGAGAATGTGGATACCTTGTATGCAGGAATCTTACTATAGGACAAAGAGTCCTAATTGATTTTGATGATGAAAAACAAGATAAAGAAAGTATGAGCAAGTGAAGACCTAGAAGAGCAAAGGAAAAAGAAAAGCAATCAAGCAACAAATCATCCAAGTCAAGGCAAGCCCAAAGAATGAAGAATTGAAGACTTTTTAGGATTGTCCTAAAATTAAAGGTAGTCCTTAGGGTTTGGGTGAGTGATTAGGAATTTTGTAAGCTCTCGCAGAGGTCGGCTCATATCTCAAGTCTCGCGGTTTTCAAAATGCATGCATAATATATAAAACCCTAAAAGCATTTTTGAAAAACCTAAAACAAGTTTTCCAAACTAAAAACAAAGTAAAGAATCGATTCACCATGATTTAAACCAAAGCATGAATCGATTCTCATCCCTATATGGCAAGTCCTAAGGTTTTTTGGAAACTAAGAATCGATTCTCTTAAAGCATGAATCGATTCACACCTCTGAAACAATTCAGGTGAGGAATCGATTCACACCTATTTTAACTAAAGTATGAATCGATTCACCTATGTTTTAAATAAGCCATGAATCGATTCACTCAAGTTTCAACTAAACCATGAATCGATTCACACTTTAAAAAGGAAGGTTTTTGTGAAAAAGGCAATGGCATGAATCGATTCCTTCTTTCTTTGTAATCTTACATGAATCGATTCACACTTAATCTCCTATAAATAGGGATATCATTTTCACTTCAAATCAACCAACCCATTCTCACGATCTATCACTTCTGAAAAACTCTTATATTTTATTTGTGTTCTTCTCGCACCGCTGGTCCGTCAAGAGCTGATCCTACGTTAAGAGTTAGTTGGGGTTGTGTCCTTCAAGTTGTAATATCTGGCTACACTAAGAGGTATTTCTGTATTTACATTACTGTTATATTGCTGTTATAATTTGTACTAGAGAGTGGGGTATCTCTCTAGGGGTAGCTGCATGTACTAGGAAGTGGGGTATCTTTCTAGGGCAGTTGTTGTAACAGGGGTGGGGTATCTCCTGTTATTGTATTGTTAGATTTGAGGGCTCTCCATAGGTGGGGTATCCTAGGAGGAGAGTGCCTGAGTCTGTAAAGGTTTTCCAAGGCACCTGTAAGCCTTGTTGTTTTGGTTAGTGGAAAATCTCACAAGGGTGTGAGGACTGGACGTAGGTCACTAGGAGGTGACCGAACCAGGATAAATCTCTGCGTGCCTTACTGCTTTCCTGCTTTACTGTTATTCTACTTTACTGCTTTATATTCTAATTCCTTCGCTTCCACTTAACCTGCGCGAAAATTGATCTAAGTCATTGAAAAGGGGAAAAACGTTTTCAAAAGATCTGAAAAGTTTTAAATCTCAATTCACCCCCCCTCTTGAGACTGAAGCCACTTGGTAACACTTTCAACATCAATAATTTTTTCAACATAAGAGTGCACATGATGAGGAATCGACGGTAAATTGAATTTAGTCTCACCCTGCTGTGTTAATTTTTTAGAAACACTCCGAGATAGCATTGAAGACCGCTGTGATGATTTTGTACAAGAAGACCGCTGTGATGGATTTTTACAAAAAGTCCCAGATTCTTGAGTCTGTTTCATCCTCTCATCCACATGCTCCCACCCAGAAGGATCACGCTTGACATCATATAATTTCTGCTTTTTCTTCTTTGGTGCACCTTTTATTTTAACTTTAAATGGTGGTGCAACCATTGAAGAAGTGGTAGGGAATGCAAGCTCATTAAGTTGTTTCTTGAGGACAAATCTCTCCTCAGAAGTCATACGATTATATCCCGCCCAAATCATCTCCATTTGGTAAGAAATATCACAGTCACCAGATTTTTCTTAGGAGAATTTATCATCTATAGAATCCAAACTCAAGTTTTTCCAATGGTCGTCTACAACATCCAACGGAATAGGAGTACCGGAGACATGGTACACACCTAGCTCACAAGCACAAGGAAGAAGATGTGTCTTTCTAATAATGCACCCACAGCGGGCTTTGTCATATCCAACCCCAGATGTCGATTTTGAAAACTCTTTAACAATATGATCCAAAGCATTTAAAGACACAACACCGCGAAGCTTTTTAAACAAATGAGTATTGGAAGCCACTTCAATACGGTTTATGCTTCTTTGAAAAGACCCAATGACTTTATCAAATTGAAGAGTAAGCATCTCATAGCACTAGTGGAAAAAATGGATTCTGCATCATCAATTAATATCGGTTCAAAAACTAACTGATGTTAAAAATAATGCGGTGGCATTTTTGAAATTATCATTAAAGTTTTGGCATCGGTTGAGGCTCTAACCGATGTAGAATTGCACACCTAAGGCAAGATTACACATTCAATATCAGGTCCAATGGCAACTGATGCGGAAAACCGAAAATTAACATCGACTCTCTAATTGGAACTGATGCGGAAAATCCCCAATTTTTTTTGAGGTCTCACGACATTTCATTTAGCTCTTCGTTCTCACATTCTGCGTTCTCACCCTTCACTGTCGTTCTCTCCCTCTCACACGGCGCCGTTCTCTTCCTCTCACATGGCGTCGTTCTCTCCTTCTCACTCTGTGACGTTCTCTCTCACCCACTCACCCTAAACCCCAAACGTTCTCCACGCCGTTCTCTCTGCGTCGTCCACGCCGTTCTCTCTGCGTCGTCCACGCACTCACTGTCCCAATCTCTCACGTCCACGCCGTTCTCTCTGCGTCGTCCATGTCGTCGCTGTCCCGATCTCTCGCATCGCCGCCTCTTCAAGTAAGTTCCATTTATGATTTATGAGATTTTTCAGTTTCCCTATAATTCCAAGTTTCCTGTCACATTGGTTTTTCCCTCTATTCGCGTAGGGAAAACCCTTGCACGACTAAGCCTTCTTCTTCGGCCGTAACGAAGACACCGTTCAATCTCTGATGGCACCTTCATCTTTCCGTTGTACAGGTAAGCCTTCATCTTATCGCGTTTTCGTTCTTGTTTTAATCTTCGATTACAATTTCGCTTTTGTTTTTGATTTCATCTTTGTTATTTATCTTGATATAGACCTTCGATTACAAAAATTCAAAGAACGTGTAACTTTAAAACCAAAAAGTCTTCACCCTTTTATGAGTCTTGCTTTCCCTTGATGTTGCCAAAGAATTGGTTATTTACAACATCTATCTATCTATCTATCTATCTATCTATCTATCTATCTATCTATCTATCTATCTATCTATCTATCTATCTATCTATCTACTGATTTGGGCAGGTATTCAGGCTAAAACGGTTTATGCTAAGACTTGTAGGCAGAAAGAGAAGGCTATTGCCTCCGGCAAAGAGGCCTTCATGGATGACACCAATAGCACATGGTTACCAGGTGGTGGAGCATCATATGATCACAGATGGTTCTGATTACTCTGAATTTGACTCAGTTGTAGTACAAAGAGAGCAAATAGATCAAACAGAATTGTGGTAATTTGGAATCTTTGATTCACTAATTGGAGATAGGGTTACCAAGTACATGCAATCTCATTTCTTTGCCAAAAAGCTTAAAGAGGTAGGTACTTTGTTGAATTGAACCGAACTAGAGCATTTTCCCTCTATGTTCTGCTTTTCTAATGTGTTAATTATTTGTTAGGGTCATATAAGGAGAAAAAGCAAAGAAACACTAAAGAGAGCTTATCTTGGTGCAAGGGCAAAGATGAGAGAAAAATACGGATTAGAAGAGACATTTAGAACGGGTTCAGCATCTGTTATGGTAATCAATGGAGATAAACTTGTAATAGCTAACATGGGAGATTACAGAGTCGTTGTGTGTAGAGACGGCATCGCTTATCAGACAACTGATGCATACAACCAGTCAGCCAAAAGACATTGGTCTCGCAGACTATTTTCAGGTATCCAATACTAAAAATCTGTTTGGCACTGTTAAGATGAATGTTCACTTGGGAAATGTTAAAGTAACAATGTAATACTCGAGGTTTTTAATTGAAGTTGTAGTAATGGTTGCGGTTCCGTCATAATTCTTGATATTGTTGAGAATCGCGGTCAAATACAACTGAATCACAAGTGACATAAAAACCAAGATATTGCAGTCCAGATCGTTGTTAAGAACCTTTTTATAAAACCTTATGGGAATGTTGCTAGCCTATAACAGAATGCTATTAACGGTTGAAGAAAAGAAACCATAATATATAGGATCATCTGTGATTTACTTATCTCATACTATCATGTGAACCAGGAAATGCAGGTGGTATCAGGCCTTCTAAAGGTTCAGATATTGTCGTGAGAGGTGAAAGTATTGATTCTGACACTGAATTCTTGATATTAGCAAGCAATGGAATATGGGAGGTAAGCTGCAATATAAACTAATGCTTATTTTACTACAAACTTTGCACCACACATAGAAACCCCAATTTCATAATCCATTCTTTTTTATGGTTGTCTCCACACTCTCAAACAAACTTCATTTAAATAATTGCAAATGAATCTCTTTCTTTCTCTATATATGTATATATGTATAGGTGATGAAGAACCAAGAGGCTGTGAATCTGATAAGTCACATAGAGTAGTGCTACAGATCGGTTGGATTGGTGAGCAATTACTTGAATACAATTTAATGCAAGAGTAGTGCTTATATGTTTCTAGAATTGCGTAATCTTGTACTTAGTTTGATGTGATTTCTTTATTTTGAATAAGTCTACTGTTATGTCATTCTTTTTTGTGCTCAAAATATTAGCAAGTTTACCAATCCTATATAGGGTACATGAATCAATCATGCTTGAAGTCCCAAGTCTGACCTAACCTTCATAGGGTACACAGTCTGAGCTAACCTTCATGACACAACTGAGCTATCTGGTGGTACAAATAGTTGCTCAATCTTTTGGAATACAAATAGTTTCTAGTTAGTATGATAAAGTAGGTGTCTATCTGGTGGTACTATTTATTCAATGAATGAAATATATGAACTATTTATTAAAAAGTGCAGATGCACTTTTGCATAAATACTTTCTATTCCTTGTTCTCTATCTCCATGATACTGATTAGCACTAGCCTTTTTGTTTTGCTTGGCAGAATTTACCAAATGAGTTTGATAAAAGACACTTAGACTTGAACAAGAAGCTTGGAGATCAAGAAATGTTTGGCTTAGGATGTTCTAATTTTGCTGACAAACAAAGTATAGATGCTAAGGAAGTTACATCACTTGAGAGGGCAAGCTCTTTAGAGACCTGTGATTTATCCTTCCATATTGTCATGCATCCATCATATGTTCAAGCTCCTTATCAGCTGGTAAGCTGCAACTAAAAGGAGAGAAGCTACTTAAGGACATAGAAAGGGAGTGAAAATCATTACCATCACTGAAGTGTTTCAAATCTTTTTGTATGGATCAAGTGCATGTTTTTGGAACACTACTACCAAATGTAAATATTATCAGTCTACTACGTACGTCTAACCAAGAAGCAGTTGATCTTTAAACTTTATATTTGGCATTTTGTAGACATTACTACTACTTGATGACATGTTATCTTTTGAATGCATTATTCTTGTTCGTCTAATTATGTTAGGATAATATTAAGACATAGTTTTTGATGATGGAAAAATAATAATTGATCATAGAATGTTGCATTATGAAGATTTTCTCCATAAGAGAAAAGGTGACCAAGAATTTTTTTTTATTTAAAAAAGTTAGTTTTAACATCGGTTCCCATCAGGAGTTGATGCGAAAAGTACTTTTCGCATCAGGTGGTTCTGAAAATCCGATACCAAAAAGGTGCTAAAATCTAATTAAAAGGGACTTTTGGCATCGGGTGGTAATACAACTGATGTGAAAAATACTTTTCGCATCAGGTCCGTACCTGATGTAAAAGGTGCGTACTTTTAACATCACCTGAATCTGTAACGGACACGGAACCGATGCGAAAAATCATTTTTAACCGATGCGAAAAGCCTAAATTGTAGTAGTGTAGCAGTAAGACAATCTTTCGGGGCAACATTCAGATAAGTGTGCTCATTAACAATAGCTTTCTGCGGCTTAGTTAAACAACTAAAAGATGTCGACCCGACCGGGGTAGTAAGCAACTCATGTGAGTGAAGACCACACCTAACATTCACACGCCAACCCCCATGACGTATTGTACAAGTAGCTCTTAATGTAAACGGACGGCTTCTTTTCTTAGACCCGAAAACTCTAGAATCATTAGACCACTTCCCTTGCTTCTCGCAACAAAAAATAATCTTATCTCTAGAACCCCTTTTAACTCCAGCTTTGTCAGATCTTACAATGATAACCACAACTCCAATACGTCTCCCAACCGCTTTAGCCCACTCTTCTACATCCTGGCGTGTAGAAAATATTTACAAAATAGAAAAAAATAGAAAATTGTTGCGTAATTAATTAATTAATTAAATATCTACCAAACTTTGATTAAGAAAATTAGTTTGAAAAATATACCCTCTCCGTCCAGAATGCCTCTATAGTGTCTACCACGAAAGGAACAACCTGCGACTCTGTATGCGGGTCAATATCTGTTTCAAAATAGAACAACAGTTATACAGAAATTAATTTTAAAAAAATAACAAATCAGATTTACGTACCCAAAACGTAAATTCGCTTTGTATTTTTCAAAATCGGATATACCCCCATCCAGGTAAATCCGATTCATTAAAAGACATAATCGGATTTACGTTTGGGGTACGTAAATCCGATTGCGCATCGGATTTAGCTATATCTGTCAGGACCAAATTTCGCTTTCTATACTGAAATAAATGACCAAATCGGATTTATCTATCAGTTTGATACATCCGATTTGACTTATGCAAGTATATTTATTACGTATTTAAAGCTAATCGGATTTACCTTGCATTTAGGTAAATCCGATTACCAGATAAAGTGGTCCCACACCAGAGAATCTTCAAAAAGTCAATTTTTTTTTAATTATGTCAGGGGTATTTTCGGGATTAAAATAATGTGTGGGGGTATCTTCAAAAAGTCAATTTTTGTTTATTTCTTCTGATTTATGCTGTCGAATTTCATCAAGCAGCATGCTCAACCATAAGGCTTGACAAGCTGCAAATGAGGCAGCAATGTACTCTGCCTCACATGAGGATAGAGCAACCACATTTTGCTTTTTTGAGCACCATGAGATTGGTTCCTTTCCACACATAAACACATAGCCACCAGTACTTTTCCTGTCAGTTTTGTCACCACTCCAGTCGGAGTCAGTGTATCCAAACACTTCTGGTTCAGTGTTTTCTGCAGAACTGGGAAGCAGGATGCCACAGTCTTGTGTTCCCTTTATGTATCTAAGTATCCTCTTCACAGCAACCAAATGAGAGGTTCTTGGATTTTACATGAATCTACTGATTAATCCTACTGCATACATGATGTCTGGTCGGGTATTACACAGATACCTTAATGATCCAACCATCTGTTTGTAGAGGGTGCTGTCAGTTTCATTCTCACTGTCATTCTTCTCAAGCTTAGTTCCTACATCTATTGGTGTAGTAACTGGTTTGCAATCAGCCATATCAAACCTTGCTAAAATATCTGCTGCATATTTCTTCTGATGCAGGAAGATGCCTCTGTCAGTGTGAACAAATTCCATGCCAAGAAAGTATGAAAGAGAACCCAAGTCTATCATTTCAAATTTTGCTGCCATGGTCTTCTTAAACTCATCTATTTCAGACTTGTTGTTTCCTGTTATTAACAGGTCATCAACATACAGACATAGCAGCAAGTGTTTACCAGTAGCAGTTTTCTTCACATATAATCCATGTTAATTGGTGCATTTCAAGAATTTTTGGGCCAAGAGAAATGTGTCAATTCTCTTGTTCTATGCCCTTGGTGCTTGCTTAAGCCCATACAAGGCCTTCTTAAGCTTAAACACTTTATTTTCTTGACCTTTCAATTCAAACCCAGGTGGTTGGCTAACATATACTTCCTCTTCAAGTGGCCCATTTAGAAAGGCAGACTTTACATCCAGTTGATGCAATGACCACCCTTTATGACTTACCAAGGCAACTACTAGCCTTATAGTCTCAATCCTAGCTACGGGAGCAAATAATTCATTGATATCTAGTCCTTGTTTTTGTAAGACACCTTTTGCTACCAATCTGGCTTTGTATCTTGCCGCTTCACCATTTGGTTTGACCTTGGTTTTGTAAACCCATTTCAAGTCAATTTCTTTCTTTTGCTTTGGCAAATCAGCAAGTTCCCATGTATTATTCTTTTCAATTGATCTTAGCTCATCTAACATAGCTTCTTTCCACTGTTCATGCTTCAAAGCCAGCTCCAAACTCACTGGTTCACCTTCTACAAGCAGTGCAAAGTGTACAAGTTCGCCTTCTGCAGAGATGGCTGAATCTAATATCAATTCAAAATCATTTAGTCTTGCAGGCACTTGTCTATTTCTCAATGACCTCCTCACTGGCACTTCTTCATTTTGCATGATAGCTTCTGCAGCTGCAGGAACTTCATTAACATGTTCCTGTATTTCATCAAAGTCTATCACAGAGTCCTTTTACTACTTTCTGTATTGTGTTGATTCCAGTCCCAACTCTTGTATTCATCTATTATAACATCTCTACTCTTCACAACTTTCTTTTGTATAGGATCATACAATTTGTATGCTCCTGTTGGATGATATCCAACAAGAACCATTTGTTGTGCTCTATCATCCAGCTTCTTTCTAAGTTGCTCAGGCACGTGTTTGTAACATAGTGAGCCAATTATTCTGAGATGCTTGACACTTGGCTTTCTTCCTAGCCAAGCTTCCTCAGGTGTCTTTCCAACCAGCTTCTTAGGTGGACATTTATTCAAAATGTACACTGTTGTGTCCACTAATTCTCCCCATAGGCAATGAGGTAATTCCTTTTCTTTCATCATGCTTCTTACCATGTTTAATTAGGATGGTCCTATTTCTCCTTTCAGCAATGCCATTATGCTGAGGTGTGTATGGTGCAGTTACTTCATGAACGATGCCTTCATTCTCAGAGAATTTTGCAAATTCATGTGAGTTATATTCACCTCCTCCACCTGTTCTTAGAGTTGATTGAACATTCACTTTGTTTTTCAATCCTTGTCTTGAAATTCTTAAAAATTCCAAGCACTTCACTCTTCTTCTTGATTGGATACACCCATGTCATTCTTGTGTATTCATCAATAAATGTCACGAAGTAACTGTTTCCACCCAATGACCTGACATCAAATGGACCACACACATCAGAGAATATCACTTCTAGTTTCTTTTCTGCTCTCCCTGGTGTTTCTGTCTTGAAAGCTTTCCTAGGTTGCTCCGACTCACAACATTGTTCACATATCTCACCAGGTATCTTCGCTGCTGGCAGGCCATATACCATTCCTTTATCATGTAAGGTACTCAAGCTCTTGAAATTTAGGTGACCAAATCTTCTGTGCCACTTCCAGTTCTCATCATCAACAGTGGTTGTGAGGCATTGCTCTTCGACTACTTGCAACTTGACTTTGAATGTTCTGTTTCTCAGCATTGGAACCTTCAGAATCAGTCTCTTGTTTGGATCAAACAATCTGACATGATCATCTTCCATTGCAACCGAATACTTCTTTTCTATCAACTGACCAAGACTAAGTAGGTTGCTTGTCATCTTTGGCACATAGAACACTTCTTGGATATAGGACCATTTTCCATCCTTTGTTAAGATCTTCACTGTGCCTATGCCTTCTGCCATGACTTTGTTGTTATCTGCAAACCTGATCCTCTTGCTTATTTGCTTCATTTTAATGAACCATTTCTTGTGACAACACATATGATTTGAGCAGCCTGTATCCAAATACCATTCTTCAGATTTCTCATCTTCTTCATTTGTATCTGCTTTCAGCAGTAGCAATTCAGTATTAGTGACTGTCATGAGAGATAAGCATTCATCATCATTGCTGGCAATGTTGGAGGCATCACCAGTGTCTCCACTGCCTTGCCCCACAACTATTGCACAAGTATTTTGAGCATTACAAGTGTTTCCACTGTCATAAGTGTTCCCACTGTCTTGCTCACTACTCTCAGCAAAAATTTCATTGAGATGAATGTCTTCTTCAATCTCATCATCTATGACTGCCATTAGTACCAATCCATCTGAATCAGAATCAGAGTTATCATCATTTGCAAATTTGGCTTCTGCATCTCTATCCCTAGGAACTTTCTTGTTCTTGCATTTGTTCCTATAGTGCCCAAATTGCTGACAATTGTAGCATTGGATCTTACTCAGATCATATTTTTTACTGTTAGAGTTCTTATGTTCATCTTTCTTGTTACCAGGATATTTATCTTTATTCTTCCATTTTCCCTTTTCTTTCTTGTTGCCTGCCTTCCAATTCTTTTTGGAGGATTGAGATAACAAAGCTTGTTCAGAATTCTTTTCTGAACTTCTTTGTCTAATTCTCAATTCGTGTGCCTCCAAAGAACCTTGAAGCTCATCTAACTTCATTTCATCTAGGTTTTTGGATTCCTCAATTGCAGTAACAACATAGTCGAATTCTAGGGTCAAGGATCTAAGGATTTTCTCTACTTTACTTGTTTCAGATACAGTCTTACCATTGCTTTTCATCTGATTGGTTAAAGCTACTAACCTTGTAATTAATTCACCAATTGATTCTCCGTCTTTCATCCTCAGCGCTTCATATTGCTTTCGGAGTGACTGCAGACGAATTTTCTTCAATCTATCTGCTCCTCCATAAGCATTCTTGAGGATGTCCCACGCGTTCTTCGCGGAGTCACAGTCAATGATCAAATTCAGAATGTTTGAATCAACGCTTTGATGAATCAAGAACAGCCCTTTTCCATCTCTCTTCTGTAATGCATGGTGGTTGTTCCTTTGCGCTTCAGCGGCGTTTGCTGCCAGTGGTGGAACACCCTCATCAACGATTTCAAGTACATCATGAAAACGAAACAGGACCCTCATCTGCGCACACCACCGTTCGTAGTCCTTTCCATTGAAGATAGGGAGGTTCGACGGAATCCCACCGCCACTGTTGTCTCGCGTCGCCATTGGAAGGATCTTTAAGGATCGTTATCGCTCTGTTATACCAATTTGTTGGATCTTGATAAAGAAAGATGAGTTGCAGAGAAGAAAATGAAGGTTGTCGAAAGAGAGGAAGACTTGTCAAAAAGGGAGAGAGGGTTGTCGAAAAGAGAAAGACTTGTCGAAAGAGAGAAAGAATTCTGTCGAAGAGAGAAAAATTAAGTTTCTACAAGAAAGTGAATTGATTGTATATTAACAGAAGTGAGGTATATATACAGGTGAAAAGCTAACTAACTAACTAACTAGCGTGTGCCACATAGGCATTGACTATTCAAAGCAATGAAAATTACAATGTATTCAATAGTGTTTGTACAAGTTTAGAATTTTAGTTAAAAAAACTAAAGTGAAGTGATTAGAGAAAGAGAAGAATTGCTTATGGGAAAAGTAAAAGTAAAATAAAAAGAAAAAAAGGAAGAAAGAGAGTGTAAGAGAAAAGTAAAAAAGAGGAAAGAGAGTGTAAGATGAAAGAAAAAAAAGGAAGAAAGAAAGTGTAAGAAGAAAAAGAAAGAAAGAGAGGGTAATGACATTTTTACCCTTAAATTAGATACGTGTCTTGTTAATAAGAGATCCAATGACATTTTTACCCTTAAATTAGATATGTGTCTTGTTAATAAGAGATCCAAATTAGTAATTTCATAAAAATATTTGTTTGTATAAATAGATATTATATTAGATAAATAGATATTAAATTAGATAAATAGATATTAGATTAAATTATATCCGTTTATTTATTAATTATTAGGTGTTGTCATGTACTCTAACTAGGTACCACAGTTTTTTATTTATTTAGGTGTTGTCATTTACTTTAGTTAAGTGTTGTCAAGTAATTCAATTACTTTCGTTGTTTTTTTATTAATAACTAGATGGATTCATTTAAATACATAATAGCTTAAATTGTGATGCGAGTTATAATGAGAGACATTTACCGCCATGATGTCTTTTAAATGAATTGAGATCCTCTCGGGTCAGTGAAATTTTCTAATAGGAGAGAGATATACTTAATTATTAAAATAATATTATTTTAAAAATACTATTATTTTAATATCCACAAGCCTTTCTCTCTCCTGCCGGAAAGCTCCGGTATCCGAAGAGGATGTGAACCCCTTTTTAACGATGTTTTACTATTGACCATGTGTTATCAACATGGAGTTATTATTTGTGTGATCATAATTTGTGTTGGTTGGGGTGCTGGAATCTTACACGCGATGGTATATATTATTCTTTCTTACATGTCTTCTTTTCACTCTTCTCTCAACATTTTTTATCTTCACCAACTTGTGGATTTCTTTGGATGTTTTTTGTGTGTGTGTGGTGATTTGGGTGTAGCCAGATTCAGCGATGGTCGAAAGCAATTTGTGGAAGATTTTATTTTCTGCTAGTTTTTGAAGTTGACGATTCACAATGAAAAAGAGACTTACTTTAATTGATTATTATTTTTTTGACAAGGTACTTTAATTGATTATTATCACGTGCTTGTTTAGTAGTTTTGCTGATAAGTATTGTACTATTTTGTGATGACAACCAGAGTAAATAAAAATTAAGTAATTAATGTAACCATAGTATTTTTGGTTACAAAAATTTTAGGTTTGGGGATGGCACAAGATTGGGGACATTAATTATTTTAGAAATGTTGCTTTGTTTTGATTGTTAAAAAGAAATCTCTGATGAGACTCAGAATTTAAGCATAAGCTCTTCTAACAAAAAAAATTAGCGTAGTGTGTAACCAAGTCCCGGACCCTCGTCTTTTTAATTAATTAAAATTTATCATTTACACGCTTATGTTTCCCTCGCCACACTCATATTATTTACCAATGACTAATTTTAACTTGTACATTTAACATGAGGCTATTGAGGAGCAGTTATCACAATAACTATCCCACTCGGCGTTGATGAGTAGATGCAGCTGAAATTGCAGTTGTTGGAGGGAAGAATAGGTATAATCTGTACGGGACGGGAGACATGTCTGCCACCTTTTCCAGAGTCGCATCATCCTAGGGATGCCACCTTTTCCAGAGTCGCATCATCCTCCTCCACAACAGCTAGAGGATGACGTACACTAGTAGAAAATGCGTTTTTAGCGTCTATATTTTAGCGTCGGCCACGACACCCACGCTAATAGCGTCGGATTTGCGTCGGTCAGACCCACGCTAACCCATGATTTTTTTTCTTTCTAAAAATAAAATTTTAGCGTCGGTCATGGCAGACGCTACATTGGATATAGCGGACGCTAATTTTTTATTTTTTAAATACTATAGTTAGCGTCGGACATGGCCGACGCTAAGTTTGATTTACTTTACCAAAAACCCTAAATCTCTCACTTTCCTTTCACAGTTCTCAGTCACTCTCTCACGCTTCTCACTCTCCGCTCTCACGCTCACTCTCTGCTCTCACTCTCACTCTCCACCCTCACTGTCACTCTCCGCCCTCACCACCACCTTCGCCTCCGCGTCGTCCTAGCCTTCTCTCTCTCCTATCACTGCCGTTCACTACCGCTCCTGAGACAACCACCGCCGCCAACCACTGTTGTTCTCCTTCTCTCGATCGTCTCTCCTCTCTTCTTGTTGTGTGTGTTCCATAGCTGTGTTTGCAAGCTTCAATCACAGCAAAATCAGTGTTAATTGCAAAACCTAGCAGAGAACCAGTGAAGCTGAGTGAGAAAGAAAGCAGATCAGCTGCGTGAAATTAGGGTTTCGTGGTTTTTTGTTTGCAACCGGGTCATACTCGTATCCAAGTGGTGGCTCCGCGTGTTTGAACAGTAGCGGGTTGTGGGTGCCGCAGTGGATCTGTTTGAACCAGTAGTTTGAAGCTTCCAAGTAATTTGTGTTTTATTGTTCCAAGATATTTTTTTTGGGTTTTATTGTTCATTGGACTTGGAATCAGTAGATGTTAGGGTTTGATTTAGGTTTCATTAGTTGTTGTTGTGGAGTCTGTGACAATACATCGAATATAAGGGTTTTAATTTAGGTTTGATTTGAGGATTCTGGTGGGGGTATCAGTAGCTGCTGGATTTCTAATTTTGAGGGTTAATTTGTTTATTTGGTTTTCAGTAAATTGATTAAGGTGATTGATTATTTGATTTAGGTTCCATTAGTTGTTATTTGTTAATTTGTTTATTTGGTTTTCAGTAAATTGATTAAGGCATGCAGCCAAATTGACCAAAAAAGACTCAATGCACAGAGAAGATTTGAGGGAGAACGGTGCTGAGGCTCAAGTTTCATGTTGGGATATTGAAGAGTCAAACATGGACACTTGCAAGTATGTGCTTACTGTGCAGGAAGATTGAGCAAACTGTATATGACCAACTTATTGAAATGGCTTACAGAAAGAGATTGGTAAGAAGCTTTTGCTTTCCAAGGATCAGTAGAGTCTCTTATTGTATTTGATTAAGCATATTTTGAGGTTTTTTAGCATTTGATTTAACATTTTTTTATGGTTTTTGAAACTAGGTGGACTTTTGCTTCGCTCACCAGTAGAGTCTCTTATTGTATTTGATCAGTAGAGGGCCATTGAAGTCTCTTTGTGTCAAATGTGCATATAAGCCCAGTTGACAGACATATCAAAGTAAGCATTGCCATTCTCTTATAAACCAGAATGGTGGTTCCTCTTCATTCATTTTCAGTCTTTTCTGTAGTTTACCTTTGTTGTTTGGCTGATCCAATCCAAAAGATGGTTTTGTTCATCACTTATGCTGTAAACTCACAGAATGTCACAAAGCAAACCTGGGATTTTGTTTTTGTTGCAAGTTTTCAAATTTTCATCAGTTCCGGATAATAGGACATGATATAGAGTCTGCTTGTTTAAGATTAACAAAAAGTTATTTTCAGAAATGGCTAGTATATAAATCAGGTGGCCAGTATTGATGTTTAAGGATATTAGTTTAGTGGACTTATGATGATAATCATTCATCTTCATTGTATATTACAAATCATTATTATTAAATACTTAAGAATCTATATACTTTGATTTGCATAACAACCCTTCTATCCATTTAATCATTACAGTGACCTTTTGTAAAATAAGAAAGATTGTATTTGAACATTTTTCAGGTTATTGCAAATAGAGCAGCAGAGATTCTTGGTCACAAACGTGGTGACAAGTTTGTTCACCCAAATGACCATGTCAATAGATCACAATCTTCTAATGATACCTTTCCAACTGTAAGCCTTTTGCATATCGTTACCAATTTCATATTCATATATTTCTTATAAATCGCTATCTTTGGACTGCAGTTCCTTGTAATTGTAAACTGTTTCTTGTACTTTATTTACCTACTATACTGTTTTTATCTTGTTGCACCTTTTTTCCCTTTAATATGTGTTTGTTTCGGTCTTTTCAGGTGATGCACATTGCAGCTGCGATGGAAATAAACTCAAGATTGATCCCCAGCTTGAAAACCTTACATTCTGCGTCTTTAAATGTAAGATTTTTGGTCTTCTTGCAAGTTCACAGCATCTCCACTGTCCACACATGATGCCTAACCTGTATGGTTATATCCGGTAATGTATCACCCAATCTATCATGATGCATGTACAGTGCTTCTGAGCCCTGCAATTAACCAAAACTGTAAGACAGTTTCGCTTAATGCCTGTCAATGTAATCATTTTTCCTTTCTTTGGAGTTTGCATCTATTACACACATCATGACTAACTGAAACTTTAGCATATAATGTCATGTGTCACAGTCTAATAGATTTCAGAGAAACTGAATTCTATTTTGTGAAAACTGAAACTGTTATTATTATTGAACCAGTTCATTGATACATGTATTTATAGGTATGCTAAAGCCTTAAAAGGTTTAGCCGTGATCTAACAAACTCTTGCCAGCTGCCCTAACCATAGGTGTACTAGCTAATGAGTTACTTCGTTTGATATTCTCTATCACAGTCTAGTTGTTTTGAAATTTTAGACTTCTTTTGATGTATGCATAAATTTTCCATTATTTGGAATATTTAACTTCTTTCAATTTGATTTACCCACATGAATACAGTTATGCAAAGAAACATTCATGCAATGTTATGTTATATATTTATGTGGATAGAGTTTTTAGTAACTTGATTGTACATGTAGAGGGGAGACTACTGTAGGGAAAACAAAGCCTGAAACAATACTTCGGCAAATTACATCTTCAATGAGGTGAATAATTTTGGTCTGTTTACAAGCTAGGTTATGTCATTGGATGTATCATGTCGAGAACAAAAAAAATATTGTTCAAAGAGCATCATCACACTGAAATGTTTTTAGGCCCTCACCCAAATATGCCAAATTCCGAATATGATGTCAAACTTATTCCAATTAACCAATGAGAATAGTAAAATAGGCACAAGAATGAGCAAAACACTAAGAACGATCAAGTTGTATAGACTGAAGTTTATATTGTCTTCAATATTTCACTGTAGAAGCATGATTGAAATTGGGCCACTTAAGAGATTAGGCATTCTAAGATTGAACTTTCATACCTTTAGACCCTCAACTTCTGATGTTAGTGATTCAATCTTCTGTGTATCTTCAACAATAACCCGAGTCTCTTTAACAACAGGAGGTGCTTCTTCAATAGCTTTTTTTGCAGTGTCTCTCTCCTTTACAAGTATAGCATTGGTTTCATCAAATTTGCTTTGCAGCTCCTGCAGGGAATTCTGCAGTTTTGCCATCTCTTGTGCTTTGGATTCTTCTAGATTTGTCTACAGCATTTCATATAGTTTCTTTAGGGCTTGCTTACTAAATAAGATGATACTTAGCCATATGCATAATTGGTCTTGTATTCCCCATTTATGTAATTTTACAAATCGCATGACTGTGAAAGATATCAAAACAATAACATACTCCAAATATTTAACTGCAAAACATATTGAAATTTAAACTCCCACTCTACTGGATGTGGTGTACAACCACCATTTTATTATGAGTATATTAGCATAATCTTGAAGAAAGTTATTGTGGTTTGTTGTGCTTATCTGTGTTCCACAGACTTGAAAATGTGCTTTAGGATGGGTTCTGTGAGCACATTTAGGATGCAATTTTTTTTTTAAAAAATTACATTAGCGTGGACCTAGCCGACGCTACACTTTAAGTTGACTATTCTGTTGTTGACTTTAGCGTCGGCCAAGCCGACGCTAGTTAATTCGTTGACTTTTTTAATTGACTAAGTAGCGTCGGCCCTGACAGTAGCGTCGGTTTTAGCGTCGGCCAGACCCACGCTACAGTTAGCGTCGGTTAAATTTACGGGACACTACATTTACCTTCGAACATTTTAGCCTCGACACGTGGCTGACGCTACTCCGACGCTAATTCACTGTTAGCGTGGGCTTTTGGCCGACGCTAAAAGCTGTTTTTCTAGTAGTGGTAGTTTATGAAACTTTTTGGAATTTTTAATAGTTTATGTGAAGTTTTTGGCATTTGTTGAATTATTATGGATGTTTTAGTTAAGTTGTGCTCGTTTAAATTGGGTTGTGAATTTGAATGTAAATATGAATCGTATGTCTTACACATTGAATCTGAATTGAATTGTTTGTAATGAATTGAATTGTAAAGGGTAAGCAAGAAATTAAATAGGTATTCCCACGTTGCTGACAGAAAAAGCCGCCGTAAAAACCTACGAAACTATTACTAACGAAATTTTCGGAAACAAATGAAGGTCAGTTACCGACGAAAAAAGCTGTAGGAAAAAAAGGTCTAAAATTACCTACAACTTGCTCAACCTGTAATTACCAACAAACTATTTGAAAAAACCATTGGTAACCATCACTGACCCGTCCTTTTTCGACGACTTTTTGTTTGTCGACAACCTGCTGGAAAACTGTCATTACTGATTGCTTTTGGCTGTTAGTAATTACTAGTTTTCTGGTAGTGGTTACTATTTTGCTTTTGAGTTTCGACGAGGAATAATATAATGACTTTCACTGAGTTTGTCGATATAGTCTAATAGTCTTCAACGGGAAAATACAATGAATTGAACGCTGGCAATTTAATAAGATTTACTTTTACGAACTAATTAAATGTTGTCTGAGTTTATTTATGCAAAAAACACATGGTTACTCGTGCGCATGCACGAGTATATTACTAGTTAAATTCAAATGATTGATAGATTTGACCAAAAATAAAAGAAAATGATAGACAATTGAAGAAGTTACTTGTACATTCCAAATTGAGAAGTGCTAGTGTTTTTCTTCCAAATTTAACCCTCAACTTTTTATCCTCAAGGTAAACAATCATTTTAGTCTCTATATGTATAAGGGGTTGCCACATTGATCCCTTATTATATCATAATTTCAAACTAATCTCTAAATTTTGAGGCACCCAAACATATATGCTAATTCAAGAACCAAACTGATAGTAAGCAGACCCTTTGAGAAACTAATGTGACTTGAGAATCAATATTCGAATATTAGGTTTACAATTTGAATACAATCAAGAACTAGTGTGACCGCGCCTCACACTTTTGAGGTGCAAGTCATTTGTTTACCCTTAAGAGTGGTACATTGTTTATGACTATGTGGGAAATTGGAGACAAAATCTAACTCATGCAGCAAACAAACCAAAGCTATGGAGGACAAAAACACTAACACCGGACCTAACATCCATAGCATCAAAGGAATAGAAACACAAAACACTCTATTGCCAACAAAAGCTAAGATATACCCTTTTTCTAGTATATTTTGTGTGTAACCCCCAGACAAAAATTTCCCATAAGAATTCATCAGAAAATTGGCATCAATCAGAAATCCTATGGCCATGTAACTGCATAAGAAGCTTATCAACAAACAAATTGATGCTGAACCATACTTCAAAATGGAGATTTTATCTGACTTGGAACCAAAAAATTCACCGCTAAAGAGATGACTAGCTTTGTAGGCGTTGTTGCTCAGAGCCGCTAAAGCCAAACTTACTAGAACGGTTATAGTAGCCGTGAGTATGGTAGTCATAAAAGTGTTCCTTAAAGTTTGCACACTAAGCATAGCTTTTTTATCATCACCCTGCACCATCACAAGAAACCAAATCAAAGAACGTTATTAATTGAAACGCTTTATATATAGAACTAAATTGTATTGTAATACAATGAAGTACAACTCAGTTGGTAAGATGTTTCACTTACACCTAAAAAAAAGATGAATTATTTTCTAATCATATCCTAAGATGCAAAATCAATTTGTCTTACAGAAACCATATACCTAAATATTCACTAAAATCACGTTTAGTAGAGGCAAAATAAATTCTATAACAATCATCCGTAAAACCAAACACACACCTGATTTAAGTTATGACCCCAAGTAGTCCTCTTTGATTTGTCAACTCCATAAGTTGTGCTTGAAGGTTTGTTCATAATATTGTAGCAAAGATAGGCATGGTAACCTAGGGTAATGAAAAAGCTTAAAGGGACCAATATAGTATCTAAATAAATAGCCAAACCCATGTTCCTTAGTAATGAAGCAAGAAAGAAGAAGCTTTGGCCTTAAGGGTTGGTTTGATAACTTGGAATGAAATGAGATGCCTTCTATATAATGGACTCTTATCACATGTAATTAATGTCATGAAAAGCATAACGAATTAACAAAATGAATAATGCATGAGTGAGGTATTTGTTTATAATTGTTGTTAGTGCTACAATACAAATCCTATTCATAGTGGAAATGATATGATGGACACCAAACTTGACGTGGGGTTTGAGTCACTAGTCATATATATATATAACTCATGTATATGCAATTATATTCTACAAATTAAAGTAAAATTCAAAGCAGGGAATTAGTGCCTAATTAAATATTCGCACGCTAATGGATAGAACGCACACAATATAAGAATGTATTGTAAGCACACAAGTATGTATGTTGTTCAAATTAATATTGTATTTTTTAAGTATACAGTGAAATGAAACATTCATAATGTGTACCACTGCACTCTTCATATATTGCTTGAGTGTATCTAGAGGTGAGGTGAGGTGAGGTGAGATGGGATGGGCCATTTATAAAGCCTCCACGGAAGCCCAACATTTCAGCAAACTCCTTATTGGACCTATTAAGATACTGGCCTATCAGAAGATGGCTTGGTTGGGCTTTACCAAGCAATATTGGAGTGGCTTCTTGTACCCTCCTTTACCTCCAACAACACCCTCTCTCTCTCTCTCTCTCTCTCTCTCTCTCTCTCTCTCTCTCTCTCTCTCTCTCTCTCTCTCTCTCTCTCTCTCTCTCTCTCTCTCTCTCTCTGACAAAAAGTATAATTTAACCCTCTCTCTCTCTCTCTCTCTCTCTCTCTCTCTCTCTGACAAAAAGTATAATTTAACCCAATACTTTAAAATCCAAAGGTTTAAATATATATTACCCCCTGCAAATATACCCATTATCCAGTTACCCCCCTACAAAAAAAAAACATTTAAAACAAACCCTGCAAAATGTAACTGTTTTCAGTTACCCCCCTGCTGTTAACTTTTCTGTTAAAAGTTAACAGTGATGACGTCATCACTGACGTCAGTGCCACGTGTCACCATATTATTGGGCCTCTGTGACACGTGGCACTGACTGCCACGTCAGCATCCTTGTCAACAGTGCCACGTCAGCAACCAATGGATGGCTGCCACGTGGCACTACTTATATCACTCAAAAATAAGAAATTTTGTCCCCATTGAGTGTTGAACCTGTGACCAGCCACTCACACACACACCCCCTAACCACTGAGCCACATTAGTATTTGTGATTAATATCTCCCCTACTAATATATATTACATAATTACTACTTAAATTAAAAAAAAATCAAACGTAACCATCGTTCATCGTTCGTTCTAAATCAAACCCAGAATTCGTTTTCATCATTCATCGTCAATTCATCTTCTGCTTAAATTAAAAATCAGTTTGCGGATCTCCAGAAAAAAATCATCATCATTCATCTTCTGCTTAAATTAAAAATCAAAACAGAAAATCGAAATCAACTTAAATCAAATTCAGTTTGCGAATCTGTTTCCAACGAGAAAATCAAAACAGAAAATCAAATTCAGTTTGCGATTCACCCTCTTCACTGTTTCCAGATCTGGGTTCTTCTTAAATCAAAACAGAAAATCAAATTCAACTTAAAAAAATCAACTGTTTCCAGATCTGAGTTCTTCTTCTTCTTTTACCAACGAGAAAATCGAATTCAGTTACCAACGAGAAAATCGAATTCAGTTTGCGATTCACCCTCTTCACCCTCAATCCTAGCGAAATCGAAGCAGTTTGCGATTCATTCTGCTGAAGGGACGAAATCGAATTCAGGATTCATTCTGCGATTCATAGCCGAAGATGATGAACGATGATGATGATGAACGATGATCGTTTCAGAAAGGAAGAGAAAATCGAAGAAGAGTATCTGGTTTGTGATCGGAAGTGTTGGTGCAAAAAGGAAGAGAAAATAGGAAAGGTTTGGGGGATGGTGATGTTGATGAGGAACGATGATGATGAACTGATGATGATTTATTTTTTTTAGTTTAAGTAGTAATTATGTAATATATATTAGTAGTTGTGTTAATAATCACAAGTAATAACATGGCTCAGTGGTTAGGGGCGTGTGTGTGAGTGGCTGGTCACGGGTTCAACACTCATTGGGGACAAAATTCTTTATTTTTGAGTGATAAAAGTAGTGCCACGTGGCAGCCATCTATTGGTTGCTGACGTGGCACTGTTGACCAGGATGCTGACGTGGCAGTCAGTGCCACGTGTCACAGAGGCCCAATAATATGGTGACATGTGGCAGGGGGGTAACTGGATATGTGACATTTTACATTTTTTAACAGAAAATTTAACGGCAGGGGGGTAACTGGATAACTTTATATTTTGCAAGGTTTGTTTTAAATGTTTTTTTTTGTAGGGGGGTAACTGGATAATGGGTATATTTCCAGGGGGGTAATATATATTTAAACCAAATCCAAACCGAATTGTTCAACAAGTTCAACCATGAAACCAGCCTCGTCTATATAGTCTTGGTAATTTGGGTGGGCCAATCTCTGATGCATGTTGGTTTCAGCAACTTAAAGCAATTGAACTATGACACATAGTTTTACTGGTTTGATTCCAAAGACAATGATTTAGCCATAGATTTTTTACCTAGACATTAACCACGAATTTATGCTTTCATGGCTTACTCTAACCCTCTAGTTCTCCACTATCTCTTTACGTCAAATATTCTCTGCCTTGTCTTCATCATCTGATTCTGTGTTGATCTTCTCGCCCTCCCCGTCAAACTAGAAACATTGAGGAGAGTTTCCTTAAAGTTAGTTGGGTGGTTTTCTTGTGACTTTAAGAGTATCACCCTGGGGCTATGAGTATCACCCTCTATGATAGTTTAGTTTGTTTCTTCCTTTTGTTAAGAAAGAGTGAAGTACATAATTATTTTTATAACATTTGAATATAAATTAAGGGTGCTTTGATAGACAAGATAAGGATATAGGATACGATAAATTTATCATATTTTATATTAATCTATTTGATGCACCAATAAAATAGGATAATTTAACCATAAATTTAATACATGGCACTTCCTTTTTTTTTTATGAAAACTAATTTTTGAAAGATTGAACTATTTGAAAAGTTCAATTATATAATTATTGAACATTTCAAAGATTGGTATAAAAGTGAGACCGGAATTATTCGTGATTTTATTAAAATTTATATATTATTGTAATATGGATTTTGAAACCAATAACCAAAACAAGGTCCCGCTACTTAGTATCTTAAGAAATTTGACTAAAATTAAATTATTTGCTATAGAGAGCTAATATTTCGTACGAATGGTTTTGCACAAAATGTTAGAAATATACTGTAACTGAGTTAGAAGAGTGTTGAATAACAATGTATTCTTACATTTTTTTTTTTGAAATTAGAAGGGGAAAAAGCCCAAAAAGAAATTACATAGGAATCATCCTTGGAGTAGAAACTCCAAGAGCATGAGTGGCAACAATATGCCTAATACAATTAGGAGGGGAACTAAAAATTTCAAACATATTATCAACACCTAGGTTACAACCTAATTGGCAAAACCATTCACTACCTTATTAGCCTACCTATAGATATGATGGGTGCTAACCGATCGGTCAAGGGCTAGTAGGCTACGAATTCTGTTTCTTGTGGTACTAAAAAGTGTTTCTGTTTGCTATAACATTCATATTCAAAAAAAAAAACTATTTCTAAATTCTTAACTAACTTTTTTGGTAATTAAACTTTTAATTTATGTTTTTTATAGGCAATATTAGTAGTTAATTATTAGAAGGATAGAGAAATATTAGTTTTCAGCGTTTGAAACTTGAACTTCCTTCTTATACTTCTTCAGTATCCTTTAACTCGTGAACCGAGCTACTCCCTCCGTTTTCGAATATAAGCAAATATTCTCATAAAGTCATGTTACTAAATATAAGCAAGTCAAAGCTTTTTTCACTTAATCTACCAAATTTACCCTTACTTTTACTCTTACCCTTACTTTTACCCTTAGTTTTCCAACTTTTTTACTATATTCAATGCAATTTTTTTAATAAAAAATGAAAAGGTTGAGTGCTGCAGTAGCATTACGTGTGTGTGATGCTTTGTTTACACAATTGGGAAAGAGAATGGAAGGGAAATGTGAAAATATAAAGTAGGCCTAGCTTTGGCTTTGTGTCACCGTCTATTTTCTCTTCACCCTCTTCCTTCTTCTTCTTCTTCTTCTCTTCTTCCTCTCAAAAATATGACAACACACCATTTTGATGGCCCCTCATTTGATTTGGGTATTTTTCAAGTCAACATCTAGAGGCATGTTGTATTCAATAGTTGAAAAGTTCTACCTTCACCATGTTTAACATTCTATATATAGAGAGCTTTTTAAGTGGCAATGTTCTATTTCATGCTTCATATTAGTAAAAAAATTAGCGGAACTTTCAAATTTTGAGGTTTGTGTTTAGTAAAATTTTTGGCGGTAACCTATTACTTTTGCCTTAAAAATGAAGTTAATTTAGTCTTAAAAAAAAAGAAGTTGCAGATGTGAAATGGAAGAAGATGGGAGTAGAAAAGCCAAGAAGATTTCATGAGTGGAGTAGTAGTAAAGTTCTCCGGTAGCAAGCCAAAGGGAAAATGATGTTTACACTCTTCCCTTGCGTATCACAGCTAGCAACTGAGAAATGATGATTGTTTAACCTTTCCTACAAGAAAAGACAAGGGTGAAATTAACATTAACTTTTCAATGTTTATTAAAAACAGTGCTCCGCCGTTTTTTTTTGCCTATAATCAAAAACGGAGGGAGTACTTACTTAAGATGCATCGGAAAAAAAAAGACTAAAATAATTAATTTAATTTTTGTTTACAACAAAATAAGTAATTTAATACTCTTAGTTAGCTTATTCCATCATTGAAGTAATCTCTTATCTATAATGTTATTTTGTTGGGCGAAGATTCCAATAACCGTCGAGCTTAACTAACACGTTTCACCACATTATTTCAACACCTTTAAGGTTTCCATGCTTTTCCTTTCTTACACATCACAATATACTGACCCTGAAGCCCTTAAACCTTCAACAACCTGAAAAGTGCCTATTTTTGGCTCCATTTCACAATTTCCTGATCTGGGTCTCCTTCCTTTTATTCCCTCTTTAATCATCCAAACATATCTTTAATGGCAGTTGCATTAATTTCATTTTGAATTTCAGTTATTTTCTTTTTCTTTTTGTTGTTGATTTTGATTTGTCTCTTTCTGAGTGGAAGAGGTTTTAGCATTGCATGAGGATGAAAACAAAGTTAGGTCTTTTTTTATGTGTTTTGGTTTTGTTATTTGGGTGTGGTTTGGGTAGATTTGTGGTAGAGAAGAACAGCTTGAAGATCACTTCTCCTAAATCATTGAGGGGTGCACATGAATGTGCAATTGGGAATTTTGGGGTTCCTCAATATGGAGGAACTTTAGTCGGGTCTGTAGTGTACCCAAATGTGAATAAAAAAGGTTGCAAGAATTTCACTGATGACAATGCTTCGTTTCAGTCCAAGCCTGGAGGTTTCCCCATTTTTCTTCTTGTTGATCGTGGAGGTGAGCTTTTATGTTTGTCCTTTTACACTCTTTAGTTTGTTAATATCACAAAATGTGCTGGTTAATGTTCCTTGCTGTGTTTTGTTGATGTTAGTTTTGAATATGTTGTGCATTGGATTTGAATAACATATTCATAATATAGCTTAATCAAACTATGGTACTTATTGCATGTCATGGAAAGTTGGGATTTCATATTCAATTAACTGAATGTGAATTTTTATTCTAGTTTTGGAATATTTTGTTAAGTCTTCCCAATGTGGTGTAACAAGTTAACTGGTTAACTACCCAGTGGCATAAGCGACTCTGGGACACGGAGGTCGACTCAGTGCTCCCGGATTTGATTCCTGCAGTGACAAACTCGGTATTGGACAATGCAAAATTTGCTCCTAAGTATGAGCTGATAACTGGTTAACTGGAAGCCGACAGAGGTCCGAACCAAAAAAAAAAATTTAACAGAAGTTGTTGCAAAAGATTTTGTATATGTTGCATTTAGTTTTTTTGGTGGCATATGTTGCATTCAGTGTCTATATGATGAAGGCATAGTTGCATTTGTTTTATTTATTTTCTTAATTGGTGTGGATGATGGAAGAAGAGATAATAGGTACAGTATTGTAGCTGAACCTAAGAAGACGTGTTTTCTAGTATGATTAAGTATTTAATCTCTAGACTGTATGGTGCCACGCTGATTATAATGACGCCTAGATTGTTAGGAACAGAACCACACAAAAATGGCTAAAGTTTGTTGATTTATTCTTTGATCATTTTGGTAGAATGCTACTTCACTCTGAAGGCGTGGAATGCGCAAAATGGTGGAGCAGCAGCTATTCTTGTAGCTGATGACAGGACAGAAACATTGATCACCATGGACACTCCTGAAGAAGGGAATGTTGCAAATGATGAATACATAGAAAAGATTACTATTCCTTCTGCTCTTATCAGCAAATCCTTGGGGGATAGCATCAAGGAAGCTCTCTCAAACGGGGAAATGGTTCGCATAAATCTTGATTGGAGGGAATCTCTTCCACATCCCGACAAGCGAGTTGAGTATGAATTATGGACAAATAGCAACGATGAGTGTGGATCAAAGTGTGACAGTCAAATTAACTTTTTGAAGAGCTTTAAAGGGGCAGCTCAACTACTTGAGAAAAAGGGGTTCACTCAATTTACCCCTCACTATATAACTTGGTATTGCCCTAGAGAATTTCAGCTAAGTAAACAGTGCAAGTCTCAGTGTATAAACAATGGAAGATACTGTGCTCCAGATCCTGAACAAGATTACAATAGAGGCTATGATGGTAAAGATGTTGTTATTCAAAATTTACGCCAAGCTTGCTTCTTTAAAGTTGCAAATGAAAGTGGAAAGCCTTGGCAATGGTGGGACTATGTGACTGACTTTTCAATCCGTTGTCCCATGAAAGAGAATAAATACACAGAAGATTGCTCAGATCAAGTTATTAAATCTCTTGGTAGGTTGAGCTTTTTTTGCCTTTGCATACTCTTTACAACTGGCTTGTGTTTTTCTCTCGGTTCAGCAGGAAGAAAAACATAAAATGCTTTTAATTTCACAGGTGCTGATCTGAAGAAGATTAAAGACTGTGTTGGGGATCCTCAAGCAGATGTTGACAACCCTATTCTCAAGGCTGAACAGGACGCACAGGTTGATTTTCTAAAATGCAAACATTTTTATGATGTTCTTATCCAATTAAGCCATTCTGTTGTTTCATGATTGTATCACATTGTGTTCCAACTTTGTTTTCAGATCGGCAAAGGACCTCGTGGTGATGTTACTATACTACCTACTCTTGTTATAAACAACAGACAGTATAGAGGTATGGGGTTGCTTTTGTAGATATCTTGATTCTTGACAGGTTATTTAACTGTATTTTATTTTATAATTTGTTTTTTTAACTGCTTTTAGGTCAGTTGTCAAAACCGGCAGTTCTCAAGGCAATCTGTGCAGGATTCCAAGAGACGACTGAACCATCTGTTTGCTTAACTTCAGGTGCTTATTTTGTCAACTTTTTATTGCTTTAAAATCATAAAACTGAACGCCTTTTCTTTCTCATTTTCTTTATCATGGTGTTATGTTTTTCAATTTTGATGAAAGAATTGTCTTGGTTAGCTGGTTTTGATCTATATAAAATTATAGATTGACTGGCAACTGACTCTTTGAAATTGAATCTTGTTGAGAAAGTAATGATTTCCTGATTATTCTTTGCAGACATGGAAACAAACGAGTGTTTGGAAAACAATGGCGGTTGTTGGCAAGAAAAATCTTCTAACATTACTGCATGCAGGGTATTTGGTTAACTGAGCCTTATCTGGCACATTATTCTGAAAAGTTTATTATGTATTTGCTTCACTTGAGGTTTGATTCATCTGATTATAACCATCTCCATATATTGTTCTAAATATAGGACACGTTCCGAGGAAGAGTATGTGAATGCCCTGTTGTAAACAATGTAAAGTTTGTTGGTGATGGATATACCCACTGTGAAGGTAAATTGCTTTTTTGAATTCAAATGTGCTCAATGCAACTTCCAAACAGAACACATTATTCCTAATCATTTTCATGGGGAATTTGAATTTCTTAACAGCTTCAGGAGTCTTAAGTTGTGAAGTGAACAATGGAGGTTGTTGGAGTAAAGAGCAAGGTGGAAGGCGTTACTCTGCTTGCCATGTATGTTGTCTTGTTTGTCCTTTTGTGCGCGCTTTTGGTTAGGAAGGGTGGAAAAAAGACCGATATGCTAGATATTAACTGTCATTTGTTTCCTTTTTTTTGAATTGATAATTGATAATGCAGAATGAGTACAATAAAGGTTGTGAGTGTCCATCTGGGTTTAGAGGCAATGGAGTTCTCTCATGTGAAGGTACTCGCTATCTTATTTTTAGTGATTTTTCTAGTTTACAGTAAATAAATACACTTAAGAGAGAATTACTACTCTTAGTGGAGTAGTGCATTATGGTTGAATGATTGTTTGATAAAGGCAAAATTTGTATTAATAGCGAGTGTTAAGGTACTCGAAAACCCTAGGGGTGTTCGTGGGTCGGTTTGGATCGGATTTGGCCAAATCTGTTGCCCGAACCAATGATAATTATTCGGTTTGGGTTGGTTCGGATTTTACATTTTTACCTCCAAAATCCGAACCAAACCGAACCGATATTGGACGGGTTGGTTTGGATTGGGCTCACGGGTCATTCACTAAAATATTAATTTTCTAAAATATAAAAAACACTTTTTTATGATATTCCAACACTTTAAATAGCTAAAAAAAATTAAAAATCACACGAAATCAAACTCAAATCCACTAATAGTCTTCCCATTCATAGTATTAAAATTTTACAACTTAATCATAAATTATTAAGGTAAAAATTCTAAGCAAATAAAATCGTGTGCATCTAAAATTACAAAATTGTTATGACGTAATATGGGTTGGTTCGGGTTTGCGGATTTGATTTTTAAAATCCGTTGCCCGATCCAAACAACTACGGGTTGGTTTGGATTTGTTCGATTTTGACCCGAACACGAAAAATATCCGAACCAAACATATCGGTTTGGATTGGATCGTGGGTTGGTTTGGATTTGTCCGAACCACTGAACACCCCTACGAAACCCCCATTACATCAAACAATAATATCGTATAAAAGTCAGTTAGATGGAACCAAAAGACTACTACAGATTTTAGGGCCGGCCCTAAAATTGTTATTGGTCTTGCTAGCAGCTAGTCTAGAAATATACTGGTATTAATATATTTCTTATTCTTATTATATTGCAGATATTGATGAGTGCAAAGAGAAATCAGCCTGCCAGTGTCCAGATTGCAAATGCAAAAATACCTGGGGGAGTTATGAGTGTAAATGCAATAGCGGTTTGTTCTACTCACGAGAAAATGACATGTGTATGGGTAAGAAGGCTCTTTTAGATTTTCTATCTCTTTCAATACCACTTGCGAACTGCCTTATTGAATAGGTAGTTTACGGTACAATTATTTAAGTTAATGGATGAATACTCATGGAGAGCATGACAGCACACTTTTCACTTCATAATGCATTAATGCTCCTTTGGCATTCCTTTTCCTACATGTGAAGTTTCAAGCTTTTCTTTAGGTAGAAGTTTGACAGGTTCAATTTTGAATTTTAAACCAAATTAGAAATATCCAATATTGTCAAAATTGGGATCTAAATTGTAAAATTGGATTTGGGTGAGATCATATCCTAGCTTGGTAAGTAGTATGAGTTTAATCATAAGATCGTATGAGTTTACATTCTTATTTGACTTATATTTTTATACTATTAATTGTTTATGTTATCATATTTTTATATTGAAATGTGTTTTAACATTTTTGGGTTGGATCTTACAATCCTTGTTACGATCCTACGTTTTACGATCTTGCACCATCTACCAATCTAGGTAGGATCTTGATTTTGACAACCTTGAAAAAATCAGTGCAATTTACATTCCATTATCTTGATTGTGTTTAGATACTCTTTGCATGCTACTGAGGTTTGAGATTCTATTTAGCAGTATAATATAATCTCTGAAGGTTTCAACATTTTACTTCGACTTTTCTAATAGTCGATATTCTTTGGATCCCTCCTAATTGAAAATTGAAGAACAATTTATTTATTTTACACTCTTTTGGTATATGATAAATGCAGGTAAATATACTTCTTCTTCAGCGGTGAATATTTGGATGATTATCCTTGTCTTGGCTATTGCTGTTTCCGGAGGATATGCATTTTACAAGTACAGAGTGCAGGTATGATTTTGTTGCAGGCTTGATTCTTCGCATAAAGATAGAAGAAATAGTTGTCTTCTACTATCAAAATATTAATTTTACCCTTTTCCCAACTAAACAATTTTAGGATATTTATGTAGTTTTACTTTTTCAAATTTTTTCACTCATACTTTTCACTCTCTCTCAACTTTTTTCAAATTTTTTCACTTTTTCACTCTCTCTCATATACTTTTTTCAAACTTTTTCACTCTTTCTCACACATTTTTCTCTCCTCCTCTTTCTTCTTCTAACTCTATCTTATTTTTTCTATTTTTCACAATATATATACTTTAATTTCATCTACATGTCTTCTTCATTTTTTTTAGGTTAAAGTGCTCCCGGGGTCCCTTATCTTTATTTAAAGTAACGATTTGGTCCTTTATCTTTTTTTTGTCCCAAATCAGTCCTTTATGTTTTAAATTTTTGACACATAAATCCTTTTCTGTCCCAAATCAGTCCTTTATGTTTCCAAATTTTTAACACATAAATCAGCATTGTTAACGCAAAAGGATTTATATGTCAAAAATTTGAAAGATAAATGACTTATTTGGGACAAAAAAAACAATAAAGGACTAATTCGTTACTTTAAATAAAGATAAGGGACCCCGGGAGCACTTTAGCCTTTTTTTTAATATTCTATTTTTTTCCCTGTCAATAAGGTTTTTTTAGTCTTTTACGGAAAATATTACAATTTGTAAAATTTGAAACTTTACTACAATTTTGTTTTCTAATCTCTACGGCAAATATTACTTATCATTCTCTCTCATATTTTTTCAAACTTTTTCAATCTTTCTCACACATTTTTTCACTCTCTCCTCCTCTTTCTTCTCTAACTCTATTTCATTTTTCTATTTTTCACAATATATCTACTTTACATCTACATGTGTCCTTCATTTTTAATATTCATTTTTCTTTATCAATAAATTTTATTTAGTTTCTACGGGAATTTTACAATTTGGAAAATTTGAAACTTTAATACATTTTGTTTTCTAATCTCTACGGGAAATATTACATATTGCTGGTAAATGTTCACGGGGTAATATTCGGACTAACTCAATTACAATTTGAAACTTTGTGTTTATCTACTTTAAATTAGTCTTGATTTTCACGGGGTAAATTTTCGGACTAATTAAATTATGTCTAAATCTAATAATAAAAATAACACAACACCCGTGTGTATGCACGGGTATATCGCAAGTGAATATGAAAAATTGGTTTGTGAATTTTGTGCAGAGATATATGGACTCAGAGATAAGATCAATTATGGCTCAATACATGCCATTGGATAATCAACCTCCTCAGAATCAGATATCTAGTCAAGTTCAAGTTCATCATGATATCTAGAAGATCTTGCTAATGTTTTTCCATCAGCATGCTTAGTGCTCAGTATATTTACACTTATCTCTCCTAGGGGTCGATTTCTTTCTTTTCTGTAAAGATCAAATAATGTGATTGTGAAATTATTGACTTTCTTTTGAGGTAGTTTTAGTATCTAGATGAAATTTATGTCCTTTTTCCACTTGTTTTGGCTCCTTGGATAGTGTATGGCTTATTTGTTTTCATGGTTTAAAAGCTACTACAAACTTAAAGCTATAAGTAAGAGCTTGAAAAGTAAAACTTAGATGTATGGTAGTTTCCAGATTTCTGTTAGCATAAAACTAGTTTAAGTTAATCTGTGTTGTGTTATTTGAACACCTGAAATTTTGCGTAAAACTACTTATTTTGTCACAAGTCTCCTGTAGTCATGGATCTCTGTTCCCATATCTGTTCCCCAAATAAAAGGAGATTCAAGGTGGCAGTGGTAGCTCACGAAAGAGGTGTCCACTAAAATTAAACCACCAAGTATGTCACGTAGATCACACGTCATGCATCTCCAATGCTGCAAAAATTATGGATCAACAACTAAAACGTAAGAAACATGTTGACCCTATTTATGATTAATGGCTCGAATATGGAGCAAGGTTTTCAAAAAAATAAATTATACACAGTTTTTTCAAAACCTGAGTCAATGCTAAGCTATTGACTCTGAATAGATATTTTGCGGAGTTTTTTCTTAGTTGCTTCATAAAACCCTTTCTTCATGAATTCACCCATCTACTCCAATCACTTAAACCCTTACTCTTCCAAAAACACTATTCATATACCAAAAAACCCTCAATATATCCTAGTTAATAAACCCTGACAATGGAGGAATGGAAGGATAGTGGAGTGTGTGGGGGAGTGCACCCAGTGGAAATGGGGAGTGTGAAAAGAAAAACCCAAGTCAATTTCAGGCGAAAGTCGATGGGCAAAGTAGCTTATAGTCCATTTTGTATTAAACATTTGGGAGGATACTTCCAGCACCTCCTTTTTTCCGAAGCACACCCTCCTCCCAAATTATTACCAAAATGTTCCTACTCTACCCTTTTTAGTATGGTAGAAATGGTGTAGCACAGCTCACCTCAGCCCAAACAACTCAATGAACTAGTTCCTAATGTTTGTTGGTGCAAGCTGAAGAAGCTCTCAATATCTTATGTAAAATTTCTAAAACAAAGAAACCCAAATTCTCTACCTTATGCCTTGTATATTAGAAACTGTAACCGGTCACGATTAATCTCCCCAAGCTAGCATCTCAAGCTTAAAGAGGATTAATTAAAAAGATCAATAAGAAATTAAACAACATAGAACCCCCTCCTCCAAAGAAAGGACTATAAATAAAACCAGTTTGTACTTTGTAATATCCCGCCTAAAAGAGAGGTCATTCATGATACCACATTTGGTTGCTTACCAGACAAATCAGAAATTATACACAAAAGTACTTCTACTTCTAAATTGTATCAAGACTTTCCAAGCTCGATTTTTCCATGCATCAAACCATACCCTCGACAGTGAGTGGTTCGCCTTCCCAACCGAGCCTGTGAATATCAAAGAAATAAATAATCACCAAAATTCACTATGACCGCCTTCATGTGAGTGAATCTTCAGTTATTTGATCTGATCTTCATGCAGAGATCTTCAATTCAACACTGAGTGGCAAATAGAAAACAATTACATTCATGCTGCATAAAGGTCCATATGTTCAAAACACTATGTTTTACTTGTAGTAATGTCCCTTGAACTTTATTGGGGTTAAAATATATCTCTGAACTTGATAGGCTAACCTTATCACCGAACTAGTTTCCTGCTTCACCTTCCAAATTTGTACCCTTATGTGGTTTACGTTCCACTAACAGTCTATAGACATAAAATGCCACTACCGCGCCACTGCAAAAGCTAAACAAAATTAACAAAACAATATACAATATGAAAGATCAAAGCAGTGTGGACCAAAGAATGGGGATAGTCCAAATGAGTCTTTTGCAAAAGAGTAAACAACCATTTTGGTATTTGAATGTGTGAGACGCTGTCGTTATAGTCCTTGAATGTATCGAAATTGCAAAAGCATCCCCAAGTGTCTTTTAAGTCATTTTGGTCCATAAATGTGTCTTTTGTTAGTCCCTAAAATTACTAACAAAAGAGACACTTAGAGACGTGTTTGCAATTTTGATACATTCAGGACCAAAATGATTATTTACCCTTTGCAAAATCCATTGTTGTTTATAACCTTCTGAAATAATTTCAATTTTTCAACATTCTGAATTTCCGATTAACAATTATTTGGGCTGATTAAATATGATTTAATTTATTTTCAGTCCTATTAAAGTTTGACTTAAACATGAAACAGCAGCAAGTGATTGCAATTCTCAATAAAGTAGATGTGGGGAAACAAAAATGCTAGTATTCACAATAACTCCAAAATGAAGATTAAATTCATATGTATTATGCAAGTTAAATAATGACAACGTTTCAAGAACCTGATCAAGGTAGTGAAATAAGTTGATGCCTGGAAAAAGGAAAACAAGAAAAAGCAAGCATTAAAAGTTTGAAACATATTTTTAGGAGCATGAAAGTTAGATTGGTTTAAGTAAATATAAATACAAAAAATCTCTTACTCTGCCTATTGAGGTTATCTCCCGCAGAAACAAGATGGTTGCTATTGCTGCAAGATAACAAGTAAAACAAAATAAGCTTTGCGATTGACAAACAAACAAACAAATAAACAGATTTTAGATTTCAGACCTGTCTGGCCCTTCAAAGCTAGAGGAGAGGGCTGTCCTTTTTTATATGCTTTCAGACTTGAAATGCTTAAAGCCAAGAGGACGCCTCCTAAAATCACCCCAAACCTTATTGCTGCAATGCTTCCTGTTACCATAAAGGAAAGGAAGCCACCAGCAGAAAGTATCAACCCTGCAAATAATGGGATTATCACATAAATGTTAAAATGGGTATTTAAGAGGGAAAAAAGAGGCAATAAGATCTTCCCAGTTGGCAAAATAAAAGCAACGATATGATTAAACTTTAGATATGTTTATTAAATCATTTAATAAAAAGAATGAGCTCAATGAACCTGCGCTATTATGGTAGTCAAATTCGAGATCTATCTAGGATTCAAAATGTGAGTGGCCCACATTAATCACATGTTTTCTCATACTACAGATCATAAGATCCTACTTAAGATACAAAAATACACGTGTGCATGCGCACACGCACACGCACACACAGAGAACATAAATAACAAAAGTAACATATAAATCACTACAAACATTTAATTAAACTAAGATTAAAAGTGCATGAGAAGGTCACATACAACTCATACGTCAAATCCACAACTGAAGGTAAAGTAAGAAGTTAACAACTCTATATTTTAAATATATAGTTTTTACAGCGTGTAGAATTTAGAAAACCAAAAGCAAATTAATGTGTTAAAAATAAACTTGTTTTTAAAAAATAAATAAAGTTCTTATTGCACTTACCAATAATCACAGTATCTTATAATATATCATACTTTAGGATAGGAGGGATCATGACTAGATTCAGGAAAAAAGGGGAAGGACTTCCCAACTTGCCCAAATAAAGAACAAATACAATACAAGAGTATATGTACAGGTCAACTCCAAATTCTACAAAATATGTGCTTGGGTAGCACAGCAAGCATAACAAGCAGATCATGTTGGAGCAGTGGTGCAGGAGCCACCAAAGGTTAGAATGAGTAGTTACACAAACAAGAGCAAGAGTGCACACTACACTCGGATAGATCAACTAGGTCAGGCTGACGAGAGGGAGCACTGAACAGAATGAAATATTTTAGGAAGACGAGAAAGAGGGTTCCAAAATCAGGCAGATTCTATGGTTTTTCAAGAAGAAAAAATGGTCTTTGGCCAACACATGAAGATCGAACAAATCACATCGTTTCTCTGTCCAAACTCATTGATCCCACACATACAGAACAAAATCATTAGAGCGCACAATCCAATGAAGAAGATAACAATTTTAACTACCATAGCCCTATTACACCAGCCCAATATCTAGAAAGACTCCAACAACATCAGTCCTTATAAGGACTTCACCTCTATTAGAGGATAACTCTCATCAATAATTAAATATCAATCCCTTATCAGGATATATAAGTCATACAAAAGGCTAATCCTTATCAGGCATAAAATCCTAATCCTCATTAGGCTCCACTGCCTCCCTACCAGTGACAATGACCAAGTCACTTATTCTCCTCATCAATATATAGATACGTAGCCTGAGGTATGAATAAATAATCTACCCTCATTTCCCTTTTTTATGCAAGTCCCCCACCACAAGACTATAGCCAACAACATCTATATCAGAGAAAAACGGATCATCTTAGATTCCATGATTGTAAATTATGATCCGTGACCGAAATTGAAGCTACAATATCAAGATTTTAGAGATTTTCGCAACCGCAATTACAGCCGCATTTAAACCCAATTTTCTACAATATCAATGATCACAATGTAGCCATAATTGTGACCTCGACCACAATTTAAAAACTTGTCATATTCAAATGCCTTTTAACAGTTTCTCCATTATGTTAGGAGATATATGTGTATGATTCATAAAGAAAATTCCAATTAAAAGTTTACCACACAACATGCAGATTTTTATTTACATACCATAAGGCACACCAACATAAAAGTCCCGAACTCCAGAAACATCGCTGAGATCATCATCTGGGGAGGTAAATGTCTCCACAATTTCCTTCACCTCAGGTGAATTCTCAGTGGCCGCAGACAAATACTCTTTTCCTTCTTCAGTGATTTCCTTTGCTGCCACACTCAAATCTTTCCCTGCCTTCTCAGCCTGTACCTTCAACTGTTCCGTCGTATCTTTCAAAACCACAATGGCCTTCTTAGAATACAATTCATATGCTTCCTGAGAAACCCCTTGAATCTTCACAGCTTGTTCCTTGAATGTATCCAGAGTCTGCTTCCATGCTTCCTGTGACTCCTCAGAGTCAACATTAGGAGGCACCTCATCATTCCCCTTCTCCACTTCAACTTCACCATGTTCCTACATAGTTCCAAACCGTATCAGAAAGTTCAAGAAGAATAGAACATTGAGCATATATTTGGTTCCACGGTAGGACATCCCAGAATCACGCCTGAGTTGGTAAAAATGTGGTTCCACAACAAATTAGTTATGTTTGGTTTCAAGTCTCATAATTGATAATTGAATCCAGTACCAAAATCAATTCTACCCAAAAGCTACTGACTTTTACGGTGACATAAAATCAATTATCAAATTTATTGAAAGTAGCAAGTGTATATACACATACAAAAGCAATTTTAATCAAAACTATCGAAACATGAATCCCTAAAAATTACTTCTTTTCATGAATGTATCCAAACATGAATCTCTTTGTTTCAACTCACCTTCAACCAAAATCAATTAATCAAATACAGTTTTTGTCACCGCATAAACAAGCCCACATTGAATGAATGAAACTAACTAACCGACTATCTATCTAACTAACTAACTAACTGAATTTTAGATGATGGACATTGAAATTTGAAAATGCATTGATTAAGCAATGAGAGGCAACCCCATTTCAGAAAATGAATAAAGTTAGTTTCTTTTGCACTTACAGAGTCTTGTTGCGACGCAGCAAAAGCGACGGTTAACGAGTTCCGTGAAATCGGGGTAAGGAAGCAAGCTGCAAGGCCGTTACGTTGAACGGCGTTAACGGAAGAGAGTTTGAAAGCGCGAGGTTTGTGTAAAGAGTGAAACTTTCGGCAATGGGGAAGGTTATTGAAATGGGTGTGGGTTAGTTTAGGGTTTAACACCGAAACGGAATCCATGGTGAAACTCATGGAGGCCATTTGGTTGAAGAGAGAGATTGAAGTTGAAATGAGGCGAAGGTTACGAGAAATTGGTGAAGGAAGGAGTAGGAAAAAAAGTATATTGGGGAAAAAACAATGGGAAATGGAAATTGAAGAAAAGGGTTTATGATATTGAAAGTTGAAACAACAGTGTTGTTGTTGTTTGGAAAATGCTGCAGAGCAAGTTTGGAATAATTTATGGGTCACGTGTTGGTGGTGTAGTCTTTTTAAGAGAAAAAATATAATCAATTATAATACCAAAAAATAAAATAAAATCGATTTTCCATTAAAATTATGATTTTTTTTGTTACAATAATTTAAAAAGGTGAAGTCGACGTCACTCTCATGTACGATTTTTATAGAGAAAAATTAAAGTTATTTAACTGTCAAGATACTTTAACTAAATTTAGTTTCACGCAGAGTACCAAAATATTAGCTAGCTTGAGCTTCATATAAAGTTTGAACTTCTTCGCATCTAAGATCGAAGAACCTTCTTTATAAAGTAGACAATGGAAGGAGTCAAAGAGTCAAGAAAGGGATAGATTCATTACTACATGCTTTGATTCATTGCTAAAGCAAAGAACCCATGGCAAAATCATAAAAGCTAAGTAGCTAACCCAAGCTTATAACCTGATCATTATCAAACACAACCAGTCACTTGGAGCTATTACAGTAGTTTATGCTCATGTGAAACGACAAATGCTAGCAACACACTCATTTTAGCACTCACTTTATAATTGATTGAAATTTACGCAAACTATTTTAAAAATGAGACTTACTAGTTGGCCCACCAGATAATTAACTCGCTTTTTTACCCCGATTATACCTTGTACCCCCATAAATCACCAAATAGGCGATTTTACTCCTGATTCCTCAAAAAAAATTCAGAAACACATAAATCTGGAACACATTTTTTGACTTTCGGAATTACGCCAAAACACATAAATCCGGAACACATTTTTTGACTTCCGGAATTATGTCGTTTTGGGTAATTCTGGAAATCTTTTAAAAATATGTGTTCCGGAATTACCTCAAAAGAGGATAATTCCAGAAAACTTTAGTTTAGAACTTTCCAGAATCACCTCAAAAGAGGTATTTCCGGAAGTCAAAATTGACTTTCGGAAATACCTCTTTTGAGGTGATTCCGAAAAGTTCTAAAAATTGGTTTCCGGAATTATCCTCTTTTGTTTTAAAATTTTTGAGGGGTATTTTAGGGATTAAATGGGTTATGGGGGGTATAAGGGAGAAGAGGGGGCTAAAAAATGCCTAATTAATTTATAAAGATTAGACTCATTAAATTTATGAAATTTCGACAAAAAGGGAATATGCAGCTTCACAATAATCAAGCTCCATCAAAACAATGCCATGAACACAATTTCTTAGAGAAATTTTCAAAAAATACTAAATCCATATCAAATTCAAGAACATGCAAAGGAATGGAAGAACAAATTCACAACATGGGAATTTTTGTAGTGGCCAGTGGCGGATCTAGAACCCTCAGTTAGGGAGTGCAAAAAATTTTAAACACCTGCATCACTAAAATTATGATAAAAATAAAACTTTAATATATTTAAATAAATAGATTGCACAACTCATAATTGTTCTCTACGTGATTTCATATTTTGAAACCGTTTAATAATGAGCTTAGTGTCAATGTTATTAGACACGTCTCTCTCAATTGTGTGAGTGTGGTTCATGAGACTGGTATAAAATTAGGAACTTGGGTGTAGTGGCGGATCCAAGACCCGGATCAGGGGTTCAAATTTGTGTCTTGGTGCAATTGGGTGCAAATTTATGGGTGCTAGTACCGACTTAAAATTTCAGGGTGTTTAAAAAAAATTATATAGGGGGAAAATACACTATTTTTTTACCAATCTATTTTATAATTACATTATATTTGATAAAACTATTTTGATATATTACCTTAAATACGTGAAAAGTGTTTAACAACAACTTAAAATTACGTATAATATGATCACCTTAAAAAAATTGCTAATTAAAATTAGGTATAATATAATATCATAATAAACCAATATTGTGAGGATATATTGGTTTCAATTCTTAATAATCACTGATAGTATTTTACAAAATATCTTACGATCAATTTCAGTGGTTCACCTGTGAGAGATTTGATACATGATCTATTATCTAATTGTTCGTTCTCCAATTGCTCAAAATTTGGGTATAATTTCATAAACCCTAACTGAATTTCTACAATTTCATTTTCTAATTTGGTATGGTGGGAAGTGCTTGTAGCCGCAAGTGATGAAGGACTGGCCATCACGGACAAAGGAAAGAGAAGAGGATGGCCTTTTTGGGAGTGACAGATGTTGGGCAATTTTGACTCTGTTTAATTTCTGTTTCCTACACAGGTTCCATTTTATTTGATTTTTGGATCTTCTTATTTGTGGATTCTATGGAACAATTTTGATCTCTGTTCTTCAATCATCTTCTATTGGTATTAATACCATTGTGTTGCTATATTTGGATTCCTCTCATTTTATTAGTGTGAAAATTCAGAAATTTCTCTATCTATCCTCATTATGAAATTCGATGGATTAGTGTTAGTAAATATTTCAGAATTATCTTTGTAATCGTTGGCTTTTCATATGAGTTTTTTTTCTTCACACAGACAATACAAAATTGAGTTTTATTAATAGGATGCAAACTATTTTAGCTTGAACCCTGCATTAGTGTGTCGAATAGTATCTGGACAATAAATCTACACAGTATTGGTTTAGGTAGAGTAGAATTATAAAGCAAGTATGGAAACTTTTAAATGTGTAGAGTACCATGATAGAACTTAAATTCTTCAAGCCAAGAATGCAAATTTTATTGAACAGTGAAAAACAATATGTCTGTTAGATGTAATTTGGTGTTGCAATTAGTAATGCTGTAATAGCCATTGGGCTTGATATGTTAGTATTATTTGTAGTGGGCCAAGCCCAATAGTATTGTATGATCACTGTATTGAACATTGTATATAGCAGATTGCTAATGAATGAATACACAGAGATTGAGATTCGGTAATTCTAACAATTGGTATCAGGAGCGTGCACCGTTTGTTGAATCATAAACCAATTAACGAAATAACAGAAAAGGAAAACAGAACAACCGCAGTTTGTTAAAGAACTCAACGAACGTGAACAAGAAGCTCGATGACGACGACGGAGGAGAAGGCCTTCGTTCCACCGGTGATTCCTCGACGGCCACTATGATCACTGGGCTATGTTAATGGAGAACCTCCTAAGATCAAAGGAGTACTGGAGTCTTGTAGCTGATGGAATTCCAGCCCTACCAAGCGGAGCCACACCGGAGCAGATCTAGATCGTCGAAGATGCGAAACTTAAGGATCTGAAGGTAAAGAACTACCTATTTCAAGCGATTGATCGAGGAATCATCGAAACAATCTTGAAGAAAGATACGGGGAAAGATATCTAGGATTCGTTGAAGACGAAGTACCAAGGAACTACAAAGGTGAAGAGAGCGCAATTGCAAACATTGCGCAGGGATTTTGAACAATTAACGATGAAAGAAGAGGAAAGCGTGAATGAGTACATCGCCAGAACCCTAGCAATCACAAACAAGATGACTGCACATGGCCAAAGGATGGAAGAAACATATGTGGTTGAAAAGATACTTCGTTCGATGTCTACGAAGTTCAACTACGTGGTTTGCTCCATTGAGGAAGGCAATGATGTCACTACTCTCTCAATTGATCAATTGCAGAGTATTCTTCTTGTGCATGAACAAAGAATGAAGGGGCCCAAGGGAGATGAGGAACAAGCACTGAAGGCTACTGTCACTAGCAGAGGTGGACGGAGAGGCAGAGGCCGTGGCAATAGAGGAGGAAGAGGACGAGGCAGGCAGAGCAATAAAGAATCAATTGAGTGTTACAAGTGCCGCAAACTTGGACACTATCAGAATGAATGCCCAAGCTGGGAAGGGGATGTCAATTACGCTGAATTTGATGAAGAAGAGGAGCTACTGCTGATGGCCAGATCTGACTTGAAGAACACTGCAGAAGAAAAGGCATGGTTTCTTGATTCTGGCTGTAGCAACCACATGTGTGGTGATAAAGAATGGTTTTGCAAATTGGATGAAGACTTTAGAGTGACTGTTAAACTAGGGAATAATTCCAAGATAATGGCCAAGGGTAAGGGGTTGTGTCAAACTAAGAATAAGGGGCATAATTCAGGTTATTGAAGATGAACTGTATATACTTGAACTGAGAAATAACCTGTTAATCATTGGTCAGCTACAAGAAATGGGTTTGTCTGTCACCTTTGAGGATAATGTTTGCCTAGTGAATCACAAGAAGAGAGGACTGATAATGAAATAAAAAATGACCGGGAAAAGAGTATTCCTTGTATTTGCCTCAGTAGTTGATTCAAAATGTTTTAAAGCTGAATGTGAAAATCTCGCTCAACTATGGCATTGTAGATATGGACATCTTGGTATATCTAGTTTGAATCTGTTAGCTCAAAAAAAATGGTGGAGGGATTCCCCGTTTTGAATGAGAAAGAGAAAATTTGTGATAGTTGCTTGATGGGAAAACAACATAGGGATTCCTTTCCAAAACAAGGGTCATGGAGAGCAACCAGAAGACTAGAATTAGTCCATTCAGATATTTGTGGACCCCTGAAGCCTGAATCAAACAGTAAGAAAAGGTATTTAATTACCTTCATAGATGATTTCTCAAGGAAATCATGGGTCTACTTTCTGGTAGCTAAGTCAGAAGCCTTTGAAGTCTTCAAAAAATTCAAGGCAGAGGCTGAAAATGAAACAGGTGAGAAACTGGGGTGTCTCGGAACAGATATGGGTGGAGAATACATGTCAGCAGAGTTTGAAAAGTTTTGTAGCTCACATGGTATTAAGAGGCAACTCACAGCCTCCTACACCCCGCAATAAAATGGAGTCTCAGAGAGAAAGAATAGGACTATACTAAACATGGTTAGAAGTAATAAAGAAGTACCTAAAAAGAATAGGACTCCTATTTAACCTTTTCTTTATTTTTTACAAGGTTGAATCACAAACCCTAACTGTTTGTGATTTTCCCTTCTTCTGTATGTGCTCTTTGGTTGTTGAGGAACACACGAATCCTCACCACTGTAAAGATTGCAAGAACGTAGTCACAATCGAAGGTAAACTCTTCTCTCTTCCACTCTCTTTGAGTTTTTCTCACTTTTCTTGTTTGTGATACTTAGAACAAAACCTAACTCTGTTTGTTCTCTTGTTTTGCGAGGTGCTCACACTTTGAACAAACTCTCAAAGACTCTCACGCACAGAACTTGAGGAAAAGCACACCGAAATGAATCAGGAGGAGAAGACTTGTAAAAACAAAAGCTCAATGTAAATTTCTTATTGATTTTGTAAAAACAGTTGACTAGACTATGATATGTACATGTATATATACAGCTTTCTCTGGATATTAGCTGTTAGAAGGGGTTGTGTTAGTTACAAACCCAGTTTGTTGAATAACAAACTAGTAACAAACTGTTAACTGTAAAACAGACTTTTTAAACTGCCTTATAACGGCTATAATGGATAAATAGCCGTTATATTCATTCTGAGGGTGTTTTAGAAATTTTGCATTAAATTCCAACAATGAAAGTCAAAGAATTTGGTGGTGTGACTGTCGAAATATTTGAAGAGTTCTCCCTATGCCAACTTTTTCTCTATCAATATATTTTAAGAGAGATATGGTGACAAATTTCGAATATTATTGAGGAAAGTTGATTACAATTATTTTGAGTTATAGATGTCCACTTATTTAAAACCTTGCAATATTTGGAGCTTGTTGAACTTGGATTACTACAAGGAAATCCAATGATGAAGCGCTGTTCATAGGAGGGACTAGTTAGCACTTTCATAAGTTCACCGAGGTGTAGATTATCCAGTTTTTGGAAAAATAACAAATGTGAAAGAAGTATGAGATCTCTTGAAGTTATCATACAAAGTAGCGGAGAAAGGCCATAAATCCAAATTGAATTCTCTACATAGAAAATATGAAAGGTATAAATGTCCTTGTTATCATAAACCGTAAAAACAATATTTTGCATGTGTTACAAGTTTTGTCAATATAAGGGTGAATGGAGAAGACATTCCCTCTGTAGCAAATTCTACGCACTATGCCAATGAAGTTTGGTGACTACAATAATTGGGCCCACGACACAAACATTGTGTCAATATATAGCAGAGTTGTAGGGAAGCATTGGAACCCATGTGAGTATAATCTTGGAGAAGACAGAAAGAGTGGACAAAGAAGCCTTAAAGTGTCGGGTAGTTCTCAACAATGTTGCTGAATCTAGTCAAAGTGCAGAAAGAAGAGGTCGTGAAAATTTCAATAATGGGGGAAGAGGATATTGTACATGTAGTGGTATAGAGGTCGATGATATTTTAGAGGAAGGGGATGTAGTAGATTTAGCTAGGGGAAAGACAATCAAGGAAGAGTTGGAAATAATTTTGGGCCCACCAAATGTGAAAAAGGAAGAGGTAGTTATTATTATCAAGAAATAACAAGTTGTAATTGTTGCCACTACGGAAAATTTGAACATAAAGTTGTAGATTATAGATTCAGACACCAGTCATACTCATACATAGTAGAAAATATGTACGAAAATAAAGTACCAACACACGGTGGCAGCTTAAATAATACTTTTGGAGGGCAAGAAAAATAATACTTTGTCTGTAAAGTGTTCTTTAAGCAACATGGAATCCAACATCAACTAACAACTAGATATACGCCTCTACGGAATAGAGTTACTGAAGGAAAAATAGAACAATTATATACATGGTGAGATGCATGCTTAAATCCAAACAAATTAATACCTAAATATTTTTGGAAGCAGTTGGCGTTGTTTATATTCTATATAGGTGTCGACCTAGAAAGAGTGTTCGGGACAATAGGCCTGAAGAAGCTCGGAGTGGAAGGAGGCACACAAACTGGCACCTCAATTTTTGAATATATATATATATATATATATATATTGCATATGCTCATGTACCGAATCAACTTAGAGAAGTTAAACATCAAAAGAATATATATTGAATATATATCACGAACTCAAAGGCCTACAAACTTTACAATCCCAAATCAGTCAAAATGCGACGTTATGAAGAAGTAATTTGGGATTGGTCTTCATAGTCCCAAAAGGAGCCAATGAGAGCATGATACAAGAAGATTGATTCCTATTTTGTGCAACATGGATGGATTTCAAATATGTCCTTTTGAGCACAATTTATACATTAAATTTGTTGAGTTTAGAGATACTCTTATTTTGTGCATTTATGTCGACGATCCAATTTTTATTGGAAGTAATGTAAAAATGATACTGAAATTCAGAGAGGCTATCATAAAATTCTTTGAAATGACAGATTTAGTCTAATATCCTACTTTCTTAGCATTGAGGCCATACAACAAGATGATGAATTATCGTTTCTCAAAAGAAGTATGTAGGTGATATTTCAATGAAATTCAAAATGGAATATTTAAAGCCGATTTAAACACTCGTTGAAAATAAGTTGAAGCTAACAAGAAAATTAATGGCAAAATTATGAGATATTTAACTAGGTAAGATATACTCTTTGGAGTTGGCTTACTCAGTACATTCATGGAGAGCAAAGAGAATTCTTTGTTATATCAAAGGTTAATGACTAATGAAATTTTTTTATACAAGTAATAATGACGTGAACCTTTTGGGGTATACAAATAGGGATTGGATTAGAGACTAGCCTGTGGGCACCGTGCGATGCACGGGGCGAAAGCTTTAACGAGTACTTAATTGTTGTGATATTAAAAGTATCATTTTTAATTAACAAACACATTGAATTGGAAGCAATTAGAAAGAAAAGAAGACAACACAATTAGAAATTGAAAAACGTGGGTATCATGCAGGGTTGGATGAGAATCACCAATAAAATGGAAGCAACTATACAAAGTTGAAGGAATATGGTCTTTAAATTCTTTTTTTTTCGAAGCATCTTTAAATTATTTTTTTAAAATCCCGAAAAATATGGTCCTAAAGAAAATAAAGAGAAGAAATAAAAAAAAATAAATTAATTTTTAAATCAGTTATCGAGGAAAAACTTTTAGTATTTGAACAGTAATTTTTTCCGAACGCAAAAGTACCCACAAACACACTACTTAGTATCATACTTTACGTATTTTGTCACGAAATTATTTTTTTAAACAAACTTTGCGTATTTGAACTTTTAAATTTTTTGTCGAACGCTAAGGTAACCCAAAACACACCAAGAAACTAATTTTTGGTATGACCAAACCAATTGTTGAGGAACGAACTCCATGTATTTGTATATCTAATTTTTTTGAATCCTAATTAAAGCACCCAAAACTAGGGGTGGCAAAAAAACCCAGACCCGCAGGTAAAACACGCCACGGGTCCGGGGCGGGTAGTCAAACGGGTATCCACGGGCCAAATAAACGGATATTTTGACTACCCGTCAATAAACGGGGCGGGTCCGGGTAGCGGGGTACCCGTACCCGTTAGTAAATATAGTTGTTTAAGTGGATGTTTATTTATCATCTATTGTTGTTGTTGTTTAAGTGGATGTTCATTCACATTCTGTTGTATCTTTTATCCTAATATTTTGGATAATGTTTAGTTGTTATTTTTCAAGTTTCTATTATCATAATTCTAGTTTTTTTATCTCCATTCATTAACAAGTATATGTTAATAAATAGTTGATAAGATAAATGCATAACGAAATGCGTAATTTTTTATATAAATGAATCAAAAAAATAGTGTTAAAAAAAGTAATTTTCTATGGTATTTCAAATTTTATTTTTAAAAATTTTTTTTTTATTAATTTACAAGTACCCGTGGGTACCCGTTTAAAAAAATACCCGTTTAAGACCCGCTAAGTGGGTACCCGCGCGGGTCCGGGGCCCATTTATAATAAACGGGACGGGTCCGGGTAGTGAGAAACCCGTGCCCGCCCTGCCCCGTTGACATCCCTACCCAAAACACACTACTTAGCATCATATTTTATTACAAAATTATTATTTTTTAATAAAATTAATTATCGAGTAACAAACTTTGCGTACTTAAACAATTGATTTTTTTTTCGGATCTTAAAGTACCCCAAACCATACTGTCTAACGACGTCACACTTCACACAATTTGTCACAAAATTAATTTTCTTTTCAACGAATTCGATTATGTAGGAACAAACATCACGTATTTGAACATTTAATTTTTTTCCCATATCTTAAAATACCTTAAAACACACTGTCTAGCATCACACTTTACGTAATTTGCCACAAAATTAATTTTTCTTTTCACCAATCTAGTTATGAATGAACAAACTTCGCGTATTTAAATAATTTAAATTTTTTTCTAAACTCAAAATTACCTAAAAAATATAAAAAAAAAGAAAAAGGGAAAATGATAAAAGAAAAAAAAAGAATGGAAAAAAAGGGTGGGGGGAGCTTGGCGGGAGAGTTGGCGCCAAAACTCCCTCGGAGAAAGTACTGATGATGAAATTTTCTTTGCGTGTGAGAATTGTTGTGTCTGACATACACGTGCAAGATCGCATGGGGTGGCACTGTGGCAGAAAGGAGCAGTCAACATCATCACATGGGCCATAAATAAACTGTGGGTGGGTCTGTGTCAGTCAACTTTCGGTGGCATCCAACTTGGAACACATGCAGCGTTTGGGTGGTGGGAATTTGGGCGGGATGACGAGCTGGCAGCGTTTGTGTGGTGGGAATTTGGCGGGAAACTGAGGTGGACAACCTACGTGGAGACTAGCACTGGATGTATATATAATAATATAATGATATGGGAAGGAGGGGGTATGTGGCAAATAAAAAAAGAGGAATGCCACTCCCTATCCTACATCTCCGTTCACTTTACCGTCGTATCCGTATCAGCAACTCTCACACTCGTCTTCTCAGCTTCATGGCCACCGCCGAGCCCATTAACCCATCAAACACCCGTGTGGGTTGGATCGGCACCGGCGTAATGGGCCAGTCCATGTGCGCCCACCTAATCCGAGCCGGTTACTCCCTCACCGTCTTCAACCGCACACTTTCGAAAGCCCAACCACTCCTGGACATCGGAGCTCACCTCGCCAACTCCCCTCACGCCGTTGCCTCCCAATCTGACGTCGTTTTCTCCATCGTCGGTTACCCCTCCGACGTTCGCTCCGTCCTCCTCGATCCCACCTCCGGCGCTCTCGCCGGGCTCCGGCAAGGAGGCATCCTCGTCGACATGACTACATCAGAACCCTCCCTCGCCATCGAAATCACCGCCGCTGCATCCTCCAAAGGCTCCCACTCCATCGATGCCCCTGTCTCCGGCGGTGACCGCGGCGCAAAGAACGGAACCCTAGCAATCTTCGCCGGTGGAGATGAATCAATTGTCAAGAAATTAGAGCCGTTGTTTTCTCCGTTGGGGAAAGTGAACTACATGGGTAGTAGCGGGAAAGGGCAATTCGCGAAACTTGCAAATCAGATAACAGTAGGGTCAACGATGGTGGGGTTAGTAGAAGGGATGGTGTATGCTCACAAGGCGGGTCTTGACGTTGGGTTATACCTTGACGCTATATCGACGGGTGCAGCGGGTTCAAAGTCGCTTGATTTGTTTGGTAGGAGGATATTGAAGAGGGATTTTGAAGCTGGATTTTTTGTGAATCATTTTGTGAAGGATTTGGGGATTTGTTTGACGGAGTGTCAGAATATGGGTATTGATTTGCCTGGGTTAGCACTTGCTCAACAGCTTTATGTTTCGCTTAAGGCTCATGGTGAAGGTAATTTGGGTGCTCAGGCACTTATTTTGGTTCTAGAGCGACTCAACAATGTTTCTATTCCACCAGCTCTTGCTTGAAATGTTGTCCTTTGTTCCTGCTGTAGTGTATAACATCTGCTGTTTACAGTGTGATATGTGATCATGTAATAAAATTTTGGTGGTTTAAATTTCTTGTGCATGTTATGTGGACTATTATCAATGAATATGCTGTATGTTATTGATGGAATTCTGATTTACCAATATCTCTAAACTTGCACAGGCAAGAAAATGGTGCAGTTGAGCAACATGAATTTCCATACCTTTGAGTATCAATTTATTTTTGCAGTCCTTTAATATATTTTGAAGAGTTGGCATGTTAAATTAGCTCAAGGACTTTCCCTGAAGTTTTTAGGAACTTCTTTCTAAAGCCCCTTGTCTCCAAAATTCTCCAACAGATGCTGTTTGCAAATACAGTGTCGATGCACAGCATATACAAGGTTTTGGCGCTTGGCAAATGGTCTGGTGATGGTGGCTCAGGTACCTCAGATTGTAGAGAGGCTCCGCTAGCTTTGAATGGTGGTGCTATGTGGTTGTGCCTCCGCCAGAAGTAAGGAGTGACACTTTGTTTTGTGGTGGGTGTGGCATTGGTTATCAAACCTATGGTTGTTTTTCAGTAAATCGGTGTGGTGCGGGCTGGTGGAGATGGGTGGTACTGGTAGTCCAACTGTCCAAGGCAAGTTTGGGTTAATGTTGGAGGTTTGGTTTCTGAAGCTGGTTTTCAAGTGGCGGTTATGGTTATAATTGACAGTGCAGTTAGGCAACTTGAAACCGGATATAAGTACATGTTTGCATTAGTGGTGGAATTCCCATAGGGGCTGAAACCCGCAGCAAAATTTCACAGTAATGCAGAAATTTCAGTTTGTAGCTTATGAATTTTCGCGGAAACGGCAGCTTGAGACTCGCGTAGAGTCACCCAAACATGCACTAAGGGTTTACTAAAACACTCTTAGTGGCCGGTACAAAAAAAATTCATTATAAAAAATGTTGGTTCATAAGATTGTTTAATTTTTTTTTCCGAATATTTTTACTTAAATTACTAAATTTAACGAATCAAATTACCCAATTCCAAATTTATTTAAGAGTAAATTGTCAAATTAGTCTCTAAATTTACACACATTTTCCTATTTAGGTCCTAAAGTATATTAAAATAAGTAGTCCGTAAAAGTATGTGATATCGGTAAAATTACTTCCTAAAGCTTTATAAATAGTCCCTTACAGAGATTAATAAGACAAATTTATTAAAAATTGGGTGCAAAATTAAAGGTACTCGTGCAAACCGAAAATTTCAGGTGTTTCAAAAAAAATTATACAGAGGTACCGGTACCCATTTTTTTTTATCAGGGGTTCAACCGACACACATAGGGTCCGCCTACGAACACACTGCTTAAGCATTAAAACTGCCACTGCAACTCCAACTCCACGTTATTTAATTGTGCTGCAAACACAATGGTTAACAATCAGTGAACAAAGACCAAAAGAATATTTGTGAAAGTTCTTGCCTATGGAAAAATCATGTAATCACATATAGACAAAGACCAACTATAGTTAACAAATGTGTATTGGTAGGAACTTAATTCAATAAATTTAAAAATAAATAAGCCTAAAAGTAATTCACATATATTATGCTGTCGGGATCTTTTTTGTCTACTTTGGTTGCTTTCACATATTGGATTTCTACTAATACTCAAGAGAGTACCACTACAAAAAAACAGTGGATTAGCGACGGATTTTTCCGTCGCTAATACCTGGTTTTCCCTCGCTAAAAACCTTTAGCGACGGAATTAGCGACAGATTAAATCCGTCGCTAAAAAGCGTGTCGCTAATTATTAGCGACGGATTTCAACCCGTCGCTAATTAGCGACGAATTAATCCGTCGCTAATTCCGTCGCTAATGACTGCCACGTGTTAGCCTATGAATGAGCATAATTAGCGACGGAAATCCGTCGCTAATTCTGTCACTAATTTATGCCATGTGGTTGTGTTTGGTTAGCAATATTAGCAACGGAATTCCGTCACTAATTCCGTCGCTAATGACCCTTGAATTTTTTTTTTATTTTTAGAAAACCTGTTTTTTAAAATCGAAATGCGAAAAACCCTGTCTATTGCGCAAAACCCTGTCTATTATAAACACTATAATTAAGATAAATGCGAAAATCCGAATTAACAATAAAATCGAAATCAACAATACAATCCCAATTAACAATAAAATCCGAATCAAAATAAACTAGTTCAAAATGTTAAAACATAATACTTAAATATCAAACGAATACAACAAAGTCCTAATAGGGAGTATCATCAGACCCTTCAGACTCAGACCCATTTGGATGTTTGCGGTTATAATACTTCAATATCTTCGCCTGCGCACGGGTAAAATTCAAGAAGTCTTCCTGCAAAGTTGTCTGCACATGTTCATGAGTCTGCAGCCGCTGCTCCTGATCCTGAATGACCTGTGCCTGAGCCTGCACCTGCTGCCTAAGTTGCGCGGTCTCGTCAGCTGTAGCAGGAGGAGGAGGAGGATCTCCACTACTAGAAGGCCCACTAGTGTCGAAGTGATCAACCCCAGAGTCCAATAATGGCGCCAAGGGCCCCGAATCATACAGGCGACCCTTATTCGGCCCGCCTACCGCCTTCTTCCAATTGCGGTTTGCCAGAGCTATGATCTCAGGGGGAAGTGGACCAAGTGAGCCAGGGTTCCAGGTCCGCTGAGTCGGCTCAACCATCGCCTCACTAACATCCTCCTGTTTTCCATAACCAGAAAACATAGCATAATTTGCGTTCCATTTTAAGAAAACAAAATTATTTAATACAAAACAGGTTGTATATACCCAAGTTTTCCTAGAGCGCTCATCAACATACTCCATAGTACCCTTCCTCAAATGTGTTGCCCTGTGAAGCTCAGGAATAGTGATATCGCGTCCAGCCTTCTTACTCTGTAATAATGAAACACATTTTCAATGATTTCTAATCACCCTAAATAAACTAAAATAACACACAAACTTAATATAATTTACCAATCTGACAGCATGCTGAGCCTGGTTGACGGAGCCGCAACAATGAAGCGAGCCACCCTTTTCAGAAATTCTATTCTGCTTGGCCTTTTCAGCTTTTTCTTTGTAGCTCTCAGTAGCCCAAAGGTCCTTGTAGGCATTCCAAACACGGTCAGGGATGTATTTTGGATATATGGAGTAAATCCATCAAAGCACAAGCCAAGTCGAACATTTCGTGGGTCTGAGGCAAAATCTGAATGCACTTGATCAAAGTGTTTCCACGCTTCACCGTCAGATGGGTGCCGTAAAATGTCTGAGGTACGCCTATTCTCATAATGCCACGTCATTTTCTTCGCAATTTCAGCCGATGCAAACATTCTTTGCAACCTTGGAATTATAGGCAAATAGAACATCGACTTTACAGGGATGGGTTTATAATTACGTTTTCCCCCTTTACGAACATGATACCTCAGCTTTCCACAGAATTTGCATTCCAGTAGTGCACCATCGCTTTTACCAAATTCGTTATTGTAAAACAACACGTGCCCATCCACACAACAATCAATCTTCTTACATTCCAATCCCAGTTTCGAAACTAACATCTTTGCTTCATAATAATTTTTTGGCAAATTATCCTTATTAGGTGTCGCATCGAACATCATTTTAGTCACATAATCTAAACCCAACTCAGAAATATTACTCATGGACTTGAGAGCTAAAAGCTTCACAGAAATGGATAATTTTGACTCTGGCGAGCCTTCAAACAACAGTTTGTTTGACTCCCTTAACAAATTATAGAATCCCTGTGCTTCTTCATTTGGAAGTTCATCATGATCGTCATACTGACATTCATCAAATGGCACATTCACCCTGAGACCATCACAAATCATGTTTTCCATCGACTCAAATTGTTCATTAGATCGAACAACAACACCAGAATTGCCTGAAGCCCCTACGTGAAAATTCGGAAGTACTTCTCCATGGTCCACCCAAATCCAATAATTAGGCATAAACCCGAGATGATACAAGTGCTCCCAGACTTCATCATCAGTACTAATAGGTACACCCTTGCATTTAAGGCATGGACATCTAATCCCCCCTTCCTCTTTAGTTAAATCATGTTGCTATGCTACCCTAATAAATTCTTCAACCCCATTTACAAAAGTTTTCTTTAAAAACGCTCTTCCCGGATATAACCGATCATACACCCAACCACGATTCAATTGACTCCAATTCATCTACACGCATTTAAAAAAATGTTTTACATTCTCATAACATTCCCAATATAAAACCTATAAAGTTAGTGGCATCGATATGATCTCGGTGGAGATGATTTCGAGCCGAATATAGGGGTTAAGGACTGATCAGACAAAACCCTTTTCCATATAAGTAGTGAAGGAAGTTATTTCTAACTTCCAACCTTAAAATTGTTAGTATCGTCTTGCATTTATCTCAATGGAGATGATTTCGAGCAAAATATGGGGGTGAAGCACAGCACCTCACCCTTTTCCATCAACAACACACAATAACAACATCAAATAGTCATCTAACCTAGGGTTCATCAAACATCAAAACAACAATTTAACATCTCCAACAACATACACATTTCCATTAGACATTTTTCAATTAACAACACACATTTCAAAATTAACATACACTTGTCACCAATTATCAACTCCAATTAGACATTTTTCAATTAACAACTCTAACAAACATACACTTTTCAATTAACATCTCCAACAACATACACATTTCATACACATACAATTATTGATAACTCTATTTTATATAGAGTTATTCATACATCTAACCATAACTAATTGCCTGAAACCAAGTATAATATGTATTAAATATAGTAGTTTTAGTCAAATAACAACATTATAAGTTTTATAGAAGATTGCACAATGATTTAAGCATTTTGTATATATATATTGGTATGTTTGATATGATTGCTCAGTGCAGCTGCAATTCATGCTTCTGCACCAGGAAAACAGCATTGCTTCCACACTAAAGGCACATCCAAGATAAAGTGTTTCTGCACTTAGTGCTTCTGCACTAGATGCTTCTGCATCTTAGTGCTTCTGCACCGTCTAGCTGTGAGCTTATGGAGGCTTCTGCACCTCAATTCATACCATGACTCCAGAAGTTTTGTGACATCATGCTTAGTCATTGGGCACATGGAGACACATGCCCACATGCATATGGAGGCGTCCACCATGAAACATCATCATAAGAGGCTATACACCTAAAGACACATGGATCTCCACCATTGGACCTCCTTTAAAGAAGAGTGCTGGACTTTATCTTCTCAAATTCAGAGCAGGAAAGTAACCATGGTTAGGCACCACATTGCTGACTTAGTTACTACGCAAACCCTCATGCGCAAAGGAAACCTCAAAGGGTATAAATAGGCTCCACTTCGCACTTGAAGAACAATCCCTTTCTTCATCCAAATTTATATAGCTTTCATACAGTTTTAAGTAGTTTATTTCTTTCATTTTATTTAGTAGTTAGTAGTAAGAAGGTGAGGAAGGAATTGACACCCTCTTCCTCCACTTCTTCATAGATAGAAGAAGGAATCAGTGCTTCTGCACCAATCAGAATTCATGCAAAAGAACATCAATCTGTGTAACTTCTACCCTATTGATATCTTTTATATGATTCATATTATTATGCTCCTTATAGATTCTCTCTATTATATAATGAGTAACATGAGCTAAATTCCTTTAGTTGAGATGTTCTAAACTTATAATGATCTTTTGAGTAAGTTATTATGCTTTTAAGTGTTGTAGCATTTTGGGTCTTGTGTTATACTATATCCATCTTATTTTAAGGTTGATCGCTTAAAAGAAGTAGAGTTATATACACAGATGTGGTTTATAACTAGAAATCAAGACTAATAAGGGTGAGTGTTTTAATAAAGGCTTTGTTGACTTGTTAATAAAGAAAACTTTGTTAAAACCATGTTAAGTCCTAGACATAGGATAACATAGTCCTTAGGGTGAAACAGTGGGTACCTCAAAGGCAGGAGTGAACTTATTTAGCAAGCCCAGACATGGGAAGCTTGTAACGAAACTCTGAAGAAAGTAGCTGACAAGCACACACTTATGCAACTGCACTCAATGCTACTGCACTTGATGCTTCTGCATCTCTCAAAGCATAGAAACTCTCAAAAGAAGAATTATCTAGTAAAGACATCTCAACTATCTTTCTCAACTGATTTCCTTCATCTTATTTTACATACTTGCATTTTGTTTTTACTTAAACTAAAAACCCCAAATTTTGTGAGTAGTGTAGTAGCACATAATTATATCTCTCTAAGCATACAAGATTTTAATCAATCCCTGTGGGTTCGACCTTTCTTATCATTGTATTACTTGTGTGACTGTGTATACTTGTACATATTTTGCCACACCAAGTTTTTGGCTCAGTTGCCGGGGATTGCCATTAATTTTTGTAAGTTTAGATTTATAGATTTGTGTATTATTATTATTATTATTATTATTATTATTATTCTGGTAGTTTGATTCCTTAGTGCAGGTGCACTAGCTTATGCACAGGACCAGAACACCAGAATTTATATTGGATCCAGAGATAGAAAGAAGTTTCAGAAGATTGCTTAGATCCCAAAGACAAAGCTGCAGGAGCAACATGTCTGATCAAAGTGAAGAAAGATCAGGTTCAAATGGAGGCTCAGTTGGAGGAGACCCACCACCTGAACATGAGCAAGGAAATCCATTCAACAACATGGGACCAATAGGTATGATTAATGATAGAAATAGACCCATGAGGGATTATGCTATGTTTAATAATCAGAATATGCAAACTAGTATAGCAAAACCTCATATTGATGCTGTTCATTTTGAATTTAAACCCATGATGTTCCAAATGCTCCAAACAATTGGCCAATTTGGTGGATCTCCTCATGAGGATCCCCATGAGCATTTAAAACAGTTTCTAGAAGTATGTAGTAATTTTATCCTTCTTGGTGTTAGTGAAGAAGCATTTAGACTTAAGCTATTTCCATACTCTTTAAAAGATAAGGCTAAATCTTGGTTAAATTCAATGGAGCCAAATTCTATACATTCATCGAATGAAATAGCTGAAAAGTTTTTGTCAAAATATTTTCCACCCATTAAAAATGCCAGGATGAGAAATGATATTACATCTTTTAGACAAAAAGAATTTGAGTCATTATTTGAAGCATGGGAAAGATGGAAAGAGCTTTTAAGAAAATATCCTCATCATGGTCTACCAATCATTATTCAAATGGAAACTTTTTATAATGGTTTAGAGACACAAACTAGAGTAATGCTTGATGCATCATCTGGGGGTGTGTTACTGAACCTGTCATACAATGAAGCATGTGAGTTGATTGACAGAATTGCTACAATCATAAACACTAATATTAATATTTCTAACAATAAAATTTTATCCTATAATAACATACACATTTAACACTCACATTTCACAACTAAAAACAACTAAACAAAAATCATTTCGAAAAACAAAAAAAAATAAAAACTAACCGTGACTGTGACTGTGGTGGCTGTCCGGTGACTTGCGAAATAAAGGTCCAGTGGCTGTGTGAAATAGAGAGACAGAGACAAAATTAGTGAAAAATAGAGAGAAGATTCGTAGAGACAGAAAGAGAGAGAAAAAACAAACCTTGGTAACGTGGACCGTGGTGGCGTGGACCGTGGTGGTGCGGTGGCGTGGACGGTGGTGGTGTGGACGGTGGTGGTGTCGTGGCCTGGGCAGTTCGGAGAGGGAGAGTATGAGAGAAATAATGGAGAAGAGGAAAGAAAGAGAGAAAATAGGGAGGGATCCGACTTTAAAAAAATTTTAACAGTTAGCGACGGAATTTCGTCGCTAACTTTGACCACGTGTCAAATTGAACTGTAACGGACACTGGCACAATTTTCAAAGATTAGCGACGGATTATTAGCAACGGAAATCCGTCGCTAACTGTTGCCACGTGTCAATTAAACTGAAACGGTCAGTGGCACAATTTACTATTATTAGCGACGGAAATCCGTCGCTAATCAAATTCAAATTTTTCGTCCCTACGCGCCTTGTCAAATCCGTCGCTAAATAAGTGCAATTCCGTCGCTAAATTAATAAAACCAGTTCCGTCGCTAACTTTTTTTTAGCGACTGACCTATAGTCCGTCGCTAAATTTCGTCGCTAATCAGTCGTTTTTTTTGTAGTGTACTTGAATGACTTAGTTCTTCCCATTAGCAGTTAGGGAGGGTTTTCCAAGTGTTTGGGTGCTTATCATTTTTCCTCTTGTTACAGTATGAAAGCAACAAAATTTTATTAATCCAACTATTATTAACTTAAGCAAGGCTAAAAGTATCCTATTTGGTCTATTCTTCAGAGCTCATACCAAGACAAATTGTATTCAATATGCCTATTTCCAATTGTTCTGTCATTATTTCCATTTGTTTGAAGTTATTTATATTCTTTCATGCATTTAACTCTTCTACCAAAAGAATAGAAGACTGTCTTGTATAAAATAAAAAGAATGCTCAAATAAATATTTACCATGTTAATCTGTATATTGGAAATTGTCTTGTTGATTACTTGTTCCATTTCCTTCAAGACAATCTCGCTTCCATGCTTTTCTGGATGAAACACAAAACACAATTGTTAGATGGCATAAACAAACATATCATGAGTAGCTTTTGAGATGCACAAAGAAAACACAAAAGGTTGGAGTACATACTAAAGTTTTGGAAGAAAAAATTAAACATGTTAGTAGTCAGAAAGATAAGGTCATGGGATAATGGAGATTCTTAAATCACAGTAGCTCCCCCTTTCCTTCATCATAGTTACTTCATCCCAATATTTTCATTTTAATTTGTATAGCACAATATGATAGTGATTAAGGAATGACTTTTAGTTTCATTGAGAGAATTCAATGCCTTTTGTTTATCAGCTTATGGTGATGTTAGATAGACAGCATCCTGCATCTGAAACAAATTCTCACATACATTGATTCCAACCACTTAAAACAGGCAATCAATTACATTTCATTATAATAGTAGTTACAAATTCATCTCCAATAAATCAAAAATGAAATTCAACAGAGTTGAAAAAGAAACAAAAACAAAATATATGTGAGAAACTATAACACTAACATTAAGCTGCAACTAACTTGGTAATGAACTCCTAAAGTTGTTTTCCAAATTTAAAGTGCAACATATAATCAAAGGGGATGAAATTGTTTTCCTAAGGAAATCAAAGACAGTGTACCACTGCCATTGCGGCATGGGGAGGCTCAACATGAAAACTGAAGGACTATTAATTAATGGTAGGCTTTTAATAAGACTGAACACCAGATGGAGTAAATTAACTCATGAAATTAAATAAAACCACATTGATTTTTCAAACCATTTACTCAATAGTCATGCTCCACCAGTTACAAAGATCAAAGCTGGCCTAGGTTCACTAACACAAGGAAGTAGTTATAGACCCAGTAAAACCTCAATTTTCAAGAATATTAGGCACCCAATTCATGAAATGACTAACATCATGTGATAGATTTAGTAGTTACTATTAATTAAATGACAGAATTAAACATACACTCAAGAAAATTTAATAAACCACTTGAATAAATTAATGCTTGAAAATGATTGTCACAAAAGAACATTGATTCAATACTTTTCACAAATTAAAACTTGAAAAGTTGTAGCAGCAACTCAGTATGGCTATTTAACAATAGAACTACATTAATGCACCAAGTCATGACATTAATACTATTTGGCCTTCAACCAAGAAGATGAAAATTTAGTAGAACTTTGTACAAATGAAAGAAAAATAAAATAATGAACCATGACAACTGACTAACATATGACCGAACCAATCAAACATTGTAGATTCAAATCCTTATTTGATAAGATCCAAGTAAGGTACCTTACTATGATTTGTTACAGGTAAGTACCATTTATTTTCAGCTAACGCCCCTCCATATCTGATATGTTCGGATTCATATCATTGTTGTCTATAGTAGGATGGGAAACATGTCAATAGACTTAAAGAAAAAGATAAAAGCAAAACTGAAAATTGACCTTTACTAACTTTTTATTGAAAATTGACTTTTAAGCCTTTTGATGAGCTTCAGGATAATACTAAAAGGAAGGAATATAACTGAAAAAAGAATATAATAGAAAATAATCACTTTGTGCTGCTTGTATTTCTCTCTAATAGCTTGGAAAGACCCTCCCCTTCTAGCCATATACAAATTATGTAAGAGAACACATTCTCTCAACTCAACTGGTGTATACCCAACGCATCCATACAGGGCTGATGTCTGCTACAGGCAAACAACTTCATAAATTCCTTGGATTGCAGATGTAAGTTTGGTAACGCGTTTATATCCATATCAATAACATCAAATACTCACCCAAGGATAAACTTCAGGCCAAATATTGAATCTAGCAAGAAATGTTACAGATGCAGCAGCCAACGAAGGCAAGAACCTCAAACAATCATAGTCTAGCAAACTCAGCTCAGCAAGATAGTAACTCAAAAACTCAAACTGCAAACTCAGAGCCTGGTAAAAAAACAACCAAAAACAACAATAAGAACACTTAACAATTTTGAAATGATCAAAATATAGATAATGAGTAATCAAACTCACATCTTTATTTTCACACGAAATCCCATTAAACCTCCTTCATCACAGTAACAACACATAATTAGCCAACAGACATCATCGATTTTAGCAAGAGCAGCAAGAAAAAATAAAAGAAAATTTTTAAAAATGTGGAAAAATTTAAGAAAACAAAAGGTAATCAATTTGGAAAAACTCGCAATGGAATAAAATCTACAAAGTAAAGAAGAAACAATAAAACTTAATACAAACACATGATGATCAGATTAAAAAAGGAAACACATCATTAAGGGAGAATTCCTTAAACATGCATATAATCAAACACATGGTGATCAGACTGAAAAGGAAAGACAAAATTATTCAATATGAAAGAAGTATTGTTTAAATATAGACAAAACGGGAAATCATAACCCATAATTCAGAACATGAATGACCGAACACTACTGTAGATTGGTTGACCTTTTACCTTCAACATTAGTGTACTTTTCTATCAATCATCAAAAAGAAATCAAGATCAATATAAATTTGCCTTGAAAAAAATAATTTACGTTGGTTTAGGTTTTTTAACCTTTGAACTCTTAGATCTTTGAAAGGCTTGATAAATTTACATTAAGACCAAGCTGATGACCAATTTTCATATCAATCTCATCATCACATGTTGCAAGAAATTAGTAATCTAATTAGTGTCTAGTTTATTAGCGTAATGTGTGTGTCTAGGTGAGATTTGCTTAAAAGATTTGGCATAAAAAAGGAGGCCAAATATAACTTGGAGAGGCCTAGAAGGAAAGATATCCATCATAGTTCACGTTGTGAAAGCCTTAGTGATTACAGGCACATCCATTTTGCTAACACCACAAACAAATTATGTTATTCTTCAACACCAATCAAACAAATCAAGTGATTGAAAATGCAGTAGAGATACAACATATCATGAAAGTACCAAACTGAACATATTTGATATAAAAGCCAAGACAATTCATGTACACTTGAAACCCCAATCCAATTTGTTTCACAAATTTCACAGGTTTCTTGAACATGATTCCTTGTGAAAATGGTCAAGTGATATCTTAGAAAAACTAATTTAAGCAAAACAAATCAGGAAATTTATTGAAAATAATTTATTTAAATATTGATTTATGAAGCCAAAAGTATCTTGAAGATAACACACCAATCCTTTGACCTGATGAATTGGATACTATTCATTTTCAATACAAAATACCATCCAATTCAACATATCTGAAAGAATGCTCCCTTTTCAATACACAATACCATCCAATTGAAAGCCTGATCATTTTCATTAGTATTTACCTAACAAAAGTGCATCCCAAAGCCTAACCCAGAAACTCATAATACCATAGCCTCATAGAGGCTTTGAACCACCTTCTCTTCCATTGAGTGTAAGCAAGTGAATATAACCATTGGAGTGAACACTACCACACTGTATGCACAACAATCAAAACTCAACAAATCCATAATTAGATCAATTGCAATTTCTAAAATGCTCCCCAACTAATAGTCCAACCAGTTCAAATATTTAAAGCTATAAATATACAATATAGTTAACACGAACCGAAAAACCATTCCATTTATCTTTCTGATACTCATCATACATGAAGCAAGTACAACCGTATCCTCTATACAAAATCAGAGTTTAAGCTCATATGAAATAAAATAGGGTGAGAGAGCCTGTGTAATGTGAGCCAATTACTACTCAATATTTAAGTTTTTTTTAAAAGCTGTCATGATGTGCTGATACTGCTGAAAGCAACTAAAAGAATAGTTTACCATGCTTTAAGCCAAAATAAGTCAAAAACATGGTTGGGATAGAAAAAAAATGGAAGGATAGGTTTTACATTCCATTCGATTAGCATCTGAATTTCTCTATGCACATAGGAGATAGACAACAAAAGTCTCAAGGTAATTAAGCAATCATTACCTTAAGATAAAGTTCTTCCCCTCTCTTTTTTCAAATTATGCATGTTCTCAGACTGCAGGGACAAAGGGTATATAAGTTAAATAACATCTTCATAAAGACACTAAATGATCTCAACTATATAAGTACATCCTATAGAAGGAAAAATGTAAAAGAGGGAAATTTAGATAAGAGGGGGAATGATGAATATAGAATCCAAACAACATCATATTAGGGAAGAGAATTAGAGCAAATAATTGGAGGAAGAAAGAAAGAGATAGAAGAATCTACGCAAACATCTTAAAACATTTTAAATCTAATACCAACAAAACAACAAAATCACCTCAGAAATAAATCCCGAAGAATCAACCAAAATTTATATAAAAAAATGACTTGAGAGCTGCAAAATAAAAATGCTTCCAACATCCTCTTCATATTCTCTAAAATGAAAAAGTCAGTGGCCCAGTGATTTGGTAAAACTGGTAAAACAAATGCAAATCGGACTGAATGACATTTAGTAAATGGTAAAACACAACAACTTGAATCGTTAAATTAAACTTATCAAAACAGATGTATGAAAGCCTTATGAACAAACAAATTAGAATCAAAACCATATTTCACTGCATGGTTAAGTTTGACCTTCCCATACCTGCATGAAATTGTTCAGATTATTAAGAATAAGAAATAGAGGTGTGTGGCAATACATGGAGTGGAATTGTATGTACAGGGCATACTTCCACTTAAATATGAGAGGTGAAGCTCTTGTTCATAACATTGCATAACTGTCATTCAATTGAAAAGCTTTTAATAGTATTTAGTTTTTCACTGCTATATGAGAAGATACCAATCCAATTCACCATATGAAGGAATTTAGCCAAAGCAGCTTGCTTGCAAATTTGGAAGAAAATTGGTGCAGTTTGAAGGCCAATATGAAGTAGATAATCTCTCCCTTGAATATAATAAACTTTGGTTTCTACATGAAAATCACATTAAAGGAGATACTACCCCAAACACTGTTATGACTATCAATTTTTCTGGTGCCACATCATTTAGCCGTTGCTGAAAAACTACTGGTTTAACATAGGGGTGTTCAAAACCGAACCAAACCAATAGAAAACCGCAAACCGAACCAAACCAAACCAAAAACCGCAAAAAACCGCTTTCTATTGGTTTAGTTTGGTTTTATTTTCTGCTGAACCGCGCGGTTCGGTTCGGTTTGCGGTTCTGCTATCAGGAACCGAACCGATCTGAACCAAACCGCAATATTGTATAATTAAAAGTTTTTTCAATATTGGGCCTCACTCACTCACGGTTAACGCCAGCCACCCATGACCCATCTCTCATTCTCTGTTACCTTTCAAAATTAGAAACCCTAAAGTTACCTCTCACTCAGACCGCGCCTCTCTCACTCAACGCGTCTCTCTCACTCAGACCGTCTCTCATCTGAAGCACCGCGTCTCTCTCACTCAACGCGTCTCTCTCACTTAGACCCATCTCTCTCACTGAAGCACCGTGACTGACGTTCACTGAAGCATGCATCTCTCTCACGCATCTCTTTCACCGATCTCACTCACTCACCCAGAAGCACCAACGATTTCACAGGTTCGTTTTCCATTTCACTAAATCACTCTCACTCTTTCACTGAATCTGCGAATCTATGAATCACTCTCACCGATTGTTGTTGTTGTTGTATTGAATCTGCGAATCACTCTCACTCTTTCACTGAATCACTTTCACTGATTGTTGTTGTTGTATTGAATCTGCGAATCACTCTCACTCTTTCACTGAATCTGCGAATCACTCTCACTCTTTCACTGAATCACTCTCACTGATTGTTGTTGTTGTTGTTGTATTGAATCTGCGAATCACTCTCACTCTTTCACTGAATCTGCGAATCACTCTCACTCTTTCACTGAATCACTCTCACTGATTGTTGTTGTTGTATTGAATCTGAATCTGCGAATCTGCAAACTGTTGATGATGATTGTTGTTGTATTAAATCTGTTGTTGTATTAAATCTGAAAACCGTCTTTGAATTTACTGTCTGTTGTTGTATTAAATCTGATTGTTGAATGTTGTTTTTGCTTGACAGTTGATAATGATGATTGACAATGAAGTAAACTCTTACTCTGTTGCTGTCCCTGATGTTTCTCCGATCAAAAATCAGGTAATTGATTTACCCCCTATTATAGTTTCATAAATTTGAATACGATTTTAGAACAAGTTGTCGTTCTTACTTTATCTAATGTGCTTTTTTTATCTAATTTGCAGGCTGAAAATAGCCAATCACCCATGCCAACAACAGAACCACCGCAAACTATTGATTTGGAAACCGTGGAAGGTTCCAATGCTCAAAAGAAGAGGAAAGTCAAAGAAGCACCTACAACTGCAAATGATGGAGATACAGGTAAACGAAAACCTTGTAGGCCTAAATATTGGGTTTGGGAATATTTTACAAAGGATGTTTTGACTAAGCGAGCTACATGTAATTAGTGTGGGGCATCTTATGCATCTGATTCACATTTAAATGGTACCTCTACTTTAAAAAAACATTTAGAGAAATGTAAGAAGTTTCCCAAAATTTTGCTTGATCCTACTCAAAGCACTCTTAGTGTTCAAGGATTGAACAAAGAAGATGGAAAAAGTAGTGCACTTGTTGGTGTTCATTTTGATCTTGATGCATGTAGACAAGCTTTAGCTAGAATGATAATTGTGGATGAGTTGCCTTTTTCGTTTGTTGAAAATGAAGGATTTCGTCATTATGCACAACCTAGACTCCTGATTCCCGGAAGGATTACAATTGCTAGGGTCTGTTTGACTCTTTACACAAGTGAGAAACATAAGTTAAAAAGCATGTTTAGCAAAAAAAATCAAAGTGTTAGTCTAACAACTGATACACGGACTTCTGTGCAAAATATTAAATATATGGTTCTTACTGCACATTTCATTAATCAACATTGGAAGTTGCATAAAAGAATTCTTAATTTCTGTCCGATTACGTCTCATAGGGGAGAAATGATTGGCAAAAAGATTGAAAAGTGTTTGGAAGGTTGGATAATAGATAAGATTTTCACCATTACGGTTGATAATGCTAGCTCTAATGATGTTGCTATTAGTTACCTAAAAGGTAGAATGGAGGATTGAAATTCACATCCACTAAAAGGGGAACATTTGCATGTTAGGTGTTGTGCGCATATTCTTAACCTTACTGTCAATGATGGATTGAAGGACATGCATTCTTCAATTTTAAAAATTAGGAGTGCAGTTCGATATGTTCATGGATCAGCTGGTCGTTTGGATAGGTTTAAAACATGTGTTAAGGAAGCTAGGATACAAGATAAGTCTACGGTTCAGTTGGATTGCCCTACTAGGTGGAACTGAACCTACCTTATGCTTGAACGTGCATTGAGGTTCCAAAAGGCCTTTAAGAGATTAGGTGAGAAGCATGTTGATTATGCGACGTTGCAATGTGGTATCCCAAAAACAGAGGATTGGGATAATGCAAAGTGTTTTGTGCAATTTCTGAAATTGTTTTTTGAAATCACTAAGAAGGTGTCAGGTTCAACTTATGTAACGCCTTATGCATATTTTATTGAACATTGTGTGATATTGGATGCATATTTTATTGAACATTGTTCAACTTATGGCCGAAAATATGAAAACTAAATATAGAAAGTATTGGGGGGACGTCACAAAGATGAATATGTTGGTCTTTGTTGCTGTAATTTTTGATCATCGGCGTAAGTTTCAGTTTATTAGGTGGGGCTTGACTCGAGGTTATGAGAAGGATGTTGCTGATTCTTTGTGTGAAAAGGTAAAGGAAACATTATACAAAATGTTTGAAAGCTATAGGGATTTCTATAATGAAGGCCAAGCTGAAATTGTTACACAAGAAATAGAATTATCAGATGTTGTATCTTCTAGTCGAATTGATGATGCATTTGATAAGGACATGGACAATGATCAGACTATGAGTAAAAATGAAGTGGATATGTATCTCACGGAGCCTAGGGAGAAGAAATGTCCAGATTTTGACATCTTGAACTGGTGGAAGGTAAATTCTACCAAATACCCTACTCTTGGTCTAATGGCCAGAGATATATTGGCCATGCCCATATCTACTGTTGCTTCAGAGTCTGCTTTCAGCACTGGAGATAGAGTTCTTTGTTCTTATAGGATCTCCCTTACACCACAAACTCTTGAAGCTTTAATTTGTGCACAAAATTGGTTGAGATCTTCCCCTTTGTCAGTTGATATTAAAGAGCTCTTGGAAGACTTGGAAAAGCTGGAAGAAGGTATATATGTGTTGTAAATTCTGTTTTGTGAAAGTACAATTATATGTTTTGTCTAACTTTTGTTTATATATTTGATACATTCTTAGAACTTGCTCCAATCCCACAACTTAATGAGGGGCTTTCTGATATTGAAACTGATGAAGACTAGATGGTATGTACTTTAATTTGATTGAATCTTGTTAGATTTCATTACTCTATTAGTTATTGAATTGCTAAATTTTTAACCATGACCGAAATTTGTGTGGTTGAATACTTGAATTATTTCACTCTTGTTAGGCTAATTAGCGTGTAAAATATATACAATAGATAGGTTGATTGTAGTCTGATTGTTAGGCTGATTGTAGTCTGATTGTTAGGCTAATTAGCGTGTCAATTTGCAAAATATATACAATAGATAGGCTGATTGTAGTCTGATTGTTAGGCTGATTGTAGTCTGATATTTGACCTGCTTTGAGTTCTTTTTCTTTAATTTCTTGTCAAGGGATTTAAATTGATGTTTTAACTAATGCAAGACTTGACTTTTACAGGTTCTAGGAAATGCTAAAGGGGCTGTAGCGGTTGTAATACCCCTGTTTCAGTCACTGGAATGATGGGTTATGCCCTCACAGTGCTTGGAGTAATACTTTACAGTGAAGCCAACAAGCGAATCAAGTGATCATCTTTGGGAAGTCAGCATTGAAGTTACAATATTTTGTTTTAGTTTGGAGAATGTTTGGCTTTTAATTGGAGACTTGTATTAAGTTTAGTGTTTTAAGTTTTGTTGGAGAATGTTTTAAGTTTAATTTTTAATTGGCAGATTTTATTCGTCTCGCTAAAAACCGCACCAACCGCACCAATCCAAACCGCATTTGTTTGGTTTGGTTTGGTTTTGTTTTTTTTTTTAAAGTCAACCGAACCAAACCAAACCGCATCTATTTAGATATTGCGGTTTGGTCCACTTTTTTGCTCAAAACCGAACCAAACCGCACCGCGAACACCCCTACTTTAACATCATTGTTCTGAGCATGCTGGTGCAGCGAACACTACAATAGGGAAAAAAAGGTCTACCCTTCATCCAAAATTTGTTTTAACAATTTCTCTCACGAAAATAAACAATAATCAAGTTCAGGTACTTATACATTTCAATAAAATAGAAGCAGATTCTAGAAAGTGAAATAAAAGCCTTGTAATTACTTTAGAACCCTAAAAAAATCGAAAATAAATTGTACACACCATATATCACAATCAAATCAATTCACAACACCATGCATAGTTTAAATCCCCTTAAAAAGCAATCCACACTGAACAAAATATAGCATGAAGTTTATACTGATCAAAACATAGTTAGACAGAAAACTGAATAAATAAAAGCCAGTCAATAAAAACATAGATCAATGGCCCCAAATGCACCATGCTCACCATAGTCCACATCCTTTTTCATCACGTAGTCGTTGCCGCTCTCGTCCCCTTTTTCCTTGCGTTGTGCTTCCTGTAGATAACCAATACTGAAACTGAAACACAAACGCTATTGATATAATATAATACATTGTAATATCAAACCACACAAATAGCAAACACCATGAGTTTCAAGCTAAAAAGAGATTTTGCTGTACTTTTTCACATGAACTAAATCCATGATCATTGCATATAAAACACAAAGAACGTAACAAAATAACAAAATTTTGATTTCATCAACAACAAAAACAAAGCACAAGAGTATGTGAGCAATAAACCTTATTGCAAAAGCCACATACATAGCTAAAACCTATGTGACCTAAGTTTTATCTTCCTCCCTTTTAGATACAAATATTTATGCTAGTTCCAAATTAGTAGCAGAGTAAGAGGATTAAAATGGAGATAGCCAAAACCCTAACATCAGTAACATGAAAACAACATCAAAATTATGAAATAAAAGGATTGAAATTGACTGATTGATGAGAATAAACATGATTTGAGAAGTGAAAATAAACCTGATTTTGGAATGAATTGAAAAGGGAAGAACAGGGATTCAGCATCCCGATGTGAACCATCACCGACTCGTTCTGCTTCCTTGTTCCGACGCGACGAAAACAGTGGCACGCCACCGATGCTGTCCAATGGCACCAGAAGCAAGCGACGTACACGACGACACCGACTCGCTCCACCTCAAAAATTGAGATTTCCAAAACAAAGAGAGTGAAGAGAAGACCTTAAAAGCAGACTTAGGGATTTCAATCACAAACATGTACAAAATGATGAATCTAAAAAAGAAATGAGTTGGGAAAAAACTAATCATTGCCGATAATCGCTGTCGTCACCGTAAACCCCACAGCTCCCCGCTGCCGTCGCCGTAAACAACAACGGCTCATCGGCGCCGTCGCTGTGAAACACAACGGCTCATCGTCGCTACCCCCGTCGCCGTAAACTACAACGGCTCATTGTTGCCGTCGCCGTAAATCTCGCTATTGTCGTCGTTGTAACCACAACGGCTCACTGTTGCCGTCGTCGTAAATCTCGCTATTGTCGTTGTTGTTGTTGTGAGAGAAACAGATGTAGGTTACACACAGAGAGAGCCAGAGTCATGAAAGCAAAGAAGCAAGCTTACCCATATATTGCATGTACAAATCTAGGTTTTTTTTAAGCAGATCTGTTGAAGAATCACACACAGATGAAGGAGCGATGTCAGTTAAGGGATATGATGGATTTGTGTGTGTGTGTGTGTGTGTGTGCGTGCATGAAAGAGGGGGAAAGATGAAGGTTATGTTGGAGGGGCTGTGTGGGAGCGGTTGTAGAGAGGGAGTTACAGAAGAGGGAAGAGAAAGATGGAATAATGAAATTGTTTTTATCAGAAGATGGAATGATGAAATAGAAAGAGAGAGAGAGAGAGAGAGAGAGAGAGAGAGAGAGAGAGAGAGAGAGAGAGAGAGAGAGAGAGAGAGAAGAGTCGGTTTGGAGGGAGGCGGGTTTGTGGAATTTGATCGGTGTCATGTAGAAGAGGCGGAGGGCTTTAAGGCGTGCTTCTTTAATATCCTTAATGATCTGCAGGAAGGGCCTAGAAAACTCTTTGCAATGATGCTTTGGTGTATTTGGAAGAGGAGGAACGATAAGGTGTGGGACGATGTCGTGAAGCCGGTAAGTATTTCTATCAACAAAGTAACTCTTTCACTTTTTGAATGGGAGGAAGCGAGGAAGAAGAAATCAGTGTAGGTGCCGCCCCCGGGCCCTAGAGGCGTTGAGCTATGGCGCAAGCCTGATAGGGGAGAATTTAAGTGCAATGTGAATGCGACGATCTTTGCGAAGGAGGGGTGTTATGGCATCAGTATTTGTGTTCGTAATGACAAGAGTGAGTTTGTGAAGGCACATGCATATTATTATAAGGGTATTCCAACACCCCAAGAGGCAGAGGCACATGGGCTTTTGGCAGTCGTCACATGGCTTCAACAATTACAGTTCCATCGTGTGACCATCGAGCTTGATCGCAAAGCCGTTGTAGATGGTGTCAGTGGCAGGTGTAATGTTGTTATCGAGTATGACTCTATTTTACGTGTCAGTAACTCTTTGTTATCTCAATTACAAAACTTTAAGTTTAGTTTCATTCGGAGGCAAGCCAACCTTTTAGCTCATACTCTAACTAGAGCTTCGAGGCATTTTGCTAGCTCCCAGTGTTTTGATTTGAGTCTAACCTGTATCATGAACTTGATTATTAATGAAATAAGTTAACTTTTTCTTTGTCAAAAAAAAATATTATCTACTAAACTTCATAAATCACAAACTTAAATATGATTAACCATAACTCTCAGCAAGTGTTCAAATCGATGTCGTTTAGCCTATTTAAAAAATGACACGTATTGTTTTTTTTATTACAAAAATATTAGGATGGGGGTGACGCCCTAGAACCATAACTTTCGGATATAAATCCTGTCATCCTACACTTGACCAATCCTTTGAAGTTACATGTATTTTTTTTTTGTTCGAACCATCGCTGGCTACCCACGGAGTGTCCCAACGCATTCAACGAAAGACTAATCTCCGCTCGTGCTTAGGATCAAATTTCGCACTAACCAACACCGAGTTTGTCCAATGCGGGAATCAAACCTGGGAGCACCGGATCGACCCCCGTGTCCCAGGGTAGATTAAGACACTGGGCCAACGGTGTTGGTTAGTTACATGTATTGTTTGATTAGAAGTTACATGTATTGTAAAATAATGATAATTAATAAATTCCATCAGGTAAGATAATAATTAAACAAATTCAACAATTTTTTTCAGACCATTGCTCACTACCAATAGAGTATCCCAACGCTTTCAACAAAAGATTAACCTATGCTCGAGCTTTGGAGCAAATTTCACACTGAGTTTGTGCATTACAAAAATTAAACTCGAAAGCACTAAATCGACCCCATATCCTAGGTAGCTCAAGCTACTAGACCAACAACAATCTACTCTACTATAATAAAATGAAGTGTTAGGAAATTGTCAATATTAGACATCTTACAATTTTGCCATTTGGACAAAAATAAAGACAATTTGGTAAAATAGGCACTAAATGCCAAAATAATTGCAGCTTTTTGCTTTTAAATGGTTGAGCGGTTGGGGCTCATCCTCCCTTAACCAAGTGTCGAGGGTTTGATCCTCGCCTTGGGTATGGAGCAGCTTTAAATCCCTGGGTCAGTTGTCCCACCCTTCGAGGTGCCTCCAATCCAGCGAGGGGATTAGTCACTCCGTTCGGCGGTGGATACCCTGGTTAATACCAAAAACAATGTAGCTTTTTCAGCCTTTTTCTTCTCTTTCTCTCTCTCTCTCTATCACGTAACCCTTTTTTTCTCACCCTCACTCTTTTACTCTTTTTTTTATTACTCATTCTTTTACTCTTCCTTTTGTTTCTCCTTTTTCTACACTTATTTTATTTTTTATTATTCAACTTTGGTCAAAAAATAATTTAACCACTAGAATTCACTATTTACTATAATCTAAGAAAATTACTAAAACCAATCAATTTAACCACTTATAATTGACAAAAAAATTAACCACTATCAAAAATTTCAAAATAAATTTTTTTAATAATTATATAATTCAATTAAATTGATTAAATTAATATTAAATGATCTAAAATAAAAAATATAAACAAGCCGCAACGGGAGCGGCAACGAGAGACTGACAATGAGAGCGACAACGCGGAAGGCAACTGGAGAGGCAACGAGAGACTGGCAACGAGATCTGCAACAGAGAGCTGCAATGGGGAGCGACAAAATAATTTTATTATAGACGCCTAAAATTATTAATTTAAGGCTTAAATATGTTTTAAGCCCCTGCAAATATAGCGTGTTTTGGTTTAAGCCACTGCAATTTCTTTTTTGTAAAAAACCCTTGCAAAATATACTGTTTTGATATAAGCCCTTCTGTTATAGTACTGTTAGTGTGACGTTAAAAAATTGACAACTTGTCTGCCACGTGTGTTTTAAAATGCTGACTGTAGATTAAATAAAATGTGTTTTGATATAAGCCCTTAATTTTAAAATCTGTTTTGATATATGCCCTTCATTTTCATCTTATTCTTCTTCTATTCTTCCTCTTCTTCCTCTTCCTCTTCTTAAAATGCTGACTGTAGATTAAATAAAATGTGTTTTGATATAAGCCCTTAATTTTAAAATCTGTTTTGATATATGCCCTTCATTTTCTTCTTCTTCTTCTTCTTCTTCTTCTTCTTCTTCTTCTTCTTCCTAGATTCGTTTTGATGGCTTGATTAATAGAGTAGAAACGAAAACGAGATTCATTTTAATGGCGAGATTCATTTCGATGGTATGATTCATTCTGGGTGTTTTAGTTTCAAAAACGAGATCTGGGGTTGTGCTTGAATCGAGATCTGAAACGAAAACGAGATCACAAATGCTCAACGAAAACGAGATCTGAAAATGAAAACGTAAGGGACCATTTTCCAGATCTGAAAAACATTTAAACGAATCTGATTAACGAATTGAAAATTGGTGAAACGAATCAAAGGGATTGGACGAACTGAGAGAGTAGACAAGCTGAAGGAAGAAGACGAAGTGGGTTTGGGTGAAGAAAGAAGACAAACTGAGAGAGAGAGAGAAGTCTTGTGTTACGAATTCAATGAAATTAAACAGTAATGGATTCAAGAAGAAAAGTAGAGAAAACAGAAAGAGAGAGGTGAACCCTAGAGAGAGATGAAGTTGAGAGAGATGATGATGTGGAGCCAAACAATTAAGATTTTTAAAAAATAGAAATAAATATAAAAGCCACGTAGGATTTCTGTTAGTCAACTGTGTTTTTTTGTAACGTTTGACTAACAGAAGGGCCTATTTCAAAAAAGTTGATTTTGCAGGGACTTTTTACTAATTTTTTTTTTGCAGGGGCTTAAACCAAACCACGCTATATTTGCAGGGGCCTAAAACATATTTAAGCCTTAATTTAATATTAAAAATCTAGAATCATAAAAATAATTTATTTTACTATTTACTATAATCTACTTAAACTACTAAAACCAATCAATTTAACTATTAACACCTGTCAAAAATAATTTAACCACTAACGGGAGCGCCAACGAGAGCGACAATGGGTGCATATCTTATGTTTGACATAATATCTCTCTGATTCCAATTTCAAATTAAATCATGTGGGTATCATGCACGGTTGGATGAGAATCACCAATAAAATGGAAGCAACTATACAAAGTTGAATGAATATAGTCTTTAAATTCTTTTTTTCCGAAGCATCTTTAAATTCTTTTTTTAAAATCCAGAAAAATATGGTCCTAAAGAATATAAAGAGAGGAAATAAAAAAAATTGATTTTTAAATCAGTTATCGAGGAAAAACTTTTAGTATTTGAACAATAATTTTTTCCGAACGCAAAAGTACCCACAAACACACTACTTAGCATCATACTATACGTATTTTGTCACGAAATTATTTTTTTAAACAAACTTTGCGTATTTGAACTTTTAAAATTTTTGTCGAACGCTAAGGTAACCCAAAACACACCAAGAAATTAATTTTTAGTATGACCAAACCAATTGTTGAGGAACGAACTCCATGTATTTGTATATCTAATTTTTTTTTGAATCCTAATTAAAGCACCCAAAACACATTACTTAGCATCATATTTTATTAAAAAATTATTATTTTTTTAATAAAATTAATTATCGATTAACAAACTTTGCGTACTTTTTTTTTTGGTCAAATTGTATTGATTACCATAGAAATGGGCAAAGCCCCAACCAATACAATCCAAAAGGATGAGAAAACAAATTCAAAGACTAACTACCACCAAATGAACCATGGGCCTACAAATAGTAACAAAAGATAAAAACAAGGGATAAAGTAGTAGAAACCTAGACTCCAACCCGAAAACATGTTAACGAGGCAGCCCAAAAACTACTAGATTTACTGACATAAATCTATTATTGGTAGAGAGAGAAAGAAAACAATTCAATCCTCAGATACCCAAACAATTAATTTTTTTTCCGGATCTTAAAGTACCCCAAACCATACTGTCTAACGACATCACACTTCACACAATTTGTCACGAAATTAATTTCCTTTTCAACGAATTCGATTATGTAGGAACAAACATCACGTATTTGAACAATTAATTTTTTTCCATATCTTAAAATACCTTAAAACACACTGTCTAGCGTCACACTTTACGTAATTTGCCACAAAATTAATTTTTCTTTTCACCAATCTAGTTATGAATGAACAAACTTCGCGTATTTAAATAATTTAAATTTTTTCTAAACTCAAAATTACCTAAAAAATATAAATAAATAAAAAAAGAAAAAAGGAAAAGAATAAAAGAAAAAAAAGAATGGAAAAAAGGGGGGGAGCTTGGCGGGAGAGTTGGCGCCAAGACTCCCCCGGATTTATATTTTAGGATATGGAGAGAGAAAAAGCACGCCAAGTACACATTTAATTTGTGCACTCGTGTAGTATCATGGTTTTAAAAAACTAGTTGTTGCATTCTCAATAGCTGAAGTTGAATATCTAGCAGCTGTGCCAATTGTGATACACATGCAATACGGCTCAGAAGAATGCTCTAAGGATGCATATATTAGAAGCGGAATACTCCTAAAAAATATTTTGTGACAACAAATCTTCACTTGCATTGCATAAGAACCCACAAAATACGATAATTGGTATCTAATAAAGAAATAATGATACAGTATTGCCACACTGAAGATCAAATTGTAGATATTTCACAATAACTTTAAAAGTTGAGTCATTTTACAAACTGAAGATGTTTGGAATGATTAGTTTGCTAGTTTGATTTAAAGGAAGCCGTGTCATAAAATTAAATTAAGCACACATTAAAGAGTATAAATCGAATTAATGACTAGAGTTCAAAACCAAATTTAACTCCGTTACCCAATTTCAAATCAATTGAATGAAGACAATCAATAGAAAATCAATTTGAAGGCATACTTGGTCTTTTTTTTTGGGTCTACTAGATGAAATGACAAATAAATACCACACACACAAACTACCACTAGTCACACTCTGGTTTGAACTCAGGAGCCGACGTCCCCACGTCGCTGAAATTGCCAAGGCAACCAATGGTGAGGGACAAACTTGATCCGTATTTTATTTAGTCATTTTTTTACAAAGGTATTTTATTTAGTCATGAATATAAGACTTTGGTAAATTTTCATTGTAATTTTTGCCTATATAAAGACCACTTCTTGTATCATTTGAATCAATTAAGTTCCCTTTTCTATTTTAGTCTTCCCCCAAGTACATATCTATGTGAGTTTATGAAACAAGAATGGAGAGTAATAGTTGCTGAGTAGAAGTGAGGGAGTAGTAGTCTCACGGTTTGTTTTAATAGAGGTTGAGAGGTCTAACGATGTTAAACTAGAAGTGAAGTATTTTGTTTTTTTTGGAAAAAATCTCACTTCTAGGCTAACTGTCTAGTTAAAAAGAGGTTAGTGTTTTTGTTTGTCTGCAGATGAAGTGATAAACATCACTCGTAAAGTCACATACACAAAGTGTAGATCTTGAGTTCGAACTCAAGTAATCACGAAAAATTTCCAACCTAGCAATCAATTGATGTACTAGACCTTACCGAAAAGTAAGGTTAATGTAATTTGCCCTTTTTCCTCCCCGCTCTTCGAGTTTTCTCTTTCACTCTCTTCCCTCTCATCTCTTTTCACTCCAATTTTCTATTTACATTGGACAAAAGACCAGAAAAGTTGTCCATTATTTCAATATAAAAGGGGAACTAATGGCAGGCAGAGCTGTAGTGTTACTTTTGGGCTGTAATAAAGCCTATTAAATGAACTACGACCATATGTTATTAGGCTCTGTAAATTTATAAGATTGAACCAAAAAAAGAACTTTGAAAGCTATGCTTTTATATTTTAATTTCCAAGCTTAAAGAGATCGATGCAAGTTTCCTGGTTACTTGGTTCCTTACGCCACTTATAACCAATACACATCAATTTCAATAACAGATGTTTTTTTTTTGGGACCATCACTGGCTAGTACTCACGGAGTGTCTCAACGCTTTCAACGAAAGACTAATCTTCGCTCGTGCTTATATCAAATTTCGCACTGGCCAACACCGAGTTTATCCACTGCGGGAATGGGTCGCGCTTTTAGGAGAAAGCGCTACTCATTGCCTTAACACCTCTTTAGAATGGGTAACGCTTTTAAGGGAAAGCGCTACTCATTCTCTTAGCGCCTCTTAGGAATTGGTAGCGCTTTTTATTGAAAGCGCTACTCATTCCCAAAAGGCGCTAAGAGAATAGGTAGCGCTTTTCAAATGAAACGCTACCATCTACTATTCATCTACACGAGTATCCAATACTACTGATGCTCTCCCTTTTAGATTACAAATTTCAAATCCATTTCCCTATATCAACATATATAAACAAATTAGCTAACAACATATATATATATATATATATATATATATATATATATATATATATATATATATATATATATATATATATATTTCCAAATCATGCACCAAAAGATGTATCCAATACTACTGATGCTCTCCCTTTTAGATTACAAATTTCAAATCCATTTCCTTGGACATGTACACAACATCCAATATATATACATATCAACATATATAAACAAATTAGCTAACAACATATATATATATATATATTTCCAAATCATGCACCAAAAGATGTATCCAAATCAAATGAACAACTTTCATTACATTATATCTAAAAATATTACATCAAATTCAAAGTTGGTTTGTTAATAAAACCGGTAACATAGCGACACCACTCTCCCTTGAGCTCAGTAAGTTGCTCATCAGAGTATTCCTTGAACTGACAATCAGGAAAATACTGAAAAAAAAAATTAGAATTAAAATAGTTAAATTGGAGAAACTATTATAATATCAATATCAAAAAGAAATCTAAGTAGATACCTCATTTGGAATTTCCATTTGATTGTGAGTGATGATTTCCTTCATATACTTCATAACATAGGAACCACAATTGTAACACCCCTTTTTCCTTAACCTCGAAAAGTGGCGCTACACTTAAATAATCCCATTTCTAATTTTCTTTTGAAAACACATAGGTTTATTTTCGGTATGGATTTCCTAAATTTTGAGAAAATAGAGACATACAAACATATTATATATGCTTCATATATATAAGTCATCATCCATCAATGATGACCATGCCCATAGGCTCACAACTATCAACAAACAAAGTGCACATTAAATATCTTACAAGAGTTCCTAAGACTGGTACGTACTACTAAGAGTAAACATATCTTAAGTCAGATTAAAACCTAAGTGTCAGATTAAATCCTAGACAGCTTCGCATTCGTCTTCCAGAAATTCAATCTTGTTGTGTCCAGAGTGGCTCGACAGTCCTCCCGACGTGATCTGTAATGTAAGGGGTGAAATACTCGTACACAAGTTTGCAACGCGATGGTTACACAAGTTACACATAATAGGATACAATCACAAGAAATAATAATATATATAGACATAATAATGACACACATCAAACTCAATCCAGACTAAGAAAATTCACCACACATAATCACCAAATCCTGCAAAAAATGAGTAGTATTATAGGGAAAATTAATCATCGATTGTTAGTCAAATAAATTAGATATCACACTTATCCTCTAATCCATCAACAAAGTTGGTCTCCTAACTAGAAATAATATACTCAACCTACTCCATGGAAATTTCTCTATCATCTTGAGCGTAAGGCCGTTTCAACTGCCATAACATGATTGTTTTGCAATGAGCAGATATCCAATCTAAACCCCAATCATTTTGGCCCGAGCGCTGCACCTTATTATAGATAGTTCTGTACAGTCAGGTTCACCGTGTCGGGTAGTACGATTTCCCCCGGCCAGAGTTACTACAACTGACCATTGGTAGGAGTTCGAAACACAAGTGCCCCCAGAAGGTCTGTAGTCGACCCAACCGAACCTATCCTCAGTCTTATATACTTGATAGTACTATAAGAAACATCTTGTATTAGCTCTTAGTAAAATCATCAGTCTTACTCATCTAATCCATAATCAACTTGACAATCAGTTCCCAAAATCCATAGAACAACTTGTGATATTACACCTTAGCTTATCAATATCCCCCTAAGTTATGTCAATCAGTAAAATAGTCAACCAATATTTCACTCAATTTTATAGATGTACTTATTTTGACATAGAATTTCAAAATCACAATCACGCTTACAAATATCATAGTTTCTAATAATGTAGGGAGTATAATAATATACTTACACACAAAACTCATTACTAATCCAAGTCATAACAGTTTTGCAAACAAAATCACCAAGCACACAAATCACTTAAGAATAACTACATAATATATACAAGCAACACATAATTTGTGCCCATCAACTTATTATTAGTATTTCCCCTTACCTTGATTTTTTCCCAAAATAGCTTGTTGGACACTTTCTTCAATTTCCTCAATACCTATTACTCATCAAAAACAACTATGTCTTAACATACTATACTCATAACTAAAAAAATTATTTTACTAAAACTCTACTTAATACTTGCGGGTTTTCAAAATGCAAAGAAATGTTTGTTCTTAAAGGAAGACCCCTTTGATAGCATATTTTCTATTTTATAGATTTTAAGTACATTTGACAAATATAATAAACCAGAGTAAGGAAAATTTTTTTGAACTAATATCTATGCATATACAAATATTTAATCTAGTCCATTATCTAATTAATCAAGTTTTTGAATAAGCGTTTTATCTAATTTTAAAACTAATGTCATAATTAATTTTGCCTACACCATATTCTAACATTGAAGTAAGGACTTATTAAAATAAAATAACCTAAAACTAAAAAATGCTAACGTAAAAGATTTGTACATAAAAAAATATAATATAATGAAACAAAAAAATTGATCTCTATTGTTGTTCACCAAAATTGTGGTTGGAAAGAATTAAAGAGAGAGAGAAAAAAATAAACTAAAGAGTAAAAGGTTAAAATAAAAATAACAAGTGAAAGAAAGAGATAATGAATTGAGAGGTTTTTTAAAAAAACCTGATGAGCGAAGAAGAAGGAAGAAAGTTAGCTTCAGATGGTGTAAGTTTTTTTGAGTGAGATGATGCCTCTATTTATACTAACATCAGTCTGTTTTCCACACCCCCATTACACCCGTGCCGGTAGTTTGTTTTCTTTTGCAACACTCTTCTCTTTTGTCTATATATTTATTTACTTATTTGCTATACCGATAATAATAAAAGACATATTTTAAAGTAAATAAAATTCTGCAGATACCATTTCGATCTTTACATTTTATAGAATTCAACTATTTAAGTTTCGAAATTTTCTGATAAGTTTAGACTTTTTAGAACAGTATAAATTTACATTGGCAGATACTTTTTAGTTATCATTTGATAGAGTTTTTAGCTCTAACTTTTTTTGATAACCCACTATAATATTTCTCTTTGGGTCTACAAAATTATTTTTCTTAAAAACACTCTCTAGACACAAAACTAATTATTATTTCTTATAAGATAAATACACAGTTATAATGCACACAAAGAAAGTCAAAATTCAGGGTGTTACAACAATCATTGGAATTTGGTTGTTTGGGACACTATAAAACAAAAGATTAGTTAATTGTTAAATTATATTAAATATATTTTTTGGACCAAAAGATTTAACTAAATATATAATGAATATTGATTACAAACTTACAATTATTGACATCCATTTTGTTTCAGATGTTGACTTCCTGTACATGGTCCTAGTTTCACTCAGTGCCCAAAATGTTGCCAAACAACTGAACACAACGTCATATATATAACTATTTTAATCGAAATATTTAGATATATAATTTAATTATGAAATATGAGAAAGATCCAAATACACACCTATTTATTATCCCGATCAACTTAGGGTAGTTGCTGTAATGACCTTGTAATGAATCTAAGAAGTACACCACATTCTCTTAGGATCGATTGCCAACAATATCCAATGTTCCCTACAAATTAAAATTTTGAATAAATAAATGACAAGTATTTCAAAAATGCATGTTATATATGATTGATGGATTAAATTTCTCACCCCCTTAAGTTAATCGGTGCCAAAAACATGGTATCAAAGCTTGTATTTTGAGCAAGCCTCAAGCGTTGACTGATATAACTTGTAACTTCACGCTTGTTTGTTTCCATAATTTTGGTTGCACCTGTTTGATTGGAGGGAACATTGCGAAGTACGCTCCGGGCATAAGAACACAAATCTTTGTGTCCATTGGAAAGGGACCAATATGTCATGGTACAAGTACCTATAATTAATATATATATATATATATATATATATATATATATATATATAAATTAACGAAATAATAGAAAAAAATCAATAATGTCAAATAATAAAAAACATATTACCTGATATATGCTCTAATAACAGTAACAGTTACCCACTCGCTCTGATATACACATTGGAGATCCTCACGATTGATCGTCAGATCTTGCTCGAGTCCCAAAACTTCCTCATCCAATGGTATGAAAAAATTGCTTATATCAGTCATCCTATTTAACGCGTGCATTTTTATATAAGTGATGAATTCTTTGGAATCATTGGAAGAACTATAGCTTTTTTGTTTGATACTTTTGCCTTTCCATTAATAGAATGGGAGGGTCGAGACACTTTTGTCTTGCCAGTAGAAAGGGAAGGTCGTGATTTTGCCTTGCTAAGACTTTTGTCTTTAGATTTTACCTATATATATAAAAAATAATTAGTTATTAGCACACAATATAAATATATATATATATATATATATATATATATATATATATGACAATCAGCCAACGAGTTGTCAAAAAATATATTGTCACTTACAAAGACAATGTGTGATGGCCATGCCACAAAAGTACCAACTGCATTCATCCACAATCCTTAAATCTGTACTGTCAACCGTAACAGACAATGGTGCAGACCCCACAATTGCACAGTCAATTCTGACTCTCAGATGATTTTCAGGTATGGGTAAATTGTGCATTAAGGCACCCAATTGGTTACATAAGAAGCCAATTGCAACCATTTGATGTGGGTTTGAGATATATAGTTCACACTCATTGTTGTCCTAAATCAATTATAAACAAAAATGAATATGGTATTTGATGTAATATATATGTACAAGAAAGAGAGCGTGTAATAATTAATATCTTGGTTGACGCAATGGTGCAGCTATCTCGTACTCTATTTTGGGCAGGGGATGGTTCCTCAGGCGTTACCCCAAATCTCTCTTTTAAATCCCGAACTTCTGCCATTAGCTCAAAATACATTGCTCGCAGCTCTTTATTTTCTTTACAACAGTTATCTTCTTTTCCACGCTTCTTTGGTCCAAACATGGCGGTGGGAGGAATGCCAAATCCACAACCCCGTGTCCGACCTGAATATTCTTCCCTTCCCAAGGCACGAGCAAGGATATCTTGTTCACCAGAGCAATCGGTTACATCTCCCTGTGATATGGCTTCCTGATTCACGAGCATAAGTATAAAAAATTATTAGACATTATAACGATTATAAAAATTACAAAACAAGATTTGAATTTTGGAAATACTTACAATTCTTTCCGACACCTCCTTAGTTTTAGGATCCACAATCTCACCAGCCTTGTTTTGTCGGGCGTCTACCCACAACACATGTCGTCCAATGGATTCTTGAGTAGGATCTTTCCCGTCCTCCACCAACTATTTAAATTTACCAATTGTTTAGAAATTATAAATCAAAAGATTCATTAAATCAAAAGAAATTAAGCTTATTGTGTCTTACCATTCTTTCTTCAATAACTTGATATCCACTAGAAGCTCCTCTATAAGGGTACTCAGAATTTGAAGCTCTATCTCGATTCTCGTTGCTTACTTTCTATTTAGGAAGATAAGTATACATTAATGCATAATATATAACTTTCATATATATGTAACTTAAAAGACTATTGTACTAACCAAAAATTTCGGATCTTCAGTGCGTCTTTTTACAAATAAATGCCAATCCTCCAATGATATAAATCCAGCATATACTGATGGAGGCTCATGTCTGATGTTCCCATCATCATCTCTCTGCCATTTACTTAGATAAGTTCTGAACTTCCTATGTAACCTTCCAGCTTCCATGAGTAAGTAGTCTTTTCGAGACTCATCCACATCAAAACAATTCTGCTTACACATATTCAATGAAACTGGTATAAATATGGTTACAAAATTATTAAATAAGATAACTCAAGAGATCTAAAATTATATACCTGTATTATTAACCAGAGATCCTCTTTGAGTTTAGCCAAAACGATATTACCTTTCTCATTCCAACTATTGATTGTAATTGGTACCACGTGCTTCACCTTACTACCAATGAATGTAGTCAAATTTGTGCCGTTTTGCCCAATAGGCTGACCCTTAACATTCCAAAGGACCTTCATTTTAGGATGTCCTTTACTTATCCGATTGATGAGATTCTTTTTGTCGGTCATTCCACGGGGAGTGTACTTCTTTTTGTTTCCAGCATCACTTTCATGACAACTGTCATGCGCACTATCATGACTAGATGATGTCATCTAACCTGCAATAAAATAATTTGAAGCTTTAAAAAGTAACATTACTATGTCTATGATATATTATATCAAACTGATAAGAAAATAATTTGATATACCAGTTGCATTATATCACTTGCATTATATCATTTTGTAAAGCTCATACATTGATATACTACTGCCCTTACATTGATAATGACAAACAGTTTGGTATGCTTTCAAGTTTCACCATCATTGATAAGAGAATGACAAACAGTTTCATTCTAAGCACTACAACAGTTTTATAATAACAGTTTCATTCTAAGCACTACAACAGATTTAGTTTCATTCTATTCTACTGCCCTTACATTTGATAATGACAAACAGTTTCATTCTAAGCACTACAACAGATTTAGTTTCATTCTATACTACTGCCCTTACATTGATAATGACAAACAGTTTGGTATGCTTTCAAGTTTCAGCATCATTAATAAGAGAATGACAAACAAATTGGTATGCTTTCAGCATCACTAATATGAAATATTATAACAATTGCAAACTTAGTCTCCAAAATGGAAACCCAAAACTTACGAGAAAAAGAGATATAAATATAATCTGACTTCCGTAGTTCCGTTTGCGTCGCCCGTGGTAGGATTTCGTCGGAGTAGAGACGGCACTCGGCTGCGTAACGGTGGTTAGGTTTGGGTGTTGTACGCTGCGTTCTCACATTGAGCAACAGAGACAAAGATGAGAGAGAGGAAAAAGAGAAGGAAAACACAAAGTAGGAAAGGGTCGTCCATGGAAAGAGAAAAGTTTAGTACTCACAGTGGAGGAAATAGCTGCAACAGAGCACGACGTCCACGTCGGAAATAGCTACAACAGAGCACGGCGTCCACGACAGCGTCACAGTGGAGGGGGCACAGAGAGAGAACGCGAGAGAGTGTGAGGGAGCGAGAGAGAACGTGAGGTTGCTGGGAGCGCGAGAGAACGTGAACGTGAGGTTGCTGGGAACGAACGGGACAGAGAACGACGAACGTTGGTGAAAGTTAGGGTTTTCAGGTGAACGTGAGTGTTTTCCGAGTGAAGTATGAAGAGAACGAACGAAAACAAAGGAAATTGAAATTTTTTAATAAAAAAGACAATGGGTAGCATTTTCTCGAAAGCGCTACGGATCCTCTAGCGCTCTCTTCAATGGGTAGCGTTTCTGTAAAAGCGCTACGGATCAACCTGAGCCTTCTCTCCAATGGGTAGCGTTTTAGCGTAAAGCGTTACCTATTCCTCTAGCGTGTTTTGGCTATAGGTAGCGTTTCCCAAAAAGCGCTACGGATTAGCTAGCGTGTTTAGGCATGGGTAGCGTTTTCTTAATAGGCGCTACAGATCCTCTAGCGTGTTTTGGCCTTCAGTAGCGTTTTCCTTAAAGCGCTACTAAAGGTTGCGCTCTTTTTTATTAAATCTGGCGTAGTGTCCACTGCGGGCATCGAACCCGGGAGCACCGGCTATTTTAGTAATTGATATTTAAAAATTAGGCTATTTTAGTAATTTTACATGATTTTTTTAGGGCGGGCTGTAGTCCTCCCAAATCTTAGGGAAGATCCGCCCCTGACTATGTGGGACAACCATGTTTGTGCATTTTTCGTGAGACACTAGGCCAACGGTGTTGATTTTTCAATAACAGATGCTAGTAACTATGTGGGAATCGAACCCGGGAGCACCGGGTCGACCCCCCGTGTCTTAGGGTAGATTAAGCCACTAGGCCAACGGTGCTGGTTTTTCAATAACAGATGCTAGTAAGTATTCTTATGTCACAAAAGTTAAAAATAAAAGTATTTACTAAAAAATAATCCTTATTAGGTTATTCATGCATTAAATAAATATTATATTTATAAAAATAACATTTTTAATCTTTGACTAATGTTCTATTCATATGGTTATTTACACATCAACTAGTACTAAACCCGTGCATCCGCACGGGTGGGACTGTATTGTTTATAAATTGCCATGAATTCATTAATAGTTTTTAAATTGTAATAAGTTTATTGATCTACAAATTGCTCGGCATTTTGGCATGTTTTTAGTAGACATATGAGGTCTAGATCACACATAATGTGGGAGACATTGCCTATTGACAATTCCAATAATAGAATTTGATAAGATACAAACAATAGATAAAAAGTGTAAACGTAAACCAATAACAAAATTGGAAATGAATTGCAAAAAGTAACTGCAGCTGGTTATTGCTAACATGATACAAAAAAGAAGAAATCATTTTAGAGCTTAGAAAATTACATAAAACAGGGAAATTTGAGAGGAAAGGAAGAGAGGTGCAAAAATGTAATCATGCAATCCTTTTTACTGCAATTAGCTTTCAGCAAGTTTGGAAAAACTAACCTAGCCAAATTCGGCTAATTCCAAGCTGCATATCTGTTGTCAATTGGGAAAGCAAGGAAAAAAGGTCAAAACCACATAAGTTTTACTGAACAGCTAGAAAAAAGCACAAAAGCACAAAAGAAGAACAAATAATAGAAGTTTAAAACATATTAGAATTCAATGTTTAACACCATATAGACATAATGTTTAAATAATGTTTAAAGTAATTGAATTCAAAACAACCATGGTCCATATGCTTCAAGAGCATGGTCTGGTAAATGTAAATACATCAAACTCATCAAACCCACTGCTAAATTCAATTAAAATGAAGTCAAAATATACATACATGATTATGAAGTGTAACCAAAAAAGAAGAAAACATTGAAGTTGTAACGTTATGATATAACTAAGCAAATTAGCTTTAAGGCATGAATGATTCTCTACCCTCCTCATCCAGCAAGCCATGAACATCCATTTGACAATCCAATAAAATAGATTCCAACCAAATTTACTACAACAGATTTAAAAAATTCAAATAAGTCTCAATAAAAAGTATAAATTTATCAACATTTCCTTTGTATTTTGCACCAATTTGAAACTCTACTGACTTAAAAATCCTACTCACAGATTTATCTGATTCCTCCTTAATTAATATCTCTTGCATAGAAGTGCAACTCCTTCTCAATTCCACAATAATTGAATTATATTCTTCTTCCATGATTTTAAGCAGCAGCTCTGCAATTAAATAAATCCAACCTCAATCCAACCTCATTAGTACACAAACATAGTGAGGAATTGAGGATTTTCCAAAAGGGCAAAAGACAATACATGATGAGAATCTCATAACCCACAACCTAAGGAATCCACAACCAAAAAAAGTCACTCTTTTAATCGTGATGTTTCATTTCTAAACAACCCATGATCTAAACTAAGGTGAAATTGGAAAATAAATCATGGAAAATGTGAAAAGGTAGTACCTTTGACCAAACACAGTGGGATGGAGAGAGATGGAGTTTGTGTTCAGTGACCTCGTCGCCCCGTCGTCTCTTCGTCCCGTCATCCCGTCTTCTCTTCGTCTCGTCATTTCTTTCGTACCGTCGACTCGTAGTCCCGTTGGTGTATCGTCATCGTCCCGTTGTCTCGTAGTCCCATTGTAGTCCCGTGGAAGGTTGAAGAAGAAAAAGAATGAAGAAAGTGGAAGAAGAAAGATGGAAGAAAGTGGAAGAGACAGAGATCAGAACTGATTTTGAATTTTGAATTGTGAGTGAGTGAAGAGAAAGAAAAAGCAAAAAGAGTAAAGGAAACAGAGAGAAAGAGAACGACAAAAGCTGTAAAAGCTGATAGTGTTTTGTTTTTTAGCAAGGCAATGACCATTTTGCCCCAAAAAATGGATGTGTCAAATTGAGAATAAGACTAAAATAGTAAATTTCCTAGTATATTGTTTTATTAGGTAGAGAAGAAGAATTATTAGGTAGAAATAGAATAAATAGATAGAAAGTAGAGTAGAGTAGATAGATAGATAAAACTAATATTTTTTTGTAAAGAGTCTCGCTAAAACCTTCTGATGCAAACCCTCCTTAGGGATAAATCATCAGAAGAAAAAAGAGCACTCTATCTTAAATTAAAAAAATAAAAAGTAGTACAAGCAAGACCAAGGGGGGACTAAGCCGAAACCCTTGCCAGGAAAACAAACAAGCAAAAGAAGCAGCACTACAGCGTAAAAGAAGAAAGCCAAGGAGACCAAACCCCAAGGATAAATAATCTAAATCTGAAAAAAAGAAGACCTTGCCTATTACGACAAAAGTCATCTAAGATGAAGCTCGGAGGCAAACTCCACCAAGTATGAGTTCTGCTAACTAGACCAAAAGCAGCTAATTTATCAGCGTAACTGTTTCCTTCTCTAAAAACATGAGAGACAATAAAGTTCATATCCAAACAAAGCCTCAAGGTGTTGCCCCAACGATTTCTCAATCTCTAGGGGACAATGTCAGGGTTCTTAAAAGCAACAACAACAGAAGAGGAATCACATTCTAGCCAGATTTTACGCCAATCCTTATCAAAAGCAGTCTCAATAGCTATCATGGCTGCCAAAAGCTCAGAATCAAGGGCAGTTCCATTGCCCAGAAAAGACGCGAAACAATCAACAATAGAGGCTCTATAGTCGCGAAAAATTCCACCACAAGAAGAAGGCCTAGGAGAGCCTTTAGAAGCACCATCAGTGTTACATTTGAACCAACCACAAAAGGGGGCTTTCCAATCAACTTGAATAATATCTTGAGCTTTCCTAGGGTTGCCTTTGACACGGAAAGATTTTAAAATAGATAGCTCAGTCATAGTGTTGTACATGTGGCCATGCGAGGAGGAACCCGAGAGAGAAGTGGAGGTCTTGATCTGATGAAGAAGAGACTGAAGAGGAATAACTTTATTATCAAAGTGTAATTTATTTCTGCTCAACCAAATGCTGGATAAAACATGAATAATTGCAGCAGCTAAGACATCCGAGAGTTGATCGCTCCAAGATCCATTGTACACAGAAAGAAGAGATAAGATACTAGAAGTATCAATAAAGCAATTGATAGAAGATTGGAGCTAGTGCCAAATTTTTTGAGCAAAAGGGCAGCTAAGAAACAAATGACTGGTAGTTTCATCATTCTTACCACAATGGCAACAAATGGAGACCATAGTGGAACCCCGCTTTTTAAGGTTATCATCTGTAGGCAAGCGGCCATGGGCAGCTCTCCAGAAAAGAAACGAGTTTGAAGGAGGAACAGACGATCTCCATACCTCCTTAGCCCAAAGGACAACCACATGTCTAGGATTAAGAAACTCATAGGCGTCTTTAGAAGATAACAAACCAGAAGAAGAATGGTCCCAAGCTAAAGTATCTGCTATTGCAAAGCGAGGAATAGAGAGACTGATAATTTCTTCATAAATGGATGGGCACCAAAGTTGAAGCTCCTCAGGGAGATGCCAGTTGAAGTCAATGATATAATCACTGACCTTCGAGGTCAACAACTTTTGAACCTGCAGAGGAAAACTAAAAACCAAGGAGAGCGGCTTAGAAATCTATTTGTCAGTCCAAAAATAAATCTGGGAACCATCACCAATGTTCCAAGTTGAGTTAGAAAGAACAGTGGAAATATTGGCACGAAGGGCGGGGTTAAAGAGAAGACCTCATATGATAAGAAACTGGGATGTTCCTCTTATAAAACCTGGCTCTAATGAAATTATCCCATTTCCCCCTTGAGGAGAGCATGTTAAAAGTAAGCTTAGTCATGGCAGATTCATTAATGGCACGCAAAGAGGGCACCCCAAGACCCCCTTCCTGAGTGGGAGAAGAAACTTTGGACCAAGCAACTGTCGTTAGCTTTTTTGAATCTGCATTTCCTGACCAAATGAAATTTTTTATCCAAGTATCCAAAGTTTTCAAAAGAGAAACTGGCCAGGCATAAATGTGGAAGCTATATGTGAGCATGCCGTGGATAACAGATTTCACTAGTTGAACTCTCCCCATAATGGAGAGAAGAGACCCCTTCCAAGTGGACAACTTAGATTTAATTTTGTCAGCAGTAGGTCTAAGGTAGGGACCCCAAGATAATTAAAGGGAAGAGTCCCAGGAGAAAACTCGTGCAAAGACTTCAGCGAAGCACACCTACCAGCAGTGACAGCTCCAGGGTAAAATCTACACTTCTCAAGGCCTAGGAGCTGACCTGAAGCTTCACCATACTGAGTGATAAGAGACATCAAGCTAGTAATGCTTTTTTGTGGCCACTACAAAAAACCAAAATATCATCAGCATAAAGAACATGAGTAGGAGTTTGAAACCCCCTTGGACTAGCCATGAGACGGAGAGCTCTCGTATTGCTCAAGTGAGTGATACCCCTGCTAAGAACATCCTCTGCAATGCAAAAGAGGAATGGGGAGAGAGGGTCACCTTGTCTCACACCCCTTTTACAAGGAAAAAACCCCATATGATGGCCATTAACAGAGAAAGACAAATGAGCTGAGGCCAATATAGCTTTTATCCAATCACCAAAGGTGGAGTTAAAACCAAAAGCAAGCAAAACTTTGAGTAAAAAATTCCAATCTAGCGTGTCAAAAGCCTTTCTAACGTCAAATTTTAAGGCAACATTTCCATCATGAGATTTAATGTCAAGCATATTAATGGCTTCAGAGGCAATGCAAATACAATCCTTAATATCACGGTACGTCTTTAATAAAACCGCGTTGATGTTCAGAGATAATATTAGGGGCAATAAAAGTTAACCTGTCAGCCAACACTTTCGTAATAATTTTAAACTGGAAATTAGCAAAAGCAATAGGCCTATAGTTCTCAATTTGATCTGCACCAGAGAACTTAAGGATAAGAGCAATTATGTTGGAATTTAAGTGAGGCAACAACCACCCTTTATTGAAAAAGTGAGTAACTGAGTTAAAGACAACCTAGCCAATGATGTGCCGGTATTTTTGATAGAAAATACAACCAAAGCCATCCGGTCCTGGAGCACCAGAAGCATTCATAGAAAAAACAGCAGATTGAACCTCTTCATAGGACAGAAGAGAAGTAAGCATCATATTATCCTCATAGGTCACTAGGGAGGGAATAACTCTATCAATTAAATCATTAGAAACACAAGAGTTATCCGTTGCATAAAGATTAGAAAAATAATTAATGACCAAATTCTCAATATCTTCTGGTTGATCAAGAACTAAATCATCTTTCCTAAGGGTCTTCATTTAATTTGAAGCGTTCTTTATCTTAGCAACCTTATAAAAGAAAGCAGTATTTTTCTCTCCTTCAAGGAACCATTTAACTTTAGATTTTTCACGCCAAAAACTTCTTCATAATGCAAAGCTTGCCTTAAGTCTTGTTGGGCCGGGAATTCTTGATCATGAAGCTCATTTTGCTATTTTATGCAAATATTTATCTTTTTTTTCCTAAAATATCCTTAACTAAATATTATTTTACTATACATATTTTTTTCTCTGCGATAAATAGTTAAGAGTATTATTGATAAAACAATAATTAATGTTTCATTAAACTTTTAAAAACAAGTAAAATAAAATTATTCTTAAAAGGGTAAATAGTCATTTTGGTCCCTTAATGTGTGAGGCTCTTTCATTATAGTCCCTGAATGTATCAAAATTGTAAATACGTCATTTTTTAGTAATTTTAGAGACTAAATTGACCAACAATTTGAGGATCAAAATGATTAACAAAAAACACATTTGAGGACCAAGATGGCACATTAAAAAGCCACTAAAGGATGTATTTGTAATTTTGATACATTTATGGACTATAATGACAACACTCCACACATTCAGGAATCAAAATAAATGTTTACCCTTCTTAAAAACATGTATTATGAAACAGAGGTAGCATAGTGTACACCGGTTCCAAATAAACAAAATTCAAACAGTTTTGAAATCACAACCATGTGAATGTGAATTTGTTAGTCATTATTCTTTAATCAACATTCAACCAAGCAAGGATAAAAAGGAAGAAAGCCTACGGTGTTGAAAATAGGAAATCCGTGGAAAGCGTGAGACTTCATTTTCTTGCTAAAGTAGTCAATTTATAACGCAACATTTGGGTAAACAAAGTCAGATCAAAGCAAAGGCCTAAATGAAGAACAAAGAGCAATCAACTTCTTGGTAGGCCCATTAGAAAAGAACATATATGGTAGGTGTTTGAAGTTTGAAGCTTGAAGATGGCTAAAAAGAAGATGGCTGACTCTGTGTTTGCCTTAACTTCTTGAGCGTCAATTTTTCCTAAAATGGTTTGATTATTAGGACGTGTATGGCTACTTCCATATGGTGCAAGATTGACAAATATGTTTCATCAATCTAAACATCTTATGTCATCTAATGTGGCTTCCAATTAGTAACCTAGAACTTGTCAAAAGAAAAATTGGTAACCTAGAAAACTAGTCATGTTGATAACCTAAATCAAGGGCTCAACATATATATATTGTTGGTCTTTGTAAAATATGAGCATTTAGGTACAATGTTAAATTAAATTTCCAAGTTCTATTTGATATTTAGTTATGTATTTTTAATTTAAAACACATAAAAGACTAAAAACACCAAATACTCATAATACGATATTTATAATATGGGCACTATGTAATGGGAGAGTACCCGCAAACAAGGGTGGATATATTCACATTTTAGGAGGTACACTTGCAAACCTTCAAAAATAAAAGTTTTCACAAATTTTCTGTAGAATTTCATTTTGACCCTCTGAGTTTTAAATTTTGCATTTAGATCCTTCAACTTTTCAGTTTTAGCCGTTAAAGAAAGACAAAACTCTTAATTTAGTCCTGAACATACAAGCAGATCTAGGACACTGGGTGAGGAGGTGCAAAATTTTTCAAACTCAGACATCGTTAAAATTTTAATAAAAATAAGACTTTAATATATTTAAATAAATAAATTACACAACTCATAATTAAGGTGATATGTTGAATCTTAATTCAATTTTCAGGTTCCGGAGGCAATTCATCTAAATTAACTTCAACACGTTATAGTTGTTGTTGTGATTGTGAAGTTGATATCCACATTGCTCGTTTGATGACCTTGATCACTTTACTAGAATTTATCCATTAATTATCAATAGACAACTAATTGAACTAAATTTCACACTGTTAATAAACAACTAGTTAGAGAACAAAATTGAGCAACACAAAACATAATAACGGGTTCACAACTTGTGTTGAACTCAATCAATTGATAGCAATAAATAGCATTAGCATGTTCCTAAATTGAAATATCACTAACAAATTTGTGTGAGTGTGGTGCATTGGAGTGGTGTAAAATTAAGGATTTGTGTGCAAAGAGTATTTCAGGGTGTGCAAAATATTTTTTAATAGGGTTATCGGTGCTAATTTTACTTTTTTCAAGGTGTATTGTTGACTCCCCTGGATGGTATGTGTGTCCGCCATTGCCTACACGATCGGTTCTACTTGATCCTTAAAGTATATGAAAAGAGTAAATAATTCCTAAAACTTGTGAAATTTGTCAAACTAGTCTCTAAAATTTTAAGAAATTTGTCTCTATAAATGACTATTTATAAAAATTTATGATTTAATTTGACTGATATTACAAACTTTAGTAACTATACTTACTATTTTCCTACACTGTTGGGCTAATTAGGAGATAAATGTAAATTTAAAGACTAAATTGATAATTTAGTCTTAGATAAATTCGTAGTTAAGTAACTAAAGATATTTATCATGAAGATATTTTTATAAAGATTCAATAATATTGATAATACAATTTTTGTTTTCACCTCCTAACTTAAGGTCGGCAAAGACTCCCGCACATATATGGAAATTGCTACTCCTAAATACCAATAAATAATAGTATTATTAAAAAAAAAAATTTGACAAAAAGTATTTAATATTAAAATATTTTATTTTTAATTCCTCGTATTTTGATACTAACAAAGATGACCAACAAAAAACATATTTGAGGATCAAAATGACTTTCTAAAGAGACATTTGAGGACGGGTTTGCAATTTTGATACTTTAGACACCGTAAGGACCAAAATAACTATTTACTTTCAACATTCTTTCAAATTCAAACATATCCTTGTCTCCTCGGACAATAAGTTCTTCCCACGTGGCACCATATTTTATCCCATTGTTTATGTTTTCTAGCGTACACGAGCACACCAAGTGGTGTATCCTACAAAAGCTTTGTAGGCCAACGAACCAAAAATTCTCATAGATCTTGAGGTATCACCATCCCTCGAGAACGAGAAAGATGGAAGAGAGAAAGAGAGAAAAGAGAGGAAGAAAATAGAGAAAGAGGTGAGAAATAGAGTAGATTAGGGATACTGTTTGGTTTAAGGGAAAAAAGAGAGAAATAAGGGAGAGAGTCGTGTCTCTTGGTTTGCTTGGAGCAAAAGAGAAGGGAGAAAGAATACTAGTTTTGAAAAGGCAAAAACACCCCTTTGTATTTGATTTTATTTTTTAATTTAATTATTTAATTTTTTTTTAAATTGGGGAAGGGAAAATATTATGAACTCAGCACCTTGAGAATACAAGGCTAAGCTCTTACCACTGAGCTAACACCTCAAGTGTATTATTTAATTAAATTAACTAATTATTTAGCTAATTAAATTAAATATTTAGCAAATTATTTAATTAAATTAGCTAAATATTTAATTTAATTAACTAAATTATTACTTTAATCATTTAATTTAATTATTTAAATATTTATTTTAGTTATTTAATTTAATTAAATAATGAAAAGAATTAGAAAACCGGGGTTATAAAGTGAGGGTAAGATGGTAAAAACATAATTATTGAGCATTTTCTACTCACTTTCTTCCCACAATTGGAGATATTGCAATAAACACTAAAACAATCATCAATCTCTCTCTCTCTCTCTCTCTCTCTCTCTCTCTCATTCCCATTTCTCCCCTCAACCAACATGAGAGTTATTGAGAGGATCACTCTCTATTCCCTTACTCTCTCTTCCTTCTTTCACCTCAAGCAAACACACCAAAGTCTAAAATGGATCCTACATGGACACATCACTCTTTTATACATTTTTAATACTAATTCCTAATAAGCACTCAACTCCTCCAATCCAACACCTCCAAAAAAATTCATAAATGAATCCCACAAATAACTACATACATCACTTTATCAATAAGTAACTCACAATATTTCAAATGAGACCCACATAAATTGAGAGAGGGAGAGAGAATGCTTGTATAAACATTCCTCTTTACCATTTTTTTTGCCCAAATTGGTATTCCTTATTTAGCATGGTGATAAATAAGAAAAAAAAAAGAGAAGCACTCTCCATTGGAGATGCTCTAAGGTGTTCCCCACCCAATTACAATTTTAGCCTCTCTCTATGGCACACGATTACAACTTCTCTATGTCCCTTAGAAACTCCACCCACCCCCAACACCCTCTTTTTGGCATTGGGGTTCTGCTGTGTGAAACTAACAAACAAATAGAGCTTTATCGGCGACCAGATTGCTCCTTTAAAATCATAAAGTCCACTGCGATGATGATGGCGTTTCCACCCAAATTGATAGATCAAAAAATAATGGCTAAAATACTCTCGGGGTCCCTTAACTTTATTTAAAGTAACGATTTAGTCCTTTATGTTATTTTTTGTCCCACCTAAGTCCTTTATCTTTCAAATTTTTGGCACATAAATCCTTTTCTGCCAAAGACCGTCCAACTCCGTTAAAAAACACATATGTGGCTTTTTTGGGGTTGATGTGTCACAATTTATGTGGCATTATTTATTTGCTGATTCATAGTTTTAATTAATTTTGATTAAAAATAATTTTAAAAAAACTGAGTTTTCTAAAATCTGGGTTTTCTCCATCTTCTTCTCATCTCATCGCCAAATCCCTAAATTCACAATTTGATTTTCTGCAGTCCTAATTTTCCTGCTACTCCAATTTCCTCCGTCTTCTCAATTCGTTTTGCGGTTGGGTGTGGTTTTCAACAATCGATTCAATCCCAGGAATTAGGAATTAGGAATTGTTGTTGATTCAAACCCAAGAATTCGTATTACCGTTGATTCGTTTGTGTCAACCGCATACGTGTTCATCGATCTTTCAAGCAATTCGTGTTCGTTGCCATGATGGGTTCGCAGTTCTAGAGACAAATCTAGATCCATTCTTTCTCCCCATAAAAAATGGAATCGAAAATCGCTATTGTTGTTGCAGAGAAGATAAAGCGATTATGTTGAAGAGAAGACCGTGGTAAGAAAGAGAGGAAAATCGTGGGTTGAAGATGGAAGAACATAAAGCTACTGGTTTTGGAAAACATAAAGTGATTCTATGTGTTCCTGTTCTTCAATTTCAGATCTGTTTTTTTTCCAGATCTTGAGTTTATTGGTTTGAAGATAGAAGATAGAAGATAGAAGATGATAATTTTCAGATGATAGAAGATGATCTGGGTTTTGGAAATCGTTGGGTTTGGGTTTTGGAAATCGTTGGATCTTGAGTTTATTGATCTGTGTTCCTGTTCTTCAATTGCAATTCTTGTTGAAGATAGAAGATGATAATTTTCAGATTTTTTAAAATAAAACTAAATTAAAAATGAGCTGGATAAGTATTGCATAAGCCACATAAGCTTAAATTGTGACACATCAGCCCCAAAAAAGACACATATGCGTTTTTTAACGGAGTTGGACGGTCTTTGACGGAAAATGATTTTTGTTCCAAAAATTTGAAAGATAAATGACTTATGTGGGACAAAAAAAATATAAAAGACTAAATCGTTACTTCAAATAAAGTTAAGGGACCCCAAGAGCATTTTAGCCAAAAATAATATATATTAGAGATTAAAAATTAAAATCATATTTATGTGTTATATTTATTTTTTAATTTCACGTGTTATTATCATAATAAAATTACTTAATTATCAAAATTAAATAACTATAATAAATATTATACTATTGCTGTATGCTAGAATTTTTTTCTTTTTAACTTTTTAATAAAAAAAGTCTCTTTATTTAAATTGGTAGAATACAACAAAAGCAATAAAAATTCAACACCTTCAAATAAAAAAGAATGAATCTCCGAATAAACTAATAATATCCAAATCAATTGTGTAAAACGACAAAACACTTATAAATAAATGTGATAAAAGCAAAGCGACTATAATACTCATAGATGTGCATAAGTATTGTATTATTACATTATTATACTATTGTTTCAAAAAAAAATTACATTATACTATTGCTTTATATCAGAAGTAGAAAATAACTAGCAACAATGGTTGTGTCGAGTAGTAACTGAGTTTCGATTCCATTCTAAAATTTCAAATTTAAATATTGGGTGTGACAAAATTTTATTAATAGAAAAAAATCATATAAATTGACATTAGTCGACAAACAAATGAAAACTACTATTTACCTATAAGACAGGAACAAAATAAAAAAGTAACAGCTAGTTTAAAAATACCTTGTGTAGTGTTGTGCTATGCTGCAAACACATGGCACATACTCACAAACACGCTCTTTCACTGTCTTCGACGTTAGAAGCTTTAAATGCTGCACTTTACTCTCTCTGACACTAACCAGAAGCCATAGAAGAGTTGAAGACTTCAAAAATACTATAATCAAATACTACAATCAAAGTATACAGAATACAGAATAGAACCACAATTATATTTATTTCTCACACACTCTTCTTCTCACTCTTCACTCTTCAGCCAACCCACCACTCCACTATTAATGGCTTCTCAACCCCCGAGGCTTCCTTCCATTCTTTTTTCTTTATAAAAATCCTCTTCACTCCTCAGTCCTCCCGTCCCTTTCGCCGCTTTCTTTGGAGAATCAATATCAATATTCATTTTTTTCTTCTCCAGCTCAAAAAAAATAAATAAAAATCATATTTTTACCATTCCAAATTTCCAACCTTTTATTTATAAAAAATCCCATTTTTCTATCTTCCTAGTGGGAACACCTTCATCTTTGTCTGAGTGTTTTTCCTTCTTGAATGGAGAAAGTTTTGAAACTCTGAACAGTGAAAAGCCAAAAAAGTGTATTTCTTGGAGTTTACTTTACTTTGTTTTTTTCTTTTCATTTCCACATGGTTTTTGTCTAATCTTCTCTCCTTCTTTCCACTCTTCTCTTTTTGTATACATCTTCAGAATCCACTGTGTGTCCTTTTTTTTTTCTATTGCTACTTTACCTTGTGCTGAGAAGAAACTTCCCTTAATGATGTTACTAATGGCTAGAGCTTTGTGGAAATTCATGAGGAGAAGCTGTTTGTTTTAAAGTTTGAACCATTTCCCTTTTATTCTAAAGACATGTGTTACTCTATAAAGATGATGCGATTCAGCATCACATGTTTATTGTTTCTGATTCTACCAGTATTCTCTATTGATCCTGAATTCAATGATGATATATTGGGGTTAATTGTGTTCAAAGCTGGTTTACAAGACCCAAAAAATAAACTTTTTTCTTGGAGTGAAGATGATTATAGTCCTTGTAACTGGGAAGGTGTGAAATGTGATCCTTCTAACAATAGGGTATCTGCACTAGTCCTTGATGGTTTCTCTCTTTCTGGTCATGTTGATAGAGGACTATTGAGATTGCAGTTCCTTCAAATTCTCTCACTTTCTGGTAACAACTTCACAGGTTCTATAAATCCTGATCTTCCTAAACTTGGAACTTTGCAAGTTGTTGATTTGAGTGATAATAACCTTTCTGGGATAATTCCAGAAGGGTTTTTCCAACAATGTGGATCTCTTAGAACAGTTTCCTTTGCTAAGAACAATTTAACAGGTAAGATTCCTGATTCTCTTAGCTCATGTTCAACATTGATATCTGTTAACTTCTCTTCAAATCAACTTTATGGGGAATTACCATCTGGTGTGTGGTTTTTGAGGGGATTACAATCACTTGATTTGTCTGATAATTTGTTGGAGGGAGAAATTCCTGAGGGAATTCAAAATCTGTATGATATTAGAGAGTTGAGTTTACAGAAGAATCATTTTATTGGTAGACTTCCTGTGGATATTGGTGGATGTATACTTTTGAAATTACTTGATTTGAGTGGTAATTTTCTCTCTGGTGGACTTCCTCAATCAATGCAAAGACTCACTTCATGCACATCACTTAGTTTGCAAGGAAACTCATTCAATGGAAACATTCCTGATTGGATTGGAGACTTGAAAGATCTAGAGGTATTAGATCTTTCTGCAAATAGATTTTCAGGTTTGATTCCAAATTCATTAGGAAATCTAGACTTGCTGTATAGATTGAATGTATCTAGGAATCAGTTAACAGGAAATTTGCCTGATTCAATGGTAAACTGTACTAAGCTTTTGGCTCTTGATATCAGCCATAATCAATTGGCTGGCCATGTTCCTTCATGGATATTTAGTATGGTTTTACAAAGTGTCTCTCTTTTTGGTAACACCTTTAGTAATCGAAATTATCCTTCATTTAAGTCGACACCTGCATCTTATCATGGTCTTGAGATTTTGGATTTGTCATCCAATGCATTTTCTGGTGAAATCCCATCTGGTATTGGGGGACTTAGTAGCCTAGAACTATTGAATTTGTCCACAAACAATATTTCTGGTTCTATTCCTATTGGTATAGGAAATCTCAAATCTTTATACATTATTGACTTGAGTGACAACAAGCTAAATGGAACCATTCCATCTGAAATAGAAGGTGCAATTTCACTCAGTGAACTGAGGCTGCAGAAGAACTTACTTAGTGGGAGAATTCCAGCTCAAATTGCAAAGTGTTCGTCTCTAAGATCTTTGTAAGTTCTCTAATTCCATAGCATAGTTTCCCTCATGTCATCATGCTTTGTTCTTAACAACTTGACTAATTTTTGTTTACAAATTCGAATGCTTTATTTACTTCTGTTGAATATATTATGAAAATTGAAATTTCTAGTTTTTTTTTTACGAATCAAAGCAACACGCGCTGAATCTTAGTGGATCGTGGCAGCAAGGCCACTCTGCATTTAACATTTCTTGTTAAAAAGGCTAACATTTTTTCTAATTATTTTTTGTTTCTTTGTGCATTGCAATTGCATATTGCAGGGTTCTTTCTCACAATAAGCTTACTGGTTCAATCCCTGCAGCCATTGCAAATCTAACAACTCTTCAGTATGTAGATTTGTCAAGGAATGAACTTTCTGGAACTTTACCTAAGGAGCTCACTAATCTTTCCCATCTTTTATCATTTAATGTATCCTTCAACCACCTTGAAGGTGAGTTACCACTTGGTGGATTTTTCAACACAATCTCCTCTTCATCTGTCACTGGTAACCAATTGCTGTGTGGTTCTATTGTCAATCACTCCTGCCCTTCTGTTCATCCGAAACCTATTGTCTTGAATCCCAATTCTTCTGCTTCAAACTCCAGCATTTCCTCGCATTATCAACGACACAAGAACCTACTCAGTATTTCTGTTCTTATTGCTATTGGAGCAGCTGCTTTTATTGCCATTGGTGTGGTGGCTATCACTGTCCTAAATATGCGCGCACGTTCTTTAATGGAACGTTCTGCTCCTCCATTTGCATTCTCCGGTGGGGACGACTATAGCAATTCGCCTGCTAATGATCCAAACTATGGCAAGCTTGTCATGTTTTCTGGTGATGGGGATTTTGCAGATGGTGCCCATAATCTCCTTAATAAAGACACTGAAATAGGCCGTGGTGGATTTGGAGTTGTTTACCGCACTTTTCTTCGGGACGGGCATGCTGTTGCAATCAAGAAGCTTACGGTCTCCGGTTTGATTAAGTCCCAAGAAGAATTTGAGAAGGAAGTGAAAAGGTTTGGGAAGATCAAGCACCAGAATCTTGTGTCACTTGAAGGTTATTATTGGACTTCATCCTTGCAGCTCCTGATTTACGAGTACCTATCGAAAGGGAGTTTACATAAACTTCTACACAACAATAACAGCAAAGATGTCTTATCTTGGCGACAAAGGTTCAAGATTATTCTCGGCATGGCAAAAGGGTTGGCACATTTACACCAAATGAACATAATCCACTACAACCTCAAATCAACCAATGTGCTAATCGACTGTTCCGGTGAGCCAAAAGTAGGAGATTTCGGCTTAGTGAAACTGTTACCAATGCTAGACCATTGTGTATTGAGCAGCAAAATTCAAAGTGCGCTCGGATACATGGCTCCTGAGTTCGCATGCCGCACGGTTAAGATAACCGAGAAATGTGATATCTATGGTTTTGGGATACTAGTTTTGGAAGTTGTGACAGGTAAAAGACCTGTGGAATACATGGAGGATGATGTGGTAGTTCTATGTGACATGGTGAGAGGTGCATTGGAAGAAGGTAATGTTGAGCAATGTGTTGATGAGAAGCTCCTTGGTAATTTTGCTGCTGAGGAAGCAATTCCTGTTATAAAATTGGGATTGATTTGTGCATCACAAGTTCCATCAAATCGTCCAGATATGGCTGAAGTAATCAACATATTAGAGTTAATCCAGTGTCCTTCAGAAGGTCAAGAGGAATTAGAATAAGCACTTGTTTGAAATCGCGGTAGGTATCACATGAACGCGCTTCTGCAGTGATGCTGTTCGAAACACATGCTGAGTTTTGTTCCATCTTCAAGAAAAGCATATATTGCAGTATCTGGTGAAGTAGAATCCAGTTTAAAGAGCTATACATGCAGATAATTTTATATTTAAGTGAATTTTATTCCCAACTTATTGTTGTTTAAGTTGTTGAAATTTTCTGTTGTTATTTTTTTCTTTTATTTTTTTGTCCTTATTTTTGTTGATCCCATGTTATATTACTGGATTTTGCTTCACCAGTTCGACGGCTAATATAATGATATATCTATAACCATATTTTTTTCCCCTACAAGGATGCATTGTTTTTTCTCTTTGAATTTTAAGTATTTATTGCTGTTTTGTAGTATCCTTTCTTAATGAGACAAGGTGTCTGTCTTTGATGTTGGTACATGGTATGGAACTAAACCTACCTTGTACGATACTATGATGCTCATACACTTCACTATATGAAATCAAAATTGATATTTAGAATAAACTAAAAGAAAAAAAAGGGAACATGGCTAAGCACTAAGGTGCAGAGCTTTAATTAGATCAAAATAAGATCCACCACTACCACAAATAATGCACCAGTGGAAAAGGGAAAGGGAGAAAAGTAACTGTTTGCTTTATTGTCACTTTAAATCTCAAGGAGTCAAGACCAATGTTTTTGTTTCCCTTAGTAAAGTCTAGGGATGTGATTAACTTTAGAACAGAAAAAAAATAATACTCCTCTATCTTTTAAAATAAGAACTTTTAAACTAATTTATGCCCCTTGAGAAAATTAGTTTATTTAGTCAAAAGCAGTAAATTTTTACCTAATTGTTGTTGTTTTTTCCTTTCAAATTATCCTAATTCCACCTTAAGATCATTTTTTGGTGACAATTTTTTTTATAAGAAATGTTAGTGTGGGGTGGGGGGGGGGGGGGGGGAGGAATGTTAGCTTCTAGGGTTCAACCTCCTTATTGTAACTTCTTCATGTCCCTTAGTTTTGACAAAATAATTAATGCAACATAGCAATTTGAAATGAAACTTGTAAAATGGGACAAAAATCTGTACTAAAATATCCTATATTAAGAGACGAAGTGAATCTATTTTTCGTACTTAATGACATGAAACTTGTTAAATGGGACACAAATATGTACTAAAAAGATCCTATATTGAGAGACGAAGTGAATCTATTTTTCGTACTTAATTATAAGTTTTTTTTAGCAAATAATCAAAGGGATGTAGAGTCTTGTTAAAACATTCTGATGCAAAAGTCTCATAGAAAAAACATCCAAAAGGTAACAGAAATGGAAATGAAACATCGTTACTTAATTTCACATTTGATAAAGGCGATAGTTAAGTGTGTTTAAATATTTTTATTTCATGTAAGAAGGAAATATATTTACAAAACTATCCCTAATTATAATGGTCTTCCTCATGATATTATTAAATAAATTTTTTTGATTAAATTTAAAATAATAACATTAAAATATTAATAGATTAATTGACATTTGCTCATATTTTTTTTTGACAAAAAAATTTACTAATATTTAAATGTACTAAATTTTAGTAGTTTTACTTTGTAGTTATAATTGAGCCCAGTGCTGGCTTCTAAATTGGAGAGCCATATATATCCACCATGATTTCAAACATAGCATTAGCCAATTGGAATCATAATAGCAATAATTTTTTTTATAAGAGTGCTAGCAATAAATTCATTAAAGCTAGCTTGGAAATGAAGTAAATAAATAAATAGATGTAGGAATGCCACACAACACCACCTTATGAATACGCTTGTTGGACATCATCAAAGCGCATCACAAGATGTCCTTAAAAGCACCACCACCAACTAACAAGCCTTTTTCAAATGGCAACATTGTGCATCACAATCATGCCATGTGTCCCACTTCCAACAATGAGGAAGAAAAAAAATTATCCAAGCACTTTATTAATAATCTAAAATAATGTTTGATGTAGCTTACTATTGATTTACGTTCACGCTACCATAATATACGTACTGTGATAATGTCTACGTGCAAAACAATAAATGACAAGAATATCTAGATCACTCTGCACTGCACAACATTATTGTCCCCATTGAAAAGATGAATACCAACAATTAAGTATTAACCTATGTATTGGCTAAGAATTTTTTGATTTTTACTTTAAGCGAAATGTTGTTAACTAATTCAGTTGGTACTAGTAGGACTTTTTTGTTGAGTGTAATGATGTATCAATCAAATCTTACCCCACTGAACAAAAAAAGATGCAAGTGAACAAGGACGATGGATTAGGAAAGAGACCTCTAATCTTACTTTTATCAAATGAATCACAAAAAATTGAGCCTTGATTATATTTTTATCAAATGAATCACCAAAAACTCAAACTACTTTATTTAAACTGCAAATAACATTTCAGTACAAACTAACTATACTTTTTTTTTGACAAAACTAATTATACTTTTATCAAATGGATATACTAATTTTTTTGGAACCGAAAAAACGGTCTTGAGCTGGGCCCTGTGCAATAGCCCAGCCCCTTAGACGACCCTGAGATTAGGAATGCACTGGCAAAATCCATGCAGTCACACAATCATATGATCACAGTTGTATAAAATAAATCTAATCACACGATTTTTATAAAATAAATCAAAAACACAAAGTTAAATCGTAAACCGTCTAATCAAATCAGACGGTCCAAATTTAGGACTATTTGACTATATAATTATACCAAATCCATTTTTTTTTGGTAATTAAGTGGGGCTATACCAAATCCACTTTTGTGAATAAGGGTAAATATCTATTTTTCGTCGAACTAATATAACATTAAAATCTAACTATTTCGAGCCGAGTCGGGTGGATTCATATAAGGAGGTAAAACTCTCATAGCGCCTAATATTTCTACTAGAAAGAGTTAAAAATGAGACTACTTAAAGAAAATCAAACTCCGTCATTTAGACTAACCAGAGTTTGGATCCCCTGTTGCCTGGTGCACCGTACAGAGGCCGCAGAGGGTCCGGTCAGCAGAGGATCCGGTCCGATCAACGAGGGTTGTCATAACTTAGATCAATTTTGTTGAACATGCTTGAATGATAAAAATGGACTTTTTATGCTTTTATGTGTATTATTAATTATTAGTATTATGTTGTTAGAAAAGAATAGTAAGGTAGAGAAGAAAGAAATGATTAAAATGAAGTGTGCAATAGAATAATGTTTGATCCCACATTCCCATCAACTTTGGTTTACTTTGTGGAGACAAAATGAGACCCAAACAGTAGCCTCAATGAGCATGTACAGGGAAGGATGATTGGAAAGTGGAACCTTGTGCATCAAAATTTGAACATATCCATTCTGGCCTTCAACAAGGCCAGTAGTGGATTTACTGTATGTTTGGAACCACAATCATTATTGGATGTCTATTACTTTTGTCTATGCACGCTTAGGTAAGAGGAAAAATAGTCCATGAGTGACACATGTGTATAATATATGATTTCAAATGATATATTTTATGATACCCAGCTGTATCACGGGCTATATTTTACGATATATATTATTTGAAAAATAGTACACTGCCTTTCTTACTTCCTTCTAAAAGTAATTAACATTTAACCTTCAATACTAATCAACTTTTTGCTAGATCTTCTCCTTTCGCTCTCCCTACATCTCCCTCTTTCCTCTTTATCTCTCTCTTAGTTTCATTCTCTCTCATCATTTATTTAAAATCTTTTAACGATGAGAAAAGTGAAATTAAGAGAGAGATAGAAAGAATAGAGGGAGATGTAGGGAGAGTGGAAGGAGAAGATCCAAATTCGATTACTAACAATATATTGAGGGAGATGTAGGGAGAGTGGAAGAAGAAAGAATAACCCGCGCTTATGATTTTTTTTTGTGACTGAATAGCCTGTCCTTATGATAAAAAGTTGTTTCATGAGTTACCACATAACACTTTAAGATTTTTGGTTGTTATCTCTTCTTATGTTGTCATTGTTGTGTATTAGTATGACTTAAAATATGAAATAGCTAATTTTGTGCTAGTTAGTCTCTTAAGTTCTCTTTTTTTGCATGGCCTTTTGGTTTGCAAAGTGACAAGCACCATCTATAAACTCACACATGTAAAGTGGAGATTTCAAATTCAAACTCAGTTAACTGTTGAATAACAAGAACAGAGAAAGGAAATGTGAAAAATATTTATTGTTTGTGGAAAATGAATTGATTACAAAAGTGAAGCTAGAGGCTTATATAGCCATAAAAAAATGACTTTGATCTTAACCTAGATTTAACAAACTAACCCTAAAATCTAGATAAGATAAAATATATTATTTTCAATTATTCTAATAATATCTAATAGTCCCCCGCAAACTAGAAGGTATTAACAACACTTCTAGCTTGACATGAACAATACAAGATACATCAAAACAAAAGAAAATTACAATGAGAGATGCCGGAAATACATCAGCAAAAATCAAAGCTATAAGGCAAAATGCTATAACCAATCAGAGGAAGCGACAATGCTATAACCACTCGGAGGAAGCGACAATGCTATAACCACTCGATGGAAGCGACAATGCTATAACAACTCGGTGGAGGCGACAATGTTATAACCACTCGATGGAAGCAAGAGGAAAAAATGAATCAAGATTTTGAGAGAAAGAGAAAATCGCAAAGAGAAGAGAGAAATCAACCTAATTAAGATTCTAAGAAAAGGAACCCAATCCAGGTCCAGAGGAGAATCGAAGCAACAATTCAAAGCAACGATTCGAAGGAGAATCAAAATTAGGAAAAGATCGCATATCAAAATCAAGATTGTGAGGTAGAAGGTTGAAACAAGAAATGATTATGGCGTTTCTGAAGAGGGAGAGAAAAAATGCGATTTTCAGAGAGGAGAAAAAATCAGAGTAATGGAAACCGAAAAAGTGATTACAGCGGTAAAAAGGAAATAAACTGAAAACTGAAAAGGTAGTGCTGTCGGCGGCAAATGCCGCCGGCGGTGGTGAAGCACAGAGACGAGGTCAGAAGATTAGAACCCGCTCTGATACCATGTTGAATAACAAGAACAGAAAAATGAAAGGTGAAAAATCTTTATTGTTCGTGGAAAATGAATTGATTACAAAAATGAAACTAGAGACTTATATATATAGCCATAAAAAAAACGATTTTGATCTTAACCTAGATCTAACAAACTCTAACAAACTAACCCTAAAATCTAGATAAGATAAAATATCTTATTTTCAATTATTCTAATAATATATAATAATATCTGTGAAAAATATCCAATCTAACGATGTTGGTGACTAGATGTCCTTTATTGGTTTCACTATATCTTATAACAATCTGAATATTCAACTAGTATTAGAACCCGCACGTGGAAAATTTTGCTCAAAATCGTTTGAATTGTAACATGTAATATATGATTGTATGACATTAATTAATATTATAATATTGTTAAAAAGTTACATAGATAGTTACTCTAAAAGTTTAACCAACGTTTGGTGTCACATTTACGTACAACACATGATAGCAAATATATGTATGCAAAACACAAAGGGAGTGAAAAAAGATCAACGGTCCAAATTCATATAGTTTGTCAATCAATAATTAACTTTGATATTACAAAACGAAAATAATGTTACCATGTTGATCAATAGTTTCCTTTGATAAAAGTTAAGTCTTATTGAGTTTATTAAATGAATGTGAGCCTTAAGACTTATATCCACGAGGGCCAAATGATATTAAAATGTTGGCTTAAAATTCTTTTTTTCCCCACAAATATTAGGTGTTTTGATTTTAGTCACCTTAACTTTTTTTTAAAAAAAAATCATTTTGTTAGAGCTCTGTTACAAAAAATGCTGACTTGGCAAATAGAATTTTAATGTGTCATTTAATATTGATTTTTGTTTATTTTAAAAGCATATTTGGCATGCCAGCTCATTATTTTTATTTTCATTATTCTCTATTATTTTCTTTCTTCTCCATTCTCCATCTCCGTCACCATCTTCAACCAAAACACATTTTTCTGTCACCCCCCTCTCCTCCTCTCCCCTCCCCCGCGCCCCCCCTCCCCCTCCTCCCCCGCTCCCCCCCCCCCCCCCCCCCCCCCACACACACACACACACCACGACCACGACATAACACCAAAACCTCACATCTTCATTCTTTTTCTATAAATGAGACAAATCCATAAAAATTCATCACTTACCCATCATTTTTTATCTCTATTTTTAAACCCAAATCCAAAAAATTTTAAACTTTCTCTCCATTCCAAACCCATTCACAACGCACACAGCGAGAAATTTGTGAAAAGTTCAAACCTTTGAAAGAGATGGAAGAAGACAAGGGGTGCATTTGATTTGCTAAAAAGCAGGGGACTGGACTGGACAACTCCAATTGTACCATGTTTGACTTAAAAATCTGTTTATGGTACTGGACAGTAGTGAGGGCAGGGGACTGGACAAAACCCCAAATTCCTGTCCCTCATAAAACCACAGTACAACTTTCTGTCTACCCCAAAAATTACAAAAATACTATTTTTATTTCATGCTCATTAATTTTTTTTCTATTCTGTCTCTCTTCTCTATCTTCTCTCTCCTCTATTCTTCTCTCTCTCCCCCTTTATCCTCTCTCTCTTCCTCTCACTCTCTCATATCTAATTCTCCCCTCCCCCCTCTCTCTCTTTCTCTCTCAACATCCAATCTCTCTTCTATATATCTTTTCATATCATGACCCCTCTCTCCCGCTCCCTCTCCCTCCCTCTCTCTCTCTCTCTCTCGGTCTCTCTCTCCTATTTCATTCTTCTCCGTCCTTTCTCTCTCCCTCTACCATCCATCTCTCTAATATATGTCTTCTCATATCATGCCCTCTCTTTCCCTCCCCCCTCTCTCTCTATCACTTATCTTCTCTCTCTCTCTCTCTCTCTCTCTCTCTCTCTCTCCTATCCTCTCTCTCATATTATTTTCACTATAATTTTTTTTGGACCAAATTTACTAATTATATTATAAGGGTAAAATATGTTTTTGGTCCCTACAAAATTGGGTCCTTCTAAGTTTAGTCTCTACATCAATGAAATAGGAGTTTTAGTCCCCATCTTATTTTGCCGTTTTTATTATTAGTCTCTAACGTTAATTATTGTTGATTGGGCTAACAGAAATCATGACTAGGCACGCCACATGGATATTTTAATTGATGTGGCATCCACGTGGCATCCACGTGGCATGCTGACTCATATTTTTTATTAATTATATTAATTATTTTTTCCCTGACCAACCCACTAACCAGTACTCAACTCGTGTTCTCTTCATCTCCCCCTGATTTGCGCTAACCCTAATCCCCAATTTCCAATCCCTTCTCAATCTGGCCCCTTTCCTCCATGAACCACTATGGAAGCCTATCATCCAAGACCACAATCGCACCAAGATTTCCTCCCCGCCATCTCCGAGAACTTGCACAACAAGCTCTCCGCCTAGCCCCCTGCTCGTAGGCCATCACTGTGATGGGCCCCTTTTTTAAGTTTTTGTTCCACACACTACAAAAAAATACATATTAGCAACGGATTTTAGCGACGGACTCATGGGTCGTCGCTAAAAACATCATTAGCGACAGATTTTAGCGTAATTAACGACGGAATAGGCTTTAATTGTTTACGAGGTGATTAGCGACGGACTTTGGAGCATTTAGCGACGGATTTTACAAGGTGGGAAAATGCGAAATTTTTGTTTTGAATTAGCGACGGATTTAGTGAGGGATTTCCCTCGCTAATTAGCGACAGATTTAGTCAGGGATTTCCGTCGCTAATCATGGGGAAATGCGCCACTCTGACCGTTGCAAATTATTGAAGACTGGACAACATTTAGCGACGGAAATCCCTCACTAAATCCGTCGCTAAATGTCAATTTTTCGATAAACCTGGATTCTTTCTTTCCTCTTTCATTTCTTCCTCTTTCCTCTTTCATTTCTTCTTCTTCTCTGTTTTCATTTTCCTCTTACCTCACGAAAAACCCTCTCTTTCTCACAAAAATCTCTCCCTTTTCACCACCACCACCACCGCCATCATCTTCTCCATTTCTTCTCTCTCACGAACCATCTCTCTCTCTCTCTCTCTCTCTCTCTCTCTCTCTCTCTCTCTCTCTCTCTAACGGTCCCCCTCTTCCTTTTTACCACCACCACAACCACAACCTCTCTCTCTCTCTCATATTACTAGCATCTCTTTCCCTATTCACCACCACCACAACCACAACCTCTCTCTCTCACCGGAAGTCTCCCTTCACCACCACTGAGCAACCACAACCGGAATCAGATGATGTCAATGTACAAATTCATGCTGTTAAATTGGTGGCCAACCTAACAGCAGAAGGATGAAGCTAAACAACTCTTATTAAGGAATTTTGGACATTTATTTTTCTCCATGCTAAAAGAATTCTGGACAAAACGAGTAACATGGGAAGCAATTTTTTATTAAAAAACTAGGTTAGCGACGGATTTAGTGAGGGATTTCCCTCGCTAATTAGCGACAAATTTAGTGAGGGATTTCCGTCGCTAAATTCATTTGCGTCAAGGTTTTTAGCGAGGGAACCGGTCCGTCGCTAAATCCGTCGCTAATTGCTATTAGCGAGGGAAAAACAGCAGTTAGCAAGGGAAAAATTCGTTGCTAATACCCTATTTTTTGTAGTGACATCATCGTCTTCGTCTTCGCCTTCAAAACGACAAGATCTTCGTTTGCGCCCTCTCACCTCTCATGGCCGCTACTTCGTCTTTGTGGAAGTGCCACAGAGTTTTTCACAAAAATAGATACAGAGAGAGATTCTCAAAAGCACGCGAAATTGGAAACTCTGCCAGACCTGGTTTTCCAACCATAACCTATTGTGACACCATGAATATTTTTTCTTGACAAAGATATGTGACACCATCAATCGTCGATCAAAGAGCCATGGAAGTTCCTTAGCCTTGGGGTTACGGGTCGGGTTTGTAATGGGCACTGAGTTTTTTGTTTTTTTTTCTTGTTTTGTTATTAGGTGGATGTCATGTAATCTAAAATGCTGATGTGGCAGTGCTGATTGGGACTTTCGTTAGTCTATTTAACGTCAGGGACTAATATTGGAAACAGAAAAATAAGATGGAGACAAAAACGACTATTTCGTTAATGTAGGGACTAAACTTAGAAGGACCCAATTTTATAGGGACCAAAAACATATTTTACCCATATTATAATATATGGCATATAAAATCTTTATAAACCGCATAAAGAGAATTATAGTAAATTTTACATTTTTTTGTTTGTGTTGTCCAGTGTTTTACCAAATAGTGTACTGGATAACATGTTGTCCAGTACTGTCCAATCCAGTACTTACCTTTTTGCAAATCAAACGCACCCAAGGTATCAGACAAATTGCGACAGAGACCCAAAGGTCACCGAAACTTTAAATCGAGTACTCAAGCTTCAAATCGAAGGGCACCAGAAGAGGGATGAGGGGAAAGAAGCTCAAGTAAAGGTTGGGTTTCAGAGAGAGAGAGAGAGAGAGAGAAGGAGAGAGAGAGAGAGAGAGAGAGAGAGAGAGAGAGAGAGAGAGAGAAAGAGGAACCTTAATCTCAATTTTTCCAAGACATCTGAATTGGGGAAACTGAAATAACAAACTGCTAAGCTCTAATATACATCTGAAGCATTCAAATCATAGACAGATCTAGCAGATGTTCATCTTCCGTTCCCCTTCGATTTTGCGAGATTAAAGGGAGATTGAAGTGGATACCAGATGTTCATCTTCAAGACAAATCTGCTACTTTCCTCTTCGTTTCTGCTACTAGATGCTTCTTCTTCTTCTTCCTTTTCCCTTCGTTTTTACGAGAGAGAACCATGGCGAGAGAGAGAGAGAGACCAGCGAGAGGAAGAGAGAACCGTGGTGAGATCTTTTGAAGGAAGAAGAAGCACTAGTGTTAGAAGTGGAACTGTAGCGACCGAAAAATCCGGAGGAGGGATTCTTCGTTGTTTTTGAACAATAGAGTCGCCATCAATATTTATTTTTAGGAAAACATTGAAAAAAACCTTTGTTTTTGGGTTCGGGGGTCGATTAAGTGCGGGGAAGGTACTAGCACCCCGCAACATCCTAAAAAAGGTTACCTTTTAATTTAAAGTGTAGAAAAAAGAATTAGTTTAAAGAAAACATTTTGATTTACCCTTTTTATTGATTACAAAAAAACGGAAAGGAAGACTTAATAAAAAAAATTAGTTTTTTTTTGCGCTTGACAGGAGTGGGCCCCCGCTCCTACGTATCTCCGGGTGCGATGGAGAAATCAAAGCTACGTAGTTCTTGGGTAGAAAACATTTGTGTGTTGGTATTTTTTATTTTTTGAAAAGTTTGCGAAAACTAGAGACCGTTCACGGTGACCAAACAGATAAATCCAGAGTGGTCACCACTAATGGCTTATTCGAAAAAGAAAGTGTTTACAGCGTTCAAACGAGCGGGGCTCAGAGTGACCGCTATAAATACCCGGTTTGTGATCGAGCGTTTTGTTCGAAAAAAAGGGCTTACTGGGAAGCGTGATAAAAAAAAGGATTTTTGAGATTATGTTTGTGTGTTTTTTTTTTTGTTGATTGAAAGTCATTTTTTTGAAGTTTAGGCGGGTGCTTACGATGATCAAACGAATAAGTTCAGAGTGATTACCGCTACTAATCCGCTGTGAAAAAAAAGAAGGTTAGTCCTAACGGTCAAACAAGCTAGGCTCAGAGTGACCATTAGTAACAACCTATTTTTTGTGTGAGTATGATTGTTTGAAATAAAGAAAAATGATTTGAAAGCATTATGGTGTAAATAAAAGCGTAGTGGGTGATAGTAAAAAGGGGGAGCGAGCAACAGGGATGTTATATCAAAAATGGGGGGTGTACTTAGTATCAGCCCAAAAACGGGGGTTTTTTTTTTTTTGGACTCTTGTGCGAAAGTTAGGCTGAAAGCGGGGTGCCGTATTACTAAAAATGCGAGAGGTGCGAATAGCGGTTTGACGCTAAAAATGATTGCTTGATTTTTTTTACTTTATTACCTTACCCTAGAATACATGATTCTGAAGCGCTTCTCTTTTCTTTTTTTTTTTTAAAAAAAACCTAGACTAAACACGCATTGCATTTGAACAGATTTAGTTTATAAAGGAATGTTCTCTTTTTTTTTGAAAATGGTTGTCATAGTTATGCTTTTACTGTTTTTTTTTTAAGATGATTATTGCTATTATTTTTTTTTAGAGAGGGCAGTGGTATTAGTAACCATTTATTTTTTAAAAAAAATATTTTTTTTTAATATTTTATTTTAATCCGAAAAATACAGCAAAATAAAAAAAAACAGCAACAATTTAATAAAAAAAAAAACAGCAACATTTTTAATAGAAAAACAGCAACATTTAATAAAAAAAACAGCAACATTTAATAAAACATAACAACATTTAAATAAAAAAACAGCAACACTTTTTAATAGAAAAACAGCAACATTTATTTTTAAAAAAAATATTTTTTTTTAATATTTTATTTTAATCCGAAAATACAGCAAAATAACAAAAAATACAGCAACAATTTAATAAAAAAAACAGCAACATTTAATAAAACATAACAACATTTAAATAAAAAAACAGCAACACTTTTTAATAGAAAAACAGCAACATTTAATTTTAAAAAATATTTTTTTTTAATATTTTATTTTAATCCGAAAATACAGCAAAATAACAAAAAATACAGCAACAATTTAATAAAAAAACAGCAACAAATAAATAAAACAGCAACATTTAATAGAAAAAAAAACAGCAACATTTAATAAAAAAAGAAAGCAACAATAATATCTAAAAAAAAAAATTATTTACGAATTTACAGCAACAAAAATAAAAAAAACAGCAACAATATTACAAATAAAATAAAAAGCAACAACAATATTTACATAAAAAAAACAGCAACAATAATATATATAAAAAAAAGGAGCTTACGAATTTACAGCAACAAAAATAAAAAAAACAGCAACAATATTAAAAATAAAATAAAAAACAGCAACAATATTTACATGAATAAAATTACAGCTACTAAAAAAAATAAAACAGCAATAATTAAATAAAATATTACATTACAATACCTTAAACAAAAAATCCGGAAATGTTGAAGGAGAAGTTTTCTTCTTCGGATTTCCTCAATACAATAGAATTTGAAACTAAAAAAATTTATGAAAGAGAAGAAAAGAATAACAGTAAAAAAAAAACTCTCAAACTCTCTTTTCTAAACAAAACCTAGACTCTCCTTTTTTTCCTTTTTTTTCGAAAACTCCTCTTCTTCTTCCTTTCTCTAAAAAAAATTCCCCCTTTCTTCAATGGATCGACCCCTATTTATACCTGGAGATTTTTTTTTAGTCCTGTGCTTCTCTCTTTTCGAAACCGTCCTTCACCATACCCTGTTGCTTCTTCTTTTCTTTGAGACTGGCTTGATATGATAGAGGGAGCAGAAATTTCTGAGGAGGAAAGGGGCATGGTGTCTTAGGGTTAGGTGAGAGTGGTTGGTGAAGGCATGGAAGTGAAAAGAATTCGAAGGGGAGGTATGGAGGCATGTGGGTGAGAAGGTGTGCAGAGGAGAGAATGATGATTTTGTGTTTTGGTGAGAGAAGAGAAGTGATGGATGTGTGAGGGAATGGGGAAGGTATGCGTGAGTTGTGTGAGAGTGATGTGAGGGAAGAGAAAAAAAAATGAGTGTGTGAGAGGAAAGAGAGATGGGGGCCGTAGGGAGTGGGGAGAGAGAGAAGGGAAGGGTTGAGTGTGAGTGGAAGAAAGAGAGAAAGGAAGCGTGAGATTGGGAAATGGAGTGTGGGGAAGTGGGGAGTTGAGAGAAAAGAGGAAAGGTGGAGTGTGGGAAAGGAAAAAAAAAAGCGATTTCCAAGGAGAAAAAAGGGGGAGTGGGTCGAAAATCAAGGAGGGGAAAGGTGAGTGAATGTGGCCAAATTTTAGGGAAAGGGGGGATTGAATGTGGATGGTTTTTAGGGTAAGGGGGTGGCCGAATTTGACTAGGTTTTGGTGGGGAGAATTAGGGTTTTGGTGGAGGAGTGAGTTGGGTTATGGGTTGTGGGTTAGGTTTTTTTTTGTTGGGTTGGGTCATGCGAATTGGGCTAGCCATTTTTGCTGGGTTGGGTTTCTGATGGCCCAATCCACGACAGCACCTTATTTTTTTTAAAACCGCCCCCCTCCATTTCCTCCTTTGCTTATTTTGTGTTTCTTCACTTCTAATTAATATTTTTTTTTTTCAAAAATTAAAACTTGTAGCAAACTAAAATAAAATAATACATGACATGAACATAAAAATGAATATTATTTTTATTAAAAATAAATAAAATTTCTTATTTTTGGATAGGACAAAATTAGGGTATTACAGCTGCCCCTCTTTATTTATATTTTGCTAGGAAATCGGAGGGGTTCCCAATTTCTCGAGGAAAATAGAAATAAAGATAGAAAGACACTAATTTTGTCCAGACTGAGGTTTTTTGTTTTTCTTATGAAAACTGGGTTGCTATAGACGGAAGGCAAATAGGGATCGCTGGGGATCTGAAGGATCGCTGGGGATCTGAGGGATCGCTGGGGATCTGAAGGAGCACTGGGGCTCTGAAGGTCTAGTTCAAAATCAATGCTTGGCGCATCGACTTGCGTTCGACTGAGGGACCGTCGGGGTCTGAAGGGCATGCCTAAGCCTGAGGGACCGATGGGTCTGAAGGAGCGTAACTAGCTTATGGTACTAGTAGTACGGTCTGGGGGTGGCCTTTTTCGAGCGGCCATTAGGGTTAATCAGGTCCGGAACTGATATAACCACGAAGGACGTGCACTGTGTTTTTAAGGCGGACACAGCTAGTCTGAAGTGCCTGGGGCCGGATGATCCGTCGGTTGCTCGATAACGCGACGTGCGATCTGGATTGAAGGACCATTGTTGGTCTGAAGGAGCACCTGGGCTCTGAAGGACCGCCGGGGGTCTGAAGAATTGGTGCTAACGACACAAAATAAAATTATCTTAACAGACACTTGCAATGAATGATGCATGCGTGCATGTAGTTAAGTAATTGATGACATGATGGATGAAATGTGTAATGATTTTGTTTTTGGCTTTTGTTCTTGGCTTTTTTCTTTTTCATTTTCTTTTCTTGCTCTTTTGCTCTTTTTGCTCTTTAGCTCTTTATTGACTTTGCTGGCATCATCAAACTCGCATGACTCTTGACGTGGGATACGAGGGTTGCCTCAAGCAGTAGTGCCCAAAGTGCGGGTTATTAAGATTTGCTGAAGTGATTATGCATTTGTCCTTTTTGCAACTTTATGAGAGATCATCTCTTTTTTGTGATTTTTAGAAATTTCGCAATGAATATAATGCTTGTGATCATGCACACGTTTCGCAACTCAGTATCGTCTACCATGAATGTTATTTTTATGATAATAGGGAAATGAGAGAATAAAGGAAGTGTTTAATATTCAAATGGAAAACAAATGCGCAAAAGGTCGCGCTGGCTGAAAAATACATTGGGAGTTTAAACTACAAAAATAAAGAGAAGAAAAAGAAAACAAGGAAAGCTGATCCTTTGATTGTTTGTATCTTTGAAGTAATAACGCCAATCGCCCATTAACATAACTTTGAGCATTCATTATCCAACTTTCGGAGGTATTGACTGCCTTTGTAGCTCAAAGTCCAACTTCTGACCCTAATTTTTGCCTGGACTGCTCTTTAGAGTTTTCAGTCCACCGGGTCGCTCTAATTTTTGCCTAGGCCGCCCTTTCGGGTTTTCGACCTAGCGAGCTTATTTTTGCTTGGCTCATCTTTCTCTTTTTTCCATATATTTCTTTAGGCATAGTACTTCTTGACGGCGTCCGAGTTCACTGGGAGTGGGAGGTCTTCACCGTCCATTTTTGTGAGAATCAATGCTCCTCCAGAGAATGCCTTCTTTACCACATAAGGTCCTTCATAGTTAGGGGTCCATTTTCCACGGGAATCCTTTTGGATAGGCAACATCTTCTTGAGCACGAGGTCTCCTTCTTGAAACTAGCGGGGGCGCACTTTTTTATCATAAGCCTTTTTCATTCTTTGTTGGTACAACTGCCCATGACACAAAGCAACTAATCTCTTTTCTTCTATGAGGTTCAACTGATCCAGACGAGCTTGAACCCATTCTGCTTCCTCCAATTTTGTTTCCACTAGCACTCGCAGGGAGTGTATTTCCACCTCGATGGGAAGAACTGCTTCCATCCCATATACTAGTGAGAATGGTGTTGCCCCTGTTGACGTGCGGATAGAGGTCCGATATCCGTGCAAAGCGAAGGGCAACATTTCATGCCAGTCCTTGAAGGTCACTACCATCTTTTGCACGATCTTCTTTATGTTCTTATTTGCTGCCTCAACTGCCCCATTCATCTTTGGACGGTATGGGGAGGAATTATGATGCTGGATTTTGAAGTCGTCACATAACTCTTTCATCATCTTATTGTTCAGGTTGGTCCCGTTGTCCGTGATGATCTTATTCGGAAGACCGTAGCGGCAAATCAAATCTCTCTTTATGAACCTGACAACCACTGATTTTGTTACACTGGCGTAAGAAGCGGCCTCGACCCATTTGGTGAAATAATCAATAGCGACAAGAATGAAACGATGTCCGTTTGATGCCTTGGGTTCGATGGGACTGATGACATCCATTCCCCACATTGAGAACGGCCATGGTGTTGTTAGGACATTCAGAGAGGCAGGCGGTACATGGATATTGTCGGCATAGATTTGACATTTGTGGCATTTTCTGACGTAGTTGAAGCAGTCAGTCTCCATTGACAACCAGTAATAGCCAGCCCTTAGGATTTTCCTTGCCATGGTGTGCCCATTAGAATGGGTGCCGAACGAGCCTTCATGGACATCTTTCATAATTCTTTCTGCTTCTTCTTCTGCTACACATCTGAAGAGGACCATATCGTGATTTCTCTTGTAAAGCACTTCCCCATTTAAGAAGAAACCCATTGACAGCCTCCTAAGTGTCCTCTTATCATTCTCAGTGGCACCAGGAGGATATTCTCTGTTTGTGATATAGTGCTTGATATCGTAATACCAAGGTTTACTGTCAGGCTCTTCTTCGATTGCCACACAATGATGTGCCGGTAGGTCTCGATGTTGGATTCGGATGAATGTCAGACTCTTGTTGTTATTGATGTTGAACATTGATGACAACGTCGCCAAAGCATCGGCCAACTGATTTTCTTCGCGAGGGAGATGATGGAAAGTGATCTCTTCAAATTGTTCAACCATCTTTTGGATGTGATCATGATAAGGAATTAATTTGGAATCCCTGGTTTCCCAGTCACCTTTTGTCTGATGGATGACTAAAGCTGAGTCCCCATATACATCGAGTCTTTTGACTTTCCATTCAAGGGCTGCTTTGATGCCTAGGACGCACGCTTCATATTCTGCAATGTTGTTGGTGCAGTAGAAACTCAGTCTAGCGGTAAACGGTACGAAGCGGTTATCAGGAGAGATCAGTACAGCTCCGACCCCGTGCCCGTATAAATTAGAAGCGCCGTCGAATAACATTCTCCACCTTTCGTTGTCCGGAGGATTCCCTTCTACGAATAGAGCCATTATATCTTCGTCTGGGAAATCGCACTGCATTGATTGGTAATCTTCAATGGGCTGGTGTGCCAAGTACTCAGCCAATGCACTACCCTTGATTGCTTTTTGGGTGACATATAAAAGGTCGTATTCAGATAGTAGCATTTGCCAGCGAGCGATCCTCCCTGTGAGTGCGGGTTTTTCAAAAATATACTTGACTGGGTCCATTTTAGATACCAACCAAGTCGTGTGGCTCAGCATATACTGCCTCAAACGACGTGCAGCCCAGGCCAGAGCACAACACGTTCTTTCCAACAATGAGTATCTTGTCTCGCACTCGGTGAATTTCTTGCTTAGATAGTAGATGGCATGTTCCTTCTTTCCGGATTCATCATGTTGCCCCAGTACACAACCCATTGACTTGTCTAGCACTGTTACATACAGGATGAGAGGTCTGCCCTGCACAGGCGGCATCAGAATCGGTGGATTTTGGAGGTACCTCTTGATCTTTTCAAAGGCTTCTTGGCAATTATCATTCCACTTTGTTTCTTGGTTTTTGCACAAAAGCTTGAAAATGGGCTCGCATGTAGATGTTAGCTGCGATATGAACCTAGAGATGTAGTTCAATCTTCCCAAGAAACCACGAACTTCTTTTTCAGTACTCGGTACCGGCATTTCTAGTATTGCTCGTATTTTGGCTGGATCTACTTCTATTCCCCTCTGACTGACTATGAAACCCAACAGCTTTCCCGATCTTACACCGAAAGTGCATTTGGCAGGGTTTAATCTGAGTTTGAACTTCCTGAGACGTTCGAAGAGTTTTTGCAGATTGACGATATGCTCTTCTTCAGTCTTGGATTTTGCAATCATGTCATCCACGTAAACCTCTATTTCCTTATGCATCATATCATGGAACAATGCGACCATTGCCCTTTGGTACGTTGCACCAGCATTCTTCAGTCCGAATGGCATTACTTTGTAACATAAGGTTCCCCAGAGAGTGATGAAGGTGGTTTTCCCCATGTCTTCGGGGGCCATCTTAATTTGGTTGTATCCGGAGTATCCATCCATGAAGGAGAACAGAGAGTGTTGTGCTGTGCTATCTACCAGGACATCAATGTGAGGCAAAGGGAAGTCATCTTTGGGACTGGCTCTGTTCAGATCTCGATAATCAACACACATCCGAACCTTCCCGTCTTTCTTTGGGACTGGTACAATATTGGCTACCCATTGAGGGTATTTGGCCACCGCTAAAAACCCAGCATCGAACTGCTTCTTAACCTCATCTCGGATTTTCAATGACATCTCTGGTTTCATCCTTCTTAACTTTTGTTTTACCGGCGGGAATTCTGGTTTTACTGGTAACTTATGTTCGACTATGTTGGGGTCCAGTCCGGGCATGTCTTGGTATGTCCATGCGAAGACGTCGACATAGTCAAACAACAACCTAACCAATTTCTCTCGCTCGCTGTCTTTCAATGTGGTGCCAATGTTAACTTCTTTTTTGTCTTCTTCCGTGCCTAAGTTGATCGTTTCAGTTGATTCCTCGTGGGGTTCGATTATTTTTTCCTCTTGTTCCATCATTATCATTAACTCTGGAGGGGTTTCCCAATTATCCTCAACATCTTCCTCAGTTTGATTGATGGGGTGATCAAAGTTACAATATGGATTATTGGCGTTGTTATTTTCAAAGACATTTTTTTCGGATCTGCATTAGTGTAAATTAACGGAATAAAAAACGAATGAAAGAAAATAAGAAGCGAATGTAAAAAGAAAAAGGAGAACCAGGGTTTATTGGGAACTGAAATAACGTTGCATTAATATTAATACTGAAAGGAAAACATGCGTGCCCGAATGAAATATCCTAAGGCCTTGGGCAGAGCCAGAGGATTACATTATAGAAACATTACTTTGAACTAAAAACCACAGGAAAATCAATGATCTCCCAATTCTTGAGTCTTTTGTTTGCAGGACAAGGGCGTACAAGACTGACGATGCCTTCTTCAGTGCTTAGATCGTCCTCAACTGCGGCGATCTGATTGGGGTTCAACATTCCCGCACTCCGAAAGCTTTCCTTGATGTCGCAGATGATGATCCTTTTCGTATTTGGCACCCTGTCCTCAAGCCTGGCTAACCTCCGCTCCTTCTTTTCCTCCACAATCCTTCTCTTGTCAGTGCGATTGGGCCGATATCCTATCCCATGCCTATCTTTGTTCTCCTCTGGCTGTATTGGTGTCAGGATCCCCTGTCCGGTTTTTCCCAAGCCTCCTCCAGCTTGGTAGCCTTTTCCTAACATGAACTTAGCAACCATCACGGCAGTTTTGGATAGCGTGGGTTCTAACATAGCAGATGTATTGGCGATTTCCAATGCTTGGAAGGCAGTCTCGAGAGACTCTTCAGCAGCCTCAATGTAACGAGTGGGAGCGGACTTATTTATCAGCATTTCTTCCTCACCGAAAATAACCACCAGCTTATTGTTGATTATGAACTTGAGCTTCTGGTGTAAAGAAGAGGGAACTGCCCCTGCCGAGTGGATCCATGGCCTCCCCAAGAGACAACTGTAGGATGGGGCAATGTCCATTATCTGGAAGGTCACCACGAAGTTCCGGACCTACTTGCACAGGTAATTCCATTTCTCCGATGATTTCCCTTTTCGATCCGTCAAAGGCCCTGACTAATATGGAGCTTGGTCTCATGTATGAACAGTCCACATCTAATTTCTCCATGGTTGATCTGGGTAATACATTCAAAGATGAGCCATTGTCAATAAGTACCCGAGCAAGAGAGTAATCTCCACACTTCACAGATATGTGTAGGGCCTTGTTGTGCCCCCTTCCTTCAGTTGGAATCTCATCATCAGTAAAGGTGAGATAATTACTTGCAACAAGGTTTCCGACGATCCCATCAAATTGGCCGACCGAGATGTCATGAGCGACATGGGCCTCACTCAATACTTTTGTCAATGCTGCACGATGGGCATCGGAACTGAGCAATAATGACAACAGAGATATCTTTGCGGGAGTTTGGTTCAGTTGATCAACCACCTTATACTCGCTTTGTCTCATAAGCTTCAGAAATTCACTGGCTTCTTGCTCGGATAGCGTCTTCTTTCCTGCATTCTTATCGACAGGTTCCTGCTCTATGCATTTGCCCTTACGGGCTCGTTCCTCCCCTTCTTTTGTTCGGTCTTCACTAGGCCCTCCAGGGGTATAGAAACGTCCACTTTGAGTCATCCCACCGGTCCCTGAGATGTTAATGACATCTGGATTGGTCTGAACCTTCACATCGTAACTCCACGGGACTGCATTGGTGCTTTTAAAGGGAAAAGGGACTGGCACTTGAATAGTGATTGGTTTAGGCACAGCGGTGGTTAGCTTTGTGTCCTTTTTGTAAAGGATTTCCAGTGGTTTCCGGATACTCTTGCTCTGGTCAATGCTTGACTGGAGAGTCGACACGCCTTCCTCTTTCTTTTGAAGACCTATTTGTATTATGTGTCGGTCTAATAAGTCTTGCAGGACTGGCTTGAATGCTTCACAGGCCCCGACACAAAGGGGATCAACACACGAACCCTTTCCGGTACATCCCTTCATAATGATTTCGAAGTGACACAAATCAGCATGGATGAGGTCCAGGGGTGTGACAATGTCCTCCACCTTTCTGACCAATAATTGCCCCTCGACATCCTCAATGGCATTGACGGAGGGTTTCCCGTGCCCCGGCAGAGGGTTAGTGGCAACATTCGGACCATCTTCTGCGAAGCTTAACCATTTAGATTCAATTAAGTCTTGTACTACATATTTCAACGCCTTGCAATTTTCTGTTGAATGGCCAACTGCCCCAGCGTGGAATCCACAGCTAGCCTCTGGGTCATAGCTCCTAGGGAAAGGAGGTTGAAGGGGTCTCATTGGACGTGGAGTGATCAAGTTGTGACTGATGAGGTGATTGAATAGGTCTGTGTATGACATGGGTATTGGGTCGAAATTGGCGGGCTTTCTTTCTTGGTAGTTTTGTGGTCTATAGCCTGGGTTGATTTGGTGAGGTGGGGCTTGTGGTGTTTGAGTAGGTATTTGGAAAGTCTGTCGAGGGTTGTTGTAGGGAGGCTTTCCTGATCCAGAGATGGCATTGGCTTCTCCGTCCTTCTTTTTAGGGAAACCTGGGAAGGGCTTTTTCTGATTGCTGGTTCCAGCGGAGCTATATGCAATCTTCCCGTTTCTCCATCCATTCTCTAATCTTTCTCCGATGACGATCATATCTGAAAAGTTTGAAGACACGCTCCCAATCAACCTGTCGTAGAAAGGTGATTGAAGAGTATCCATGAACATTGATACCATCTCTTTTTCTAACAAATGTGGTACCACCTGTGCAGCCAAACCTCTCCAGCGTTGGGCATATTCTTTGAAGGACTCATTGTCTCTCTTCGTCATGCTCTGCAATTGTGTTCTATCGGGAGCCATGTCAATGTTATATTTGTATTGCCTTAAAAATGCATCGGCTAGGTCTTTCCAGCATCTGATATGGGCACGTTCTAATTGCATGTACCAGCTCGAAGCTGCCCCAGACAGACTATCTTGGAAGTAGTGAATGAGCAATTTGTCGTCATGAGCAAATGCCGCCATCCTTCGGCAGTACATGGTTAAGTGGCTCACAGGGCAAGTCGACCCTCTGTACTTGTCGAAGTCTGGCACCTTAAATTTTGGAGGGATGACCACGTTAGGGACGAGGCACAAGTCATAAGCATCTCTCGCACCAACATTGGATCCCTCGACTGCTCTCAACCTTTCCTCAAGCATTTGTAGTTTGTCTTTGGCTTGAGGGTTCTCCATAGAGTGATTGTGAGGGAGCCCACTCATACCATAGTAAGGATGGATCATCGGAACTATGGCTGGGTTCACATTTGGGGTATGTGAATGAGTGGGATTCCTGAGGTTGGAACCCTGAGCTTGAGCGTCAACTATCGGCGGTGGAGGGAAGCCAAGTGGGAGTCTTTGTGGTACGACGACGGGGGTCGGGTTTTGAACTTGTGGTGCCCCTGGATTACCATCGTGACCCGTTGGTGTAAGCTGTTGTTGGCCCGCGACTCCTGAGGGACCGTCTTCTGGACTAGCATTGACTGTCGGAGGTGTGTAACCTTGTGGAAGTCCGTAAGGAGGCCATATGTAACCCTGGTCATTAGTCCCAGTGGGGGGCATTGTATGCGGGATCCCGAGTCCATTGGGAGGAGGAGGGTTGGTAACTTGATTTTCCGTGTTCCCAGCGGAGACATCTTCACTTGTGTCTTTGTCCCTCAAAGCTTGTAAGACCTTTAAGATTTCAGCCATCTGTTCTTTCATCCCATCTATTTCTGCCCTAAGCTCTTGATTGCCTAGGTCTTGGGGTGGATTGCCTTGATCCGGGATATCTTGAGGCGGATTGTCCTGGTTTTCTTCCATGTTTCTGGCCTGAGAATGAGTCCAATAGCGATGTTGACGCACCAGCTTGTCTTTTACTCTCTGTTGGTGGGACACATGGTATGAGTATATGTATGAGTATATGAATGGATGAAAATGCGAATGATGCATGTGTGCATGAGTCTTATTGTTTTAGGTCGGGAATTGCAAGCGCATCCTGATTTGTCATAAGTACACAGATTAAAGTTCCACAATATTTTCAAGATAAAGGATCAGCATGTGAGACAAACAAACTTCATTGATAGAGGAAAGTACAACATTTTGGAAATAAAACTTCGAAAAGAAAAGTACAATGTTCTTTAAATTTCACTCAAATACATATGGCTTTCATTTTTCCACTCCTCCCTCTTTTTCTACTAGTAGTGCTGCCAGCCTTCTCCCGGAGTTCGGCAATCAGAACTTCGCAAAACTCCATGAATTCGGAAACTTGGACCGGGGTGTTAAACGGGTGCATTGCCGCGTTAGCCTCCTTTAGACGTTTGGGGATTCCTACGATAGCTCGATCGGCCAGCCATGCCAACTTTGAGAATCTGTCTTTCCAGTATAAGCTTTCATTCTTCAACTCTATGAAGGCTTCATGGTTTTCTATCCTGCTGACCAACTCCACAAAGCGGTTCTCCCAATAGATGCTTTCTGTCTTCAGCTGGTGGTAAACCTCCTCTTGATATCTGATATGGTCGTTCAGCTCATCAGATTTTTCATGCTCCCTTCTCAAGGCTTGTTGGTATTCTCGGAGTATCTCTTCAATGGTATCTTTATCCTGCTTGATACTTTTCACTTGCTCTTCGAACTCGGCTGCCATCATCCGGGACTCTCTCTTTGATACCATTAGCAGGCTCTGTGCGGTCTTTTCAGCCATCATTGATTCTTCCCATAACTTTTTCCACTTGTATGTATCATCAATGGCTTGGTTCATTTTCAGGTTGCAACGTTTTATTTCCTCTTTCGCTCCTCTTAGGTACTTTTGAACCTCTAGTTTGTTCTTTTGTTCGATCTTGAGCTGCTTGTGGCTGTCTTCAATGGCCACTGACTTACTTGCGTTCTCTTCCTCCAATTTCTGGTTTTTTAGGAGCACTTTCTCTAACTCTGCCTGCAAGCCCTTCTTTTCTTCCTCGGCTTTTGACAATGCCATTTTAAGCTTATCTAAATCTTCGACAGTGGGAAGGGTAGGTTCAAGTATTTCTTCCTCCACCCATAGTGCACTTTGGTAAGGCAATCGGGTGTCTTGGATCCTCTTTTGGAGCCATTGACGAAAGGTGGTTTCCTTATCGCCACTCTTCTTAGTAAGCTCTTGTCCCTTGCGGACGACCATATTCCATGCTTGAGAAATCTTCCGGAGCATGTCAACCTCTTTTGGGCTTCCTTCATGGAGGTAAAAAGGGATTAACATGTCTTCGGTGGGCGGATTTCGCATGGGGTACCCCAGCTGTCTTAGAGTTAGAGAAGGATTGTAATTTATGCATCCTCTTGTCCCCATGAGCGGGACGTTTTGAAAGTTTCCACATTGGAAAACTACTGCAGGCCTATCTTTCCACCATGATGGGTGCCAACGAACCTTGTATTCATGAAGGCCCCCCAGCACTTGCAACCATTCACTAGTGTTCATTGTCTTCACATCACACCCTCTGGCGTCTTCAATTGGGCCTTCTACTCTGACTTTGTTAACGAAAGCATGGGTGAGAAGCCAAACATACAAGGCGTGCAGGCAGCAAGATATCCTCTTTCCAATTAGCTCACTATAATGAGTGGAAGTACAGTAAGTGTCAGCGAGCATGGCTGGAATCGGATTGAGTGGGTTTTCTCTATCCTTGAAGGATAAGAAGACACCAATAGCTGTTGTGTCCACATATCTTTCAAGGCGTGGAAATAGGACAATGCCAAAGATGGTCAAGGCTAACACCTGCTTAAAAGGACCCCAATTTCTAGCATCGGCGAAGGATTTCATATGGCTTTCCAGATACTCTTGTGGGAATCCTGCAATGCCATTTCGATTTTTCTTCCGGAGCTTCAAGTTCTCTTTGCTGGTTTGTAACATTGAGGCGAGTTTCTCATCTGTGTAGTATCGTCCCTGATACTGGTAGGGTCCATTGTCTTGTTGAGGAAAGCCGAAGATCTGTGTATATTCTTCCAGGGTGGGTGCCATCTGGAAATTTTTGAAGGTGAAGCACCTTAATGAAGATTCGTAGAACTGACTCAAAGCGGCAATGGCCTCCGTTTGCACGTCCAATTGTAGTAACATAATAATCTTCCCATACACTCTATCAAAAGACCTGCGCTCGATGGGCGGCAATCGACCAGCACATTCCTTTAGACTTGTCAGATTAGGCTGTTTTACTATAGGGTAGTTCAGAGCTTGGATTACTTCACAGTTTGATCCCATATCGTCTTTCTTATGACAAAACCTTCAAACCTCTTACAATTCCCGGCAAACCTAAATGAAATGAATAGCATGCATGTGAGGATTTTTTTTGTATATTATTTTTTGAAATGACGATGATGTATGATGAATTAAAGAATGACGTTACAGAGAAAATTTTGGTGATTCAAAATTTGAGAAACACTAACCATGTCACATAAAATATACGTAAAGGAAAAAAAGAGTAAATGGTTTTCATTATTTGATTTTTTTTTAAAGATAAAAAGTTTTTGCGATGATGCAACGGGTAGGTGAATTGCCCTTGTGTCCTAAACAGGTTAGGTCTTATATATAGGTCACGGTCTAGGGCTACTTGTGTGATCAATCTCTCAGGTGGCTCTAATCACTTCCTCACAAGGGTCTCCAGAGCTGAAATCTCTTTCGTGATATGACCCACAACGATAGCGAGCTACCTGGTGTGGGATACCACGAAAGAGCGTACTCTGGCTGAGGCTTTCATGAGAGTCAGACAGATAAAATCCAGAATGACTGACACTAATCGCCTCCACTCGTCCTAGGTTTTTTTTTCCAGACCCGGGTATAGGGCCCCGCTCAAGAGTGTGTGCAATAAACAAGTGTAATTGATGTGTGTGATATAAGCAACCTAAACTACCCGTGCTGCAAAAGAAATACAGATAATAGTGCAAAGGTTTTCTACCCTAAGGTTCAATAGAGCAAATAAATAGATAAGTAAAAATAGACATGCGAATAGAAGGGCTAAGGGTAAATATAGTACTAAACTAACAAATATCTACACATTTAATTAAATTAGGCTTGACCCTCTAAAATAGTCCCCAGTGGAGTCGCCAGCTGTAGCGACCGAAAAATCCGGAGGAGGGATTCTTCGTTGTTTTTGAACAATAGAGTCGCCATCAATATTTATTTTTAGGAAAACATTGAAAAAAACCTTTGTTTTTGGGTTCGGGGGTCGATTAAGTGCGGGGAAGGTACTAGCACCCCGCAACATCCTAAAAAAGGTTACCTTTTAATTTAAAGTGTAGAAAAAAGAATTAGTTTAAAGAAAACATTTTGATTTACCCTTTTTATTGATTACAAAAAAACGGAAAGGAAGACTTAATAAAAAAAATTAGTTTTTTTTTTTGCGCTTGACAGGAGTGGGCCCCCGCTCCTACGTATCTCCGGGTGCGATGGAGAAATCAAAGCTACGTAGTTCTTGGGTAGAAAACATTTGTGTGTTGGTATTTTTTATTTTTTGAAAAGTTTGCGAAAACTAGAGACCGTTCACGGTGACCAAACAGATAAATCCAGAGTGGTCACCACTAATGGCTTATTCGAAAAAGAAAGTGTTTACAGCGTTCAAACGAGCGGGGCTCAGAGTGACCGCTATAAATACCCGGTTTGTGATCGAGCGTTTTGTTCGAAAAAAAGGGCTTACTGGGAAGCGTGATAAAAAAAAAGGATTTTTGAGATTATGTTTGTGTATTTTTTTTTTGTTGATTGAAAGTCCTTTTTTTGAAGTTTAGGCGGGTGCTTACGATGATCAAACGAATAAGTTCAGAGTGATTACCGCTACTAATCCGCTGTGAAAAAAAAGAAGGTTAGTCCTAACGGTCAAACAAGCTAGGCTCAGAGTGACCATTAGTAACAACCTATTTTTTGTGTGAGTATGATTGTTTGAAATAAAGAAAAATGATTTGAAAGCATTATGGTGTAAATAAAAGCGTAGTGGGTGATAGTAAAAAGGGGGAGCGAGCAACAGGGATGTTATATAAAAAATGGGGGGTGTACTTAGTATCAGCCCAAAAACGGCGTTTTTTTTTTTTGACTCTTGTGCGAAAGTTGGGCTGAAAGCGGGGTGCCGTATTACTAAAAATGCGAGAGGTGCGAATAGCGGTTTGACGCTAAAAATGATTGCTTGATTTTTTTTACTTTATTACCTTACCCTAGAATACATGATTCTGAAGCGCTTCTCTTTTCTTTTTTTTTTTAAAAAAAACCTAGACTAAACACGCATTGCATTTGAACAGATTTAGTTTATAAAGGAATGTTCTCTTTTTTTTTTTAAAATGGTTGTCATAGTTATGCTTTTACTGTTTTTTTTAAAGATGATTATTGCTATTATTTTTTTTTTAGAGAGGGCAGTGGTATTAGTAACCATTTATTTTTTAAAAAAAATATTTTTTTTTTAATATTTTATTTTAATCCGAAAAATACAGCAAAATAACAAAAAAAACAGCAACAATTTAATAAAAAAAAACAGCAACATTTTTAATAGAAAAACAGCAACATTTAATAAAAAAAACAGCAACATTTAATAAAACATAACAACATTTAAATAAAAAAACAGCAACACTTTTTAATAGAAAAACAGCAACATTTATATTTAAAAAAAATATGTTTTTTTAATATTTTATTTTAATCCGAAAATACAGCAAAATAACAAAAAATACAGCAACAATTTAATAAAAAAACAGCAACATTTAATAAAACATAACAACATTTAAATAAAAAAACAGCAACACTTTTTAATAGAAAAACAGCAACATTTAATTTTAAAAAATATTTTTTTTTAATATTTTATTTTAATCCGAAAATACAGCAAAATAACAAAAAATACAGCAACAATTTAATAAAAAAACAGCAACAAATAAATAAAACAGCAACATTTAATAAAAAAAGAAAGCAACAATAATATCTAAAAAAAAAATTATTTACGAATTTACAGCAACAAAAATAAAAAAAACAGCAACAATATTACAAATAAAATAAAAAGCAACAACAATATTTACATAAAAAAAAACAGCAACAATAATATATATAAAAAAAGGAGCTTACGAATTTACAGCAACAAAAATAAAAAAAACAGCAACAATATTAAAAATAAAATAAAAAACAGCAACAATATTTACATGAATAAAATTACAGCTACTAAAAAAAATAAAACAGCAATAATTAAATAAAATATTACATTACAATACCTTAAACAAAAAATCCGGAAATGTTGAAGGTGAAGTTTTCTTCTTCGGATTTCCTCAATACAATAGAATTTGAAACTAAAAATTTATGAAAGAGAAGAAAAGAATAACAGTAAAAAAAAAACTCTCAAACTCTCTTTTCTAAACAAAACCTAGACTCTCCTTCTTTTCCTTTTTTTTTTTCGAAAACTCCTCTTCTTCTTCCTTTCTCTAAAAAAAGTTCCCCCTTCTTCAATGGATCGACCCCTATTTATACCTGGAGATTTTTTTTAGTCCTGTGCTTCTCTCTTTTCGAAACTGTCCTTCACCATACCCTGTTGCTTCTTCTTTTCTTTGAGACTGGCTTGATATGACAGAGGGAGCAGAAATTTCTGAGGAGGAAAGGGGCATGGTGTCTTAGGGTTAGGTGAGAGTGGTTGGTGAAGGCATGGAAGTGAAAAGAATTCGAAGGGGAGGTATGGAGGCATGTGGGTGAGAAGGTGTGCAGAGGAGAGAATGATGATTTTGTGTTTTGGTGAGAGAAGAGAAGTGATGGATGTGTGAGGGAATGGGGAAGGTATGCGTGAGTTGTGTGAGAGTGATGTGAGGGAAGAGAAAAAAAAATGAGTGTGTGAGAGGAAAGAGAGATGGGGGCCGTAGGGAGTGGGGAGAGAGAGAAGGGAAGGGTTGAGTGTGAGTGGAAGAAAGAGAGAAAGGAAGCGTGAGATTGGGAAATGGAGTGTGGGGAAGTGGGGAGTTGAGAGAAAAGAGGAAAGGTGGAGTGTGGGAAAGGAAAAAAAAAGCGATTTCCAAGGAGGAAAAAGGGGGAGTGGGTCGAAAATCAAGGAGGGGAAAGGTGAGTGAATGTGGCCAAATTTTAGGGAAAGGGGGGATTGAATGTGGATGGTTTTTAGGGTAAGGGGGGTGGCCGAATTTGACTAGGTTTTGGTGGGGAGAATTAGGGTTTTGGTGGAGGAGTGAGTTGGGTTTTGGGTTGTGGGTTAGTTTTTTTTTGTTGGGTTGGGTCATGCGAATTGGGCTAGCCATTTTTGCTGGGTTGGGTTTCTGATGGCCCAATCCACGACAGCACCTTATTTTTTTTTAAAACCGCCCCCCTCCATTTCCTCCTTTGCTTATTTTGTGTTTCTTCACTTCTAATTAATATTTTTTTTTTCAAAAATTAAAACTTGTAGCAAACTAAAATAAAATAATACAGGACATGAACATAAAAATGAATATTATTTTTATTAAAAATAAATAAAATTTCTTATTTTTGGATAGGACAAAATTAGGGTATTACAGGAACTAGCGGCGAGGAAGGGAGAAGATAGACCAGCAAGACCTTTTGTGCGGTGCATCAATGTTCATCTTCAATACCAGCGAAAGGATGAGACAGACCAGCGAGAGGAAGAGAGAAGTGCGGTGCACTAATTTCTGGAGATGGGATGAGAGAGACCACTTTTTCTGGAGATGGGTCGAAGAAAACCCTAATTAATTTGGGAATTCATAATTTTGTCCATGTCACCATTTTTAAAATTAAAAGAAAATTAAAAGTGATAATTTGGCAAAGCCAAATGGCAGCTTTGTTAGACAACTCATCAAACCACTAGCAGAGATTGGATAGAAGGACTAATATAAAAAAAATATTTGAAGGGATTTATTTAAAAAAAAATTAGAGGGACTAAAATCAAAACACCCCATATTTGGGGGGGCCTAAAACATATTTAAGCCTAAAAAGTTTTTTATATGAAATATAATATAATTTTAAACATACACTAAAAAATGATATAAAAATTTAAATAACAATTGTCATTCGAATTTTGTGTTGAAAAAGAGATGAATATTCTAAAGAAAAAAACATTAATATAAAAAAGATTGAACTCAAACTGGGCCTAACTTCTTAAATTTTTTAAATATAAAATCGTAAAAGAGATAATTATTTTCTAGGTAATTCCATCTATAAAATTTAATTGGCTATCCAAATTTTTATTATAATTTGAAAACATGAATATATGATACACTCTTTTAGATAAATTATAAAAGATTAAAGATCTAAGTTAAATTGGGCCTCATTCCAGTACATTTTACTTTTTAGTTAAACCGACTAATGAACAGTGAAAGCAATAAAACAGGGCTCTGTTAGGGCAATGACTTCTTCTCTTCCTGCTTCCATTACTGAACCGCCGGAACTCCCACTGGTACCGCTTGCACCGCCGGCAGTGTGCGCTGCTCTTGCATCTTCTTCTCTTGCATCTTCTGCGATTGAAGATGCCCTGCATAGAAACACAAAGAAATTCAAATCCAACAATACTGGTATAGTTGAAAAAAGCATAGAAATACAGATGACAGAAAGCTCTACTGCGAAGCCTGTTGCTGTCAAAAATGTCTCTGCTGATGCAAACAAATCATTCAAAGATGCCCTTGTTAATGATAATGAGGAGGTTTTTGCTGATGAGTGCTAGGGGGACTTACTCAAACCTGATCTACCTGAAGATAGATGGTACAGAGATCCTGAAGATGATATGAACAAGACTCCTAAACCTAGGAAATTAAATCCCGAGATTCCGGTTACAGAGGATGAACTTACTAAGCTAACCAAACCTTGGAAGAATGCTCTGATAGTCAAGGTTTTGGGTAAGAAGGTGAATTTTAGGATGCTTGAAAATAGGCTAAAGAAGCTATGGGTTCAAGAAGGATCATTCAAAATCATTGACTTAGCTGATGACTTTTACCTTGTTCAATTATCAGCAATGGAGGACTACAGACACGCCCTTTTTGAAGGGCCTTGGAAGGTAGCGGACCACTATCTCATTGTTCAGAGATATAGACCTTATTTTTCTCTAACTGCTTCTATATCTCAAAAAGTTGCGGTTTGGATTAGAATTCCCAAATTGCCTATTGAATTTTGTAATGAGTATTTTCTTAGGAAAATAGGCTCTACACTTGGCACTATGTTAAAAGTGGATAATCTTTCTTCTATGCAAGAAAGATGCAAGTTTGCTCGTATTTGTGTTGAGCTAAACTTAGAGCAGCCTCTTGACTCTTATATAACTATCAAAGGAATGAAATTGTACCTTGAATATGAAGGGCTCCACTCCATTTGCTTTAGGTGTGGAAAATATCGTCATAAGAAAGACTCTTGTAGGGAGCTTTTAGAAGTTGAGACAGGGCCTCTTGTGGTTGCTAGAGATACTGTCATGGTATCTACCCCTGATGATACAACAAATTTGAAAACTAGCTCAAATGAGCAGGAACTTGATGAATCTAAATTGGCTAATGAAAATGCTAATATGGATAAGTCCAATGATGAGGTGGATATGGGGCCTTGGACCATTCCTAAATATGTGGCTAGGAAAAATAAACAACCAAATTCTGGGGGAAAGACTAAAGATCCTATAGTCATGAAATACAAAGAGCAATATGCAAAAGGAAAAGGCAAAGGCAAAGTCCAAGAGGGATCTATAAGCAAAATGCTAATATGCAAGGGGCTGCTAGAGAGAATATCAATAAAGAGAAGATGGTTGGGGATATTTCTATTCCTCAGAAATTTGTTAATCAGAATAAGGTCAAGGTTCGCAACCCACTTGGGGGCAAAAATCCACAACAACAAAAGAGTAAAAATGGCATTCATGTGGGGAACAACATTGATTCTAAAGACAAGTTACCTAAGTCTGTGGCTAACCCAAAAGCTACGGCCAGAGAGAAGTCTAATCTTGTTGCTATATCTACTGGTAAGGGAAATGATCTTACTTCATCTAGTAGTGTGAGCAATACTAATAAAGAGGATAATACTGCTGAAGAACAAGCAATGCTTGAATACATGAGAGCCATATATAAAACTCGTGGTGAATCTCTCCTAAGGAATTTTAGGAATAAAGACCCTTTCAAGCAAGCTTTGCCGGTCATTGATGGAAATGACATAGCTAGGGCTAATGAGCTCAATCAGAAAGCTAAATTGGAAATGCAAATGTTGTTAGAAAAAATGGCAAAGAGGAGTACTCTCCTATGGAAGTGGCTGAAGGTACTGATTCTGATACTCAGTTAGAAACAGTGCCAATGGATATCCCAGGGGTGGTGGTTTCCCCAAATACCCATTCTAGTTGATTAATGAATGCAATTAGCTGGAATTGCAGAGGGACAGCCTCTAAAGGTTTTGTTGGGTTGATTAAAGATCTTAGAAGGGAATTTTGTGCTTCTATGATTATTTTGATGGAAACTCATAATAGTGGTGCTGCTGCACAGAAGATTATTAGAAGAATTGGCCTTGATAGCCAATATATTGAAGAAGCCCGAGGGCATTCTGGTGGTCTCTGGTGTATTTGGGACTCTACTATATGGACTGTTCAGGTTATTTCCTCTTCCTTTCAATTTATTCACATGACGGTGAGTAGAGCTAATGAGATTCCTTGGTTTCTTACTGTTGTTTATGGAAGTCCTCATTATGCTCCTAGACAAGATTTGTGGGATTCTATTCTTGAGATCCATAGCACTTGTTCTGGTGCTTGGGCTATTATTGGGGACTTTAATACTACGGTGAATGATTCTGACAGACGAGGTCCTTCTCCGTCCTCCCCTACACTACAAAAATGTTGCCTTTAGCGACGGAATTAGAGAGGGACTTTATGTCCCTCGCAAAAACTGATATTAGCGACGGCATTAGTGAGGGCATAGAGCTGTCGAATTTTTTTAAGCGTTAGCGATGGCAATGTTAGCAATAGCGACGGCAAGGCCGTCGCTAATGGCCTGGGCGGGAAAAATTAGCGACGGCTATAGTGTCCCTCGCAAAGGTTTTTTGACCGTTCAACGCGTGGCACCACGTGGAAATGTTTGTAACGGTTAGCGACAGCCCATGCCGTCGCTAATGTCAAATTGATTTCCAAATCTGAATCTCAGAACAGAACCCCTCATTTCTGTTGCCTCACCGCATCTCTCTCTTCACCTCTCTCTCTTTCCGCCTCTCTCTCTCACCTACGACGGCCACCCCACCACCACCATCACCTACCTACGACCTCCTCTCTCCGTCACCTCCTCACTCCGGCTCTCTCTCTTCGCCTCCTCACCGTCTCTCTCTCCGCCTCTCTCTCTTCCTACGGTGCGCACCCAAACGCCGCCAACGCCGCCAACGCCACCACCCTCACAACCACCACCACCATCCTCACCTACCTACGACAGCTCCTCTCCGCCTCTCTCTACTCGTTGTCTCTCTCCGCCATCTCGCCCTCTCTCTCTCCGCCTCTCTCTCTCTCACCTACGGCCAACAACCACCCACCACCACCGTCACAACCACCCACCACCACCAGCACCTACTTTCTGTTTGTCTCTCTCTCAGCCTCTCTCTCTCTCTCTCTCACCTACGAACCTGAACTGTGCACCGCCGCCGCCACCACCACCACCACCGCCGCCACCACCCCCACGAATTTCTGCCCTCTCCCTTTTGTAGGTTTTGATATTTTTTTTATGATATTTTTTTGATATTGATTTTTTAAATTTGTTTTGATTTATGTTTTTTGATTGATTTAGGATTGACATCGTTGGTGTTTGGAGTTTAAGAACCGCACCAGAGTGCGCATCGTCACCGAACAACCGCACCAGACGTCAATCTCACAACGGTTAGTTTAATTGAAAAATATTTAATTATTGTTTTGATGAACCCTAGGTTAGATGACTGTGTGTTGTTGATGGAAAAGGGTGAGGGACATCCTAACCCCCATATTTTGCTCGAAATCATCTCCATTGAGATAATTGCGAGACGATACTAACAACGGTAAGGTTGGGAGTTATATGAAATAACTTCCTTCACTACTTGGATGGAAAAGGGTTTTGTGCTGTCATTAACCCCCATATTCGGCTCGAAATCATCTCCACTGAGATCATATTGATGCCACTAACTTGAAATATTATTGGGAATGTTATCTAACACGTTTTCTTAAATACGTGTAGATGAATTTGTATGAATTTAATCGTGATTGGGTGTATGATCGGTTATATCCGAGAAGAGCGGATTTAAAGGAATCTTTTGTAATTGGGGTTGAACAGTTTCTTGTGGTAGCGTGGCGACATGAATTGGCTCAACAGGAAAAAGGGGTTAGATGTCCATGCTTAAAATGCGACGGTGAACCTATTATGACCGATGATGAAATCAGGGATCACTTGTATCATTGGGGGTTTAGGCCTAATTATTGGATTTGGGTAGACCATGGAGAACAACAATTTCAAAATTTTGAGATAGGGGCTTCAAGCAGTTCTGGTATTGGTGTTCCACGTAATGAAATTTTTGAGTCGATGCAAAACATGATTTGAGATGGTCTCAGGGTGAATGTGCCATTTGATGAGCCTCAATATGATGATAATGATGAACTTCCAAATGAAGAAGCACAAATTTTTTATAATTTGTTACGAGATTCAAACACACCGTTGTTTGAAGGCTCGCCACATTCAAAATTATCTATGTGTGTGAAACTTTTAGCTCTCAAGTCCATGAGTAATATTTCTGAGGTGGGTTTAGACTATGTGACTGAAATGATGCTGGAAGCAACACCTAATAAGGATAATTTGCCAAAAAGTTATTATGAAGCAAAGATGTTAGTTTCGAAGCTGGGATTGAAATTTAAGAAGATTGATTGTTGTGAGAAAGGGCACATGTTGTTTTACAACAACGAATTTGGTAAAAATGATGGTGAGCTACTTGAATGCAAATTCTGTGGAAGCCCAAGGTATCATGATCGTAAAGGGGCAAAACGTAATTATAAACCTATCCCTGTAAAGTCGATGTTCTATTTGCCTATAGTTCCAAGGTTGCAAAGAATGTTTGCATCGGCCGAAATTGCGCAGAAAATGACTTGGCATTATGACAATAGGCGTACCTCGGACGGCATTTTACGCCACCCATCCGACGGTTGAAGCGTGGAAGCACTTTGATCAAGTGCATTCAGATTTTGCCTCAGACCCACGGAATGTTCGGCTTGGTTTGTGCTTTGATTGGTTTACTCCATATATCCAAGCATCAGCGTCACCCTACTCTTGTTGGCCAGTCATTGTTACCCCTTACAATCTTACTCCTGAGATGTGCATGACTAAACCGTATATGTTTTTGACTTGTTTGATACCTGGTCCATCCAATCCAAAAGCTAACATTGATATCTTTTTGGAACCTCTGATTGATGATCTTAAGAGATTGTGGGGGGGTGTTTTGACATATGATGCAGCACGAAAGAAAAATTTTATGATGAGAGCCGCATTGATGTGGACAATTAACGACTTTCCTGCTTATGGTATGTTGTCTGGTTGGGGGACTCACGGTAAATATGCATGTCCGCACTGCATGGAACACACAAAGGCGTTTACGCTAAAGTACGGGGGCAAGAGTTCTTGGTTTGACTCGCATTGTAGATTCTTACCGCAAGATCATAAATTTAGAAAGAACAAGAAGGCCTTCATGAAAGGGGCAGTTGAAACAGATGGACCACCGCCTTTGTTGACATCAGCTGAAATCTGGAGCAGAGTTATGGATTTTCCAGAAGCCACAGAGGTAGGGGAGCTCACCCGGGTGGATGGTTATGGACGGTGGCACAATTGGACAAAAAAAAGCATATTTTGGAATCTCCCATATTGGAAAGATAATTTGTTGAGGCACAATCTTGATGTTATGCACATCGAGAAGAATTTCTTTGACAACATATTTTTCACTGTGATGAATGTGAAAGATAAAACCAAAGACAATAATAAGGCTAGATTGGATTCTGCTCTTTATTGTAGCAAACATCGATCTGATTTGAATTTGGTGGAAATGCCTAATGGGAAGATGTTAAAACCCAAAGCCAAATACTGTCTAACACCAGATGAAGCGAAAAATGTTTGTCAATGGTTGAAAGAATTGAGGATGCCAGATGGTTATTCTTCTAACCTTGCAAGATGTGCCGATGTGAACACCAGGAAGATGTATGCGATGAAAAGTCATGATTGTCATGTATTCATGGAGTGTTTGCTTCCAATTGCTTTTAATTCATTACCAAAGTGTGTTTTGGAACCACTTATTGAAGTGAGTCAATATTTTAAAAATATGTGCTCTTCAACATTGAGAATGGATGATCTTATTAAGATGGAGCAGAATATTCCTTTCATTATTTGTAAGTTGGAGAGAATATTTCCTCCCGGTTTCTTTGATTCCATGGAGCATTTACCGGTTCACCTTGCGTATGAAGCAAGGCTTGGTGGACCAGTTCATTATAGGTGGATGTATCCATTTGAGAGGTAATTATCTATTTCAACATTTTATTAAAATTATCTTAATTAGTATGATTATTAGTTTAATGAAGTATTTTTCTTTCAACAAATAGATTAATGGGTGATTATAAACGATCGGTGAAGAATAAAGCTAGAGTTGAAGGATCGATCTGCACAGCTTACCTACACCGTGAAACAATTTATTTTTGTTCACATTATTTCAACAACTTTATGTTGTCAGCAAATAATAGAAACGAAGTGGAGATTGAAGAAGAAAGACACCCGCTCACTTTATCTGTGTTTATCAAACCCGGTCGCCCTTCGGGTAAGAAGTCAACCAATTACTTATCAGATAAAGAGCATAAATCAGCACATGTTCATGTCTTGATCAATTGCACTGAAGTTAAACCATATCTTGAGTAAGTATGCTCCAATTCAGTTAATCTATACTGTATGAAGTTAAATAATAATTTGATCAACTTTCAATCTAAAGAGTAATAATATTTCTTTTTCAGTGCATTCTTACGAATTGAGGGTATAGGCGTTGAAGAATCTTCTATTCGTATACATGAAAGTTTTCCATCCTGGTTTAAGGCTAGAGTAAGTAACCAAATCCCCAAGGCTCTGAATAATTCTTTAAAGTAAATATGAGACATAACTTATTTTTTCCATATGTGGTTTACTTAGGTTTATGAAGCAGAACCAACTCCCCAAATCCGACACTTGAGGAACTTAGCCAATGGTCCTTTTCTTGGTGTGACCGAGTGGCACACGTACCTAGTTAACGGTTACAAATTTGACACCCAATCATGGAGTGAGGAAAAAAAACAATTAATAGTGGGGTATATGTTAAAGGTGAAACAGGAGGAGGTGAAAATGACTTCTACGGTGTGATCGAACGCATATATGAACTTGAATACCCACGGTTAGACTATGAAAAGAGAATAGTTTTATTTTTCTGTAGATGGTTTGATCCATCTGTTAGAGGAATGAAATTGAATCCAAAATGTAATACCGTGGACATTCGAATGAATGGAAGGTATAAACTTTATGATCCGTTTATCATGGCAGAAAATGTGAGGCAGGTGTATTATGTTCCATATCCATCAACTCAGAGAGGATGGTGTGTTGCAATTAAGACAAAACCACAGGGTCACATTGAAGGCACTGATGCGGAGGATGAGGTTCCTTATCAGGTGGATGAAATTTCGGGAGTAGATGAGGTGCTTGAATTTGAACCGATTGACTCCTTATGTGATGATCGACACCTAGTTGAAGAAGTTGATGAAGATGAAGAACAGAATGAAGATGAAGAACAGAATGAATATGAAGATGATGAAGAGAATGAAAATGAATAAGAGAAATATGAATTTGAACCGATTGACTCCTTATGTGATGATGACTCCTAGTTGTATATGATTAATCTTATATATGTTGTCTACTTATGTTGACTCCTTATGTTGTCTTCAAATTTATTAGAATCATTAATATATCACATGTGTTTTTTATATTATTTAATTAGTTAGCAATTTTTAAAAATGTGTTTCATCTTACAGAGTAAGAAGGCAGGACGCCCTATCATTGCTCCTGAGCTGCATAGAGCCACCCATGTGAGGAAAGGCACTGGCGAGTATGTTGATGAGCGCTCCAAGATGACCCAGGTAAATATACATATTGATTTGTATTATATAATGTTCATTTGTCAAAATGGAGCGCTAATTTGTGGTTATTCAAAACAGGAGCAAATAAATGAGTTCATGACTCAGCTAACTCAAGGGAGCTGGAACCCTGATTCATTTGGCCAACTTACTCCTGAGATGGGAGATCTGGCAAACAAACATTGGGAGAAGACAGTAGGTTGGTCTAAGGGTCGCCTGTATGGTACGGGGCCCATGGCTCCATGTATGAGTCAGTCTGGGGCCGAGAGCAGCAGAAGACGGAGTCGACCAGCTTTTACTCCTGCGGAGACAGAGCATATTAGGCGGCTGGAGCAGGAGCTGCACGAGACTCGACAGGAGGTCAGGACCTCCTCTGAGGCGATGAGAAAGATGCAGCAAGATTATGAGAAGGTGACCCGTAGGCAGGAGCTGATGTTTAAGTATTTTAAGAATATGCAGCAAAATGAGCAGCAGCAAGATGAAGAGGAAGCTGAGGGGGAAGCTGAGGAGTCTGATGGTGGCAGCTTTTAGTGTTGTTGATTAAATATTTTGTTATAACATTTCAGATTAAGTGTTGTTGATTCAAAATTTATGTTATTGGATAATTTTTATTTTAAACTATTTTATGTATTTTAGATTTTATTATTTATTAATAAAAATAAACAGGTATAAAAGCAGATAAATTAAAAAAAAAATCCATCAGGTTGAGCAGTAGCGTGGGAATTAGCGAGGGGGTTAGCGAGGGAACGTGGCCACGTGGTTGAGCAGTAGCGTGGGGGTTAGCGAGAGAACGTGGCCACGTGGCTGAGCATTAGCGAGGGCATTAGCGAGGGGGTTAGCGAGGGAACGTGGCCACGTGGTTGAGCAGTAGCGTGGGAATTAGCGAGCGAACGTGGCCACGTGGCTGAGCAGTAGCGAGAGAATTAGCGAGGGAGCGTGGCCACGTGGCTGAGCAGTAGCGAGGGATCTAGCGAGGGACACTGCCCTCGCTAATTAGCGAGGGACCCAAATCCCTCGCTAATCTCATTTGCGAGGAGGGAATTAGCGAGGGAAGTTGTCCCTCGCTAATTCCCCCGCAAATGACTTTTAGTGAGGGAATAAGGTGATTTAGCGAGGGACTTTGCCGTCGCAAATGACCTTTTTTTTTTGTAGTGCTATGAGACATGATACTAGATTCTTGGAAGTTCTTGACCATTGTGAACTTATGATAAGTCCTCATAATGGTAATCCTTTTACTTGGATGAGAGGAAATACTGCTAAGAAACTTGATAGACTTCTTGTTAATTTGAATTGGCGCCTTCAGTTTGAAGAAACCGAGTTATATCATCTGCCTAAAATGAAGTCTGATCATACTCCGCTTTGGATGAAATTTGATAATACTCCTCCTCCTAATCGTCATCGTCGTCCTTTTAGGTTTGAATCTATGTGGTTATCTCATCCTAACTTCAAAGAGCTCATTGCTGATTTTTGGCAAAGGCATGGTGATAATATACATATGAATTTGAAAGAATTGCATAGTGTCCTTAGAGATTGGAACCATTCTACTTTTGGGAATATCTTCACCAGAAAAAAAATTTGTTTAAAGAGCTTGGCAGGATTGAACATCAATTGGGTAGAGGCCCTAATAAAAATTTGTCTACCTTGCAAGCTAAAAAGTGGAATGAATATGAAAGTCTTCTACATCTGGAAGAAATTGTGTGGTTTCAAAAATCTAGAGCTAAATGGATTGAATTTGGTGATCGTAATACGAACTTCTTCCATGGGGTAACTACTATTAGAAGAAGAAGAAATCACATCAAGACTCTCCAAAATGAAACTGGTGATTGGGTATCTGACCCTGGTGTTCTTGAAGTTATGGCTACTGATTATTTTAGAAGTTTATTTACTCCAGATGTCTCTCTCTCAGATGGATGCCTCTCAGGTAAATTTCCTAGCATTGACCCTCTATTAATTATTGATGTTGCTAGACCCGTGACTTCTGAGGAGATTTTAAAGATTGTGAGGAGCATTGGAGCTTTCAAAGCTCCTGGTCCGGATGGTTATCAGGCTATTTTCTTCCATAGCCAATGGGATATTATAGGACCTGACTTTTGTCATATGATTAAAGATTTGATGGGATCTCCTTGGAAAATTAGAGAGGTTAATGAAACCTTAATTGCTTTAATTCCTAAAGTTGATGATGTGACTTGTATGAAGCAGTTTCGACCTATTGGCTTGTGCAATGTTTCTTACAAGACTATCACCAAGATTCTTGCACAAAGAATCAAAGGTATTCTTCCGGATTTAATAGGCCCTGCTCAATGTTCCTTTGTTCCTAGAAGACAAAGCAGAGATAATGTGATTGTGGCTCAAGAGATCATTCATTCTATGAAATTGAGGAAAGGAAAGAAAGGGTGGATGGCTATTAAAATTGACTTGGAGAAGGCCTATGATCGTCTAAGTTGGGATTTCATTAAAGACACTTTAGAAGATATTGGATTTCCCAATGAAATTATCCAAATCCTTTGGAATTGTATTTCTTCTACTAGAATGCAAGTGTTGTGGAATGGGGAAGCTTTGGAGCAATTTGAACCTAAAAGAGGAATTAGACAGGGTGATCCGATTTCTCCTTACCTTTTTGTTTTATGCATTGAGAGACTTTTTCACCTCATTGAGGACTCTGTGGGAAGAAATGGTTGGAAGCCTATACAAATCACCCCTAGATGTCCAAAAATTTCTCATTTAGCCTTTGCTGATGATTTGATCCTTTTCTCAGAAGCTAATATTGATCAAGCTAGGATTATCTCTAGAATTCTAAACATCTTTTGTTCTAGTTCTGGATAAAAAGTTAGTATGGAAAAAACTAGAGTTTTCTTTTCTAAAAATGTGCCTAGACAGTCTAGATTGCTTATTTGTGAAGAGCTGGGGTTCACTATGACTGATGATCTTGGGAAATATCTGGGAATTCCTATGTTCCACCGTAGAGTTGGGCTAAATACTTTCAATTTCATTATTGAGAAAGTAAGTCAAAGGTTGAGTAGTTGGAAAGCTAGAACTCTCTCCTTTGCAGGGAGAGTTACTTTGGCTAAATCAGTTTTACAAGCTATCCCAACCTACACTATGCAATCTACTCTTCTACCTAAAGGTACTTGTGATAAAATTGACCAATTGTGTAGGAGCTTTATATGGGGTGATGACCAAGAAACCAAACATATGCACCTTGTGAATTGGAATCAAATTTGTCAAGTTAAGAAAGATGGAGGCCTCGGTCTCAGAAATTCTAGATTGGCTAACAATGCTTTCATGATGAAAATTGACTGGGAATTATGCTCCAATAACGGCTCTCTGTGGGTTCATCTCCTGAGAGGCAAATACAAGTGTGGTTCATCTGGCTTTCCAAAGATTAAAAAGAAAGGGCCTTGTTCTAATATTTGGCATGGTGTTTGTCAATCTTGGGATGAGTTTAGGAACATGCTAACTTGGGATCTCGGTAATGGTGAAGATACTAGATTTTGGCTTGATAATTGGATTCCTTATTTGGATAGTAACCTGTTTACTGCTATTGCTCAAAATGCTCAAATCAACTAAACTGAGAAAGTAAGTGATTTTGTGACCACCAATGGCATTTGGAATTTGGATAATTTGCAACAAAACATGACTATGGATCTTATTGAGAAGGTGGTTAGTTTACCTGTTCCCCTGGTTGTGAATGAGCCCGATGCCTTTCATTGGAGAGCCTCTCCGGATGGAGTTTTTTCTACTCGTTCTGCTTACAAAGACATGCTGGATGGTCAACCTCATAGAAATAAAAATGTGTTTCAGTTAGTGTGGAAGTGGAAAGGACCGGAGAGAATCAAAACTTTGCTTTGGAAACTTGCTCATAGCACTATTCTTACCAATCAGGAAAGAAGAAGAAGACACTTGACTGATGATGCTTCTTGTCCCTTCTGCGAGGAAGAGGATGAATCTCTTATGCATTTATTCAGGGATTGCATTCGTGCTGACAGAGTGTGGAGAGCTATTTCTGGTTTTAATTCATCTAGTTTTTGGATGGAAAATAATTGGATTAATTGGCTTGAACAAAACCTTAAATCTAGTAACAGAAGAACTTCAATTGATGCTAATTGTATTAAATTTGGGGTTACCTTGGATTGGCTCTGGCGTGCTCGAAACGATCTGGTGTTTTCGCAAAAGATATTCTCAACAAAGGATCTCCAGATGAAAATTATGTATTCTGCAAATGGAATCATCAACTCTGTCAATTTGAATTTGGTGCTGAAACAGGATGAAAATCAGATGAACTTTGGGAGAGATGGGGTGATTATCATACCTCAAGACTTTGTGATGGTGCACTGTGACGGATCGGCCATGAATGCTGGAAGACGTTGTGGCTGCGGAGCGATTTACAGGGACAGAAATTCGAGCTTCCTCCTGGCTTTCTCTCACGGTTTGAGCAGCAGTTCAAGCCTTCAATGTGAGCTTTGGGCAATTCTCCATGCGCTGTGTATTGGTGTTTTAAGGGGGGTGAGGAAGATGGTAATATGTTCTGATTCTATGGAAGCCTTGGTGGAAATCTCTTCAAGTTCCAGATCTGCATCTAATATCTTGGTCAAAGAGATAACTAATGTGGTTGCTGGAAATTGTGACATTAGATGGCTTTATGTTCCTAGAGACTTTAATTTGGCTGCTGACTGTTTAGCTGCTTGCAATTTGGACCCTGATATCTGTAATATTTTTGATTTCGCCCCTCCCCATCTCGATGTTGTGCTAAACAGAGAGATGGTTGAGGGTGTTGGGCCTGTTGTGGCTTAGTGCGTTTCGGTTGGGCTTTTGCCCTGTTTTATCACCAAAAAAAAAATTGGGCCTCATTCCTCATATTTAAAGAATTCCTCGTTTCTTAATTACAATATCAAAAGAAGTCGAATGTTTTATACAGACATATATTAAAAGAATAGAAAACAACCAACCAAAAAACATTCTCAACACCTACCTATCATGCCTTTTATACAACATTATCCAAAAGCCTATACTAATGTTAGTATGTTACAGAGGTAACAATAAAAACAACTATATCTCGGTTTCTTTTTCTAAAACTGTCTCATCAACAAGGAGCCTAGCAACAGTTCTTTGGTGTGAAAAAAAAAAGGTAGATTTCAACACAAGTCAATCCCAACCACCCCTACAAAGAGAAAATATCCCCAAAATTTAGCCAAATAAAAACAGTTTTCATTTTTTATGTCACAAAAATAGTATGTAAATGGATTTGATAAATCCCAAAAACATACTTCAACTTCTATATTTCATTTACACTTTCCTTTGTCACTCTTTTGAGCCATCCAGAGCATTTCACTATTGCACATTCAAGATAAAACAATCCAAGTCTTTTTTTATGTCCCTTACTTGGACATACATTAAGTTAAGCCCCAGCACAGCCACATTTGTTACAATCCTCTCCCCAACTATATGATACTTTCACCTTCCGCCACACCCCCCTCCCCCGCCTTTGAGATTAATATCCCTTCACTTAGTTCTTTTAACCTTTGGTAACTAATCATCCCAGTTATCTTCCCATCCATCTTTATTTGAAGATCTAGAAGTAAGGCCATTTGCCGAGATGCTTCCTGCATGACGTACTGCCGGTGATTTCACTGCTACGTCGTCGTCCCAATCATCGTCCCATACTTGATCCCAACCATCAGCTGATTCCACATTGGTAGCTGAAGCTGACTCAGGCATTGCCATTTCAAGCTCTTGATATGGGACCTCGTCGTGCCGTTTCTTTCTGAACATGCAGCAAGCCCATGTCCCTCCAAAGACAAGTACTGTCAATATGAGAAAATAGGCGCCATTTACTGGGGTTAAAATCTGGTCGTATGAAGGAAGGCGCAGAAAAAAACTCGCTTCAGGTATGGGGGTAACCGTGTGAAGCACACAGTCCCCTTTTCCAGCGTTCAAAGTCAGTTGGGCACTTTCGCTTCTAATTTGGGAGATAGTGACCTGAAAAACAAGAGCAGAAATGAAGGTTAATGTTCTCCGGTTAATGAAAAAAAAAAGTTCAGAGCACACAAGCAGAGTGCTTCACCAGATGATACTTTTTTCACAGTAAATCCAAAAAACAGGAGTTTCACAGTAAAGCTATTGTAGAATAGCCATTAAGGTTGTCATAATTGAGAATTTGTAAAATCACCGCAAGACTTGACTTGTATACCGTTAAGAGTTTACATAATAGAAAAATAATGTTTAAAACCGCAGACCACGCCAGAATACAGGAGCTTGACTATGTCCAAAGTGGCCAATACAGGAGCTTGTAGGTTGCTCATAGTTGAGAGTCTACATAGAACCGTGAAATCCAAGTAGACTATTAAACTATGAAGAGTTTACTTAATACTAGTAAACTATGCAGATAGGTTTACTTTAGGATGCTAGGTGCATGTCTGGAGTTGAGTACTACTATTGTGAGATTAATTGTTTCGTTCAGCTGTTGCAATTTGGGCTTTTTGAAAAACATATCCACTATCATTTTAGGCATGTTTGGGAGGGGAGAGGGGGGGGGGGGGGATAACCCTTATGTTGTGGACTTATTCAACCACCCTCAAACCTGCAATTTTAAGGAAGTCTACCCCAGTTTACATAGAAACAATTTTTGTATACGAGTTAACTTGGAATTACAAACTGGTACAGTTGAGTTTACTCGATAGTTTGACAACTATGAATTATGATAGCCACCATTTACTACACTGAAGATTTTATATATATATATATATATATATATATATATATATATAAGATAAATAATTTACACCATACATATATACATGCTTAAAAAAAAAAAGTTGCCAACAATTAAAGACATTTGTAATTAATACTAACACAATCAACACCGATCTAAGGCAGAATTATTGAGTCAATAACAATAAAAGTCAAAGAACACCTATGAACAAAGTAACACAATCGCTCCAATTCACATACAAGACTCAGAATACAGTCCAAAAGGAAGACCTATGAAAACAAGAATGACGTCCAAAAAAAAATAGTAAAAAAAAGAGATGAAAATGATGGAATTATTAGAAAAAACACAACTATGTTGCGAACCCAACAACAGTGAATGATAAAAACAGCAATAAAGAGAATAATCGGTGGAATGATGATATATTATTGATGGATACTGAAAAAGGAAACACTGCAAAAGGGATGAATCCCAATTGCCCTAGAGCTAAGCTCTATCTCAGAGAAGATGAAATTCTCTGCCTAAACAAAACACAATAAATCCCGATTACCCTCTCTCTACACACACCTTCCTACATATAACCATATTCTCCCCACACCCACTAATTTACTCTTTCTCTCTCTGCCACGTCAGCCTGGTATTGGTGTTGACGGTGTGCTACGCTCCTTTGGCCCCACAATCTTATTTGGGGTCCTAACAAACAACAACAAAATTTGGGGGACGTGAACTGGCAAGGTGCGATGGAAGAACACAGCAACAAAAAACAGAGACCTGCGACCTGTGCTGGGTGAACAGAGGCCACAGGAAGAACAGAAACCTGCATGAATAGAAGGCCAGACTGCCTAACATACCCGACAGACCTATGACCAAGCCTACATCAAACCCACACTAGGCTTAATGATTAAATAAATCAAGTTTTTTTAAAGCCTATTTAACTAAAAAGGCTTTCAGACTACCTAAAAGCCTTTTAGGCCTAACAAGCTCGCCTATTTAAGTAAATATATAGTAATTTTTTTATTGCTATTATCATTACATTAAATGTTGTACATTGTGTTAAATCATATATTTATGACCTTTTCAATAAATTAACCAAGTTGACCAACATACATTTTTGACGTCAGACCATACTTTAAAAAAGACTCAAACCCTATACTTATAAATAAATCAGACTCAGACTCAGACCCTTCATGACCCAAGCGGCTAAGCCTGATATCTTATCAATAAATCAGACTCAGACCCTATAGAACTTAACTCCTCCAATCTATACCACTCCTATAGGCTATATCCCACATCTTATAGTAGTAGTGATTTTAATTTTCATATTTTATAGTTTTATATGAATAGAATTTATATTCTTTGGCCAATAAGCTCATTAATCTATTTAGAGATAGGCCAAATAACTTACTTAAATCTAGGCCAGACCTATAAAAAGCCTATAACAAATAACAGGTCGAGCTTAGGTCACTCCCTCCTAGTTACTTGACTCCTTAACTCTCATCCCAACCACCAAGCCAGCCTTATATCCCCTAGACTAAGGTATTTAAAGAAGGAAAACAAATGGATGATTTGTTCCTTAGGACACAACACTTTTAACCTCCTTCTTCCTTCTAATGGATGGGAAGAAAGATTCAATGAAAAGTTATTTTCTTCTGCCAATAATATGTAACAAAAGTTGAAAAAAAAATGAAAAGATAGAATGGTAAAAAATAATAATTTCTCCTTTATTCCCCTTTCTTCTATGTTCCAAATCTTCCTTACCCTAAGATAAATGGAGAAAACGATTATCAGTTGCTTTCCCATTGTATGCCAAAACTTACTTTGTTACATTTCTTTCTGTTACACAGACCCAAATGGTCAGTCCAATGATGAAACTGATTGCCAACAATTTTTAACAAATGATGTTTTCTTTGTCCAAAATAATACAAGGTCTTTTGTTTCGTCAGTCTCACTAAATAAAAATGATTTGAGACAGTGTAACATCTCAGATGCTTTTGGTTAACTTTGAAGTGTGAGTGGTATGAAGAAGAAAATATTACATTGATACAAAGAAAAACATCAGCAAGTAAAAGAAAAGAAAAAATCAGCTAAAGTAGAATGACCAATACCTTTTCTGTTTTATTTTTGTCAACCTCTACATCTCCAAGGTTACTTTCAAAATCACTTCGAAGCTTCACTTTGATGGTGCCATCTCCTCTATTTTGAAGAAGAACAACGAAGTATTTGGAACCTGGTGATTTTTAAAAAGATATATAAATACGAATTAGAACACATTATTAACTCTTGTGAAACAAGTAATACAACAGCAATAAAAATCATTGACCCGATGTTTTTCTTATATCAATAATAAGGAAGTTTTTCTGGCATCCTTCCATTTTGAAGGGTATGTCAACAATTAGTTGTTAATATTTCTCCAGACATCCTACTTTGTAGAAATACAAATACACTAATTTTATTGTGTTTGTATTTCAATTAAAGGGGCACAAAAGGAATCTCTTATCAATAAGCAGCATTGCATGCTTTGCTTCTTCAAATGCTGATCAAGGACAAAAAGCCATAGATCCACACAACACCTAACCTAACAGTCATAGTTCTACAAGCAAGCTGGATCAAGGACAAAATGGACACTGATCTGTTAAGCTAATATTACAGCTGTCACTTAATTGGTTAGATAGAATCATCGTAATCCACTATTAGTGTAAGTGAGCATGTTACTTGCTGTTCTGTTAAGCTGTTATTACATCTGCCAGTTAATTGGTTAGATAGATCCCCAATCATAAATGTATCAGTAAATACTAGTTGAGAATTCAATTCATTTAGTTGCATTTACAGTTACAGATCACTCAAATTTCTCTAAACATTTTCTCTCGCTTTCTATTAGATTCTTGCACTTTCTCACACGTAACTCGTAACACACACTAGTCCTGAACTAGCTCCACCACTTACAAGGAATTATCAATTGAAAAAAGTGTATTTCTCCCTTAGCAACAATGAACCGCTTTTTTTTTATCAACAAAAAAAAGAGAAGTAGCATACAAAGGAAAAGGAGAAGAAAATATTGAAAAAATTGGATGCAAAGGAAAAAAAACGATCGAATGGCATCAATGTTGTAAAAGCTAACCAATCAGTCATCATATCTGTGAAGGACTCATATCTGTGAAGGACACCCTTTAAGAGGGCCAGGTGCCTTAAGCCGTATCGAAATCAAATGCCTAATTTTGTCTACAACCAGTTGCTTTACCAAAGATATTTATCAACCCAAAAGGAAGGTGAATACAACTAAGGACTGAAATAGGATAGAGAGAGAGGTAGGGGATAAGTGTTTGGTAGAAGAGAGAGAAAGGGAAAAGAGAAGAGAGAATGACTTTCTATTGTTCGGTTTAGGAGAGAAATAGGATAGAGAGGAAGGGAGGGGATTAGTGTAGTACTATTTTACACTAAGTGTGCGTTTGGTAGAAGAGAAAGAGGGAAGAGAGAGGAAGGGAAGAGAGAAAGAGAGAAGAGAGAGTGCCAAACAATAGAAAGTCACTCTCTCTTCTCTGATTCTCTCTTCCCTCTTTCTCTTCTACAAAACACACCCTAAAGATATTTATCGACACATATAGGAAGATAATGCAAAGGGAAAGAAGGATAAAAAATACTCCAAAACAACCAGGTACTTCACACCCTATAGAAAATTAGAAATCAAATGCCTAATTTTGCCCAAAACACTGTTTAACTATAGAGAAATGCTCAAAAGTTCGGTCATAAAAATCTGGTTCAAGAAGGCAAGAACATAAGACACACCCAGTTCTACTAAAAATAAGTCCTATAAAACAAGCAGAACATTATAAATATTGGCGAGGAACATTATAGTTGCACTACACATAACACAAATAATTAAGCACTGATCGGTCACTTACCACTCTCCGAACATCAACTAATTGAGTTGTTAACTGTTCTCAAAGTGAAAACACAAGAAACTCCTTTCTTCAAAATTTCTAAAGTTTAATTACAGAGAGCATTATCCAGATTATTATAATTTATAACCAATGTTATCAGTCCCAAATAGCGGCCAACTCCGCACAGCCCTGCCAGCAACGTTCACGTTTGCACAATGTCTAGCCAATTAGTAAAAGCTTTGCCCACGTGTTACGAGTTATCAATCAATCAATGTTATTGTTATATGGCAAGCAACTTATTAGCAGCATGATTTTCTTGGAACTATCTCATCTAAATTGGGACAATGATTTATCTTGACAGTTGACAATACTAACTTATTAAGTTGGTAAATGAACTCCAGCAATCCAAATATTAAACAGCTTAATATGGTCTTCTGGACTAAGAAAATATTTGTCACAGAAAGAAAGAATTTCTACTTGGTTTCTATATCAGCATTCCAGTTAAATATGCTCTATGCAAGTTATTGATTGGCCAGATCCACATCTGTCCACAAATGTGGGTTTAGAATCACAAACCTTGTTTTGTTAGTGTTTTTAAGTGTTTAGGATTTCACAGATAGATTCACTTTTCGTCCTTAAAGCACAATAAACTAACGCTAAACAATGTAGCTACAACATTGAGTTGAGAAATTTAGGCTATATTTTACTTCAACTTTCCTTCTGAGATCAAACTTTCCTAACAAATTACTTCACTAAATATCCATTCTTAACCAAAATCTACTTTACACAGTCATCTAAAATTAATTTTATACCCAAACACACTACAAACAACATCCAATACCACTAGCATTAAAACGTTAACAAAAATAAACACAAACAAGCAAACCATTAATGAAATAACTAAAAGAAAGAATGAATACCCATTTTGGAAATGCAGGCAAGCATGTCCCCCTCATCTTGGCAAGTATTGAGACCATCACAAGTGTCATTAGTAGCAGAATGAGATAATTTTATCTCCCCATTTTTCTCCTTCTCTTCTTCCTGAACCTTGCCACCATCATCAGCTTTTTTGGGCACAGGAGGTGATGCACTTGAAGGAGGAGGAGGTGTATTAGTAGAATTATTAGTCTCCCTTTGTTTGCTAACATTCCCATTCTCGACTTTGGATGAAGGTTGTGGTTGTGGAACTGGGGCAGTAATATTTGTATTATTATTAGTAGTAGTAATATTATTATTATTAATAATATTATTGGTAGAAGAAGGTGGTTTCTCTTCTTTCTTTTTTTCTTCACCAACAACAGGATTTGGATCTGGTTTTTTCTCACTTGGCGGTGGAGAATCCTAAAGACAAGAACTTCATTCAATCATTGTAAGAAAGAAAAAAAAATAAAGTAATTCAAAGAGAGGAATTCAAAGAGCAAAAAAGAACTCACCTTTGGAGTTTCTTTATCTTGTGGATTTGAATCAACAAGCTTTCTGAGGCTTCTAACAAAGGAGGCATCAGAATCATCAAAGAGAATCAGAGATAACAAGAATAGTGCCAGTAACGCATGTCTTCCCATTGTGATCGAGCGAGCAGCAATACCCTTAAAGCATACACCTTTGAATTTGATGGTGAAATCCCAAGAAACCCTTTTGTGAGAAAATCACTGGGTGGCGTATAAGTGAGAAAGTAGATGGTGAAAAATGGAAAAAGAAAAAATAAAAAATAAAGCTTTGATGGAATCAAAAAGAGAGGAAGTGGTTGTTTTGTTTATTGGGGAAAAATTGAATTGTAAGGAAGAAATTCTGAATTGGGATTTATGAGGAAGACTTGACACAGAGGCAGCAGAGTCTGCTTATTCAACAGCACTCTCTTTCTCAGAAGAAACGAAAACATGAACGCGTAAACGAAATGAATCTATGGGTCGGGTTGATGGGCCTTACCTTTGGGATATAATGATTGGATAAGGGGTTCCTATTCACACCCCTTTTTTATCTAATACAATCTTTAATGTTTGTTTGGATGAAGTATTTTTTTTGGGAGGAATTGAAATATTTTACTTTAAAATTTTAAGCTCAAAATTTCAGTTCCCATCAAAAGGTACACTAACCCAAAAAATACTTCATCCCAAACATACCCTAAGAGTTAATTCAATTTGCCCCTCAAAATACTCCTACCAAAAGTCAACCTCCTCGCTAAAAAATTAGCTCCTTTATAATTTACGTTAAAATACATTTTGTGTCTTTTATCTTTCACCATTTTTCGTTTTCGTCTTTTATGTTTTAAAATGTTCATTTACGCCATTTATTTTTTCATAGTTAATTAAAATGGTTATTCTGTTAAGTGTTTGTTAATCATGACTTACGTGAATAGTGTGACATATTTAATTTGTCATGTAAGCAGCTGACTATGTTATTAAATCATTAACTGTTTTTTTTTGTTTTCGTCCTTTATCTTTTTTTAAATATGCATTTATGTCCTTTATCTTTTTTAAAATGTTTGTTTTCATCCTTTACCTTTTAAAATATTCGTTTATGTATTTTATCTTTTCGTAGCTAATTGAAATGCGATACGGGAGAAATAGGGGGAAATGGTTGTCATCGTGGGTGGAGATTCTGGAGAAGGTGTCTGAGTGGCAGGCGTAGATGAAATAGCAGTGGTGGAGGTGATGTCGTCACTGAGGGGTCGCCACTTGTTCCTCCACCGTCGTCGTGGGCAGCAACGACCAGCTCAGGGATATTAGTGGAAGACGCTCGACGAATACGCGATAGACTTGTGGGGCGGCCGTGTTGCGGAGTTGGGGGCAGCGGAGGCCTTTCGACGTTGAAGATGTACTCTGTGGCTCTGGACAAGTAAATGAAGAATAAGGGGGAACGGGGTTAACGTTTTCTTTAACTCTGTTAGTAGTCTTGCTCTCGGTTAAAATATGACATGGATTAATAAATGAGGTGTCAAAATATTACTGGTGCGACAAGCTTTGTGAAAGGAAGGGTGAGACAAGAGATTTTCATCCATAGACCTAAATATGCCTCGTGCATTGAGGGGTTCATAGAAGACAAAGAAGCATCAAGGTAGCAAATTTAGTCGAACATGCATATGTGCGGTCACTATATACAAGGCTTAAGAGGCCATACTACTTTCTCGTGGTAGGGAGCGAAAAAATAAACCTCAAAAAATTGGAATCAAATTATAAAGGCTAAATTATAGTTTTGGTCCCCCTATTTTTACAAATCCGGATATTTAGTCCCCCTATTTTAAAACTCAAATATTTAGTATCCATATTTTAAAAAACTCAGAACATTTAGTCCAAAGAGAGATTTTTGAGTTTTTTTTGCTGAGTTGGCCTTCTGACAAAAAAAAATGCTGACGTGACACTCATTAAATGACGTGACAGCTGACTCAGCTTGCCCACATTATTTAATGAAGCCACATAAGCATTGCCACATCAGATTTATTATATATAATAACTAAAATAATTAATAAACTATATTATTATTGTTATTAACATTAAAAACAAAAATAGAAATGTAAAATGAAAATGAGAACCCAAAAACAACGACATTCAACAATTCAGAACCCAAAAACTTTCGTTCACAGAAATTCCATCATCATTCAAACCCCATCATCATCATCATCATCATCATCATCATCATCATCATCATCATCATCATCATTCAAAATCCATCATCATCCTCTTCTCACCTCTTATTCTTCTCCCACCCGTAAGTAGCATATCTCCAAAATCCATCATCATCTCATTCAAACCCCATAATCATCTTCAAAATCCATCATCCTCTTCTTCTCCCACCTCTTCAAAATCCATCATCATCATCTTCTTCAAATCCCAATCTCATTAAAACCCTCAAATTTTCTCTCACCCTAAAATTAAAAACAAAATGCAATCGTTGATGCAAAACGAAACCCAAATGCAAAACAATCTACAAGAACCCTAAATCGAAGATCATCATCTACTCCTTCTCCGTTGACGCAAAACGAAATGCATAACTTCTGCAGCAACAACAACATCAGAAACGCACCACTCTCACTACAAAAAAAATGGTCTATTTGCGAGGGACATTAACGAGGGACTAAGGTTCCCTCGCAAAAACATGCAGTAGCGACGGAAATTGCGAGGGAATAGGGGCTGTTGTAATGTTTGAGAATTAGCGACGAAATATTAGGCAATAGCGACGGACAGTCCGTCGCTAATAGTTGTGCGGGAAAACTAAAATTTGAAAAAGGTATTTTTGCGACGGAATTAGAGTCCCTCGCTAATTGTTTTTGACTGTTCAACGTTTTGGGAAATTGGGCATGATTTAGCGACGGACGGTCCGTCACTAAATCCCTCGCAAACGCAAATTTTTTTTTCCAAATCAGAATCACATGACACTCTTTCCTCACTCTTCTTTCTCCACTCACTACTCTCTCACTCTTCTCTCCTCTTCCTATACGAACCCTAACCACACAACCACCACCACCACCATCACCACCACACAACAACCATCACCTACGACCTCCTCTACGAACCCTAACCCACCACCACCTACCACCTACTCTTCCTCTACTCTCTCTCTCTCTCTCTTAAGCTACGAATTTCTCTTCTCTCACCCCCAATTTCTTTCCTCTTTCTATCTTTTTCTCTCCACCTTCCACCACACCACCACCACCACCACGAACTTCACTATCATCATCACCACCACCACCACCACCACCGGAGCTCTTCCTTTTGTAGGTTTTTATTTTTATTTTTATGATATTGGTTTGATTTTAATTTTTTAATGATTTTGTTTTGATTTATGTTTTTTGCTTGAAATTGTAATGAAGGATTGAAATTGTTGGTGTTTGAAGACTAACAACCGCACCGGAGTGCGCACCATCACCGAACCACCGCACCCGAGTGTCTCCGCCACCGGGCCTCAATCTCATAACGGTTAGTTTTTAAAATAAATTTGTTGTTGTTGTGTGTTAGAATTGAGTGTTGTTGTGAAATGTGAGTTAGAATTGAGTGTTAGGGTTAAGTGTTTTTGTGAAATGTGAGTTAAATTGAGTGTGAAATGTGAGTTAGAATTTGTTGTTGTTGTTGTTGTTGTTGTTAAAATAAAGTTGTTGTTTTAAAGGTTGTAGGATTGAGTGTGAAATGTGAGTTAGAATAAATTTGTTAGAGATGATTGTTGTTAGTAATTGAAAAGTGAATTTGAATTTGTTAAATTGAAATTGTTGAGAAGAGTTAGATTGAAAATTGTTGAAATTGAAAATTGTGTATGTTGTTAATTGTGTTAAATTGTTGAAATTGAAATTGAAAAGTGTATGTTGTTAGAGCAAGACTTAATTATAGATGTTAATTGAAATGTGTTATTGAAAAGTGTATTATTTTAGAGTTGTTAATTGAAAAATGTGTAATTGTTGTTTTGATGAACCCTAGGTTAGATGACTGTGTGTTGTTGATGGAAAAGGGTGAGGTGCTGTCCCTCACTCCCATATTTTGCTCGAAATCATCTCCATTGAGATAATTACGAGACGATACTAACAACGGTAATGTTGGGAGTTATACGAAATAACTTCCTTCACTACTTGGATGGAAAATGGTTTTGTGCTGTCCTTGGCCCTCATACTCGGCTCGGAATCATCTCCACTTCGATGATATCGATGCCACTAACTAGATAGCTTCATCAACCATCACCCATGTGATCCGCAAAAGTACTTTCAAAAGTTCCATAAAAAGTAGAGTAAAGTCGATGAACATGACATGAAGGATCTGCTGGACTTCTTTAGGGTAAGTGTCAATTACTTATATTGTTAGTTTAATTTTAATGTTTAATAACATTTAATATAATTACTAATACATATTTTCATTTTACTTAATACAGACCAAAGTGACATGGGACATAGAAGATGATGAAAATGTGCAGAGATTTTTTTTAAAAGGATGAGCTCTCAAATATCAGATTTGCTTTATAAGTTGCGGTGTAAAGATAAGAAGCCAGACTACATGAGTGATGAAATTTGGAATGCCTTTAAGGGCCATTGGGCTACAGAGACATTCAAGAGAAATTCTGCAAAAGCCAAAAATAATAGAAACTCAGAAAAGGGTGGCTCGCTTCACTACGGCGGGTCCATCAACCAGGCTCAGCATGCTCTTAGATTGGTAAATTATTTTAAAAATCTGTGTGTTTTTTACATTAGTTAATTAGTTAGCAATTTTTGAAAATGTGTTTCATTTAACAGAGTAAGAAGGCGGGACGCCCTATCGCTGCTGCTGAGATGCATAGAGCCACCCATGTGAGGAAAGGCACTAGCGAGTATGTTGATGAGCGCTCTAGGATGACTCAGGTAAATATACAACTTGATTTGTATTATATAATGTTGCTTTGTTAAAATGGAGCGCTAATTTGTGGTTATGCAAAACAGGAGCAAATTAATGAGATCATGACTCAGATGACTCAGGGGAGCTGGGACCCTAAATCACTTGGTGAACTTACTCCTGAGATGATAGATTTGGCAAACAAAAATTGGGAGAAGACAGTAAGTTGGTATAAGGGTCGCCTGTATGGTACGAGGTCGTTGGCTCCATGTATGGGCCAGGTTGGGGCCGGGAGCAGCAGACGATGCAGTCGACCAGCTCCTACTTCTTCAGCTGCGGAGACAGAGCAGCTTAGGCAACACTGCAGTCTACTCAACAGGAGCTGCAGGATACTCGACAGGAGGTCAGGACCTCTACTGAGGCTATGAAAAAGATGCAGGAAGACTTTGCAAAGGTGGCCCGTAGGCAGGAGCTGATGTTTAGGTATTTTAAGAATATGAGGCAAGATGAGGAGCAAGCTGAGGAGCAAGCTGAAGAGTCTGAGGAGTCTGAGGAGTCTGACGGCAGTTTTTAGGATTTGTTGTATCAGTTTGACATTTCAGTATTTTGTTATAGCATTTTAGACTAAGTTATGTTGATTCGGATCTTATGTTATTAAAATATTTTATTCTCAGAATTTTTATTTTAAACTGTTTTAGCTATTTTAGATTTTATTATTTATTAATAAAATAAACAGGTATAAAAGCAGGTTTAGCAAAAAAAAAATTAAATCAGTTGGCCATTAGCGAGGGAAACTGGACACGTGGCTGTCAGAATTTGGCCACGTGGCTGTCATTGTTAGCGAGGGATTTGGGTCCCTCGCTAATTAGCGAGGGAACCAGTCACTCACTAATTCCCTCGCAAACAAGAATTAGCGACGGATTTGGGACCATTTGCGAGGGAAATATCCCTCGCTAATGATCAATTTTTTTGAAGTGTCTTCTTCTTCTCACCACCAGAAACACAACAATAGTAACTGAGTTGCAGAAAACGCACCATTCTTCTTCTTCTTCCTCCACTGCAACGCGTCTTCATTGGGAATGTGCAGTTTTAGTTCTGGGTTGAAGAAGATGTTAGAACAGAATGTTGGAGAGAAGGAGATGAGAAGAACGAGTTGAGAAGAAGAAGATGAAGAAGGAAAGAAGATCGTGAAATTAGGGTTCTGGTTCAATCTGTTTTGGTTTTGTTTTTGTTTTTGATGAACAATCTGATTTGGTTTTGTTATTGATGAAAAATCTGATTTGGTTTTGTTTGACGGACAATCTGATTTGGTTTTGTTATTGATGACCAATCTGATTTGGTTTTGTTTTTGATGAACAATCTAATTTGGCTTTCTTATTTATTTATTTATTTATTTTAATATTTATTAATAATGTAAATTATTTTTGTTTATTTAAATTATTTTTTATCTGACGTGGCATGACACATGGATCATTAAATGACGTGGCACACACGTGTGCAAGCTGCATCAACTGCCACGTCATTTAATGAGGGCCACGCCAGCATTTTTGTTTGACAGAATTCCAACTCAGCAAAAAAATTTGAAAAACCCCTCTTTGGACTAAATATCTTGAGTTTTTTTTTTAAATTGGGGGACTAAATGTCTTAGTTTTAAAATTGGGGGACCAAATATCTGAATTTTTGAAAATAGGGCGACCAAAACTATAATTTAGCCAATTATAAACATGTTCTTTAGTGCTACTTCTTTAGATTGGCTTATAAGCTTTCTAAAAAGAAGTATGCAAGGACGAAACATATTTTCTTTCAAGCAAGAAAGAATAAAGTGTTGCATATCTAATAGTAATTATAGCTTCTCCATTACAAATATTATTGCAAACATCCCCCTCCAACAATATTGTCTATCCAATTTACACTTGAAGAAGATAAATTAGATACAAATATTGTTAGAGTTTAATGTATTATATATATATATATATATATATATATATATATATATATATAGGCTTTTACAACCACAATTAATCACACTTAATGGAATTGTCAGTTACCAATTGACACTGGTGGTTACCAATTGACTCATTTGTTTTTAATGATGTCAACCTGTAATTGGTAGATAGTACTGTAAAACACTTATACACCTACTGTGTATGTAAATTAAATTCATATTGTTATTAATTAGTGGCATAAGCTATTCTGGGACACAGAGGATCGACCTGGTGCTCTCGGGGTTCGATTTCCGCAGTGGACAAACTCGGTGTTTGCCAGTGCAAAATTTGTTTGTAAGCATGAATGGAGATTAGTCTTTCGTTGAAAGTGTTGAGTCACTCAAATTACCAAAAATTGTTTGTAGCCTTGTTCGAACAAAAAAAAATTACCAACTTACAACCCAAAATGAAATAAAACCTCACTGAAATAGCTGTTTTTTTTTTTAAATAAATGACAGTGATGTTATTATCTGATACTTTGTTAAAATAAGGACTCCTCCGGGAATCTTAAAGTTAACAAAAGGAGAGAGAGTAAGAGATACTATATCATATAAAGGAAAAGTGTAACCCTTTAAGCCTCCAATGTAACATTCTCAAATCTCAACTATAAAAATACATGCCATATAGTGAAAATGACTAAGCAACAATAACTAGTGGAGCTAGCAAATGGCCGAGAATGGAAGGAAGTTTGGAGATGAAAAGAGCACATTGTTGGATGAGTTTGAGAGGCTATCTTTTGAGGCACATTCAGCACAGCTGAGTAGAGCCATGTTAGGAAGAAGCCTTTCAGAACCAAGGTTACAAGGGTCTCACTCTCAGTCACGACTCATTAAAATGGTTCCAATACCTCTAGTGACTCAGGTCATGCAAAGGCCTAATCATGGTCGTAATAGTATTGGGTCAGGATTTCAAAGGGTCTTAAAGAAATTGCTTAAACCTATTTATAAGATGAGAGGAGGTAGAAAGCAAGTCAATGATCCTAAGGATATAATGTTTTGCAAGGCCTACAGCAAATCACTAAGGTTCTGAACAAATGCTAATGTATTAGTTAATGTTTATTATATATTTATCTGTTATGCACTAAAATTGTTATGTTATATATTTATTTTTCAAAGTGTTTTCACCCAACACAGTTATGGAGGTATTTTCCCATAGTGCTTATATTATATCTTATGATTTTGGATTTAATCCCTAATAGATACAGAGTATGTAAACTAAGTCACTTAGTAGACTAGTTCCTATCAAAAGTGTGCATAAGGTGAAAGCAGAATAGGTGTCCACTCGTTGGTGTAAATTTTGTAGCTTGTTAGCTGCATACAAATCAGAAATGGGGAGTTGGTTTTACAAATTAAGGTATAGGTAACTGAACTACTGAAGTCGGAAATGGGGAGTTACTCATCAAGTGACTAATGCTGTGACAACAACAAAGGCATCCATGGGGCAGCTATATGCCTACAGCTTCATGCCTAAAAAACATCATTAAAAAATTAATTACACCAACTTACTAGGCTTGATATGTAATATTTAAATTGGTGATTGTAATTATACACTAGGCTCGAGAGATTAGTTTCTGCAGTTACGCGTAGAGAATACTCGATTTACACAAAAAAATATCAAATGTCTTTATTTTTTGTATAATTTCATTACTTTTTATTTATTACGGGGGAACGTAGTACATTGTTAGTATAATCTTTTTTTATATTTTGTTTCATGAATGTCTTTATTTTTTATAAATAAATAATTTTTTTTTGAGTCTCAACAAGAAAATATTAGATGTTGTCAAAATAATTACTTTTATATTTTATTTTTTAGTTGCAACGAGTAAACGTTGCATGCATGTTGCTGGTATAATTTCATTATTGATAAAATGTTATAAAATCTTTTATTTTATTTAAAAATACTATAAAGATATCTAATTGAAATCTTACAAATTAGTTTTACTATTCAACTTTATTTTTAGAATATTTGGTACCATATATTTTGTTTATTTTTTATTTAAAATACATTTTAAATAAGTTGTCTAATAACCCAAGAACACTTCGATGAGATGGTAAGGGTCTCTTCCAGCTTAATCAAGGTCCTGGGTTAGCCTTGAGTATGCAACAGTATTAAATCTCTTGAGGGAGAGCTTTGCCGACCATTATGGTCATACCCGGCTCGGCGGATTAATCTCTGCAGTTGCGCGCAGAGGATACCTGATTTATAAAAAAAATATGAATGATACACAATGAATTTACAAATATCATACACAACAAAATAGAAATGGGGGAGTGCAGTTAGTATCTACAATAAATTATGATTAACAGATCCTTAAATGAATAAAAGGGTGTATTGAGCAAATGATAATTATAAAAATAATAATGTAATAATAATAATTGTTATAAAACAAATCAAAACAATAGCTAAAGAAGGACAAGAGAAGGAGAGAAAATGATTCTTTGTATTATTCATTCCCTTTACACGTGTGTTTCTACACATAAGATTGAGCCCTATTTATAGGGTGTAGATTAGCAACTGAATGGACAGCCATAAAAGCCACTACTAAGGGAAGTAATGAAAAGAAGAAGAAAAGATAGTGGACATCCAAATATTATTCATAACACTCCCCATCGAGGATATGCCTCATTAAAACCTTACTAGAAAAAAACTCAGTGGGATAAAAATCTAGTGAAGGAAAAAGAGTACAATATCCTTTCAGGAACTGCCTCGTTTAAAACCTTTCCAAGAAAACCCTGTGGGACGTCAAAACCATGGTAAAGGAAAAAAGAGTGCAGTTTTTCTCCCCCTGTTTGAAGTGTCACTTTGGAATATGAATTCCAACATCTGAGTTTCTCCCTGAGTGCATATGGAGCAATCTACTTCGTTCTATCACTTGTGAGCTTTGCGGTCAGTATTATCTTCAAGACATCTTCCTTGAATTGTTGGCATTTGAGTTTGAAATGAAGAAGCAAGAACCATAGATTTTTTAATACTTTATATTTGCATGGTTAATTTGTGTAACATACATAAAATGATAGCTAAACATAAATATGCATCTTACCCCCCCCCCTTTTTTATGCATTTTGGTCTTTATTCTTAGAGCAATCTATAATTTTTGAAACCTCTTCAGGAGTTTCAATAATAAAAAGCTATAGCAAATTCATTTCTTGATCTTTTCATAAAACTATATGAACAAGTGATGTCATTTTTCTATCCCTCCTTTAGAATATGAATTGAGACGATTATAACACATGTTAAAATTATATTATCTCATGGAGAGACTGATTCAATTTGAGTAATCATCTCGAGAATCTGAAAAGTGTGTCTCAGAATATTAAACTCTTCAGGAATCTTCATATAATTATGATTATCAAATGAGTCATACATATAAGTGGTAAGAACATTCATCATGTGCAAATTGAGCTCCTCATGTGCTACAAGGCTAATTAAGTACCGAAAAGTGCTTGGATCCACTACAGGTGAATATGTCTCATCAAAATCAATTTTAGGTCTTTCCGGAAACCCTTGAGCAACAAGTCAAGCTTTGTCTCTCACAATTTCACCATTCTCATTCCGTTTTTGCACAAAAAAAACATTTGTATCCAACTGGTATCACACCTTTAGGTGTTTGGACTACAGGTCCAAAAACTTTTGCATGTAAAGCAAGTTTAATTCTGCTTCAATTTCATCTTTCACTTTTGGCCAATTCTCACTTTGCCTACAATCTTTAGTAGGCTTTGGTTCATGATCCTAGCTATCATTTATCACATTTAGTGCTATATTATATGTAAGAATATCATCAACGTTGACTTCATTTCGGTTCCATTGTATTTCATTCTTGACATAATTCATTGAGATCTCTTTAATTTCAGAATTTTTCAGGTACCTGATCAGTTCTTCTGGAACTGAATTGTCAATTATGTCTGAAGACTCTTTTAGAGTTTCTATATCCTCGCTTGACCATATTTCGTTTTAGCTCCTTTTCTTGTTCGAGGATTTTTATCTTTGGAACCGATTGGTCTGCCACGCTTCAGGCGCGGTTGAGACTCATTTTCAATATTAGATTGTCCAACAGAGACATCCATTTTATTGGAGCATTAGCAGCTGATATGTATGATTAGGTCCACCTTTGAATCAGTGAATGCATTTGGTAGATGATTTTCTAAACTTTGCAAATGAATTATCTTTTGAACTTCTAGTTCATAGGGGATCAATACGAGACAATGATAATTCATTCCTACTGATCTCTTTTTTCAACCGTTTATTCTCTCCCCCTAATGCTGAGAAATTTAATTCATCAACTGATAATCATCAAACTGGACTATAAACAAATCTTCATTTGTTGGCTCAAATTACTTTATTATACATGGAGATTTGTATCCAATATATATTCACAAATTTTTTTTTGAGGACCTATCATAGTGCATTGTGAACGGAGAATTTGGATCATACACTGCACATCCAAAAAACCTAAGATGGGACATATTAAGTTCGTGACCAAAAACCAAATGCAAAGGGGAAGAGTTGTGAAAACTTGTTGGCTTGATGCGAATTAAAGGTACAACATGCAAAATTGCATGTTCCCAAGTAGAAATTGGAAGTTCTTATCTCATAAGTATTGGACATATAATTAACTTTAGACGTTTAAAGAATGGTTCTTCAAGACCATTTAAAAAAATGAGCTCTTAGTGAAATTAGAGTAGCAAACAATCTCACCAACTTCCAGTTGTGAGTTGACGACAACTATATGGTCAATCTAGTTGATGCATCAATTAAAATCATAAAAATATTTAAACGGGCCACATGGTGGGTGTAATATTGACCCACAAATATCTTCTCTTCAAAAAAAATATAAAATATATTTAAACGGTCCACATGATGGGTGTATTGACCCACAAATATCATCATATGTATTTATTCTAAAAGAAATTGGGATATTCACTTCGAATTTTTGTGGTGATGGTCTAATTTTAAACTTCCCTTGTGAACAAGAAATACATGAGAACTTATTTGATTGAACAATCTTCTAGTTCTTTAATTGATGACCACATAAATTTTCAATTATTTTTCGCATCATTATATACCCGGGATGGCCCAACCGGTTATGCCAAACAACAAATTTTTTGTGATCTGTAAACTCCTAGTTTACAATATGTGCTTCAGTTGCACTGATACAAGTGTAGTACAAACTAGAGGAAAAACCGAACAGTTTTTCCACTACACTTATTTTTTCAAAGTATGTCTCGTTATATAAAGATATTCAATATCTCATTCATCTCTTGTTTCAATATGATATCCATTTAGACAGATATCTTTGAAACTTAATAATTTCTACTAGACTTAGGGGAATATAATGCATTCTCATGTGTAAATTTGTTTCCCCGCATAACAGTATATTAGCTCTTCCATAGCCTTCAATTATCTTTAAAGAGCCATATATAGTAATAACAAAGTTTCTCGCTTCACTAAATAATACTAGGGGAATGCCCGTGCGTTGCACGGGTTGTTCTAATATTGTTATTTAAATATAGAATATAGTATGATATTAATATAATTTTAATTTCTTATATCAAACTTATTTATTTTAGGCAATAATCTTATATAAAGTATGTGTTTTTAAATATAAATATTTGTTAATACTCTTTATCAAATTAATTGTTTTGAAAATAATTTTACAAAAGTGAAACGAATTTACAAAGTTGAATAAATACTTTAAAATAAGAAATTTGGGATTTAATATGAAAATAAATTATAAAAATAAGGAGCAACCTAAAGGCTCCATTTGAGCTTCCTACACAAAATATTATGTTTACATAATATTTATACAATAAATTGGAAAACGTATATAAAATGTAAATTTTAGTCAAAGACATAAAATTTTAAGAATAAATATTTTTTATAAATTGTATTCCTTTAATTTCGATTAAACTTATGAGTTTGTAAAATATGGATTGAAGATGTAAAGTTTTAATTAATTGATCTTATATTTAATTCACTTTTTTTATAGTAATTATTGCATATTTTGATATTTAAATTTTGTATCTGTTTATATTTATCATTCAAAAAATTAAAAATAATACATACTTGATATAAATCTATCTTTCTGTTAAGCTTTATTAGACTCTATTTTTTTTCTCTACCATTATTTTCTCTATCATAAAAGTAATCACTTATGTTTGTGTATTTTTTTTCTACCATGTTATTGATGCGTAGTTTCCACTGGCTTTGCCGATGACTAATCTACACCTGAGAATCTGACTGGCCACGTGTATACTCGGTTTTGCCAGTCCGTGTGGTTCTCCCCTCTCAATACTTATGTTTGTGTATTTAATTTGTAACTATAATTATGTCAAAAAAATTTGTAACTATAATAATTACTACTAATCATGATAATAATTTAGAGATACAAAAAGGCAACAAAAAACAAAACATCAAGTAATGAGTTAAAATTTGTCAGAAAAAAAGTAATGAGTTAAGAGTTATCAATAAAGTGTTTTAAAATAAAATTGAAAAATGGAGAAAAACTGACAATTCAAGAGTGAAGCTTCTTTTATTTATTTATTTATTTATTTATTTATAAATATTATATTATATTATATTATATTATATTATATTATATTATATTATAGATAAAAATATTTCTTTCATTTGTATCAAAAAAAATATTATACATAAAAATATTGTTAGTTTGTTATTATCAACTTCTATATTTCCATAAGAAAATATAATTTTCATATAAATATAAAAATAGTTAATCAATATTCTACTAAGAGAATCAATTCTGACTCAAGTTAAGAACAACTCTACATCAGTAAAAAAATGAACAACTCTACATTTCTGTACCAATTCAATTCACACGTTTCTTTCGGTTTCATTGAAGTTATGCAATGTAAGAATAACTTCTGAATAAGTGATAGTTTTTATAATTTCATTTAAATAATATAATAGAAATTAAATAACACGACGTTTTGTAATTGAAGTTTGAAAGACTTATGTTTTATATTGATTTTTATACCTATCACCTAAAAATGTAAGAGGGTGATAACAATAATGAGAAGACATGTGAAGAAGATATAGATATTAGTTATCATTTTCTTTAACTAATGATATTTTCGCATATTCGTAATTAAATGTTACGCTCTTCTTTAACTACCAATTTTGTTGAATATTACGCTCTTGCAAACTATATGTAGTCTATTTAGTAAAATATATATGAATGAATTATTATGATGTGATTTTAAATTTCCTTGAATCATATTTTGTATTATTTAACATTATAGTTATGTTCGATGGTAACTAATTTTAGTGACTATTTTTGGAAGTCACAAAATTAGAGCAATTTCTTAAAATTGTATTTTAAAATTAGAAACAGAATACAATATTCATAGTTTCTGATCCATGCACTCACTTTAAAAACAAAACAAATGAACTTTCTAATTAGAGACAAAAACGTCTTCTTTTATGCTTGAACATTCGTTTGTGAATGTTCAATATAACAAAAACTGTTAGATATAGCACATCATCCAGTTTCATGGAAGCTATTAAAATTAAACATTTTTTAAAGCACAATTTTAAAATTAAACATAACTCATACATGTCTATACCTTTACAACAAAATTGTGGCTCAATTGTCTAACTCAATAACTAATCCCAATTTTTCTTTTTGTCCTTTTGACTACATTAGAATTGTCAAGAACATGAACCTCAAATCTTATGATTTGTCTTTTCTATTTCTTCTATATACATGTAAACTTCATTTTTTCTCCCTTGACTGCACACTCTAATATTTCTCTATGCGCACTCTACCTCTTCTCGTGTTACCGCTCCTTTCTAGTGCTCACATGCACATCCTATTTTTGTTTTAATTTTTTTTGCCAAAACCACTTCCCTCACCATTTAAAATATTCTCCTATAAATAGTTTTGTCATATCATAACTAATTAAAACTACACATCTTGCACTTATCTTTTAGTATCTCATGAATTTATTGGCAACTAAGAAATGATTCATATTAATATGAAACTCCACATTCAATGTATAATAGTTACACCAAAAAGAATTTCAAAGACCCACTCATTATTTCTTAGTTAAAAATATTTATACAATGAATTAGAATATGACTATTCATTTCCATTATCATACTAAATTAAATAATTTTTCCAATTGATTATGTAATAAATGAGTTATTAAAATTTATGCAATTTTTGATTAGAACGTAGGGTATGGTTGTTCAATTTTTTTTGTTTTATCAATTAATTATATTATAAATAATATATAAGGTTATTTTTAGTTTTTACATTAAACATAAGTTTTAAATTATTCCGATAATTAAAATTAGTTATATATATATATATATATATATGTATTTGAACTAATATTTTAAGTTTCTAGTGAAGTTTGATTTCAACTTATTAATCTTAATATATATATATATATATATATTAAACTAATTTTTATTTATTTTATAATAACTAAACAAAAAAATTATGACAATAATTTAGAATGAATCATAAATAATATTTTGATACTTAATAGTGTATTAGTTACAAAAATGAAAAATTACTTAATAATAGAAAGCTATTTTATAGAAAGCTTTTTCTGTTACAACCTTTCATTACATCTACTATATATATATATATATATATATATATTTGAACTTAAATTTTAAGTTTTCAATAAAGGTTGATTTGAACTTATTAATTTTTATAAATAAATAAACATTATAGTAAATAATATATATATATATATTACGTCAATTACATCAAAAAAACAAATTACTAATAGTACAACGTAGAATATTGCTATTCATATCTTTTTGGTTAGAATGTGACTATTCATTTGCATTGTACTCCTAAATTAAACAATTTTTTCAATTAATTATATAATGAATCAAAAATTTAAAGTTTTTATTTTTTGGTTAGAACGTAAGGTATGGCTATTCATTTTTGTTTGTTTTATCACTTAATTATATGGTAAATAATATATATATATATATATATATATATATAAATATATATATGTATATATTATAATAAGTAAAACTCGTGAGAAGTATTTTGGAGGCTCCATTGAGGTTTCCTTTATATATATATAAAGAGAAAGACAGAGTGAGAGAGAGAGGGGGGAGAGAGAAAGAAAAATCACAACATCATCTAAGTTATGGTTCAACCATATATAATCAAGAAAATTACGAATAATAATTAAAGATATACTTCAATCCAAGAAGAGATAGTTTATTTTGTTTACACACTATAAGAATATGATGTATACATTAAACTTGAAACCTATAACAATCTCAATACTTAATCAACAATCAATTAAAGATTATGAATAAAAGACAAATTTAGACAAATAAACTTTGGGACGCTAACTACCACAATGGCTTTATTCAAGCTTGAATATTAGTGATGTAAAAGCCAAAAAATTTATATAAGTCATGTAACAACTAAACAAATGTGATGTAAAAAATGAAAAGATAATCGGTGACTTCTATTCTTAGGTATTTATAGTATCTCTGAAAGAAGACTTAAAGTGAAAGAAAATGAAAAAATTGTAACTTATCTATATTAAAAACCAACTATAATAATTAGTACTAATCATGATATAAATTTAGAGACACCAAAAGGCAAATATAACTTATCTATATTTAAAATAAGCAAAATATTATATTATATTATATTATATTATATTATATTATATTATATTATATTATATTATATTATTTTGTTCTTAAACATATTTAATTAGTTAAAATTAAAATATCATTTTCATATAGATATAAATATCTAATTAATATTCCACTATCATTGAATAAGTTAGTGGCAATTATGTTCTTTAATTGAAATTAAAGTTTTTTTATGTCTAAATTATGAATAAATATTTTAATACATAAAAATATTGAGAAAAATTGTGGAGCTTCATTTGGGGTCTCCTTTACATATATTTATATTATATTATATTATATTATATTATATTATATTATATTATATTATATTATATTATATTATATTATATTATATTATTTTGATCTTAAACATATTTAATTAGTTAAAATTAAAATATCATTTTCATATAGATATAAATATCTAATTAATATTCCACTATCATTGAATAAGTTAGTGGCAATTATGTTCTTTAATTGAAATTAAAGTTTTTTTATGTCAAAATTATGAATAAATATTTTAATACATAAAAATATTGAGAAAAATTGTGGAGCTTCCTTTGGGGTCTCCTTTACATATATATATATATATATATAGATTAGTGGATGTCCACTATCTTTTCTTCTTCTTTTCATTACTTCCCTTAGTAGTGGCTTTTATGGTTGTCCATTCACTTGCTAATCTACACCCTATAAATAGGGCTCAATCTTATGTGTAGAAACACACTTGTAAAGAGAATGAATAATACAAAAAAATCATCTTCTCTCCTTCTCTTGTCCTTCTTTAGCTATTGTTTTGATTTGTTTTATAACAATAATAATGTAATAATAACAAACCTAAACTAACTGATATGGGTGAAGAAGAAGAATAAAGGGAGTAGTACATTCTGTACCCAAAAAAAATGAAGAAGGCTTTAATCAAGGTTTTAAAAACCGGACCGGACCGGCCGGTTGAACCGGGAACCGGACCCCTGGCCGGTTGGTTCAACCCCATTTGAACCGCAGGCCAAAGAACCGCCCAGAACCGGATTGAACCGCCAAGAACCGCTTTGAACCGGAAAAGAACCGGGAACCGAACCGGGTTGAACCGGTTTGAACCGCCCGAAATGCAATTTTTTATTTTTAAATTTACTTTTTTCTCCAAAATTTAATATTTTTTATTTTTTATTTAATAAATTACTTATCCGGTTCAACCATGGTTGAACCGGTTGAACCGATTGAACCATGATCGATCTCCGGTCCGGTTTTAAAAACATTGGCTTTAATATATGTTTGGTCCCCTCAAATATCACGTTGATCAGTTTGGTCCTTGCAAAAAAAAAATGGTTTAGTCCCTACAAATACCAAACTTATCCTTAGGTCCCTACTGTTAGTTTTATGTTAACAATATTAGTTTAAGTGTGATGTGGATATTAAACGAGTGACATAACGTGTCAATTTTTAGTATGAGCTGGCATATCTAGACATTTGTCATTGACTTTGGTCCCGACAATTCTACGATTTCTTAGAATTCAAAATTTCCAAATTGAAACACGAACTGGAACTCGCGATGAAGAAGAGGGTAACAAAGAAGGGAGCTCGCGATAAAGAAGACGGGTACGAAGAAGAAAGAAGGAAGAGAGGCGAAGACTAGAAAGGTAGGGTACGACGAGTTCCAAGGCAACGACTCTTTTTCGAAAGTGGACAAGTTTGCACATGGTTTTCTATGTTTTTTTTTTTGTATTTTGTATTTTCTTTCTTGTATGTTCAAAAATGTTTTTGGTAAGGGGACCACCATGTGGGTTAGGGACAAATATTGAATGTGTTGGGTGTAGTGTTGAGTGGTTCAGGGATTCTTTGTTGCTTTTGAATGTTGACCACTGATTGCCATTGTTTAATATTCATCTTGGGTCCCATGTTTAGGTTGAAATGTCTATTTTAACCCTGAATCTGATATATACGTTTTTTTTGTACTTAAACAATGATGTCTCTTAAATGGTGTTTCACCATGGGTTAAGTTTGTGAATAATTGGATACCTGAATATGAAGGGGATACTGAGTCCAATGTTAGAGGTCGGGATGTGGCTAAATGGGGTTATTTTGAAGCTGTTAGTATTGTAAAGGATCTAGGGTATCAGTCTGGTAGTAACCATGCCTTACCGGGTGTTGCGACACATAATGTGTCACAACACACAGTAAGACATGGTTATTAGACCCAATTTTTATGTAACCCGAACTAATCCAACTTAAACTCAAATGGGTTGGGTACTCGGTTCATTACTAAATTATTATTTTTTAGAAAAAAATAGAACAATAATAATAAAAATAGGAAAAATAAACTAGCATCAACGTAACGAGTTTATGTATAAAAAAACTTAATGATTTTAGAATTCAAACAGAAGTTTAATATTTTTTATTCAATTCTCATTCATCATCAACGTAATTAGTAGAGACACACATGTAACTCAAGTTTTAGATTGAAGTCCATATATCAGTGCTTAGTGAAATCACTTGACAATTCAAAGATAATAAAGATTTCAATATTACATTCTCTTCGATAAACAATCGCATGATGTATTACTTAGTTCTAGAATTTGGCTTGACATATGTAAGATCACATATTTTATTGGTTGGGTTTGGTGGGTTCTCATTTTTCAGACCCATCACCCAATCAATACACTATGGTAAAGCTGTCAAAATGAGCCCAATCCGGCGGGTTGACCCCAACCCACCTGACAAACTAGGTGGGCTAGGCCAACAAATTTGAATTCAATTTGTTTGGCCCAACCTAACACAGTTTGAATTTTTTTGACCCGAATGGGTCATCCCGCTGTGTGGGCAGGTCAGCCCAAATATTTAAAAAATTGATGCTAGTCATTTTCATTTTTTTTTTAAAAATTGGTATGTTTTACTTTCAATTTCAAACTTGTATTTAACAATTGATTTCACTTACACATTCAAACTACACATTATTGCATTAAAAGCCTAATAAAATTAAAACACAGATAAAAGTTGATTTGACTTGATAGTCCAAAAAGACATTTTGTGTTGTTATGTTTGTTTTGTTCTGTAATGAGAATACTTTTTGTGATATAAATAGTTATTATGTTTGTAACCAAAAAAAAAGTTATTAAGTTATTTTGGGATTATCAAATAACTTTATACTCAAAGACTCATATTTTTTTGGCTAAAGTGCTCCCGGGGTCCCTTATCTTTATTTAAAGTAACAATTTAGTCCTGTATCTTTTTTTGTCCCAAATCAGTCCTTTATGTTTTAAATTTTTGACACATAAATCCTTTTTTGTCCCAAATCAGTCCTTTATGTTTCAAATTTTTGACACATAAATCCTTTTTTTTGACACATAAATCAGCACTGTTAGCGGAAAAGGATTTATGTGTCAAAAATTTGAAAGATAAAGGACTTATTTGGGACAAAAAAAACATAAAGGACTAATTCGTTACTTTAAATAAAGATAAGGGACCCCGGGAGCACTTTAGCCTATTTTTTTCCATAATTATTAGCTTTGTGATGAGATCCTAAATTTTGTGATGAGTTCTTACATATATCTCATTTAAATAATATATTTATATACTAATTCACCCAAAATGATAATATATATTTAGTGACATTTTATTTAGTACAACATAGTTTGAAATGTGTTCAAATTAAATTTGTCCAACACATATTTTATTTTTGGCCCATGGGCTAGCTCGTTTGGCCTGCATAGAGTTGGGCTGGGCCAGTAAATAGTGACCCAAAATAATTTTGACCTAGCCCAAAATTGTCTTTGGCCCGAAAAAGGCAGCCCAAATTGACAGCTCTGCACTATGGATTTGTCTATTTTAAAACCAACTCAACCCAGTTACCCAAACCAACCCGAATTTTATTGGCTAGATTTGGTTGGGTTGAGTCGGGTCGAGGTGTACCACCACCCCTAAAAAAATTGAGATATTTTTTTTTAATATTCCCAATTTAATTTTTAAAGTATCACTCTTTTTTATATTAAATTCATAAACTATAACATCCTATTAAATAGACTATAATTTTTTTTGTCCATCCATTTGTTCCATAAATTTTCATGGTTTGTGGATCAACAAAGAGAGAGCGATATTTGAATGCATAAATTGAGAGTTTGTTCGTTTTTTTCTTATATTTTATTCCAGAAAGAGAATATATTTATTGTTAAAAAATATATTGTTATTTAGGTACTTTTTAGTGTATTCATTAAGGTTGGCCACCAAGTAATGCATAAAAAAAAAGCACCGACTATAGGCTTATAAGAGCACCCCGAATGGTAAGTGCTTATATTTTTTTTTTTTTTTTGTTGTTATCAGCACTCTTCTTAATATGGAATAACCATTGTTGAGAAATATAGTTTGGGTGCTTATTAGGTATTGATATATTAAAAAGATATAAAAGAGTGATGTGTACATGTGGGATCTATTTAAGGACTCAAAGAGAGAATGCTCCAATATTGGGGATGTTTTAACATTCTACTGACGTGCTTGTATTGTTAAGAAAACTAATTCCTTTTTACAAAACTAATTTATTTGCCTAACAGCATCTTTAATGGAGAGTTTATTTGGGTGAACAAAGTTAGTGATCATCTCCTCTTCGGTGTTATCCTCGTGGCGTTCATCTAAAATTTCATTTAAGATCTTATCAAAGTCATTGTTTGAATTCATTATATATATATATATATATATATATATATATATATATATATATATATATATATATATATATATATATATATATATATATATATATATATATATATGTTCTGGACTGGACCAAGAGGTCCATTTAGCATTTGGACATGGATTGGTCCGATCACTTTGATCCAAATCCACCATATGCAAGCCCAATTGTGGTTATCACACTTGGATGGCTCAGATCAACTCTATCAATCCGACGGCTCACAACAGACACGAATTCCTATAAATACCGGCTCACATTGCCATAACAAGGTAGATTCTCATTCCTAGCTAAATCACTCATCTATTCTCAATACTGACTTGAGTGTCGGAGTGGTTTCGCAGGTACCCTTCCCGGGCTCGCACTAACCTCCGGCCAGGCAGCGGGTGACCTACCAACTACAGTCCACCGAACACTGCAAGGTACAAAAATTGGCGACCACAGTGGGAGATATCTATCTTTCACACCATCTCTACTCTTTGAACTTTCTCCTGCCTTCCCATGGCACCCAGAGGTAGACCTCAAGTCCAAAGCATTGCCGCTCCACAACCCCAGCCAGAGGGCACTCCCGAAGGCCTTTCTGCTCTGAATCGCCCGCCAAAGTCTTCCTACTTCTCAAATGTTCCAATCAAATCCGAAGAGAAGTCAATCAAAAGCACCCAACCCGAATGGGAAGAAGAGGGTCAGCCAAACAACCTTTTTAATTTATGTCGAAAGCCCCAAAACTCCACGCCAAACCAAGACATTCAGGTCCCGGCACCTCAGCTAGCCTCTATCCAGATCCCCGTCCAACCTGAGGATGCGGCGACCATCCGCCAGCTCTTAGACCTGCTGTGCAACCGCACCCAGACTATGTTGCAGCAAGAAGCGCACCTTAGACAGATAGAGAGGCGAATGACAGCCATGCTTGAGCAACCCCATCCTCGCTGGAACACCCCTTCCCCAAGGACAATTTAGCAGATCTCCACCCAAGCGTCATCACAATCATCGCTCTCCACCTAGACGGAAGCGAGCTCGCCACTCTCCTCCTCGACGCGGCACAGTACATACGCGCCACTCTCCTCCAAGCACCCCTCCATCCTCGCTTGACAGTACATACTGGCCTGAGGAGTCTCTCTCCAGGTCCTCATCGCTCGCAACCTCCAATTCTCGCGAGAGGTTGCGGAGCCGAGCCAAGACCCATAAGTGGCATCGCCAAAGATCTACCTCGAGGAGATCTCTAGCCCGACGTGACCGTCGAGATGTAGATCTCGGGGACTGGTCACCTCACAACTCACGATGGACCTCCAATGAAGGACCCTTCACTAGGAAGGTTGACGACTGCCCGATTCCGAGGACCTTAGAGAAGCTCCCAGCCTTCAAAACATACGACGGGACTGGGGACCCTGACAGGCATTGGGCCTACTTCTCTGACATGATGAGATACCGGGGGGCAAGGGAACCTGTCCACTACAAGATCTTTCCCCTCACTCTCACGGATTCAACACTAGCTTGGTTCCAGAAGTTGAAACCAAACTCGGTTTCATCCTGGGGGCAGCTGGCCACCTTGTTCACAACCCACTTTGCCGCTTCCCGCTTGAAGCCAAAATCTGAAAAGGTACTCAGGGCGATCAGGCAAGGAGAGAAAGAAACGCTTAGAGAATATCTGGAAAGGTTCAACAAGGAGGCTGGCAACGTCAGGAACCTTGAAGGCGAGAGAAGGATCTTTTGGATGAAGGATGGCCTTAAGAAAGGAAGCCTGTTTCAAAGAGAGGTGGGGATTAACAAACCCCGAAGCTTCGATGAGTTCCTTTAGAAGGCACAAAAGTACATGGATTATGAAGAAGACAACATGGCATACCAAGAGGAAGCCAAGGTTGGCAACAAGAAGGACGAGCTGGCCTGCAAGGCCATTGAAGAACCATGGCGGAAGCGAGTCCAATATGACAAAACTCCTCGTGAGCCCCGACCTCGACAAGGTCGCTCCTCAGAGTACACCTAGCTGAACACATCCCAGGTTGAGATCCTTGTCGAATGCGCCGATGTGGAGTTTCGGGACATCAAACATCCCAAACCTCTCGTGCAAAGGAAAGACCAACCCTCTAGGAAGTACTGCCGTTATCACAAAAGTTATGGGCACAGTACCAACAAATGCAACACCCTCAGGGATGACATTGAAGAAATGATCCGCGAAGGGAAGCTCGCTCAGTACGTGAATGAGGAAGATGATGAGACTCGTGACTCTGAATAGGGAGCAGGGCATCAGGACTAGAAACTAGAACTAGGCCTAGTTAAGAATTTTACTGTTTGGGCACAAATGCAGAATGTAAAAGCTAGATATAAAGTTCATTTTGCAATTACAGTTTTTGCTTTAGTTCACTAGATTGATGCTTGTTCCAAAGAAAAATTCCTTAAGGTCAAGAAAGAAAAAGGGCCCAACTCCATATTTAGGGGTAGAGCGAAACAAGTTTGATACCCGACATAGCCTGCAAGGAAGGACTGCCTACCTCGCAGGGGAAACCTTGACATTAACTCTAAGCCAAGACCATCTTTCCAAGACGATGGTTTTTCAAATACATCTCTGGATGCAAGATCGCATGAAGTAGGCAAGCGCTGACGTGCACCTCCAATCCTAGCAAAGGAATTAAGAGTGCCACGGCACGCCGAAACAAATAAGGCCATCGATAAAAATACTGGTCAAAGGAAGACACCATGATCGTTTGCATTTTTCCTAATTACCAAAGCAAGAATCTCATAATTCTTTCCACTAAGTAACCGTGGCGGTCACAACCCCTTGGGCGAGTTCTATCCGGGCCGAGTCCTGGTAAACTGTGCTAAGGGTATACTTCAAGCTGACCTTGGTGGTCACAACCCCTTGGGCGAGTTCTATCCAGGCCGAGTCCTGGTAAACTGTGCCAAGGGTACACTTCAAGCTGACCTTGGTGGTCACAACCCGTTGGGCAAGTTCCATCCGGGGCGAGTCCTGGTAAACTGTGCCAAGAGTATTCTTCAAGATGACCTTGGTGGTCACAACCCCTTATGATGAGTTCTATCCAGGTTAAGTCTTGGTAAACTCTGTTCAAAGTATACTTCATTACAAATTGTGCCGAGAGGCGTCGACAACTTAACCGCCTAAAGCAAGGCAAATTTAATGACTGTCTACCGAAAAAATCCTAAGTCCAACGAGAAGGCACACACGCGGAAAATCACCAGTAGGGCGTGAGACCATGAGGTCACGGTTCCATGATCAAGGTTTCCTGGTGAAGGGTGCAAAGTCGCCAAGATCCCATGTCCACGGTTCGAATGTCCACGGTTTGCAAAGTGAAGGGCGCCAAGGGTGCCAAGATTCTATGTTCTCGGTTTGCAAATGCAGGGTGCCAAGGGCGCCAGGATCCCATGTTCACAGTTTGCAAGAGCAGGGCGCCAAGGGCAACAAGATCACAGCTTGTGGTGCTGGGCGCCAATAGCGCCATGGTCACGGTTTGTGGTGCTGGGCGCCATGGTCACGATTTGAGCTGCTAGGCGCCAAGGTGACGGGTTGCATAGAGCAAGGTCTCTGTTTGTGGTGCTGGGCGCCAAGTGCGCCATGGTCAGGGTTGGTGGTGTTGGGCGCCAAGGGCGCCATGGTCACGGTTTGAGCTATTGGGTGCCAAGGACGCCAAGGTGACGGGTTGCATAGAGCTAGGTCACGGTTTGTGATACTGGGCTCCAAGGGCGCCATGGTCACGGTTTGTGGTGCTGGGCGCCAAGGGCGCCAAGGTCACGGTTTAAGCTGCTGGGCGCCAAGGGCGCCAAGGTGACGGGTTGCATAAAGCAAGGTCACAGTTTGTGGTGCTGGGCGCCAAGGTCACGACTTGAGCTGTTGGGCGCCAAGGGCGCCAAGGTGACGGGTTGCATAGAGCAAGGTCACAGTTTGTGGTGCTGGGCGCCAAGGTCGCCATGGTCAAGGTTTGAGCTGCTGGGCGCCAAGGGCGCCAAGGTGACAGGTTGCATAGTGCAAAGTCACAGTTTGTGGTGCTGGGCGCCAAGGGCGCCATGGTCACGGTTTGTGGTGCTGGCGCCAAGGGCGCCATGGTCACAGTTTGTGGTGCTGGCGCCAAGGGCGCCAAGATCACAGTTTGAGCTGTTGGGTGCCAAGGTGACGGGTTGCATAGAGTAAGGTCACGGTTTGTGGTGCTCGGCGCCAAGGGTGTTGGTGCGAAAAGTGGTTTGTGCAAGTATACACAATCGCAACAAGTAATACAATGATAAATAGAGATCGTTCCCACAGGGATTGGAATTAATTTAAGAGTTTAAGGATCTTAACAACTTTGTGAAACATGTCAAGTGACAATAACAAGTGTGAAGTTATAAACATGATAAGTTTGTTGTTAAAGCAGTAGTGAATTTAAGAAGTAATAAAGAGAGTTGGATAGTTCATATGTTATATAAATTCCCAAGAGTAAAGCGCTATAGCGTTAGACGCTGTAGCGTTAAGCGTTGTAGCGGTATGGAAGCGTGCCTTTCAGTCACTATCGTCAGGGTTTTGTTACAAGACTCCTATGTCTAGGCTCTAAATAAGTTCACCCCTGTATAATGAAGAACACACAGCTTTCACCTTATGAACTATTACTCCCCTATGTCTAGGGTTAAGTACAAGTTATCTAAATGTCTTCAAATATCCTTTCATTCATATTATTCCTTGAGTTCTTATTGATAGACCATGTCTGTACCTATGAATCTACTTATTTTAGTTGATCATTCCCAAAACAAGTTTGAAATCATTATGACACAAGAAATAAAACGCAAACGTCATAACATTACATAAACTTTACTCAAGGTTCATTACAAACATGAGAACAATCCAACCACAAAAGTTTAGCTCATGACAAGCTTCATCAAAACAACATAAACTAAAAAGATTATGTTACCGTATGTGAGCAAGAGAAGGATGTTTACAAAAGATGCACTCCAACAATCCCAAGTCATACACGTTGAATGATGCTTTGTTGTGAGCAAACCGTAGGTGATGTATGAAACTATACTAAAGTTTAAAGCTTAAAAGTAGAGTAACAATGGAAGAAGTCTAAAATGTCAAGTTAGGTTTTTTTCTACAAATCTCTCTACTCTCTACTTTCTACGAATACTATCTATTTCTATTAGTGTCTATCTATTTATATATTATGGAGAGGATAATACTTAGATGTTATCTTCAATTTCATAAAGTGGCTTTACAAAAGGGCAATGATTGAAATCATCACCAACTATCACTTAAGCTCCAATTAGGAAACGCCAAGTGTCTTTTTGAATCCACTTGGAAGTCCCTATGTCAGGCTGAGAAGAAGAAGATCAGAGTGATGACTCATCAATCAGCAAGTGGCTTCATAAATATCTAATTGGCCAACCGCTCCATAGCGCTGTAGCGCTTACCGCTGCATAGCGTTTACCGCTGCAGCACTCAAGCAAAACATCAATATATTCACAAAGGCATCTATTATGCCCAATATTTATGAAATTAACTCTTAACCTCTAATTATGCTCTCAATGACATATCCACATATGAAAGTACTAAAATTACTTGCGAACTCAGTTTGATTTACGTAATAAGGGCATAAATAACTCATACAAAAATGAGTTATCACACCCCCAAACTTAAACCATTGCTTGTCCTCAAGTAATGACACTTGAATAAGACAAGAAAACAACTTGACAAGTAAGCTTAAAAGTATAACTAGCTGCAACTTTTAAATTAAATAGGATTTCTCAAAAATTTACTCATGCTAGGCTATCACTTCAAACTATTCTGAACATCCTCACATAGCAGTGTGTTTTTATAACAAATAGAATTAATACTGCTCAAATGTGAGTGTGTGACTTCAAAGCTTAGCTCAGATCCTAGCTAGTTTCAGCATTTCTCTTAGGCTTTGGATAGAGTAGCCATCTTTTGGAGTAGGCAAATAATTTTTTTTTTCAAAAGAGAGAGTAGATTAACAATTTCAAATAAGTAATGGGGGGCTTCAATGCACAACAAAAGGCATTAATTAGGTATTTCAGATATTCAGTCAGTGCACTAAGTTTTGATTTGGTGCTTTCTTACCGCTGTAGCGCTTAGACGCTACAGCGCTGGTGGCTTGATGAACAAAATCAGTTACTGCCTTTATTGCTGAACTCCTTATTTGCATTCTTTCTTTTGATTTTTCTTTTCTTTTTCTGCATTTTGGAACAGTTCAGCATTATATTTTTCTTAGGCACTTTGCAACAATTGTCATGACCATTTTTTTACACTATTTTAGATCTTATTGCGCTGACCTACTATCATCTTAATACCCAGCCTTAACATAACCGATGCACCCCCAAGCTTAGCTTCAAAAACAACTCTCACTTTTTAGTCAAAACTTGACTATCCCTTGGTTAACTAGGACTAATTTCAGCCTTGGATGATCCCTAGCTAACTAAGTTCTTTGCATAAGTTTGGAGTTTAGTGTAAAAGCAGCAATTAAAACTATTTCATTGAAAACACAAGGCTACTTTACTCAAAAACATCCAGTCATCACTTAATTTAGCTACATAAGTTCAATTTTTGTTACTATAAAATTTAAAAAGTGCAGCTACTCATCTCTTATATTTAAACAAACATAACATGGCATAACATTAGTTAATTATAATAAGACATGATTGTGCTTATCAAAACATATATAAGACATGATTGTACTTAACAAAACAGAATTTAATATCCATAAGGTCCTCCCCCAAACTTTAAACTTTAGCAGTGTCCTCACTGCTTCATGCATGGTAAAAGGGAGAGGCCTTAAACAAAATACAATACAAAATACAGCATCAGGCTTGAACAGCCAATAACACTTGCCTTTTTAGGCCTTCTTGAGCTTCTTGCTGGCTCTTGAAGGGACTGGGGATGCTCTTGCTGCCTTCTTCTTCTATGGGGTAGGGGGTTTTGTCTTTTCCACCGCTACAGTGGTTGACGCTGTAGCGCTTCCTCCTCTCTCTTCACTTTCCTTCAGCTCCACCTCTTTGCAGCTTTTCATCTCCTGCAATTTCTCTGCTACTTCTTCCTCTGGTGTCGTCTCACTAGCTTCTTCTTATTTTACATCAGCCTCAGGGTTTGCATCGCTAAACGCTGTAGCATTAGCCGCTGCAGCGTTTACTGGTTGAATACCTTCTTCTGGGTAATCAGCCAATTTTACTCCTGGGTTATTTCTAGCCCTAGTGTAAGACACAGTAGATTTCTTTAGAGACGGGGCTCCAGGTTGTTCTTTCTAGGGTGGGGGTTGTGGTTGCTCAGTCACTTCTTCTTGGGCTTTCTTAGGTGGGGATTTGCTTGGGGATTGATGGTCTGATTCTGGAATGGGAGAGGGGCTTGTTTGGGGTGTGATTTGGGCTGAGGTGGAATGGGTTTTAGGTGGGTATTTCCTGGGGTTTGGGGTTGGATCTCTGTACACCTCTTCTGCTTCCGAACTTGTTTCTTCCTCTTGGATGATTCTTCATCCTCATATTTCTGCATTTCCTCAATTACAACCTTAGTCTCTTCCTCATCTTCATCACTAATTTCTTCCATTTCCTCAGAATCCAGACTTTCTTCCTCTATAATCACTTTTCTCATTCTCTTAGCAGGGCTTTGTTTTAGCTTCTTTGCTGGGCTTTCCACATATTTCTTCTTTTCCTTCTTGCTTCCCTCTGCTTCCACCCCTTTAGATGGCTCTTCATCCATTAGCCATTCTGGAAGTTCTGGTGGTGGTACAGATGTTTTTCCCTTGGAGATTTGAGCATACAAAGCCTTTTCCCATTCAAACTTCTCTTTTACAAAACGGCAGAGAGACTGTTGCTGCAGCGCCAGACTTCTGCTTAGGTTTGAACATGCAGGGAAAAGCTCCCTGAGGGGATCTCATTTCTTCCTTCTTCTGAACCTCAACATCAGCATTCAAACACAACTCAGTAACTAAGCAAGGAAAGTAAATGTTACCTCCCTTTTTGATCCAGCATTTCTCTATTTCCTTCGCAATCAACCTACCCACATCAATGTCCTCCCCTGCCATAATAGCATCTATTACAATCAGCCTGTCTTTCTCCACAAATGTGGCGTGAGAGGTTGGCAGCAGTGAGTGTTTGATAAAGCTGCATCATAGATTGATTTCTTCACATAGGTAGGACTTCTTGATCTTGTACTCAGCCCCAAATTTCTCCCATCTGGATCCCTCTACACAAATCCTTACTCTGACTCGTTCCATTTCCTCTTTTCACCAAAATTTTACCTTGTTTTCCAGCGCCTTTCCTTGATAACCAAGATGAAACAGATCATTGATGGTCCTTGCATTGAAGTTCACTGTTTCACCCCTAACCACAGAATAGGTTTGGGGCTTTCCATCCTTGGGCTCTTCTATTCCTGCGTAGAACTCTCTCACCAACGAGACCACAAACTGCTTCCTATGCTTAATAAAATGCTCCCACCCTAGCGCTTTAACGGCTGTCGTGAACGCTTCAGGAGCTTTATCAGTTTTAAAACCTCTTTCAGCAATAAACTCCATTTGCCAAAATTTCTGAGGATCAGAAGTTACCATTTTTGGCTTTGATGATTCTGGTTCTTCGTTGGATCTTTTTCCAGATCTCTTGGCAGCAACATGTTTTTTAGTCATGACTGGATGTTTTTGTTTAAGAAGCGTAAGGTTTTTGGAAATGTTAAACCACGTTGGGAAAAAGAGAGAAGAAAAGGGATATGGCGTGTGAGTGTAACGGAGAGGACGGTTATGGCTTTCGAGTGGAATGGCGAAGGTGGTTTTGAGAGGCAAGAGTAATTGCGTGCGTGGGGAAATGAGATGACCGTTGTGGGTGAGTGATGGGAGAGAGAGAAAAATTTAAGTGGGTGAAGTGACCATTCTCTGCTGTGGGAGCAGTTAGGATAAGTTTCTGAACAAAAGTGCCACCTCACTCAGGAGTGAAAAAGTTTTACTTTATTGTTTGACTTTGGTCAGCTCCTCACACCAACCGCTGTAGTGTCTTGGCAATGTTACACGTTGCAGTGTGAACTGCTGATATCTGAAACTCTTACTGATTCTTCTTACTTCTCAGCTGAATTTCTGCAAAAAGAAAGACTCAACACAAAAATTGTTAAATTCCTTGGGGTGCCTCCCAAGAGCGCTTGTTTTAAGAGTCTGCAGCCAGACTTCCTCTTTTTATTAGAGGTCTTTCAATTCAACTGTGGTTTTGTTTCTCACCACATCTCCACCAAGGTATTGTTTGACCCTTTGACCATTTACTTTGAAGGTGGTGTTAGTTGCTTCATCATAGAGGTCCACTGCACCATGGGTGTATAGTTTCACTAACTTGAATGGGCCTGACCATCTTGACTTCAACTTACCTGGGAATAATTTAAGCCTTGAATTGGACAGCAACACTTGCTCTCCTTCAATCAGCTCTCTTCTTTGTAGTTTCTGGTCATGCCATACCTTGGTCTTTTCTTTGTAGATTGCTGCATTTTCATAGGCAAAGTGCCTAATTTCATCCAGTTCATTTAATTGCAGCATTCTAGCACCTCCTGCTTCATTGTAGTCAAAATTGAGCTTTTTCAAGGCCCAATGGGCTTTGTGTTGCAGCTCTATAGGTAAGTGATAAGCCTTTCCATAGACCAGCCTATAGGGAGACATCCCTAAGGGTGTTTTGAAAGCTGTCCTATAGGCCCACAAGGCATCATCTAAATGTATTGACCATTCTTTCCTTGTTGGCCCTACCATTTTTTCAAGTATCCTCTTGGTTTCTCTGTTGGATAACTCTCTTTGACCACTGGTTTGTGGATGGTAAGCAGTGGCAATTTTGTGTTTGACTCCATACTTAGCCAAGAGAGTCTCAATTAATTTGTTGCAAAAATGAGATCTCTCATCACTGATGATGGCCCTTGGAGTTCCAAACCTTGTAAATATGTTTTTTAACAAAAATTTACTCACGGACTTAGCATCATTATTGGGTAGAGCAACAGCCTCTACCCATTTTGAAACATGAGATGGAGGGAAAGGTCTCATGAAATCCATTCCCCAAACATCAAAGAGTTCTATCTCCAGGATGTTTGTTAATAGCATCTCATGTTTACTTGAAATATTCTCTGTTCTCTGGCATCTGTCACATCTTTTCACCAAGTTCTGAGCATTGTACATATTACATATAAACATCAATATCCAAAAGTACATATTACATCAATATCCAAAGTACGGTTCTCAATCTACTTAAACTTCGATTACAACATCAAAAGTTAAAGTATCAAAATAGTACATATTACATATCTAGGGTAGACTAAGCAACATAAACTTGATCCCTAAGGATCCTTTAAACTCTTGTAGCCCAGTTCAGCAGCTACTTCTTCTCTATATGCTTTGTCTTGCCCTGCTCATCTGTAAAATACCACAATATAAACAATGAGATACAATCTCAATTAGTTCTTTCGAGACCCCTTACCTTAATTATAAACAATGTAGGCCAATAGTAACCTGATTGCAATACCTTTGCAGCTGTTCTGATCCACCAAAGTTCCTACCACATGGTGCAACATGGCAGTGCTGTAGCACTTGTTCTTGTTCTTCTTCTGCAAGACACCTTCTTATCAATTTGTCCTGACACTTCTTGTAGAGAAAAGGTTCATCCCAGTAATATTGCTTTACTGTATGGAAGAACCTCCTCTTTTGCTGATAATTCATTTCAACAGGTATCACCTTGCTAACCAGAAAATTTACAATGTCAGCATACCAAGGTGTTGAAGGTTCAGGCGCTGCAGCATCAAGCGTGATAGCGCTAACCGCTACAGCGGTTGTTGCCTCAGCAGTTACTGCCAACAGCTTCTCATCTGGGAAGTGTTCTTTGATTTCTCCTCCTGCTGTACCTGCATTTTCTCTTTCTATTCTGGATAAATGATCAGCAATTTGGTTCTCCACTCCTTTTTATCACGAATTTCTAAATCAAATTCTTGGAGCAGGAGAACCCATCTAATAAGCCTTGGCTTTGCATCTTTTTTAGTGATCAGATACTTGATGGCAGAGTGGTCTGTGAAGACAATCACTTTAGTACCCACCAAGTATGATCTAAACTTGTCAAATGCAAAGACAACAGCCAAAAGTTCTTTTTCTGTGACTGTGTAATTCAATTGAGCCTTTATAAGTGTTCTGCTAGCATAATAAATTGAATGAAAAATTCTATCATACCTTTGCCCCAGTACAGCTCCAATGGCAAAGTCGCTTGCATCACACATAAGCTCAAAAGGCTTACTCTAGTCAGGAGCTATAATAACTGGTGCAGTTATTAAAGCTTTCTTCAGTTTCTTGAAGGCTTGCATACACTCTTCATCAAATATGAAAGGGTTATCATGCTGCAACAATTGGCACAGAGGCTTGGAGATTTTTGAAAAATCTTTTATGAACCTCCTATAGAATCCAGCATGTCCCAAAAAACTTCTGATGCCTTTGATGTTTGTTGGAGGAGGTAACCTTTCAATGACATCTATCTTTGCCCTGTTCACTTCCAGCCCCTTCTTGGAGATTCTGTGCCCCAAGACAATACCCTCTTGTACCATGAAATGGCATTTTTCCCAATTCAGTACTAGGTTAGTCTCCTCACACCTTATTAGAATTTCTTCCAAGTTGGACAAGCATAGATGGAATGTTTCCCCAAACACAGAGAAGTCATCCATGAATACTTCCATGGATTTTTTAATGAAGTCTGAGAAAATTGCCATCATACATCTCTGGAAGGTGGCAGGTGCATTGCACAGACCAAATGGCATCCTTCTAAATGCAAAGGTTCCATATGGACATGTGAATGTTGTCTTTTGTTGATCCTCAGGGACTATCGCTATCTGGTTATAACCAGAATAACCATCTAGAAAGTAATAGAATTCTTTTCCAGCTAACCTGTCCAGCATCTGGTCAATGAAAGGCAAGGGGAAATGTTCTTTCCTTGTAGCCTTGTTTAACCTCCTATAATCCATGCAAATCCTCCATCCTGTTACTGTTCTGGTTGACAGCAGTTCATTCATTTCATTAGTGATCACTGTTACCCCTCCTTTCTTTGGAACACATTGCACATGACTAACCCATGCATTGTCAGAGATAGGGTCAACAATACCTGCACCCAACCATTTGATAATCTCTTTCTTCACCACCTCTTTCATGATGGGGTTCAGTCTCCTCTGCCCTTCAATGCAGTTCTTGGATTTTTCTTCTAACACAATTTTGTGCATGCAGATGGTGGGGCTTATACCTTGAATGTCAGACATTTGCCACCCAATTGCTCTTTTATGTCTTTGCAGTGTACCAATCAGATCCTGTTCTTGCTCATCTGATAGATCAGAAGTTATTATAACTGGTAAGGTTCTGTCTTCCCCCAAATAGACATATTTGAGGTGGGTAGGTAACTCCTTCAGCTCTAAAGTAGGTGGTTGTTCAATGGAAGGTAGATTCTCTCTTATGTCAGAATTTTCTTGCTCAAGAGATTCATACTTTCTGGCCCAAACTTCTTTTACTGTTAGTTCCACTTCTTCTGTAGTGTCTGCACCAGAACCTGAATCTTCATTGTTGTTTAGCAGATGTTCCAAGTGATCAGTACTTTTCTTTAAATGTTTTTGAACCACTTGGTCTAGAGAGACCACAAATGAGCATTCTTCAGTATTGGGGTCTGGAAACTTCATGGCATTAAGGACATTAAATATGACTTCTTGGTCATTGACTCTCATGGTCAATTCTCCTCTTTGCACTTCTATTAGTGTTCTTCCAGTAGCTAGAAATAGCCTTCCCAATATTATAGGCACTTCTTTGTCTGCTTCAAAATCCAGAATCACAAAGTTCACAAGGAATACAAATTTATCTACATTTATTAGAACATCTTCTAGTATTCCTTCTGGATAAGCAAGTGTTCTGTCAGCTAATTGCAGAGTCACTAATGTAGGTCTGGCAGTTCCTACTCCTAACTGTGTGTATATGGACTTTGGCATTAGATTTATGCTAGCACCCAAGTCACATAAGGCACGGCCAGAGTAGAAATTCCCAATGGAACAAGGTATAGTAAAGCTGCCAGGGTCCTTTGACTTCAAGGGTAGTTTGTTTTGCATAATCATGCTACACTCCTCTGTCATTGCTACTGTTTCAAATTCCCCAAGTCTTCTCCTCATGGTGAGCACATCTTTCATAAACTTTGCATAGTTTGGCATTTGTTGGAGGGCTTCCACCAATGGAACATTAATGTGCAGTTGTTTAAGGACTTCCAGGAATTTGTGGGAATAATTTTGGGTGGTGGTATCTGGGCAGCAACAGGCGCTGCAGCGTCTGGTGCAGAATTTTTTTCTTTATCAGATTTTGTATTTTTTTCATCACCTGAAACAAGTGATGGCCCTTGCAAATCTTTCCCACTCCTTAGAGATATAGCTTTGACATGCTCATTCCCTTGAGTATTAGAAGTTGAAGCTTCAGTAGTGGATGGCAATGATCCACTTGCTCTTTGGGTAAGAACATTAGCTATTTGCCCCATTTGTACCTCCAGGTTTTTGATGGAAGCTTCATGAGTTTTCAAGGTTTTCTTACAGTCGCTCATGAAGCTTTTTAGCAGACCTTCCATGGAATTATCAATAACAGGGGCATTCTGCCTTTGATAGTTTTGAGTAGGGAATCCTGGTGGATTAGCTGGAGCACTATAAGTTGGTGCTGTAGGATTGTTGGCTCCCCATCTGAAGTTGGGGTGATTCTTCCAACCAGGATTATAAGTATTTGAATAGGGATTATTATTCTTGTTGAATCCCACGTAATTCACACAGACAGGATTACCTGGACATTCTTCATAGAGATGCTCCCCTCCACAATAAACACAGCTAGTTGAACCTGGAGCAGCTTACTCTATAACAGCCACAGTTGGCTCAACTGGCGCTCTCGCGGTAACCGCTGCAGCCTTTGAAGTGTTCATGACTTTTATCATATTGGTGAGAGAGGCAACCTGGGCAGACAGAGCAGAAACTTCACTAATTTCATGGACACCAGCTACCTTTTTCTGTAGAGCTAGCCTTTCTGTGGGCCACTGGTAGCTATTGGTGGCAATGTCATCTATCAAGTCACAAGCTTCATTGTAGGAAGTTTTCAGTAGTACTCCCCCAGAAGAAGCATCAAGCATTAGTCTGGTATGATGATACAATGTTGCGCCCGAAAAAGTCCCCGAGGGAGAACCTTCCTTGTTCACAACTTTTCTTAAGACAATGAAGCCGCCACCAATATTTATTAAGGAAAATATTAGGAAAACCTTTTTTGGAAAGCGATTGGTCTTGCGAAACTAGAGAATAGGGTTCGGGGGTCGGTTACGCGCAGGGAAGGTGTTAGCACCCCACACGTCCTCTCTACTGAGAGGGAACCTTTAATTAAATGTGTGGTTTTAAGTGTTGATTCAAAAAAAATATCTACTTTGCCTCTTTATTTCTTATTGAAAACGAATTAAAGAACTTAATAAAATTTTTATTTTTGGCAAGAAAGGAGGAAAAAGGGTTTTTAGAAAGAAGTGCTTGACGGGACATGGCCCGCTCCTACGTATCTCCCGGTGCGATGGAGAATTCAAAGCTACGTAGTTCTTGTGTGTAGAAAATGTTTGTGGGTTGGTATTTTTTAATGTAGGGGTTTTAGGACTGTGTGATCTGTGTTGGAGGACCACTGGGGGTCTGAAGGAGCACTGGGGCTCTGAAGGGCCACTGAGGGCTGAAGGAGCGTTGGGGCTCTGAGGGACCACAGTTCACTGATCTTAAAACGATGATTAACCCGGCCGTACGACCGACTTAATCCCCTACTTTGAAAATAAGACTTTTGCTTTTGAAATGAAAGAGATCTGTTTGTATATTCTTTAATTTTAGAAATTGTTTATTTTTGCGCTTGACAGGGGCGTGGCCCTGCTCCTACGTATCTCCGGGTGGAGAATCAAAGGCGACGTAGTTCTAGGTTCTTTTGAAAATAATTGTTGAAAACTTATTGTGAAAATGATTTTTATTTGTTATGCTTGACGGGATGTGACCCGCTCCTACGTATCTCCCGGTGCGATGGAGAATTCAAAGCTACGTAGTTCTTCTGTGTTTGGAAAACGGTTTTTGTTTTTTATCTTGTTTAATTGTGAAAATTGAGCTTTCATGATGATCAATTGAGCAAAGGTTCCAAGTGACCACCATTAGCACTCCATTGTTAGTAATCATGCAAGCAAAGGCTTCGCAAGACTACTAACAAAGTTTTTAATTTAGTGAAGATCGTTAGGAAAATTAGGCATTCATGGTGATCAATTGAGCAACGGCTCCAAGTGATCACCACTAGTACCTCGTTGTTAATAATCATGCAAGCAAAGGCTTCACGAGACTATTAACAAAGTTTTTAATTTCTGAGAAAATATTTTCTCTTGAAGAGAATTAAATTAAATTAAAAAAAACGAGAAAAAAGGGGGGTGAAATGGTAAAATAGGGTGTTATTAGCAGCAATGGGTTGTATAATTAATAGGTGGTGTAAAAAGGAAGCCCAGTTCGCATTGGAGGGCCCAGTATGCGAAACTGGGCTTAAGTGAGGGAGGGTGTACGCGTGAATAGGTGGGGTGTTAATAGTATTCTGATAATAAAAGAAAATAAAAATAAAATAAAATAAATAAAACCCTAACTATATAAAGCTAAACCTAAAAATTTAACCTAATTCTCAAATTCTCTCTCCCTCAGCGCGCCGCAGCTCTCACTCCCACTCTCTCAGCGCCACTCAAACAATCCTAATTTCTTTCTCTGCACTGATTCTCCCCTCCCTCTCAGCGAATCTCTCCTTGCTTCCTCTCCACCCTGATCTCACTTCATCTCCCTCTCATCATCTGATTCTCTCCTCTCGCTTCCTCTCCCTTTTTTAGCACCACAAACTCCGTTTCTTCTCAGCATCCACCGCCGCAACCTACACTGCTGCTTCGAGACCGAGAGAGAGAGAGAGAGAGAGAGAGAGATTAACGATCGGCCTGAGGTGAGAGAGGGGACGACGACGTCCGGCCGTCCCTTGGCCGGCGTCGTCTGTTTGTAGCGGTGAAGGGGGTTCTGCAGCCGGACGGTTCGACGGGGTGAGGGGTGGCTCACGCTGGTGATTTCAGGCGGAGGTGGTTCGGGCTGCTGTGTTCGCGAGGATGACGGCGAGCGTGGGAAGGAGATGACGGTGCAGGTGCTGGGAGTGCGACGGCGGTTTGAGGAGGACGGCCACCGTCTACGGTGGCCGGAGCTAAGAGGTACGGATTCGGTTCTGATTTGTTCTGTTTTCTGTCTGTCTCTTTTCCGTTTTTGATTTTAAGACCTAAACCGAATTTGGGGTATGATTTTGGCCTTCTGTTTTTTTGATTTTTTACTTACAAGTGTGATGATTTTCTAAAAAACTAATCTATTTACTGTCCTAATCTGCTTGTGATCAAACTAATCTGTTCATGTTTTTTTTTTTAAAAAGGATTTAATCTACTTTCAACACTAATATTCACATTTTTAAAACTCTAAACTATTCTAGTTAACAGAATATAGATATAGACAAGAGTAGAAGCTAACTAACCTGTTCTCCAGCTTCTGATCTTCTTCCTATTACTGCTCTGCTACCTTTGGATATCTGCTGCTGCTGCTGAACCACTACTGCTTCTGTTTTTAAAACTTTGTGATTAGGGTTCCAGTGTGGAACCCTAATTTTGCTCTGATTTTTATTGAATTTTCGTATATGATTTTCTGTGTGTTTTTCTCTGTCTGAATTTTGGGTCCCCTTTTCTGTGTGTCTGTGAATTGTCCTCCTTTCTCTGTGATCCAAGCTTGTTTTTATAGGCAATTTTTAGGCTTAGGAAATTAATTTCTGATTCTATCCTGATTTTGTTTTCCTATTTCATATTTGATACTTGCTCAGCAAGAACAAGATGTTGGGCTGGAGGTTGGAGAAGACTTGGTGGGCAAGGAACCAAGAAGGCCCAGCTGCTGTCGAAGCAGCTGTCATTTTGGGCTGATGCGCCCCTTTTTTGATTTGTGTTTTTTTGTATTTTTTTATTATTTTCGGATTGTATTATTTGGTATTTTTAGTATTATCATTTTTTTGTATTTTTGGACCTTTGGACATTCTAGACACTTTTATACTGTAATAACAATTAAATAGATTTTTTTGACATTTTTTTTGATACTATATTGCTTAAATAAATTAAATAAACAAAATAAGATTAATAACAAGAAAAGGGAGTCGGGCCAATACAAAGATGAGAACGGGTCAGACTGAACAAAAGTGCTTAGAATGAAACCCAAATAGAAGGAATAGGCCCATTAAGCGATAAATACTAAAAAACGAATCGGAACCACGTTTTGTAGGCCCAAATCAAAATGATAAGCCCAATAGTGAGAAAAGCGACTTAAATAAGCCCACTTAGGTTCAACTAGGCCCAAATATCAAGATTAAACTGAAGAATGCGCGAAAAGATCGATCATTCGCACGCATGCCTAGCTTAAGTAACGGTATTTCGGCTTAATTGAACGGATAATTGAAATTGGCTTAAATTAAAAAAAGACGCTATTCTAACTACTCAAAATACAAATTAAGTAAAACAAGTGACTAGAAGAAGGCGGACAAAATTGGGGTATGACAGCTGCCCCTCTTTATTCGGATTTTATCCAGAAATATGAATTGGCCGAGACATATTTCTAAGATAAAATAGGAATAAAGAATTCAGAAATTATACCAATTTTGTCTACCTAGAGAAACCTGAGGCAAAAAAGGTAAAACGGGCACTTGGCGTGCAGAAAGCAGTAAACGGGCACTTGGCGTGCAGAAAAGCGGTAAATGGGCACTTGGCGTGCAGAAAGCGGTAAATGGGCACTTGGCGTGCAGAAAGCGGTAAATTGCCCAGGCTGCCTAAAACCTGTAATCCTTAAACGGACTCTTGGCGAATCCGAGTTTGCACGTGGCTTTGAGGAGCACGCTTCCTGTTGGCCTTTTCGAGCGACCGGGGGGATCGTCATCAGCTCCGTAACTGATATACTGATCAATGCACGGCGTCCACTGTATCTTAGGCTGATACAACTATTCCGTTGAACCTCACATGGGGCTGCGGTCCATCGCGTTGCTCGTACGCGACGTGAGACCTGGGCAGAAGGGAGCGATGATCTCTGTGCTCCATTCCGCAATGCGCGCTTGAGCGCTCTCTTTTCTTTTCTCTCTTTCTTTTCTATTTCTCTCTTTTTTTGAACTCCCAGCTTGGGGGAGCATTTTCTAGAATCTGGGGGCGAGGGCTAACACCGAAGTGCTCATCCTCTCCTTGTACCTGTAGCTGAAAATGAACAAATGCGTGCAATGCAAATGCCATGATTGCTGTTTTCTTTTTTTCTTATGATGAATGATAAGCTTCTTATTTCCTTTGTCTATGCTGGATGAATGCATGATCCTCTACTGTTCCTATATGCTTGATGAATGCAATGATTTTCCTTTTCTTCTCTTGTCTGTACGCAATGCATGATTTTCTTTTTCTTTTGCTTATGTCTGATGAATGCATGATTTTCTCCTGTTCTTATATGTCTTTTTCTCTTTCTCTAGCTTCTCTTTTTTTCTTTTTCTTTCTTTTCTTTTCTTTTTGTTGCTCTCTTGGCTCTTCTCTTTTCTCTCTTTTGGCTTCTCTTTTTGCTCTTTTAAGAATCATGGGTATGTGAATGCAAAGTTTTGATGAATGCTCATGTATTTTAATGGAATGACAGATGACATGTAATGGAAAATTTTCCTTCTCTGCCTTTTTTCTATGAAGTGTGAATATTGCTGATGAATGAAATGATGAACGACATGGGACGCTTTAGCTTTCTTTTCTTCTATGAGATGCAAGTATTGATGTGATGCAACTGTATTGCTTTGATGTTTGAATGCAAATGTATGCGGTGATTGGTGCTTTGATGAATGAAATGCTCCTGTTCTAACTTCTGTTTGTTTCTTTTTGCTTCTTCTATGAAATGCAAACATTAATATGATGCAATGCTCTGATGTTTGATGCAATGATTCTTGTTCTTTTTTCTTTTATGGAAATGCTAACGTTAATATGATGCATATGCACTACTTTAATGTTTGATGATTGAATGACAAAGGAATGCTTGTGAAAATGATGAATGATATGGAATGCTGGATGACAGGGAATGTTTTTGTGTTGCTTTTGTGGTTTCTTTTCTTTGTTTTCTTTTGCTTTCTTTGCTTTTTCTGTGAAATATCTGATGCAAAATGTAATGCTCTAATGATGAATGACATGCAATGATTTTGTTCTTTTCCCTTTTTTATGAAGTGCGAACATTAATATGATGCCAATGCAATGAAAAAGATTTCTGCTTTTTCTTCTTTACTATTTTCTTCTATGAAATGCAAGTATTAATATGGTGCAACTGATGTGGAACGCTTTCTCTTTTTACTATGTGATGAATGCACAAAATGTGAAGATGCAGATGTAATGCTTTGATGCATATGCTATAATGCCTAGGTGCATGAGGTAAACATTTTTGTGATGATGAGATGCGAGACTTTGAATGCAAGGACTTGAGATGATTATTGACCATTCTGTTGAAAAATTGAGTTTGATTCAAACTCTGGTGTTCTCAAGGTTTTTATTTACAAACAACCTCACTTGCTTTCTCTTTCTTTCCATGATGACTGAATTTTAGATATCACGTAAACAACTTGTGTTCTCTCCTTTGAAGCATTATCTAGTAAGCATGCATAAGAATGCAAATGTGAATAAATGAGTCAGTTAACTTGGAATTGGTTTAGGGCATGGACTTTTATGGCAAGTGAAGGAATGACCGACATGGCTATTGCCGAAGCTTGTGAGGGATCAAGAGATACAAGATTGCCCCAATTCAGGTCTTTGATGAGTGAATAGTTTGCCCCTGTCTAGTGGTGACAACAACTAGTGGTGTAGAAGATGATGAATTGGGAACGCTTCAGCTCTTGGGATGAAAGTTGGAATGAAAGGGGTTTTGCTTCAACCCACAGAATTTGATGTTGCCCCAGTCATAACGAGGACAAAGCTGCCCCAATCAGAATGACAATGTCTTGTTTAGGATAGTGAGTTGAGAGATTGCCCCGGTGAGGTTTTTATGGAAACGAATGAGGTGAAGGAATGGGAATGCACTCGCCCCACTTTGGAATGACATTGACAACTGGAGTGACATGGGATGGGCATTGAACAGACTTTCCCAAGACTAGGGTGTGTGGGTGGTGAAGAGAATGCCCCAACTTTTGGGTCTGAGTGGTATTCTCAGTGCAAATCTTTGGTTCTCTACTGATGTCTTGACTTTTGGTGCGAAAGAATCTTTACCTGGTGATCACTAAACCTTGTTTTAATGCATCTTGAATGTGTTTTGGAGTGCAAGTCCCTCCTTTTTTATTTTGTCAGCTTTCTTTTTTCTGACTGTTCGTTTTTGTTTCCTCAGTTCTCTTTTTTCTGAGGGTTTATTCTTTCTTGATCAGCTTTCTTTTTTCTGATCATTTGTTTTTCTTTTGAGCAAACACATTGTACATAGATAAGCTTGTTTGTCCTAAGATTAGAATTTGAGTGAACAAAAGCAACCGGTCTTTGATCGGAATGGACTTTTCGGGATTGTGGTGTTTTGTGGAGGAAGGAGGGTTAGGCTTAATGAAGTGTTTGAGGCTAATGGGAGGATGAGTTTTGTTCGGCGTTGATTGACGGTTAATGGACTATGAGGAAGATGGTTATTGGGCTTGTCTGGGCTCTGTTAAAGCAAATTCGTGTCTCATGGTAGAATGACTAAGGGGTTTGATGTTGAGGCCAAATGAAGTGTTTGAAGGTTTATGGAATCAGGTGTTGGAATGATTAAGTGTTTGAAGGTTTATTTAGACAAGGATCTCTTGTATTTTGTGGTAACATGTACCAGCTCACCATTTTCTTTTGTTTTGGGATTTTCATTTTTGAATCCCCCTTTTTTTTGATTTTCTCTTTTTCCCCTTTTTTTCTCTTTTTTTTTTGACTCGGGTGAGCTGATAAAAAGTGATGCACTGTTTTTTTTTATTTGGGGTGATCCTTGTCTAGGGTGATTTTTGGATTTTGGTCTTTCTTGGCTCAAGGTGGGTAGGAAAGGGACTTTCTGGGATTTTGGGGTTTTTGAGGAGATGGCCAAACTTCATTTCAAATCCCGATTGCTTATTTCTATAAGACTTAACTTTAGAACAATAACTTATCTATCTTCATGTGTTTGCTCTTTTTTCCTTTTTGTGCCCTAATTTTTGCCTGGACCGCTCTTTGCGAGTTTTCAGCCCACCGGGCGCTCCTTTTTGGGCCCTTTGCGGGTTTTCAACCTAGCGAGCTTGTTTTCTTGTTTATTATATTATTATTATTATTATTATTATTATTGAGAGACTTGCACTGTAGGAATATGACATTAATCAAGGGGAATTAATGATCACAGACTTGCCCTAGCATGGAGGACTTGAACCAAAAGTCGAATACGCACTGATGGGGAGAATATGCACTTTATGGGTGGACGGGGCGGGACTAGACTTGGACGGGAAACTGTGGTAAGGGAGGAAAACCAACGGACTCAAACAAGAGAATGTACTCATAGCATGCACGCTCATTAGAAGATTGCTTCACAGAGAGTTAACATCAGTTTAAAAATTTGTTTTTCTTTGATACACTATTTCAGTCTTTTGTCATAGAATGGATGGGATGCAGTGTTTTGAAAGAAATGCAAATGAGCTATTGATTTGAAAAAACTGAGTTCCTTGGAACACTTTGAGTTTGCAACCAAGTAAGGATAAACTTTTTCAAAAAGGATGATTGTTTCGCAAGAACGTCTCGCTTCTCATCACAACTCTTATTTTATGCAATGAATGAATGAACAAATGATGATATGCAAGTATGATGAAAATGCGTGGAGAATGACCACTTGAAGAGTGTGGCTTATTCTAAATAATTTTGTTATTTTTAATGCAAGACAAAATATGGAATGCCAATGCGAATGATGCAAGAATGATGCCCCTTTTTTTTCAAAATGATTTTTGATTTTGATTTTTTTTTTTATTTTTTAGAGGCGAGACAAGGTACGAAATACCAATGCCCCCTTTTTCTTTTGAATGATGAAAGATGCAGGAATGATGCTTTTTTCTAAATGCTGATTTTTTAGAGGCAAGGCAAAGTATGAAATGCCAACGCCCCTTCCTTTTTGAGAGATGCATGTATGGAGGAATGATGTACTAAAGTGATGAGGTTAATGAAATGATGCATGAATACTACATTTTCAATAAACTTGATGATGATTCTTATTCATGATTATGAATGAGATGCTTTCTTGTTTTCATTTTTTTTTGTGCAATGAAATGCATGATACTCACAATGATTTTTTTTTTTTTTTTTTTAGTTTTGGAACATGATTTTGAAAATTATTTGGAGATGCAAATGATTTATTGGAAAAAAGGTTTTAGAAAAATGTGCTTGACGGGGTATGACCCGCTCCTACGTATCCCCATTGTAATGAGGAATCAAAGCTTACGTAGTTCTACTGTGTCTTTTTTGAAATAATGCTTATGCATGAATGTCTCATCTTGGATGAACTTGACGAGGATTTTTTTTGCATGATTATAAATGAAATGCTTATGCTATGCAGATGATAATTGTTTTTTTTTTGTTTTTTCTATATGTAATGAAAGGGAATGCAAGATGAAATTTTTTTTTCAAACTTTTGTTAGATGCAAATGCAATGGTGCGAAACGATGTGAATGCGAAATGATGTGGATGCGAAATGATGTGTCATTTACATAAAAAGAGGGTAAGAAAATAAGGATATTATTTTCTACGATTTTAAGAAAAAGGAATGCCTAAACTAATGCAACAAACAAAGGCGTGCCCCCGTGTCCTACAAAGGGTGGGAATCCTAGTGTCTAAAGTCGACGAAAGGGGTAATCCTCCCATGTAGGTTCTAATCACTTCCTTACAATGGCGACCAAGAGCTAAAGTCTCTCTCATGATGGCACCCACAATCGTAGAAAGCTACCGAGTGTGAGGCATCATGACAAAGCGCACTCTTGGGCGGAACTTTCATGAGAGCCATACAGACAAAGGTCTACGAATGGCAGTCACTAATCGTTCCCACTCTCCTAGGTTTTTGTTCAGACCTTGGGTTTTAGGCCCCACTCAATGCTCACAAGTATAGGATGTGACGTGTGTGTCGAGGGCACAACACCTAGGAATAACTACCCTTCCCCACCTGCAAATGAAAAATCCAGAGCAGTCTAGACAAATAGCATGTTGTTTATCCTAGGGTTCAATATCGATCCAATATAAACTAATCTAGGGTGCCAATAAGCACTACTTACCTCAAGAAAGGGAGCAAAGAAGAAGGGGACATGATAAGAAAAAGGAAGTATGCATGTGCTTACCATAGGAAAGGGAGCAGAGAGGAAGGGGACATGATAAGAAAAGGGAAGTATGCATGTGCTTACCATAGGAAAGGGAGCAGAGAGGAAGGGGTTGTATAGTTAATATGGGGTGTAAAAAGGAAGCCCAGTTCGCATTGGAGGGCCCAGTATGCGAAACTGGGCTTAAGTGAGGGAGGGTGTACGCGTGAATAGGTGGGGTGTTAATAGTATTCTGATAATAAAAGAAAATAAAAATAAAATAAAATAAATAAAACCCTAACTATATAAAGCTAAACCTAAAAATTTAACCTAATTCTCAAATTCTCTCTCCCTCAGCGCGCCGCAGCTCTCACTCCCACTCTCTCAGCGCCACTCAAACAATCCTAATTTCTTTCTCTGCACTGATTCTCCCCTCCCTCTCAGCGAATCTCTCCTTGCTTCCTCTCCACCCTGATCTCACTTCATCTCCCTCTCATCATCCGAATCTCTCCTCTCGCTTCCTCTCCCTTTTTTAGCACCACAAACTCCGTTTCTTCTCAGCATCCACCGCCGCAACCTACACTGCTGCTTCGAGACCGAGAGAGAGAGAGAGATTAACGATCGGCCTGAGGTGAGAGAGGGGACGACGACGTCCGGCCGTCCCTTGGCCGGCGTCGTCTGTTTGTAGCGGTGAAGGGGGTTCTGCAGCCGGACGGTTCGACGGGGTGAGGGGTGGCTCACGCTGGTGATTTCAGGCGGAGGTGGTTCGGGCTGCTGTGTTCGCGAGGATGACGGCGAGCGTGGGAAGGAGATGACGGTGCAGGTGCTGGGAGTGCGACGGCGGTTTGAGGAGGACGGCCACCGTCTACGGTGGCCGGAGCTAAGAGGTACGGATTCGGTTCTGATTTGTTCTGTTTTCTGTCTGTCTCTTTTCCGTTTTTGATTTTAAGACCTAAACCGAATTTGGGGTATGATTTTGGCCTTCTGTTTTTTTGATTTTTTACTTACAAGTGTGATGATTTTCTAAAAAACTAATCTATTTACTGTCCTAATCTGCTTGTGATCAAACTAATCTGTTCATGTTTTTTTTTTTAAAAAAGGATTTAATCTACTTTCAACACTAATATTCACATTTTTAAAACTCTAAACTATTCTAGTTAACATAATATAGATATAGACAAGAGTAGAAGCTAACTAACCTGTTCTCCAGCTTCTGATCTTCTTCCTATTACTGCTCTGCTACCTTTGGATATCTGCTGCTGCTGCTGAACCACTACTGCTTCTGTTTTTAAAACTTTGTGATTAGGGTTCCAGTGTGGAACCCTAATTTTGCTCTGATTTTTATTGAATTTTCGTATATGATTTTCTGTGTGTTTTTCTCTGTCTGAATTTTGGGTCCCCTTTTCTGTGTGTCTGTGAATTGTCCTCCTTTCTCTGTGATCCAAGCTTGTTTTTATAGGCAAATTTTAGGCTTAGGAAATTAATTTCTGTTTCTATCCTGATTTTGTTTTCCTATTTCAGATTTGATACTTGCTCAGCAAGAACAAGATGTTGGGCTGGAGGTTGGAGAAGACTTGGTGGGCAAGGAACCAAGAAGGCCCAGTGCTGTCGAAGCAGCTGTCATTTTGGGCTGATGCGCCCTTTTTTGATTTGTGTTTTTTTGTATTTTTTTTATTATTTTCGGATTGTATTATTTGGTATTTTTAGTATTATCATTTTTTTGTATTTTTGGACCTTTGGACATTCTAGACACTTTTATACTGTAATAACAATTAAATAGATTTTTTTTGACATTTTTTTTGATACTATATTGCTTAAATAAATTAAATAAACAAAATAAGATTAATAACAAGAAAAGGGAGTCGGGCCAAATACAAAGATGAGAACGGGTCAGACTGAACAAAAGTGCTTAGAATGAAACCCAAATAGAAGGAATAGGCCCATTAAGCGATAAATACTAAAAAACGAATCGGAACCACGTTTTGTAGGCCCAAATCAAAACGATAAGCCCAATAGTGAGAAAAGCGACTTAAATAAGCCCACTTAGGTTCAACTAGGCCCAAATATCAAGATTAAACTGAAGAATGCGCGAAAAGATCGATCATTCGCACGCATGCCTAGCTTTAGTAACGGTATTTCGGCTTAATTGAACGGATAATTGAAATTGGCTTAAATTAAAAAAAGACGCTATTCTAACTACTCAAAATACAAATTAAGTAAAACAAGTGACTAGAAGAAGGCGGACAAAATTGGGGTATGACATACAACCCATTGTAGAAGGTTTCCATTTGGATTATTACTAGTATGCCATGATGAGGACATCTCCTTAACAACTCTTTCCATCTCTCCCAGGCTTCAAATAGTGTTTCAGAGTCTTTTTGTCTGAATGCAGTAACTTCATTCCTCATTCTTGCATTCTTACTTGGTGGAAAATATTTTGCTAAGAATTTCTCAGTCATTTTATTCTAAGTATGGATAGAGTTAGGCTCAAGAGAAGTTAACCAGGCCTTAGCTCTGTCCTTCAAGGAATAAGGAAAAAGATTTAACCTGAATGCATCATCACTTACCCCTGTAATGATGAAGTTACTGCAAACTTCCAAAAATTGCTTCAAATGTAAATATGGGTCCTCTTGAGGAGAACCTCCAAACTAACCTACTGTTTGGAGCATCTGGAACATCATGAGTTTAAATTCAAATTGAGCTGTTTGGAGAGCGGGCCTAGCTATACTTGTTTCCATGGTTAGTGGATCAAATACAACATAGTCCCTCATAGGTCTGTCCCTGTCATTTACCATGTCAGCAGGACCTTGATTTATGAATTGTTGTCTATACCAGTCTTCTTGATCATGTAATGTAAGGGTGGGTGGTTGATGTCCCCTACCCCTGCCTCCTGGATCAGATCTTCTTGTTCCAGAATTACCTCTACCACCTCTTGTGGTACCTCTGCCTGAATTGGTTCTACCACTGTGTTCAGACATTGTGGGTCTAGATTGTCTTAGTCTCTGAAATTGTCTCAGTCTCCTGAATCTTTTTTCTGGTTCTGGGTCCAACTCAAATTCTGGTGGTTGGGACCTGGGCATGCGCTGCAGCGTCTACCGCTGTAACATCAAGAAACAACACAGCAGCGTAAAATCTTCACTAATATTGCTAAAAACTTTAAACAATAAAAATTAAATGCAATTCCCCGGCAACGGCGCCAAAAACTTGTTGGTGCGAAAAGTGGTTTGTGCAAGTATACACAATCGCAACAAGTAATACAATGAGAAATAGAGATCGTTCCCACAGGGATTGGAATTAATTTAAGAGTTTAAGGATCTTAACACCTTAGTGAAACATGTCAAGTGACAATAACAAGTGTGAAGTTATAAACATGATAAGTTTGTTGTTAAAGCAGTAGTGAATTTAAGAAGTAATAAAGAGAGTTGGATAGTTCATATGTTATATAAATTCCCAAGAGTAAAGCGCTATAGTGTTAGACGCTGTAGCGTTAAGCGCTGTAGCGGTATGGAAGCGTGCCTTTCAGTCACTGCCGTTAGGGTCTTGTTACAAGACTCCTATGTCTAGGCTCTAAATAAGTCCACCCCTGTATAATGAAGAACATACAGCTTTTACCTTATGAACTATTACTCCCCTATGTCTAGGGTTAAGTACAAGTTATCTAAATGTCTTTAAATAACCTTTCATTCATATTATTCCATGAGTTCTTATTCATAGACCATGTCTGTACCTATGAATCTACTTATTTTAGTTGATCATTCCCAAAACAAGTTTGAAAGCATTATGACACAAGAAATAAAACGCAAACGTCATAACATTACATAAACTTTACTCAAGGTTCATTACAAACATGAGAACAATCCAACCACAAAAGTTTAGCTCATGACAAGCTTCATCAAAACACATAAACTAAAAATATTATGTTACCGTATGTGAGCAAGAGAAGGATGTTTACAAAAGATGCACTCCAACAATCCCAAGTCATACACGCTGAATGATGCTTTGTTGTGAGCAAACCGTAGGTGATGTATGAAACTATACTAAAGTTTAAAGCTTAAAAGTAGAGTAACGATGGAAGAAGTCTAAAATGTCAAGTTAGGTTTTTTTTCTCCAAATCTCTCTACTCTCCACTTTCTACGAATACTATCTATTTCTATTAGTGTCTATCTATTTCTATATTATGGAGAGGATAATACTTAGATGTTATATTCAATTTCATAAAGTGACTTTACAAAAGGGCAATGATTGAAATCATCACCAACTATCACTTAAGCTCCAATTAGGAAACGCCAAGTGTCTTTTGGAATCCACTTGGAAGTCCCTATGTCAGGCTGAGAAGAAGAAGATCAGAGTGATGACACATCAATCAGCAAGTGGCTTCATAAATATCTAATTGGCCAACCACTCCATAGCGCTGTAGCGCTTACCGCTGCATAGCGTCTACCGCTGCATAGTGTCTTTCGCTGCAGCACTCAAGCAAAACATCAATATATTCACAAAGGCATCTATTATGTCCAATATTTATGAAATTAACTCTTAACCTCTAATTATGCTCTCAATGACATATTCACATATGAAAGTACTAAAAGTACTTGAGAACTCAGTTTGATTTACGTAATAAGGGCATAAATAACTCATACAAATATGAGTTATCAAAGGGCGCCATGGTCGCGGTTTGTGGTGATGGGCGCCAAGGTCACGGTTTGAGTTGCTGGGCGCCAAGGGCGCCAAGGTGACTGGTTGTGTAGCGCAAGGCCACGGTTTGTGGTGCTGGGCGCTAAGGGTGGTCACAGTTTGTGGTGCTGGGCGCCAAGGGCGCCAAGGTCACGGTTTGAGCTGTTGGGCACCAAGGGCGCCAAGGTGACGGGTTGCGTAGAGCAAGGTCACGGTTTGTGGTGCTGGGCACCAAGGGTGCCATGGTCACGGTTTGTGGTGCTGGGCGCCAATTGTGCCATGGTCACGGTTTGTGGTGCTGGGCGCCAAGGGCGCCAAGGTGACGGGTTGCATTGAGCAAGGTCACGGTTTGTGGTGCTGGGTGCCAAGGGCGCCAAGGTGACGGTTTGTGTGGCTAGGCGCCAAGGGTGCCAAAGGCGCCAAGGTGACGGTTTGTGCTGCAGGGCGCCAAGGTGACAGTTTGTGTGGCTAGGCGCCAAGGGCGCCAAAGGCGCCAAGGTGACAGTTTACAAGGTGACGGTTTGTGCTGCAGGGCGCCAAGGTGAAGGTTTGTGTGGCTAGACGCCAAGGGCGCCAAAGGCGCCAAGATGATGGTTTGCAAGGTGACGGTTTGTGCTGCAGGGCGCCAAGGTGATGGTTTGTGTTGTAGGGCGCCAAGGTGACGGTTTGTGTTGGCTCCCGGGCGCCATGGGCACCAAGTTCATGCAAGATCACGGTTTGTGTTGGCTCCTGGGCTCCATGGGTGCCAAGTTCATGCAAGTTCACGGTTTGTGTTGGGTCCTGGGCACCAAGTTCATGCATGTTCACGATTTGTGTTGGGTCCTGGGCGCCATGGGCGCCAAGTTCATGCAAGTTCACAGTTTGTGTTGGCTCCTGCGCCCCATGGGCGCCAAGTTCATGCAAGATCACAGTTTGTGTTGGCTCCAGGGCGCCATGGGCGCCAAGTTCATGCAAGTTCACGATTTGTGTTTGCTCCTAGGCGCCATGGGCGCCAAGGTCTCGATTTGTTCCAATGTGACCATGGCCATAGTTTGTGGCCTTTAAAGAAGAAAATCATGGTCACGGTTTGCTTAAGGGAAGCCATGGTCACGTATGGTCATGATTTACGAACTTCAAGCATAAATGATGATTCACAATTTTCTTATGGCTATAGTGTGCATTAAAAGAAGAAGGAAGAAGACATACACTTACCCAAGAAATGAAGACCCACCTACTTAGGGTGGGTGAAAAAAGTGATAAGATCATTTTTCTTTTCTTTCTCAAAGATCAAAAGCAAAAGTATTGTTGTCAAATAAAGACATTTTGCACGACCTGACAAGGCATACTAGCCATCGCGTCGGACGAATCAACAAAAATCCTTCAAGCCAAGCCCATCCTCTGGAATAATCTCGGCTTGGGGGGCAACTGTGTTGGACTGGACCAAGAGGCCCATTCAGCATTTGGACATGGGTTGGCCCGATCACTTTAATCCATATCCACCATATGCAAGCCCAATTGTGGTTATCACACATGGATGGCTCAGACCAACTCTATCAATATGACGGCTCACAACAGACACGAATTCCTATAAATACCGGCTCACGTTGCCATATCAAGGTAGATTCTCATTCCTAGCTAAATCACTCATCTATTCTCAATTCTGACTTGAGCGTCGGAGTGGCTTCGCAGGTACCCCTCCCGGGCTCGCACTAACCTCCGGCCAGGCAGCAGGTGACCTACCAACTGCAGACCACCCAACACTACAAGGTACAGAACAATATATATATATATATATATATATATATATATATATATATATATATATATATATATATATATATATATATATATATATATATATATATGTGTGTGTGTGTGTGTGTGTGTGTGTGTGTGTGTGTGTGTGTGTGTGTGTGTGTAATTAATGACATAATCTGAACCGTTAATTTTAATCTGACGGTTATTATTTAATGTTCTCACAATAACCAAGTGTTCTTACCCGAATCGTCCTATTATATATATATATATATATATATATATATATATATATATATATAATACGGAAACATTTTCACCAATGAGAGAAGTTGAGTCCACATGGCTAGTTTTGTCAAGTAGGTTGTGTTCTGTACTGGACCAAGAGGCCCATTCAGCAATTGGATATGGATTGGCTCAATCACTTTGGTCCATATCCACAATATACAAGCCCAATTATGACTATCATACTTGGATGGCTCAGATCAATTCTATCAATCCGACGGCTCACAACGGGCACGATTCCCTATAAATACTGGCTCACATTCCCATTAATCTCATTCCTATAATATTACTACTCTCTCATTCCCTATACTGACTTGGGAATCGGAGTTGCATCGCAGGTGCCCCCTTCGGGATTCATTCAACACTCCGCTCGGATTGCAAGAGACCTACCAACAGCAGTCATCGCAGCGCTGCTGGGTACAGAACATTGGCAACAACAGTGGGAGATATCTATCTTTCACACCATCTCTACTCTTTGAACATTCTCCTGCTTTCCCATGGCACCCAGAGGTAGACCCCGAGTCCAAAGCATTGCCGCTCCGCAACCCCAGCCAGAGGGCATTCCCGAAGGCCTTGCTGCTTCCACGCCAAACCAAGACATTCAGGTCCCGGCACCTCAGCCAGCCTCTATCCGGATCCCCGTCCAACCTGGGGTGCGGCGACCATCCGCCGGCTCTTGAACCTGCTGTGCAACTGCACCCAGACTATGTTGCAGCAAGAAGCGCGCCTCAAGTAGATCGAGAGGCGAATGACAGTCATGCACGAGCAACCCCATCCTCGATGGAACACCCCTTCCCCAAGGACAATGAGCTCCAGGCGCCGCAGATCTCCACCCAAGCGTCATCACAATCATCGCTCTCAACCTAGATGGAAGCGAGCTCGCCACTCTCCTCCTCGACGCGGCATGCACCAAGGATCAGATTCACCTCCAAGCACCCCTCCAACCTCGCCTGACTGTACATACTGGCCTGAGGAATCTCTCCCCAAGTCCTCATCGCTCGCAACCTCCAATTCTCGCGAGAGGTCGCGGAGCCGAGCCAAGACCCATAAGAGGCATCGCCAAAGATCTACCTCGAGGAGATCTCCAGCCTGACGTGACCGTCGAGATATAGATCTCAGGGACTGGTCACCTCACAACTCACGATGGACCTCCAATGACGGACCCTTCACTAGGAAGGTTGACGACTGCCCAATTCTGAGGAACTTAGAGAAACTCCCAGCCCTCAAAACATACGACGGGACTGGGACCCTGACAGGCATTTGGCCTACTTCTCTGTCATGATGAGATACTGGGGGGCAAGGGAACCTATCCACTGCAATATCTTTCCCCTCACTCTCACGGATTCAGCACTAGCTTGGTTCCAGGAGCTGAAACCAAACTCGGTTTCATCCTGGGGGCAACTGGCCACCATGATCACAACCCGCTTTGCCGCTTCCCGCTTGAAGCCAAAATCTGAAGAGGTACAGAAGAGGTTGTAACTATTATTTGGTTTGGTTAGTGATTGCATACGGTATGATCATTTGAATTATACACTAACCGGAGTTAGTGTATAAACCTTTGGTTAGTGTATTGCATACAATATAATCCTTTGTTTAGTGATTGCATACCGTATAATTATTTGAATAATCCGAAGTTCGGTCGGGAGGTACACGAAGTCTGGCTCCAATTTATTTTATCGCCGGAGATCGAACCCAGATACTAGTAGAGTCCGTCCCTTAAAATGGAGTATAATTCTTATATTTAATTTTTTTCAACCGAATTCCTGCACACAAACATTTAATTTATAATATGATTTTTTTTGAAAACAAATTATAATATGATCAATCCTTGAGGATATAAGGCCATAGAAGAATCACACTTGTATTTCTCTCAACCATTTGCCCGGCCCAAAAATAATCATAAAAAATAAAGAGAAACTAAAAATAGAAAAAGACAAAAAAATAATACGAAATTATAGAAAATAACAAAAAGGAAGTAGAGGCCGAGGCCATGCGCGCATGGCATGCTGTAACAGTCTTCTCCTCACCTACTCCATCAAAAGGCCAAGACATTATTCACACACCTCACCTACTCCATCAAAAATCTACTTATAAATACATAACAACATAAATTGAATCAAGAGAAACAAAAAGGATTCTGAGAAAAGAAGAAACCACCACCCTCTCTCTCTTTCATCTTCACTCTGCCCTTGTCTCGTCCTCTCTCTCTCTCTCATCTCCATTCATCCCTCTCCCTCACCCATGATTTCTCTCTCTCTCTCCACCGTGAACCACCACACTTCATCTTCCTCATACCTCGCCCCTCTCTTTCTCTATTGCGGCTCTCTTCATTCTCATCTCAGTGTGTGAATATTAGGGTTAGTAAGTGTTTATCACTCATTTTTATCTATTTGTTTTTCTATTTTATTTATTCTCTCGTTCTTATTCTTATTATTATTAGTAGTAGGTGAAGAGTCTCTTACCTTTTAGGTATGATATCCAGCATCCCAACATTCAATCACTCAATGACACCTCATTTTTTCTATTTAAATATTTTGTTAAAAAAATAAATATTGAACTCATTTTACCTAGAATGTATCATACCCACCAAACTTTGAATGGGTATGGTAGAATTTACCTTATTATTATTATTCGACAACAATTTGTTATTATTATTATTATTATTATTATTATTATTTGACAACAATTGTTATATTGTTATTATTGTTTTACTATTTGTTTACATGTATGTTTCTTAATACTTGGTGGGAGAGGTCAACTCCTTAAATAGATCTCAGTATCCTGGGAAATTAGTCTCTACAATTGTGCGCGCAAAAAATACATTGATTTGCCCAAAACAAATATATGTTTCTTAATATCCCCTTCACTAGTTTCTTTAATTTTATTTTTGACAACTTTTATTTTAGGCCCATGCTTTTCCCATATCCCTCCCTACTCACCCCACACCCCCAAACCCTGTGAAATGACCAATATGCCATTAATGAAACGCACATTTTTCACCGATTCGGTTATGGTCAACCGAATTTATTCGGCCAAGGGCAACCGAACGGGTATTTTTTTGAGACACACCCCCTTTTTCAATTTTTAGAGGGTTCGGGGCACCCCCACTGAAAATTTTTGGGGCACCCCCACCGAACACCCCTTCCTCACTAAATAATATAATATAACCTTTCCTCCCATTCCCACTTGTCACCGACACCAACATACACATTAATCCCAAATCTAAGAAACCGTCATTTTCCTCCTTTCAACCATTATTATCACACTAGTCCTCAGTCTTCACTACAATTTCTCACCATCTTTTCCTTTCAAATACACTTCCCGCACACTCAATTCCACTGTTCTTTCTTACACTCACATTGAATTAGAATAAACATGGCAATCTTTGTTCTTCTTCTTTTTCTACTTGTTATTCTCTTCGCAGCCCCTTCTGTTCAACTTCAACAAACCAAAATAAACCCTTTGGATCTCAAAGCACTTATTTCCATCAAAAACACTCTCACCGATGTCTCACCAACTAAGCCCTTCTTCTCCACCTAGAACCTCACCGCACCTGATCCCTGCTCCTTCTTTTCCGGCATCACCTGCTCACTTGACCGAGTCACACTAGTGCAAAAAAAGGGATTTAAAGTCAGGCGAAAAGGGGATTTAAAGTCAGGCGCCGGCTTGACTTCTATTAAGTCGACTTTGTATGTCAGGAGTTTTAAAGTCAAGCGATAGCCTGACTTCGTAAGTCTGATTTAAAGTCAAGCATTTATTGCCTGACTTAGTAAGTATGTTTTAAAGTCAAGCATTTATTTCGTCCGACTTTGTAAGTGTGTTTTAAAGTCAAGCATTTATGCCGCCTGACTTCGTAAGTCTGTTTTGAAGTCAAGCATTTATTTGGCCTGACTTCGTAAGTCTGTTTTAAAGTCAAGCATTTATTTCGCCTGACTTCGTAAGTCTGTTTTGAAGTCAGGCTTTAGTTCCGCCCGACTTTAAAAGTTCATTTTTTTTAAAAAAAAATTATTTATTAGCCTTAATGTATCCTCATGCTGCCATAAATAAAAACAACAGAATTCAAATTCTTTAACAAAAATTAGTACAACTACTAACATATACATGAACAAAACTCCATATCCTTTGTATAATCCTTGTTATTCAAAAAATAACAGAACCTACTAATAAATAAAACTTGCTAATGATAATAAGCCTACATTCTCACAGTTAATTCAACTTGTTCCATGTCTTTTAAACGCTTGGCAGCTCCACCAATTGGTAATGTACTGCTATCAAGTATGCTTTTGACATCGTATCTGCTCAACTGCTTCAGCCAGTTTATTATGCGCACGACCCTAGTTCAGAAGTATAAGGCAAAACGAAAGAAAAGAAAAAGAAACAAAAATACCAAGCAGCGAAGAAGTGAATGAATATAAAAGTGCTGATGTTACAGACCTCTGAGAGTCGGAGAGCTGACTGAATAACATAATTTGCATGTGGATCTTGAAGCAACTGTTCAAATTGAGGATCTGAGACCAGTTCATCAATGATCCTATTCCGATCCCGATCATTGAATACAACAAGACATTTTTCAACCACATGACTGCTGAACTTCTGCATTGACATGAGCACATACTTATCTTCAAATTGTGAAGTTATAGTTTCTGTGGCAGATCGAATCCCCAAGTCCAAGATGAATTGAACAACTTAATTCCTGCAGAAGACAAAAAAGAAACAAGAAGTCAAAGAATGGAAAAATAAATAAAAAGGGAACCGTAGTTTTATCCCATAATTTCGAAGTATGCATGATTTCTAAATACGAGAGAGAAATTTTGATGCATAATTATCCCTCCAACAAAAAAGATCACTGTACCACCATATGGTTTAAGGAATTCCACAATAGAATAAGACAATTGATAATAATGGATTTGGCTAAGCTAACATGAACAACTTATGATGATATGGAATGTTCCCCTAGTCATACTATCTGACATTTGCTTTTCCATATTTGCACCATATGTTGCTATGGAATGATCATATACTCATATGCAAAGGTGTAAAATAGAAGTATACTTCATGGGCTGTCCAGTAAAATGGGTTAAAAATTTCCCCTGCCAATTACCGGGGACAATTCGTTACAGCTGAAATTCTTTCTTCTGAAAAAAAGTAGACGTTCTCTTAAAGCGAAAAATATCTGCCCAAAGTTCAAGTGATGTGATTCCGATAATTACCCGAATTGATCTTGAGCTAGAAGAAGTGCATGAGCAGAGATTTCTGCAACCAGTCTTTCTCTATGCTCTCCACGTGAATGCTCAATGAATCTTTGTAGAACACAGCATCCATGTTGATGGGTTGCAATCTCAACACAATACATTGCAGCAGCATCAAATATGAACTGCTCAATGCAAAGGACAAGGCAAATGTAACTCTTTCTGCAACAAAATATCAATTTTTGCACACATATATTCTACATGGTTTTGCTAAACTACAATCTTGTGGAGTAATGAAATTACACTTATGACAAAATGACCTTCCTATGTCAATTGGAAATTTAGCATGGCTAACCAATGGACTAAGAGGGCATTTGAAAAGCTTAGATCCATACAGTTTACTTAAGAGTTTTACATGTGTAAAGTGACCTTTCTATCCCTACAATTCTTCTAGTGAGACATGTCTTTGTCCTTTAACTAGGGAATATGACCACAGTAGAGTCAACTAAAACTATGATTCCTCATTGCGAAACATACACCTAGCGTTGAACTTGCGAATATGACCACAATAGAGTCCACTTAAAAACCAAAAATTACAAGTTACCCAGAATCTAGATCATCACAAACTAATCATTTGTTGTTGTTGGTCTCAGGACTCTGCTCTTGAAAATGCTAATGCAAGTATGCAACTTATAAATCATAACTACTGAACTACATTAATTTTACAATGGAAGTATAGGTCATGTGGAATCAAGTTTACTAAAGCTTATGGCACAGTATCCTCATTATGCAAGCAAATTACCTTCTTGTCATCCCCAGCACTGGCAAGCAACTTTCCATCTGAAGAAAAGTGATAGCAAGTAATTTTGTTCCTTGTTCTTATGCAACTAAATTCAGCAAAACTGAAACCTGAAATAAAAGTGTGGCTAATGATACTTCCCCATAAAACTTTGCAAACAGAGAAGAAAGACACATACATAAATAAAGATTACCTTTTGAAGACTCTTTTTATTGCTGAGCCGGACTTTGTTTTATTGCTCCATAGAGATTGCCACCATCTCCTCCTCTGCTAGAAAGGATTCAACATTATCATCTAAAGCGCCAACATCTCCAAATCGATTTATGTCATCCCGGTTTATGAAATAATGTCAAAAACACAGAATAATTTGTTTAACTTATAAAATAAATATAAAAAAACATGGTAAAAATCATTCTTCTGAACAAAATGAAGCGCACCAGGACAATACATAGGGTTAGCAAAAAGCCAATCATCAATTTCCCCTTTAGTCTTAAAAGATTTCTGACGGTGACAACGGATCTGGGTTTAGGGTTTGTTTGGCGTGGAGGTGATGACGGATCTAAAGGTTCTGGATTTGTTTGGCGTGGAGGTGACGACGGATCTGAAGGTTCTGACGGTGACGACGGATCTGAGATCTGAGATCTGGGTTTAGGGTTTGTTTGGCGTGGAGCCTCTGAAGGTTCTTTTTCGTGGGGGAGAGGAGAAACGCGGCGGCGAGGGAGAGGAAACGGAGGAGAAACACGACAGTGAGGAAAGGGTGATGGTGAGGGAGAGGAAACAGAGGAGAAACGCAACGGTGAGGGAGAGGAAACAGAGGAGAAACGCGACTATGAGGGGGAGGAGAAACGTGACGGTGAGGGGGAGGAGAAATGCGACGGTGAGGTGGGGAAGGAGAAACGCGACATGAGCATGACTGAGCAATGAGGGACTGAGCTTGAGTGAGGGACTGAGCGGTGAGGGACTGAGCGTGAGTGAGGGGTACTGAGCGTGATGAGTGAGGGAGGGAGGAACCCAATAGTATGGATATTTTACTACTTTAGAAGTCAGGCCAAATACGCTTGACTTTAAAACTTTACCTTTTAATTATAAGTTTGCCACTGTGTCTACTTATGTAGTCACGCGTCTAAGAGCATGACTTTAAAAGTCTAATTTTTTTCCTATTTTTCACTTTAGAAGTCAGGCGTGTACTCGCTTGACTTTAAAACTCGCGAATTTTGCCTCTTAATTACAAGTTTGCCACCGTGTCAACATATAAAGTCAGGCATCTGAGCGCCTGACTTTAAATGTCTAATTCTTTTCTTGATTTTGCACTAGTGTCACCATCTCCGTTATCCTGTCATCTCTCAGTTATCTTTCGTTGTCGCCGAATCAAAGTTGATGAGATTTAATGAGGGGTGAGGGGACATATTGTAACCGAGAGATAAAAGAAGGATTCGGTCGGTTGAGGTCAACCGAATGGTAAGAAAGAGGGGTGTGTCTCAAAAAAAAACCTGTTCGATTGGCCTTAGCCGAATATATTCGGTTGGCCTCAACCGAATCGCACGTAAACACTTCATCTCATTAAGGGTAGTTTTGGAATATTTGGAGTTAGGAGGTGTGGAGTGAGTAGGAAGGGGTGTGGGAAAAGTGATGGCCTTATTTTATTACTCTACTCCCTTGTTTCATCGTGAAAGCCCACCGTTCATGTCATGTCATGTCAAAAAAAAATCATGAAAGCCCAACCCATGTATCATTTCTTATTTCTTATTTATTTTATTATTTTGTTTTTTTCTTCGTAAAGTGTTTTTTTATTCAATAAATTTCCAATTTATTTATACTAATTAACATTCCCGGACCCCTGATTGAAATTTAAAAACACCTCCCATAATTCATTATTTATAATTATTACTATTTCATTATTGATATTATCACAATTGACTTCTTTTCATTTCTTTCTAAACCTATTTGGATCTTGAGTTCTCTTCCTCTCATCATTTAATTTATTTATATAAATTATCAACGAGTCCGACTCATTTTCACGCAATTTTAATTAGCTTTCAAAACTGCACTTTAACTTGTTTGGTCATTATGAACAACTTTAATTTTCAAATAGGTTATTAGTAGTTACCACTCTGGGTTTACTTGTTTAGTTATTACGAATATCCTCTAATTTCAAAAATCATTCAAATAATAATAAAATCAACATACAAATATTTTCGACCCAAGAGCTCGTATCCTTTATTTCTCTATCCAGAAATACGTAGGAGCATTGGTACACTCCCGTCAAGCGCAAAAATAAGTAAATTTTATCAAGTCTTTTTCAGTTCATTTCATAATAAAAGGGAAATAAATATTTTGGAAGTTAATATAATTTTGCACAATTAGCCGGAGATAACCTTTTTTCGAAATGATGTCGTGCGGTGCTAATACGTTCCCCATGCATAATCGACACCCAAACTCAAAATATGGATTTTAAGATCATTTTCTTTTTCAAAGGGATCTTTAAATGTTTTCTCTAATAATTAAATAGTGATAACGATTTCATTTACCACGAAAAATCTCCGAATTTTTTAATGGTTTATGTTTTGTTGTTTTAAAAAGGTTTTGGTCTAAGGGGGCCTTAGACCACCCTTGTTTGAACACCTTAACTAAAATTCAGGTGTGAAGCTTAGAAAGATTAATGATTTTGCATTCTCTAGGTGTAAGTTTAATTTTAGTGTGTGATCATGAACGCTTGATTGATATTGCTTGTAATTTTTATTCACTTCAAGATATTATCATTATGAATTGTTGTTTATAATTTAGGTTGTTATTTTGTAATTTAGAAAAATGGATCTACTTTGCCGACTGATCAAATGGTTTTTTTTGGATAGTAAAACTGGACTATGTTCAAATGTCTGATTTTTGCCGACGGACAATGAGTACTTGATGACATTACCACAGATGTCCTATTATTGGGAAGGTCGCTCTGTATTGTTGATGATTTCGTGTATAGTGTGAGACTCCTATTGTGCTCACTTCACGCTTTCCAATATTACACATTTGCCCAACAATGGGTGAGAACTTATTACGATATACGACTTAATACACCGGCAACATTTACAATTCACGACCTCTGGCCCTAAATATACGGGTAGCGTGACCCTTTAAAGGACCGGAGGAATGATATTTTTTGGGGAAATAGCATGGCACATGCTCGTCCTTCCTTACCTCCGCAAATAGATATTCCCAGATACAACACAACTCTATGACAGAGAGATGATTCTACTTGCTATACACTCTAGAAGTTTCCCTCAACTTAATTGTATATCTAATCCACGATAAAGTCTAGCAGAAATAAGTGTGTATTTATATATGAATAACATGTATATTGGCTGGTATAATATGATTAATTGTAATACCCACTTTAATTCATAGAGAAAAGAAAATGTATTGTTGATTCCATCCATTGGCCCAATATATTATTTTTCTGCTCATAAATCTCTTCGCCTCACATGTATGCTATATATTGTGTTTGCAATGAGTTATAACAAAGCTAGCGTGTAGTAATAATCAAATATTTGCATGGAATTCATATTCACAAAAAAAAATCCTATATAGTATGTCCTAATTAACGATTCTTTTTTTAATATATCAATGTCTCGACTGTTCTTAATTACTCAGCGAGGAGATTAGTCACTGCGGTCAACGGTGGATATACCCTGGGTAAAACCCAAAAAACTATTCTTAATTACGTTCACTTCATGGAGTGATAAATTCAAACCCATACAAACAATGCAAAATAAATAGATCATGCAGACACTAATGTGTAATTCAAGCAAATCTTGAATATTAGGATCTTTTTCCATGAATATTATGTTCCCAATTTCTTGACTCAATCAACCAAAATTAAGAACAATGAAGGAAGTCAAACTCACAAAATGGAAGGAAAGAATGTGGAGATAGAGTGAAGATCGCCACATCTAAGGATAGATGATAAGATCGGTGCGTGATCGCCACAAGGGAGATGAATAGCCCATTGATAAGATCCAAATTGAGTTCTTCCAAGAACCAAGGGAGAGAAAACTCTATGCTCTCAAAAATCAATTTCTATATCATCAAAGTCTAATTTCCAAAATGTTAAGTTTGTCAATATATACTCTTGGCAATTTACTAAGCACACTACCCTAAGTTTCTAATCACAACCTAATGCCTTAGACAACTACTAGGCTTCTAAAGAGAAATATATCAAAGTACAATTATTACAAATTACAAATAGGAAAGAAAAAATGTCTAATATATTTTTTTTATAAGGAACTAGTCACTAATGAATAGGACTTGGTAAATTTTGTCTTCATTAGATTCTCCTCTAATGGGAATCAACAAAGAGTTAATCCTTTTCTCCATGTCCTCTTGAAGCTTCATTGCTTTGCTTCTAGTAACCACTCCTTCTTGTGCTTCCTTTCCTTGAGCTAGGAGGTCCTCATCACACACTCCTTCTTTAGAAGAACTCATCCTCGAGTTAAGGTCCTCATCACCCCCCACAAAGTTCTCCAAAAGTGACTTAGGAATTTTGGTTCCCTATCCAAAATTATGGTCTTAGGCACCCCATGTAGTCTTACCACTTCCTTGAAGAATAGATTTGCAATAGGACATGCATCATCCACCTTGTGGCATGGAATAAAATGAGCCATTTTTGAGAAACGGTCCACCACAACAAAAATGGAGTCGCGGCCATTCATTGTCTTTGGGAGACCTAGCACAAAATCCATAGAAATATCCACCCAAGGTGTAGAGGGATTAGGGAGAGGGGTATATAATCCATGAGGCATGCTCCTAGATTTAGCCTTTCTACATGTAATGCATTTAGAACATACTTTATGCACATCATATTTCATTCTAGGCCAATAAAAGTGCTCATGCAACATTTCAAGTGTTTTATGCTCCCCAAAATGACCCATCAATCCCCCCTCATGCACTTCTCTCACTAACAATTCCCTAACGAAACATTTAGGAATGCAAAGCCTACTTCCCTTAAAAAGAAACCCATCATGCTTATAATGGCCCTTAAATGCACCATGATTACACGATGTATATATATTGGCAAAATCAACATCACAAGCATATAGTTCTTTCAAATGTTCAAAACCAAGAATCTTAGTTTCAAGAGAGGAAAGTAAAACATGTCTCCTAGATAAGGCATCCGCAACTACATTGCTTTTGCCTTTCTTGTGTTTAATCACATAGGGAAATTGTTCCAAAAATTCTACCCACTTGACATGCCTTTTATTTAATTTTCCTTGGCCTTTAAGAAACTTAAGAGATTCATGATCACTATGGATCACAAATTCTTTAGGAATGTAGTGTTGCCAAGTTTGCAAGGCCCTAACCAAGGCATACAATTCTTTGTCACAGGTGAAATAATTCAAGGAGGCACCACTCAATTTTTCACTAAAATAAGCAATTGGGTGCCCCTCTTGCAATAAAACCGCACCTATGCCAATGTTGGAAGCATCACATTCCAACTCAAAGGTCTTAGAAAAATTAGGCAAAGCTAGAATAGGAGCATTTGTCAATTTAGTTTTGAATTCTTGAAAAGCTTGCTCTTGCTCCGTTCCCCACTTAAAAGCCACATTTTTCTTGACAACATCATTCAAAGGAGAAGCCAATGTACTAATTTTTTTTAACAAACCTCCTATAAAAACTTGCTAGCCCATGAAACCTCCTCACTTCACTCACATTTCTAGGGGTGGGCCAATCTTTGATGGCCTTTATCTTTTCCTCATCAATTTTCACCCATTGGGAACTAACAACAAATCCCAAGAGCACTACCTCAATTTTACAAAATGTGCATTTTTCTAAGTTAGCATATAAGTGTTCTTTTCTCAAAACCTCCATGACACTTTTTAAATGATTAACATGATCTTCTAGTGTCATGCTATATATGAGAATGTCATCAAAATAGACCACCACAAATTTTCCAATAAATTGCCTTAAAATATGGTTCATCAAACGCATAAAGGTACTCGGGGCGTTTGTCAAGCCAAAAGGCATGACTAACCATTCATATAGACCAAATTTGGTCTTCAATGCTGTTTTCCATTCATCCCCTTCTCTCATCCTAATTTGATGATAACCACTTTTTAAGTTAATTTTAGAAAAATAGCAAGCACCATATAACTCATCAAGCATGTCATCTAATCTTGGGATTGGATGTCTATACTTAATGGTTATATTGTTGATGCCCCTACAATCCGTACACATTCTCCATGTGCCATCTTTTTTGGGTACTAAAATGACGGGCATAGCACAAGGGCTCAAACTTTCCCTTACCCATCATTTTTCTAAGAGTTTTTGAACTTGTTTTTCAATCTCTTTTGTCTCTTCGGGATTACTTCTATAAGCTGGCCTATTTGGTAATGATGCACTAGGAATGAGATCCATTTGGTGCTCAATACCCCTTATAGGAGGTAGGCCATGAGGTATGTCCTTGGGGAACAAATCCTCAAAATCCTTTAAGAGGCTTTCAATACATTTTGGCAATTCAAAAGAAGAATTTGGCAAGGACAAATCATTATAATACAAAAAATATAAGGGTTGCCAACATGTTAAAGCTCTCTTGACTTCCTTCTCTCTCAAAAACAATTTTTGTATTATTTTCTCTTCTTTTTTCTCACTTGCCTTTTTATTCTTTCTCTCCTTTTGCTCTCGGTCCTCACTTTTTTTGGAACGTTCTCCACTCATTTTTCCACTCTTTTGTAGCCTTTCTTTCTCTCTTTTGACCTTAAGAGCTATTTGATCTTCACATACTTCCTTTGGACTAAGAGGTGATAAAGTAATTTTGAGCTTGTTGTGAACAAAAGTATTTAATATATGTTTACCTCACCTACAATATTGAGGTAAACATATATTAAATACTTTTTTATCTTCATCAGTTCAGTCCACCTTTAATATAGTTTAAATGTTTGATGATTGTCTTTTGTTTATGTGAAATATACACATAACCACCGTTAGTATATAAAACATCAAGACAATCATCAAACATTTAAACTATAAACAAAAGACAATCAGTAAGAGAAAAAGATAAAAACAAAGACAGGGGTTATGTTGATATATTCACTGAGAAAGAGGTTTGAGATTTGTTAAAAGCTTTGGTTGAAAAATAAGCATTCCACAAACACACATGATACATAGTTACAACAAAAGGAATTACATCGATTTGTACTCAAATGGTTTCATGGAAACAAAAGCCAAAATGTGAGTGAGACTGTAAAATGCTAAAGTAGTTTAATTTACATTTGGCTACTAAAAATATGAACATAACAAAATGAGATAACCCAAAGACATAACCCAAGCATTTTTCCTAAGTTGTCGAAATGGAAATTGTTCCTTTAATGTTCCAGAATATTATCAGGCTTCAAAATAAAATCAAATAAAAAATAGTGCATGTACCTAAGGAGCCAAATTGTAGTAATTTGTCAATTTTTCATTATGAACAACGATATGTAGTTGTCACCTTTTTGTCAAGCATGAAATCCTTTGTGCCATGAAAGAATTTGAGTTGGAATCATGAAAAGCATTGACAGTAATAAAACAAACAACTAATTTTACAAACATGAGGAAGAACAAATCCATTTAATTTAAAAAGAAAAAAAGAAGAAAATGTAGACTTATTAACAGAACACACTAAAATTGCTAATGTAGGCCTATAGCAAATGCAAAAGGGAGAAAAACTTTATATTAAGAACTTATGCATCCCAAAACTTATGTAATATTAGATTTTAGACATATTTGTACGCATGCATATGTGTTATATTTGATCAACATAAACACACATCATCATTGTATTAGCATGAGTGAATACCAATGAGTCAGCAAAACAATACATTAGGAGTTCCTTTTATGCTTATAATAAGATGCCTAAAGAATATATCAATATTATAGCCAGCTCCCCAACCACAAAGAAAACACTAACAGGTAGGCAAAAGAAAATTACTCACAATGAAAATTCAGATTTTTATGAAGTGACAAACATGTTGTGTAAAAGCAAAATGAATGTGGCATATATGGCCAAAGCATGACTATAACCAAAAGGATCTTAAGTAAATATATGATTTGCTCATGGAAAGACTAATCAAACATTAGCATCCTTATAACGATACCCACATATCTTTATAAGGCTATTCTGTTACATCATTTGCTAATGTTAAATTGGAACACAAAAAATGTTAGGAGTTTTGAAGAAGTTGTCTCTCAATCAGTCCAATTCAAAAGGTATCCACACAAATTTTGTAGTTGAGTTTCCTTTCCCATTCTTCTTTGAGTAATGATGAAAACCATGTTGCGAAATGATGAAAACAAAAAACTAAGGTTGGCTATCATTCCCTAATAGATGCATGTTATAATATGCCGATTAAAAGCTCATTTTTTGAGTTGATCCAAGCAGTAAACTATCAGAAGAATTTTGGCAATTCAAAAGAAGAATCTGGCAAGGACAAATCATTATAATACAAAAAATATAAGGGTTGCCAACATGTTAAAGCTCTCTTGACTTCCTTCTCTCTCAAAAACAATTTTTGTATTATTCTCTTATTTTTTCTCACTTGCCTTTTTATTCTTTCTCTCCTTTTGCTCTCGGTCCTCACTTTTTTTGGAACTTTCTCCACTCATTTTTCCACTCTTTTGTAGCCTTTCTTTCGCTCTTTTGACCTTAAGAGCTATTTGATATTCACATACTTCCTTTGGACTAAGAGGTGATAAAGTAATTTTGAGCTTGTTGTGAACAAAAGTATTTTTGTTAGTAAAGCCATCGTGAGTGACTTTTCTATCAAATTGCCATGGTCTACCAAGCAAAATGTGACGGGCTTCCATTGGTACCACATCACACAAAATTTCATCTTTGTACTTGTGGATGCTAAAATTCACCAACACTTGTTTGTTCACAACAATTTCTTCATCCTATCTTAACCATTGAAGTTTATAGGGTCTAGGATGAGCAATGGTGGGTAGGTTAAGTTTTGTAACTAATCTAGTGCTAGCTACATTAGTACAACTACCACCATCAATTATCAAAGAACAAATTTGCTCATTAACTAGACACCTAGTGTGAAAGATATTTTCTCTTTGAGAGGAGTCATCTATCTTAAGGTTCACTCCTAGTAATCTCCTCACCATAAGCAAATCCCCTTGGAGGGGTTGTTCCTCAACTTCTTCCTCACTCCCACTAGAAGAGCTAGAGGAGGAGGTAGGGCTTTCTCTCTCGCTCTCGGCCACCACAAAACCATCTTTGATGACCAAAGCTCTTTTATTTGGCATTGGGAAGCAATGTGCCCCCTCCCAAGACATTTAAAACACTTTGTCGAAGTAGTGGAAGAACTAGATGAAGGAGTAGAGTTAGTAAGTTGCGTACCTTTGTGGTCGTGTTTGGCCGAAGCTTCATCGTGTTTGGCCGAAGCTTCATCATGTTTGGAGGTAGAGGACTCCTCCTTCTTTGACTTACCCTTATCCTTCCAATTTGAAGTCTTATGGTTGGATGTAGTTGGAATTGGATCTCTTGTAGGAGCACTTTCTTTTTAATTGTTGCTCCACTTTAGTAGCTTGATGGACAAGCTCTTCAAGGTCAAGGTGGTCTTGTAACTCCACTACATCTCTTATCTCATAATTCAAACCACTCATGAATCTTGCCATAGCCACTTCTCTACTCTCATCCACATTGGCTCTAATTTGTGCAACTTTCAATTCTTTGTAATACTCCTCAACACTTTTTCCACCTTGTTTGAGCTTTTGGAGCTTTTCATCTAGTACCCTAGTGTAGTGACTTGTTACATATCTTTTTCTCATCATGGCTTTCAAGTCTTCCCAATATTCAATAGGCCTTGCTCCACACCTAACTCTCTCCTTTTGTTGTTGATCCCACCATAACAAGGCATAATCCGTGAACTCCAAAGTAGCCAAACTAACCTTCCTTTACTCCCTTACTTCATGACAATTAAAAATTTGTTCCACTTTGAGTTCCCAATCTAGATACAATTCCGGATCTCCTTTGCCTTGAAAATTGGGAATGTTGAGTTTCTTTTTCTTCCAATATTCTGCGTCCCACCTTTGCCTTCTATCCTCCTCATCACTATGATGCCTTTGCCTCCGTTCATAGTCATAACCATAATGGTGATGCCTATGCCTCCTTTCATATTCATTGTCATATTGTCTATGTCTTTTATCATTCCTCCTTGGCCTCCTTTCTTGTCTAGGGATCTCCTCTTCAATCTCATCCTCCTCAAGTTCATTATGTGGAATAGGTTCTTCAACCCGCCTTTCAACCAAAGTAATTCTTTCCCCAAGCGCTTCACTAACCCTCCTAATCTCCGTTTGTGTTTTTCTTTGAAGATTTGTAATGTGAGCCATGAGGGCAGTCGTTCTTGGTGATAGTGGAACACTTGACATGATGCAAATAACCAATACAATATACAAAAGAATAAAAAAAGAAAAAAATATTGGACCTCACCACTCAACTAAGTGTTTACACTATTGAAATTGTCACTCGTGTTTACACTCTTTTTTTGGCTTTTTCTATAATATGCACTCTAGCCTTTTTCCACTCCCTAAATTTCCCTTCTATAGGTTCTTAAAAGGATTCAAGTAGATTTCAATCACCAAGGTGTTGATGTTACTACCATAGCCAATGAAACAACCACGCAAAGTACAAGAGCCAAAAAAGACACAAAGAGACTCTAAGACAATTTAGAAGACAACAAGGAAAGCTAACAAAAAAGAGACGGTAAAACAAATAGTGCTTGACTATGCCAATGAATATGTGTATATAATCACAATGGTGGAATAACTTTTTTTTGTTGCTATAAGCACTTGTTTTTAATCACTTTTTTTTACAAGCTGTTTTCACTTTCTTTTTTCTGCAGAATCAGATTCCTCTTTTTTTCTATACTATTTTGGCTTTTGAAAATCGAGATTTGAGTAAGTATTCAAGAAATAAGGCCAAAATGAAATTTGCAATTACAATTAAAAATCAAAGAAAACAGAACCTGCTTAATAACAATGCAAGAATGTACATCAGAACCAATGTGACAAACAAGAAAGCAAGCGCAACAATCACAGCACTCGCAACACACAAGATCAATAACTACGACAAATCAAGAACAACACAAACTGATTTGAGTACAAGAATTGGCCAATCGCAAACGAAATCAGAACCAGATCATGAAACAGAAAACCGAAATCGGAACTAGTGATCACAGAAACGAAATCGCACATATCCGCACAAGGAGATGATCACAACAATATCTGTGCTCACAATACACACGATCAATAACTACCGCAAATCAAGAACAGCAACCAAGACACTGCTAATTTGAGATACAGATCCAGATTCAACGAAAACGAAATCAGAAAAAAACTGAAATCAGTGCATCGCAAACAGAAACAGTTGTACGCATAAACGAAAACGAAGAAGAGAAAGAAAGAAGAAAATGAAATAAAAAAAAAAGGCAAAGAACGAGAACAGTACAGAACGAACAAGAAGAAAAAAAACGAAAAAAGAAAGAAACAAAACAGAACGCTACAGTAATGTAAAAAAAAGAATTAAAAAAAAAACACTTATTATCACGGAATCTAAATCTGATACCGATTGATGTGTAATTCAAGCAAATCTTGAATATTAGGATCTTTTTCCATGATTAGGTTCCCAATTTCTTGACCCAATCAACCAAAATTAAGAACAATGAAGGAAGTAAAACTCACAAAATGGAAAGGAAAGAAGGTGGAGATGGAGTGAAGATCGCCACATCTAAGGATAGATGATAAGATCAGTGTGTGATCGCCACAAAAGAGATGAATAGCCCATTGATAAGATCCAAATTGAGTTCTTCAAAGAACAAGGGAGAGAAAACTCTATACTCTCAAAAATCAATATCTATATCATCAAAGTCTAATTTCCAAAATGTTAAGTTTGTCAATATATACTCTTGGCAATTTACTAAGCACACTACCCTAAATTTCTAATCACAACCTAATGCCTTAGACAACTACTAGGCTTCTAAAGGGAAATATATCAAAGTACAATTATTACAAATTACAAATAGGAAAGAAAAAATGTCTAATATATTTTCTTTTATAAGGAACTAGTCACTAATGAATAGGACTTGGTAAATTTTGTCTTCATTAGATTCTCTTTTAATGGAAATCAACAAAGAGTTAATCATTTTCTCCATGTCCTCTTGAAGCTTCCTTGCTTTGCTTCTAGTAACCACTCCTTCTTGTGCTTCCTTTCCTTGAGCTAGGAGGTCCTCATCGGACAAGGTAGTTTCAAAAGGTGGAGCTATAATTATTAGTAATTTTTGCTTCATCTGTTACTAAGAATGAGGATCTCTTAGGTAGGAAACTAGATTTATCTAATAGAATAATATTATTTATTGAGTGATTACATATCTCACCTATGAGAAAGTTCCACTTAATTGAAAGAATCTAGTCACGTCTTTTTTTATTACTACAATGAAAGGAAAAACAGAGCAAAAAAGAAGAAAAACTATTCTCTAATCCTAGTTATGCCCAAGGCATCAGCTAGGAGTGTGTGTCATGAATAGCCGTAGGACATTGAACCCAATTGTGAGAACCTTGTCCCAAAGAAGAACCATATTTAGCAAGTCAATCAGCACAAGAATTTCCTTCCCTTAAAGAATGAGTAAAGGATAGCTGCCAATCCATATTCATCGACGATCTAATGTTGTCAATAATTGGAGCATAAGGATGAGATTGGGGCACCCCCGATTCAATAAGAGAAAGGGCGGTTGTAGAATCAGATTCACAAATAATACGACAGAAGCCGTTATTCCAAGCAATCATAAGACCCTTTGCTATAGCCTGAAGTTCAGCGTTCATTTTCATTCTTTGATTTGAAAGGTGACCTAGTCTAAAATGCCATAGGGCAGTGTTAGGTAAAGTTTCTGGCTCATTTTCAGTGTATTGACAGCAACATCCTCACTTGTTTCAGAAATCTCCAAGTACACCAGTCCTTCAAAGATCATACCCGAACCAATCATCTCCTTGGCCTTCATATCCTGTATAAGGCACTTAGGAATATCAAAGAGGACACTAGATTTTAAGTCAATCATGAGCCTAGGCACAGAAATCGGGTTAAGGTAAAACTCTGGCACATATAAGACATCAATTATGTATAGTTTAGGAGAGAAAACGACTGTTCCTTTTATAGTGGCAAAGGTTTTGTGACCATTTGGAAGCTTTATACTAACAGGCTTAATAGGGACATAACTGCTAAAGTGCTTTAAAGAGAAACATATATGGACACTTGCACCAAAATCAATAATCCACAATCCTATATTGCTTGATTTTACAGAGCAAATGTGAGAAATACTACCTGAGTACTGTTAAGAGAGGGAAAAGACCTTCCAACCATATTGACAGGCATAGCTGCTGAGCTAGAGGATTGAGAGAGTGAGGCAGCTTGAATCATGTTTACCAATTTCTCATATTGGTCTCTGGTGATCCCCATTGTCTTACTTTCATCATCATCACCATCATCTTCTGGCCTTCCGTCTCTTCGTTGGAGCTAGACACAGTGGATGCATTTCTCTGCCAATTAGGAGGAAATCCATGTTTTTTGTAGCAAGTCTCAATGGTATTTCCTTTTAAGCCACAGTAAGTTCAAACTTTTCTAGTGTTCTTCCCCCCATTTCCCTGGTAAGTTCCTTTGCCACGGCCAAAACCTTTCTTTCCATCAACATTAGCAATTATAGTTTTGGTTTCATCAGTAGTACAAAATTGTCTTTCATGCTGAATCACCATAGAAAATTTTTTGTTTAACTTTGGAAGAGGCTCCATGATTAGGATTTGTGACCTAATCATGGCAAAGTTTTCATTTAGGCCAGTGAGGAACCGTATTGTTTTACTTAACTCATGATGCTTGTGTGCTAACTCTATACCAGTAACACAGACACATTTTCTTCCCATAGAACCTTTAACTCAAAGAAGAACTCAGTGACAGACATGGATCCTTGTTTTAGGGAATATATTTCACATTGTAATTCTGATGTTCTAATCAAATCTCCTTGGGAAAATCTTTCTTTGAGCTCATTCCATACATCAATAGCATTTTCTAGGAAGACAATGCTTTGAGCTATGGGATCAGCAATAGAGTTGATGATCCATGAGTGTGCCAGCATATTGCATCTACACCAAGCTTTATAGATAGGGTCAAAAGGCCCTAGAACAGCAGAGTTCCATCAATAAAGTCATATTTGTTCTTACCTCCTAAGTAAGGCTCTCCTCATGGATCAAGCCCAAGTGTGGTAATTTGAACCATTAACATTCAAGACAGGTGAAACAGTAACTGAAGATGGTCCATCACTAAGGTGTACATAATAGGGACTTGACTGTTCTGAAGCTGGATCCTTAGGAGGATTCACAGGTACAGTACTCGGTCTTGCACCACCTCTAGCCATGGCAGAAAGAAAGGAAAAATGGAAAGAAGAAACAACAAGTAAGGTAATCAGAGCATGTGCTCTGATACCATCTTGAAATCAGCGGAATAAGAAAGATAAGACATGATCAAAACAGCAAAATATATGAAAGCCATACTAGGCAACTTAAAGCAATAAAACAGTAAATGAAAATGATCAAAGGAAAGTGATATTCATTAATTAATAAAAGCTGAAATTAAGACTGCTATATATAGCAGGTACAACTGGTGCATCATACACTAGAGTATGCTTTATTACATCATAGTAAAGTAGCTAGAAAATATCTAATATCCGTTGCAAGGTGTCTGTGCCAGCTAATGAATCAGTGAGCATCCAATGAGCACCAAGCAGCATATTCCTTCCCATATGCTAGTTGTGGCAATTCCTCTCTCTCCACAATGTACTAGTATCCAATGTGACAGCAATGCACTAGTGTCCAAGCCTTGAGTCATGCGCCTGTGTACCGGGCGCCAATGTCCACAGATCAAGTAATGCGCCCAGAGTACAGGCACCAATCCTGAACCATGGTCCATGCCATGTTCATGTAATGGCTATGTCACAAGATCCAAGGGCACCAATTGTTGCGTCTGTGTTACGGGATCCAAGGGCGCCAAATGTTGTGCCTATGTCACAGGATCCAAGGACGCCAAATGTTGTCTCCCTTCCTTGACCACAGTGAATTCTTTTACTGTCCTCATTCAAATGTCCTTCAATTGCCTTGTTTCCTTCAATTCTAAGATTATGTGTGTTTCTTATATGTGTTTGTTTTGTGACCGCAACCACATATGTCATCCTCTAAGATTTTTTTTTCTGCATGTCCACAAGGTGTTGTCCCTCTTGAGAGTAACTCATGCTCTCTTGTTTTACTGTTTTACATTTACCATTTAACTACTATAGTTACCACAACAATTACATTAGCATTGAGGTGTAATTTGCATTTGAGTTTCATTTACTGATATCTGTTTATAACAAACTATAAGTACCCTTTTGTAATTCAGTTTTACAATTAATACTCAGATCATAAATTCCAATTCTGTTAGCTACTTCTTCTCTCAACTCTATGCATGTGTGTGTGTGTGTGTTCTTCAATGGAATTCACTTTGAACTCCAACAAATTGGTATCCAGAGCTTGATTATCGAGCAATCCAGGGAAACACGAGTGAAGTGTGAGCTGTGTGCGCAATTCGGTTCGCATTTCTCATCGATTTGCAAATCGGAATTGAAGGAATCATCGTCTCGATTCCTAGGGTTGGGAAACACGAGTGACTGTGAGAATAGACTGAGTGATTTGCAGAGACGAGAAGATGAACGACAACGGTGGCTTTAACACGCACCTACCGGTGTTTGACGGCAAAAATTGGAACCGATGGTCCATTCAAATGCAAGTTCTGTTCGGTGCTAAAGATGTGCTTGAGCTTGTTAACGACGACCATCCTGCTCTAGCGGAGAATGCAACGGAGGCTCAGAGAAACGCGCATCGCGAAGTGAGGAAGAAGGACCAGAAGGCTCTGTTCTACATACATCAGTGTGTAGATGCGAAGGTGTTTGAGAAAATTGCTGAATCAACTACTTCTAAGGCTGTGTGGGATACATTGGTGAGATGTTATGGCGGTGATGCTACGGTGAAGAAAGTTAAGCTCCAATCCTTGCGAAAACAGTATGAGAACCTGAGTATGAAGGTTGACTGAGCAAACAATCGTTGAAAAGGTACTTTGTTCGTTAACTGCTCAATTCGATTTCATAGTAGTAGCTATTGAACAGTCAAAGGATACAAGTACTTTGAAAATTGATGAACTGCAAGGAAACCTAGAGGCACATGAATTACGTTTAGTTGAAAGAGGATCAGAAAAAAACAGAACAAGCACTGCAGGCTAAAACATCTAATAAGAAACAATTTGATTATAATAAGTGGAAGAAAGGCAAAGAGAATTATGAGAAAAAGAAACAATCTGCTGCTGGTGATAAGAAGAGTAATGATAAATCAGAATCCTCCAATTCTAATAAAGGAAAGGGGAAAAATAACTATGAGAAGAAGAAATTTGATAAGAGAAAGATTAAGTGCTATAATTGAAATAGATTCGGTCACTTTGCTGATGAATGCTGGGATGATAAGAGTGAAGAAGGTGATGAAGCTAAGCTGGCTGAAGAGGATTCTGACAGTGAACCAGTTGTACTAATGGTTACAACAACTGAGGATAACACAGTTACAGACCTGTGGTACATGGACACAGGCTGTTCTAACCACATGACTAGCAACAAGAATTGGTTGATTAATTTTGATGCTAGCAAGAAGACCAGAATCAGGCTTGCAGATGAGAGAACTCTGTGTGCAGAAGGTATGGCAGACATACTGATAGTGAAAGAAGATGGTAAATCAGTCCTAATTGAGAATGTGTGGTATGTGCCTGGCATGAGGTGTAACCTCCTGAGTGTTGGTCATCTATTGGAGAAGGGTTTTTCAGTTACTATGTGTGATAGTGAACTGAAACTGTTTGATCAACAGCAGAGGCGGGTTTTGAAGTTATCACTGGGCAGAAATAGGACATTCAAAGTAAGCATTCAAGCTACTGAGACTCAGTGCTTAAATGCTACTGATGAGCAGGAGGAGAGCCTGCTATGGCATACGAGACTTGGACATTTGAATTATAGGAGCATAGGTCATTTGAATTCTAAGAATCTTGTGCTAGGGATTCCAAGAACTGTGACACCAGAGAAAGCATGTGAAGTATGCTTGAGAAGCAAGCAGTCTAGGCTTTCTTTTACTACTGAGTTACCTCCTAGGCAACTCATGCTTTGGGAGTGGTACATTCAGATGTTTGTGGACCATTTGAAGTACCTTCACTTGGTGGAAATAGATACTTTGTATCATTTGTGGATGAGTTTACAAGAATGTTGTGGGTTTCACTCATCAAATTCAAGCATGAAGTGTTTGCTGAATTTAAGAAGTTCAAGGCTAAAGCTGAGAAGCAAAGTGGACAGCAGCTTAAGATCCTTAGAACTGATGGTGGTGGTGAATTTAATTCAAGAGAATTTAAGGAATTCTGTGAGGAGCATGGCATAGTTCATGAAGTGACACCTCCTCACACTCCACACCATAATGGACTTGCTGAAAGGAGAAATAGAACTTTGCTTGACATGGCAAGGAGCATGCTAAAGGGAATGGACTTGCCACACACGCTGTGGGGTGAGGCCATTTCTACTGCTGCATACATTCTGAACCTATGTCCAAATAAGAGATTGAAGGAAGTGGTTGCTATAGAGAAGTGGGCTAGTAAGAAATAAAGTGTGAGTCATCTCAAAGTGTTTGGAGCACTTTGCTTCAAGCATGTACCAGATGCCAATAGAAGAAAATTGGATGACAAGAGCAAGCCTATGATACTTGTAGGGTATCATTCAACTGGTGGATATATACTCTACTGCCCTGTGACTCAGAAGGTGGAGATAAGCAGGGATGTCCTGGTGAAAGAAACAGAAACATGGGACTGGAAGCTAAATGAGCCAAGTACTAGTGTAGTCAGAACAGTTGAGTTGGATGATGAAACTATGACTGAACAGAATACTAACACTGCAGTGCCTAAAAATGTTGTGATACATGATGATTCTGTTGAAGAGAATGATCCCAGTTCTGATTCTGAAGGGGAACCAGTGCCTATAACTAGGGCATAGAGGTAGAGACAATTGCCAAGCAGATTGGCAGACTATGAACTAATAGATGATTTTGAGATTGATTATGATGGTGAAATCATCCATTTTGCTCGTATGGTTGATGCTGAACCTGTTAGTGTTGAAGAAGCACTCAAGGAGAAGGTGTGGGTGAAAGCTATGAAGGAAGAGATTGAAGCAATTGAGAAGAATGGTACTTGGGAATTGACTGTGCTACCCAAGAACAAGAAGGCAATTAGTGAGAGATGGATCTACAAGATCAAGTTGAAACCAGATGGTTCAATTGCTAAACACAAAGCAAGGTTAGTTGCTAGAGGATTCCTACAAAAACCTGGCTTAGATTATTTTGAAGTCTTTGCACCCGTAGCTAGGCATGAAACAATAAGATTGGTGCTTGCTATAGCTACTAGTAGGAATTGGCCTTTGCTACATTTAGATGTGAAATCTGCCTTCTTGAATGGACCTATACAAGAGGAAATTTATGTGTCACAACCTCCAGGGTTTGAAGTGAAGAACATGGAGAGCAAAGTGTACAAATTACACAAGGCCTTATACGGGCTCAAACAGGCACCCAGGGCTTGGAACTTGAAGATTGATTCATTCTTCCAGGAACAAGGTTTCAAGAAATGTGAATTAGAATATGGTGTGTATGTAAAGCATACAAGTAAAGGCAATATGATTCTTGTGTGCCTTTATGTTGATGATATGTTGCTGATAGGAGATTGTCCCACTGAGATAAACAAGTTCAAGAAAACTCTGATGAATGAGTTTGAAATGACTGATCTTGGTAAGATGGTGTATTTTCTAGGGAAGGAAGTATTATACACTGCTAAGGGAATTATTTTGCACCAGATGAAGTATGAAATTGAAGTGCTGAAAAGGTTTGAGTTGCTGGATTGCAACCCTACAATCACATCAACTGAATCTAATCAGAAACTGGATGTCGACAGTGAAGGGAAAGATGTTGATACCACTGTTTTCAAACAGCTAATTGGTTGCTTGAGATACCTTTGTAACACTAGGCCTGACATCTGCTATGCAGTTGGAGTGGTTAGCAGATTTATGAATAAGCCTAAATGGTCCCATTATCAGGCTGCAACTAGGATACTAAGGTACATCAAGGGAACTTTGAAGTATGGACACTCCTTTCTATCTGATGCAGCAGACAGTGTTAATGATCTGCTGTGCTATTCAGATTCTGACTTGTGTGGTGACAGGGTGGATAGGAGGAGTACCACAGACTACTTATTCATGTTCTTAGGAGCTCCAATCTCATGGTGCTCCAAGAAGCAACCAGTGGTTGCATTATCTTCCTGCAAGGCAGAATACATAGCAGGAGCAGTAGCTGCCTGGCAAGCTATTTAGTTGATCAATGTGTTGCAGGATTTGAAGATTGAAGTTCAAACTCCTGTGAAGCTGATGATTGATAACAAGTCAGCCATAAGCCTTGCCAAGAACCCAGTGCTGCATGGGAGAAGCAAGCACATTGATACAAAATTTCATTTCCTTAGAAATCAAGTGCAGAATGGTGTGATAGAGGTGGTCCACTGCAGAACTCAGCAACAAGTTGCTGATATAGTGACCAAGGCAATCAAGACTGATCAGTTTGTTAAACTAAGAGATGATCTTGGTGTTGTCACATTCTAGACCATGAGTTAAGGGATGGTGTTGAGAGTAACTCATGCTCTCTTGTTTTACTGTTTTACATTTACCATTTGTAGCGACAGAAAAATCCAAAGGAGGGATTCTTCGTCATTTGGAATGAAGCCGCCATCAATATTTATTTAATAGTAAAAACATTGAAAAAACCTTTATTTTTTGGTTCAGGGGCCGATTATGTGTGGGGAAGGTATTAGCACCCCACAACATTCTTTTAAAAAAAAAAGGCTACCTTTTAATTTAATGTGTAGAGAAAAAAAAAGTTAATTCAAAGAAAACACTCCAATTTACCCTTTTTATTATTTGCAAAATTGAAAAGGAAGACCTAATAAAAAAATTTAGTTTTTTTGCGCTTGACAGAAGTGGGCCCCTGCTCCTACGTTTCCCCAGGTGAGATGGAGAAATCAAAGCTTCGTAGTTCTTGGGTAGAAAATGTTTGTGTGTTGGTATTTTTTAAGTATTTTGAAATTGGGATAGGTATTCGTAATGACCAAACAAGTAAAACTCAGAGTGGTCATCACTCATAGCCCATTTGAAAACTATAGTTGTTACTAACGATCAAACAAGTTAAACTCAGAGTGACCATTAGTAACAATCCACTTTTTATGTGAGTTTGATTGTTTGAAAGAAGAGAAAAAAAGGGAAACAAATTAATTTGAAAGCATTACGGTGTAATAAAAAAATGCAATGGATTATGATAGAAAAGGGGTAGGTGCAATTAACGACAAGGAGTGTTGTATTAAAAATGGGGGGTGCACAACGCAGCAGCTCAGACTAATTTTTGAATTGGCCTGCGTTTTTTTTAAAAAAGGATTCCCAGGGGGTGTGCGCATTCTTAACTGAAGGAGTGCGGTTAATAAGAGCCCAGTTTCCGCTTCAGATCTATTGACCCACGAATTGTGGGCTTCAAAAGGGTGGTTGCAGTAACGAAATAGATGGGGTGGGAATTGTAAAAAAAAGATAAACGAAACTAAAAGAAATAACAAAACAACAACCCACTACATATACAAAACAACAACCCACTATATATACCAAAACTCCAAAACCCTAATTTTAATCTAACCCTAATCTCTCCTTTCCCTGCTCCAGCGGCGCCGCGACACTCTTTCCTCTCTAACCCTAATTTTTTTGTTTTCTCCTCATCAACGCCGCTCAATCTCGCCTCTCCTCACCAAGCCGCAACACTCTCTTCTCTCCTCACCAACCCTAATCTCAATCCCTCTTCGCCTCACCGCCGCTAACAACCCTAATTACTTTGTACTTCACGGTGCCGCTAGACATAAACATGGAGGAAAGGAAAAAATCTTCGAGCATGGAGAGAGAGAGGAGGAGATCCGCGAGAGAGAAAGACTGAGAGGGACGATGGAGAGGGAAAACGATAATGGGATGGGTCTGATGGTAGTGGAGCGAGGGTTTCGACGGTGGTGTAGGAAGGGGGTGAAGGTTCGCAGTGGTGACAGAGAAAGTGGAGGTTTGCGACGGTGGGGGGAGTTTTACGGAGGTGTCTGAGAGTGATTTTTGTTTCCAACGGTGGCTTGTGTATAGGGTGCGATGGTAGATTTGGAGGAGGTGGTTAGCGCGGTGGTGATGGTGACATTGAGAGACGGGGATGATTTTGTAGTGATGGGTGAGAAAATGAAGGGTTCTGACGGTGGTTCCTGTGCTACAGTGGCGATCTACGGTCAACGGCCACCGTGGACAGTGGCCGGAATGTATAGAGGTAAATTTCAACTCCCTTTTTTGCTTTCCTCTCCTTCTACTCTCTCGCCTAGATCTGATATGTGTTTCCCTCTACCTTGTTTCCCCATTTTCAATTCGGGTTTGGTTTTTGTGTTTCTGGTTTTGTGATTCTGTATTTCCCTAAACAATGAACAAATTGTTTATGACACACTACTAATTTTCTAACCCTAAAAACGTCTCAGACATTGTTTTCTTTCTCATAACCGATTTGGGTCATGTTCATCCTTACCCCTATTAGCTCTACACATCTTCAGACCACCAAACACATATTTAATGGACAAAAATGACAATAAAAACAAGCTTAATCTTACAAAACTTCATATTGTTCGGTATATAAACATCTAAAAAGAGAAACCGGAGCATGACAGATTAAATATCTACATATTTTTAGATTTCGGATTATATAATGAAAGAAAAGAAAAAGGAAAACCTATTCTACTTGATGCTGCTTCTCTGTTCACTACTAGAAAAACAGCTTTTAGCGTCGGCCAAAAGCCCACGCTAACAGGCCAAAAGCGGACGCTAACAGTGAATTAGCGTCAGAGTAGCATCGGCCACGTGTCGAGGCTAAAATGTTCGAAGGTAAAAGTAGCGTCCCGTAATTTTAGCCGACGCTAACTGTAGCGTGGACCTGGCCGACGCTAAAACCGACGCTACTGGCAGGGCCGACGCTACTTAGTCGGTCAAAAAAAGAAAGTTAGGAAAACATTGAATCGATATTTTTTGTTTCCTTGTCAGGTTAAGAGTTAGAAACATTGATGTGAATTCAATTGCAGAATTCTCAAGCATTTGCAGAAAACTTTTATAGAAACACCGAGCAAACAAATCCTAATGCTTAACATTTAAATTCATTTCATAAATAATAACAGTTGTAAGTCAAAATTGAGGGCCACACTGTGAACACGTATTAGGCACACAAAATTTTATTAGCTGTTAACTTACTGGTTGGTAATCAACGACGGACGATCGTGGACTTCTCCTCTCCTCTACAGATGTACATTCGTCTGTCTTAACAGAGTTGAGAGTAGTAGTAGTAGTAATGCCCAACGATCCATAACGCCACCCATAGCCCATTTCAAAGGAACCAAGCTACATTCAAGAAAACCGGTTTGAAAGTGCAAAATTATAATAAAACTACTCACATAAGACGTAAAAGTAAGGTACAAGCGAAAAAAAATTACCAACAAAAAACCTATGTTGACTTTAGACAACAAGAATTGAGAAACCAATAAGTTGTATTTAGCACATACTGAATGGAAGTGCTTAACATCCTCTTCGAAAATGTAGCAGGTGTCAAGTCTGTTCCCCCACCGAACCACCATTGTCTAGGTGCTCCATGAGCATTTGCAGAATGTAACAGCATGATTATTTATTACAACAGAAGCATACTCAAGAGTCATGTTGTTCAATGTCCTAATGAAACTGATCAAAGAAATAAAAAATTCAAGGGAAATCACAACATTCATTCACTATAGATCTTATCAAGGTAAAGCAAATTCATATTAAGAAATCAAAGAGAACAATAAAGGTGAGAAATTTTATGCGAAGTCAAGATTTGCTCCTTCCTTGCTGAAACGAAAAAGGTTTTGTTTTTCGAAAATATTGCATAATTCTAATCAAATTATTATGGTCTAAATCCAAAATAGATAATCCCAAGGAATTGTGCGTTTAAGTTTCTTCATAAAATTTAAAGGATTGCAAAAACATATGTTTCATATCAGAACCAATGGACAGGAGCATAGTTTAATGACAGTATGACACAAAGAAGATATGGTCTATAAATAGAGAAAAAGTGCATTCTATTGAGATCTAAAAACAATCATCTTATCAAGCGCACCTTTGAAAAAAGATTCCTAGCTGCAGCCCTAGTGAACATCTTGAAACCACACTGTGAATGTACAAAGTCAATTTCAGATCAAATAAAAACCAGCATCAAATATACATAGAATTGGAGAGGCAGTGAAGCACTGAAAAAATAAAACATCAACAGGCATTTATGAAACAACCAAGCCTGGCAAAGCTTCAGTCACTATAGCAGTATGCCAGTCATAGAGTACCAAAATCATGATGCAAGGTCAAAATAAATGAAGTAAGCAAATACCTGCGTATCACGAACACCGGAACCAGCAGCCATGAGAACCACAAGATGGAACCCCTTCATCAAAAAATTGCGATACCACTTCCTCTGCAGATATTAAGCTAAATTATTCAATCAAGATGATCTATGTGCATGACAGCAATAAAACAAAGAATGGAGAAGACCACACTTAACTGTAGCCAAAGCTTTCTCCTCTAGATGAGCTCGTGACCCAAATACAACAACGGGTCAGATATTCTAAAGCCAGGATCACTACCATTTGAATCTTCATGATGAAATTCCTTTTCAGCAACAGCTCGAATCTGACAAAAGAACATCAGACAATGCACATCAAAATCTAGGACTAGAATTATAAATAAAACATAATCACATGATCTGTTTAAACTGCACATCACAGCCGGATTAAAAATGAATTCACTCTTAACAACATCTCTAAATAGCAATCCAATATATCAATAGCAAAATCTGATTTTAAACCCATAACATTAGCGATAACAAGTGAATCAAATTTGATTAAAAGTGATATGCAGTGAAGGGATTTTGAAGAAATGAGGTGATAAGGGGGTACCTGAGTGCTGAAAATAGAAAGGGTATGACACCCTAGTCGAAGAAGGCAAAGATTGAATCAAAGGAAGGGTTCAACGAGAGCAAACGGAAAACCCTATTGAGAACCACGAAACCCTATTGAACAACCATGAAACCTTTGAGCACCATTAAATGTCTTCAGGCCAAGAGAGGGAGAGACATGGAAGATAGAGGGAGAGGGAGAGAAGGGCATACCAGTTTTCCACCGCGGTGAACAGTGGCTGTTAGCCGGAGTGGTTGCGAACGTGAGGCGGAGGAAGAGGTGACCGGAAGAGGTGAATCACAAACTAACACTAGAATCAACCAAAAAACAGATCTGAATCTTTTCCTTTCTCTTCGATTTGAAGGAGTGGGTGGCGGCGCACGGTGGTTGCGAGAATGAGGGTTGAGGCCGGAGTTGAGCTAGGGATTGGGGAAAGGTGAGTTTAGGGTTTCGCCGAAGTTGAGGAGAATGGGGGTGTAGGGTGAGGGAGGAGTCGAGCACAAAGGTGGGGAGTGTGGGTGGAGGTGAGGTGGTGGTGATTGAGATTGAGGAAGGCAGAACGGAGGATGAGGAGAACGAGAGTGAGAGTGTGAGAGTGAGAATAGTGAAAGAAAGGATAGGGTGAGGAGAGTCAGCGAGAGTGTGAGAGTGAGAGTGAGAACGAGAATAGTAAAATAAACGGAGAGGTAGCGTCGGCTCTGGCCGACGCTAAAAATAATATTTAAAAATTAAGCATTTAACGTCCGCTATTTCGAGAGTAGCGTCCGCCAGAGCCGACGCTAATTTTTTTTTCAACAGAAAATAAATTGGTGGGTTGCGTGGGTCAAGCCGATTCTAGGCCGACGCTATTTGCGTGGGTATCGTGGCCGACGCTAAAATATTGACGCTAAAAACCCATTTTCTTGTAGTGGTTACTGCTTTTTACTGCTATTGATGCTTCTGTGTTTCTCGGTTTCAAGTGTTTAATGATTAGGGTTTTAGTGTAAAGCCCAAATCTTTGGCTCTGATTTCTGTGAATTTTTCGATTTGTGTCTGTGTGTGTCCCAGCATGTATCTCCCCCCTCTATGTGTATTACTGTTCAGTTTTTATAGGCATATTGGTGTGATGTAGGTGAGGTGCTGAGGAATCAAAAGGACAACCATTGGAGAAAAGACAAAAGGACAGCATGCAGCTGGGTGGGGCGCTGGGGAATGACAGCACGGTAGTGGGTGCTGAGGAAGGGCAGCAGCAAGGGTGACCACCCAAGGTGCTGCACTATTTTGCCGAAAGTGGAGAAAGCAAAAGGATAGGGGGAAAGCAAATTGGACCCTTCCCAAAATAAATTCCAGCTAGGGCAGCTGCGCCCCTCCCTCTTTTTTGAATTGTTTTAAAATTTTGTACTATTTGTTATTTTTTGATTATATGTGTAAAAGTTGATCATGTAATGAAAAGGAGTTTGGCTCAGATGGGAGTTTTCGCGATTAAAGCTACTCCAATGGGATCCAAAATGGTCCTCTTGGAAGGGGATAAGGAAGATGGTGATTTTGCCGAATGCATTGCAGACGCTCGTGATTGGTTGGACCAGTGGTTCAAGTGGATTCGTCCATGGAAGCCATCTGATGTTGATCCGGAGAGATCTATCTGGTTACGATGCTATGGAATTCCGGTTCATGCTTGGAATTCGGCCTTCTTCTCTAAGTTGGCAGGGAGAGTGAGAGAGTTCATATGTGTTGACGAAGACACTGAACGGAAAATATCTTTTGATGTAGCAAGGTTAAGGATCCGGACTCAAGAGCTCAACATGGTTAATCAGGCGGTTAAGGTAGTTATTAATGATTTACCTTTCTCCATTCGTATGGTGGAGGAATGGGGTGGAGGTGTCTGTCGGTGTTATAAGGATGCTAACAAAGCGGGGGATGAGGATGTTGATTCAAGTGCTGATGATGATTTATCCGACGGTATGTATTCTGGCACTGGTGACTTTAATGATGATGTCGAGGTGGGTGAAGAAGATTTGAATGACTTGCTTAATGCAGTAAAGATCTCTGGTAACGTTGATCCGCAACTTATGGATAAAAACTTGAACTCCTTTGTCAACAATTTTGATGATTTGGTGGGGAGGAGGGGCGAATCGCCCCCAATGGGAGGAACACCAATTCAGCCAGAGGAAAGCTTTGTTGTGGATTCAATACCCCCTCCTGTGCAACGTCCAGTAACTCCATGCCAGAATGGTCAGAGGTTAGATCTTCCTTCAATCCAAAACAAGCCCACTGCTGTTGTGGTTCAAGCGAGGAAGAAGAAACAGAGAAAGTTATTAAAGGTTGGCGAGCGAAGAAAGCCATGGGCGGGTAAATTGCCGTTGGCAGTAAGAGAACTCAAGGAGGTTTCGATTGGATCAGTCCAGGTCCCTATTGACTGTCATACCCTAATTTTGTCCGGCTAATTAAAAAAAATCCAAAAAAAAAGTTTTCCGCGTATATTTGATTCCTAATCCCTCGAATAGGTCATTTTGCGCTAATTTACTAATTTTGCGTTGTTATTACTTTTTTTAGTGGTTAAACAAAAATTAAAAAAAAATATGCTAACACAAAAAATTACATAGTAGATTTAATTTATTTTTCTTGTTACAATATCTTTAATTAAAAAACGAAAATAAAAAATAAAATAGATAAGAAATAATACAAATTACAAAAGAAAATAAAAAAAGGGGAGGTGCAATAAAAGATTATTATTACAAAAAGGAGAATGTCCATGTACATGACTTGGCCCAAGAATGCCAAAGTTACAAAAATACAAAAATAAACCAAGTACCCAAAACTGCAGCTACTTTGCAAAGGTGATTTCTCTCTCTTCGGACATTATTTCGGCGATCCGACCGGTGAAAGTGAAGATGGATGTCTCATGAACTTGGTGTCAAAAAACAGCGATGATCCAACGGTTAACGAATCCAGAATCGCACTTGTACGGTGGTTGGTTTGAGAAAAACGGGAGTTGTTTTTTCTACTTTTGCGAAGGCAATTTCTCTCTCCTCAGACCTCGTTTCGACGATACGAACGGTAGAAGTGAAGATGGATGTCTCATGAACCTGGTGTCAAAAAACAACGATGATCCAACGGTTAATGAATCCGGAATCGCACTGTCAATATGGCTGGTTTGAGAAAAAAACGGGATTAGTTTTTAGCTACTTTCAAAATGCAATTTCTCTCTTCTCAGACCTTTTTTCAACGATCCTAACGGTGAAATTGAAGATATATGTCTCACGAACCTTGTGTCAAAAAACAAAGATGATCCAACGGTTAAAAAATCCGAAATCACACTGTTACGGAGGCTGGTTTGAGAAAAACGAAAATTGCTTTTCTATGTTGTTTTAGTCCCACATTGCTTGGGAGAAACAAGAACTACCTAGCCTTTGGCTATAAAAAAGATGGATATGCAAAGGCTATGGACATGGGTGATTGATGGGGTAAGTGATCTTTTGGGCTAGCATTTGCAGTCCATTAGATTAAAAGCCCGTCTTTAATTCTTTTGGACTAGCTTTTGCAGTCCGTTAGATTAAAAGCCCTTCTTTAGTTATTTTTGGGATGGCCGTTGAGGTCCTTTACTTGGTGGTTTTCGGGTGAAAACGGACCAGATAGGAGTCCGGTTCGCGGTTGATATGGTCAGATTGCTCGGTCCGTTTCGGCGTTGATCGCATTGATCAGCTGGAGGTTAGTTTTGCATTTATTTATTTAATTTATTTATTTATTTTTGTATATATTTATTTATTATGTATACTGTTTATTTATGTACATACTTATTTATTATTTATATTGTTTATTTATCTATGTAAATAATTATTTATTATTTATTCATTTATTTATTTATATGTATAGTTATTTATTTATTAACTTTACGCTTTATTAATTGTTAGTGTCGACATTAATTTTTTAAATACACAAATTATTTTATAAAAATTTCAAAAATATAAATAGGGGATTAAGTCGACTGTACAGTCGGATTAGTCAGCTTTTTAGGACTACAAATGAACCGTTACGGATCATGTCCTAAAATCCCTATTTAAAACAAACAATTTCTAAATTAAAATAAATACAAACATACTTCTTTCCCCGAACCAAATTCTCAAAATAGGGGACTAAGTCGGCCGCATGGCCGGGTTAGTCATCATCTTAGGATGAACGGGCCGTACGGCTCAAGAGTCCTAAAATACCTATTTAAATAAAATCAAAGCACTCCATACACAAATAATTTTCTTCCAAAAAATCAAAATCTTATTTTCACAAACAGGGGATTAAATCGGCCGTACGGCCGGGTTAATCATCGTTTTAGGACGAAAGAACCGTTACAGATCAGGGGTCCTAAAATCCCTAAATAAAAACAATCTTTTTTTTAACCTTAGAACTACGTAGTCTTTGATTCTCTACCAAGAGATACGTAGGAGCAGGGTCACACCCCTGTCAAGCGCAAAAATAAATAATTTCCATTACCTTTCTTTCTTAATTCTTTTTTTTACAAAAAAATCACAAAATATGAATAGGGGACTAAGTCGACTGTACAGTCGGATTAGTCTGCTTTTTAGGCCACTAATGAACCGTTACTGATCAGGTCCTAAAATCCCTATTTAAAATAAATAATTTCTAAGTTAAAGAAAAATACAAACACATTTCTTTCATTTCAAAAATCAAAAATCTTATTTTCAAAGTAGGGGATTAAGTCGGTCGTACGGCCGGGTTAGTCGTCGTTTTAGGATAAGTGAACTGTGGTCCTTCAGAGCCCCAGCGCTCCTTCAGCCCTCAGCGGCCCTTCAGAGCCCCAGCGCTCCTTCAGACCCCCAGTGGTCCTTCAACACAGATCACACAGTCCTAAAACCCCTATATTAAAAAACACCAACCAACAAACATTTTCTAATCCAAGAACTACGTAGCTTTGATTTCTCCATCGCACTTGGAGATACGTAGGAGCAGGGGCCCACTCCTGTCAAGCACAAAAAACTAAAATTTTTATTAAGTCTTTTTCTTTCAATAAAAGGGTAATAATTAACATTTTCAAAATTAACATTTTTTTTCTACAACTAATTAGCAGGTAACCTTCCTTAGGAAGGATGTCGTGGGGTGCTAACACCTTCCCCATGCATAACCAACTCCCGAACCCTAATCTGGTCTCAAGGACCCTTATCCATTCCAAAAGGGATTTTCCAATATTTATCCTTAAACTAAACTTTGGTGGCGGCTTCATTTTTTTGAACCTTCGAGGAATCCTCACCCGGATTTTTCGGTCGCTACAGCTGGCGACTTCACTGGGGATCTTTTAGAGAGTCAAGCCTAGTCTAATTAGTTGTAGGATTAATTGTCGATTTAATGTTTATTTTTACCCTATCCTTTTGTCTTTTATTCTTGCATATTATATTATTTTCATATGATATGTAAACCTTAGGATAGAAGACCATTATGTTTGTATATGTGAATATTCTTTTTTTTTATTGCCAATTATATTCTTTTATGTATATAAACCCTAGGGTAGAAGACTATTATTGTTGTATGTGTGCTTGTTTGCTTTGCAGCTTGGGGGGTATTCCTGATATATTACTCCTTCACACACTCCACTATCACACTTTTGCACATACGTGAGAATAATCCTATACCCGGACTGGAGCATAAACTAAGTTAGAACGAGACTGTGTAGTAATGGCCCTCTGGATGTACGTCCAGCTCGGTGGTTACGAAAGTCTCACCTAGAGTTTGGTCCCTTCGAGGGTGCTATCACTTATAATAGCTTGCCTATTGTTGTGGCTAGCGTTCTCGAACGAGGTCGTTGGCTCTAGGAACCTTATTACCTTGTAGAGCTACCCTTTGAAAGGTTCACTCAGTAGAAAGAATCTTAGATCTATTCCTAAGGAAACCCTTCTAGGACACAAAGGAGCTTAATATTCATGCATTCAAACAAATACTAGTGCATTTTTCCCCATTTTCCTGAAAAAATAAAACAAATATTTTATTTTAGCACCTATTCCTATTTTTCTTCTTCTTTGAATATCACATAAATAAATATAAAAACATCTCATTCTGCATGCATTTCAATGAGCGCCGGGGAATTACAAAACTTTTTACGGTGTGGGTGACGCCAGTATAAAAAAGACCATTTGAAAGTCAGACCACCAGAATCATACTTTAATAAAAAGTTTTGGATTCCCCGACGAGATGAATAAAACCATACATTCACATCTCACGCACATTCATTTATTCATTCAAAGGCGAACTAGTTCATCAATACTCATGCATCTGTCTTCCCGTTCCAAAAACAACAAAAATATTCAAAATCATGTGAAGCATCATGCACTCTTTCTTTTCCATGCATAAAAAAAATCACTGCGAGTGTCATACATTTTATTTCCTCGCACAAAAAGAATAATTTTTAGTCATATAACATGAGCATCTCAATATGCACTGACATTCATACATAATCACTCAAAATCATTATCACATAGCGTAGGCATCACATCATTTGTAAAGTCATGAATTATATTTAATAAAAAAAACATATCATTCATACATGTTGCCATCCTAGTCTAAAAGCATCAACTCCATGTTCGAATATCATTTTCCCAAATAAAACAAAAAAAATCATTTCATTATAATTGTATAATTCGTCATCAAATAAATGAAAAATAAGAGTCTGCATACATGTTGCACTACCTCTTGAAAAATAAAAATAATTGCATTAGGATCAAACATTTATTTCTTCATGAATACATGCATTTGCATTTTCCATACATATCCGCCATCATGGGCATTATATTTTGTTAGAGAATAAAAAAAATCACCATAGAAGGAATCATTTGTTTTCATATACATCTCGTTCTCACGGTACTAACATGCATATCATCATCAACCCCAAAAAACAAAAACACTACATATTTGCCCAACCTGCATCATCCTGCATACTCATATAGAAAAAATATACTATATTCATCACTCCTCTTCGTGCAAAAAAAATATAAAAATAAAAACAAAAGCTCTTCATTCTTAACCACCTCGAATGCATTAGTCATCTTGCATGCATCGTTCCCAAATAAAAGAAAATAAAAAAAATAATGCCACTTTCTTGCATATTCATCATCATTTTGCAATGCCTCTGAAAAATCATTTTTGGATAGTCAATCTTTTCAAGTGATCATTCACATTCCATGCATCTGCATCATGCAACATCATTTGTTCATTCATGCATTTTTTCTAAAAAAGATATAATAGAAAAAACCACCAGCACAATTAAAAAATTGTGATAAACATTGGAATATCTCATTTAGCATGCACTTCCCCATTCACAAAAGAATCATCATCAAATAATGTAGACCTTTCATCATTTGCAACATCATGGGAGGCATGTAAAAACATATCATTCATACATCATTTCACTCATCCTAATAAATAAATAAATAAATAAATAACGTTGTTTCATCGATCATTCATACGTCATTTCATTCCCCGTTTCAGCATGCATCATTTCACAAAAATTATGTCATACATAAATAAGGCCATGCATCGGTCACATGTTGTATTGCCCCCAAAAACAAAAAATCATTTAGAATAATTGGTCATTCCAAGTGATCATTCATGCACGTGTTTCATGCATTTGCATCATGTATATCTATCACCACGTGTTCTTTCATGCATTAGGACATGGGGGGCATGTAATTTGATTATCCTCATTGCATACGCATAGTTAATTTTTTTTTTAATAAAAAAAAACATCATGCATTCATAATAGAATAAAGTCGTTGGTCTTTCCAAGTGATCAGTTCCTCCATGCATTTCATACCTTTGCATTTTCATCGTACATATCCATCATCATGTGTCCATTCATACGTTACATTCCAAAATAGAGGAAAAAACATAACAGTATTTCATCATTCTTGCATCATTCATCATCAATAGAAAAATGTTTGCATCATGTTGCAAAGTCATTTACAGTAATTGTTTCTTTGCATACTTGACACAGCATTTCATTAGAATCAAACAATCATTTTTCACTGCATGTGTCGTTTTCTAGGAAAAAAAACAAAAAACATGTCATCACTCTTTTCATGCATCATTGAACATCAATGAGAAACTTTGCACCTGTTACATGCTGCATTGTCTCTTAAAAACCAAAATCCTGTAAAATAATTATGCCTTTGAGCATCTTAGATGTTACTGGAGTCAAACAATCACATGCATTTCATGCACATACATCTTCATCATCCATGTCCATCATCATGTATCAGTCCATCTATCACATTTTGTCTCATTTTCTAAAAAAAACCATGAGCATATTTATTTATTTATTTATTTTTCAAAATTGATGAGATGAGGCGAAATTAATTATTCTTCTTTGGAAAAGTTTAGGTTAGCTACAAACTCAATGTTTTTTCAGACACCCAATTTTCAAAAAGGGAAGTTATTCACTGTTTGCAGCTTGTTCACAATTTTCTTCAGCAAAACGATGCATCTCATCAGTCCCATGACAAATGATCCAAAGGGTCCGTTTTGTTAACCGATGTGTTATCAAAAATTTCTTCTATCATGTCGCTAATTATGTTAACTCTCTGTGAAGCATTCGTATAGTGAACTTGTATGGAACACGCATTTACTCTTGTTTGAGTCAGTTAGTGTCCGTATCTTTCCCATCATCATCCTTTGTTCATGTCCAGTCCCACCCCGACCATCCCATAAGGTGCATATTCTCCACAAATACCTAGTCAACTATTCGGTTGGTTCCCAATGATGAAATTTCATAAACTAACACTTTAGGTCCCCATGCTGGGGCAAATTTGTGATCACTAGATATCTTGTCAACATTGTATTCCCTTGGTGCAAGTCCTTTACAAAAAAAACAAATAAGCCTGTTAGGTTGAAAACTCGCAAGAGCAGCCTAAGCAAAAATTAGGTCAAATAAAAGAAATAAAGAGAAAAAGAGCGGATATATAAAAATAAATAATTGTTTTCTTTGAATTAATTTTTGAGAAAAACAAGCAATCATGATTTGAAATGAAGTTTGGTCGTCTTCCCGTATCCTAAAAAAGGTTCTTTACTACCCCTTTGAGCCAAAAAAAAATCAAAAAATCTTTCAGTCACCCTAGACAAGGATCAATTCCACATCAAAAATGGTGTGTCGCTTTTATCAGCTCACTCTACTCAAAAAAAAAAGAAAAAAATCACAAAAAGTGAAATTCAAAAAAGAGGATTAAAAAAATCCTCAAAAAGAAAAAGCAAAAGCAGTAGAAATTGTGAGCTGATACATAATACCACCGAACACAGAAGATATCTTTGTCCGAATAAACCCACAAACACCTCCTTAGGCCGAATTATCATTTCTTCCACAAAACCCAAATCATTGACCTCAAGTTAACACTTCTCTGAACCTACTTATTTTTTAAAAGGTCATTGTATCAATAAACCATCAAACACCTCTCTGAGCCCATTTGAGCCTATGCTCCACAAACCCATAACCATTGACCACATTACCCATAACATGTAACCACATCACAAACCCTTCTTTCATAAACCCCTAACCACTGGCCATGTTACAACCCTAACGAGTCCATGCTGATCAATGATTGGTTGTTTTCGTTTTCTCAAAGATTTAATTTTAGGACAAGTAAGTATATTTATTTACAATATATTTGCAAAAAAAAAATTCTCAAAAAAAAAGAAAGCTAAAAAAAATTCAAAAAAAAAAAGAAAAAAAAACTCAAAAGGCTTGCACTCCATGTTCATTCAAATCGCACTGATATCAAGACAATGTATAGTGATCACCAATTGAAATTCTCATCATATCAAAAAACTCAAGACTGTCACAGTCTTTGGGATTCACCTAAAAGAGAACCAAAAGTTTATACTAGGACCATCACCTAGATCCCAAAGTGGGGCATACCTTCCACCTTTCATGCTTCTTGAACTTGGAAAATGTCCGGCATCCATCCCATTCATATACCCCATCCAATCCATACGACCAATTCCAAAGACCCATGACCCTAACTCAGTTACCTTTCATAACCCCACTAAAAGCAATCATTTAAATATCATTCCAAAGTGGGACAATCCCATCACTCTTCACTTCACCTAAAGTCGGGGAAATTCGCTATACACCCATCTCATCCCCTTGTCATATCCACATCCACACAACCATGTCGAGGCATCTTCTCAACCCATTATCCTAAATACGGCCCTTCACAATGTTACTCTAGTCGGGGAAACATTGCTCTCGTCAAGATTGGGGCAACACCAAACGTCATGGGTTGAGATAAAATCCCTCGTTTGCCACCCTACATTCCAAAGTCATGGTATTCCCAACTAATTGTTTCCTCTACACCCCTTGCTGTTGTCATCACTATACAGGGGCAGACTATTCGATAACCTTCACTGGTAGTCTAAATCGGGGCAGCTCCACATTTCTTGAGCTGGGAAAAACATACCTTTCATGACTTTGGGGAAAACCTACCATTCATCCTATCACGTCTCATATCTGTCTTACCAAGTCAACTGATTCAGTCATCCGTATTTTCACTGCTCTACATGTCTACTAAACAATGCTTCAAAGAGAGAGAACACAAGTTAATAATGCGACGTTGAACACTCACTCTGTTAACTTTGTGGACCTAAAATTCAATCAATCATGGGACACCGTAAGGGAAGAACAACGTGAACGAATCTGTAAATACAGTCAAGTACGGTTGCACATCAGTGACTGTAAATAACAACCTTGAGATTGACAAAGCTTGAATTCAAATAAAATCCAATTTTTTTCCAAGGAACGATAATCGCAAAATATTCACTTCTGCATCAAAAGCCTCATCTCTCATCATTACAGAAATCTTTCTGCATCATCAATAAAATCATAGCATAAATCATCCCGCCATACAACCATGCATCCAATAAGTGATGATTCCAAAACATCCACCTTTCAATTTCTCGCATAAAAAAAATCTTTTTCTCATCTCAAAAACCGCAAAAATGCATCATCAATAAATCATACCATACATTTTATTCCAACATGAAGCCATGCATCTACCACAACTTTTGCATCTAAGCATTACATTTGCACATTCATTCATTCATATACCTACATCATATATTAAAAAAAAAAGAAAAAAAAGAAAGTAAACAGAGGCAAAAATCATCCACATTGCATTCATTACCCCCACCAAAGTATTGATAATTGCATGCGCAAATATTACATGCATTTTATCGCAACACTTACATCTAAGCATTACAATTGCATCTTATCTGCATACGCATACACAGTGTATCAACTTTATTATTCCAGCAAATTCAGCATCCATTATCCACCACATCTCATTCACTATCTTAACAAACATCAATCATTGCATGTGCATACATTACATGCATGTCATATACATAACATCTATTGCTTCAAGTGTCGATCCCTATATACTTCCACTTCTTAAGTCAATACGACAAGCGTTGAATCTTATATCAAACACCAGATCGCAGTGTTAGCACAGAGTCTAGCATAGATCCTTCAGACCAGTTTGGTCCTTCAGTTCAGTTCGAATTAACACGTCAAAACGACGGCTTCGAACTCTACCATCAGATCTTGACGTCGCCAGTGAGCGCGACAGATCCTTCAGACCCCCAGAGGTCCTTCAGATTAGCTGTGTCTGCCTAAGACATAGTGGACATCCTTTGTGGTCAACATATCAGTTCTAGATCTGATCTTGACCCTCACGGCCGCATTGACGTAGGTCACCCTTAGACTGTTTTATTAGTACCATAGCTAGTTGCAGTCCATCAGACCATTTTGGTCCATCTGGCCCAGGCAGCCCTTCAGACCCACCGGTCCTTCAGTTTAATTCAAATCAATGCGCCAAGCATCGACTGCGAATTAGACCCTCAGATCATTATGCCGATACTTCAGGGCATCGATCCTTCAGACCCGCAGTGGTCCTTCAGAGCTCCAGTGCTCCTTCAGACCCCCAGCGGTCCTTCAGATCCCCAGTGCTCCTTCAGAGCCCCAGTTCTCCTTCAGAGCCCCAGTGCTCCTTCTTTATTCCTTTCTCGTCGGTGCCCCGAGTGTTAACCGTTCTCTGTTAATTCTCAAACTATACACTTTTCTACTAAGAGGACAAAATTAGCATTTGTCTTATCTTTATTTCTATTCCTACTATGAAAACCTTTCAGTTTATCTACGGAATATAAATAAAGAGGGGCAGCTGTCATACCCTAATTTTGTCCGGCTAATTAAAAAAAAATCCAAAAAAAAAGTTTTCCGCGTATATTTGATTCCTAATCCCTCGAATAGGTCATTTTGCGCTAATTTACTAATTTTGCGTTGTTATTACTTTTTTTAGTGGTTAAACAAAAATTAAAAAAAATATGCTAACACAAAAAATTACATAGTAGATTTAATTTATTTTTCTTGTTACAATATCTTTAATTAAAAAACGAAAATAAAAAATAAAATAGATAAGAAATAATACAAATTACAAAAGAAAATAAAAAAGGGGAGGTGCAATAAAAGATTATTATTACAAAAAAGGAGAATGTCCATGTACATGACTTGGCCCAAGAATGCCAAAGTTACAAAAATACAAAAATAAACCAAGTACCCAAAACTGCAGCTACTTTGCAAAGGTGATTTCTCTCTCTTCGGACATTATTTCGGCGATCCGACCGGTGAAAGTGAAGATGGATGTCTCATGAACTTGGTGTCAAAAAACAGCGATGATCCAACGGTTAACGAATCCAGAATCGCACTTGTACGGTGGCTGGTTTGAGAAAAACGGGAGTTGTTTTTTCTACTTTTGCGAAGGCAATTTCTCTCTCCTCAGACCTCGTTTCGACGATACGAACGGTAGAAGTGAAGATGGATGTCTCATGAACCTGGTGTCAAAAAACAACGATGATCCAACGGTTAACGAATCCGGAATTGCACTGTCAATATGGCTGGTTTGAGAAAAAACGGGATTAGTTTTTAGCTACTTTCAAAATGCAATTTCTCTCTTCTCAGACCTTTTTTCAACGATCCTAACGGTGAAATTGAAGATATATGTCTCACGAACCTTGTGTCAAAAAACAAAGATGATCCAACGGTTAAAAAATCCGAAATCACACTGTTACGGAGGCTGGTTTGAGAAAAACAAACATTGCTTTTCTATGTTGTTTTAGTCCCACATTGCTTGGGAGAAACAAGAACTACCTAGCCTTTGGCTATAAAAGAGATGGAGATGCAAAGGCTATGGACATGGGTGATTGATGGGGTAAGTGATCTTTTGGGCTAGCATTTGCAGTCCATTAGATTAAAAGCATGTCTTTAATTCTTTTGGACTAGCTTTTGCAATCCGTTAGATTAAAATCCCTTCTTTAGTTATTTTTGGGATGGCCGTTTGAGGTCCTTTACTTGGTGGTTTTCGGGTGAAAACGGACCAGATAGGAGTCCGGTTCGCGGTTGATATGGTCAGATTGCTCGGTCCGTTTCGGCGTTGATCGCATTGATCAGCTGGTGGTTAGTTTTGCATTTATTTATTTAATTTATTTATTTATTTTTGTATATATTTATTTATTATGTATACTGTTTATTTATGTACATACTTATTTATTATTTATATTTTTTATTTATCTATGTAAATAATTATTTATTATTTATTCATTTATTTATTTATATGTATAGTTGTTTATTTATTAACTTTACGCTTTATTAATTGTTAGTGTCGACATTAATTTTTTAAATACACAAATTATTTTATAAAAATTTCAAAAATATAAATAGGGGATTAAGTCGACTGTACAGTCGGATTAGTCAGCTTTTTAGGACTACAAATGAACCGTTACGGATCATGTCCTAAATTCCCTATTTAAAACAAACAATTTCTAAATTAAAATAAATACAAACATACTTCTTTCCCCGAACCAAATTCTCTAAATAGGGGACTAAGTCGGCCGCATGGCCGGGTTAGTCATCATCTTAGGATGAACGGGCCGTACGGCTCAAGAGTCCTAAAATACCTATTTAAATAAAATCAAAGCACTCCATACACAAATAATTTTCTTCCAAAAAATCAAAATCTTATTTTCACAAACAGGGGATTAAATCGGCCGTACGGCCGGGTTAATCATCGTTTTAGGACGAAAGAACCGTTACGGATCAGGGGTCTTAAAATCCCTAAATAAAAACAATCTTTTTTTTAACCTTAGAACTACGTAGTCTTTGATTCTCTACCAAGAGATACGTAGGAGCAGGGTCACGCCACTGTCAAGCGCAAAAATAAATAATTTCCATTACCTTTCTTTCTTAATTCTTTTTTTTACAAAAAAATCACAAAATATGAATAGGGGACTAAGTCGACTGTACAGTCGGGTTAGTCTGCTTTTTAGGCCATTAATGAACCGTTACGGATCAGGTCCTAAAATCCCTATTTAAAATAAATAATTTCTAAGTTAAAGAAAAATACAAACACATTTCTTTCATTTCAAAAATCAAAAATCTTATTTTCAAAGTAGGGGATTAAGTCGGTCGTACGGCCGGGTTAGTCGTCGTTTTAGGATAAGTGAACTGTGGTCCTTCAGAGCCCCAGCGCTCCTTCAGCCCTCAGCGGCCCTTCAGAGCCCCAGCGCTCCTTCAGACCCCAGTGGTCCTTCAACACAGATCACACAGTCCTAAAACCCCTATATTAAAAAACACCAACCAACAAACATTTTCTAATCCAAGAACTACGTAGCTTTGATTTCTCCATCGCACTTGGAGATACGTAGAAGCAGGGGCCCACTCCTGTCAAGCACAAAAAACTAAAATTTTTATTAAGTCTTTTTCTTTCAATAAAAGGGTAATAATTAACATTTTCAAAATTAACATTTTTTTTCTACAACTAATTAGCAGGTAACCTTCCTTAGGAAAGATGTCGTGGGGTGCTAACACCTTCCCCATGCATAACTGACTCCCGAACCCTAATCTGGTCTCAAGGACCCTTATCCATTCCAAAAGGGATTTTCCAATATTTACCCTTAAACTAAACTTTGGTGGCGGCTTCATTTTTTTGAACCTTCGAGGAATCCTCACCCGGATTTTTCGGTCGCTACATTGACCAACGCGATTCACAGGAGGTTGATAGGAATCAATCGTCTCTTTTCTCTGCCGGTACGGTTCTTTGTGGGGGTTCCATCTCAAGTGGAGATATTGGGTTGTGCAATAACAAATTTTGGGCTCTTCAAAATAAGGCCGTAGCAAGAAAGGTTTGGGAAAATGCTAAGCGTTTGGGAGTCCAAGGTAATTTGCCTGATGATACTTATGTTGACTTGATTGAGTAAGGCGAAAGACGTGATGAAGCAGAGTGTAGTAGGATGGTGAACGATATTCGGTCTTCGTGAATATCTTATCGTTAAACATAAGAGGGTGGGGCGATCGCGGGAAGCGTCGCCAGTTGGTTTCGTCTATTATTTCTGGGTCTTTTGATTTTATTTGCATTCAAGAAACGAAGAGGGAGGAGTTGTTAGAGGGCGAGGTTGGTTTTCTCTGGGGCAATCGGCCTTATCAGTGGATCCATCAACCATCTAGGGGGCGTCGGGGGGCATTCTTTGCTCGTGGCTTGAGGGCGCTTGTACGGTCACATCGCATTTCTTCGGTTGTCGATTTATTGGCGTCTCCACTATTGTCCGGGATACAGTGGTCCACGTTGTCAACATATATGCTCCTTGCTCAACTGCAGCAAAGAGAAGAGTTTGGGCTGATCTAGTGGCCGTGAAACAGAGAATTGGTGGTGGGGAGTGGTGCTTAGTGGGAGATTTCAATGCGGTAACTTGTGATTCTGAGAGAAAAGGGAGGAATAGGAATTCTACAGTCGCCGAGATGGATGATTTCAATAGCTTCATTGTGGACATGGATCTTGTTGACTTGCCGGTTTCGGGTAAGAAATTTTCTTACTTTTGTTCAGACGGCGTCTCTATGAGTAGACTGGATAGGTTTCTGATCTCTGAGGGGCTAATATCTGATTGGGGGATTTTCGGTCAGTGGATTGGTAGTCGAGATATTTCAGATCATGCGCCTATTTGGCTCCTCAAAGCAACAAAAGATTGGGGGCCAAAACCGTTTCGTTTTTTTAATGCATGGTTGGAACATGCAGACTTCTTGCCTTTTGTTCAAAGTTGTTGGGACGAGTTTCACATTACTGGTTACAAGACTTATGCTCTGAAGGAGAAACTGAAGTTGCTCAAGGGAAGACTAAGGGGATGGAATAAAGAGGTGTTCGGAAAGGTGGATCTCACTATTGATTCTCTTGTTCGGGACTTGAACTCCTTAGATGATATCATTGGTGAAAGATGGGACAGTGGTGCTGTGATGCATTGAAAAGAAGTCTCTGCTTCCCTTTGGAAAGAAATCCAGGTAAAGGAATCTCTTCTTGCTCAAAAGTCTAGAGTAAGGTGGATACAGGAAGGGGATATGAACTCGAAATTTTTTCACTCACTGTTGCGTTATAAAAGAAGAAGATGCAACGTTTCGATTGTTGGGGAGAATGGCACTTTAGTGGAGGATGTTGAGGAAGTGAAGATGCGGGTTAAAAATCATTTTCAACAGTGTTTTGTTGAACCAAATTATGACCGTCCTTCTCTTGATGGTCTTACCTTCAATCAGCTATCGACTTCCGAGTCGGATACTTTAATTTAGCCATTTTCTGAGGAAGAAATAAGGATGGGTGTGTGGGATTGTGACGGTGACAAGAGCCCGGGGCCGGATGGTTTCAACTTCAATTTCATCAAAGCTTGTTGGACTATGTTGAAGGAGGAGTTGGTGAGTTACTTTAACGAATTTTTTGCTAATGCTTATCTTCCCAAAGCCATCTCGGCGTCTTTCATAGTCTTGGTTCCAAAGACGGACAATCCTCAAGGTTTAGGTGAGTTCAGGCCTATTTGCTTGATTGGTTGCCTCTATAAAATTTTGGCCAAAGTATTGGCAAACCGTCTTAAGAAAGTGGTGCCTAGCATAATCTCCAACCACCAATCAGCATTCATAGGGGGAAGACAAATCCTTGACGGGGTCGCTATTGTTAACGAAGTGGTGGATTTTGCAAAGAGGGGTAAGGAAGAGTGCTTGTTGTTTAAGGTAGATTTTGAGAAAGCTTATGACTCCATCTCTTGGGGCTTCTTGGTTCACATGTTACAGCATATGGGTTTCCCCCAAAGATGGATTTCGTGGATAAAATCTTGTGTGTGCAATAGCTCTATGTCGGTTCTTGTGAATGGTAGCCCTACTCACGACTTCAAAGCACATAGGGGGTTGAGGCAAGGGGACCCTTTGTCACCTTTCCTCTTTCTAATCGTTGCCGAAGGATTGTCGGGATTAATGCGGAAAGCGGTGGAGATTGGTTCCTTTCAAGACTTTACCATTTCTAATGAGGTACGGTTTTCTATTCTACAATTCGCGGATGACTCAATGTTGTTGGGCAAGGCCACGTGGGAAAATCTTTGGAGTATAAAGTCTTTACTTCGTGCTTTCGAATTAGTGTCCAGTTTGAAGGTTAATTTCCATAAAAGTAAGTTAATTGGCATCAACACCCCGGATGATTTTTTGGAAAGAGCTAGCGTCTTCCTTTATTGTAGGACGGAAGCTTTACCGTTCAAGTTTTTGGGTATTCCGATTGGTGCAAATCCTAGACGGGAAGTTACTTGGAGCCCCGTTCTTGTTGCGCTTAGAAAACGTTTGGCTTTGTGAAAGGGTCGTTTCTTGTCGATCGGTGGTCGGGTTGCTCTCATCAACTCCGTCTTGAATAGCATCCCTCTATACATGCTATCATTCTATAAAGCTCTAAAAGTGGTGATTAAGAAGATGATCAAAATTCAAAGGGATTTCCTTTGGGGTATCAAAGAAGGAGACAAGGGAGTGTTGGGTTGCTTGGGATAAAGTTTGCAAAGCAAAAAAGGATGGCGGCCTTGGTATTAAAAATCTCGAGTTATTCAATATTTCTTTGTTATCTAAGTGGAAATGGCAGGCTTTGACGGATACTAATGTCTGCTGGAGCCGTTTGTTGAGACATCGTTATGGGGACTATGATACTACTTTTGTTCATAACTCGGCTGAAGGTATATCTAGCCGGAACTCGGAATCGATTTGGTGGAGAGACTTGGTAAAGTTGGATGACAATCTTGAGGAACGGCGAAGGTTCGTGTGGTGTATTAAAAGGGGGGCTTGGTGACGAAACCTCCATTAATTTTTGGAAGGATCAATGGCTAGGCATAGAGCCGTTATTCAAAGTTTTTCCGCTGTTATGTGATGGGGAAGGGCAGCAGCAGCTCTTGGTGGCTGACTTGGGTGCTTGGAATGGTGAAGTTTGGGTGTGGTCTACACCGTGGCAGCATCACACGGATTCGGTTCGGGTGGCTGAAGGCCAAACTTTGGACAGCATTTTACAGTCAGTTAAGCCGACTAGAGGAAGGAAAGACGCATGGCTATGGCCACATGATACTTCCAAGAGTTTCACGGTAAAATCTTTTTATCATCAGCTGTCTTGTAGTGACATATCTTCCAACATTTCGAACCATCAGCACTTGTTAGGGGGACTATGAAAATCTATTGTCCCTTCGAAGGTTGTAGTCTTCGGGTGGAGGTTACTGTTAGATTCCTTACCAGTGCGTGAGCAGCTGTTGCACAGGAACGCCATCCACTCCGAGCTAGAAGTTGGTTGTTCGTTTTGTAATTCCTCTCGCGAGTCTGTCGAACATCTTTTCATCACTTGTGGTTTTGCGCGTTCTGTTTGGCAGATTGTTGGTACTTGGCTAGGTGTTGACGTGGATGTCTCTCTGGGTGTGGAGGATTTCTTTAGTAATTGTGGCCAGTGGTGTACAGGGAAGAAAGCAAAGCGGGTGAAACATCTCTTCTGGTTAACTACTTGTTGGAGCATTTGGCTAGCTAGGAACGGAGTCATATTCAAAGAGGAGGAACCAAATATAGAGGGGGTTGTTAACCGGATCAAGAACTTATCTTGGAGTTTGTGTCTTTATAAACTCAACTGTAATTCATCTTTGTCTATATCTCTATGGTGGCCTAACCCACTTACATTTCTTAACAATCTGTAATCTAGTAGGGGGGAAACAGTGGGCTAGGTTGTTGTTTTCCCACTGTGGTGCAGGTTGTGCGAGATACTCTTTTTCCTTCCTGAGTGCTTTTCCCATTGGGTTTTGGCTCAGGGAGGTTTTAAGGAGGCCCTCCCCCTTTCTTATATCTCCATTGTAAGGGTTGGGCACCCCTTGTGTTCCCTTCAGTGAATTTTTTGCTTATCTAAAAAAATTGTCGAAGAGTAAAAGACTATGTCAAAAAGTAATGGCATCGACAGTTTGAATTCAAAAAAATACAAAAGTTAAACTTAATTACCAGTAAGTCAATATGTGTTCATAATAAAATTATATGTCAAATCCTTGCATGAAAATGCAATTAAAACATTGCGGCAAGTCCGCTGAATAGTAAAAAAGTAAGTTTTTTTTTTATGAAAAAAGTATGGTCAGTTAACATATAAAATTATCAAATTTTTTAGGTTTAAATAGTTTTTACCCCCTGCAAATATACTCATTATCCAGTTACCCCTGCAAAAAAAAAGGTTTAAAAAACACCTTGTAAAATGTAACGTTATCCAGTTACCCCCCTGCTGTTAACTTTTCTGTTAAAAAAATGTAAAATGTAATTTTATCCAGTTACCCCCCTGACGTCAGTGCCACGTGTCACCATATTATTGGGTCTCTGTGACACGTGGCACTGACGTAAGGGGGGTAACTGGATAGTATCCATCTCCCCTATTAATAAAGTTTTTGCCATACCCAAGACTTTGGGGCGGAATCCGAGCCCAATTACCATTGACACCAACCCTTATTGGTATTGATGTAATAAATTATAAGGTATTAATATAGTAATAATAATAATAATGTGTTAAATTGTTTATAAGAAGTTTGTAATGTCCATAAGTGTCAATTGGAGGATATACACATGTAACTACTATGCATGAAAGTAATTTGACATTGACGATCAAATTGGATTTTAATGAGTCTTGAGTTGAAAATTTCCCTTCTTATGATACGGGTCAAATGTATCTCGGTCATATTCCCTTCTTATGAAAATTTCCCTTCTTATGATACGGTCATACGGGTAGAAAATACACAACTTGCGTATAGTGAGGTCCAAGTTTACAAATGGTCACTCTAACTCACCATCTTCGGCGAGAAAATGTGGCCAGCGAGCATCCATAACCACCATACCTTGGTATCTGCGTTTTTCCTCTGTTGGTTCTTTTCTTCGTTCTCCTCTGCATTTTTCCTATACGTTCTCGACACTGGGCACCATCTTCAGCTACATTCATCTTCAGTTTCTAAATAATTTTTTGGCTTGCATTTGCTCATCTCTATTCTTGTTGCGTATTTTCTTTGTTTGTGTTTTCTCATCTCTGTTTGTATATTTTCTCTTTGTATTTTCTCATTTATGTTTTTAGTTATGTTTGTATATGTATTTATATATTTGAATTTGAATTTAATTTTTTATTAAAGTATCTCGACCGTATCATATATTGATATTCAAAATTTCCCCATGTCTGTATTGTGTCGTATCACATGCCCGGGCTTCATAGACTGCACAAGGTTAAGTACATATATTCAGCATAATATACATGCATGTACTATGTATATGCCAATTATGAAGTTATGAACACCAGCTACTCTGTATAAACAAAATGATAAACATATCGTAATGTAGGTTTATTATTAGAACTTTCATACAATAAAAGGCAAAGAGAACATCCTCGAATAAAATGTGGAAGAACTCCTTAGAGGATATTAATGCAAACACAAACGACTTGCAGAAACACAAAATATGAAACTTGGACAAATTCTAAAGATCTTCTTGATTTATTGACTCTGGTGGAGCAGTTTATTGGTAATAGTGCATATTCCCTAGACTTCACACGAATGCATTTAAATAGTTGTCAACAGTGGTGTATTTCACTTCGGGATAAAGTTCAGTCCCTTCCACGCCAAAAGAAGGGTCAATCTCAAAATTTGTACTATTCCCCTTTACAAATATTGAGTGGCCCAATGCGGAAATCAAGTTTCCAGGGAAAGGAGTTTCTGTAGTGAATAAAAACATTCATGGCATAAATATCATTTTAATAAGCTACACATCAAGTTATTTAGGTTATGTTAGTAAAGTGTTAAATGAGTAGTGTTAATAGTGACCTTGGATAATCTTGAGAAGTTTCTCCTCTGGAATATAAATTTTGTGAAGGGTACTCTTAATCTTGTTCTCCCACAAGGAGACCAACTCGTTGAAAGTCAAAGTATTAGCAGAGGGTCTCAATAGCAAGGTCTTGTTCAATGTTCTTGGGTCATCCACTGCTTTGATGGTATAAGTCCCAATATCTTCCTCCGTGACATAAATTGCTGAAACGATGTTTCAAGTTGAGCCAATTTATTAACATGTCTAGTACGTAGTATCCCCTAATTACTCGTAGAAAAAATGTTTGTAAATTTTCTCTGATATGTTATGTTACCTTTGACATTTACATCTCCAATAATGACCACCTGATCTCGAGGAGGGGCAGTGACATTTTGTTGTGCTAATGTAGATAAGAAGTATCCAGCAAATGCATAATTGCAGATGTAAGTGTAAGGAATTCCTGCAGCTTCAGTTGCCCTTCGAATTTTCAGTTTTTGCCCATAAAAGCTAGTCGCCGGCTCAACTGCATTGTGATGGTCAACGTCCAACCCAAATTCAGATGGGAGGAACCTCTATCACAAAAGAAATATCACTTTATATAACTAATTCAAGTATTCAACCATTTTAACTAAGTAGAAAATTAGATCATTCTGGAATTCTTTCTTTATGGAAATTCCATGTTGACCACCTATAAACCACCTTTATAGTTAGTTCATAACATAATGGTATTTGAAAGGTGTTCCATAATGACTTTGCGCCAAAAATAGAAGTTTATCACTGACATGGAGAACTGATTAATGTCACTTAAAAAATACGAGAAAACAAAAATTGAGTTTGAGACACATATTAGTTTCCCCTTGTTTTTATCTAACTGTTGTCCCATCGTGAGAATGGGTCTTATGGGTTTGATTTTATTTGCTCTGGATTTGTGCAGAATGAAATTTTGGGTTTCTAAAATTAATTTTGGGTTGGTGGATTTAGAGATGAAGGGGATATAGATTGTGTTGAGATTTGAGAGAAATATGGTGATGGTGGTGGTAAGGTGGTGTGGTGAAGAGAGTGAGAGAGAGACAGCAGATGAGAGAAGAGAGGGAGGAAGGAGGAAGATGAGAAAATGTTTAAAATTAAATGAAAATAAAAAATAATGACGTATCAAACCCAAATAGACTGAAATTTGCCACATCAGAGTTCCGTGAGACACATCAGCGTTTTTGTAATGTCTAACTAACAGAAGGGTATATTTAAAAATATATATATTTTACAGGGACTTATTTAATAAAAAAATTTATAGGGACTGATTTGAAAAACAGTTATATTTACAGAGACGAAGAATATATTTAAACCAAGACTATATTATATTTTGTATAAGTATTTTTTTTGTCTGTATATTTTGTATAAGTATTAATCATTATATTTTTTTGCCTATCAGTTAAATCTAATACATTAATTTTCGAAAATCACAAAAATTAAGTTAACTTTACCACTGGTTGGAGTTTCAAGTGATTTTTAGGTAAGTATCAACCACCTATCATATCTCATTTGGGTGGCAACGGTATGGGCTGTATGGTAAGCAAGGAACAATATCATATTTGAAAGGAGGGTGGCATATGTGGATTCCATGGTCAGACATGTGAAATATCTATCACGGGGTTGGTTCATATCAAGAAAAGGGAAAAGGACTAAGTGGACCTCAGCAGATTGGATGCGATGTCCGTTGGGCTGTATATCATCTTCGTGAATTACTGCTGTAGGCATTAATCATATGTCCGTGGCTCGGAAGCTGGACTTATGCGCTGATGCTTGTTGCACTTACTCAAACAACGTTGTTGCTGTTTTGAACACAAAGACATGGAAGAATGGATATGAATTGAGAACTGTAGGGCAAATTGAAGGGAGATGATACGATGAATCAAGCAGGGAAGTCTGATGGTTTTGTTGGCTGAGGGCGCTAATTATGGAGGCTGTTACTGGTTTTGTAGTTTGCATCCTTTCCTTATCAGTGTACTTTCTCTTTTGCAATTCGGGGTTACTATTTTTCCTTTTTGGGTCTTTTTCCTCATTGGGTTTTGGCCCCTGGAGATTTTAACGAGACCCCATTGTCATTGTTCGGGTTTGGAGTACCCATTGTGCTCCCCGTTAATAAAATCGTTGATTATCAAAAAAAAAACCACCTATCGTGAAGCCGCCATTTATTTATACCGATTTTCAAACAAAACTTTTGAAAGTAGTAAAAAAAAGTAGCTAGTATCTATAGTTAAAATAAAATTAGAAAAGTACATTAGGGTTTTATATAGGATTCGGATTCCAACTCAATGTTTTGAGTTCGAATATTGGGTGTGGTAAAAAAGTCTGTTGGGAGAGAAGAACTACACGGGCCGGCCAAGCCGGGTACTCGTGGCCAGTCAGGTTCTCCGAAGTAGATTATAATCATCGACAAAGCTGATGAATATTCACCTTGATGTTTCCTGCTTCTTTGATTGCAGCTATGAGGTTCACTTGGTCATCTATTTGTGCTCCACCTACTGCTGAGATCACAACATCAACTTGTTTGATTGCCTTAACTAGATTTTCATGTTCACCTAGATCACCCTACAGAACCAGAGACAGATGTTAGAATTGTTAATTTGGACATTGAAATTTGAAATAGTTATGTTAAATGATTATATAAAAAAAAGTAGTGATTGAAAGTCACAAACATGAACAAGTGTAACTCCTAAGCTCTTGAAGTTATCAATAAGATTTGACTTTTCAGGATGAGAAACTGTGCTCTCCCTAACTAAGACAAAAGTGGGGTGTCCTGCTCTTGCGCTTGCCTCAAGCCCTCAACTAAGAATTTTCCAATGTAACCTGTGCCTCCAAGGACCAATATTTTACTCTTCTCTGCCATTATCCTAAAGTATAAATGTTCAAAGCTCAATCAAAGTTTAAATCGACAGAAGATGCAAAAGTTTGAGAGTTTGTGTATGCCTAATAGCCTATTTGTACACGTAGGCCTAAGTCACTGCATTATTATTTTATGCTATAATATTGTGTCTGTTCTAAGAATTCATTGACTTTTATTTTAGGAACGAAAATTTCTGAATCCTCGTACGTTAATTTATACTAGTACGGCACTGTTAATCCGACAGCGACTTATTACGTTTGTTTAATCTATTTCCCTTGTGCAATTCTTGACTTTGAATTTGTCCCTGCAAAACACAGAACAGCATTTCCATTCAAAGAAAAGAAATGTAGACAGATGCTATGTGTCCCAAAGTATTATTCTCACTAGCTTATGGATTACTATGTCTCAACTGTCAAGTGTTTAACAATTTAATAAACGCTAATCTTGTTAATTTGACAGAAACACAGAGATCATGTAAATGAAAAAGTAACCAACACCACGCGTTATCCATAATTTTTTTGGTTGCATGCATCAGATTGAAGAAACAGATGGATGCCGTTAGGGAGTCTTCCAACTCTTGTCGGCCAACTGAAATAGTTGCTCCATTCTTAACAAAAAAATCTGCGGTTGCATTTGCTTCCCTTAAAGTATGAGACAACTGAACATTTCAATCTCTAGCAATGAGCTCTTTAATATTGTAAATGATAACTACATAATGATGCCACAGATTTACAATTTTGCGCACCAGGTGAATGACCAAAGTAGAATCAGAATAGCAGACAATATCACGATTTCCTTTCTCCCAAGTTAATCTTAAACCATGGTAAAGAGTCATTTACTCATAATCTAACCGTGGAGATATCATTTTTGAGATTAATTATTTTTGAAAAATGTAATTATTACATCATAAATTATGCAAGCAAATCATTATTTACTTTGTGTTTTTTTTGTGAGTAAAGGGAATGGGGCTTTATTTCTTTTGTCTTGTTAAATTTAGTCAAACACCATTCTTTTTTTGGCAACAAACAAACACCATTCTTAAGAGTTGCTAAAAGTCAAAATTGTTAAGCTGAATATTATGTTTCAAATTTGAACTTGGGACATCACATGGTTGTGCGTGTGAGTTTTAGTTGGCATTTATCATTTCGTCTATAAATGTGTTGAATAACTTATATACTTGATTTTGTCACAAAAAAACTTATATACTTGATATGTATTATAGATTATATATATATTAATTATTCTATAATTTTGTTTTATAAATAAGACAAAGAGGGAGTATGCTATCAACTTAATTTTATGGGGTATTTTATAAACTTATAATACTACTCTGGTCTCATTTATAAGAAAAAAACACTTTTTAAGTTCATCTGTATATGGACTATATTATAGACCATATACATCAGTTATTCAATGAATCTAAAAAATAGCTTTTTGCTTATAAATGAGACCAGAGAGAGTCTATCGACATTTAATTTCTTCTAGATGTGTAGAAAAAGAATAGTACAAGAGAAAAGTAGCCAACTCCTCACAATACAAGAACAAGGCAAATACGGTCAAACTAGGAATTCCATTATTCGAACATACTATAATATAGAAAGTTGGTCAATAAAAACTAGGCTAAATATCACTTTTGGTCCTTTATCTTTGTTTTTGGTTTCACTCAGTGGCGGACTCAGGACCCCGGGGTCAGGGGTGTCAAATTTTTTAAGGCCGGTGTCAAATGGGTGCAAAACTTGGTCTATTAGTACAATTTCAAATTTTCAGGGGTGTCAAAATTAAAGTTTCAGGAGATTTAGGCTATTTATATAGGGTATTTAGTGCAAAAAAAAATTCCAGGGGGTTCAACTGAACCCCCTGGTTACATGCCAGGTCCGCCACTGGTTTCACTTTGGTCCTTTATCTTTTTTTTGGTCCCTTTTGGTCCCTCATCTTTCATTTTCGTTTCATTTTGGTCCTTGCAGTTAGTTTTTTCTAACAGACGCCACGTTGGCAGTTAACTGTTGACGTGGCGTCTTAAATTCATTAAATGACGTTGCATTCATTTTACACATCAGCATTTAAGTTTTTTAATTCAATGAAAACTAGAAAAAATTAAACTGAAACACAATTAAAACATTTATCTAAAAACAATTAAAAGAGTCATTTTCCAATTAATTTTTTTCATCCTCATCTTCTCTTCGTCAAAACCCCATTATGGAACTTGAAGAACAGAAATCTCTTCATCATCAAAGCTTCATATCTCTACATTTATCTTCATGGAACTAACGAAATAATCTAGAATTCGAATTCGTTTTCTGAAATATCCATGGAACTAACGAAATAAAAACGAACTCCAATAAAACGTGAAGAAGATGAAGTTATGAGCAGATCTAAAAATTGAAAATCAATGTACAAAAACCAGATCTGATTTCAATTTCAAACAATAAATTTTGTTTCGTTTCTCAAAGACGTTTCGTTTCTCAAATCTTCTTCGTTTCCAAATCATTTCTCAAACTTTGTTTCTCAAATCTTCTTCGTTTCCAGATCTTCTCAAATTTCGTTCATCTTGTTCATCTTGTTCTGAATAATCGCAACAGCAGGAAACAGTGGTTCTAGGTTTCGATTCTTCTGGGTTTCGATTCTTTTGGGTTTCGATTTTTCATGGTGAATTAATGTTGCTGGAAGAAGAGATTGAAGACGAAAATGGTGAATTAATGTGATTCAGATTTTTCTGGGTTTCGATTCTTCCAGTTAAAGAGAGGTTGAAGAGATTGAAGATGGTGATTTAGTTTTCAATTTTTATTGTTGCTGGAAGAACAACGAGAATGAAGAAGGAAATTGATTTTTGTTTCATTTTAATGTTTTTAGTTTTTGGTTAATTTATGTTTTGTGTTTTTAAAATTTAAAAAACTAAAACGCTGACGTGTCCTTTAATTATTTTCCACCTCAATTAATGAATGACACGTCACATTGACACTTAAGACGCCACGTCAACAGTTAACTGCCAGCGTGGGTCCGTTAACAAAAACTAACGCCAGGGACCAAAATGAAACGAAAATGAAAGATAAATGATCAAAACGGACCAAAAAAAGATAAAGGACCAAAGTGAAACCTAGAGCAAAGATAAAGGACCAAAAATGATATTTAGCCTAAAAACTATGGACCAACGTACGGGAATTCAGAAATTTTAGTTACTAAAGATAAAAAGATAGTTAATTTTACCTTTTTTCTTCATTTTACATATGCTTTTTAAAAGATTGTCTTGTGAGGACAAAATAATTTACATATAATTTTACACCTATTTTTTTTTGAGGAAAAAATGATTTTAATAAGTATATTTAAACTAAAAAAAATTAACATTGTGAGGCAATCGCCCCCAATTTATTTAAGGTTTTTTTTAGATAAGCAATACTTTAATTATTGATAAAGCACTAAGGGTGCTCGAACCCAATTTATTTAATGTTGATATTCGGCTATTCGCCCCTTGCACAATGACCAATTTCAAAGGATTTACGGGTAATATAAAGATGACAATGGAGGCATTTTCCCCCACTGTTGATTAAATATATTTGCCCATGCCAACATGGCATGTTGACAAAGGGTGTGTTTGATATACAAGAGAAATTGTGTAGAGAGAAATGAGTGTGAGAGAGTATGATAGATAGAAATCAAAGATATGATAGAATTGAGGTATTGTTTGGAATAAGAGAAACTAATTCATTCAAAAGCTTTAGTTAATACATCAAGATTATAATATTATCTTGTAGAAATATGTGAGAATGTAAAAAATTACTAGATAAGTTAAAGAGTAGAAACATTATAAAGAATGTTGCCCAATAAATATAACTAAATTACGTATTTAGTTTGGATCATTGTTGGCTACCCACAGAGTATCTCAACGCTTTTAACGAAAGACTAATATCCACTCGTGTTTAGTAGAAAATTTGGCACTAGCCAACAGCGAGAATCGAAATCGGGAGCACCGGGTCAACTCCCGTACTATCCTAGGATAGCTTATGCCACTAGGCTACCAGCGATAGTTTATAAAATATATAGTCTTATAATTGTGAATACAGATTAAATAAGAAGATTATAAAATTTAAAAGGACCATTAACAAAGACATTGAAATTGAACGTTCATAGGTGATAAGAAGAGATGAGTTATTCCTATAAACAGTAAATCCTAGAAAGTTTAATATATATATATATATATATATATATATATATATATATATATATATATATATATACATATATATATGATTTGGTAGTCACCGAACTAAATGCATTCAATAGATATTTCAGGTTCAGAAATATAATGAGAAGAAGTATAAAATAAGTTATTTTTTAGAGGTTCAGAAAAATATGGTCCTAAAAAATATAAAGAGATTAAGTATAAAAAGAAATTGATTTTTTTAAGTGGTGGAGTCAGTAAAATGGTGAGTTGCATGAGTTAGTGTCACGAAGTTATTATTTTTCTCACCTAACCGGTCATTGAGGAACAAATTTCGAGTATTTAATAGTTAATTTTTTTCCCGAACATTAAAGTTTATCAAACATTAAAGTACCCAAACTCACGACTTAACATCCCACTTTATATATCTTGTCACGAAATTATTATTTTATTTCACCAAATTGATTATTGAGAAACAAACTTTGTGTATTTGAATAGTTAGAATTTTTTCTGAATGCTAAAGTACTCAAAAACACACTACTTAGCATCGCACTTTAAGTATTTTGTTACGAAATTATTATTACTTTTAATCAAATCGATTATTGAGGAACGAAATTCACGTATTTGAATGTTGCGTTAAAAACACATTTAGAGCAAGTGTACTTTTTCGCAGAAGTAGTATAAAAGATTATCGTATCCACAGAGATTAATTAACAAGTACCAAACTAGTCAAGATTATATATTGTTTAGACGAACCAATGATTTAGTTGTAATGAAAACAAATAAAAAGAAATAAATAACAAGAATTAAAATACTAGATTTAATCGATGGAGAGAGGTCTAGGGTCACAGTTTCACTTGCAAGCTTTGATTCCCCTGTGTCTAACTCTACCCGAATTCCTTTATTTTATTTAATTACCAATCCCTTTACTAAAACTATTAATCCGTTTGGTCATTCGCGATTAATATTCTTTTTCCTAAACTAACCCTTGTTTGGTCATGCAAGAATTTAAATTTAAGAAAAGCATAAAGAGCAAAAAGGTTGAATGATTGGAAGACTAACTTAAAGTTTGGTCATGCATTAATTTTAGCCCCAATTATCCTATAGGTCCATCAACTAATTGCAGTACGGTCGCTGATCAACTAATTGATTATGAACATGCATAGGGTAGCTACTCCTAATTATGTGATAAAAACAATAGGACAATATTAATTAAAATAAAAATAGGAATTCAAACCAGAAATTAGAACATAAAAAGGTCTCTAATCATACAAGATCTACCTAAGACCCTAGAAGAGGATTTAGCTATTCATAGTGTTCGAGAACAATAAAATAAAATTAGGAGTCATAAATTACAGAGATAAAAATAACCCGGAATAGAGAAATTTCTGATCCTGAAAATTTAGTCTCCTTTTTCTGATCCTGAACTTTTGGCGGGAACGATGAAATGAACAAATAAAATCCTAGACTTCCTAAAGTTGCTCAAAACACACTACTAATTACCTCAGAACAAAAAAAGGGGGGAAAGGCTGAGTTTTTGGCGGGAAAGATGAACAAAGAAACTCTTAGACTCCCTGAGATTTATATATAACTAGTCTCAATGCCTGTCTGATGGACGGGGAGCCCTAGTAATGACCAAAATAAATACGGAAAACAACATATTAGAAATATACGATGCAATAAAATGGTGGATAGACAACAAACAACAATAGGAAAATCTTTAAATGTCTGAAGAAATTTTACAAAACGAAATATAAAACTTTGAAGATCATCTGGTCAAGAACAATAGGATTGTCTTCAATAACTCCAGCAACATCGTGTTGAGGATAGTCAACTTGTAGAGGTGGTGGTTGATTACGCATCAACCTAGGCCTTAGACGATCCGTAGTCATTGGAATATGAATACGAAAGCATCCTCGTGAAGTATAAGTCAAGTGAACCATCCTACGTGTAGGTGCACCAAAGAGACCATTAACTCCAAAAAGATCCATTATGTTAGCAGTATCAGTATTCTGGAAACAAATAGAAATGCAAGTATTTGATGATGAAGTAAAGGGAAAAACAATCAAAGAAAATGAAAGAACAAAGGAAACAACAATAGGTGCGAGAAAGGAAAAGAGCGAGTAAGGAAAAGAGAGTATACCTGAGAAGGAGAGATCGTGGAGTGCGAGAAGAAAGAAGAGGTAGATGGAACAAAATAAGAAGAAAACAAAGGGTACTTCAAAGTGGAAAGAAACACAATGGAGTAAGCTAAGACCAATCACTGCATTAAAGTTTCCTCCGCCTGTAGAACAAAGTGGAGTAAGCTAAGACCAAATTATACAAAAACAACTAATACAAATGAAAAAGCTAATTATAAAATGGAAAGAAACACAATGTTAAAAGTGAAAATAACAGAATAAGTCTAAAATTAAACACAAACAACAATACTATACAACATGAACATACTATGCAGCAAAGTTGGAATCCCAAAGTTTCAGATTTAGCTATGTTCCCAAATTCTTTACTAAATCCTCCGTTGTCAAACCAATACCTCTGTCTCAAATAGATAGAATTTTCTTTTCCTTGTATAACTCAATCTGCAATAGTAACATGCTTTAAGTATGCAAAATAAACAATCAACACAGCAATAAAATACCAGCATTTCTTAGGCCATCAACATGTTGAAAACTATATATTATATATAAAAAAGACATACCAATTAAAATATAAGCTTAAATCAAACAATTACCAATAATAACCTGGATTTCAAGCTTGGCAGTGTCACCATAATTAACATCAAATGTCCGATATTGAGCAAAGAGTACTTCAGGTCAAATAACTTCCTACCAACAACAAATAACTGTTTAATGAGAAAATGAGGCTTCAAAAGAAATGAATCATACCAAATAAAGTTTACTGCACTCTGAGCAATCTTGAAGAACATTTTTGGCTTTTTCTAAGGCTTCATGCAATGAACATAATGCCTGAATTCCAGCCTGTTATGGAACTTAGGTGTATTCCAAGTTTGTAGTCAAAGGAGATTCTATTTGTCCCAATTGTTGATGAAGGATGCCTGAAAAACCTTTTAGAGAATACTGAACATATTTCACTGCACATTACAGAAGAAGATACTAAACAATCACATGTTAATTACAAAACCCAAACAGGTAAACACCAATTAACATTTCAAATAAAAACAAAAATTCCTCAGTTAATTCAAGAAAAACGATTGATTGATAAAGAAAGTACTGAATGAATATTGAAATAGAGGGCAGAGAATGTTTTTTTCAAGAACAAAAAAAAGAGATATAGAGGGCAAAGTCACTGCTGTTTTGAGCAGTTGCTCGCTGGCAGAGAGAGTAGGGAATTTCAAGCAAAGGAGCAATTCAAAAGAAAATCAAGAGAAGGACAAAGACAATTCCTTACCGTCAACCGCAACCACCACCGACGCTCTCTCGGTCTTCAACTCCGTTCACGGCAGAAGCTAGCTCTCTCACGCCCTGTGTTTCTCTCCCTCAATTCTCTCTCTCTCGATTCTCTTTCTCTCATTGCATTTCTCATATTGTCTCTCGTGATGTGTTGGTGTTACGGTTCTAGGGATTTCAATCCCAAATTCATCTTTTGTTTCTAGATTAGTAAGGAGTGAGTAGTGGAGGGAAGGGTGATAGTGGTTGTAGACAGGGAGGGAGAGAAGATACCCGTCCTCTTCCCTTTCATCTTCCATCTGCTCAGCGCGTAGACGGTGGTTGCTTTAGGTGTTGGAGGTTTGCTGACACCGCCGCAAAGCCATTGCGCTGCCACTTTCCCTTCCACTTCTCCCTCCGCTGCTCTGCACTCCTCCGCATCCCCCATTTCGTCTTCTTCTTCTTTCTCTCTCCCTCCACGACTTTCTCATATTTCTCTCACTCAGAGTGAAGTGAAGCGATTTGCATATTAATGTGACTGACAAATTGATAGAAAATTAGGAGCTTTGCATGTCTGGCATAAGGAGAATAAGGAATAAAGAAACACATGGAAGAAAAGCAAAAAGAAGAAGTCAGTGTAGCAGCATGAAAACAAAACATGTATGACATGCAACAATTGTTAGTATCTAATTTACAAAAATACCCTTGTAGTTGCTGGAGATAAGTAATGGAACAAAACATTATAATTATAAACTGAACAAAAGGACAACATTACAAAAGGGTAAAGTGGAGATAAGTAATGGAACACATATTCATTGATGAAACATTATATTACAAAGCGTGAACTACATAAAACATAAGAAGGCAGCCCTTATTCTTGAAATCTCGATACAGAAGGAAACACATTACATAGGCACAAGTGGACCACAACCACTATAAACATAAAAGGAAACACAAGACAACAAATACACATCACGTTTTAGGCTCAATCTTAATAGGAACCAAGACACCAACATCAGTTCCTTTGTCCTCAGCATCATTGGTAGCAGCTATTTGGGATAAAACAGGATACTCTGGCATGACACCAACAACATCAGAGGTAGATGGAACCTTTATGCTTGCTTGAGGAGACAGGACAGCACAAACTTCAGAATCAGGAACCAATCGAGGACATTTTGAAACAGCATTAGATTCCTGCCCTTTGAAAGGAGAGAATTAATGCACCAGAGACTTTAGAAGAAGTAGCAACAGATGTTCCAACATCCAAAACGCGCTTGCAAGCAGGAGAAGTGGTAGAAGTCCCCTCACCATTACTGACAAAAATCTTGCTAGTTGGAGTATCATTAAAATCAGAGACAACATACTGAGAGTTCATCAATGAATCAACATGATCAGAACCAAAGTTAGTTAGAGTGTCAATGAAATCAGGCTCCTCCTCACCATTTCCATCCTTAAAAAGAAATGAATACAACATTAGCATAATACATGGACAACAAATAACACAACGAAAAACAGAAACTGAAAGTCCCAAATATACTAAAAACACCAACCAAACTCTTATGCTTTTCAAGAAAGGTCCCAATGCGGTATATATCAAAGTTGAGGTATATACTTTGATTTATAAGCATTTATTTCAGGGATGTCAGACTCGAAGAACACTTTTGTTCCATGGAAGACATTTGAAATACCAACAACACCTAAAAAATGAAACACTTCAGAGGAAAAAAAAACAATAAAAAGTAATTAGCCTATCCAATCTTTTTAGCCTACAGAGTTGAATGACAACAACAGGAGGAGTGGAAGATGTATGCAGCTCTACGCTACGGTGCATACTCTCAGCATATTCACCCCAAAAAGTACACTGAACAGTGTCCAACCTATCCAGCAATGAGGTGATAAAAATGGTCACAATATTATGAAAACATTATACAATATAAATTCAGCAAATGTAAACAAAACTGACTTTGAATCCTGAAGGACAAATTGCAACAAACTTGTGATACTCCCATGCCTTTGATGGTTCCTAATGGCATCTTTCTGAACAACATGGCCAATCACATCTAGAAATTTATACAAAACAAACACCAAAAAAGTATAAAGAAAAATAGCAAAAGAGCAAAAATTACAAAAAGATAAGTTAAGTAAGATACCAATGAGAATCTTGAGATCGAAGCTTCGCTCTGACCGTCGCAAGTGGTGAAATCTATTGCCGACATCTCCCACAACATGGAAATCAGAATTGAAAGGGCTCGGATCTGCAAAAGAAAAGGGAGCGAAATTTCATTTCAAATCATTTGAATCTGGAAAATTGGGAAGAAACCTGATGCAATTCGCAAAAGGAGAGGAGAGGAGAAGAAGTTTCGAAGAGGAAGAACCTGGTTTGATTCGCAAAAGGGAGAGGAGCAGAAATTAGAGAGATGAACAAACCTGAGCAATGCGATTCCTTTGCAAGTTGTGGCTGCTGCGTGTGAACTCCCTGCTAGCAGAACGGCAGAGCAAGCGGTGGACTGCTGCGTGCGTTCGAAACAGCGAAGCAAGCGTCTTCTGCGCGCTGGAACCTGCTGCTTGTGTTCTCTGTACCCATCTCGGCCACCAACCCCAACCCACCCATTTCACGGCCAACAGTAGCTGCATTTTAATTTTTTGTATTCTAATATTCTCTCTTGCCCTCCCACCATGGCTTTCCGTCTCAACACTCTCCCTCTTTTCCCCCAAATCTTGTTTGTTCTCTTTTCTTTCCCTTTTCAAGAATCCCTCTCTTTCTCTTGACTCTTGGTTTCCGATTGGAGCAGGAATAGGTTTGATTGGTGTTGTTCTTGTTTTTGGGTTGGGTTTGGGTTTGAGAGAGTTGAAATGGAAGACTGGGGAACATGGGTTTTGGCGTTTTAGTTCTTTTTCCCTTTTGGTACGGAGGAAGGAAAGAGCAGAGGAAGGAGGAGGGGCAGTGGGGCGGTGGTGGTTGTGGAGAGGGAATGGAGAGAAGAGAGAAAAGAGTATGGGTGTTTGTGTTGGCACTTGGCATTTGAGGTGTTAACGTGGAGGATAAAAAGAGAGTAAAGAGTTGCATGCCTGACATAATAGAGGGATGAAAGGAGAAATGAGGTGTATGACATGCATTTGAGAGATGAAAGGAGAAATTTACCAAAATGCCCTTTGGCGCCAAAACTATTTTCCCTCCAATGTTGATGCAATTTTGCCTCCAAAACAGGTTGGAGCCACTGGATCCGCTTATAATGTTTGATAACTAGTTAATATAGAATTATTGTTGGGTAAAATTTGATTCTTAAATTGCAACATGAAAAAACATTTTCTAAATTGAAGGTAAGTATGAATTAAAAAAGGTAATTGTGAACTTAAAACCTAAAATATAGTGTGTATAGATATAATCCAGACAAATTATTCCATACATAATCCATAGTAACAGTATTGGTTTATAAAATATATAGTCTAATATATGTGAATAAACATTAAATTATAACTATAAATCAAATATGAAGATTATAAAATTGAAATTGACTATCGATAGATAGTAAGAAGAAATGAATTCAATAAATGAATTGGAAGTGACCGAATTAAATGAGTTTAATAAATATTTCGGTTTCGCAAAGATAATGAGAAGAAGTATAAAAATAAATTAATTTTTTAAATATTCAGAAAAATATGGTTTTAAAAATGTAAAGAGAAGAAGTATAAAAAGAAACTGATTTTTTAAAGTGGTGGAATCACTAAAAGGGTAAGTCGATCGCATGGGTCTGTGTCACAAAATTAATTTTTTTTACCAAACCGGTTATTGAGGAATGAACTTTGAGTATATGAAAAGTTAAAAAATTTCCGAACACTAAAGTACCCCAAAACACGCTGCTTAGCATCACACTTTATGTATTTTGTCATGAAATTATATTTTTTTTCCCACCAAACTGGCTATTGAGGCACAAACTTTGCATATTTGAATAGTTAAATTTTATTGCAAACACTAAAGCATCCGAAAACACACTACTTAGCATCAGACATTACTTATTTTGTCATGAAATTATTTTTTCCACCAAACCGGTTACTGAGGAACAAACTTTGCATATTTGAACAATTCAAATTTTTTTCGTCCGATAAAGTACCCAAAAACACACTGCTTAGTATTACACTTTACGTATTTTATTACAAAATTTTTATTTTCTTTCAACAAACCGGTTGTTGAGGAACAAACTTTGCGTATTTGAACAGTTCAGAATTTTTTGAACCCTAAAGTACCCGAAAACATACTGCTTAAAACATGAAAGAGGAAAAAAAAAGGAAAGTATCCCAAAGCACACTACTTAATGTCACATTTTACGTATTTTACCATGAAATTAATTTTTAGGTTGACGAACAATATTCATGTATTTGTACATCTAATTTTTTTTTTGAAATCTAAACTACCCTAAAACACACTGTTTAGCGTCAAACTTTACATATTTTGATACAAAATCAATTATTTTAATGAAATTGGTTATCGAGGAACAAACTTTGTGTACTTGAACAGTTAATTTTTTTCTGGACTCTAAAGTACCCAAAACACGCAGGCTAACATCACACTTTACGTAATTTATCACGAAATTAATTTTCATATTCATTAATTTATAGTTCTATTTTTTTAAAATAAAAATATGAGGACAAAAAGAGAGGGGGGTGGGGGTACGGGTGGGAGTTTTGGAGGGAAAGTGGAGTGGGAGACTCCCTAAGATTTATATTCTTAAGACAAAGATATAAGAGAAAAAGAGAAGAGATAAGTAAAATGATATTATAAGCGGTCACAAAAATTCCTGTATTAAAAAAATTATTTAATTACTTCACTTTGAGAACCTAAGTTATAGATTTCAAAGCCATTTGTAACAATATGTGAAGTGCGAATTCCTGTTACCTGAGTCCTAAAACTTGCTTAATTCTTGTATTTTGAGATACTTTAGAGTCGTGTTTTTTAGATGTTTAAATATGTGATGTTCATTCTTCGATAATCGTGCCAAAATACTTAAAATGCAATGTTAAAAAGCGTATTTTGGGATGCTTTGGAGTACCAAAAAATTGTACATTTTCAAATACATAAAGTTAGTTACTCAATATTTTTCGTAGGATAAAAATATTGAGTGACAACAAAGATATAGTGCGATGTTGAATACCGTGTTTTGAGGTATTTAAAGTCTAAATATTATATGTATAGATACGTAATGTTCGTTCTTGAATAACTCATTTGGATAAAAACAATATTCTTGGTAACAAAATACATAAAAGTGCGATGTTTTTTTGTATTTTTAAATTTTTTTTTAATATTTTATTGAAAAAATCCAAGTCAGGGATGCTTAGTACTCCGTATTGTAAATTTGTAATAGACCAAGAGCGACCCTTTTTCCCCTTCAAGGTTCAGACCATATACGGTCATGGCTCCTCCACCAATTCCAACATGCGGTCAAGTCCTTCAACCTTACACACTCATTAATTTCCCTCTTCTCACCAAATTTTCCACCAAAATCAACAACAATAACATCAGTATCCAACAAACAACAAACGACCTTAATTTTGAAGACAGAACCACAAGATCTCGAATCAAATCTCTTGTCCACAAGATTAATACTTTACCCCCATCCAAAAACAAAACCCAACAAATACTACAAATCCTAGAGGAAAAAAATGCTGAATCTTTTCAAACTATATCAATCCTTAACCACCTTCTCATGGCACTAATCATAGCAGAAGAACACACCGTTTGTCTCAAAATATTCACAAATTTACCATCTTATAACCTTGTACCAGATTGTTACACCTACTCTTTAATGATAAGGTGTTACTGTGAAAATAATGAAGTTGATGAAGCCAAAAAAGTACTATGTACTCTTCTAGAAAATGGACTTCAACAACCAGATGCTGCAACCATTACTGTTCTCATAAATTCTTTATGCAAAAGAGGGAAAGTGAAGAAAGCTATGGAGGTTTTTGAGCTAATGAGAAAAAGGGGTTTGAAGATTAGTGTTCAAGCACATAATTGTTTGTTAAAAGGGTTATCTTATGTAGGGAGAGTTGAAGAATCAGTTGAAATGTTGAATGGTATGAAGGAAACTCAATTGGTTAATGTTTATTCTTATAGTATTGTGATGGATGGATTATGTAAAGTGGGTTTATCATATGAGGCAATGGAATTGTTGAATGAAGCTATTGGATTGGGATTGGTACCTAATGTGGTTACTTTTAATACATTGGTTCAAGGGTATTTTAGGGAAGGGAGGGTAATTGAGGGTGTTGGTGTTTTGAGGTTAATGGAGAAGCATGGTTGTGTTGGTGATTTTATTAGTTATAGTACTGTTTTGCATGGGTTGTTGAAGTGGAATGAAATTGTGGAAGCTTTTGGGATTTATAGGGAAATGGTGGGGCTTGGATTTGAAGTTGATGTGAGGGTGATGGGGAGTTTGGTAAGGCGTTTGTGTAAGTTGTCATTGAAGGAAAAAGGGTTGCTTGAAGATGCTGTTGAGGTGTTTGAGAAAATGAAAGAGAGAGGTTTAGTGATTGATCAGAGGACAGTTGAGGTTATGGTTAGGGCACTTTGTAAGGGAAGGAAGTTTGATGAGGCTTTGGTTAATTTGAATGATATGATTACGTGGGGATATTCTCCTGAGGTAATCACATTTGAGAAAGTGATTAAGGGTCTTTGTGGTCAGAGAAGAGTGGATGAGGCAGTGCAAACTTTGCTACTTGCTCATGCAAATGGAGTAATTCTCAGTAGAATTTCTAGTGATGTTTTGATAAGAGAACTTAATGCTCAGGGGAGAGTTTTTTGTGCTTCCTTTTTGTTTGGTTTAGCATTGAAGCAAGGTGTTGTTCTCAACAAGGAAACCTCAGTTATGTAGGTAGAATAATCTGATTTTGGGTTGCAAGATTATTTCTGGTTTGTAAGGAATTACGATGACAATTCCCCCCCCCCCCCCCCCCCCTATTTCATTGGTATTGATTTGTTCAAAAGCTGGATTGAAATTATAAGCTTCAGTTCAATTGGTATTAATTTGTTGTTAAGCTGAATTGAGATTATAAACTTTCAAAACAGAAAATCCCGACTCTTCGAGAAAAATTTCTTAGGCCGTTAATTAAATTAACACCGTCATTGAGGTTCCATACATCGGTTAATTAAAGTTTTTCAAGACAAAAATACGCTTAGAGTGCGTTTGGATGGGGGCATTTGAAAATTCTAGGAAATTTTAAATTCTTGGCAATTCAAATGCATCAATAGAAATACTTTCATTTTCAAAATTATTTGTTTGGATGAGATAATTGAAATTCTTCATTCTTAAAATTTCTTGTTTGGATAGAGTAATTAAAATTCTTCAATTTTTTATATTTTTAAAATTCTTCACTTTACACAAGGGTCGAATGACATGCAAGTTCAACAACCGACAGAACCGACACACCGGATGTCAGGCCCGATCCACCAGATATCGGGCCCTACCCACCGGGAGTGGATTGGTCCAGATGGATCTATTCGACCTACCGACCACACTGATTTTTTTCTCACGACTTTTCTTCAAATGAACTCACTATAGCCTCTTTATCCCTTCAAATGAAATGCCCAACAAATTCACCATACTCATTAATCACAATTCGTTTTATTACTATCGGGTTCCCCCCTCCTCTCCTTTAACCAAGTCTAGGTTCTTATTACACTTGTGAGTTCATACATAATTAAATCTCAAAAAAGACCTCATGCGCATCAAAAAGCTCACCAGACTCATTAATCACAATTCCATGTACGTATAAATTCTATCTTGTTTTCTACATAGAATGTCATATACAAAAAATATGGTTCACGTATTAATCACAATTCCATGTACGTATATCTATTAGTCCTTCACATTTTTTTTTGGACAAACATAAATCCTTCATAGGAAAATATCTTTTACACAAATATAAACTATATATATCTACTATGTAATCTTTCACAAGAAATATGTTGTCCGGAACAATATAGTTGCATGGTCCAACTCTGAGTTTCCTCAAGCTTTGCCAACAAGACCACAACAATGCCGGTGTCTGCAACACCAATGATCACAACCTATGAGATTCATCATACCTAATGGCACACGAGCATCAAAGAAACATGTTAGTAATAGCATAAATAATAATATTTATGCCCCGCATCCACAAGAAAGTATTTACCTACAATGGTTTTCCCAGAGCAAAGAACAAAAATCATATAGTTGTATTCTATGCACTAAACAAATAAAGTATCACCATTTTCATGATATTACCATTTGGAACTTGAAGGCAGTTTTGACGACGTAAAGCGTCTCGCAATACTCGGGAATCTCCTGCAGACCCTTCCCATCCAGGTAACACATAAATGTACCTTAAATCCGGACCACAAACTCCTAACACATTTGTTGTTATATCACCCTTTCTATTACGATATCTAGGCCTATCTTCTGCAGCAACTGTTACAGGAATATGTGTCCCATCAAGTGCTCCAATTGAATTCTAAAAACATTCCAAAATTACACCAAATTACAACAGCTATAGTTAATTCCAATGCCTTATAATTACTTAAAAAAATGATAAAATTACCTCAAACCATCTCCATTTATATGCCTCTGAGTCCTCTAAATTATAATCATGAAACATCAAATATTCCTTGCTCACTTTCATAACAGCTCGTAGGACATTATTGAATTGCCTACTTATTGTTTCTTTAGGTCTGCAATAACTAAACTCCACAACTCTATACTTTAGGTTGTGAGCGAGGATATGCAAAAACATCGCCACGGCCTCAGTTGTAGGGACATTTTTTGTTCTCACTAACCCCCTTTTCTCTTGTAAAATTCTACAAAGCTTAGAAAATGCTCTTTTACTAACTCTTAGTTGATCAATGCAATCGCTTTCCTTTCCCCTATATAGGCGATTAAGGAAATCGCGTCTTTCCAATTCCCAATTCCGAGCAGGTTCTTTAACTAGATATGTGTCATGATACCAAGCCATAAAACACAACAGCCTAATAATGACGCAAACAACGACGAATGTTTCCTCGAGCTCTACCAACTCTTCATGTTGTTTACGTTTTCTTGAAGCATTAACTACACTAGTGTCCATTTCTTGAAATCAGCAGCTACTTAACAAAGGTTTCATATATTAATTGATTTCAGCTGCAGTACACATAAGGAATCAAAGCAATCTATTTAAAGCTGAGAAAATAATGCAGAAACAATATACAGCAAAAACAAGTGTAAAATTAGGGATCAATGAAATTCAAATTGATTCCGAAATTGATTCAGAAATGGATTGATCCAGAAATTGATTGAGAAATTGAATGCATCATTTACCTCAGATACTGATTAAGTCAAAGAAATTGATTAAGTCAAAGAAATTTGTTCATCTTGTCTTGCTAAATATGTTACTGGATAACCAATATGATCAAATCATCAAAAGAGTAGCCTAGATAAGTGCTATCCATTCCTCATCATTTACCTCAGATGCTGATTTTTCAGATTCTTCCTCATCACCACCAGCTAGACCAAATTACTATCATATTACTAGGAAGGTCAAACTAGATTGACAAAGAGCATAAAATTTGTGCTAAATATTCTGAGATAACTACACTAAAAACATTCACAGATTATTAAGTATTGTTCCTTTGCTAAAGACAACAGTACTGATAAATCAGTCTGGAAATCAGCAGGGCTTATCAGAGTTGGCAGTAGATTATCTTATCAGAGACAAATGAAGAGAGAAATAAATACAACTTCCATTGAAACAAAGTAATGCTTATATACATGATAATATAAGGAAGTATAAGAACAGAACAAACAAATGATTCACACTAACCAAATGTTTCAGCTGCTACACACATAAGGAAGCAGAAATTGATACATAAATCAGAAATTGAACCAGTTGAGAGCGTGAGCGCGAGATCAGTGAATTAGCTAATTAACTAATAGCTAAATTGGTTAATTAGCTAAATTAATATAAACTGAGAGAGGAGAGTGTGATTTGCGAGATGAAGAAGCAAGAACAGAATTCAAACAATCATTTCAGAAATTGATTCAAAAATCAAAACCATAACACAATAGAAATTGATTCAAAAATCATTACCTGTTTAACTGTGAGCGAAGATTGCAAGAGGAAGATTGCGGAGAAGACGGAGTTTACGAGAGGCTTCTGCGAACAACTTCTAAGAGAGGATGCGATTGCGAGAGAGGAGATTTGTCACAGAGTGAAAGTCGGAATCGTCACAAGATTGCGAGAGGAGGCGATTGCGAGAGGAGGCGATTCACATGGCGGTGAGCGTGAGTGAGATTCGAGAGTCGAGACTGAGAAAAGGAATTGAAATCCCCTCGAATGAGGTTGTATTTTAATTCCCTCAATTTTGGACACTACAAATTACATCTTAAAATTCCAGTATTTTTAAAACTCCTTTTATTTTTTACCCAAACAACATATTTTAGCCCAAAGTATTTTAATTACCCTCATAAATTACTTTACCTACTAAAATTACCTCATCCAAACACACCCTTAGTTTTTGACATCTTCCCCTCTATACAACCCCCTTTTATAAACTTCCAAAACAGAAAATCCTGATTCTTAAAGAAAAAGTTCTTAGCTCCTGAAATTAAAGACATCAACTGCTGTGTGCAAATTTATTGTTGGATTCTTCTTTTCAATTCATTCCAAAGATGGTTTTATTATGATGAGGAAAAATGTTTCATGCACCACAATCATGCTGAAGAACAATGCCGCAAGAGCCTCTGTCTCAAGAATAAACTACAACACAAGTTAACTCAATGTTGTGATGCAAAGAGTCAATTTGCTATACTTAATGTTACATAAGCTACATGCCATTCTAAGTAAAAAGAAATTACAATACTTGAACTTCAAAACTTGATGTGAAATCTTAAGCACGACTCATGTACTGGCCAGCTCTTGTATCGACCAGTATTTCATCACCTATATTTACAAAGAGCGGGACATTGACTACAGCACCGGTGTCGAGAGTGGCTGGCTTTGTTCCACCTGTCAATCAAATTTCATTTTCAGAGATTCAGTAAGTTATACAAGTGAATGTAAGTTATACAAAGGAGGAACCAAGACAATGAAAACCATAATGATATCACACTTTTCTTTCCTTTTGATGAGGGATGGGGTAAACAAACCAATCCTACACTTTTGGTATTCAATACATCTTAACTTTCATATGACCATGATTGAAGGGGAGCTTTTGTACAATCAATAGAGTTGCTGGTCTGATATTTGAGTAAAAGGTCGTGAGAGTTCAAGTCGTGAAATGATACTCTTGCAAATGTAAGGTAAGTTGTCTACAATAAATTTGTAAGGGGTCTGACCCTTTTTGGATCCCGCCACGATGGGAGCATTGTAAGAGTAGAGTCTCCCCTTTTAGCTTTTATCAGACCAACAATATGCAGATCAAACCCAACCATCCTCCCTTTCCTTTTCTTCTTATTATTGTGATTTGTGAAATATTTAATGAAGGGAAATTTTAGTCATCATATCATCCCTTGACAGATTTAGAAAGACCATAATGAGAATCACTGTCAAGCAGATGATTTGATCATTTTAGTCTAACAGTAAACTTTGTTTGCTCCACATATGGCTGGAATTTACAACAAGAATTTGGTAAGAAATAAATTAGCAGTATCAACATAAGGGCTTCACCTTGGGCTGTGTCACCCTTGAGGCCAGGATCCACATCAACTACAGCAAGCTTGACTGTGATAGGGAGATCAACATCAATAACCTGAAAAAGTATCAGCAGAAGTTGCTACAAAGTATCAATAAAAGTATGTTAAAATAAGATCTATTTTAAATATGATGTATGCAGCCTGAATCACTCTAGAGTACAAGAGATTTACAATCTTAACTTCCCTTCCCGACCCCAAGTAAAATCTCTATTTTCACTACTTTGCTGCCTGGGGACAAACTAAATTGCAATTACTTATTTTCCCCTTATTTATGTATTAGTTCATGAGATTTATCATCCTCACTATCCTAAAAAATAAAAGTTTGAGATAGTGAAAAACAGTAATATATTATGAGATAGCAAGGTTACTTTTCCATTCCATAACAGCAAACTGCAATCCATTCCCTCTTTCAGCCACTTTTTTTTGTCTCCAATATCTGATTCAGCCAGACGAGTCTCCTCATATGTACTCTGATAATATAAAACACAGCAAGTAAAAAACAGAGTAAGGATTGACAATATTCAGTACATTAATTGTTAGCTGACTAATTATTAGTACTAAAATCAGAAGAATTATTGGAAGAACTCTTCATCATAATCAATGACTGGTGTGCAGTGATTCTAGTTGGTGCTAAAAATTGTAGATATCTATAATTAGATTATATAATAAGGATTCCAGTTTCCAGATGATACCAAGTCCATGAAGACAAATTGATCGCCATCTTTATATGTGAACTGCTTTGTTTCCTTGAGTATATCTGCTAGGTCAATCTGCAAAAGTAAATAGAACAGACAGAAAAAAAATACAGAAAAGGTAAGGCCCAATAAGAAAATTATGAGCAACACATTGATAGAGACAGGAATACTTCATTGAAGACTCTTGCCACCGACATCTCTTAGATATATACGAGTTAGATTACCTAAGGAATTCACAAGGAAGCCTCAAATTTTTTTGGCGGGTGGTTGGTTATGACATAAAGGATACATACAACCCACTGACCTAGGGGCATGGAGAGAACCCTCAGCCACTCTTTTAGGTAATGCTGTCAAGATCGAGATCTTACAAGAATTGGGACGGGGTAGAAAGATCGTAAAACATGAGATCATAATAAGTTTGTGTTCGTGTGTGTGTGTGCGCCCGTGCATATGAAACATGAAAAAACCCTATAAATTACAACATTAAAGCAAAGTTAAGACAAAATTTCATAATCATAACGACATCCAAAACAAGTCTTAATTAGTCAAAAGTCGATCTCATCGATTGAGCTAGCGATCTCACGATCTCCACAATCTAACCAGAATCTGATGTTGCATATGATCCAACTTGCCAACGCCTTGTGGGATCATAAAATTGTGGCATATGATGTTAGACAAACAGCTGAAGACCCCTTCAAACAAGAAAAGCTCAAATAGGCCGGACAATATGTTTCTATGCCGCCTCCACAAATTGGGGTGGGTCAGGTTGTTTGCCCATGGACGAGAGATTGGGTTTGGGTTTACCGGTATAGAGTCTATCTACCCCACACCATGTATATGAAAAACGAATTAATTTATTATCACATGTTATTTAGGTTATGTTATTACTTATTAGCTTCAAAGATATCGAAATTCATTAGAAGCAAGTAATGTTAAAATTAATTACATAGGGAAAGGCAGGTAGGGCATAAATGTTTACTAACACCATATAAACAGATTCTGAATTAATTCTTAAGACCTGCAGAGTGAAAAAATGTGGCCAAGACTCTAATTACAGAATTTGTGAATGCGGGGCAAACCGTTCTGCTGCAAAGCCTAACCTCAATGGCTAATAGCAGACTCTTATATTACTAAAGCTTGTTATGCAATTGCTAACCTAGAAAAAAAAGGCAAACGAAATACAACTTGAGTATTCAATTGAAAAGGATATCCAAATTATTAGTTGTCCAACTACCACAAGCTTATTATTCCGCTATACCAAAAAGTCTCGTATTGCTTAAGAATCAAGATCAAGGATAACTAGTAAACACCCACATCCTTAATCCACCGAGACGCCTTTTCAGTAAAGACAAAACCGTAAAGGCTCGCATTGAGGTCAGAATACTTATCGCCCTCTACCCCAGCCCCAAATTAACCTAGTCAATTAGTCACCACAGAGACTTCATAGACATAATCCTAACAATTTCCAAGTTAAGTTATCTCAAAGTTTCATTTTTCCCCAAATAAATCCATGAACTAAAGCAATGTAATGATTATAAAAAAGGGTTTGCAAATTAGAGTACATTACCGAACTTCCAGCTCTGAAGGTCTTCTCAACTGTATTTCCAGTGACATAATTCTTAAGCTTTGTCCTCACAAATGCTGCCCCTTTTCCAGGTTTAACATGAAGAAACTCTAAAAAATTAAAACATCCAATCCAAAATTCAAGTTATTCACAAGTTAAAATTGAAATTACGAATGCTATATTTTAAAAAAAAATTACCTAATACACGCCAAGGTGCACCATCCACTTCAAGATTTGAACCAACCTTAATATCGTTACTAGTAAAAGCGTAAATCTCTGAAAGAAACAGATAATAACAGATTAGTAAGAAAGCAAAGTTGGTTAGAACAGAAGTTAAAATTAACTAACACTTACTGAGAAATCTAGGCTTAGAAGAAGGGGTTCGTATTCGAAACGATGAGGGCTTTGTTGGAAATGAAGAAGAAGATTTGCGGAAAGAGAATGTTGAAGAAGAAGAAGAAGAAGAAGAAGAAGAAGCTGAGAGATTAAGCTTCAAGGTTGCGGTTCCCGCCATCATGTTGTTGTGTATCAACTTGTTTGTAACAGCAAAGCAAAATGGTTTTCTAAAAGATAAAGCTTCCAATTCACATTCTAGGTTTTCTAGCTGCTTTTGTTTTCTAGCTACTTTTGTTTTCAGTTACATGTATGTTCAAAATCCAAAATTTTCTTCTAATTTTTTTTAAAAAAAAAAGGAAGGAAGCTCATTAAAATACTCTCTTAAAGAGAAATGTAAAGAAAAAATAATTCATTCTCATTTTATTAAAAAGAAATTAAAAGAAAAATATAAAAAAAAAAATAATCAAGGGGACTAAGCCAAAACCAATGTCAAGAAAACCCATAGGGGGAGAAAATTCATAAGCGATTTTGACAGCCATTTATCAGGCCAGAAACGGATGATTTTACTATTTTCAATTTTTCAAGCATAATGCTCTAGTATTGTTGATAGCAAGGGCTATATACCAAACTAAATTGAAAATCTAGTGTAAAAAGTAATAAGAGAATTACTTATTACTAATGAGAAGAAGATGAAGCAAATTCTAAACAAAGCTTAGGCGTGGTTGCCTTATTGGTAGATTTAATGGATCTAACTTCCAGATTCCCCTTCCGAAACAGGCTAGCAAACTTTGTACTTAGCAACAGTACAAATTTTGAGTATTTAAATTCTCGGGCCAATTGAAATTGTGGATCCATTTATCCAACAAATTAATAACATTGCCATGCCTAACATAGATATGCCAAACACGAATCACAAATTTTCTAAGAAGAACCCAAACCATGATAGATAGTATATATGCTTTCCAAGCTGGTAGTTTTTCTTAAGTCATGTCAGCAATAGGTTACAAATACTTTTTCTAGGGCTTACCAATACTTTGTAAAAAAAACTATATTCATAAACTAGACACCCTAAATTTTCGACAGAGTTATCGTTTACTCAATTCCTACATTGGAATGGTTGAATGATGTCTATTTTATACATTCTCTTGTGTTAATACAAATCTCTTTAAGTCTTCTTGTTGGAATCTTATGCGTAGAATGGATTTTTGGTTTTTTAGGTTGGTTAGTTGCATAAAAGGTTAGGGGCACAACCTAAGTTTGGTAACTTTATATAGATACTTGTTTGTATGGTTGTAAATTTAATTTACTTGATGAGGTATATGATGGCTAAAGTTCTTCAAATACCACTTGATTGTATAATGATTTAGTACTCCATTAAATGAACTTAACTTCAATGAGTCCAAAGGTGATTCCTTCAGAGTAATGCTTGTGTCATGATTGGTCGGTCTAGGGTCATGTGAAGGCACATAAGACCGAATCCGGCAACACAATTGTTGTATAAAATATGTATTTAATCCCTAAAGTTCTGAAGATGTAACTTATGTGTATTGGCTAGCATGCCAATGTTTGGTTGATCAAAGTCTTATGATATGATACAAGATCGAATCCACAACCCAACTTCAGATCCGAGCGCCGAGGACCCTAGGGGAAAAGTTTTCTTATAAGGACGCGATTCCGGTGTGTACTACATATGATAATGATATATGAATTATATGAATGCTATGTGATATATATGTTTGACGCTAGAAGCATGCTTAGGGGTCTAGAGGGACTCATCGAGATTTTTATCTCAATTCATATGTTGTTGATCTTTTTAAGATTAGTAGTTACTCAAGAGTGAAAAATGAAGACTCTAAGACCTAGCTTTGGACTTGAAGTCATCACCTTTGTATATAAGTTATATAAAACATTATGATTGTAAATTGTAATGTTTATTCAAGTGAAGATATTCCACCTAGGGGTGTGCATGGGTTGGATGGGTTTTGACGTGTTTAAAGACCCAACTCGATCAGTCAAATACTAATGGCTTGAGTTTCGTAAGATTAAACCCAAATATAATTCTAATTTTAGATTGAAGTGCAAGTATCACACTTGTTAGTGAAACCATCTAACAATTCCAAGATAATAAAGACTTTAACATTGTTTTCTCTTCTATAAACAATTGCATGATATATATTGTAACAATTCTAGACTTTGGCTTGACATATGTAAGAACACATCTTTTATGGGTTGAGTTGGTTTGGTGTGTTCTCGGTATTCAGACTCACCACCAAACCCATACATTATGAATTTGCTTATTTTGAAATCAACTCAATACAGTTATCCAAACCAACCCGAATTATGTGGATTGAGTTGGATCAAGTTGTGAATTGAATTGGGCCAAAGTGTACCCTGTCCATCCCTAGTTCCATCTCTCGAATCCGCTTGTAAATAGAAATTAAGCATATAAAAATGTACCATTATAAAAAAAAATGAATACTAGTGCAAAAAAGGCTTTTGGAATCGGTTGTTTGGCACATTTGGAATCGGTTATTGGCCGATTCCAAATGTGCCGATTCTAAATGTAGGGACATTTTGAATCGGTTAAATAACCGATTCAAAATGTGACATTTTAAATCGGTTATTTAAACAACCGATTCAAAATGTACTAAAAAAGACATTTAAAATCGGTTCTTTAGATAACCGATTAGAAATGTGACCTTTTTTAAAAAAAAAATTAGGTAATTGATTACAAAGTACAAAAAAATAGTTTAATTTTTTTTTCCAGATTTCAAATCAATACAAAACAGAGATCAAGACTATTGAATATTGAATAAGAAGAATACATGTAGTAAAAATATATTACATGTACGACAGTGACATTGATAAGCAAACCCCCAGCAGAAACATTCATCACAAATTCCTTCTTGAACTTCTTGTCATTTGTAAATAAATATGCAACAAGAGGCTTTGTTCTTGAGTTGATCACATCAAAGCTTTCTTCCACTTTATTCACCTGTTCCAAGTAACCAAAGAAGACTAATGAAATTTGAACAAAATGTGTTTGCAGTAGTATAGATGAACTGATTGACAACATTTTAAATAATTCACTCATGTTAGGTTTAGTTGTTAATAAAATACCAAGAGGAGGTATCATATATTGCACTACAGTTGAAATAATTCACTCATGTTAGGTTTAGTTGTTACAATGAGCTTTTTGAACAGAGGAAAGAAATTTACATCGTTAAGATAATTGGATTTCAATTCAACATTATCAGTTCATGTCAGGTTCTATTATGGATTAAGTTACAACTTTGGATTGAGATAAGCTGAGGATGGGGAGATCAGGATGAATGAATGCAAAACATTTATCCAAAGGTAAATAAATATCCAAAAGGAGCCAAGAAAATATAGTTTACATGAATATGTTAACCTGAAATATCTTAAGAAATGTTAGCTTACTTATCAAGGATCATGAATACTCCACAAAGAATGAATGTGGTTGCAACCACTAACCATCCCGTGATAACAAATCTGCAAAATATTTTCAAATCAGAGAGAAGAACAATAAAAAGGATCATTCAAATAGATAGGCCTGATAAGCAAAACTGATATCAATAGACCATAAGCAAACATTACTTACAATATAAGACAAATCCTCAGAGAATGATTTGATCCTTTGTCCTTGAAATTAATCCCCCACTGCAGATATAATGGTTGATTAGAGTAAGGAAACACCAATCTTCTAAGGGTATAACAACAAATTAACTAAACAATAGACCCGTAACTCGAAAAGTATCACAATTTCAAAGAGGACAACAATAAAGGAAGAGCCCATGCCTAACTATATACCCCAATCAATCATTTTCTATTTTTTCCTACTAGGAAACTACATGCAGGGGCGATATCCAAGTTGCTTCATGACTTACATAGGAAACAAAGAAATAAAAAATAAAGGATTCTAACATATCATACCGAGAAATTGAAAACTTTCTAAGTGAGGAGGAAAAAGAAAGCAATGTTTCAGACATGCCAAACTTATTAATTTTAAGTTGAACACAAACATGTCAGTCTTGTTGCAAAGCTGTCTATGATCTATGTGCTTATAAGATAACCAAAAAAACTTGAACCAAGAAAGTGGCTTTGTTTGCTACTGCAAGCTAATTCTTTTTTGCTGAAGTGGAACTATAGATTAAAGAAAAGAACATACCATGGTTTACAAAGGCTTCTGACCGAGTCAAATTCTTTTTGCCGGCATCATGTCATGTGAGCTCCCCGAAGAATCATTCTGATGGGTATTTGAACTACTACCAATCACTTCCATTTTCTATGGAGAGCCTTATAATATTTCCTTCTAAACTATTAATCTGTACATAAAGTATATGGAAAGAAGACTCTTAATTAAAGGTAAAGCCTATCATTCCATGAATCATTCCTATGCCACAACATAAGAGTTTAAGTTTTTAGGACATTTGGTGCCCCTGCAAAAGAGCTTCTAAATCAAACTAAGCAATTGAAAATACAGTGTTTATAGAACAAAAATGTGTACCAGTAGTAGACCAAATGAAATAATAAGTTTTCAGCCTCTAAATTTCACATCAAAACTAATGAGACTATTTTTCTCTATCAAACTTTTGAGGAATTAATAATTCCAGGAAGCAAAATCATGAAGTAAGAATATCTGTTACTTGCATTTGGAACACTGTCTCAGTCAACCAAGTAGGTAACTCTGGTAAACTTACCATACCACTTGTACAAAGTTCAGGGAAGCATCCTTCCCTCTAATCTAATACATACGTTAGTAATTCAACATTCAAAACATGAATGATAAATAAATCAGTAAACCTTTCCTTCTTTGATTGTCTTCTACAGTCAACGACACCAATCATACATTCCAAAAAACAAAAACAAAAAACCTAACAACAACAATTTCCTTCTCAATTAAAGAAATGAAGTAAAATGAACCTTTTCTGGCATCATCCATTGTTTCAATTCCTTTAGGGTGACTTCACATGAGTTTTTAAGCATACCAATCTGTAAAACATACATCAGTCAAGAATAGAAGAAAAATTTCATTAAACAACAACAAATCCTAACAACAACAAAACCTAAAAACTTCAAAATAACAAAACAAATTTGGTTCAGTGAAGGAAGATGATGAGAACAAAGGAGAGGGAGAGGCGTTTAGGGTTTCCTCGAGGAGATCTATTACCTCTTGATTTTAGGGTGACGAAGACAGAGCGAGAGTGAATCTGATGATAGAGGCGTGAATGATAGAGGCGAGAGTGAATGATAGAGAGGCGTGAATGATTTAGGGTTTTTAGTGAAAGAAGACTTTAATAATCGGTTGTTAACAAAACCGATTCTAAAAGAAGACTTTCCTAATCGGTTGTTTACAAAACCGATTCCAAATGTATCAAAAAGTCTCCCAAACATTCATTTAATTGCAAAATTGCCACCGCGCCTACTTTTGGAATCGGTTATCCAAACAACTGATTCCAAATAGTACTTTTTAAAGCAGATTTTGTACTAGTATAGACAAGTAATCTTAAGCTCTTTCACTTTCTTCTTTCAAAATTAGATTAATGAATCACACGTGTTAAGTTGAGTCTTACGTATCTAGTTTTGTACCAATTTTATAAAGAAGTTCGTACCATTTTTTATTCCCGTGGATTCATAATATTTTTTTTCTAGTTATAATCTAATAATTAAATTATTTCTTTTGTGGGGTATAGGTTTTGAAAATTACAAATCTAACATTTTCAAACGAAATCAATAATAACTTCAATATAAATCTTTGACTGGCTTTAAAAGTATTTCTTTTGGTACAATATAAAAGCATAATAACATATAAGTGTAAATATAATATAAATATTAAATCGCTTTCTGACAAAATATAAATAATGCTTTTTCAACACAATTTTTCATTTAGTAAGTTTCATATAAATAATATAAGAAAATGTGAACTGCAAGAGAGAGAAATTAAAATAAATTCCTTTAAAAAATTCAATTAAAAAATGCATTTTCAATACATTACAAAATTTTCAACACATTTTTTCATTTATTAAATTGCATATGAATAATTTAAGAAAATATTAAATGCAAGGAGAGAGAAATTAAAATAAATTCAATTAAAAAATGTAAATACATTAATACCCATTGGTTTTTATAGTTTTTGAAAAGAAAAAGTTGGGCATTTTCTTTAAACTGATAAGATGTAAATTTCTAACCTACTCCCTTTTGTCCACACACTCACACACTCACACACTACTACTGCTAAGTGAGAGCTACCGAGGAGAGAGAATTGTCAAAGACTGATCGATCGTTTTTTTTATAAGCAAAATATTATATTAAAAGGGGTGCAAGCGAGCACCCAAACCGATACAAATACAAGGGGCCCCATTAAAACCTCTCTGGGCCAAAACGCATGGGAAAAAGACCCAAGGAGGAAAAAGAGTACCTTAGGAAGAATGAGACAAAAAATTACACCGAGTTCATACAACTAAATGGATTACCCCACCAATCAGAAATCTTAAGACTGGAATTGCGACCTTCTATATTTATGAACCAAGTCCGTGTTATAGATTTAACATGGTTAACAACCACCTGCAAACTAAAAACTTGATCTCTGAAAATAATATGATTACGATGCAACCAAATACACCAAGTGACGATCATCATCCAAATCAAATACTTCAATCTACACGCCTTCTTCGATTTCAATCGCATACCATAAGCCCGGAAATGTTCGACACCTACTAGATTATCAGGAATCACCATACCCGACCAGTTCTGAAGAGCAAGCCAAACTAACCTGGAGCACCTGCACAAGAAAAAAAGATGAGAAATTGACTCACCTTGCTCAAAACAAAAAGGGCATGCAACACGTCCCATTAGGGTCATTGATAATGCCCTTAGAAATAAGAGAATCGCTAGTTGGGAGTTTCCCCAGCAACAGTCTCCAAGCAAAAACTCCCACCTTCGAGGGAATAGATAGATGCCACATATCAACAAGAGCACTTTGAATATCACTATCCAGCCTATCCTGTTGCATCAAATTCAACAACAACACATAACAGGATTTGACAGAAAAAGAATGGAGGTTTTCAAGCTTCCACCTCCAACGATCTTGCTCATAATCGATAGAATGAAAAGGTTGAAGAGTGGCCAAGAGAAAATCCTGATCAACCCTCTCCTCCATAGACAACTCACGACTCCACTCAAGATTCCAACACCAGATGTTGTCAAGCTAGTATCCATGATCCATAATCTCTAAGAAGGACTCATTGAGATTTTTATCTCACCTCGTATGTTGTTGATTTTTTTCAGATTAATTTAGCAGGCACTCAAGAGCAAAAAATGAGGACTCTAAGAATTAGCTTTGGTCTTGAAGTCATCACCTTTGTATAAGTTAAGTAAAACATTATGATTCTAAGTTGTAATATTTATTCAAGTGATATAGCTAGATTTGTCAATTTTGAATGTAGCTAATATATATTTGAACTTTGAGTGGATAGTTTGATATTGTATCGATTCATTAAATTTCCACACTTTCTATATATCATGTATGCTTAACGCTTTAATTTAAGATAGCTAATAAAGCTAAGGTGTTACATCTATCATTTATCTAATATTGTTTTTTTTTGGAACAATCATTTATTGAATATCTAAATAACTAGAAAAATGATAATCTCACACACAAGAGATAATAAATCTAAAATGTAGGTCTTTTTATATGAAAAGGTACACAGGGCGACAACAAGAGGAGGTGTTGTTTGTAAATAACTAGTGTGCATGACACGGGTATATAATATCTTATTTGTTGTTTAATTAATAATAAAATAATTGATGTACATAGAATATTTATAAATTTTTTCTTTGTATATTAATAGATACTAGGGGAATACCCGTGCGTTGCACGGGTTGTTCTAATATTTCATATATTATTTTATAATGATAGTAGGAATTCATTTATTTGACTAATTGAAGTAAACAGAACGGTGGAAACAGTTCAATTTAACGGTATTATTTAATAGGTTAATAAAAATTAATAAATCGATAATTAAAGAAATCCAATAGAATCGTAAAAAGAGGAAGCAAATAGAAATGTTAGTTAAGAAAACTTCAATATTAAAAACAATGTACAATTTACGTTAATCGAATCGAGAGATATGATACACAGAATTGAAAGATAAAAACTCATTATGAAAAATAGAAGATCCTTTTGAGGGTGCTCTATAAAAAAACTAATACATAGAATTGAAATATATAATTACATTTAGACGACAGCTTAAGGTTATAAAAAAACAACTACATTATACTGCTTGAGCAAATTCTCCAAACCCATAAACTATGACTCTTATGTGTCTTCAAATGGGCACTCTATGATAGATTTATTCTAGGGATGCCTAAGATAATAAATACCATGAGTATTGTTTGTTGTTCACAATACCATAAGTATTGTTAATACATACCAACCACCAAAGAAATATTTTAATCGATGATGCCTAAACACTCGACCCCATTAAGTTTTCATTACAAACTAGTTTTTTACCCGTGCATACGCACGGGTGATACTGTATGGTCGGTGTATTACCATGAAGTCATAATAGTAATTTGGAAGATATTGATAAGTTGTGAACAATGTCCAAAATGTATGATTTGAAATTCAAAGTGGAATATGCATCCCCGTTGACAATCAGAATTACATTGATCCATAATAATGTATTTGGACATTAGAGGTAAAATATGCATCCCGTTGCCCCTCCCGTTTGCATCCTCGTTGGTCCTCCTGTTGGCATTCCCGTTGGCACTCTCGTTGCCACTCCCGTTGGCACTCATGTTGGCAGTCCCGTTGGCACTCCTGCTCTCGTTGCCACTTCCATTGGCGTTCTCGTTGGCACTCCCGTTTGCACTCACGTTGACATTTTACTCATTTTTAGTAATTATAAAATAGTTATTTGGTACTTTTTTGTAGTGATTAAATTGATTGATTTTATTTTTTATGAAAAAATTAATTGATTTTACTCATTTTAATTGATTTTAGTAATTTTAGTAGTTTGAGTAAATTATAAAAATGAATAATTTTTTTTAAATATTTGTGTGGGAAAAAGTTTAAAAAAAGTAGGTTTGAGTAGTTTGAGTAAATTATAAAAATGAATAATTTTTTTTAAATAATTGATTATACTCCAATTATTTAGTTGGGAAAAGCATAAGATTAATATTTTGGTAGTAAGTAAATGGTAAGTTTGAAAAAGTGTGTGAGAGTAAAAAAGTTTGAAAAAGTGAAAAAATAAAATTACCTAAATATACTCCAATTGCTTAGTCGAAAAAAATGATAAGATTGATATTTTGGTAGTGGGTAATGTATGGACTCAGACAAAATTTAATTAGTTAGAACTTTATCCCGTGAAAATCAAGACAATTTTAAAGTTAACAGATTTAATTAGCCTAAAACAAATATTAAAATTTTGTCAAAATTTGAAAATTTTAAAATAGTAAAGAGGAAAAATGAAGGTGACATGTAGATTAAATTAAAGTAGATATATTGTGAAAAATAGATAAATGGGAGAATTAGAGGAAGAAAGAGGAGAAGAGAGTGAAAAAGTGTGTGAGAGAGAGTGAAAAAATATGAAAAATAGAGAAATGAGAGAATTGGAAAAAGAAATAGGAGAAGAGAGTAAAAAGTGTGAGGGAGAGTGAAAAAGTGTGTGAGAGAGTGAAAAAGTGAAAAAGTTTGAAAAAATGTGTGAGAGAGTGAAAAAGTGAAAAAGTTTGAAAAAGTGAAAAAGTGAAAAGGATAAAATTGGTATTTTGGTTGTGGGTAAATAGTATAGATAGATAGTAGATAAATTGATTGATTTTATTTTTTATGAAAAAATTAATTGATTTTCCTCATTTTAATTGATTTTAGTAATTTTAGTAGTTTGAGTAAATTATAAAAATGAATAATTTTTTTTTAAATATTTGTGTGGGAAAAAGTTTAAAAAAAGTAGGTTTGAGTAGTTTGAGTAAATTATAAAAATGAATAATTTTTTTTAAATAATTGATTATACTCCAATTATTTAGTTGGGAAAAGCATAAGATTAATATTTTGGTAGTAAGTAAATGGTAAGTTTGAAAAAGTGTGTGAGAGTAAAAAAGTTTGAAAAAGTGAAAAAATAAAATTACCTAAATATACTCCAATTGCTTAGTCGAAAAAAATGATAAGATTGATATTTTGGTAGTGGGTAATGTATGGACTCAGACAAAATTTAATTAGTTAGAACTTTATCCCGTGAAAATCAAGACAATTTTAAAGTTAACAGATTTAATTAGCCTAAAACAAATATTAAAATTTTGTCAAAATTTGAAAATTTTAAAATAGTAAAGAGGAAAAATGAAGGTGACATGTAGATTAAATTAAAGTAGATATATTGTGAAAAATAGATAAATGGGAGAATTAGAGGAAGAAAGAGGAGAAGAGAGTGAAAAAGTGTGTGAGAGAGAGTGAAAAAATATGAAAAATAGAGAAATGAGAGAATTGGAAAAAGAAATAGGAGAAGAGAGTAAAAAGTGTGAGGGAGAGTGAAAAAGTGTGTGAGAGAGTGAAAAAGTGAAAAAGTTTGAAAAAATGTGTGAGAGAGTGAAAAAGTGAAAAAGTTTGAAAAAGTGAAAAAGTGAAAAGGATAAAATTGGTATTTTGGTTGTGGGTAAATAGTATAGATAGATAGTAGATTTACAACCCCACAAAGATCCATATCTTTAGTGTAAGAAGTTTCATTTAAATTGTCCTATAAAAAGAATATTTGGAAAAAGTAGTAAGATCACCAACTAATCAAGGAAAAATTAAAGGTTGGGATACAATCAAATACTCTAAAGCGTGATGTATTGCTATTGAAGTCTTGTAAACAAATTTGGTGTTAGAGCTCTATCACCATTCCTTTATAGCATTTAGCATATCAGTATAATGATCAAAAATAATAAATTAAAATCACTAAGTAAGTTTATTTATGTAGAAAATTTGTGAAAACAAAAAAAACATAAGCAAAAAATTCATCTCATGAATTTAGAATGAATAATAATGAATGAATTGATATCCAATACTTAATTTCACATAAAATCAAAAAGAAAAAGTAAATAAAAACTGGATCTCATAAAATAAGAATGTAGATTAAGAAATAAGAGAAGAAAGTTGATATTTAATTTAAATATAATTAAAAAATTGAGGAAGATCTCCCTTATAGCCTAATGAATAGAAGAAAAAACTTGATATTTAATACAAATATAAATTCAAAAAATTAAGAAGCAAAATGCTAGTAAATGAATAAAATGATGTTTTTCTTGGGTTTATTTTTGCCTTTTTGTGATATAGAGGGTGAGCTTCCTATATGTGAGACCTAAGGTGACTCCTTCATAAGAATGATACTAAAAGTTATATACATCGTGTTTGATTTGTGTACTCAGTGTAAAGACAAACTAATGCACTATCTATTAAGAGACAAAAAAAAACTCTTCTTCAAGGGACATAAGTAAATCCTACACATCATACAAATTCACCAAAACTATTAAATAAAACATTTTTCAAAGAACAATAATAAAATATACATGACTTCTCTCAATGCTTATAACTTTACAAAGAATTGTTATTTCTATTGCATGATTCACTAACTGATCCATATTTTTCTTTGCCTCTTTGTTTACTTCAAAATTGCCAAGAACATGGAATCTTTGACCCTTTTTGTGCATTCTACCTCTTCTCAGGAAACTCGCTCCTTTCTTCTGCTCATTATTTTTCAATATGAACCTTTTTGTCAAAACCCCTCCCCTCACCATCCAAAATTGTCTCCTTTAAATAGTTAATTTTTGCTATAAATGATTAAAAGTCTATCTTTTCCACTCATATTATAGTAACTCATTAGTTTATTGTCAATTAAGGGAGTAATTCATATGAATATGAAACCCCTCCCTTTCAATGCATAATTGTTACATAAAAAAGAATTTTAAAGGTCAACTAACTTAATTATACAAAAAATAATCTTTATTTTTTACAAATTTTTTTAAAAAAATATGTACCTAGATTGGAAGATTTCAACAAATATTGAGTCGATTGATAAATTTTAATAAATGTATGAACATATTTATTTGTAGGTTTTATCACTAAATTATATAATAACTAATATATAAATATGTTTGTGTGTGTGTAAATTAAATTTATTTGATAATAAGTAAATTAAAAAATGATGACATTAATTTCGAATTAGTTTAATAATATTTATTTTTTTAAAACTAAATTATAATGCTGGTTTTAAATAAAAAGTATGAAACGTGTTTAATATTATATCTAACTTTTATTTATTGTAATCATTGACATAAAATATTTTTATCTCATGAAGTTGTTTGTGTATAAAGCTCTTCATCTACTACTATGTATTTTGATATTTTTGGTTACCATTAATGTCATCTAATATATATATATATATATATATATATAATAGTTATCATTATTATTAATCTAATAAAATGTAGTTATTTATTATAATTGACACATAAGGAATATAAAAACTAATATATATATTGTTAGTTTTTATTATTATTTAATATTCCACTAAGAGAATCTTTTAATAAATTAGTGGCAATTATGTTCTTTCATTAGAATTAAAGTATTCTTTATGTGTAAATTTTAAATAAATATTATAATAGATAAAATTCATGAGAAAAATTGTGGAGGCTCCATTGGGTCTCCTTTACACACACACACAAATATATATATATATATATATATATATATATATATATATATATATATATATATATAGATATTTTAATTAGAGAGTGGGTAATAGCTTTATCATAGTCATGTGCCTTATGTTATTCAGTTTATTACCTATAATTTTATTAAACATGGTGGTTTTGTTATTTTTAATACAACAATTATAAAAAAATCAAAATATTACATTATTGAGATGATGTTATGGGGAGTAATTTAAATTAAAATTTTACATTATCAACTTTTATATTTCCATAAGAAAATATCATTTTCATATAAATATAAAAATAGTTAATTAATATTCCACTAAGAGAATCATTTAATAAGTTAGTGGCAATTAGGTGCTTTCATTAGAGTTAAAACCTTCTTTATGTGTAAATTTTAAATAAATATTTTAATAGATAAAATTCATGAGAAAAATTGTGGAGGCTCCATTGGGGTCTCCTTTACATATATATAGATATTTATATGTTTTATTGAATTCAATCTAAGTATTAAATCATTATGGTATTTAAATATGCATTTAAAAATATAAATTTATTTTAAGGCTTAAATATATGTTACCCCCTGCAAATATGCTCATTATCCATTTACCTCCCTAAAAAAACTTTTAAATTATGATTTATGTCAATAAAGTGTTTAACATTGATTTCTTTCTCATTATATAATGCTTGCGAAGGTTAGAGACGGAAAGTAAACGGGGAACTTATGCATCATGAAATTAATAAATTTGTAGCTATATGTTTTTTTTAACTTTATAGATCACCAATGAATTTTGTAAGATATTATAGTAATCAATCACTTTTATACAATTCCATTACTATTTTATTAATTTGAAATAGTAATGGAATTATTATTTTTACACACACATATATATATATATATATATATATATATATATATATATAATTTGTGTGTGTGTAAAATTTGTTATTTGTTATTTTTAATAATACAAAATATATATTTATATAAATCATGACGTGTCAAAAAAATACTTTATTGTGAAGTCCTAAAAAACATGATGAACACCAACATTTCTTGACTTTCTATCAATTTTGAATAAAACCTTAACGAGTAATGATATACATAATAGAATGACATCCAAGGGTCAATACATCTAATCATGCACATAAACATTGTTTAATTAATAACAATTATACTCATGATGATAAATTTGCATGAGTGTACATCTCTTTAGATAAGAGTATCTAGACCTATTTCATTTTAATTTTCGAATGTGTTAACGAGTTCTATCAAATAAATATACAATGAACCGTGAACTTCTATAACTTACATCATTCTGTCCACTCTCTAAACTTTAAAATAAGACTTAAATATATGTTATCCCCTGCAAATATGCTCATTATCCATTTACTCCCTCTGAAAAAAAAACTTTTAAAATAAACCTTGCAAATATTAAGTGTTTCTAGTTACCACCCTGCTGTTAGTTTTAGCTAACATCGTTAAGTCTATGCTGACTTGGCTGTCATTTGGGATCTAGTTACCTCACTGCAAATATTAAATATTTCTAGTTACCTCCCTGCAAATATTAAGGTTCTCACTTTTGAGACTAATTAAGCATTGAACTCATACACTATGAGTTTGTCTATTTTGAAACCAACCCACTGAGTTCGGATTCTCTCCATTTTCTCTCTCCATTTATTCTCTCAATTACTCTTTTTTACTCTAGTTTTAGGGTATTTTAGGTGTATAAAAGATATTTTGAATCTCATTTAATGTTATATTATTGTTTTTATTTCCTCAAAACTGTAGGATTAAAAGTAATGGAAGACATAATTAATATAGAGGATCTTTACTCCAATCCAATAAAGTTATCCAAACCAACTCAACAGAAATGTGAGTTATCCAAACCAACCCAACAGAAATGTGAGTTATTTATACCAATTCAAATAAGAATTATCTCGATCCAAATGTAATTTATGCAAATAAATGTGGCAATTGTGCATAAGTTAGTTACAAATGCAATTAGCGGTGAAAATCATAATCTGGGCACGCAAGTGCCACCTTGTGGAATTTAACTTGTGTGCTAGTGGGCATGATATTTTTAGTCGACTTAGTGCTGTGGGTAGTGCTGCGGCAGCATCGTGGCAGTCAGCTGGTGAAGGGCGCAGAAAGCAAGGCTTTGCAAGCGGCGTGAGCAAGAAAATGATGTTTTGTCTTTTGTGGGAATATATATCAGCATGACAGCGCATTAATGAGCCGCAAAAGGACAAACAGTCATGGATTTTAGGGTTGGCATCACTATACCCGAATTGCATTGTAACACCCCGATAATTTCTAACTTGTAGAAACCACCGAAATGCACCACTGACATATATCAGAGTACTTCCTGTTTCAAATACTGAACACGAACTAAAAATCGATGCTAAAAACCATCAAGTGCGCTTGCATAACTTAACATAAAATACATAACTCGATCCTTACACAACTCATAACTAGTGTTCAGTACCAAAATAAAAAGTATGCGGAAGTGATTTACGACTTTTACAAAAGTAAGTCGTACAATCGAACATCTTAAGATAAGCAAAAGGAAATACAAGACATAACAAAATAAAGACAACATCGCCTCCTCTAAGCAGCTCCATAACCAATGCTCCGGTGCCTTCAACCAATCCCTGTTTCTCTGAAAAACACCAACACATGATAGGGTGAGACAACTTGTCTCAGTGAGTTCTATCGAGACCCCTTACTCACTCTCTCGGTTCATTATGCTTGATTCATAAACTCGTAGTCCCTAAAGTTGACTACGTGGAAACCTGAACGTGTAACTCGTAGCCCTCCTAAGCGACATACGAGAAACACACATACCATGATTTTTAGCATATCACCGGCAATTGTATATAAAAATACTGGCAAACCCGCTCCCTGACCACAGCAGGGATCCCTCAATGGGCCTAGGTTCATAAGGAATCATGATTTCCCCTCCCCTAGTACACTAACCTCTACCCGCATTGGGCCGTCTACCCACATTGGGCCGTCAACAATCAATAACATGAACATAACTTAACATTAATATTATTACCCTTATAACCTTAGTGATCTCACTCGTGACTACTAAGTTTGTTATCCTAACTTATAGACATCTACAGTTAATCCAGTTACATTTATATCTCAAACACAGTCAACACTACCCGCATTGGGCCGTCACATAAACAATATACCCGCATTGGGCCGTCAACAAGCATATACCCGCATTGGGCCGTCACATAAACATATACCCGCATTGGGCCGTCACATAAACATATACCCGCATTGGGCCGTCACATAAACATATACCCGCATTGGGCCATCTACCCGAATTGGGCCATCAACAAACAATGTACCCGCATTGGGCCGTCACATAAACATAACGTGGAACTTACCTCAGTCGCAATCACAGTTATAATCAGTCCACAGAAAACTCCAGTGAATTACGGTTATTTTACCATTACATAACTTTGGGGAAGGGTTTAGGATGGGTTTGGAATCGATTAGGAAGACTTTGAACACATTGTGAGAATTTGGACAGAAGCATACGCACGACCTGTGCTTGAAGGTGCACGGTCCGTGCGCGAAATGAACATTCTGAAACCCAGTGACAGAAGGCCACGCACGACCCGTGCGCTGGGGGCGTACGGTCCGTGCCTGTCACATAGAGTTGCTGAAATGCCATTTCGTGCAATGTTCGAATCCGTTTCGTGTCCAAACTCCGTTCCGATCGATACCTAACTCATCAACCTTCGAAAACAGAGTCTTATCCAGCCATACAAATCACATATCAATCAATACAACAATTATAACAATCATAAACATCAAGCAATTCATTGAAGACATAATCCACTAAAGAAGCAACAATTCAAACATTCTAATTCAGCAACTGTACCTAAACTTTGAGAATTTATTTAACCTATCAAAAGGCCACGGAATTTAGCAAACGACCCCTCTACGGAAAGCTAAGGACGTCTAGTTTCTGACTATGTTTTTAGAGTTGTAGAATGATGGGTCAATAAATACAGTTTTAGCAAATAACACAGTATGTTCAGAAAACGGGACTGCGACTGTGACCTAAATTGCGATCCTTCTAAAATGACCAAAACCCACTCAATTAACCTGAAACCTGAGCCTAACAGTAGAAAATTAAGTCTAGTTTTCAAATAAATAGAAATCATCCGAAAATGAGTTCAATTGAAACCACCATGCCCAAAACACTGACCCTATGTCCAGATTGTTCCCAGAATTTTATCCTAACTTGTGGAGCCTATAACTTGAGCTACACAATTCCAAATTCAACCAAATCCGAGCCAAATTAGCGAGAATTCAGTCTAGTTTCTAAAACAATTGACCACATAATTTTTGGATTCACAAAACAATCCCAGTTTCAAAAAGACGGTACCTGTGTCTAGAATGCTTCCAGAATATTACCCTATCTTGTGAAACTTATAATTTGAGTTATACAACTACAATTTGACCCAAATCAGTGTCAAAATGACCTAAATTAAGTCTAGTTTCTAAAATGGCAGGCCACATGATTTTCTAGTCAGTAATTCGTTCCCAGTCACTGAATTACTGAACCTATTCCAGAACATTCAGAAACAGTGAAATTAGCAAAACAATTAACACCAACCAAGCACCAAATTAATCCATTGACTTGAGACATGAAAATCAGTGACAAAAATGATTCCCTAGTGAGTATAGAACTCACCGAATTGAAATCGCGAGAAGTCGAGTCGAGGTACGAATCTACCGAACCGTAAACACGAACAATCCCCGAATCCGCTCCAAAAACTGACTCAGCTACCCGATAGTGCTTGGACAGCAGCCAAACTCGAACCTCAACAATTTGAGCTGCTGACCTCCTTCCCAAACCCTTCCAAAATGCTTCAAGACTCCTAAGGTTCTCTCCTAAGCTCCCAAGTGAAGAATCAAAACAAACTCAGCAAAAACTCCCTTTTTCTTTACCTAAAGCTTGAATGGAGATGTGAGGAGATGGGGCTGATTTTCTGGGAATCTGAAGCTGAAGTTGGTGTGTATAGAAAGAGGATAAAATTCTGATCTTAATGAAGGAAGAAGGAAGCACATGCATCAAGACTTGTTTAAGCTCTCCCTCCCTCTCTAGTTCGCAACTCTCTCCTCCCTCTCTATTCTTTCTCTTTTTTTTCTGTTTTCTGAAAACTCACTAATGAGGGGGATAAAGGTGGTTTGGGGTCAGCTGGGGTTAAGTGGGATAGTGGAAAAGACTATTCTACCCCTCAGTTATTCCTCCTCCTCTTGTGACTCCTATTAGTCGTGTGTGTCCTAATTTAATGAAATTGACTAAAAATCAAACACACAAGTTCTAACAATTAATTAAACCAATAATTCACTTCTCAAGCATAATATATCCTATTATGTTAATTAATAACTTGACCTCATGCATACTAATATCGATTATATAATTACTTAATCCATGACCGTTATTCTAACATCGACCGACGGAACTTCTAAAAATTAGGGGATGTTACATGCATTGGCCCAATTGGTACTTCAAGTGGGAGAATATTCTATAAAAAGGCATTTCTTACCCTAGAAAGGGTACGACGTAGAGTACGAGAAATCCGCCACCACCATTCCCTAGGTGAGAGAGTACTGTTCCATTCATTCCATCACTGTACTTCGTCTTCCACAACCATCTTTCCACCATTTTCAGTGTCGAAACTCCATTGCTGAGTGCTGGCAACTCAGAATCAGCAGCACAGATATTCATTCGCACAGCACAGAAGCTCTAGAGCAGATCTACAGCAGCTGAAGCTTACTCTGAGCTTCATTTCATTTGTATAATTCTGCATTCTTCTGTATACTCTGTTATCAGTGCTGCTACTATTTTGATGGCTTCATTTATGGTAGTTAAGTTCTATTTTGGTATGGCTAAGCTCGTTATGAGCTAGATCTCTTTGTAGTCAAAACTATGGTGATGTAATTCGGATCTATTGATGTTTAATGTGATTGGTGCTTGACAATTCATTAATTTGCGTGAGTAAATGCTATACATCCTTTTTGAACTTGATCAATTTAATTAGGGTAATGTGCTTTAATTTCTGTAAAGTGCTGATTTCGCAAAGTAACATAGTTTGACGAGTAATAGGAATATTACCCTTTCCTAGTGAAGAATAGGAATATGAAGCTAGGGCTATGGTGTGAACTGAATGCTTTTCACCCTACGGAATGAACCTCATGGGAGCTTAGGAATAAGGAAACCTTGACAACATTTCGTTTTCCAGAGATAGGAATATCCACATTCATTCTGCACACTGAATGCTGTCGTAACATGCATTAGTCACAGCATCACATCAATAGTGATTAATTACTGATCCTTGTCTTGGCTATACTCATTTCCCTGATTTCACCACGTTATTTACTGTTTTACTGTCCTAAACCTTTTATTTTAACCTTTGCACAACAATGAATTTTTACCATGCTTTTACTTTTACATTTTACTCATTAATTCAAATGCTGCCAAGTGGAGTTAGTTATTAAACATTAATCCTCGTGGGACGATCTTTCTTATCACTTTAAGACTTGTTTGACTGTGTATACTTACTTGCACACGTTTTTGCACAACAATAATGTATATTGCCTTGGTTCTAGACTTTGGCTTCACATATGTAAGATCACATATTTTATGAGTTGAACTGAGTTTGGTGGGTTCTCACTTTTGAGACTAATTAAGCATTTAACTCATACACTATGAGTTTGTCTATTTCGAAACCAACCCACTGAGTTCAGATTCTCTCCATTTATTTTCTCCATTACTCTTTTTTACTATAGTTTTAAGGTGTTTTACTTGTATAAAACATATTTTGGATCTCATTTAATGTTATATTATTGTTTGGCTAAATTATAGTTTTGGTCCCCCTTTTTTCACAAATCTGGACATTTAGTCCCCCTATTTTAAAACTCAGACATTTAGTCCCCTTATTTTAAAAAATTCGGAGATTTAGTCCAAATGGGGGTTTTTCAATTTTTTGGCTGACGTGGCATTCATTAAATGACGTGGCAGCTGACATAGCTTGTGCTACGTCATTTAATACTCCACATAGACCAGCCATGTCATAATTTAATATTTAAATAATTTAAATAACTTAAATAATAAAACATTAAAATGAAAACAGATAATGAAAATTAAAGAACCCTAATTCCCAAATTGTTCTTCTCCATCGTGAAACCATCTCCATATCTCTTCCCAAATTAAAGAACCCCTTGACCTTCATATATGGTGAATGAGTTAGAATGGGTAAAAAAATTTTGGCAAGCCATTCTGTTTTGGCCAATCTATTTCTTGCAGTTCTAAAGCAAGAATGTTCATCAATTAAGCTCACCAGCTACCAATAATGTGTTCCAACCCTTTGGCTAAACCTCAAATAAAATGGACACCCTTGCATACATTTGACCACTACTGTTTCTTATCATTTTTCGTGAAAACCAAATTCTTCTTATTTTGCATTCCATAGTCCTTCACAGCTTCTCTTAAAATCTTTTTGGTGTTGAATATCAACCCAACCTCAAACTTCACTGACTCATTACCTTCAGGCTGCCTAAACTTTGGGAATGAGTGTGTTACAGGTTCTTCATCATCACTCCCTGGTGGTCTATCTAACTGATCTGAATCCGTTTGTTCCTCACCTTCAAAATCAGCTTCAAGATTTGTATCAATCCCTCAGATTTTGAACCCATTTTATTGATTTCATTAACTATTTCTGTAGGCAATACATTGGTCCAGTCCCATTCTTCATCATAATCACTATCCTTAGGAAAATCACTATCACTAGAATCTGAATTTGCAGAGTACTCATCATCTACTTCACTCTCATCTACTTCAATATCAGCTTCCACTTCCACAAAAGTATCACTAACTTTCTCTTTTCCCTTACTTTCAGCCACTTTCTCATTCACACCACCTTCAGATGCTTTATCATTTCCACCACCTTCCTTCTCTTTGCACAGACCATCACCCCCTTGCACTTCACTCTCACCATCTTTGACCAAAATGGGGATATCTACAAAATACTCCACATAAACTTCTACTAAGTCATATCCCTTACAATCTACAATAAGCTTCAGTATATCAGAATCACTGTTTAGTGGTCTCAAACCAGTTTGAAGACTTTGTCTTGGATGCCTATATCACAAACACTTGAATGACATATATCCTAGACTCTTAACCAATTTTGACAGCTCTATATAGGACATTTCATCAACATCCCAACCTGAGGTCATCTCATATACTTGTCCCCCAACATATACCTTCAAAGGACGTTTTAAAAAATTACCCCCATGGTATATTTTTAATCTGATATACTGGTACACTGCAGGCCTGTACCAACAAAAGCAACAAAAAAGGAACCTAAATTAGTAAATAAGGGACCACTAACAACCAATATTAGTCAAATAGTAAATGCATCAATCAGATAGTGGCTAAAACAAACACTAAGGACAAACACTAAGGAACAAAAAAAGGCACATGAGTATAGGACAAAAGGCAAGAAACGAAACCACTTTAACTTTGAAACAAGAGGCAAGAATATAATTTTCTTATTCAAGTTTCAACAAAACAACTTTCAAAAAAAGCAAGTTTCAAGTATCAACAACAACAAGTTTCAAAACCCCATAAAACAGAAGCAAGAATCCCCATAAACCCTAAAATTAGAAAAACACAATCCCCATAAAACAGAAGCAAGAATCAAGAATTTTTACCTGGTACAAAACTTCGCGTCTTCTTTCGTAAGTCCTCCAACACCTGGTATCCTAAGCTCCTACGATTCTGCCTTCTCCATTGATGAACGAAATGTTGGTTTCGAAATGTTACTTCAAAGGGAACGGAAAAAGCAGGTACGAATCATAGGAGAAGATGATCAAGTAGAGGGATGAGATGAGATTAGGGTTCGTAGCTGAGAGCTGAGATGGGTTCAGGAAGAAGATGAGAGATTATGCCTTCTCCATTGAAGAACCGAAGGTGAGATGATGAGAGATACATTGTTAATTTCTGATTTTAGGTTTTGGTTTGATTTGTTTATTTAATTTAAAGTTTTAATAATTTAATAATAGGTTGCTGACGTGGATGTCTATGTGTCTCATTAAATGACGTGGCATAAGCTGTGTCAGCTGCCATATCATTTAATGAGTGCCACGTAAGCTTTTTTTTTATCAACATCAGTAATAAAAATATGAAAAACCCCTATTTGGACTAAAACTCTGAAATTTTTTAAAACAGGGGGACTAAATGTCTGATTTTTAAAATAGGGCGACCAAATGTCCGGATTTGTGAAAATAGGAGGACCAAAAAACTATAATTTAGCCTTATTGTTTTTATTTCCTCAAAATTGTAGTATTAAAAGTAATGAAAGACATAATTAATATAGAGGATCTTTACTCCAACCCAATTAAGTTATCCAAACCAACTCGATTTATGTGAGTTGGGGTTGAATCGGGTGTTAGTGGATTGGGTCCAAGTGTATCTTTGCCCATCCCTAGTTCCACCTCTCGAACCAGCTTGTAAACAGAAATTAAGCATATAAAAAATGCTATAAAAAGAGTACCATTTTAAAAAGCTACATGTCCTTTATTGACCGGTAAATCCTAAGTGTTTTTTTTCTTTCAAAATAAGATTAATGAATCTCTATAAAATCATATATTTTTTTGGTACAACATAAAAGCATAAATAACATTTAAGTAAATATAATATAAATAGTAAAATTTGTTTTGACAAAATATAATCGTAAATATTAATAATACATTTTCAACACTTTTTAAATGTTTCAACAGATTTTTTCATTTAATAATTTTCATAGAAATTATTTAAGAAAATGTTAAATGCAATGAGAGAGAAATTAAAAATGATAATTTAAAAAATGTAAATACATTCATACATTACCCATTGGTTTTTATAGTTTTTGAAAAGAAAACTTGGAAATTTTCTTCAAATTAAAAGGTGTAAATTTCTAATCTACTCTTTTTTGTCCATATACACACACACTCACACTCACACACTACTGTCTATCTTCTACTGGTAAGTGAGAGCCGTTGAGGAGAGAGAATTGTCAAAGACTTCTCAATTGTAATATTTATTCAAGTGATTTATTCTCTCCATTACTTTTTCTTACTATAGTTTCAGAATGTTTTAGGTGAATCACTAGTGCAAAATTAGGAAAAGAATTAGACATTTAAAGTCAGACGCTCACACGACTGACTTGATAAGTAGACGCGATGGCAAACTTGAAATTTTTTTTTATCTGGCGTTCATGTTCAAAAGTGAAAACTTTTAATATTTTAAGACAGGCTGGTATTTAGGCCAACTTCAAAAGTACTAAAATATACCCTAACTATTCAGTTCCCTCTCTATTCACGTTTATTCGCAAAACGCATGACTCTCTCACGCTCACTCCGTTCGCAATCCGTTCTCTCTCGTTCTCACAGGTTCTCCCGTTGTTCTCTCATGTTCAGGTTCTCTCGCCCTCTCTTCAATCGCTCACCTTCTCTGGTGTTGACTCGTTCTTCTTCTCTCTTCTCTCCCATGGCTTCCTCTATTCATCGTGAAGGTGAACCCTAATTTATCTTTCATGGTTTTACTTTATTTTTTGTTTTCTTTTTGTGCAAAAGCTTTTTAAGTTCTCAAATGCTACAGATCTTGAAGCTTCGTAGTTTGACTCTGATTTTCTTCTTCGATTTTAGATTTGGAAGTTGATTTGAAGGTCTAGATCGAGATGTAGGTACTCTGTGTTGTTCGAACTAACTTGTCATCTGTAGGAATCCAAACAATAAAAACAGCGCTTTCGAAAATCTGAAACTAACATCTCAGATTTGATCCTTTTCTTTCTTGATTTTCCATGGAAGTGACGGAACTTCCTCCCCCTCATGATCGCACCGCATCCTCCAATAATTCTAACACCAGGTCTGAATTTCCCCTTTCTGATTACCCCTTGTTCTTCTATAATTTCCCATTTGGTTTCTTTTGGTGACAAAGGAAATTCGGATTTCTGGTTGCAAGATTTTAATGCAAATTTGCAAACTTTGACGCATTATTATGATTGTGATGGCCTTTACCTTTGTTATGTGTTATATACATTTTCTAAATTTTCATAATTTTTGTAGAATCCTAGTGCGAAAGTTGGTTGGATTTCGCACCTCCAAATTCCCATTATTATGCTTAGCAATGTTCTTGGTTAGGCCATTATGACCAGATACTTAATTACTTTCTTAATAGAATAACGAACTTCTAATTCATTATTGTCGGCTGAAGCGGCAAACAGATCCCCCCAGGGTTTCAAATTGCGGACCGTATCACGTGATGCGGCCGCAAAATTGCCGTTGCGGCAGCGTCCACAACCGCATCAGCCCGCAATTGTGTTGTGATCTCAAATCACAGAAAAATCTGCATCGCAACGCCGCATCGGCCGCAACGCAGTGGTGCAACGGCCGCATCAGCCCGCATCAGATCGTAATTGACTTTAAATTGGTCGCACAAATTACTTTTCTATCTTCCTCTGTCTTTTATATCATACATTTAGAGGGTATTTTAAAGGATTAAGGATATTATAAAGTGATGAAGAGTACAAAATGAAATATATATGAAATTTTAGAGAAGAGATAAAAGACATGTGAGCTATAAGATAACTAATAAATTATAATATTTAATATTAACAAAAAATTATTTCATGCCGCATCGACCGCAATACGCATCACAGCGACCGCAAATGGTCGCAACCGCAACTACTACAACCACAACTGCAACGCGACCGCATCCGCAATTTGAAACTCTGATCCCCCCTCCTTATTGATACTGACTTTGAAGTGTAATTTTTGTAGTTTTTTACTACAATGTTTCCTTCTAACATGTTTTTTTTTTAATTTGTTCAGTGGTAGAAATGTCTTTGGCTTGTTAGCACAAAGAGAGATTTCGCCTAGAACCAAACATGTGCGGAGATGGCACTGGGGGGACTCTTCTAAATCAAAATCTGGTTCTTGCTCCTATCTTAAAAGTGAAGTAGCAATAGATGCAAAGCTCGCTCTCCTCTCTTGGTACATAATTTATATTGAGTAAAACACAAGCCTTTTGAGAATGGGGGATTTATTTCTTTTCTTTAGGAAAGTCAATTCTGAGGACTAACATATCTGAAAGTTATTGTCAAGGTTGAGGCTGAGTCCTTGCGGCATTTGTCAGCTAAGTATTGCCCTTTATTGCCTCCCCCACGATCTACAATTGCAGCAGCATTTAGTCATGATGGGAAAATGCTTGCCTCCACTCAGTAAGCTGTAACTGGTTTTCTGACTTTTGCCAATTTGAATTTAGAACTCTTTTTATGATTGAACTTTTGTGTGTTTTTGGCATTTGCAGTGGTGACCACACAGTAAAGGTCATCGATTGTGAAACTGGTGTTGCACCCGAAAAATCTGAAGGGACTCTCGCGTTCAATTAAGTCGCCATCAATGTTTAATTATTAGGGAAAACATTAAAAAAATCCCTTTGAAATAGATAAGGGTCCTTGAGACCAGATTAGGGTTTGAGAGTCGGTTATGCATGGGGAAGATGTTAGCACCCCACGACATTCTTTCTAAGGAAGGTTACCTGCTAATTAGTTGTAGAAAAGGAAGTTAATTTTGAAAACGTTTAATTTACCCATTTTATTTTTTATTAGTGCACTTGACAGAGGTGGGCCCGCCCCCTGCTCCTAGTATCTCCGAGTAGAGAATCAAATGCTACGTAGTTCTTGGGAAGAAAAAGGTTTTGTTGGTTTTTTATTTAGGGGTTTTAGGACTTTGGAGCTGTGCAGCTCATTCATCCTAGAACGATGACTAATCCGGCCGTACGACCGACTTAATCCCCTGTTTTTGAAAATAAGATTTTTGATTTTTTTGAAGAAAATGATTTGTGTATGGGGTGATTTCATTTTATTTGAATATGTATGTTAGGACTCTTGAGCCGTACGGCCCATTCGTCCTTAAACGATGACTAACTTGGCCGTACGGCCGACTTAATCCCCTATTTTGAAGATTTGTTTTTTTGAAATGAAAGAGTTGTGTTTGTATATTTTTAATTTAGAAATTTAGAAATTATTTGTCTAAATAGAGATTTTAGGACCTAGTCCGTACGGTTCATTCGTGGTCCTAAAAAGCTGACTAACCCGATCGTACGATCGATTTAATCCCCTATTTATATTTTTGAAGAAAGAAAATAATTTGTGTATTTAAAAAAATTAATGACAAAACTAACAATTAATAAAGAGTAAAGTAATAATAAATAAATAAATAAATAACTATACACATAAATTAATAAATATCCACATAAATAAATAAATCATAAAAATAAATAAATAATTATATACATAGATAAATAAACAATATAAATAATAAATAAATATGTACATAAATAAATAAATACAAGACTAACCTCAAGCTGATCAACGCGATGAACGCCGAACCGGACCGAGCAATCTGACCAGGTCAACTGCGAACTAGACTCCTATCTGGTCAGTTTTCACCCGAAAACCGCGAAGTAATGAACCGCAAAGGCTAGCCCAAAAATAACCAAAGACCTGCTTTTAGTCTAATAGACCGCAAATGCTAGCCTAAAAGAATCAAAGAAAGGTTTTAGTCTAATGGACTTCAAAGGCTAGCCCAAAAGATTACTTAACCCGTCAATGGACCATCACTACAAGAATAACAGGATTTACCGACGGATATTTTCCGCCGGAAACGGACAAAATCCGTAGGTAATGTCACAGTACTGACGGAAAAAATCCGTCGGAAAAACGCCCGTATGAAATATTTTCCGGCGGAAATTCCGCCGGAAATTACCGACGGAAAAACCGCCGGAACACGCCAAAAACCGCCGGAAACAGATTTCAATATTTTATTATTTTTTATTCAAAACCGCCGGTAAAACGCCACAACCACCGAAAACAGATTTCGATATTTTTGTATTTTTTATTCAAAACCGCCGGTAAAATGCCAAAACCGCCGGAAACTTTTATTCGAATTTTTTAAAAAACCGCCGGTAACTAAGATATTCCGCCGGAAATAATATTAGTTTTTTATTAACAGAACCGCCGGTAATACCCAAAACCGCCGGAAAAGTTTTCTGAAATTTTTTTAAAAACACTGCAAATTTTAATATTAAATAAATATTTAAAACCAAAAAATATTAAATAAACATTTAAACAATAATATTAAATAAATACTGAAAAAATAAATATTTCAAAACCGAAAAATGTTTTTTTTAAAAACACTGAAAATTAAATATTTAAATTATTAAATAAAAGGCAATAATACAAATTATAATTATATTAGCTAACGAGAATAGTTCAGATAATTTAAAGCGTTATACAAATCCGACAAAGTACAAATTAAAGCGACAATAGTAGAAATCCGACAAAGTACAAATTAAAGTACAAATTTAAATCTACTGTGCGTCATGATCATAGTAGCCTCCTCTGGTCTGGTCTGTGAACCAAATATTATTAAACTCATTGTCATTGAGATCAATATTCGTGTCTAGTAGAGGCTGCTATTGGGATTGCTGCTGTGGTTGCGGTTGGAAAGGAGGCAGCGGGGACTGCTGCTGAAAAGGAGCCTGTGAGGACTGCTGCTGTGGTTGCTCTTGTGGCGGCTACTGTGGCTGCTGCTGGAGAGGAAGCTGATGAGACTGCTGCTGCTGAAAAGGAAGCTGCTGAGACTGATGTTGTTTGAAAGGAAGCTGTTGAGACTGCTGCTGCTGGAAAGGAAGTTGTAATTGAGACTGCTGCTGCGGGAAAGGAAGCTGCTGAGACTGCTGCTGGTAGGGAGGCGGGAAGAGACCATACGGCTGAAAAGCACCGTCGTAACCCTGTTGCTGCAACTCGTATTGTGGATGCAACGGGGTTGAGTCATATCGAAAAAAACGCTTCCAGCGCTCCTCATTTATCTTAGACTGCTCGCGCATTTGTTCCATTATCAGTCGCTACTCCTGCATCTCCCGTTCATGACGCTCTCTTTGCTCATTACTTAATCGTTGTTGCTCGCTCAACATATTCTCCACTTCACTTAATTTATGCGTCAGTTGCTGAACATTTTGTAAGTCCGCAGCAGTAGGCATAAAAGAGCGGCCATTACTACCAGAAGATGATGATTGACCCCGACTTGGAATAATACTTCTTGCTTTTTCAAAAATCGATGGGCCTATACTACCAGTTCCTGCCAAACGACCACTTCTTTGTGGACCAACTGATTTCTTCCATGCATCAAGAGCATGTTGTTGTTCCTCGATGGGATCACAAGTACTGTCGCTGCTCTGCTGACTCTCCCGATATTGGGCCATTTCACCCTCGAAGTTTTCCTAAAAAATAAAAATCAACAAATGAATAAGTATTAATATAACAAAAAAAGAAATCAATATATAATTAATAGGCTCTAATAATTGTAAGAGTAGTTACATGAACCCTCCTGGACCATTCATCAACAAAATCCCCTGTACTCTCTCGGACATGAAGATGACGGTGCAACTCAGGCAACCCAATGGGACGACCATGCATTGTCTCCTACATAGTTATTAATAAAATACATGCATATTAATATAATGATAATACTAATTATAATATATGATCATGAAATTGACTATCACATAGACTAAATATAAAATAATAATTAATTAAATTTACCAATCGTCTATGAGTTTGAGCAGCATTGACAGAACCAGATGTGTGTATGCAGCTTCCTCTCTCCGAAGCACGATTCTTCTTTGCTTTTTCACATTTATCTTTGAATTCTTGAGTATTCCATTTCTCTTTCAGCACGTGCCAATCAGATTCTCCAATAAAAGGAGGCTTCTTATCAAGATCCCGTGCACCCCGAAGTAACTCAAAGACAGTGAGAATCTCTTTTATGGAAGATTTTCTCAACCTCTTTCTCTATCTCGGGTTCCCAGGCCATTTTCCTAATAAATTATAAATAACTTGTTAATAAAAAATAAATTAACCAATTAAATAAACTTGCTAAAAAATTATAAAAAGTAAAACAACTTACTCTGAGTCTATCAAATATCATCTTTTTTAAATCTTTGTCCTTTTTAATCTCCATCCAAGACAACCAAGGTTTGTTGTAATTCTCCTTGATCACATCTGTTATTGAGGTAGATGCACCCTTCGAAGGATAAAACCTATACATTATAATAAATATATATTAATATATTTATTAGAAAAACAACTAATTATATCATTAATAAATATTTATTCTTACGCTTTTCCAATAATGGTCAATACAATACGACCGTCATTTGCTATCTCTAGTGCCTCCTCTGGAATATTATTCAGACGTCCGACCTCATCTTCTACATTTGCAGGGTCATCTTCGATCTCATCATTATCATTATCGTTTTGTGCATCTACGACTCCCACGAACTCATGCACCTGCGATGGTCCTGAGCCATCTATAAAGGAAGAAGGTGGGGGTGCAAATCTGTCACTAGCAACTACACGAACTATGCGACGTCGTCGCCCGCGTACTGCTGTAGAAATCCTCTTCCCTTTATCAGGAACAGTCGGTGGTATGGGTGGGTCAGATCCTAATCCCGACATGACTGTATCTATAGATTATTAAAAATGGAAATAAACAATTTATAATTTTAAAGACAAACGTACCGTACATTGATCAAATTAACTAAAAGCAAATTAACAATATCTTATTAATTAAGTCAAACTAATTAATATATAACATAACATTACATAACAAATTGATCAAATTATAAGAAATTAATTGACATCCCATTCTCCCTCGAAATCATCATCATCGTCTGAGTGAACTCCTGATACACCGACATGGTCTGTTGCATCTTCATCTACATCTTCTTCTTCATCAACTTCATCACCAGTGTTTGGCTCATCACATAACCGGGTTAAGGGTTCAACTTCGATCACTTCATTTACATTAGACGACATTTCATCTATCTGATATGGCACATCTTCCATTGTCTCATCATTTGTCTCAATCCGACCTCTTGGTTTGGTTTTAATTGCGACACACCAACCACGCCTATCCGTCCGTGTTGATGGATAAGGGACATAATAGAATTGTCTCACATTTTATGCAATTACAAACGGATCATACAGTCGATATCTACCATTCATTTTAATGTCCGCTGTATTTGACTTTGGATTCAATTGTGTTCCTCGAGCTGACGGATCAAACCAATTACAATAAAAAACCACTACCTTTTGACTGTAGTCTAGATGGGGGTAAGCAAGTCGATATATGTGTTCAATCACACCATAGAAGTCGTCTTCATGCACCTCTCCCAGTGACACCCTTCATGCAAACTCCACTATTAACTGTTTCTTTACCATGTGTCCATTCCCTGGTGTGAAATTTGTATCCATTGACAATGTATGTGTGCCACTCTTTAACACATCTTCGAGGACCCTCAGAAAAGTTCCTCAGGTGTTGGTTGGTAGGAGTTGGTGGGAGGAGATAAACACGTTGCTTAAACCAGTTTGGAAAATATGCGCATGAATATGAGCAGAAGAGTCTTCTTCACTTACTTGCAAATATGATAAGAATTCCATGATAATTAAAATCGATAAGAATTTGTTACACATGTATTGTGTATTAATTAATTAAAAATGCAAGGCTTAAAAATACTTACTCAATGAATGGTTGGACTTCAATACAACTTATCAAGACATGAATATGGACTGAGTTTAACTCCTCATCTGTTAGCCAGTGAATAGACTCCTTCCGAGATTGACGACTAGGCAAACAAAAGACGGATAAAGCTAGCTGATGTCTTGGACATTCAAGTTCCATTTCATTCCGAATACTTGTAGGAGCAAATTCATTCTTGAAATAATAGGAACAAAAATGGGTTGTTTCACGGTGTAAGTAAGAGGAACATATTGATCCTTCAACTCTAGCCTTATTTTTCACCGATCTCTTCGAATCACCCATGAACCTAAATTTAAAGAAGATAGTCTTAATTAATCATCTATATATATATATATATATATATATATATATATATATATATATATATATATATACCACTTAACATAAATAATTACCTTTCAAACGGATACATCCATCTGTATTGGACAGGTCCACCAAGTTTAGCTTCATATGCCAGATGTACTGGAAGATGCTCCATAGAATCAAAGAAACCAAGTGGAAATATTCTCTCCAACTTGCATAAGATAAGTGGGATATCTTGTTCCATTTTTGTAAGATCATCCACCCTTAGCGTTGCGGAACACAAATTCTTAAAGTATTGACTTATTTCAATGAGCGGATTCAAAACATGTTTTGGCAATGAACTAAATGCAATAGGAAGTAAGCACTCCATGAATACATGACAATCATGACTCATCATCCCATGCATTCTCCCATTATCCATATCGACACATCTTGCTAAATTGGAAGAATAACCGTCAGGCATTTTCAATTCTTTTATCCACCGATAAACAGATTTTGCTTGTTCGATAGACAAAGAATAATTGACTTTAGGTTTCAATGTCCTACCGTTAGGTTGCTCAATCAACAACAGACCCTTTCGCCGGCAGTAATGATCTACATCCTTCCTAGCCTTCTCGTTGTCTTTCGTTTTTCCTTTCACGTTCACGACAGTGTTAAATATGTTGTCAAAAAAATTCTTTTCTATATGCATGACATCGAGATTGTGTCTCAGAAGATTATCTTTCCAATAAGGAAGTTCCCAGAAGATACTTTTCTTCGTCCAATTGTGCCATTGTCCATAACCATCTGGACGTGAAACAACACCCGCTACGACTTCCACAGGAGGGATATCCCTAACACTGTTCCAAACTTCTTCTGGTGTCAACCTACGAGGAGGTTCAGCTATTTCAACATTCCCTTTTATGAATGCATATTTTGACATTCTAAATGGGTGATCTTTAGGTAAGAACCTACGGTGCGAGTCAAACCATGAAGCTTTTCCTCCGTATTTAAGAGTAAAAGATTTTGTGTCTACCATGCAAATTGGACCCGCCATCTTACCATGTGTCCCCCATCCAGACAACATTTCATAGGCAGGGAAGTCATTAATGGTCCACATCAAAGCTGCCCTCATCATGAAGTTTTGTTTACGTGCTGCATCATAAGTTAAAACACCATTCCACAATCTTTTTAGGTCGTCAATCAAAGGTTGCAAATATATGTCAGTACCAGCTGTTGGATTACTTGGACCTGGAATAATAGCAGCTAAAAACATGTACGGTTTAGACATACACATCTCAGGAGGAAGGTTGTATGGGGTAACAATAATTGGCCAACAAGAATATGGTGTTGCTGATGCTTGGATATATGGCGTGAAACCATCTGAACACAAACCAAGCCGAACATTGCGTGGATCATTTGCAAAATCTGGATGAACACGATCAAAATGCTTCCAAGCTTCACCATCAGATGGGTGACGTAATTCACCAGAATTGCTTCTATTTTCATAGTGCCAGGTCATTTTACCTGCAGTTTCCTTTGAAGTGAACATCCTTTTCAACCTTGATACAATCGGCAAATAAAACATTGCTTTTCTTGGAACTTTGCTGCCTCTGCTTGTCCCTACCCTACTGACACGATAGCGTGGCTCTCCACACAACTTGCATTCCGACAACTCTCCATCATTTATGCCAAACTCATTGTTATAATAAAGCATGCAACCAGAGACACAACAATCAATTCTTATAGAATTTAAGCCAAGTTTTGATACAAGCCTTTTAGCTTCGTAATAACTTTGCGGTAAAAGTCCTTTAATCGGGGTTGCATCCAACATCATATTAGTCATATATTCCATGCACAGTTCAGCAACATTAAATTGAGACTTAAGACCCAACAACCGAACACACATTGATAATTTAGAGTCTTGAGATCCCTCAAATAGTGGTTTATTTGTCTCACTCAAATAGGTATAAAACCTTTGAGCTTTCTCGTTTGGAACTTCTTCAGGATCGTATTCCGGTTCCTCAAAATCTAAATTTACTCCGACAGCATCAGATATCATTCCCTGAACAACGTCAAATGGTTGGTATCTCGTAGACGATTGATGGCTACTTGATGTGGGAGCTTGTACTTCAACCGAAACATTAACTGCATGAACATTAACCGCCGGAGCAGGTACCCCAGGTGCTACTTCGCCGTGACGACTTCATATCCAATAATTTGGCTTAGACCCATTATTGTACAAATCAAGTTTCACTTCTTCTTCATTTTTTATAAAACGAAATCTACAGTTCGAGCACGGACATCGAATTCTGCCTTGTCGCCCAAATTCTTCTCGACTCTTAGCAAAAAAACAAACTCTTCGACTCCCAGTACAAAACGTCGTTTTAAACCAGCTCTTCCAGGAAACATTCGATCGTACATTCAACTACGATCCATTTTTTGGGGATCTATGTACTACTACAATATATATGTAAAACATTAATAACCAACATATTTTTTTATATCTAATAACAAAGATTTTTTTATAATGTGATATATTTTTTATCTTGTATAATAAATGCACTCATATAAAATTACAACATAAATATTAACATGTATCTTAGTACAATATATATGTTAAAAATAAATATTATTTTTAGCATGTTTTATTAAATAAACATAATTTTTTTAACATGTTTTACTAAATAAACGTAATTTTTGACTATCTAAACATATATCTCATTACAATATCTATTTATTAACATGTTTTACTAAATAAACGTAATTTTTTACTATCCAAACATATATATTATTAACATGTCACTACAATATCTAATAACAAACAACTTAATAACTAACCAGAACTGAAGATGAGTCTCTGATTGATCCAAATTATATTCTCAGTGTCCCTCCAACCAAAGTCCCTCCAACAAAAATATCTTCAAGCTCCTCCAACCGAATCCTAAACAAATAAAGTTAGTAATGTTAAATTAAGTACATATATGATATTAATATAAAATAAAACTTATAACTAATATTTGTTTAAAAACATACCGTGAAAAATTTGCAAACACGTCAAAATGAGCCAAAATTTGGAAAGGAACAATAGAATATGAGAGTTAATAAGTGTATGAAATAGAATGGGTGAATGGGGATTAAGAAATTTGGAATGGGGAGAATGAAAGATGAGTGAATGAAATGAAGAAATTCGGAATAGGGGAAGATGAATGATGAGTGAATGAAATGAAGAAATTCGGAATAGGGGAAGATGAATGAATGGAGAAGATGAAAGATGAGGGAATGGAGTTGAAGAAATTTGGAATGGGGAAGATGAATGAATGGGGAAGATGAAGGAATGGGAAATGGAGTTAGCCTATTTATATATTCGGAATTTACCAACGGCTATTTACAAAAACCGCCGCTAAAACCATTACCGGCAGAACTGATTTGAAATTCGAATATTTTCCCACCAACGGATAACCATTACCGGCGGAAATGGCCATTTCCGGCGGATTTGACCAACGGCTATATGTTTCCGGCGGTTTTGTAACAGTTTCCGGCGGTTTCATTCAAATTTTCGAATTTCCCTCTCCTCCACAAAACCGCCGTTAATTGCACAGTTCCGGCGGTTTATTTGGTCCTTCATTTGCGGCGGTTTTGTCAACATTTCCGGCGGAAATTTTAAATTTCGAATTTCCCTCTCCTCCCAAAAACCGCCGGTAATTTCACAGTTCCGGCGGTTTATTTAGTCCATTATTTCCGGCGGTTTTATCAAACGTTCCGGGGGAATTGTCAAAATTTGAATTTCCCTCTCCAAAAAACCGCCGGTAATATGCATTACCGTCGGTTTTTATTTTCGTTTTTCTGAAACACCGTTGCGACGGAATATTACGCCGGAAACTCCCCATATTCCGCCGGAAAGCTTTCGTGGGAAAAATGTCGCCACTAACTACTTAAAATCCGCCGGAACAGTACAGGCGGATTAATTCCGCCGAAAAGGAACCACCAGTAAATCAAGTAATTCTTGTAGTGCATCTCCATAGTCTTTGCATCTCAACCTCTTTTATATCCAATTGTTAGATAGCTCTTGTTTCTCCCAAGCAATGTGGGACTAAAACAAGATAGAGAAAGCAATTCCCGTTTTTCTCAAACAAGTCACCGTAAAAGTGCGATTCCAGATTCGTTAACAGTTGGATCATCTTCGTTTTTTGACAGCAGGTTCGTGAGACATATATCTTCACTTTTACCGTTCGGATCGTCGAAAAGAGGTCTGAGGAGAGAGAAATTGCATTCGCAAAATAGCTGAAAACACCCGTTTTTTCTCAGACCAGCCACCTTGAAAGTGCGATTCCGGATTCGTTAACCGTTGTATCGTGTTCGCTTTTTGACAGCAGGTTCGTGAGACATATATCTTTAGTTTCACCGTTCGGATCGTTGAAACTAGGTCTGACGTGAAATAAATTGCCTTCGCAAAGTAGCTGCAGTTTTGGGTATTTTTATCTTCTTTTATTAAAAAAGGAATTAAAAAAAAAAGAAAAGGTTGAACAAAATTAGGGTGCAACAACTGAAAATTGCTTAAAGGTGTTAGTTGGCCACAGAAGGACACCTTGGGTGGTAAGCTTGCCTTAGTTTCTTGTTTCTGGCTTTTCTCTTGGTTCATTTTCTTTTTGTACAAATAAAATTTAGGCTAAATATCACTTTTTGTCCTTTATCTTTGGTCTAGGTTTTACTTTGATCCTTTATCTTTTTTTGGGTCCGTTTTGGTCCTTTATCTTTCATTTTCGTTTCATTTTGGTCTCTGCCGTTAGTTTTTTCTAACGGACACCACGCTGGCAGTTAACTGCTGGCGTGGCGTCTTAAATTCATTAAATGACGTGGCATTCATTAATTGTTTAATTGGCTAACATTTTACACATAAGCAATTTCGTTTTTGAATTTTTAAAATAACAAAACATAAATAAACAAATAACAAATTAACAAATAACAAAAAACAAATAACATAAAAATTGAAGAACAGATCTGGAAAATTGAAGAACAGATCTGGAAATGCAAATTAGGGATTTGGGACAAAAGTTATCTTCGCAACACAGCAGCAACAACACTCATCTTCGCAATTTGCCTAATTTGCTTTTTAGGACAAAAGTTTCGTTTTTGACATACGAAGCCGTCTTAATAGAAGTCAAACTGGCGCCGGATTTTAAATGTCCAATTTGTCTGACTTTAAATCCCTTTTTTGCACTAGATATTTTGGATTTCATTTAATGTTATATTATTGTTAATTATTATTTTCTCAAAACTATAGTATTGAAAGTAATGGAAGACATAATTAATCTTTATTCCATCCCAATACAGTTATCCAAGCCAACTCGATTTATGTGGATTCGGTTGAATCAGGTGTTAGTGGATTGGGTCAAAGTATCTTTTCTCATCCCTAGTAAATAGAAATTAAGCATATAAAAAATAGAAATTAAGCATATAAAAAATGCTATAAAAAGAGTACCACTATAAAAAGCTAAATGTCCTTTATTGACCAGTAAATCTTAAGTTATATTTTTTTCTTCAAAATAAGATTAATGAATCTCACGTATCTAGTTTTATACCTATTTTATAAAGAAGTTCCTACCATTTTTTATACGTGAGATTCATAATATATTTTTTCTAGTTATCATCTAATAACTAATTTATTTATTGAAAAAATCTAATAAGTAATTTATTTCTTTTGTGGGATATTGATATGAAAATTATGAATCTAACATTTTCAAATGAAATCAATAGTAAATTAATATAAATATTTTTTTTGGTGAATAATTTTAATATAACTCTTTGACTGGCTTTATTATAAAATCATATATTTTTTTGGTACAACATAAAAGCATAAATAACATATAATTAAATATAATATAGATAGTAAAATTTGTTTTGACAAAATATAAATAGTAAATATTAATAATACATTTTCAACACTTTTTAAAATTTTCAACTGAGTTTTTCATTTAATAAATTTCATATAAATTATTTAAGAAAAAGTTAAAAGCAATGAGAGAGTAAAAATGTAAATCATTCATACGTACCCATTGGTTTTTATAGTTTTTGAAAAGAAAACTTGGAAATTTTCTTCAAATTAAAAGGTGTAAATTTCTAACCCACTCCTTTTTGTCCACACACACACACACACACATTCACACACTAATGTCTATCTGCTAATGTTAAGTGAGAGCTGTTGAGGAGAGAGAATTGTCAAGGACTGATCGATCGTGGTTTTCTGCATTTTTTCGTCTTTTCTAGTATCCATCTTCTACATGCACTTCCCTTCTCTCTTTTCACTCACTCTTTCGTCTTCAGTTCGCTTATTCTCTCCATTCACTCTAGATCTAGTTTTTATCGTCCCTGCAAATATACGTTTTATCCTGTTTTGTTCGTGTAATATGTAAAATATTTTATTTTAGTCTCTCCAATATGAGTAGAAAAACGACTAAAGTCAAATATTTTACATATCATTTAATAAATTTCATATAAATTATTTAAGAAAATGTTAAATGCAATGAGAGAGAAATTAAAAAAAAATTAAAAATGTAAATCATTCATACATTACCCATTGGTTTTTATAGTTTTTGAAAAGAAAACTTGGAAATTTTCTTCAAATTAAAAGGTGTAAATTTCTAACCTACTCCTTTTTTTCCATGTATATAGACACACACACATTCACACACCTATGTCTATCCGCTACTGCTAAGTGAGAGCTGTTGAGGAGAGAGAATTGTCAAAGACTGATCGATCGTGGTTTTCTGCATTTTTTCTCGTCTTTTCTAGTACCCATCTTCTACATGCACTTCCCTTGTCTCTTTTCACTCACTCTTTCGTCTTCAGTTCGCTTATTCTCCATTCACTATAGATCGAGTTTCTATCACCTCAAACTTCATGATCTATCGTCTTCGCTTCGCTTCTTCTCTCTATTCACCGTGGATCTAGTTTTTATTACCCCAAATTTCAGTTTGATTTATTACAATTTAGCATCTTTGGAATCAGTTGGGCTAACTCTATGTATATGCTTGGGATCCTCTAATACCCAATAAAATCGAACCAAGACTCATTACAGTTTCTGAATTTACACTAAAAATATATATACTCTCTCTCCTCGTTTTTTTCTGCTAACCATTTTAGTAGAAATTCAATAAACTTTAATAGAAATGGTTTTGAAAGAATTGATTGGTATTTTAAAATGATATCTTAAAATTTTACAAATAAATAGGGTCTTAGGCTATTGTTAGAGACACCTTTGAATATTGCAAGTGTTGAGAGAAGTCTAAGAGAACTTTGGTCTTGTAACCTCTTAAACTCTTTCTTCCTCTTAAGTAACTTTATAATTTCTCTAATTTGGTTGCTTAGATGTTATTGCGATTTAAAAAAAGATCAATATGAATGCCTTACCAATCAATATTCAGAATTTCCTCAAATATTAGTATTCATTTAAGATGTTAGATTGCATGCAGGTTTTAATTAATTTCCAAGTTAATATTAATTACTAAATGCATCTTGTTGTTATCAGAAGGTTGATATATACTACTTTGATACTAATGTTGATTAGCATTTATGGGGTATATTGAGTGCATCACTGTGTGCTCACACCCCCCAAAATTTTCATCAATGATATCTAGATTCTGCATGATCACTGTGTGCTCACACCCCCCAAAATTTTCCAAATCTTCAATTACTGGTAGAATTTTTTTACGTAGAATGATAAACTTATTGTTTGAATTATGATTACTCTTTATTTTGGAAAAATGATTTTGTTAAACCATAACCCATGATGTTTTACAGTCCAAATTCCACCATTGTACCACTATTTGAGAAAAAGCTAATTGACTCCAAGTGATGCTGGCTGACTTTGTCGGGTGATTATCCCAAAAAAAGTGTTCTGAATTAAGTTTGAGTAACTAAGCAGTTCATCTTTGTTCTTAACCAATGGTTATATTTTTAACATTAACAAAAGAAATTCATAATTTTTTTGCAGGAATATTTCCCTCCTATTTCTCAAGCAGCATTAATTTACCAATCCTTTAATTTGTGCTTCTACAAATTTTATTTCTTCATCAACTAATTCTAAGTGCTTTGCTAGATAATCTCTAACTGCTTTTTTGTTCTTTAGTGCTTCTTCTACTGTACCTCGTTCCATTCTTTCAGCTAAAACATTCTTTTCTCCCTTAATATGGAAAATTGAATAATTCTATTCATTGTTGAAGGATATAGTGTACAAAAGATAGTTCTATATCAAGTGTACGTTATGTTAGGTTGTACGTGTATTAACTTTTCGATTATGTTGGTTCAATTGACTCTTTAATTGTCTTCGACAGTGTATGGTTAAGACATGTTGAAAATTATGGATATTATAGTACGTACTTTGATGAGTCCATTTGATTCTGTGTTTTTAATTCAAAGTTTTTTTTAGATAAGCAAAGCGTTTCATTAATACGGGCATAAGGGGTGCATCAACCCATTACATATACTACACCAAGGGCCTCGTTAAAACCTATCGGAGCCAAAACCCGTTGGGAAAAAAACCCCGATAGAAAAAAGAGTACCCCGACCCCCATATAACCCAGTTGAGATGCCAACAAATACTACCCATCTAGTCATATGACAGGTTGGATTATACCCCCTATAACGTGGCAGATCTTTGGATTCACCAAGCCATCAATTAATCATCATATAAACCTTGTAGAGAACACATGCATATCTGGACAATTTAAGTTGCATAGCATGCACATTATTTGCCATTCTGATTTCCACAAATGAGTGATGCAAAACACTATCATGTGCTCCATCGATAGTCATCCCTCTGATCTTTGTTTTTCCTAGCACTCTTTTACAGCTCCTAACCTTCTGATAAGAATCCGTATCAGCCTGGTTATCCCGCATAATAGGACATTATGCCTCACCAAATTAATTCACTAGCTGCTAAATCAGCACTACACCAACTTTATGAAACATCAGCTGCTTGTAAAGTACCACATTTCAGGAACTGTACGCCTTCCACACCTCTGATTGCACTACCAAACCAATGCTACACCAAGCGGCTCAGCAACATGGATTTCACAACCTTACACACCCGGTGGCGACTCAGGACCCTAGGTCAGTGGGTGCAAATTTTTTCAAACACACACATTGCTAAAAATTAGACTTTAACAGATTCACAACTTGTGTTGCATCAGACTAACACAATTAAATAGCACTAACAAGTTCTTAAATACAAATTAAATATGTGAGAATGTGAATGATTGTGTGAGTGTGGTTCATTATAGTTGTGCAAAACTAGGGATTTTGGTGCTAAACTAAGGACTTTGGTGCAAAACATGGAGTTTTGTCTCATTCTACTTGTGGTACTCTTTTTCCTTCTTTAGTCTTTTTTCCATGAGATTTTGGCCCAATGAGGTTTTAATGAGGCCCCTTGTATATATATGCAGGGTTTCAAATTGCGGACCGCATCACGTGATGCGGCCGCATTATTGCCGTTGCGGCAGCGTCCGCAACCGCATCAGTCCGCAATTGCATTGTGATCTCAAATCACAGAAAAATCCGCATCGCAACGCCGCATCGGCCGCAACGCAGTGGTGCAACGCCCGCATCAGGCCGCATCAGACCGTAATTGACTTTAAATTGGTCGCACAAATTATTTTTCTATCTTCATGTGTCTTTATATCATACATGTAGAGGGTATTTTAAAGGATTAAAGATATGAAGAGTAGATAATGAAATATATATGAAATTTTAGAGAGGAGATAGAAGACATGTGAACTATAAGATAACTAATAAATTATAATATTTAATGTTAACAAAAATTTATTTCACGCCGCATCGACCGCAATACGCATCGCAGCGACCGCAAATGGCCGCAACCGCAACTACCGCAACCGCAACGCGACCGCAACCGCAATTTGAAACCCTGTATATATGTACCGGTTGGGGTGCCCCCTTGCACCCCCTTTAATATAATTTTTGCTTATAAAAAAAGAGCACATCTTCACAGTTTCCTTCATTCTACAATTCCACTTCTGCTGTCAAGATTTTCCTGATGCCATTACAGAGAGTCCTCATCATGTATATTGTGCCTTACACGGATAATTTGTAATAGACTAGATTTTATTGACTAATAAAATTTAGGATGTTATAATTAACACAAGATTTAATTATGAAATGATCTGTTAAAGTTTAAATTCATATTTGACAATATTTTTTATAATTTAATTTATGACTTATTTGTTTTAATATTTAATTTATCATTACGTACAATGTGTTTGCCGGTTTTACATTTGGAGTTTACATTATATTTGCTTTTTTTAGGTGAGCATACAATATGATTTTTTTTAGGTATGTCAATCTACCACTCATATATAGGAGTTTTGCTTGTTTGACATTTGAATGATCTAATTTGAGAAAACGTAAACTTTTGCACCACTAACTCTAAATGTATGTTTTATTAATGATTTCTTAGGTAGTTTAATAGAACGAATAGTGGAGGAAGTTAAAATTTAATACTAAAATATAACAGTGATGAGTATTAATATAATTATATTGATTTAGAAATTTTGAAATTTCCTGCAGAATTTCCCACGGATTTAGCTGAAAATTTGGCAGGAAACCAGTTTCCACAGGAAATTCCGTAGGAAACTCGGAAATTCCACAGGAAATTCCGCAGGCAATTTCTGCAGGAAATCCTAGAATTTTTTTTATTTCAAATCAACAGCAAATTTTAGCGATGATTATTATTATTAGTATTATTTGAGGCTAGTATATGAAAAAATTTGAAAATAGTCCTTACAAAAGACATTTTATTACAAAATAATAATAGCATTACAAAGGAAATCACTAGTATCATTATGAGTTTTTACAAATGTCATGCGACATTACCTATTTACAATATATGAATATAAGTTTGTGACAGACACTTCATGAGCAACATCGACAGAAACAATAGGGAAGGACTGATAATTTATTGTAACAATTAAATTAATCAAAGATTTAACTTTGCAGAAAAAACTATTGAGAGATAAAAATATTCATCAATCATAGTAAAGGATTTGAGTGAACAATCTATCTGGAAACTGAGGATGATGAGATGATCATGATAAATTGCTATTATAAGGATGATAACAATCTATCTTCATGTTACATTTTTAACATGGCTATAAGGCTAGAATAGATAAAAACTGTTGAACTTGAAATTGAGGATGATAAATTATCTTTAGTTTCTGATAGTGAACAATCTGAGTAGAGGCACCAGATAATAAAGAAAACAGAAAGAAAGTGCAAGCATTAGAGTAAGTTGCAAATTACCATTGCTTTCAGCAGGGCCGTCCCATACAATTTGGACCATACAATTTGGAGGCCCTGTGCAAATCATAAAAGTGGGGCCTTAATTATATTATTACTAAATAAATCACCAAAACTCAAACTTCGTTATTTAAATTATAAATATCATCTCAATACAATTTTAAATTAATATCAACCTTCTAGCTACTTAAAAAGAGCCATCCTTCTAGCATTTTTCGAAGCAAATTCGTCAATTAAGTCTTCATATTGTATTGTCTCAAAAAGATCATTCTCAACTGCTACCAATGCTAATCTATTAAGCCTTTCTTGTGACATGGTAGATCGCAAGTAAGACTTCAACAACTTCAATTTTGAAAAACTTCTTTCCGCAGAAGCAACTGTCACAGGAATAGTCAATAAAATTCGATATGCAATAATTGTGTTGGGAAAGCAATCAAAGTCTTTCAAATATCTTAATATATCAATAGCTCTTCTTTTGTCTTCTGGCAACACTTCTCTCAATAACTTTAACTCCACAAATAATTCATTCCCAACAATATCAGATTGCTCATTATGTTTCAATGTCTGTTCCAAATGACTACAACAAGACTTCAAAGCTGCATCGTACAACGATTGTAACTCGCTAGAACTAAACAAGAAACCGAAAATACTTTCATAATCTTGGTATTGCTCAAATCTCTTATTAAGAGAAACAATGGCTTGATCAACAAGGCAAATAAAATAGTTAACTCTAAAATTTTCCTCTCCAGCTAGTTCAACCGATGGGGTATTCAAATTCTCATCAAACTGTTTTTTTTCAAACTATACGCTTTTCAGTAAATACTGGATCAATATTCAATTCAATAGCATTTTCCTTAGCACTATCCAAGGCATTAGAAAAACCAGTATCTCTATATCTCTCAAAAAATGAAATCAAATCCTTTATTCTTTTCATAGCAACATCAATAAGCATATCATTTGATTGTAACAGCTTGCTAACCAAATTAATTGCGGATAATATTTCAAACCAAATAATTATAGCCATTAAAAACTCAAAGTCACCAATCTCATTTGTTGCTAAGGATTTTGCTTCACTTTTTATTTTAGGATCGGAATCCTTTTCCGACACTTCAAGTAAAGCATCTCTAAAATCAGACATTTGAAGCCTTATAGCTTTGACACTATCTACACGACTCTCCCAACGAGTGGCCGACAATGATTTTGGAGTCAAGCCTTTTATATTATCTTTCAAAATTTGCCATCTCTTAGTAGAATTGGCAAAAATTGTATAAATACGTTGAACAACTCCAAAAAAATTTTGAGCTTTACCACAACAGTTAGCCATATCACACAATGCCAAATTAAGACTATGACATCCACAAGGAGTATAAAAGGCTCTCGGATTTATGTCTAGAAATTTCTTCTGTACACCTTGATGTTTTCTTTTCATATTTGACCCATTATCATAACCTCGCCCCCGCACATCAAATAAGTCAAGATCAAGATTTTTCAATTCATCTTGTAGAACATCAAAAAGCCCTTGACCGGTTGTATCATTCACATCCAAAAATCCTAAAAAAGATTCCTCAATGCTAACCGGATTTGAAGAAACATCCACATATCTTATAATCAAAGACATTTGCTCTTGATGACTAACATCGGGAGTACAATCAAGTATCACTGAGAAATACTTTGCTTGTTTGATTTTTCTAATGATTTCAGTTTTAATTGTAGAAGCAAGCAAAAGTATTAACTCGTTTTGGATCCTATGCCCAAGATAATGATGGTGAACTTACTCATTTGTAATACGCCTAACATGTTCTTGGACAATTGGGTCAAATTCTGCTAACATTTCAACTAAGCCGAAAATATTCCCATTGCTTTTTTGGTACAATCTCTCATTAGAACCGCGAAAGGCCAAATTGTGTTTACCAAGGTATTTCACTATTGAAAAAATCCTTTTTAAAACATTTTTCCAATGATCCTTTTCTTTCTGAATTTTTCTTTGAACCGTTTTATCAATAGTCAGATTCTTTTGCAACTCAAACCAAGTAGTCATATTCTTAACATGTTACAAACTTATCTCATGCTCTCTAAGTCTTTCACCAACATGTGTCCAATCGCTATAACCCTCGGTTGTTAATTGGCCTCTACCATTCCCCCCTTGAAAAACTTTACAACAAAAACAAAAAACTCTATCAAGCTCTTTCGAATAAACAAGCCAATCTCTATCGCACTCCTCTCTATTTGATAAAACTCTAGTATATAAATTAGCCGTAAAGCGTCTGGAAAATTTATCTTTAGGACCATTGACAATTGAAGAATCTCTTTTAGGACCTTTCTCAACTAATAAATCAATCATTTTAGAATCAAGAGCATTCTAGTTTCTTGGATCAAATATATCAAACAAACGTTCCAATGAGTTTCCTTGCTCAACATTGTTGTTAACATTAGTCTCCATATTATCCTATTTACCATTTCCAGCATCAACATTTTCATTTTCAAATTCAACGTTCTGATTAACATCAACATTCAAATTAACATCATCACCAACTTCAGTAATAACCACATTTTCACGAATCTCAACTTCAACCGGCTGATCATCAACATTCAAATTAAAATCATCACTAACTTCAGCTGTAACCACATTTTCACTAATCTCAACTTCAATCGGAATTTGTTGTTCTTTTATTAAAAATTTATCAAGAGCTCCCGTTTGAGAAAGAGTTAATTCTTCATTTCTTTTCTTACGCTTCTCACATCCAGAATCATATTTTCTAATCTTAGGAAGCATAGTAGAAAAGACAAAACCTGATAATTTCGCTTTTCGGCGGTGGTAGAAACGAGGATGACCGTCAGTCCGTCACACGATCTCAACTTCAATCCACTGCCAAGTACACAGATAGATATTAAATAGGGTAGTATAATATGTTTGTCTCAAATCTCAATATAATAGTATTTTAAGAATACCAAGCAAAATTGTAGAAATAAGAAATCAAGTTACAGTTACAAATACCAAGCAAAATTGTAGGGAACGATTAAGAGAAGATTGAATTAATTAATTTGCTCTTGAATCTTGGATTGAATTTGTTGATGATTGAATTTGTTGAAGATTGCATTTGTTGATGATTGAATATTTGTTGAAGATTGAATTTGGTGAGGGATTAGGGAACGATTGCTGTACGTATGCCGCGTGAATAATTTGGTGAGGGTTAATTAAATAGGTATGCGTGAATATGATGGGCCGATGATATGAGAGTCCATTTAATAAACAAAACAATGGCTCAGTGGAAGGAAGGGGAATGTATGGGCCAACAAAAAAATTGGGGCCCCTAAATTTTTTTATGGGCCGAGGCCCTGTGCGCCTGCACAGGCTGCACACCCTCTAGGCCGACCCTGGCTTTCAGATCATGAGCACCATTACAAAAAGTTAAACACCATAATAAATCACGGTGTAACTGATTTCTAGTTTTCTTCTTGCCTCTTATGTTTGCACTAGTTTCAGGCCCTTCATCTTCTTCAGCTTTCTTATAACTTCTAATAAAGCCAACTGCAGTGTCCAAAGAAAAAATGTCATTTGAATTAAAAGAGAATGGTGATGACCATAACACAGTGAATCATTTCTCCAAGGAAAAAAAATAACGGTTCCCTTGGCCTAATGAATTAGTAAGATATGTATAATACACAACATGCACTACGCAAAAAGGAAGGAACGGCGGCGGTTGCATTTATCAGCGGCGGCGGTTGAAACCGCCGTGATTGGCTTCTGGCGGAGGTTGAGGAAGCGTCGTGGATTTGAGCGTCGGCAGGGTGTTTTCGCGGCGGTTCAGGAAACCGTCACACAAACAGCCACGCGTTTCGCGGCGGTTTGTAACTGCCTTAACGTGAGAACTAGATTTCCACGCTTAAAAAGCTAGTGGCGGTTCTAAACCGCCGCAGAAAATTAAAAATTATTTTTTTCGAAATATGGCGGCGGTTGTAAACCGCCGCGAGTCTATCAGTTTTATTTTTTTATAATTAATTTTTTTTTGTATTTCAATATGTATATCTTTTTTTTACAAACTTTATAAACGTGCTAATTTTTTATATTTACATGTCAAGTATTAAAAGAAACTAAATTCATACTAAAAACACATACAAAAGTTCTAAATTTTATATAACAAACTAAGTTCATATATAACATCAAACTGGAACTAGTTCATAACATCAAAATAAAACAATTCAGTTAATAACATCAAAAGAAAACTGTAATACCCTAATTTTGTCCTATCCAAAAATAAGAAATTTTATTTATTTTTAATAAAAATAATTATTTTTATGTTCATGTCATGTATTATTTTATTTTAGTTTGCTACAAGTTTTAATTTTTGAAAAAAATATAATTAGAAGTATCAAAACAAAATAGGCAAAGGAGCGTAGGGGGGTCTGTAAAAAAAAATATATAGAGGTGCAATCAGGATTGGGCCATTTAAAGCCCATTCCTCCACCAAACCCTAACCCAATTCGCCTAACCCAATCCAATTCCTATCCAACCCATAACCCAACTCCTCCTAACCCTAATTACTATCCAACCCATACCCATTTCCCCTCCATAAAACCCTAATTCGACCACCCCCCCTTTACCCTAAAAACCATCCACATTCAATCCCCCCTTTCCCTAAAAAATCATCCACATTCACTCCCCAAAACCCTTCCTAAAAATTCGACCTACTCCCCCATTTTTCCTCCTTGAAAATTGCATTCTCCCTTCCATACTCCACCTTTCCTCTTTTCCCTCAATTCCACTTCCCCACACTTCCCACTTCCCCATTTTTCATTTCCCCATACACTCAACCTCTCTCTTCTCTCCCCACTCCACGGATCCTACCCCCCTCTCTCCTCAATCTCACGCTCACTCTCCCTCTCTCACACTCAACCTTCATTTTCTCTTTCTTTCTCCATCACACACAACTCACACTCAACCTTTCTCTTCTCCTTCACTCATCCTTCTTCTCCAATCCCTCTCCTACACACCCACACTCACACACTCATTTCCCTCACATGGCTCTCCTCCTTTCACGCCCCATTCCTCTTCTCACACACACTCACGGATTTTTTTTCTCTCTCACACACAAACCATCATTTCCCTTCACCAACTACCTCCAAACCTCCACCCCTCCATCATATCAAATCTTTCTCAAGTCAGAAAAAAGGGAAGAACTACTGTGCAAGGTATGGAGGCCACGAGTTTGAAGACAAAGAAGGCATCACCCTTAGTATAAATGGAGGCCACAAGTTTGTAGGAGAGGGCGGATTTTTTTGGAAGAAAAAGGGAAGAAGAAAATTCTTGAAAGAGTGTGGTGTTGTTTTTTTTTATTTTTTCCCTTCTTTTCTTTTTCTTCTCCTTCCAATATTCTTTTTTTTAGTTTAAAAATCTTGTTGTATTAAGGAGATCCGGGAAGAGTTTCTTCCCAACATTGCCAAGTTTTTTCCTTAAGGTACCGTAATGTAATTTTCGAATTCAATACATTATTATTGTTTTTTTTTTTGCTTTTTATTTCATTGTTGCTGTTTCTTTTTCTTTTATTCATGTAAATATTGTTGCTTTTACTTATGTTGTTGCTGTTTTTGTTTATTTAATGTAGTTGCTGTTTTTTTTTATTTTGTATATATATTTGTTGTTGTTTTTAGATTTGTTACTTTTTTTACTAAATTGTTGCTTTTTTCTTATTTTATTGTGGTTGTTCTATAAATATTGTTGCTTTTTTATATATATTGCTAATTTTCGGATTAAAATAAACCTTTTTTTTAAATATTAAAAAAATGTGTTCCTTTGTTTTATATATAAAATATTTAGTTACTAATTTTCGGATTAAAATAAACCTTTTTTTTAAATATTAAAAAAATGTGTTCCTTTTTTTTATATATAAAATATTTATTTACTAATTTTCAGATTAAAATAAACCCTTTTTTAAAATATTAAAAAATGTGTTCCTCTTTTTTTTATAAAATATTTAGTTACTAATTTTCGGATTAAAATAAACCCCTTTTTTAAAATATTAAAAAAAAATGTGTTCCCTTTTTATATATTAAATAATTAGTTACTGATTTTCGGATTAAAACAAAATCCTTTTCAAAATATTAAAAAAAAAATTTTTTTATATAAAATAATTGGTTACTAATATCACTATCCTTTTTTTTAGAAAAAAAAGGTAATAATAATAATCATTTTCCCCCCAAAAAAAAGAAGATGAAGAGTAATTTAGTCAAATAGCAAAAAATAAAAAAAATAAACCGATCAACTGTTTTTAGCGTCAAAACGCTATTTGCACCCCCGGCAACTATTTTTCTTTTTAGCGTCAAAACGCTATTTGCACCCCCGCGATCTCGTAAAACAGCACCCCCTTTTGGTTGCAAGCCCATGTTTTTAAAACGCAACCTAGTCCACAAAAGCGATTCGGTCTCACTGCTCGCACCCCCCATTTTTAACACAGCATCCCTGTTGCTCGCACCCCCTTTTTACTATTATCCATTCCGCTTTTATTTATACCGTAATGTTTCCAAACTGTTTTTTTTCTCTTTCTTTCAAACAACCAAACTCACATAAAAATAGGTTGTTACCAACGGTCACTCTGAGCCTAGCTTGTTTGACCGATAGGAACAACCTTTATTTCCAAAGCGGATTAGTAGCGGTGACCACTCTGAGACTACTCGTTTGATCATCATGAACACCCGCCTAAACGTCAAGAAATTTTCAGTTAACAAAAAACGCTTCCACACAAACGTAATTTCAACTCCTTTTTAGAAAACGTTTTCCAATACACATTTTCAAATAAACAAGCGCCCGATCACAAACCGGTTATTTATAGCAGTCACTCTGGGCCCCGCTCGTTTGAACGCGGTAAATACCTTCTTTTTCGGATAAGCCATTAAGTGGTGACCACTCTGGATTTATCTGTTTGGTCACCATGAACGGCCTCTAGTTTTCGCTAACTTTTCAAAAAATAAAAAATACCAACACACAAATATTTTCTACCCGAGAACTACGTAGCTTTGATTTCTCCATCGCACCCGGAGATACGTAGGAGCGGGGGCCCACTCCCGTCAAGCGCAAAAAAAACTAAAATTTTTATTAAGTCTTCCTTTCCGTTTTTTTGCAAATAATAAAAAGGGTAAATAAAGATTAAAAGGTAGCCTTTTTAGGATGTTGCGGGGTGCTAGTACCTTCCCCGCACTTAATCGACCCCCGAACCCAAAACAAAGGTTTTTTCAATGTTTTCCTAAAAAATAAATATTGATGGCGACTCCATTGTTCAAAAACAACGAAGAATCCCTCCCCCGAATTTTTCGGTCGCTACAAAAAACAAACTTAATTAGTTCATATTGTGAAGTCAAAATACAACCAACTAGCAAAATACAACCAACTTAGAATCGTCTATCTAGATATCCTGCGTGATGTTGTTGCTTCATGATTTCCTATGTGACTTGATCCGGAAGAGCGTCTCAAACCTTCTTGTGATTCCAAATTAACCGGCTGAAAAAAGTCATAAATATAATTAAAAACAAACTCATAAGATGCATGCATACAACATTGCATTATTAATTTGATATAACTACAGCAAATCCAATGCTACAATCTTTATCAGCACTGAAGAAAGAAAGTTCTTACTTCACTGAAGAAAGAAAGAACTAATCTTCACTTTGAAGCAAAATACAACCAACTTAGAATCGTCTATCTAGATATCCTGCGTGATGTTGTTGCTTCATGATTTCCTACGTGACTTGATCCGGAAGAGCGTCTCAAACCTTCTTGTGATTCCAAATTAACCGGCTGAAAAAAGTCATAAATATAATTAAAAACAAACTCATAAGATGCATGCATACAGCATTGCATTATTAATTTGATATAACTACAGCAAATCCAATGCTACAATCTTTATCAGCACTGAAGAAAGAAAGTTTTTACTTCACTGAAGAAAGAAAGAACTAATCTTCACTTTGAAGCTCTTTAACATGGTTAAGACAGAAAATAAGATCTAGAAAGAACCATCAAAGCCAATGCTACAATCTTTATCAGCATCATCAAATGAGAAGAAGAGGAAATACAAGGGAGTGAGAATGAGGACTTGGGGTTCATGGGTATCTGAGATTAGAGCACCAAATCAAAAAGCAATAATATGGTTAGGTTCTTATTCAACTGCAAGCATCTGCTAGAGCCTATGATGCTGCACTTCTATGCCTTAAAGGCTCTTCAGCAACCAATCTCAACTTCCCTTCAAGTTCTTCTTCCCCCTTCATTCCTCAAGACACTGTTATGTCTCCTAAATCAATCCAAAAAATAGCTGCTATTGCTGCTAATAACAGTTTTGTTGAAAATACTAGTACTAGTAGCACCCCACTTTCCCCTCCTTCTATTTCAACAACAGAGAGAATGAAAAATTCCCTTCAGTGTTGTAGCGACCGAAAAATCCGAAGGAGGGATTCTTCGAAGTTTTTTTGCAATGAAGCCGCCACCAAAGTTTAGTTTAAGGGCAAACATTAAAAAATCCCTATTGAGTGGATAAGGGGGTTTTACGGACCGGGTTCAGGCTCGGGAGTCGTTTATGCATAGGGAAGGTATTAGCACCCTACAACATCCTTCCTAAGGAAGGTACCATTTAACTAAATGTGTAGAAAAAATTATTGGTTTGAAAATTATTTTTACCCTTATTTACTAATTAAAAGAAAAAGATTTGGAAGGAGGACATTTAATTATTTTTGTTTGTTTTTGAAAAAAAAAAAAGAAATAAGAAATTTACAAAAAGACTTAAAAAGGGTTTTTATTAATGCAATTGACAGAGGTCGGCCGCCCTCTGCTCCTACGTATCTCCTGGTAGAGAATCAAATCACACGTAGTTCTTGGATAGAAAAAATTTGTGTGTTGGTATTGTTTAAGTATTTTGAAATTGGGGTAGGCATTCGTAATGACCAAACAAGTAAAACTCAGAGTGGTCATCGCTCATAGCCCATTTGAAAAACATAGTTGTTATTAAAGATTAAACAAGTTAAACTCAAAGTGACCATTAACAACAACCCCCTTTTTTGTGAGTTTAATTGTTTGAAAGAAGAGAGAGAAAGAAAGACAAAAGAAAGAAAATTAATTCGAAAGTATTACGGTGGAAAAAAATGCAATGGTCTATGATTAAAAGAAAAAAATGCGATTAACAACCAGGGGTGTGGTATTAAAAAGGGGGGGTGCGTTTAGCAGCCCAACCCGTTTTCAGTTTCATCAGCCCATGAATTCGTGGGCTTTCCAGAGGGGTTGTGATAATGAGAGAGAGAGGTGTCATTAGGAATCCAGGTTAATAAATAATTAAAATGGAAATGCAATAAGGGAAGGGGGTGCTGATAGCAAAACGTAAGGGAATCAATATCAATCAATGGGTCAAACGAAAATTAAAACATCCCAAGCCCACTATTCCTACTCAAAGATCCGTAACCCCTAAATCAAAACCACCCTAATTTTCATTTTTATCATTCAGCGCCGTTCTCATTCTCTTCACCCTAATCTTCAATTTTTCTCCACCTCTAACCTAATGGTGCCGCTAGCCCTCTTCCACTCAAGCCAGATTTCGTTTTTCTTCTCATTCTCTCCCCCAAACTCACTGTCGTATCCTCCTATTCTCTACAAACCCTAGTTTCGTTTACTCTCCTCTTCTCACCGCTCTCACCTCATGTTCTTTTCTCACCCACAACGCACAGCACCACGAAACCGAAAAGGGAGAGAGGGAAAAGAAAAAAGCTTGCCGTAGAAAGAGAGAGAGGGAGAGAAAGGAAAGGGAAAGACAAAATGAAGAAAAAGACCTCACATAGGGAGGGAGAGCTTTCGTTGAGGGGACGGTGGTGGCCACGCCTCGGTGACGACGACGATGACTGGTACGACGGTAGTGTAGTTGTGGTGGGTTTACTGTTCTTGGTTGCTGTTTAAGTGGTGACGATTTTGACGATGGTTGACAGTGAGATGTGGTGGTTGGGTTGTTGTGGTGGTGGTTCGAGAATGAAAATGAGATTTTGGTGGGTGTTAGTGGCTGTTTGATGTTTGCTGGGTGGTGACGTGGTGGTGAGATGAGGATGTTGGGAGAATCTCACGGTGGCTGAGAGTGGTGGTTGTAGGGGAGATGGTGAGTTCGTTGACGGTGGTGAGAGGGAGAGAATGAAGTGGTGGTTGTAGTGGTTCTGCCCTCTGAATATTTTTGTTCCTCCTCTCTCTCTCTCTGTTTTCTGCGAATTTGTTTCTCAATTTGTGTCTGTATCTGTCTGTGTGTGCGTATGTTACTGTCTGTGCGTGTGTTTTTCAGTCACTGTGTCTCCACCCCTCAGTGTGTGCTACTGTTTAGTATTTATAGGCAGATTGATGAGGTGCTGAGGAGTCAAAAAGGATAGCCATTGAATCAGCAAAAGGACAGTAGCTGGCAATGGGTGGTGAGGCGCTGGGAAGGACAGCAGGACAGCCATTGGAATCAGCAAAATGACAGTAGCTGGCAATGGAGGAAAGACAGCATCAAGGAAAAATCAAAAGGACAACCCTAGCTAGGGCAGCTGCTGCGCCCTTCTCCTCTTCTTTTTTTTTTTTGAATTTTATTCCATTTTTTATACTATTTTTCTCTTTTTGCTTTTTATGTTTATATGTGTGTTCAAAAAACTTGATTATGTAATGAAAAGGACTTTGGCTATTCAGCTCCAAAAAAGTTTATTATACCTTCAATTATTTTTTGTATATTTTTGCACCAATAACAATAGACTAACCTAATAATAATAACTGCAAAATAAAATAAAAACGAGCATCAAAACAATCGTTGCACGAAGGTGCTAAAGACACGCGCATTTAAAACGATACGTGACACAACGAGAATAAAACCTTTTTTTTTGGGTTTTTTTAATTAGTCGGACAAAATTAGGGTATTACAAGTGTCAAATAGGGTCTATTAACTGAAAACAACTATATATACTATCTTACACCGGTTACAATACAAAGTATAAGGATAAATTTAGATATTGTAATTAAGATTTCACTACAACAAAAAGAGGGTTACGCAACGGCCAAAAACCGTGGCCTAAACTTGAGGCCACGGTTTTGGAGGCGTGGGGTAGGTGGTCGTTGCCTATTCCTTCAGGCCACAGTTTTTTAACATTAGGCCACGATTTTTCGAAACCGTGGCCAGAGCTATAAAATAGGCCACGGTTTATTAGTCCGGCTTCCGGCCACAGTTTTCAATTTGCCACACATAAATAAGTGTGGCCTAAAATGTTAAACCACGATTTAAAAACTGTTGCCTTGTTTTTTTTTTTGATAAGCAAACTGTTGCTTTTTTTTTTTGATAAGCAAACTGTTGCCTTGTTGCTTTTAGTTAAATAACTTTTTTACTACTTTTATTTAATTGTTATCAATTATTTGATAGAGTTATTTGTGATTAGAAACTAAGAAGAATTAAAACTAAAGCCAATTATTTAAAGCACCATAGATAAAAAGGATAAGATAGGATAGTAACACTAACAAAAAATAGACATCTATTTTTTAAATTTATAGTAATATGCATTAAACAACATTCATCATCTACATGTCAATTGTCACTAATACTCAAAATATAGAAACATAAACTAAATCCTAAAAATATAAACAAAATAGTCTACAACCATGTTTGTAGCACATCTACATGTTCATTAATTAAAATAAAATCCACAAAATAATCTACAACCATGTTTGTAGCACATTGCTCTTCAAAATTCAAAAAGTAGCAGTATTTTCCACTTGTATCACATCACTCTTCAAAACCTTCAAGATCATCTTCAAGATCTTCTTCAAAATCATTTCCAACCTATAACCATAAAACATTACAAAAATTATCTATCCATGACATTCAAGGACATTACAAACATTGTAAAACACCTTCTACAAGATCATATACCTTTTCAATAGGAGGAGAATTAGCTGATGTAGAAGAACGTGGTGCCAAATTGTGTGGTGCTTCACTAGTGTCATTTTCAAAAGCACACTGCATTAAGTTGTTTACATCCTCTTCACTTAAATTTGGATTTTGTTGCATCAAAACACTTTTTAAAAGAACATCATATGTTTGCATCTTCTTTTCCAAGACTGTAATTTTACTAGAATATTTCTTTTTTACAGAAGCAATTTCTTCATTTTTCTTCATTATTGATGGCGTCATAATTCTTCCATAACAACGCGTTCTACCGTGCTTTTCTTTGCCAAGCAATAATTGGAATGCTTTTTTTGCATCTTCACTTAAATTTTCAACTGATTCTTGAAGAGTATCCTAATACAAAAGAATTAAAACATTTATTGACAAGAGGAAACAAAACAGACAAAGAAACTGCACAACAAAACAAAACAAAACAAAACAAAACAAACTACACAGCAAAACAAAGTATTGCAAACTGGTCAGCAAAACTGCACAGCAAAACAAAACAAACTGCACAGCAAAACAAAACAAAACAAACTGTCCGCTTTAATTCGTATCTAAAAACTGGACAGCAAAACAAAACAAACTAAAACAAGCTTCCAGCAAACAGGCAAAACTGAAAGCAAAACTGCACAGCAAAACAACAAAACAAAACAGCAAAACTGAACTGGACAGCAAAACTGAATTGCAAAACAGCAAAACAGGCTTCCAGCAAACAGGCTTCCAGCAAAACAAAACAAAACAAACTGTCTACTTTAATTCGTATCTAAAAACTGGACAGCAAAACTAAACAGCAAAACTGAAAGCAAAACAGGCAAAACAAAACAGCAAAACTGAAAGCAAAACTGCACAACAAAACAGCAAAACATAACAGTAAAACTGAACTGGACAGCAAAACTGAACGTGCATAGCAAAACAGCAAAACAGGCTTCCAGCAAACAGGCAAAACAAACTTCCAATCTGTCCTAGAGCAAAATAAACTAAAAACTGGACAGAAAAACAAAACAAACTAAAAACTGGACAGCAAAACAAACTATTGCAATCTGGAAACATGCTTCCAATCTGTCCTAGAGCAAAACAAACTAAAAACTGGATAGAAAAACAAAACTATTGCAATATGTCCTAGAGCAATGTCCGTAGGGACAATCTAATTTTCTGCCTACAACACCAACAAACAAACCTTAATTAACAGAACTAAAAACTTGACAGCAATATTAATCTTACAATTGCATTTTGTGTTTGATCATCCATTGTTTTTCCTTTATGGCTTTTGCGCGTATATTTAATAAAAACTAAAAAAAAACAATTAAAAGACTACTTTATTTACATATAGAAAATGATACATAAAAGCACATGATTACCATACCAATTTTGCACAAAATCTTGCAAAATTTACTGGTCCCACACGATGCATGTACTTTTGCTTAGCCCTGTTTTCTGCATTTCTTTGGCTAATTTTCTGCATGGAGAAAGAAATTAAAATCTGAAAATGAAATATAAGTTTAAATTAATAAGCAATGCTACTATCTTACTTCCATGGTGTCATTTGTCCAATATGCCACTAGTTTTTTGAAATGAGACTCAGATATGTTCTTGGGACGGTGTTTTAACCTTTCCTTCATACTATTGTACTTCAAAAAATGCTTTCTCTTTATCTTGCTTTTGTAGCATCTCCAAGCATCATTTATGCGGGAAAACACTGCTTTCCATCCCCTATCAGAAATAATGTACTTATCCTACAAAAAAGTTGTAGAACTTTCGCACATCTACTATATATATCAGAAATAATGTACTTATCCTATAAATAATGTGCTTTCCATCCTCATTAATCAAGTTGTAGAACTTCCTAGCATCCTCATTGGGACCCTCACTACCCGTTACTGCTTCTGCTACATTTTTGAATGTGTCGTACAATAAGCCATCAATGTCATCATGTGAGCCCTCTTGATCATCTACCACATTGTCGGTTCTCACAGGCGATGGTATATTCTCTCCATGGTTTACCCAAACGGTGTAGCCTTTTAGAAAACCATTACCTACTAAATGATTGTATACCACTTTTCTTCTAAACCAATAATCATTTCTACACTTAGCACAAGGACATAAAATCTCGCGTCCTTAAGGCTTTCCTTCAGTATACGCAAAATTTAAAAATGACTTAACGCCCTTCTTATACTCTCTACTATATCTTGGGAGATTAGTCCAGTCTTTGTCCATGAACTTAAATCTAATAAATGAAAAATAATACATTAAATTCTTCACAATAGAAATAATGATATATAGATACTATAACAGCATGTAAAAATACAGTATTGATCCAAGAAGCATTTACTAACTTAATAACACAGCAAGAAGCATTTACTACTATATAAAGTGTTAGTTTGATCATAACCAGAAATATTGATTCATAAACAAGAAGCATATTTGATGGAAGTTAATACAAAACTAGTTTGAGAAAAAGTATAGTCAAATCAGTAATACAAAGTAGGGACTTACAAAAATAAATCAACTTCAAAAATAAGCATAACCTAGGGAGCCAAAACGTATTGAAAACTCAACTTCAAAAAAAACATATAACATATAATCAAGGGAGTAGGGCCTTACAAACAAAGTGAAAGAGAAAAGATATCAATGTTGCTATGAAACGAGGAGCTCCAATTCCACCAAAATCTGTATCAACCACAACATGTTTATCATTAGTAAACCCACTATTTAAACTAGAAACATTTACTAATTTACTAACCAAATCTAGAAGCATTTACTAATTTAATAGAAGTTTACTACTTTCGCACATCTACTATATATATACGGAATTTGATGCATAAGTAACAAGCATATCTAATGAATAAACTAGAAGCATATTGATCCATAGCTATAACCATATTTGGCAATAAACCAGAAGTTCTCTTCTTTTTTTAATGGAAACCAGAAGTTCTCTTGATGCAAGTAGAGCAAGAAACTAACTTACGAAAAAGTGGTGTTCATATTCAAACTTGTATTAAAACCAGCAAGTATGCATCCTAACTAGTTTCAGTACCAAGATAACTTATCATTACTGAAACTTTTTCAAAGATATCCTAAAATGAAAGGATTCACAACTGAAATTTCTTTAAATCATTACTGAAACTTTTTCAAAGATATCAGCCTCATGGATGTGCAACTGTAAGAGACACAAATAAATGAACACCAAATTGAAAAAAAAGGGAGTGAGTATCAAACCTTCGGCGAGAGTACTGAGCATTGGCGATGCTTGGTTGGAGTTGGCGTCTCAAAGAGAGAAGTTGTAAACAATCAGACCTTAGAACAATGAGAAGAACAGAACAATGAGAAGAAAGGGAAGAACAGAACAATGAGAAGAAAGGGGGAAGGGGGAAGAACAGAACAATGAGACGAATCAATAAGAGGGAAAGGAGAGAAACCACCGGCGACGGTGGCTGGTGTACTTACCACGGTAGATGATCGATTGGTGGAGGCTGATCAGTTGCGTTTTGGCGGACGATGAAAGGGGTAGGTACACCACTGCAAATCGACGGTGGCTGGTGTACAACCACTGCAAATCGACGGTGGCTAGTGTACAACCACTGCAAATCGACGGTGGCTTAGGGTTTTCTTGTAGAGAGAAGTGAAAGGGGTAGGGTGGATGCAATGAAATTGGATAGAATCGATTTGAAATTGAATGGAAGGTTTCGGAATGGAAGCATTGAAATTTTTGGGTGAAATTTTCAACGAAAATTTTGGCGGATCGTAGGAGCGCGAATGTGAAACAGTGAAGGTTTTTTTTTATAAACGTGAAAGAGCGAAGGTGATGGCACTGCACTGTTAACCTAGGCACGAATGAATGTGAATGTGAAAGGAATGCACAGTTATTTTCTTATTAATTACTATTACTGAAAGCAACAAATAGCCCACGTTTGTTTGTTAAAATTTTAAAGGCCACGTTTGCAAAATTGTGGTATTATATATCTACGGTTTTTTACCCGTTGCCTATGTACTTTCAAAGTGTGGCCTGATATCAACGTAAAGAAAACGTCGCCTATTGTCTATCTTATTGCCACGCTTTTAGAACTATGGCCTCTTCCAGGTTTAAGCCACGCTTTTTTAGCCGTGGCAATTGTTGGCGTGGCCTAAAGCCAAAAATGTTGTAGTGTTTCCACATTTACCTTGAAGTTTTCCAAAATAACATCCATATCAAAACTAGGTGCTGATGCAATTGAAGCGTATTAAGCAGCACAACCTCCAGACAAAAAAGATACATGTTAACATACAGAGGTGTCTGATAACATTTCATTACCAATGTAAGCTGCTACACCAATTTTTTTCTTCAATTCTTCTCCCTATTAGCAATATACCATGATTGAAGAATTAGAACCTCTCTCTACTCATATACATAAAGTTCTTCAAAACATTAAAAAAGGATAATATAAAAGAATCCAAACCTCAGCAGACGATATAACATTATATCCCATGTGATCAGCAATAAAATCTCTAGTTCTCAACCATAGGGCATATCTTGCACAATACAATCAGAAGGAAGCAAAGCAACAAATAGTCAAATACATCTCAGACAATAGACCTAGAATTTTATCATAGAAGAAAAAATCACAGAGCTTGGAGACAATCACAGGTCTTGAAAGATGCAAAGTATTTCAAAAACAAAAAACCTAAAATTGAAAGCAAGGTTATGCAATTACTCAAATACTCAAATTTGAGCTTATAACTTATTCTATATGTATATTCGCGTTTCTTTGGGAGAGAAAGAAGGGTTTGGTCTGATTCGCGTGATAGACTTCAAGAATCTGTTTTCAATTTTATTTTACAAGTTTTTTTTTTAAAAAAATAAGATTTAAATATGTCAAAAAATAAGATTTTAAAAAGAGTTACCATTTGATCAAAAAAACTTTTCATATTTTTTAAATAATAATAAAAGAAACTTTCCTGCGGAATTTTGTTCTTTGAAAAGTTTGCAGGAAAGCCAAAAGGTTTCTGCGAATTTACCTGCGAACTAAATGTTCGCAGCAAAGTTTCTACATATCTATAAGTTGGCAGAAAAATTCTCAAGAAAAACCTGGAGAAAATTTCCGCAGGAAATTCTGCAGGTAATGCCGTGATTTCTAGTAATGTAACTTACGGGAAGACATGCATTTATATTTGTATATGAAAAGTCATTTCATTAATTAGTAGCGCTTTGTCCCATTCCTAAATGCGCTACCCATTCCTAAATGCGCTAAGGCAAGGAGCAGCACTTTGTCCTACAAGCGCTGCTCATTGTGTAATTTTTTTTTTTTCTGTTTTTGTTTGTTTTCCTTGTTTCCAAATTCCTTCCAATTCTATTTCTCAGCAAGTAAACCAGCAAAATCACACATAACTAACTTAGCTATATGTATCCAAATACACCAGAATCAAAACAAGCGCTGGTTAATGAATTAAACACTTGTTTCCCAATTCATTCCAATTCTATTTCTCAGCAAAACCAACAAATTACAATACACCAGAATCAAAACAAAACTAGCTATATATATATATATATGTATATCCAAATGCACAAATATGCACAAATATACCCAACAAGATAAACCAAAACAAACTAGCTAACAAGTTATTATCCAATTCATATGTATCCAAAACTAGCTAAACTTACAATATGAACCAAAACTAGCTAAGCTATATGTATCCAAATCAAACTCTAACAACTTACAGTATTACATTCTATCCAAAATCAAAAAAAATGGGAGACATAACGGCACCACTCTCCCCTAAGCTCAAGTAGCTGCTCATCAGAGTATGTCCTCACCTGACAATCAGGAAAATACTGAAATTATATAAATAAATAAAATTAGAATTGAAATGGTTAAATAGAATTAACTATTATATCAAAATCAAAAAGAATTCTAAGTAGATACCTGTCGGGGAATAGTCGTTTGGTTGTGGGTAATAATTTCCTTCAAAAATTTCATTACATAATACCCACAATCATTGCTATTGGGTTGTTTTGGGCACTATAAAACAAAAGATTAGTTAATTGTTAAATTTAGTTTAATACATTTTTTTCACAAAAGAATGTAATTAAATATATAAGAACATTGATTACAAACTTACATCTATTGGTATCCATTTGGTCATTGATTGTTCCAATCCCCAATATGTTTTCAAACAACTGAACACATTGTCATATAACTATATTATTTGAAATACATACGTATATAAGTAAAACTAAGAAATATGCAGAGGGATCGAAATACACACACCTATTAAATATCTCGATCAACTCGGGGTAGTTGTTGAAATGACCATGCAATGAATCAATGAAGTACACCGTATCTTTCTTAGGATTTATTGCTAACAGCAACCAATGTTGCCTACAAAATAAAATTTTGAATAAGTAATTGACAAGTATTTAAAAAATGCAGGTTATATAAGAATGGATTAAATTTCTCACCGTAAGAGACACAGTGCCAAAAACATGGTATCAAAGCTTGTACTTTGAGCTTCCCAGAAGCGTTGAGTGATATAATTTTTAACCTCTGTCTTGTTTTGTTCCACAAGCATCTCATAATTACGCAGCTTCGGGGACACTTCACGCAGGTGTGTATTATCCGGACACAAGAACACAAATCTCTGTGTCTATTCCGAAGGGACCAAAATGTCCTCGTACAAGTACCTATATTTAGAGATATATACAAATTAAATTAACGATATAATAAAAAAAATTCAATGATGTCAAATAATAAATTACATACGTACCTGACATATGCTCTAATAGAAGTACTGGTTGGCCATTTCAATTTACATACATCATCGATATCCTCACGTGTGATCGTCAATGTTTGACCTCAATTCCCAAAAATTTGGTCATCCATCTCTAATTGAAGCGGGGTTGCCTCAGTCATCCTGAATTCCGCATGCATTTCGGCATAACCAATCATCTTATAATCATTAATGGAAGAGGCGGAGGGCTGAGACTGAGACACAATTGGAGAAGGGGAAGGCTGAGTCACTTTTGGAGGAGGGGAGGGTTGAGTCACTTTTGGAGGAGGGGCGGGCTGAGAATTTTGTGTAGAAGGGCCGGACCGAGACACTTTCTTGCTAGTAGATTTTGCCCTGCCAACACTTTTGCCCCTAGATTTTGCATTTTGGCGTACCTATATTTTAAAAAAATAATTACTTAGTTAACACACAATATATGACAAAAAATAATAATTAGTTACAAATATATTGTCACTTACAACGACAATGTGTGTTGGCCATGCCACAAAGGTACCAACTGCATCTTGCACAATCAGTAAATCTATACTAACATTTGGAACCGGCAATGGTGCATCCCCCACAATTGCACAGTCAACTCTGACTCTAAGATGATCTGGAGGTCGGGGTAAATTGTGCATCAAGGGACCCAATTGGTTACATATGAAGCCTATTGCAACCATTTGATGTGGGTTTGAGATATACAATTCACACTCACACTCATTGTTGTCCTAAATCAATTATAAACAAAAAATAATAAAGACATTATTTGATGTAATAAGAAAGAGAGTTTAATAATTAATTCCTTATTTATTGTAAAAAAAACAATTAATACCTTAGTTGACGGAATGATTCAGCTATCTCGTGCGCTATTTGTGGTAGGGGATGGTACCGCAGGCGCCGAAACCAACCCATATTGCAGTTTGAAATCACTAAGTTCAGCCCTTAGACCTTCATACAATAGTCGCAACTCTCTACTTTGTTGACAATCATGATGCTCATCATGAGTTTGCTTCTTTGGTCCAAGGTAGTGGGTTGGATTAACTCCAAATCCACAACCCCTTGTACGACCCGAGTATTCTTCCCTTTCCAAGGCACGAGAAATGATTTCCTTTTTAGAGCAATCAGTGATCTCTCCCTGTGACACAGACTGTGATATGGTTTCCTAATTCACAAACAAAAGTATAATAAAATTATTATACATTACAAAGATCTTAAAAGTTTTAAAAGTTTTGGAAATACTTACAATTCTATGAGTCACCTCCTTAGTTTTGGGATCCACAATCTCCCCATACTTGTTTTGTCGAGCTTCCACCCACAAAACATGCCGCTCAATACTTTCTTTAGTACGATCTTTCCCACTCTCCTCCAACTATATTTAAATTTACCAAATGTTAAGAAATTATAAATCAAAAGATTCATTAAACGAAAAGAAATCAAGCTTATACGTCTTACCAATCTTTCTTCAATAATTTGATATCCACTAGCACCGCCTCTATAAGTATACATTAATGCACAATATATAATTGTCAAATATATTTTAAGTTATAACTTAATAGATTATAGTACTAACCAAGAATTCTGGATCTTCGGTGCGTTTCCTAATCCTCCTTTGTAATAAATCCACTATATAGTGGTGGAGGCTCCCATCTAATGTTTCCACTATGATCTCTCAGCCATTTATTTGTTAGACTAGTCCTGAAATTCCGATGTAACTTTCCAGCTTCCTTCATTAACCAGGATTTTTGAGACTCGTCCACATCAAAAAATTTCTGCTTACACATATTCAATGAAAATGATATAAATATATATGGTTACAAAATTATTAAATAAGATAACTAAAGAGATATAAAATTATATACCTGTATTGTTAACCAGAACTCCTCTTTTTGTTTCCTCAAAACGGCATTTTTTCTGTCATTCCAATTAGTGATTGTAATTGGTATCATTTGTTTTACCTTACTACCAATGAAGGTAATCAACTGTGTGCCATTTCTTCCAATTGGCTGACCCTTAACATTCCACTCGACCTGCATTATGTCATTAGTAAATTAGTTAACAAACAATTAAAACTAAGTATTGAATTAAGTTAATTAGTAATTAGTAACTTACAGATAATGGTCCTTTTCCTCTATTTATCCGACCGATGATATTCTTTTTGACAGTCATTCCACGGGGAGCCTGCTTCCTGATATAGTCTCCAACATCACTCTCATGACCGCTGTTGTGCCCACTATCATGCCCACTATGATCGGCCATCTGACCTGCAATAAAATAGATAACCTGTCAAGAAAAATAAATAACCAGTCAAGAAGATGAAAACTATGTAAATAACCGGTCAAGAAGATGAATAATCATTGTTATTGTTATATTTATCCAAAAGACCAACAAAAATATAAATAATCAGTTAAGAAGATGAAAACTATGTAAAAATGAATTTGATGTAAGTCTATATTACCTTTTCCTTTTCTTGGATATAATTTTATTTGCAATTCGCTTCTTGGTACTTTGTTTTTGAAGCTAAGACATTCAACTATTTTCAACTAAAGAAATCAAAGACTTTGATGTCTTCCATATTGCCATTCTTCATATAATAAATACAAGAAAACAGCAAAAGTACCTGAACAAGTGGAAGCAACAATGAACTCGAACAAAGTAGAACGAACACTCGAACCAGGACAAAGTCGAACAATGAACGCGAAGCTCCGGCAAAACAAACTCGCAAAACCTAACAAACAGTTCGCATATTCGAAAAAAGGAAAATTGTAATGAATAGAATAACTAATAACCATGACACCTAATTGAAGATATTTTCTAAACAAATTTTATTACTGAGAAAAGTGTTAAACAATTACAAACTAGCAGCACCTACTCTAACCAGCAATTTTAACAGATAATAACCCTAAATGAACACGAAACCCTAACTCAACAAACAAAGGATGAACCCCAAATCAACAATTTTAATAGATATCTTGCAACAATAATAGCCACAAATTAACACGAAGGCTGAAATAAAATAATAATAACTCAATAAACAAGGAAGCAACGGATAAACAGGGGTAGTAAAATAAAATGTATACCAGAGAAATGACGAAGGCAGAAAGCACGCGAACTGAGGCAGCAAACACGAACACAGGCAGCAAACACGCGGAGGCAACAACACGAACTGAGTGAAAGAGTGAAAGTGGTGCTTCAGCAACACAAACACGGGAAGGAGCAGCGTGAGAATGGCGTCAATGGCTGAGGGGTTTTCGAACGAGATTTGGGGGTTTGGAGAGAGATGATGGAAGCAGGAACGAAAGGGTGAGAAGACGAAGTGAGAGAGAGAGAGAGTACGTTAGTGATATGGAGGAAGTGAGAGAGTCGTGAGTGAGAGAGTCAGGGAGAGAGGAAAATGAAACGTTGGAGGGCGAGGGAATGTGAGCAAATGAAAAAAAAAATAGTAATAGGCAGTGCTTTTGTAAAAAACGCTGCCCATCGCCCAATTTCGTTCTCCTATAGGCAGTGCTTCATTAAAAAGCGCTGCCCATCGCCCATCCTCGTTCTACTATAGGCAGCGCTTGATAAAAAGCGCTGCCCATCGTCCATCCCCGTTCTCCTATAGGCAGCGCTTGTTAAAAAGCGCTGCCCATCGCCCCAACGCATTTTAACCAAAAGCAGCACTTAAAGCAGGAGTGCTGCCCATTCCCTGCGCGTTTTAAGCAAAAGCAGCGCTTATAGCAAGAGCGCTGCCCAATAGGGCGCCTTTTTTCTTAAGATCTGGCGTAGTGAATTGTGGTGGTTGTTGATCAAAGAGTTTGATTTGTTTATGATTTTGTAAATTTGCAGAACTAATGTGACTTTGAAAATGGAGTCAAAGAGGTGGATGAACATCACAAATGCCACGTCCACTTCGGTTCGATGGTGCAAAGGTTGGTCTCTGCGTTTTGGTGGGTTCGCTCCTCTTTGTGATAACTGCGGGTAATAACCATAATTCTCAGTTTTTTTTTCAAATTAATATTCTTATGAGATCGTATGACATGTAAAGGGACAAACTCAGCAGCACTTGAGTTTGATTCCCGATAATATAGCAATTTGGGTTCAAACTTCACTTATCTGATGACTGAACTCTGAACAAAATAACATAGGATTAGAATATTTTTTCGTAATTGAATTTTATGATGGTGTGGTGTGGCCATTTTTATTCTGTTGTTATTACTATTATTATTATTATTTTGAAAATTCTTATTATCGATATTATTATTATTATTATTATTATTATTATTATTATTATTATGTGTTGTGGGATTGAGACTAAATAAATATCAATATATACAATTAAATTAGGTTTAATTGCAGTTTTGGTCGCCTTATTTTATCAAATTTGTAATTTTAGTCCTCCCATTTAATTTTTCGCAATTTTGGTTCCCCAATTTTATCAAATCCGCAACTTCAGTCCCCTCATGTTTTTTTCTCACAATTTTGGTCCCTAATTTGATCAAAATCACAATTGTAGTCCCCCATTTTTTTATGGAAATACTAATGTGACAGACGTGTGTCGTGTTGGCGTAATGATTGGGTGTTGACGTGGCAGGTACATGTCATGCTTACACCCAATGATATACAAAATATAAACTTAATATTCTTTGTTTAGTTTGATAATATACAAATTATATAAATGAAAATATAAATATGTAAACACTCAATGAAAATATAAACTTAATGTCACGTCAAAGTTTCCATCAAACTACCATCAAAATTAATAATTTACTCATTTTTAAAAAAACATGAGGAACTAAAATTGCGGATTTAATAAAATTGAGGGGTCTAAATTGCGAGAAAAAATTGGACTAAAAATTGCAAAAAATAAAATGGAGGAACCGAAATTGCAAATCTGATAAAATAGGGGCACCAAAACTGAATTTAAGCCAATAAATTATTATCAAAAATACCATTTTATTAGTTTTTAAAATTGTCCACATCATCTAAAACTCCATACTTTTAGTCATTTTGCCCCCACTTTTAACTTTTCTCGCTCATAGTCTCAGGAAGGAGTTGCAAAGTTGCAAGAAGGAGGTCCAGCGTTCAAACCCTGGAAACTAACATTCCCCCACCCCCACTAACATTTGCTTATCAAAAAAAAAACTTTTCTCGCTCATACTATTCATTAATACGTTTCTCTCTCATACTTTTTATGAATATTTGTATCTCTCAAATAAAAGTTATATTATTTTTAAATGGGATAAATACTTTTTTCCATATACAAACAAACTACCATCAAAATTAATAATTTACTGCAATTATCACTATATTATTTTTAACTTTTTGCAATACAAGTATTTTAATAAATTTGAAATATAGTCTTTACCGAGTTTTTCCTATTTCTTTTATTATTACATTTTGCAACTTTCAAAGTATTTATAATTTCATAACAAATATAATAAATATAATGTCATCCGTGGGGACGCACGGGTAAAATACTAGTTCCATATACAAACAAACTACCATCAAAATTAATAATTAACTCATTTTTAAAATTTTCCATATCAATAAACGACATTGGGACTTTTAACCATTTTGCTTACCTTACTTTTTGACTTTTGTGTCTAAGAATTTTTTATTTATACTATTCCCTCTCATACTTTTTATGCATATTTTTCTCTCAATAGAAAAAATGTTATTATTTAAAATGGACTTGAATACATTTTATTTAAATCATTCAATATCAATATATCAATATCATTAACCCAGGGCGTGGGGTTTAGCGATTGGAGTTGAACCTCCCTTAACCAATGGTCGAGGGTTCGATCCACGCCTTGAGTACGGAGCAGCGTTAAAAGTCTGGGCCAGCTGTCCTGCCCCTCGAGGCACCTACAATGAGCGAGGGATTAGTCACCGCTGTCCGTGCGGTGGATACCCGCGTTTACCAAAAGTGGTACGAAGTTCCTACCCTTTAAGGAGTTCCTACAACATAAAAGCATAAATAACATATAAGTAAATATAATATAAATAGTAAAATTTGTTTTGACAAAACATAAATAGTAAATATTAATTATACATTTTCAACACTTTTTAAAATTTTCAACAGAGTTTTTCATTTAATAAATTTCATATAAATTATTTAAGAAAATGTTAAATTCAATGAGAGAGAAATTAAAAAAAATAATTTAAAAAATGTAAATACATTCATACATTACCCATTGGTTTTTATAGTTTTTGAAAAGAAAACTTGGAAATTTTCTTCAAATTAATAGGTGTAAATTTCTAACCTACTCCTTTTTGTCCATATATAAAGACACCCACACCCACACACTCACACTACTGTCTATCTTCTACTGCTAAGTGAGAGCTGTTGAGGAGAGAGAATTGTCAAAAACTGATCGATCGTGGTTTTCTGCATTTTTTCTCGCCTTTTCTGGTATCCATCTTCTACATGCACTTCCCTTCTCTCTTATCACTCACTCTTTCGTCTTCAGTTCGCTTATTCTCTCCATTCACTCTAGATCTAGTTTTTATCACCTCAAACTTCATGATCTATCGTCTTCACTGTTCTTCTTTTCTCCATTCACTGTAGATCTAGTTTTTATCACCTTAAACTTTAAGATTTATTGTCTTCGCTTCGCTTCTTCTCTCTATTCACCGTGGATCTAGTTTTTATCACCCCAAATTTCAGTTTGATATATTGAAATTTAGCATCTTTGGTATCAGTTGGGCTAACTCTATGTATATGCTTCGGTTCCTCTAATACCCAATAAAATCGAACCAAGATTCACTGCAGTTCCTGAATTTACACTAAAATCATATCTTTGCCTTTTTGAAAAAACATTTTAGCATAATTTTTTGTCTTTCAGTTTCATTTTTCAAATTTTTATGGCATTAAGTGAGTTGGTGGGTTTTTCTGAAATTGTGATGATTATATATTGTTAGTTAGGGTTTTGATTTTTTTATGATTTTTTAAACTTTGGAGAAGCAAAATGAGTTTGGAAATGGAGTCAAAGAGGTGCATGAACAGCTCATGTCCCTCCTCCAAGTCAATTCACTGGCGTAAAGGTTGGACTCTGCGATCTGGCGCTTCTGCTCTTCTTTGTGAATATTGCGGGTAATAAATTTAATTATTTGTTTGTTTAAAATCAATATGTCTTATATTCCTATGATATCATACGACCATGTGATGGATTAGAATTTTTTCCATAATTGAATTCTATGATGGTGTAGAATAGTGTTGTCATCTTCATATCTTTTTATGTCTTTTGCTTTGGTTGTTTTGTTTTCAACAGCATGCATGTCTTTCTCGTGCTTAATTATTAAGATTGTTTTCATCCTGTTCTCTTTATCACTCTCCTGTTCTCCCCCCCCCCCCCCCCCTCTCTTCTCATCCTTGTGATCTACAATTTCTCCTTCTTTTCATCCTTTTTTTGTCATTGAAGCGACTATTAATTTGAGAGAAATGTAGGATTGGTTTGTAGCGTCTATTTGTATTTCATTCATTAGAAGAAAGTTTGAAAATCTTGTTGGTTGAACTCTCTCTATAATCACTATAATCCTTAGCAACTTCACTATAACCACTACTCCTTTCCATGGCTCCCAAAGTGTCACAGTACTTTGGATCGAAGGGAGCTCTTAGCTCACTCAAGGAGTCTTAATGGAGGAATAAAGCTCGGAGAGGGAGAAGGGTTAGATTTGAAGGATCTAGCTGAGAGAGAGAGAGAGTAATTGGATTAATTGATGTGTCACTATTCATTAATTGCAGGTGTGTATATAGGCAGCACCCCATTGATATTTTCAAGTACAGGCATCCATAAGTCTAGTACAGCTAGTGTAGTACAGCTGAGGTAATAAAATTGAAAGTACAACAATGTAAAAAAGCATAGTAAATGATAAAGTTACTGAGTAACTGTGACCTACTGTCACAATACCCTTTCCTTGGAGCACACTCTTGTCCTCAAGAGTGAAAGTTGGGGTAGTCACGGATCAGATCATAATAAAACTCCCAAGTGGCCAGTTCAGCGGGCCTGTTCTTCCATTTCACAAGGACTTTGGTGGCAGCAACTCTTCCACGCTTCAACATTTTACGATCCAAGATAGTTTCAGGGTCTCCTTTTGGCACTAGAGCAGAAGTTGTATTTGGATGATGAATGACAGCAGAGCTAGGCTTAGTGCACAGCTTTAGTTGAGATACATGGAAGAAATTGTGGATGCCAGCTCCCTCTAGCAGATCTAGCTGATAAGCGGTTTGTCCTATACGATCGGTCACCTTGTAAGGACCATAGTATTTAGGGCTAAGCTTATGGAAAGCCTGATTCCTCAGTGTGAATTGTCTATATGGTTGCAGTTTCAAGAACACAGAATCACCTATTTTGAATGCTTTGTCTGATCTGTGTTGATCAGCCTGTTGCTTCATCCTATTTTGGGCACGCATGAGATAAAATTTCAGTAACTTCAGTGCTTCTTCCCTAGCAGATAAGGACCTGTCAACAGTGACAGATTTAGATTCTCCGGGTAGATATGGCAGATGAAGGGGTGGGGGCTGTCCATAGACAATTTCATAAGGTGTGCATTGGGTAGCCATGTGCATTGTAGTATTATACCACCACTCAGCAAGTGGTAAATACTGGGACCAAGTAGAAGGTTGTTCAGAGCACATACAACGTAAATAAGTCTCAAATGCCTTGTTTACTATCTCTGTTTGCCCATCTGATTGAGGGTGATAGGCACTAGACTTGTTGAGAGACACACCCTGTAGTGAGAAGAATTCAGACCATACTTCACTCAGAAATATGGGATCTCTGTCAGATGTTATGGATGCAGGAAGTCCATGTAATTTGAATACAGAGTCAAGGAATATCTGAGCAATGTCAACTGCTGTGTAGGGATGTGCTACAGCAATAAAGTGGGAATACTTACTCAACCTATCAACAATCACCATGATGACTTGTTTGCCTTGAGATTTGGGGAGGCCCTCTATGAAGTCCATGCTAATGTCCTCCCAAATGCGCCCAGGGATAGGCAAGGGTTGAAGAAGGCCTGGATACGCAACTTGATCATGCTTATGTCTCTGACAAACATTGCACTCCCTCACGTATGCTTGTATGTCCCTAGCCATCCCTTTCCGGTAGAACAGTGATCTCACCTTAGCACTGGTTTTGTCTCTACCCGTATGGCCCCCTGTGGCAGAATCATGTAGCCAGTTTAAGATGAATGTCTTGATTGCTGCAGTGTTGCCAACTACTAATTTCCCCTTTTTTCTTAACACACCAGATTGCCAAGTGAATTTCTTGTGAGAATTCACATCCTTTGCCAGAATCTTTGATTTGTTGCATTAGATCTGAGCTCACAGTGTTGAGGATCAGAGTCATGAGTTCAGCTCCATCAACTCTGGACAATGCATCAGCAGCAATGTTTTCTTTCCCTTCTTTGTACAGAATTTCAAACTCGTATCCCATGAGCTTTGCCACCCAAGCTTGTTGAAAGGGAGTGTTCAATCTTTGCTCCAAGATGTATTTAATACTCTTCTGATCTGTCTTGATAATGAACGGTTATGCATCAGGTATGTACTCCATTTCTGCACAGCATAAACTATGGCCAGAAGCTCTCTTTCATAAATGGAGAGAGCTTGTTGTCTTGGTCCTAAAGACTTGCTGAGGAAGGCTACAGGGTGATTTTCCTGCATAAGAACAGCTCCAATTCCCCTTCCCGAAGCATCAGTCTCCAAAACAAACACCTTGGAGAAGTTAGGTAAAACTAGAACAGGAGCAGTGCTGAGAGCTGTTTTGAGTTGTTGGAAAGCAGCAGAGGTTAAATCAGTCCACTTGAAGGAGTCTTTCTTCAACAGATCAGTTAAGGGCTTGGCTAGCTTGCCAAAATCCTTTACAAACCGCCTGTAATATCCTGCAAGTCCCAGGAAACCTCTCAGCTGTTTGATAGTCGTAGGCTCTGGCCAGTCACACACAGCCTAAACCTTGGATGGGTCAGTAGATACACCTTGCTGAGTAATGAAATGTCCAAGATACTCTACCCTGGTAGTTGCAAAATGACACTTTGATTGCTTGAGAAACAGATTGTTGGTTCTTACTGACTCAAATACTAGGGATAAGTGTTGTATATGTTCCTGCAAATTAGCACTATATACCAAAATATCATCAAAGAATATGATAACAAATTTTCGCAGAAAATTCTGAAATAGATGATTCATCAATGTTTGGAAAGATGCTGGGGCATTAGTCAGGCCAAATGGCATGACTAAGTATTCATAGTGGTCACTATGAGTTTTAAAAGCAGTCTTAAATTCCCCCCCTTCACTCATTTTTAACTGGTGATAGCCTGATCTTAAATCCAGCTTAGAAAATATAGATGCACCAGCTAGTTCATCCATGAGGTCTTCAATGAGGGGTATGGGGAACCTATCCTTGATGGTGACATGATTAAGCCTTCTGTAGTCTACACATAATCTCCAAGAACCATCCTTCTTCCTTACTAAGACAGTAGGGCAGGCAAATGGGCTGTTACTATGCCTAACAATTCCCTGTTCAATCATTTCTTTTACCAGATTATCCACAATGTCCTTCTGGATTACAGAGTACCTATATGGTCTTATATTAATAGATACAGCCTCTTCTTTTAAGGGTATCTTATGATCAAATCCAGGCCTCAGAGGTGGTAAACCTTTTGGCTCATTAAAAATGTCTTGGAATTCATCAATTAATAAGGAGATTTCTCTAGGGATGGAGTGATCAGACTTACCTCCACTTGACAGAGTGCAAGTGGGGACGATGAACTGTGGAGATGACTCATTGACTTGCAAGAACCAAAGTTCAGCTCCTTGTGCTACAGCTGCATGCATGGTTTTGTTGTCAATTAGCTTCACTCCAGATGTTTTAGATCCCCTTAGCATCACCCTTCTCCCTTTCACCTTGAACTCCATTTATAGTTTGTTGAAATCCCATAGAATTGGTCCCAATGATTTGAGCCACTGAATCCCTAAAATCATATCACAGCAGACTAATGGCAAGACAATCATGTCAGCTACAAATTCATGATTGTGCATAGTCCATCTAAAGACCTTGCACACGTATGGTGCCTCAAGTTTGTGCCCTCCCCCACCAGTAATGGCCATTGGGGTCACCTTGATTAACTTGCATCCAAGTTTCTTGGCCATATGCAGATCCAAGAAGTTATGAGTACTCCCACTATCCAGCAGAATTTGCAATATCATCTTATAATACAGCCCTTTAATCCTCATAATTTGATAGTTAGGAGATCCAGTCATAGCTTGCATAGAGATTTGGGGTGTTTCTTGGTCAACTGGGGTTAGGACAGGCTCTAGTGTAGATTCAGTTTGTGTGATTTCTTGGTGTGGTGTTTCTTCTTCTTCAACTTCCATTACCATTAACTAGTGGTTGGATCCCCTATGTTTGAGATGGTGTCCTGGGGTGAACGGTTCATCACAGTACCAACATAAACCTTTGGCACTACGTTCCTCTAACTGGGCTCTTGACATTGGTTTGGTGAGCTTGTGGGAGGTTTGTTTCTGGGTAGGGTTGGTGAGGAGTGGGGGTTGGCTAGTGTTTCTGGTGTTGGGTGTTTGGGTTTTGGTGTTGTTGAATGGCTGTTTATAGGTGCTCTGTTTAGGGCTACTATTTTTCGAGGCTTCACACAATTTGGCTAGGTTGGCAGTGTGAGCTAAATTGGAAGGGTTAAACATGCGGACTTGGGCTTGAATGGCTGGATCTAAACCAGCAAGGAAGATACTCAGGGCCATTTCAGGAAGTATATTGACTTGAGTATGTGCAAGCTCAAATTCATCAATGTAAGATTGAACGGATTGAGAGTGTTTCACCTGAATCAGTTCTGCTAATGGATCTTCGTAGAGATCCCCAAAGTGCCTTCTCGCGTCAGCTGAGTATTGTTGCCAGAGTGGGTACTGATCAAAACGACCACGCATGTAGTTCAGATGCCACTGTAGTGCCAGACTCTCAAGATGAATCGATGCGAGACGAACCCGTGACTCTGGTGGCGTTTCGTCGAGTAAGAAGAACTGGTCGCACTTATAGAGCCAATCCTTCACCTTCTTCCCATCAAATTTGGGGAAATCGACCTTGGAGATTCGAGTGGAGTAGTTTCGCTGCTGATTTGGGGTCGGCGGTGGATCTAGCACCGGTTCTGATCTGGGTGGAGTCACCGCTTGGGGAGTGCCGGTGGGGGGTGGATGCTCGCCACCGTTGAAGCTTTCTACCGATGGCCGTCGTTGTTCGAGGATGAGGGCCCGCAACTCATCCATACGGTTTTCCAACGATGTCTATAGTTGATCCATGCGAGTGTTTGCGTCCATTCGGTTTTCGTCTACTCGTCGTTCTAAGTCAGCAAAGGATTGATTGCGGGTTGTCATCGATGAAGATCACAAGCAACAGGATCGTTACTTTGATATCAATTGTCACAGTACTTTGGATCGAAGGGAGCTCTTAGCTCACTCAAGGAGCCTTAATGGAGGAATAAAGCTCGGAGAGGGAGAAGGGTTAGATTCGAAGGATCTAGCTAAGTAACAGAATAGAGAGAGAGAGAGAGAGAGAGAGAGAGAGAGAGAGAGTAATTGGATTAATTGATGTGTCACTATTCATTAATTGCAGGTGTGTATATAGGCAGCACCCAATGGATATTTTCAAGTACAAGCATCCATAAGTCTAGTACAGCTAGTGTAGTACAACTGAGGTAATAAAATTGAAAGTACAACAATGTAAAAAAGCATAGTAAATGATAAAGTTACTGAGTAACTGTGACCTACTGTCACACAAAGAGTTTTCAAGAAACACTTTACAATTTATCAAGTTCATCTGGTTCATAGCTTAGGGGGTGAGTTTGGTTGTTTTGATTCTTATCCTGCACAGACCATCATGGTTCATAGCTTAATTAGTGGTTTACAACTACGTAAGTTATGAAACTTTTATATCAATTATCATCATCAGAAAAATAAATTTTACATTTCTAAATAGAAATAAAATAAACTTCAATAAAAATGGTTTTGAAAGAATTGATTTGTTTCTAAATGGTATTTTATCTTGCTAAAATCAATACTTCATTTTTAAATTTAAATGGCTAAACCCCCCAAATTAATCTCCTTTCTCACCACCCATGCATATGAGTAAAGGTTGTTTGTTTCATATAATGAATTCAATAAGTATTGTTGTGTTATATAGTATGGCACAACTCTTCCTAGCTGATGATGAGGCTACATGGTTCTTAGCAAATACTAAATGGTGAAGGAACACGTGTGTTTGGTAGAAGAGAAAGAAGAGAGAAAGGAAGAAGCGAGAAAGAGAAAAGAGATAGTGTAAAATAGTACTAAATTAACCCCTTCTCTTTCTCTCTATTATATTTCTCTCCTAAACCAAACAATAGAAATGCACTATCTCTTATCTCTTTCTCTCTTCCCTTTCTCTCTCTCTTCTACCAAACACATGTGTATATTGAGAAACGATGATAAGTTTCTGCAATAATTTGGCCGAATTAATAAACTTGAAATATATGTCTATATTGATAGAATAAAGGGTAATTCTGTCTACCCATATAAGATTCAGGGGCATTTTAGTCAGTTTACAGTGAAAGTTAGTTAGATCAGTTTTGTGGTTAATATACTCTTGTAATTCTGTTTTGAAGACAATACAATTCACTTAATCATTTTTTGATCTCTCTCTCGTGCTTTCATCTTCTCTTTTCTCTGTGACTGTGAGTGAGTGTGTGAGGTGTGAGTGTGAAAATCTCAGCATTCTAGCTTGAGATGATGCACGCTTGTTGCTTCTAGTTCCAACAATTGGTATCAGAGCTTCATCGAGCTTGGGATCGAGAAACACGAGTGGAATCGGTGAGGTTTTGATTCACAATTTGGGAAACACGAGTGCGAGTGAGTGTTCTTTATCGATTCAGTGAATTGAACACGATTTGAGCGAAAATGAAGGTGAGCATGAATGGAAGTAACTTCCCTGCGCAATTACCGGTTCTCGATGGCAAAAATTGAGAACGTTGGAGTATTCAGATGAATGCGCTGTTTGATTATCAAGATGTGATGGAGGATATAAGAAACGGCGTCGCGGCGGAGCCTGGTGCACACGCAACTGAGGCGGTGCGAAATGCGTACAAGGATAGTAAGAAAAAGGATTCGAAGGCGATTTTCTTCTTACATCAGAGTGTTGATGATGCGAATTTCGAGAAGATCTCAAAGGCGACTTCGGCGAAGCAAGCATGGGACAAACTCGAGAAGCGTTATGCTGGTGGCGATCAGATCAAGAAGGCGAAGTTGCAGATGCTGCAACGACAATACGAACTGCTTTCAATGGAGGTGAACGAGAAAGTAGCAGATTACTTCAAGAGAGTGAAGTCAATCACGAATCAAATGGCGACACAAGGCGAAACCCTAACTGATGGCAAGGTTTGTGAAAAGATTACTCGCTCTCTCCTTGAAAAGTATGATTATATAGTCTGTGCTATAGAAGAATCGAAAGATGTATCTAGCATGAGTTTAGAAGAATTACAAAGCACATTAGAGGCTAGAGAACTTAGATTTCTTGAAAGAAATAAGAGTAAGGTGACTGAACAGGCTCTGTTTGCACAATCTGGCTCTAAGAATAATGGTGAGAGTAGTAGAGGTAGAGGTAATTACAAAGGAAGAGGCCGAGGAAGAAATAATAGAGGTAGAGGCAGTCATGCTGTGAATGGTGGAAGAGGTCAAGGTGATAATAGGTCTGATCAACCACAGAGAGGCAGAGGTAGAGGAAAATACAGAGGTAATGGTAATCACAAAGGCAGAGGTGGTAGAAAGAAATTTGATAAGCAGAATATTCAGTGCTACAACTGTGATAAATGGGGACACTTTGCAGATGAGTGCTATGCAAAGAAAGAATCCCAAGGTGATGAGGCCAATCTTGCTCAGGGTGATGATGAGGACAATGAATTAGTAATGCTCATGGTGACCACAGCAGATGACAAATGTACCATTGAGGAATGGTACTTAGACACAGGCTGCTCCACACACATGACAGACCATAAAGAATGGCTTGTTAATTTTGATGCAACTAAGAAGAACAAAATCAAGTTTGCTGATGGCAGAACAATGGTAGCTGAAGGAGTTGGGAATGTAATGATAAAGATGAAAGATGGATCACAGTCATGCATTTCTGAAGTGCTGTATGTGCCTGGACTAAAGATCAATTTGCTCAATTTAGGACAACTAGTGGAGAAGGGACACTCAGTGACAATGGAGGATAAGAGGCTGAAGCTGTTTGACAGTGAGAACGAGCAGTGTTATATTTGATGTTCCTTTGTCTAAAAACAGGACATTCAAAGCAACACTTGAGGCACTTGAACATAAGTGCCTAGCTGCAGTAGTGAATCAAGAAGAATGGGTGTGGCATCACAGGTATGGCTACCTAAATTTCAGAGACTTACATGACTTTAATACACACAAGATGGTTAAAGGACTACCACCGATTAACGCACCAAGAGAACTCTGAGAAAACTGTGTTGAATCAAAACAACACAGAACATCATTCAAAACTTTTGTAGAAACCAAGTCCAAGGAGAAGCTGGAAGTGATCTACTTAGATGTGTATGGATCAATGCAGTGTGAATGCCCTAATGAAAGCAAGTACTTTGTACTATTTCTTGATGACTTCACTAGGAAGATGTGGGTTTATATGCTTAAAAGGAAAAATGAAGTGTTATGTGTGTTCAAGAAATTTAAGAAAATGGTTGAAAGACAAATTAACTGGTTTGATGATAAAAAATCTGAGAACTGATGATGGAGTGGAGTATACAAGTAATGAGTTCCATGAATTCTGTGAAATGGAGGGAATTGTTCATGATGTAACTCCTCCATACACTCCTCAGCATAATGGTGCAGCTGAGAAAAGAAATAGAATAATAATGAATATGGTAAGATGCACGTTGAAGGGAAATAACTTACCAAAGTTTCTGTGGGCAGAAGCTGTCTCCACTGCAGTGTACATTCTGAACAGAAGTCCAACTAAGAGACTTGACAAAATCACACCAGAAGAAGCCTGGTCAGGCCATAAACCAAGAGTGAGTCACCTCGGGATTTTTGGTTCAGTCTTTTATAAGCATGTGCCTGATCAACTGAGAAGAAAACTGGATAGCAAAGGTGAAGCAATGATTATGATTAGTTACCATGTAACGGGTGGTTATAATCTATATAATCCATTGACCAGAGATATACAAGTAAGCAGAGATGTGATTGTAGATGAGTCTAAGGACTGGAATTGGGAAAAGGGAATAGAAGAGATGCCTTCAAGAGTTGTGATTGAAGCATCAGTGAATGATTCATTGAATGAATCAGTTCCTGAAGTTAATACTGATGCAGCAGGAACTGAGCAAGAAGAGGTTAGAAGATCACAGAGGGCTAGACAAGTGTCTATCAGATTACAGGGTTATGACTTGACATCAAACTCAGCAATAGGAGGGAGAGGGTGAGCTAGTGGAGCTAGCTCTATTTGCTGATTCTGAACCTTTAAGTGTAGAAGAAGCAATGAAAGATGTTAAGTGGCTTGGTACTATGAAACAAGAGTTGAGGTCCATTGAAAAGAATAAGAGATGGCAGTTAGTGTCCCTGCTTGAGAAAAATAAGCCCATAGCAGTGAAGTGGGTATTCAAAGTGAAAATGAATCCCAATGGTGAGATCTCCAAGTACAAGGCTAGGTTAGTAGCCAAGGGGTTCTTGCAAAAGGCTGGCATCGATTTTAATGAGGTGTTTGCACCGGTTGTAAGAATGGAGACAGTGAGAATTATCGCTGCCATAGCAAGTCAGAAGGGATGGTCCATGTATCACATGGATGTGAAGTCAGCATTTTTGAATGGTCCTCTTGAAGAAGAGGTCTATGTGTGTCAACCCCCTGGGTTTGAAGTGAAAGGATGTGAAGAAAAAGTGTATAGACTGAATAAAGCCTTTTATGGCTTGAAAAAAGCTCCAAGAGCTTGGAATAAACGTATTGATGGATTCTTATTGAAGGCTGGCTTTGTTAAATGTGTGACTGAGTATGGAGTCTACATAAAGGGTACCAATGCAGCTAACTTGACAATAGTGTGTCTGTACGTGGATGACTTGCTGGTGATAGGGAATAATGAGAGTGATATTGCTGCATTTAAAGGAGAGATGATGATAGAATTTGAGATGACTGACTTGGGTCTCATTTCCTACTTCTTAGGAATTGAATTCAAGGTAACTGATGCTGGAATGGTGATGTATCAAGGCAAGTATGCTAGAGGCTTGCTGAAAAGGTTTATAATGCAGGATTGTAACCCTGCTAGTACACCAGCAGCCACTGGTGTCAACTTGGTGAAAGATACAAATGAAGAAGGAGTTGATCCAACTCTGTACAGACAGATGGTTAGCTCTCTGAAATACCTCTGCTGCACAAGACCAGACCTGTCCTATGCTGTAGGATTGATTAGTAGATACATATGGAGGATCCAAAGTTATCTCATTTCCTTGCTGCTAAGAGGATAATGAGATATGTGAAAGGCACTCTTGACTGTGGTATTCTGTTCCCAAACAACAGTGCAGCAGATGAAATTGAAGTGCTGGGATTTAGTGATTCAGACTGGTGCGGTGACAAGAGTGACCGGAAAAGCACAGCAAGATATGTCTTCATGTATGGGAATATGCACCCATTTCATGGAGCTCAAAGAAAGAGCAAGTTGTAGCTCTGTCCTCATGTGAGGCAGAGTACATTGCTGCTTCTATGGCAGCATGTCAAGCTCAGTGGCTTGACAGTTTATTTGGTGAACTGAAAATCAAGAAGAGTGGAGCTGTTACTTTAATGGTAGACAACAAATCTGCCATTAATCTTGCAAAACATCCAATTGCTCATGGTAGGAGCAAACACATAGAAACAAGGTTTCATTTTATTAGGGAACAAGTAAGCAAAGGTAAGTTGAGCTTGGAATATTGTCCAACTGCTATGCAAGTAGCAGATATCTTTACAAAACCCTTGAAGATTGATCAATTCAAGACACTGAGGAGCAAGTTGGGTGTAGTTGAAGTGATGTGAAGATGCTGTGCCAAGTGAAGTGTTGGTGCTGTGTATGGTGCTGTAGCACCAAGTATTGTGAATAAGTGCTGTAGCATTATGTCTGTGTAGCGTATATGATTGTGTCTGTATTTTTCTTATTACAGTGTTGAAGTACAAAATTAAAGGAGAGTGATAGAATAAAGGGTAATTCTGTCTACCCATATATGATTCAGGGGCATTTTAGTCAGTTTACAGTGAAAGTTAGTTAGATCAGATTTGTACATATAAGATTCAGGGGCATTTTAGTCAGTTTTGAAGACAATACAATTCAGTTGATCATTTTTTGATCTCTCTCTCTCTCTCTCGTGCTCTCATCTTCTCTTTTCTCTGTGACTGTGAGTGAGTGTGTGAGGTGTGAGTGTGGAAATCTCAACATTCTAGCTTGAGAAGATGCACGATTGTTGCTTCTAGTTCCAACATATATCAGTTTATATCAACTTTTTCTAGATGATGTATCCTTACTTTATAGTTTTCATCTTTGAAGCTGCAAATTAACCTTGATTTTTGAAATTGGTCAACAAGTAGAAATATATGCTCATTAATTTTATTGCTTTGAATTTTTGTCTACTTCATTCAGGTCAGCCTATGAAGAATCGAAATTTTGTGATGCCTTCCATCGAAATCAAGATGGTTGGAGACCATGCTGTTTATGTGGAAAGGTAGTGTATATTTAACACAACAACAGTTTTTCATCCCCAATTCTTGTATTTCAACATGTTGCAATATATGCTTAATGACCCAAAATATTTTATTATGTGTAGAGTCTCCATTGTGGATGCATTGTCTCTCGACCTTTTATTGTGTTGCGAGATTCTGGTGGAATATTTTGTATAACCTGCTCAAAGAATTCAGGACAAGTACCTGTATGATAAGTAACTTTATAACTTTATCGTTTCGTTGCTTACATGCTATTGCCATTGAAAAAAAATCAATATGGATGCCTTACCAATCAATATTCATAATTTCCTCGAATAATAGTATTCATTTAAGATGTTAGATTACATGTAGTTCTTAATTAATTTCCAATTTATTATTAATTATTAAATGTATAATGTTTTTATCAGAAGGTTGATATATATATACTACTTTGATACTAATGTTGATTAGCATTTATGGTGTATTTTGAATGCTTTGCAAGGCAACAATTAATGGAAAATTTTGTTGCATGAATTCTGTAATTTAAAACTCTTACCATCATTGCATGTAGGGTTATATATTTGGAACTTATACTTGAATTTTCAATTTACAGGAAAGGTCATGTAATGAAAATCTCATTGGTGATACACCATCATCAAATTCCACCATTGTGCCACTATTTGAGAAAAAGCTGACTCCAAGTGATGTTGGTCGACTTCGTCGGGTGATTATCCCAAAAAAGTGTGCTGAAGTAAGTTTGAGTAACTAAGCAGTTAATTTTTGTTCTTAACCAATGATTATATATATTCTTAACATTAACAAAAGAAATTAATTCGTAAATTTGTTTGCAGGCATATTTTCCTCCTATTTCTCAAGCAGAGGGCATTAATTTACCTTTCCATGATGAGGAAGAGAAAAAATGGGTGTTTAACCTTAGGTATTACACAAGTAATCACCTCAGGATGTATGTTTTAGAAGGTGTTATTCCTTGGATTTACTCTAAGCAATTGCAAGCTGGAGATACTAGTAAGTATTCTTAATTTGATGAATACCAATTCTATGAATTAATAGATGCACCTCTTGAGCTATTTATTCCACACATTGTAACATTAATTGAATAAAAAATTTCATATTGTTATTCTGATGAAACTTTTGTTGCCTACGTTTTGTTCCTACCATTCTACAATCAAATTATGGATAGAAAAACACATAATATTTTTCTTTTGTAAAAATGTTACAGTAACATTTAGCAGGATGGACCCCGAATGGAAATACATAATAGGATTTCGAAAGGCACCAATTTCTTCGACAAAGGTAACAATTATTCTTAGACACATAGTCAACCCTTTAATATATATATATATATATATATATATATATATATATATATATATATATAGTTTCTGAGGAGAAAAAAAGAACTTGTTACATTTTGTCAAAGATTAAGAGGTTGCTTATTGATAACCAGGATGCATCTATGCTGGCAATTAATTTGGAAGAGGCTCAACAACTGCTCCGCCCATCAGTTAAGCCAAACATTGTGAGGATTGAAGATCATGAATTTGAAGAATATGATGTGAGCATATTATATTAGTTCTCCATTTTTTTGTTACAGTAGTAGTATATTTCAATAAATAAACTTTCACCATGTTTATTATTCTGTCACTGTTATAGTTTTATATCTTTGAAAGACTGATTTCTCAAAAATGTGTTTGATGTGACAATACTTTTATCTTTTAAGAACATATTGAGTGTTACCTCAAAATTTTATTATATACAACTTGTTGAAGATGTTATGTTGGTTTTGACTGGAAATTGACTTATACTTAAATTCATGCAGCAACCTCCTATCCTTGGGAAGAAGAGTAAATTAGTATAGAGGTAAGATAACCAAATGTGTCAAGGTTGCAGTTCCTGCCATCATGTTGTTGGGAAAGAAGAAGAAGAAGAAGAAGAAGATGAAGAAAAAGCTGAGAGGTTAAGCTTCAAGGTTGAAATTACCGCCATCATGTTGTTGTACTTGTTTGTAACAGCAAAGCAAAATGATTTTCTAAAAGATAAGGAAAAGCTTTGAATTCACATTCTAGGTTTTCTAGCTACTTTGTTTTTTTCTTTCTCAATTGAGTTGTTTTTCATAACTTAGTTACATATTATGTTCAAAATCCAAAATTCTCTCATCTAATTTTTTGGCAAAGAAAGATAGGAGACTCGTTAAAATGTCATCCTTAGAGAAAAATCATCCATAAGAGAAAAAATATATTCTTTCTCATTTTATTAAAAGAATAAAAAACAAATTACAAAACAAAAAAGCGAGGGTTTGTAAAAAAAGATTAAGAGAGACTAGATCAAAACCCTTGTCAGAAAAATAAAAAACAAACATATGTAACAACACAACAATGCATAAAACCATACACTAGGGCAACTCAAAATGCAAAGTGCTCACTCTGGAGGGTTATAAGAAGTGTAATATTTTTTCAGGCTAAGGTAACCAATATGTGGACTATTCCCCCACCCCCACTAACATTGCTTATCAAAAAAAAAAAAAAACCAATATGTGGACTGTTCTCAAACTAGCCGATCATTTTCTTCAAAAGGTGGAAACATAATAGTAGCTAATTCCATCTTTATATTTGGGGCCTTTCAAAAATCACCTTTGGAATATTCCAATAGCCATTGTAAATGAAATTCTTCAAGTAAGAATATAGATTTTCTTCCGGTAACATAGGGATATGAATTAGATCAATAAGCAGTTTTGACAACCATGTATATAACCACAAAATTGGCGAGCTAAGAGACTTGAAGGAGTTGCAAGAAGGAGGAAAATATGCCTGCAACTCCTTCAAGTGTCTTAGCTCGCCAACTTTGTAGCTTGAAGTTTTAAATAAGCATTCCACGGATGACAGATTTTATAAGAAGAACTCAAACCATGATAGATAGTGTATACCTTTCCAATTTGCTAATTTTTCTTTAATATTGTAAGCAATGGATTACAAATGTTTTTTCGGGGCTTGCCAATACTCTGTAAAATAAAAACTATATTCATAAACTAGATACCCTAAGCTTTCCTGATAGTGGTGTTTACTCAATTCCGAAAGTATTCTTGTTAAACTCGTGTATGATGGATTTTTGGTTTTATTAGGTTGGGTTGTTGCACAAGGTTAGAGGCATAACCTAAGTTTGTTAAATTTATATAGATACATGTTTGTACGATTATAAATTTAATTTGCTTGATGATGTATTTGATGATTAAATTTCTTCAATTACCAATTAAAATAGATTCAATTAAAAAATGTAAATACATTAGTTTTTAAAAAGAACAAGTTGTGCAGTTTCTTTAAATTTAAATGTGTAAATTGCTAACCTACTCCTTTTTGTCCAAGTAATATATATATATATATATATATATATATATATATATATATATATATATATATATATATATATATATATTCACACACACTATTTGGTACTTCCTAAGAGAGAGCTGCTGAGGAGAGAGAATTGCAAAAAAAACACTCCATAATGTATCACTTGGGCTTCAATCTATCCCTTCTCAAAGAATTCAGTAGAAGTACTTGTATCATAAATAAACTTTATTAATTGGTTGCTTACAAGTTATTGCGATTGAAAAAGAAAAAGAAAAAGAAAAAGATCAAGATGAATGCCTTACCATTCAATATTCAGAATTTCCTCAAATATATAGTATTCATTTAAGATGTTAGATTGCATGCAGGTCTTAATTAATTTCCAAGTTAATATTAATTATTAAATGTATCTTGTTTTTATCATAAGGTTGATATATACTACTTTGATCAATTGAAAGAATTTGGACATTGAGATGATTCATAAAAGAGTGAGAAACCACCATTGACCATCCTCCTTTTCATGGTGTAATATTATATTAAAGAACTTGAATCTGGTAAGTGAATATTACCAAGCCTCTCAGAACCTTGGGAAACACAAGTTCCAGCACCGTTAAGATGTGCTGCTGACTGCTCTATTAGTAACTTAAGAGATAAAAAATGTAGGTGCAGCAGCAGCAAAAGAAAGAGCAAATGGAAGAAGCTTCCTCTCACCAGCATCAGATGACTGATGAGCTATACGTCATGCCTTTTTCTGGTATACAATTCAAGAAAAAGTTGAACGGAATAAGCTACTTTGGATCATAAATCTTTTTTAACAACGGGATTTGCAAAAAAAATACTTATTTCATAATCCATATTTTCTCCTTAGTTCTCCTCATGGTTTTAAATTGCGGTTGCGGTTGCGGATGCGGTCGCAGTTGCGGGCGTTGCGATTGCGGGCATTGCGGCTGTTGCGATGCGTATTGCGGTCGTTGCGGCGTGATTTTATTTTTTGTTAGCATAAAACTTATAGTTCACATGCCTTCTATTTCCTCTCTAAAATTTCATATATATTTCATTATCAACTTTTCATCACTTTATAATATCTTTAATCCTTTAAAATACCTCTAAATGTATGATCTAAAGACATATGAAGATAGAAAAACAATTCGTGCGACCACTTTACAGTCAATTACGGTCTGATGCGGCCTGATGCGGCCGTTGCTCCACTGCGTTGCGGCCGATGCGGCGTTGCAATGCGGATTTTTCTGTGATTTGAGATCACAACGCAATTGCGGGCTGATGCGGTTGCGGGCGCTGCCGCAACGGCAATATTGCGACCGCATCACGTGATGCGGTCCGCAATTTGAAACCCTGGTTCTCCTGTATTTCCCTCTAGAGCCCATTTGGAATCGTTTGTGTTACAGAAGTAGCGAAAAAGTCCGGCACCACATAAGGTCTTGTCTGCCGGCGTCTCCTTCTAAATAGGCTACCAACTTGGTCTAACCTATTTCGAAGTTGGTGTTTGGCTAAGGCTAAGTCAACTCATAATCTTTTCAACGAGTAGTATGTGGATCCTTTGGATTGTATTTCCAGAGGGTAAGAGCAATATATACTTTGGGTCTACTGACTCTGAGTGGGTTGAGTTGGACTCACCGAAGGACGGTGGTGTTTGCTTTCATATAAAAAGAGATACTCCATTTTTAATTAATCCGAATGTTTGAAAATACATTATTATATTTTTGGTCAATTTTATAATTCACATCAACCTAAAAAAAACAAAACAAACAAATTTAAAAGTAAAAATAATTATTATTTTGACAAAAAAATTGATTTTAATAATTGAAAGTAGGCATAGATTGAATTGAAGAGACAGAGTTGAATTTTTTAAAAAAAAAAATTCATTATTATATTTCAGAACAATTTTATAATTTATATCACCCTAAAAAAACAAAATAAACATATTTAATAGTAAAAATAATAAATATTTTGACAAAAAAATGCTCAGGAGTGGACTAAATTTGACATTTCCCATTTCCGAGTTGACGCTCCTTGTTGCCACTCTCTATTGCCGCTGTAACACCCCTAGTTTCGTTAATTTCGGTTTACGAAATCAACTCACGATTTATTATTCGATTAAATGATAAGTCGAGTCTCGGATACATCTATGTCGCGAAAGCGATATCTAATTGTTCAATCATATGAAATAACGCGCAAGTTGTTTGGATTTCGTGCATCGTTATGAGAAATAAGGAGTAAGGGCATTTTGGTCATTTCCATGTCCCTTAAGCCCGTAACCCAAATTACCCAACATCAAATACACTCCTCAATTCCACAAGACCATAACCATGATTGTTAAGGGAAATTATGGGTTAGTGGTTATTTAGAAGTGTATCAAAGTAATAAAATTTCTTAAGGGTATTTAGGTCTTTTCCCCTTTTAAAACTCCACCCTCAGCTCCAATATTAAAACAGCAACTCAACAACCTCTCCTGTACCTCACTTTACTGAACACCAGAATTCAAGGAAAAGAAAAGAGCTTTCAAGGAGAATGAGAGGGAGAGGCGTGAGTGAGAGTGAGAAGAAGAGGTTGGTGGATCATCTCCAACTCTCATGCATGTTAGAAGTTTCACCACCATTCTTTCACATTTTCTCTCCTCTTTCCATTGATGCCTTTTTCACCCAAAGGTTCAGCTTTGATCATCTCACTTCATAAAACTATGCAATTTCGAGTTTGAAGAAGAAGAAGAGTTCAACAGAAATCCTGAGTAAAACCCGTGTGACCCACCTTCAGTGATTTCTAGATATCTCACCGTAAAGACCTCTGCTTAAGACCATTTGTGTTTCCTTAGAAACTAGACACAAAATTCTTCCGTTTAGGCCCAAGAACAATCCGATTTCATTGAGAATGAAGGGAGTTATCATGTCCACAAGTTTCGTTGCTGAATCAGTCACAGTTTTGACCAAGCCTCCTTGTTTTCGTGATAACTCTCCGACTACTGGTTGCATGCGTTTGAAACTTCCTCCATCAGAAAATAGACAAAATGTTCTACACAACGGGCACTGGTTTGAGGGGTTTTGGTTAGGAATTGCCCTAGATACTGTTGATGCAAATCTGCAAACTGATGCTGGAAATCGGGAGTGAAGCTGGGAATATCGGTCCGTCGGATTTGAGGTTCGAGTCGTCAAGGTCACGAGAGGCATCAACTCCATACGCCGGAAAGGAACTCAGTAGCAAGAAGAGGGTTTGTGTAACGCCCCAAAATTTAATTAATTATTTAATTGAATTGTTTGGGAATTTAATTGGTAGAAAAATAATAAAATAATAATAATGCTAGTATATGTGGGTCTATTGTTAGGGTTGGGAGTAGTAAATGAGAAGTGTTAGGGAGGCCCATGATGTAATTCGAATTAGCTAAGGAGAAAGCCCATAAAATTAACTAAAGTATAAATAGGCATTATTTAGGGTTTTGCTCATTTAGAAGGAACAAAAAAATAAGAATTTGAGAGAAGAGAAGAGAGAGGACGGTGCGAAGAAGGAGAGAGAGGTAGGGCAAGCCAAAGACTTCAAATTCTTCAAGGCTAAGGTAAGGGTGGGTTTCTATCTCTATAATTGGTTGTATGAATGGCTCTATGTAGGAAGGTTATGGAACCCTAGGTGTTATTAAGTTTAGAAAACCCTAGTTGTAGGTATTGAACTTTAAATGATGATGTTAATTTCGATTGATGATGATTGTTGCCATTTGACGATGTGTGATCATGCTCGTTGATGTTTTGGAACCAAAATTCTGTGCATGGACGCCGTTTTTGATTCTGCCGCAGGGCGCCATGGGCGCCGTCCCGTGTTTGATGATGCTGGGCGCCTTCCTGGGCGCCATTCTGTGCATGTTCTGTTGCTTGGGCGCATGGGCGCCGTTCCTGAAATATTGCTGGGCGCCATGGGCGCCATCTTGTTGTTTGTGTGTTGCTGTCTTGCAGGTTCCTGGCGCATGGGCGCCAAGGGCGCCAAAACCTGGCCGCCCGGTTGTTGTTCTGTCCTGGGCGCCATGGGCGCCAATTGTGATGTTGCTGTGTTCCTGGCGCATGGGCGCCATGTCTGGCTGCCCGTTGCTGGTTCTGGGCGCATGGGCGCCAAGGGCGCAAAGATTGGCTGCCCGATTTCTGTTGTTGCTTGCTGTGTCTGGCGCAGTGGCGCCATGGGCGCCAAAAACCTGGCTGCCTTGTTGCTGTGTTGTGTTTTGGCGCTATGGGCGCCAAGGACGCCAGTTTGGCTGCCCGATTGTGTTGCTGGGCGCCATAGGCGCCAAGGGCGCCAGTTTGGCTGCCCGATTGTGTTGATGGGCGCCATGGGCGCCAAGGGCGCCAGTTTGGCTGCCCAAACGTGAATTTCACATTTGATGCTTGGAATGATGTGTTGATGTTGAATATGTAATTAGGCCCAAAGTTGCCAAAATGTTGGAAGTTGCTAAATTGTTGATGTGTTGCCAAAAATGTTGAAAGTTGTTAAGTTGCTAATTATAGTTGATGATGGTGTACCAAGTTGAATTGCCTCTATTTATTGGCAGGTGGTATGTTGTAGGCCTATGGCCAACGATGATTTCCGATGTTGTTGCGTTGCTATGTAATCGTTGTTTATTGGTTGTGCATTTACATAGCGTCGCATACATAGCATATTTTTACGATGGAGCTATGCTCAAAACACGATGGCCTGGACTGACAAATTATGATGAAATGATGTTACGATGTTGATGCCTCTATTTATTGGCTGGATTATGGTACCACATGCATTATAGGGCGGTGGCCCTGAGTTGAGTCACATTCCGCATCCATGTTGCATACCTATGTGATTGAGATGATGTTGACTGCTGTTAAATGATGAATTGATGCTATGACCTGAATTACATATTGTCTTTCATATGTCTGATTATATAGTGTGATATCTCACCCCTTCTGTTTGAATGTTACCCTGATGTTGGTAACGTGCAGGTAATCACGAATGAAGGTTGTTCACCTTCGTTTGATCGAGTCGGTGTCGTCGCTCTGATATGTAACACTCGGGGGGAATGAGCACACGTTTTAATATTGTTGCTATGTTATTTCGTTGTTGAAACTTCAAGTTGTTACGTTGTTGTTTTTGAGCTGTCTTGAGTTGTTAAGACGCCACGTCTATTTGAATTAACTTGTTATGAATCCGCTGTGTAGTAATTAAAGAGGAATTATTTTGAACACTAAAAGGTTGTTTTATCGGCTCATCCGAAAGCGCTATGTATCTGTTTTCAAAAGCGAATTAACCCGTCTATTGTTTTCACGAAGCAAATGTGGCACTCCAATGTTTGTTAAAAAAGATTTTTATGAACTCTGATTTTGCATTATTTTACCGGGTAGAAATGGGGTGTTACAGTTTGTATTGTTGGAATTTCAGTTTGGAAGCGGTTGGACGCGCTTGGATAAAGTTCGGAGCTAGTTCGTGAAGTCGGACCGGTTGATCTTCGGAAGTCTCGGTATTACGTGATTATCATCACGAAAGGTGAGATCTAAACTCGCTTAGGGATTTTGTGTCGAATTATTGTTGCATGTTCTGTTTTATGTACAGTCGTTCGTTTTTGGAGTCAAAACCGTTTACGAAAATCATGCTTCGAACGAGGAATTATACGGTCGATTGATTGATAATGTGATTGTTTGGATTGGTTGAGATAATGATTGTTTGATGATTATGATTGTTGTTTGGACTGGATTGACTGGAATATTGTCTCTGTTTAAGTTGGATTAAGATTGGGTTACGGATTGGATGCGATAGGAAAAGCGAAACGAAACGAAATAAGCGAATTGTGACTCTGCTACAGGTAGCACGGGTCGTGCCAACCTTTCTGGTTGACTGGAATTACATTTCCAGGCAGCACGAGTCGTGCTAGGTATGGCACGGGTCGTGCCAGTTTTTCTGTTCTCGGTTACCAAAATTCGTTTCGTCGCTCCTTTCGATTCCAAACCTCTTCTAATCTTCTCCCCAATCATCCCTCATGTTATGGAACCATTGATACTCTATTTTTGAACATGATTGCAAGGTTTAAAATGAATTGTTTTCGGAAGTCATAATTGTTTCAAAAACCGTAAGGTAGTATACGCGAGAGGACATGGGTTATGTTTAAGGTTATGGAACTATATCTTGATTAAGTTTATGTTTATGTATTAACATGAATGACATGTAATTGAAAAGGGATGAATAAATATTTTCATCAAAGACTGCTAAGGTTCGGATATACAAATTATATTAAATACAATAGACGGCCCAATGCGAGTGGATATATAAATTATATCAAAGGATGGGTGACGACCCAGTAGATTAGTATACTAGGGGAGGGGAAGTCATGAGCCCCAGAACCTAGGCCTCAGAAGTTTGAAGCTAGTGTAAGCAAGTGGAGAGGTTTGACGGTAAAGGCGTGGTCATTACCGAAGATGTACTATGGCATGAAAGGAAAAGATATATACACGTAGGACCTATATGGACTACAATTAAAGGAAAAGGAATTAATGAACCGCGAGTGTGTAGTAAGGGCTCCCGATAGGACTCAGTAAGATTTGTAATCTCACCCTTTATATGTTCATGTTTTTCAGATACGCAAGGAAAGAACAAAGTGAGATGGCATGGTTAGATGAGGCCTTATGGAGAACCCGAAGACTTAGCTTTTGTCTTCATTTTGTTTCTCCTAGTTTTAATGTAATTTCGATATTATGACTTGTACATGTATTAGAAGTCGTAAATCGTTTCCGCTATTGCTGTACTTGATATTGAATAATAGGGATTAAGATTGATCACTTGATGAGTTATATCAAGTTTTTAATTTTGTTCAATATCCGAATACAAGAATTTTACTCTGATGTATACTAAGTTGTGCATTTTAGTATTTCTACTTGTTGAAAATATTAGGGTGTTAAATTTTGGTATCAGAGCGGTTCGGCCTTGTCGGACTTAGTGACCTTCTGGTCAAGAGTATTAGATCAAGTCAGCCAGGGACTTAGACAATTAAATGTCAGATCCTTCCAGTATATTATGTGACGTATTGAGTCAGGATCCACTCAGTGTTTGATGTAAATTACTGAAAATTATGACAGTTAGTTGCCTCAGCCCCGAAAATGTCTGAACCCTAAGCCATAGGATTCTCAGCCTTCTCGCTTCATCAGAGCGCGCAGCAGCAGCAGAGGGCTACATATGACATTGTGAACAATGATGGACATCCGCGATGGTTCGAGGAAATTGTGGGCGGCCGTTCAGTCAATGAATATGATACAGCTAGTGAGTCACAGAGTAAGACGTCGTAGGTCTTACCGAGAGTACAAGCTAAGCGAAGCCATTGGGCAGTAGTAATGTCAGTATACAGAAATTCATCAGATTAGTTAACACCTGAAACCCTGATCATTGATTTGTCAGCCTGTTAGTTATCGAAATATTATTTCATGGTAAATCTTACCTTCTGGTGTGAGCTCACCCCAGTTTAGGTAAGAGTTATGGAAGTCCTTTGGATAATCCCAAGCATAGATCCCGATTCTTCTTCTTTCAAGTCACAATGTGACAGGTGATAAAGCCAACTGAGTAAAGATAGTCCATCGTCAGTATTGACTAGCGGACTCATAATGTGCCGATTAGGTCAAGTCCCGATCAGGAATTTTACGAACCAAATCCTTTTAAAGCGGGTTAGTATGCGAGATCGGTAGAAGTGACCTTATTTCAATCCGCGGACTAGAAGCATCCTGATCACGGACTGTAAGAAATCCTCGTTAGTCTTCTGACTCATCTTGTTCATAACTTCTGCTCCGGAACTCCGATTTTTATGTTCCGAGAGGCATTGGAAAGCTAACGAAATTATCTACACCTCTGAGTGGATTGGGAACCGTATCTCCAATGGTATTATGAAGTGTACCTCTGTTTTAGTATGAACAGTAAACTCTAAGGCATTTGAGGAGTGTGAACCTCCCTGCTGTGCGGGAAACTGGAAGAACGGGGATCTTGAAGTCACCCAAGTGGCGAACATTATGTTGTCATGGGAGTAGAACTCGTTCCGAAGCTTGATTGATTAATGTGATCGTAATAATTATGTTTGGATAGTTACGGGAAATTCGGAAAGAAGTGGGCCAAGGAAATGTTTAACGATATTTTACTTCAATTTTATGAACAAACACAAAGACACTTATGGTGTGCTCGTTTGACTTCCTAAATAACATTTTGTTTTCGTAATCTCCTCGGTGCCACCGCGATTTCAATTTCGTAACTGATCCAAGAATAATTGCTACGCTAAAGTTGATCGATAAGCCAAGGATTTCCTAGGATGGCACTGAGTCTACATTAATTCTAAGGAAAACCTTATGTTGTGCTAGTAAGATTCCTAGTATCAAAAATTCTTATCTACTCAGGGTCCAAGTGATCGAGACCTAAGAAGGCATAGGTATCAAGCCATGTTAGGGCAATTACCTTTCGGCAGTTATTGTGTTCAAAGCTTCCGCTACTGAGGGAAAACTCTGATCGTAATCTTGACCTTGTCAGGATTAGCAGTAAGTTGTTGTGACTTTGATCCATCGGATGGATCAAGTCTAGTTTCTCCATTCCTATAATCTATTGGTTAGACGCCAATGAAGCAAATGTGTGCTGAATTCAGAGTTGTTCGATTTCCGACCAGCACACGAGGCTGTTTCTAAGGAATCTGATGAGTTGAATACGCGTAGTGCATTTTCTTTTTACCCAACACACCTGTTTGAGGGAAGAATGTCTGAGGATGAACCATATGTCGGCCTGAGACTAAATGATTGGACAGTGAGTGTATGATACACGAGTCCTTGATAGTTAATCCTATAACCATTTTGTGTAGTCTCTCGAGACATTAAATTCATGCTTGTTTTTCATCACGAAATGTAAGTCTTTGTTTTAACCTTGAAGTTTTACCTTGGGCTAATTCAAGAAAAGGATTGAAAGGAAATGAATTGGATCGAATAGAATAGCGGTTTAAGAAAATTTTTAAAATCAAGTATTTGCCTTCCTTTCGGCTCAATGTCTTTCCCTATTCATTCCTCGAACGAACCCAATTATTTTTATCTTAACGGAGCCAAACCCAAGCACAATAATGGAAGTTTGTGAGATTTTGGTGGCACAAATGGGTGATTTCAACAGAGTAGCACTTTTATTCTCATTTTCAACATAGTAAATTCTAAAATCAGAGAATGAGTGTACCGCTTTGTTGAAACGTCGTGCATTGAGTAAGGTCATTTATATATTGGGGTGAATTAACTTTTTGGATAATCGTATTTTTTCAAAGTGTCATTATTTGAAAACCCCGTGGGAAGGAATTTTTATCCAAATGGAAAGATTGTACTTTCCAGCTTTTGGAATTAATATAAAGAAAGGACATTTCACTACGATTTTAGAGTTTTCTTGGTTAAGTTGCAAGAAAAATTGTTTTCTAAATTCATTTAGACTGAGAGTCAACTTATTTAATAAAATAACTCTGTTTACTTCAGTCAAAATTTTTGGTAAAATAAGTCAAGCGCTTATGTAAGCGTAACTCGGCAAGTGAAGAAAACTGTTCTTCCGGATACCGCATGGTTCGATTTCAAAATAATCCTCTCATGGACATCGTTTCCTCCCAATTCATTCTACGGATAAGCCGGAACCTTATGAAATTCTGAACTTTGATGACGAAGGACGTATAGTTACCCGAAGCTATAAGGTAGTGTTCTTGACAGATTATAGGAATACCATTGGTCCATAACTGCTAGTGTCGGCAACCGAAGGGTCGGAATAGTTGATTGTCGGATGAAGTTTGTGTCGACGAGGTGTTTGAGCTATAAACGATTTTGAGGAAAAAATCTTTCAAGTTGGGGTGATTGTAACACCCCTAGTTTCGTTAATTTCGGTTTACGAAATCAACTCACGATTTATTATTCGATTAAATGATAAATCGAGTCTCGGATACATCTATGTTGCGAAAGCGATATCTAATTGTTCAATCATATGAAATAACGCGCAAGTTGTTCAGATTTCGTGCATCGTTATGAGAAATAAGGAGTAAGGGCATTTTGGTCATTTCCATGTCCCTTAAGCCCGTAACCCAAATTACCCAACATCAAATACACTCCTCAATTCCACAAGACCATAACCATGATTGTTAAGGGAAATTATGGGTTAGTGGATATTTAGAAGTGTATCAAAGTAATAAAATTTCTTAAGGGTATTTAGGTCTTTCCCCCTTTTAAAATTCCACCCTCAGCTCCAATATTAAAACAGAAACTCAACAACCCCTCCTGTACCTCACTTTACTAAACACCAGAATTCAAGGAAAAGAAAAGAGCTTTCAAGGAGAATGAGAGGGAGAGGCGTGAGTGAGAGTGAGAAGAAGAGGTTGATGGATCATCTCCAACTCTCATGCATGTTAGAAGTTTCACCACCATTCTTTCACATTTTCTCTCCTCTTTCCACTGATGCCTTTTTCACCCAAAGGTTCAGCTTTGATCATCTCACTTCATAAAACTATGCAATTTCGAGTTTGAAGAAGAAGAAGAGTTCAACAGAAATCCTGAGTAAAACCCGTGTGACCCACCTTCAGCGATTTCCAGATATCTCACCGTAAAGACCTATGTTTAAGACCATTTGTGTCTCCTTAGAAACTAGACACAAAATTCTTCCGTTTAGGCCCAAGAACCATCCGATTTCATTGAGAATGAAGGGAGTTATCGTGTCCACAAGTTTCGTTGCTGAATCAGTCACAGTTTTGACCCAGCCTCATTGTTTTCGCGATAACTCTCCGAATACTGGTTCCATGCGTTTTAAACTTCCTCCATCAGAAAATAGACAAAATTTTCTACACAACGGGCACTGGTTTGAGGGGTTTTGGGTACGAATTGCCCTAGATACTGTTGATGCAAATCTGCAAACTGATGCTGGAAATCGGGAGTGAAGCTGGGAATATTGGTCCGTCGGATTTGAGGTTCGAGTCGTCAAGTTCACGAGAGGCATCAACCCCATACGCCGGAAAGGAACTCAGTAGCAAGAAGAGGGTTTGTATTGTTGGAGTTTCAGTTTGGAAGCGGTTGGACGCGCTTGGATCGAGTTCGGAGCTAGTTCGTGAAGTCGGACCGGTTGATCTTCGGAAGTCTCGGTATTACGTGATTATCATCACGAAAGGTGAGTAATATACTCGCTTAGGGATTTTGTGTCGAATTATTGTTGCATGTTCTGTTTTATGTTCAGTCGTGCGTTTTTGGAGTCAAAACCGTTTACGAAAATCATGCTTCGAACGAGGAATTATAGGGTCGATTGATTGATAATGTGATTGTTTGGATTGGTTGAGATAATGATTGTTTGATGATTATGATTGTTGTTTGGACTGGATTGACTGGAATATTGTCTCTGTTTAAGTTGGATTAAGATTGGGTTACGGATTGGATGCGATAGGAATTACATTTCTGGTTGACTGGAATTACATTTCCAGGCAGCACGAGTCGTGCTAGGTATGGCACGGGTGGTGCCAGTTTTTCTGTTCCCGGTTACCAAAATTCGTTTCGTCGCGCCTTTCGATTCCAAACCTCTTCTAATATTCTTCCCAATCATCCCTCATGTTATGGAACCATTGATACTCTGTTTTTGAACATGATTGCAAGGTTTAAAATGAATTGTTTTCGGAAGTCATAATTGTTTCAAAAACAGTAAGGTAGTATACGCGAGAGGACATGGGTTAGGTTTAAGGTTATGGAATTATATGTTCATTAAGTTTATGTTTATGTATTAACATGAATGACATGTAATTGAAAAGGGATGAATAAATATTTTCATCAAAGACTGCTAAGGTTCAGATATATAAATTATATTGAATACAATAGACGGCCCAATTTGGGTGGATATATAAATTATATCAAAGGATGGGTGACGACCTAGTAGATTAGTATACTAAGGGAGGGGAAGTCATGAGTCCCAGAACCTAGGCCTCAGAGGTTTGAAGCTAGTGTAAGCTAGTGGAGAGGTTCGACGGTAAAGGCGTGGTCATTACCGAAGATGTACTATGGCATGAAAGGAAAAGATATATACACGTAGGACCTATATGGACTACGATTAAAGGAAAAGGAATAAATGAACCGCGAGTGTGTAGTAAGGGGTCTCGATAGGACTCACTGAGATTTGTAATCTCACCCTTTATATGTTCATGTTTTTCAGATACGCAAGGAAAGAACAAAGCGAGATGGCATGGTTAGATGAGGCCTTATGGAGAACCCGAAGACTTAGCTTTTGTCTTCATTTTGTTTCTCCTAGTTTTAATGTAATTTCGATATTATGACTTGTACATGTATTAGAAGTCGTAAATCGTTTCCGCTATTGCTGTACTTGATATTGAATAATAGGGATTAAGATTGATCACTTGATGAGTTATATCAAGTTTTTAATTTTGTTCAATATCCGAATACAAGAATTTTACTCTGATGTATACTAAGTTGTGCATTTTAGTATTTCTACTTGTTGAAAATATTAGGGTGTTAAAGCCGCTCCCTGTTGTCACGTTGCTGCTCCTCGTTATCGCTTCCTGTCATCGTCGCCTGTTGCCGCTCTTGCTACCGTCGTTGCATTTTGCCACTCCCTCACACCATCACCATGCCTATAAAAATTTAAATTGCAAAAAGTTCAAAAATATTCAGTATCATTCTTATATGAATAGACTCGTGTAGAATTTAATTAGTCTGAATGTTTGAAAATACGTTATTATATTTAAGATCAATTTTATAACTTACATATATTTAAAAGTAAAAATAATAAATATTTTGACTTCAAAAAGTGTTTTTAATATTTGAAAGTAGTTTTAGATTTTGACAAAAAAGAAAGAAAGTAGGTTTAGATTGAATTGGAGAGAGAGAGAGAGTTGAAAATAAATAAATGTTAAAAGTAATACACTATGGTGATGTGATTATGCACATGGTGTCCTAATTCTTTTTCTACTTTGCAATTGTACTTCACAATATGATGTATGTTAAAAAGCTGCAAATGAGATTTTCTTTTTAGATGTGAAAAAAGTTGCACGTTGCAGAAGTGAAGAGGTGAAAAATTAAAAGCTGCAAATGCTGAACAATTTTTGTCTTTTAGCGATATTTTTACCTATTTACCCTTAAAACTGGATAGGTGACATGCTAAGAAGAAAACTATATTTGACTTTTTGCTAACACTTTGCTTGATTATATTTATATATAGATATAGATGTCTAAGAGATAGTATTTTTTTTCTTGGGTTTTAATTTTTATACCCCCATTGTCCCACTTGCCCACCAAATTTACCAACTTTCCAATATTACCCCTGTGTGTTTTAAAAAAGCCAAAAACTCTTGCTCCTCACATACTTCTGGAATCTAACGTGAGTGTGTTTTTTTCCCAGAAGTGATTTATGCTCTTTGAGGTAATTCCAGGGAAACGTAGAAAAAGCCCTTTCGAATTTACGCCTAAACGATAAATCTGGATTTATATTTTGGGCCTAAATCCGGAAGGGATTTTTTATTAATTTATTGTCATTTTATTGTAGTGGCACACACTAAAGTCGAAGGCAGAGTCCCAAAGGAATCACGAGGAGAGTCATCACGATCAGCTGCACGTGGACACCAACAGACTTCAGTGAGTGAACGTACCTGGGTGACAGTAGGCAGTCACACTTCCAACCGGCATAGGACGCTGGCCATATTGATCAGGAGGCGGAGGAGCAGGTAACACCTGTATCGTATTATGAAGCTTATGATCCTGACCAATTGATGGAGGAGGCTGAGGTTGAGCAGGAGCATCACGTCGAGGAGCTAGATTTGGGTCTGAGGGACCATTCGCTCTTGACCAAACTTGATGTTCACGTAACATCAAGACTCTTCATTGGAACAGTAATAGTTTTAATAAATAATTTTATTTTTTGCATTGTCATTTAATATTATATTATGTTTTTTATTAATATATTTTTGTACATATATACAGGATCGTGGGAAATTGAAGATTCTCACACATGGGGCGAAATTAAAAGCTCCGGTATCTGATTCCCACCATTCGGTAGTGCTTGATTGGCTGAGTAGGTCTCGTCTACACCACCTACTGTTTACACCGCTAAAGACCCTCAATCACGAGCTTATTTCAGCACTAGTGGAGAGATATCACCCCGAGACCTGCTCGCTTTACCTACCCTTTGGTGAAACGACTGTCGCGTTTGACAACATTTCCAACCTGCTGCATCTGCTTCTCACAGGCTCGCTCAACACCCCACCATATACCATTGATGCTGACACGGGTGTAAACACCGGGGTAGAATTATTGGGGATACCCCATGTACAGTGTGTTATGGAGGCGAATCTGACTAGGGGACCATTTCAAAATGAGGTGGTTAGAGCAGTCCTACCTTGCACATATGCAAGAGGGTAACTGGGATTTTGCTGCAAGGGTGTACCTATTGCTTCTGGTGGGTTTCACCATCTTCACAGATAAGAGTGCTACATATGTATCGGTCAAGTGGTTGTTTCTATTTGAGACCTATGAGGATTGTAGCCAGTGGGCATGGGGTCCAGCAGCCTTGGCCTTTTTATATGATCAGCTGAATGATGGATCTATGTGGAACATTCCTCAGTGTGGGGGTTACACGACATTGCTCCAGGTATAATTCATTATTAACTATCTTACTTACTATTTAAATTTATTTTTTAAAATATAATAATTAATTCATTTTTTTGTTTCATTGTTGGATCTATGATATAGGCGATCACAATGACTTGGGTGTATCTGCGGAGCCACGTGCTGGGAGGTGGAAAAATAAAAAGATGACAGTGTTGTTCCTTACAGTATCACGAGATCGTACTTTTTAGAGGCCATTTTCACTAGGACGACATTGTTGTTCCTTACATGCCGGATAGGTGCCTCTGGCAGTTTGGCTACGTTTAGGATATCCCACCTCCGCTGAATCATGAGCATCCAAGACCTACGGACATCGACATGAGGTGGCTATACTACGCCCATCAGGCTCGCGCTGTCATTAAGGGCGCTACTCAAGCCATTTTCCCGGGTGAGTGTCATCTTAGTTACCTCGAATGGTACAATCAGCTTTCGATTCCTCGCATCACGGTATCTTTGAGGGATGTTGTTGATCAGGTTCCCGATGAAAACATTCCAGCACCAGCACCAATGACCGCTGAGGAGAGAAATGCCTTTGGTGTTGCACAGATACGAGAGACTATTGCATCTAAAGGCATTGAGCCTAGCACTCCCGCCTATAGGATTCTTTGGAGAGCTTTGGTCGTGTTAGAGGGAGGGGACCCTTGATGTATTTTATGTATTATTTTGTTTTTGTAATCTGTTTATTATTCAGATATTGTATCAACCGTACTTATATTTTTATATTTCGTGGTTGAACTATCAGAAAATGTCTATTTATTTGAAGTTGGATTTTTATTCATACCAAAGCGCGGGTACATAGAAACGACAACAAAGACAAACATAAAAAATACATATCAAAAACAAATAAGAAAATAGAAAACAATAAAGCGATTGTTTCTTTTCCTACTGTGACGGTTCCTGGCTTAAAAGGAAAATAATCTCATTGACAGTCCATTTGGTCTCCACACACAGCTCCAAAGGACCAAGAAACTGATACCCGTCATGGATGTTCAACATATTTCGTGCGCCGTCGGTCTTGACATTCATGGAGGGCCAGTAAACACGACCTTCATCTCCATGACTAGATGTACGATAAGTAATACTACTAACCTCTCAATAGGGATGTCAACGGGGCGGGGCAGGCACCAGTAGTAGTTACCCACTACCCGCCCCGTTTAGTATAAATGATACTCGTGCCCACCCCATACCCGCGCGGGTACCTGCATAACGGGTTTTTCATGGGTACAATCTCCTCGCGGGTACCTGCAGGTACTTTTAATATTAATTGATATTTCTTTTGAAAATAAAATTTGAAATACCAACAAAATTAACCTTTTGAACACTATTTTTTCTCTTCATTTATATAGAAAAATTAGCAATTTCATTATACATTCATATAACAGTAATCGAATTTTTTAAAAAAAAAATAAAATTTGAAATACCAAACAAAATTAACCTTTTGCACACCAATTTTTCTTTCCATTCATATAAAAAATTAGGCATTTTTATTATATATTTATTTTATCATTTATTTGTTAGCTTATAATAGTTAATGAAAAAAGATAAATAACACTAAAATAAATAATAATAGGAAATTTTCCAAATAATGACTTGTACCCGCCCCGTTTATTAACGGGTAGTCTAATTATCTGTTTATTAAACCCGTGGGTACCTGTTAAGCTACCCGCCCCGTACCCGTCGCGGATAATACCCGCGGGTAGCCACGGGTGCGGGTTTTTTTGCCATCCCTACTCTCAGTGTCATGCACCCTGTTGTTGAACCTTACCCTCTACTTTATCTTTTAAACGCGGGAAGATGATGCCGTGCTTGAGCCTGCATAAAGCAAGATTTGGACACTCAACCCAGACACCATCTTCCTTTCTTGTGATTTTTCCACGATGATGAACATCAGTCCCTATCACTTGAGTATTGGGTTGAAATGGTGTTCATTTTGTAGGGTTTGGAAAATCAAATAAGAAATGATTTACTAAAGTAGAGAAGTGTTGTGTGAAAGAAATGAGTGAGTGTGTGTATTTATAGCGATTGTCGTTGAGTGTGTGTTGTTGATCAATATTGTGGATAAAAAATCTAGACCGTTGAAGTTCTACCCATTGAGGTATGCTTATCAATGCATTAAAGTGCTTTGACCAAAATGGGATTATAATAATTAATTATATTAAATTGTAATTGACCAAAATCATGTATTTTTTATATTAAATTGTAACTTTAATAATTAATTAAATTATTTAAAAAATACGTTCTGGATTTATGTCTTTGGACATAATTGCGGAACGAAAAAAATTCAATTCCGGATCTATGTCCCGGAACATATTTTCTAATTCCGGAATCATGTCTCAAAGCACAAATCCGGAAAATCAAAAAAGTAGGTTCCGGATTTATGTCTTGAAAGATAAATCCGAAAAATTCTTAAAAATGCCTTCCGAATTTACTTTTTAAGACATAAATCTTGGAAATCATAAAAAGTTTATACTCTAAATTAAATTTTGATTATTTTATTTGAGGTAAAATTGCAATAAACGAAATTTGGAGGGTAAGTGGGCCAATAAGGGGTATAAAAAATCAAAACCATTTTTTCCTCTTAGATTTTTCTGGTTGGCCTGATTCCGTTCTGTTATTGGGGCCTTAAAGCAGTTATTGAGGCCTTAGTTAGATTATCTTTAGCGCTGAGAAGTATTGCTGTGAACTAAATTTAAATGACGTGTCTAATAGTTGACTGTATTGGAGAACTCCAGCTGGCGGTGATGGGGAGAAACTCAACCTTGGTGCAGGGCATATGATACCATTAAGACTTGGTGATCTTGACATATCTTTTCCAGAGACTGGTGCTGGTTCTTGCAGTGGGAACCTGCAAGAGTATTTCACATCCTGTATCATTTTGAGATGCTTAACAACAGTTCTCATTGTAGGTCTTTCTGATGGTTCCTTTTGAAGACATCTTTGTGCAATGTCAGCTATTGTTCTTGCTGCTTTAGAAGGAAATCTACCCTTGAGTTGAGGATCCATGATTAAAAAATTATTCTTTTGGAATTGGAGAAAGGAAGAAAATGCTAGAGAACATATAATATAAACTTTCATATAAATGGGGTAACTAATTGAACCCAGTAAACCAACCTTTGCAACTATCTACAAAAGAACATCCTCTCGGCATCACACTAAGGGATGGATTAAAAGGTGGAAGAACCACAATTTATCTCCTATAAATTTGTGTTGAACCACACCAAAAAAAATAAATAATGAACATTATATAGACAATCAAAATCCTTCAACACTAGCCCTCCTAGAGGTTGAGGATGATGACTTGTGGCTTACTTGCCTATCAAGCTCCGAACAAGCACGAGGAGGAAGTATGGGCACTCCAGACCATCTAGGAGGTGAAATCGGTAGAGGGACTCCAGATGGCGGTGATGGGGAGAAACTCAACCTTGGTGCAGGGCATATGATACCATTAAGACTTGGTGATCTTGACATATCTTTTCCAGAGACTGGTGCTGGTTCTTGCAGTGGGAACCTGCAAGAGTATTTCACATCCTGTATCATTTTGAGATGCTTAACAACAGTTCTCATTGTAGGTCTTTCTGATGGTTCCTTTTGAAGACATCTTTGTGCAATGTCAGCTATTGTTCTTGCTGCTTTAGAAGGAAATCTACCCTTGAGTTGAGGATCCATGATTAACGACAAACGATGATTATCAGCTAGGAAAGGCTTGCTCCATTTTACTAAATTCCTCTCTTCCTTTGGGTGACGGCTATCGAGATTCTTTCTTCCGGTAAGTAGCTCCAGAAGAAAGATTCCAAAACTCCATACATTGCTCTTTGGAGTGAGCATTCCTTTCTCCAGTGTCTCCATTGATAGGTTTCCAACAGCCTGAACAATAATTAATTCATCAATATAATAATGGGAACAAAAATTATGGAATAGATATTAGCTAAATATAAGAGAGACTAGCTGGATATATTATTAGTCAAAGAACTTACAGATGAACTGCTCGAAATCTCTTCCTCGGGAATATGACCAACACAACCATATCCTGAAAGCTTTGCAGTGAAATCTTTGTCAATTTGTATGTTGGCTGTTGAGAATTCATTATACATTGCCTGCACACATTAAGAGCTATATTAACAAAGATAAAAATGCAGGCTTAAAAATAAGTAAGGTTCTTTAGCACTGATTTGGTGAAATGAGATCTAAACAACACATGCAACTAGAAAAGACTGACATTTCAGTTCAATATATTCAATAGAATTTCATAGTAATTACCTGGAAAGGCCCTTCTTCATGCAAGAAAGTAAGACCTTGTGCAGCACACATTGCAATTTTCATTCTTGTATTCCAATCAATTGAGGGTCCATCAGATCTCCCATACAATAGGCGGTCCAAGCTTCCATGGTATAGTCTCTCATAGACCAATAACCTATGTTCTGAACCATCGCGTGCATGAAATCCTAGCAATTTACAGAGGTTTGGATGTTGCAAAGATGCGAGAGTATTAACCTCGTTTATGAATTCCTTCAAGCCCTGAAAAAAGACAGATACTTTTTAGACCACTTCAGAAAGTTCTCAGGTGATTTAGATTTTTTTTAACGTCTGGAAGAACACAAAATTCACAATATTGACAATAACTGATAACTATGTTTCAATCAGCAGGTATGCAATTCATAACAGTTTTTCAGCATATCGATTCGCAATGATTTGACAACATCTTCATATGCATGGAGACATAACAGAGTAAGGAGGATAGCCAAATACTTAAACACTGCACAACAATGGGAAGTTGAATGCACAATTTGAAAAACTTAAAAACGGTCTAAGATAATAAGGCAAACATTACTTATCTACATTTGATAGGTTTCACTATTAAGATGACCAACTGGCAATTAGGATGAATGAGATTACCAAGAAATAAAATTATTTTAATGCAGCACTGAGAAAGGTACCTGAGATGATGGGCGAAGGCGTGTGACAGTGGCTTCATACTTCTTTGAACTTGAAGCCTCGACACCAAAGGAAGCTTTATATATGGTGGAAGAAAGACATTCAGACATGCATCGATCGGAAGAGAAGTTGAGGCAAGCAGCAGCAACTTCATCATAAGGAAAGTTCCGAAGTGAGCCATTACCAGTAGGTGGAAGTGGCAAAGGTCCAGAAGCATGTATAGGACCACTAGCTGTCCCCAACTTAAAGCTACCAACAGTCTTCAGTACACCAGCACCTCGAGGAGATGGAAGTGGTAAAGGTTGTGGACTAGACAAACGCTGCTCTTTCATTGATCCAGCTCGGAGTTTCAACTCTTCTTGTTCTTCATATTCAATTGAGGCCAAATCATCTTGTTCTGCTGCATCTAGAGTTGATGGAGCAGATAATGCTCTTGTTCTGTTGCTGGTGACATTATTAATAGGGTGAATAGGTTTCACTCTGGTCCTAAAACTAGGAGGTGCAGATTGGAGTGAGCGAGTATGAACTTGCGGTACAGGCAATGCAGTAGGTTCATGCTTGTTATGGCTAGTGCGTTTTACATATACAATCTGATCAGATTTTTTCTTCTTGCTCTTCAATACAGTGAAACAACCCATCCTTTGTTACAGAACTAGGTTGTTGAATAGAATCGTTTATGTCTGCAAAGACAAAATAAAAGAAGCATAAATAAAAATTATATCCCTAACAAACTTAGTGCTACAAATTAATATCCCAATTTTCATTTCCATTCCTTGCTCCCAAGTCCCAACTACTCCTAAGATTTCATGATTGCATAAGCTTTTTTATCCTAGCTGTGTTCAACTACAGTAAAAGCAATTCAGATCCATAAAATTTCAATATCAATCAATTTATTCAATTCAGTTTAGCTATATATATATATATATATATATATATATATATATATATATATATATATATCAAGGTAACAAAAAAAATTGAATTTTACAAGGCGGAAAACTGCATCCCCATTCCCCACCAATAATTCCACAAAAAACAGACACAGGAAAAAAAGCAAATAACTAGACTGCAAAACAAGCCCAGAGATTGAAGAAATATATCATAAAAGAAAACGAAATTCACAAACAAATTTGCAGTGAAAAACATTCAAATTAGGCGAATCAAAAGCAAAGGATGATAATTGAACGCACCTGGTAGATAGATTGCAGGAATTGCAGCTCATGCATCTCAGAGTTAAATGATCCGAGGGAGAAGAAATTGGTAAAAATGGGAACTTTTTTGTGGTTATGATTCGTCCACGAAAAACCCCTTGTTGAGTCAAAGAAAGCAGATTGAAAAAGCTGTGAAGTGAAGATTTTAGGGAGAGAGGAATATTGAAAATTGTATACAGAGAAAGAAAGAGAAAACAAAAAAGAGTATATGAGAGAGAAAATGGAACCCAATGAACATTGGTCAAACCTAGATTTATTGAAAGTCAATAAAATAATAATTTTTCCCTAAATACCAAACACAAGATCTGATTTTCTCTTTCTCTCTCTTCCAATTTTGCCCCCTTTGTTCTTTTGCTTTTGTTTAATTTGGCTTCTATTATTAGGTTTCGGATTGCAAAAATAATGACTTTTAATACCTCCTTAAATAGAGATGCATTTTGAATCTTTTGGTTTGAACTTTGACAAATTCTATTCTTTATGAATTCTCTCTTTGACCGTCAATCCTTTAAGATTTTTTGTATGTTCTGTAGTATGCTTTTATTGTCCTGTTGAATTCTTTTTTTTTGGTGAACGGTTGAAATCTTTTTTTTTTTTACAAATTGTTGAATTCTTTTTATATTCTCGCTCTGTGTTTAGAAAAAGGAGCCTCGACTAATTTGGAGATTGTTCGGGAAGTAAGTATAGTCTTGTCCAAATTTTCATTACTATTTTATAATAATTATTATTTGATACGATTGACTATGGTAATATGACTATATTTTTAAATAAATAATTTTCTTGTTTTATTCGATAAAAATACTATTAATATGTAATTTCAAATTTAATATATCTTTTAAATGACTTGCCTATTTTAATTAGTACTAGCGATATACTCGTGCATACGCACGGGTACCGTCGTGTTCTTTGTATGAATTGATTAAGTTAGAATTTAATTAGCCCGACTATATAAAAAATAAATACATACAAAAAACTAAAAATATAAAAGTATCATTTTTTGTAACAACAATATATATAACGTCTCCCGTTCGATTTCAAAAACTATATATATCACATAAAAAAATATAAGAAACTATTTGTCCCGTTATATGCACAAACTCGATGAAAACCATTATCGGTCAAGAATCAAAGGTAAAATAATAATAGGTTTTTTGGCTCAATTTTTGTCCCGTTTTAAATTTGTACTGGAAATTATATTTATATTTTTTCGTGCTTTTTTATGTATAAGTGAAAATTATTTGTCTAGTAGTTTCAATTGATTAGTTTTAATAGATTATAGTAGATAGTAAAAGATAGATCGTTGATTTATAGTAGTCTTAAAAAATGATAATTATCAATAACAAATATGTATCACGTGTTGTTTTTATATATGAGAGCACTGATTTGTCCTCTTTTTTGGTATCGGTCACAAAGATTTGTCACATGTATTTTAAATACTAATCAATAGTTTAAATAGTTGTTACGGATTGGGCCTCCATGGCCAATCCATCTAAAGGCCCAACAATAAAGGGTCAAATCCAGCCAAATGTGGAGATCTAAAGACCTAGATCCAATGGTCATCATTCACTCCAAATACCTATAAATAAGCATTCAATGCTAGCATTAATGGTACTCACTTTTCCAATACTCTTACTTGTAATTGACTCACTCACTGACTTGAGCGTCGGAGTGTCATTGCAGGTACCACCCCACCTCGGATCGGAGCACCAACTCGGACTGACCAAGAACATAAATACCAACTATCTCGGACCGGACTTCGTATCCAAGATAGGACACTTAGTCAGAGATACGGTACAAAACAATAGTCATTAAGTATTCTTGTTTTTTTAGATAGTAGATTTATAGTAGTCTTCAAAAATGATTATTATCAATGACAAATATGTATCCCGTGTTTTTTTATATATAAGTGCAGTTATTTGTTCTCTTTTTAAGTATCAGTCACAATTATTTTCTAGGTGTGTTTTAATTATTAATCAAAAGTTTAAATAGTCATTGAGTCTTCTTGTCATTTTAGATAGTAGATTTATAGTAGTCTTCAAAAATGATAATTATCATTGACAAATATTTATCCCATGTAGTATATTAGTAGATTATAGTAGATAGTAATATTTAGAAAAAAAGATAGATAGTAGATTATAGTAGTTTTTAAAAATTATAATTTTTAATGACAAATATTTGTCTTGTGTTTTTTATATATTGTTACAGTTATTTGTTCTTCTTTTAAATATCAGTGATAGTTATTTGCCCTTTCTTTGGGTATCACTGAAAAATATTTATCAGTAGTTTGAATAGTCATTAAATTTTGCTTTTTTTCTAAGAGACTAAAAAGTTAGATTCAAAATTTTTGCTAGTCGTTAAAAAATAAATAATAGATTTATAGTAGTTTTTATATTTTATGTCAAGTTTTTTCCTTTTTTCTCTTTATGCCTCTCTCTCTTTTTTTCTTCTCTTTCTCTGATTCCTTTATCTCTCTCTACCTCACTTTTATGTTTTCAAAAAGTGACTTTTTAGTTTTGAAAAAGTATAATATCTCTTTTCGCTAATCAATTATCAAATTACCCCTCAATTGATGTTGTGATAATTTTTCCGGCTATAGGTATTTTAGTAAATTTGATAGTGGCCATGTATTAGTTGATAATTTTTTCAAGGTATTTTAGTAAATTTGGTAGTGGGTGTTGATTAGTTTTTTGGGTAAACCCGATTATCCACCGCACGGATAGCAGTGACTAATCCCTCGCTCATTGTAGGTGTCTTGAGGGGCAGGACAACTGACCCAGAGTTTTAACGCTGCTCCATACCGTGGGTGTGTATTAGTTGATATATGATATGATATGATTCACTATTAATCTTCAACTTAATCTTCAAATTTCTCTAATTCTCTTAATTGACTTGAATGCTCTCTCTGAAGGAATTTACACGAAAGTATATTGATAGGTAAGTGTAAGTCATAAAACTAATTATAAATAAAATTATGATAAACTAGGAATAAAAGTATATCACATAAAAATAAATATTTTAAATGAAAATATACTATTCTCTACATATATATTTATTAGTATTTAAATTAAAGTACAAAATTAACATTAGTTAATCGAACAATTATATGGAAAAGTTTTCCTATATATATTAAATCTTTTATAAAATATATTGTGCGTACTTTTATTTTCTTTATTTTCTATTTTTGTGAGACTCAAATCTTTTTGATTTATATTGTAATTTTTTTGGTGACTTATATTATATATGATGAATAAACTTTCACGAAACATATTTAAAACTTCATGACACTACGCAAACCAATATATTTTTTTTATCTTACTAACTATACTTTTAACCTTAATTGCACTTATATAAGGGAAAACAGTCATTTTGCTCCCTTAATGTGTCAGGCATCATCATTATAGTTCTTTAATGTATCAAAATTGTAATAATGTCCTTTTTAGTAAATTTAGGGACTAAATTATCAATAAAAAAACATATTTGAGGACCAAAATGACTAACAAAAAAAATATGATGACCAAAACGACTCACTAAAGAGACACTTGAGAATGTGTTTGTAATTTCTATACATTTAAGAACTATAATGACAACGTTTAACGTATTCAAAAACCAAAGTGGCCGTTTACCTCTTATATCTTATCTTATATATAAATTTTGTGGAGTCTTGAGCTCCAATTTGGCGCCAAGACTCCCCCGCTACCCCCTTCCCTCTATTTTTTTTATATCCCCCCTCCCCTTCTCCTCATTTTTTTCTTTATCTTCTTTTTAATATTTAAGAGTAAACTAAAATTTAGGGAAAAAATATGATCTATAAATACGTGTAGTTTATTTCTCGATAGTTGGATTGGTGACAAATAAAAATTAATTTTGTGATAAATTATGTAAAGTGTGATGTTAGCCAGTGTATTTTGAGCTACTTTAGAGTCTGAAAAGAAATTTAGTTGTTCATATACGCAAAGTTTGTTGAAAGGAAATAGCAATGCAAAACAATGTATTTTGGGGTACTCAAGTAGTCGGGAAAAAAATTAACTGTTTAAATAGGCATAGTTTGTTCCTCAATAACCCGTTTGGTGACAAACTGAACACCACCAACCTAGCAAACTGAACACCACCAACCTAGCAAAGTACTGCAAACCTCCACCAAAAAACATGCATCATAAGAAACAAAAACGGATGGACTAATTAATGCTTTTTCAAACACTTAATTGACGGGATCAACTTGTCTGTCACTCATAACACAACTAAAGTGAGGATCAACCCCTTCACCAAAAATCATGAGTTTGTATTATCCAAAGTATTTGATGTGTCAAGTAAGAGACAGAGTGACACATATAAAAAATAATAATATTTATTGTATTTATTATTTTATTATATGTGTTACTATCTCTCCTACTTGACACAACAAGTAATTGAGAGGATCTAAATCCAAAAAATATTGCTAAGATAGAGGTTGTTTCGGACTGGCCCAAGAGGCCCAATCCGCATTAGAAACGGCCCAGTTCGACGATGGATCCGGCCCAACGAACAAGCCATCACACGAAATCAAGATCGACGGTTCGGACTACAGCGCCCCGATCCAATGGCTCCGGATCGGGCAAGACCTGCGGAACCCCCAGGCCCGCGTCTATAAATACGGATCTACCCACCAGGTTCAGGTACGCTTTGCCCATTTGTGCCTCTCACTGACTTCTGATTGCTAACTTTGGCATCGGAGTGTCTGCAGGTACCCGACCCCCCGAGTTCAACCCCGGAGGAAGACGACGCTGACGATAGCAACCTCGGAAGATTTTGACTCTCGAAGCACTTGAGATCTCTTATTTATAAGAGTTATTTATGTTCTTTAAGCTTAAATCAACGTGAGCTCTTAAGTAATATTGTTGTTTAATTGAGTAAATATGTGTTATTTAATGTAAAAGAGGGTTTGTTTGTTCAGTTTGCTACAGCATCAGACGCTATATCGTTGCGTTCTGCAGCTAATGAGAGATAAAACAAAAAAGCAACTTCTGTTGCGTGTCAAATCACTGCAGAGCAGTTCAGAACTCTTTCTGTAGCAGCCACCCACCTTTTAATTTATGGGACACTTGTCTATTTTGTAATGGAGGATGAAAAGAGTTGGTGGGATGGCTTGTCACCCTTTTTAAGAGATATTTTCTTTATATAGAAATAACTCTCTTGCACTCCATTTTCGTTTCAAGCTCCATTTTCACAATAAAAAGTAGAAATTCTGCAGTGCTGTGTGCGACGCTGTAGCATCAGGCGATTCTGTGAGCGATGATGTAGCATCACAGAGGCTGTCATCATTTAGAGTATTTTATTTCTCTTTGTAATTTCAGTTTTATGGCTTTAGGTATCACCTTTAAGCTTTATTTCTTGTGCTTGTTGCTCATCATGAGTTGAATCTCTTGTAGTTATGTAATGACATTTTAATAGTTTTAATGTAATTGTTGATGTTAGTATTTTAACCATTGCATGAAACTTCTTCCAATGCTTATTTTAGAATTGATCAGTTAAATATAAGTACATTTATAGGTTCAGACATGGTCTATAAATTGAACTCAAGGATTAATGTGGGTGAGTGGTTGTTTTAAGGACAGTTAGAATAACTCATGCTTAAACCTAGACATAGAAAAGCATAGTTCATAGGGTGAATACTGTGGGAGCTTAATATACATGGGTGAACCTATTTAGAGCTTAAACATAAGCCCTTGTAATGAAACCCTGGCGTTAGTGACCGAAAGGCACACATCAAACGCTACAGCACCCAGTGCTCATCAGACATAACATTAATCTATTTTTATGAATTTGCATAATGAAATGCATTTCAACTACATTCTGAATTTCTACTTATCATTTATCTTATTTGCTTTTGTACTTTTATGTTGATGACATTAATGATTCTACAACTTGTTATTGTTACTTGCTTTTCACACTAGCTTAACTACTAATTTAAATATAGAAGTAAATTCAACAATCCTCGTGGGAACGATCTCTACTTACTCTTTATTACTTGTTGCGACTGTGTATACTTGCACATCACTCTTTTCCCACAACAAGTTTTTGGCGCCATTGTCGGGGATTGTGAAAGCTAATTTCTATTGTTTTGTTAGTAAGTTAAGTTAGTTTAGATTCTTTTATTAGTTTGTTATGTTTTTCAACAATTTTTTTTTCTAATTTGTATTGTACTTTGTGTTTGTAATGTGTTCTCTTTGTTGTTTTTAGTGTCACTATTTGTGTTTAGTGTTTTGTGAAAAAAAATCCACTTTATGCCATGGACCATTGGAGTTTTTCCTTTATGCAAGAATTGAATGCTCAACAACATTATTTCAACTATGATTTCCATGGGGGGGATGAACATGAAAGGGGCTGTTATGAGACAAATCCATCTTCTCATGCTCAAATCGAAAGATTACATGAGGACAACTCTAGCTTAAAAGAACTCTTAGCTCAATCCATCAAATCTATAAGGGTGGAGCATGACAAATTTGAAAGGCGCTGTTATGAGCCAAATCTCATGCCCATGACAGCCCAAAATATGGATTGTGGCATGGGAAACTTTGTGTGTGAGCAAGATCCAAGTTGTCATGCTCAAACCGAAGGATTCCATGAGACCATCTCCAACTTCCAAGAATTTGTAGCTCAATTCCTTGAGGATATCAAACTGGATAGTGACAACTTTCAAGTGTCATGTAAGAATATAGAGACTCACCTTAAGACTATATTGGAGCATCTAAAAGAAGAGAGTTGTATTGAAGATGTGGTTGAGCAAACCAAAGAAAAAAGTGTAGAGTTTGTAGATGAATGTTATCATTTGGGCAACTCTGATTTTAAAGAAATTTTAGCTCAGTCCATTGAATCTACTAAGTTGGTTGAGCAAGAGGAAGAAAAAGAGAGTGTAGAGTGTGAACTTGAATGTGGTCATTTGGAAATAGTGAAAGAAAAACAAAAAAATTGTGTAGTTGTAGAACAAGAAAAATTCAAAAATAGTGACAAGGAAGAAAATCCAAGGTTGAGGTATGAAAAGAGTCTTGTTACAATTGAGACTCAACCCTTGGTAATTGAAGAAAAGAATCCTCCGCAAAATGAGCTTCAATTTTTTCAAGAGAGAGGGAACTCCTATCCCAAATGCTTATTGGTTGGGGCATGAGAACACTTGCTTCCATATGCCAAATACATGGGATTTCTAACAAAAAGGAGAAAGAAGAATGATGATATTTTCTTCTTGTCCTATTATCCACCCTAACTTGGGTTTTGAATGCCAAGTCTAGCTAAAGACTATAAATTAAGCACTATTGGGAGGCAATCCAGATTTTTAGGACTAATTATGTTTTGTGTTTTTGTTTTTACTTTTACAGGTATGAATAAGAGGTCTTGTGGTATGTATGTGTTGTAAATTATGCAGAATTCTAATGCTGTAGCACCGTGTGCTACAGCACTCGTGGCTGAGGTGTTGAGCATGTAGTTAAAATAGTCAAAAAGGTGACGATGAGAAAGATGAAGGAGAGCAAAGTGAGCAAGAAGAAGAGGGGAGTAAGGAAGGATCCCCCATTTTTCATCCACCCACACCACCCACCCAAAACCTTTCCACCACACTTTCACCACCTAAAATACCTTCTCCATCACAATAGCCCACTTTTCACAATTCCAGCACTTCATCCACCCCCACCTCAAGCCAAACCATCAAACCTTATCCCAAAACCTTCCCCATTTCCAAAACAACTTGCTTCACACAAGTCCCCATCTTCCAAGCAACTTCTCCCACCAAAACAAAAATCATCTCAGCCTCATAAAAGGAAAATCCACCGAAAACTCAACCTGCCACAGAGCAACCACCAAGAAAAACTGAAGTGCAGAAAGTGAATGCTGTCACAGGTGAAGATATAGCATCAGTATCAGAAGGCAGTGCTGCAGCATCTGCTGCAGCACCAAAGAAAGCTGTAAGAACAAAAATGGTGGCCAAAAAGAGGCCAAGGGTGCCTAAATCTGTTGTGGATGAACCTAATTCTGTTGTAGCAAATGATTGGGTCCCTCCTCCTACGCCAGAGCCTCCATTAGCCAAAGATACCTACCACAAGACTTAGTCTGGCTGAGGACTCTTAAACCAAGCGCTATTGGGAGGCAGCTGATAACTCTATTTTATATAGGTTATTTGTGCTCTTAATACTTAAATCAACACAAGTTCTCAAGTAATATTTGTGCTATATTAGGTAAATATTAGTTATTTAGAGGAAAGAAGGGTTATGAGCTTGTTTGTTATCATTTGACACATTTGGTGCCTTTGTGAATATATTGATGTTTTGCTTGAGTGCTGCAGCGGTAAGCCAGCGGTAAACGCTACAGCGCCTATATGACGGTGGGACATTTGAATATTTATAAAGCCACTTGCTGAAATGATGAGTCATCACCCTTATCTCTTATCCTTAGCATTACATTTAAGCACCCAAGTGGATGCTTCAAAGACACTTGGCGCCTCCTACATGTGTCCCATGTGATAGTTGGTGATTTTAATCATCACACCTTTTTGTAAAGTAGCTTTATGAATAATATCTAAGTTTTATGATCATGAATTATTATTATTATTTTATTAAGACTTTGTTAGATTAAATTAGAATAGAATGCTTCTTTAGGGAGTAACATACAGAGAGAGTTTTAACATGGAGGAAACTATCTTGACATTGTAGCTTTCCTCCATTGTTATTCCACTGTTAAGCTTTTATTTTTAGTATAGTTTCTAGATTTCATTCAAGGTTTGCTCACGCCATAGGTTCATCCTTCGTATGTGACTTGGGATCATTGGAGTGTATCTTTTGCAACCATTCTCCTCTTGTCTTCCTACGGTAATATGAGCTTTTTAGTTTGTATTATGTTGATGAAACTTGTTATGAGCTAATCATGTTGTAGTTGGATTGTTCTTAGTGTGTAATGAGCTTTGAGTAGCTTTTATGTAATATTATGATGTTTGCGTTTTATTCCTTGTGTCATAATACTTTCAACTTTGTTTTGGGAATGGCCAACTAAAACAAGGGGGCTTTGTGGGTACAGACATGGTTCACAAAGAGAACCCAAGGAATGATATGAATGAAAACCCTTTAAAGACATTTAAAGGAAGCACTACTTAACTCTAGACATAGGGGAGTAATAGTTCATAAGGCAAATGTTGTAAGAGCTTAATATACAGGGGTAAAACTTATTTAGAACCTAGACATAGGAGTCTTGTAACATAACCCTGACGATAGTGACTGAAAGGCACGCCACCAAGGCGCTACAGCGTCTACGGATTCTGAAGCACTACAGCGCTTAACGCTACAGTGTCTAATATTATAGAACACTAGTCTTGGGAATTTACATAACTACTGAGCTATCCAACTCACTCTTAAATACTTTCAATTCATTACTGTTTTCACATCTTTATTTGTTTATTTACATTTATGTTAATCACAATGACAATACTTGTTGACAACTTGTATTTGTTACTTGTTTTGCTCACTAGCTAAATTACTAATTTGAATATAGAAGTAAACTCAACAATCTCCGTGGGAACGATCTTTACTTATCATTATATTACTTGTTGCGATTGTGTATACTTGCACATCACCTTTTCGCACAACAAGTTTTTGGCGCCGTTGCCGGGGATTGTGAAAGTTAATTTCTATTGTTTAGTTAGTAAGTTTAGTTAGTTTAGATTCTTTTGCTTAGTGTGTTCTGTTTTTCCAGCAATTTTTTTTTATTTTGTTTTTGTATTGTGTTTTGTGTTTGTAGTGTGTTTCTCTTTGTTGTTATTTGTGTTAGTTGAAAAAAAAAATCTACTTTATGCCATGGACCATTGGAATTTTTACTCCATGCAAGCAAGGAATGCTCAACAACAATTTTTCAACTATGATTTCCATGGGAGTGAACATGAAAGGGGCTGTTATGAGACAAATTTCATGCCCATGACAACCCAAAATATGGATTATGACATGGAAAATGTTGTGTGTGAGCAAGATTCATATTCTCAAGCTCAACCCGAAGGATTACAAGATGACAACTCCGATCTAAAAGAACTCTTAGCTCAATTCCTTGAGGATAGCAAAGTGGATAAAGACAACTTTCAAGTGAAATGCAAGAATATAGATGCTCACTTTAAGACTATAATGGAGCATCTAAAAGAAGAAAGTTGTGTTGAAGAAGTGGTTGAGCTAGAAGAAAAGAGTTGTATTGAAGAGGTGGTTGAGCAAAACAAAGAAAAAAGTGTAGAGTTTGAAGATGATTGTTATCATTTGGGCAACTCTGATTTTAAAGAAATTTTTGCTCAATCCATTGAATCTACCGAATTGGTTGAGCAAGAGGAAGAAAAAGAGAATGTAGAGTATGAGCTTAAATATGGTCATGTGGAAATTGTGGAAGAAAAACAATTTTTTTTGTAGTTGTAGAAAAAGAAAAATTCAAAAATAGTGACAAGGAAGAGAAACCAAGGTTGAGGAATGAAAAAAGTCATGTGACAAGTGAGACTCAACCCTTGGTACTTAAAGAAAATATCCCTCCGCAAGATGAGCTTCAATTTTTTCAAAAAAAGGAGAATTCCTATCCCAAAAGCTTATTGGTTGGGGCATGGGAACACTTGCTGCCCTATACCAAATACATGGGATTTCTGACCAAAAAGAGGAAGCGGAAGGATGATATTTTCTTCTTGACCTATTATCCACCCTAACTTGGGTTTTGAATGTCAAGTCTAACTAAGGACTCTTAAACTAAGCGCTACTGGGAGGCAACCCAGATTTTTAGGACTAATTATGTTTTCTATGTGTTTTTGTTTTTACTATTGCAGGTATGAATAAGAAGACTTGTGGTATGTATGTGCTGTCAATTTTGCGGAATTCTGATGCTGTAGCACCATGTGCTATAGCACTCGTAATTGAGATGTTGAGAAAGTGGTTAAAATAGTTAAAAAGAAGATGATGAGAAAGATGAAGGAGAGCATAATAAGAAAGAAGAGGGAAGTATCAACCCACACCACCCACCCAAAACCTTTCCACCACACCTTCACCTAAACCATCACCAACCAAAGAACCATCCCCTCCACCTATAACACTTCCAAATTCTCACAGTTCCAGCCATTAATCTATCCTTACCTCAAGTCAAACCATCAAACCTTATTCAAATACCTTCCCCCTTTCCAAAACAACCCACTCCACACAAGTCCCCATCTCCTAAGAAACTTCCCTCACCAAAACAAAAATCATCTCAGTCTCATAGAACAAAATGCACCAAAAACTCAGTCTACCACAAAGCAACCACCAATGGTATTGGAAATTAAAGTGAAGAGAGTAGATGCTGTCACAGGTGGCGCTACAGCATCAGTATCAGAAGGCAGTGCTGCAGCATCTGCTGTAGCACCAAAGAAAGTTGGAAGAACAAAAATGGTGGCCAAAAAGAGGCCAAGGGTGCCTAAATCTGTTGTGGAGGAACCTAATTCTGTTTTAACAAATGATTGGGTTCCCTCTCCTACACCAGAGCCGCCATTAGCCAAAAATACTTACCACAAGACTTAGTCTGGCTGAGGACTCTTAAACAAAGCGCTCCTGGGAGGCAACCCAAGGTTCTTAAACTAACAATTTTGTGTTTTTAATTTTTCTTTTGTGTAGGGGTGAATTTTGTGAAGTGAGGAAAGAAGCCACCAAGGGAGAAACCCTGGGACCGAGTTGGCAGATACTCATCCACTAGAAGTGCCAGTTAGCGCTGTAGCGGCTGATGCTACAGCGCCTAAAGCCAAGTCCCCGCAAAAAGCTGCATCTGAGGTGAATACTACTGATCTTTCTGCAGAGAGGGAAGCAGCAGAAAAGCTGGCTGAGATGAAAGCTTACAAGGAAGTAGAGGATGCCCAGAATGAGGTAGCGCTGTAGCGGCTGATGCTACAACGCCTAGCGCTGTAGCGGCAGGAAAGAAAAGTCCAGTAGCAGAGTCACCACAGTGCCCACCAGAGCAAGCAATAGGCTCAAATTTGGGTTAGCAAACAGTACTCTAACCCTTCTTTAAAATTAAAAAAAAAATGTTGTTTGTCTATTTTCAATAAACCTGTTAGGCGCTATAGCGTCCGTTCTTGCATCTAACAGTATGTTTAGAGTTTTATTGTTGTTGTTTTTAATTCTGTTAAGTTTTAGTCATATGCCTCTCCTATTAGAATTGCATGAGTAGTAGAGACACTGCTAGATCTTAAGTTGGGGGGAGGACCTTAAATGTGTTTAATGTTATATGTGAAATGTTAATGTTATGTGTTTAATGTTATGTTTGTTGAATGAAAAGCATGATCAGTTGCAATTCCTAGTTTTGCAATAATAGGATATGTTTCTTCCTGGGCTAAATTTAATGATGATTATGTGTTGTGAGTAGAGTAGCTTTGTTTGAACAATGACTAGTCTTATTGCTGCTTCTACACAAAACTCTAGGCTTAGCAAGGAACCTAGTTAGCTCCGAATGATAAGGTTTAGTCAAGTTTTTACTAAAAATTGAGAGTAGCATTTGAAGCTAAGTTTAGGGGTGCATCGGTTATGTTAAGGCTAGGAACAAAGATGATAGTTTGGTCACTGCAAAATGAAACAAAAGTGTGCAAGTGGTCTTAAAAAAAAGTTGCAAAATGTCTAAAATAATTTGTTGAGCTATTCCAAGAATGCATGAAAAGAAAAAGAAAAAGAAATGCAAATAAGGAGCTCAGTAGTAAAGGCAGCAACTAGTTTTGTTCATCAAATTGCCAGCGCTGCAGCGTCTAAACGCTACAGCGTCTGAGAAATCACCAAATCAAAATCTTTTGCACTGACCAATGATCTAAATTGCCTAATCAAAGCCCTTTGCTGTGCTTTGAAGCCCCTCAAGTCTTTTGTGAAGTTGTTAGTCTACTCTCCTTTTTGAAAAATTCTTTGGCTAAACCAAAAGAAGGCCACTCTTTCCAAGGCTAGGAGAAATGTTGAAACTAGCTAGGAACTAAACTAAGCTTAGTAGTCACACACTCACAATTGAGCAGTAATAATTCTAGATGTTGTGAAAAACAATGATGTTGTGTGTGTGTCTGTGTGAATCTGAAAAATTTTAGCCCACTAAGAACATTTTTGAAAAAATTGTTTGATTGAGGGATGCAACTGACCTTGTCTTTCTATGTTGTTTTTATTCTATTTTAAGTTAGTTTGTTTATCTTTATAATGTGTTATTACTTGAGGACAAGCAATAGTTTAAGTTTGGGGGTGTGATAACTCTTATCTATAAGAGTAATTTATGCTTTCTAGACTTAAGCAAATGCGAGTTCTGAAGAAATAATAATTTTTTTATTTAGAAAAAGATATTGTTGTTGTCTTGTTTGTACAGTTAATCTATGTAATTGTTTCTTTGTTGTTGTGTTGTTTGTTCTTTGTCAAGCGTCATTACTTGAGGACAAGCAATGGTTTAAGTTTGGGGGTGTGATAACTCTATTTTATATAGGTTATTTGTGCTCTTAATACTTAAATCAACACAAGTTCTCAAGTAATATTTGTGCTATATTAGGTAAATATTAGTTATTTAGAGGAAAGAAGGGTTATGAGCTTGTTTGTTATCATTTGACACATTTGGTGCCTTTGTGAATATATTGATGTTTTGCTTGAGTGCTGCAGCGGTAAGCCAGCGGTAGACGCTACAGCGCCTATATGACGGTGGGACATTTGGATATTTATAAAGCCACTTGCTGAAATGATGAGTCATCACCCTTATCTCTTATCCTTAGCATGACATTTAAGCACCCAAGTGGATGCTTCAAAGACACTTGGCGCCTCCTACATGTGTCCCATGTGATAGTTGGTGATTTTAATCATCACACCTTTTTGTAAAGTAGCTTTATGAATAATATCTAAGTTTTATGATCATGAATTATTATTATTATTTTATTAAGACTTTGTTAGATTAAATTAGAATAGAATGATTCTTTAGGGAGTAACATACAGAGAGAGTTTTAACATGGAGGAAACTATCTTGACATTGTAGCTTTCCTCCATTGTTATTCCACTCTTAAGCTTTTATTTTTAGTATAGTTTCTAGATTTCATTCAAGGTTTGCTCACGCCATAGCTTCATCCTTCATATGTGACTTGGGATCATTGGAGTGTATCTTTTGCAACCATTCTCCTCTTGTCTTCCTACGGTAATATGAGCTTTTTAGTTTGTATTATGTTGATGAAACTTGTTATGAGCTAATCATGTTGTAGTTGGATTGTTCTTAGTGTGTAATGAGCTTTGAGTAGCTTTTATGTAATATTATGATGTTTGCGTTTTATTCCTTGTGTCATAATACTTTCAACTTTGTTTTGGGAATGGCCAACTAAAACAAGGGGGCTTTGTGGGTACAGACATGGTTCACAAAGAGAACCCAATGAATGATATGAATGAAAACCCTTTAAAGACATTTAAAGGAAGCACTACTTAACTCTAGACATAGGGGAGTAATAGTTCATAAGGCAAATGTTGTAAGAGCTTAATATACAGGGGTAAAACTTATTTAGAACCTAGACATAGGAGTCTTGTAACATAACCCTGACGATAGTGACTGAAAGGCACGCCACCAAGGGGCTACAGCGTCTACGGATTCTGAAGCACTACAGCGCTTAACGCTACAGCGTCTAATATTATAGAACACTACTCTTGGGAATTGATATAACTACTGAGCTATCCAACTCACTCTTAAATACTTTCAATTCATTACTGTTTTCACATCTTTATTTGTTTATTTACATTTATGTTAATCACAATGACAATACTTGTTGACAACTTGTATTTGTTACTTGTTTTGCTCACTAGCTAAATTACTAATTTGAATATAGAAGTAAACTCAACAATCTCCGTGGGAACGATCTTTACTTATCATTATATTACTTGTTGCGATTGTGTATACTTGCACATCACCTTTTCGCACAACAGCAGCCCAGGGTTTTTAATCTAAACTTTGTTATTTTTGTTCCTATTTTTGATGTTGCAGGACTGTTCAATTGCATTAGTGAAGTGAGCATTAACTATGAAGCGGTAGCACCTGATGCTGCAGCCTCCACTCCTGCAACAGCTGAAACTGAACCAGAAAAGAGTTGTGTTGTGTTCACCAATCGGTAACTCTTCCCACTTGTGTTGTGTTGTGTGGTGCTGTCTGTTTTCAAATAAATCTGCTGGATGTTGTAGCATCTGTAATAGTATCCAGTAGTTGTGTATGATTTCAAAATTCTGTTGTGATTAAATGTTTTTAATTTTAGTATTGTAGTGTCCAAAAGGTCTCTCCCATTAGAATTGCATGATAAGTGGAGACACTGCTAGGTCTTAAGTTGGGGGGAGGACCTTAAATGTGTTTAATGTTATATGTGAAATGTTAATGTTATGTGTTTAATGTTATGTTTGTTGAATAAAGAGCATGATCAATTGCAATTCCTAGTTTTTCAGTAATAGAATATGTTTCTTCCTGGGCTAAATTTAATGATGATTAAGTGTATATGTGTAGTGTAGTCTTGTTTGATTGATGACTAGTCTTATTGCTGCTTCTACACTCAAACTCTAGGCTTAGCAAAGGACCTAGCTAGCTAGGGATAATCTGATGCTGAAGTTAGTCCTGGTTAACCAAGGTTTAGTAAAGTTTTTATTAAAAATTGAGAGTAGCATTTGATGCTAAGTTTGGGGGTGCATCGGTTATATTAAGGGTTGGTATGAAGATTATAGGATGGTCAGTGCAATAGGCTCACAAAGTATACAAATGTATTGTCAATTGGTCATGTATATTGTAATAAGCTACAATTGCCTGAAACAAATGCTGAACTGTTCTAAAAATGCATATAAAAAAAAGAAGAAAAAAATGCAAATAATGGAGTTCAGTAATGAGGGCATTGTAGCTACATCTGTTGATCAAGTCACCTGTGCTATAGCATCCAATGTTATAGCGCTGAGAAATCACCAAATCAATAGTTAGTGCACTGGCCAAAGATCTGAAATGCCTAATCAAGCCCTTTGTTGTGCTTTGAAGCCCCTCAAGTCTTATGTGAAGTTGTTAGTCTACTTTCCTTTTTGAAAAATTCTTTGGCTAGACCAAAAGAAGACCACTTTTTCAAGGCTAGGAGAAATGTTGAAACTAGCTAGGAACTAAACTGAACCTAGAGATCACACACTCACAATTAAGCAGTAATAATTCTAGATGTTGTGAAAAACAATGGTGTGTGGGTGTGTGTGTGTGTGAATCTGAAAGTTTGGCCCACTAAGAACATTTTTGAAAAAACTGTTTGATTTAGGGATGCAACTGACCTTGTCTTTCTATGCTACTATTGTTCTGTTTTAAGTTAGCTTGTTTGTCTTTATAAAATGTCATTACTTGAGGACAAGCAAAGGTTTAAGTTTGGGGGTGTGATAACTCTTATCTATAAGAGTTTTTTATGCTTTCTAGACTTAAACAAATGCGAGTTCTAAAGAAATAATTTTTTTTAAGAAAAAAGAATAAAGAGAAAGATATTGTTGTTGTCTTGTTTGTGCAGCTAATCTATGTAATAGTTTCTTTGTTGTTGTGTTGTTTGTTCTTTGTCAAATGTCATTACTTGAGGACAACCAATGGTTTAAGTTTGGGGGTGTGATAACTCTTATTTATAAGAGTTATTTATGTTCTTTAAGCTTAAATCAACGTGAGCTCTTAACTAATATTGTTGTTTAATTGAGTAAATATGTGCTATTTAATGTAAAAGAGGGTTTGGAATGGATTAAGTGATCATTTGGCACTTTGGTGCCCCATCTTGTATTTTAACTTGTTTGTTCAGTATGCTACCGCATCAGACGCTATAGCGTTGCGTTCTGCAGCTGATGAGAGAGAAAATGAAAAAGCAGCTTCTGCTGCGTGTCAAATCACTGCAGAACAGTTCAGAACTTTTTCTGCAGCAGCCACCCACCTTTTACTTTATGGGACACTTGTCTATTTTGTAATGGAGGATGAAAAGAGTTGGTGGGATGGCTTGTCACCCTTTTTAAGAGATATTTTCTTTATATAGAAGCTTCAACCTACTTCTTCTTCATGATGGGGTTGCTTGTCTGAAGAGAGGAGAGTTAGAATAACCCATGCTTAAACCTAGACATAGAAAAACATAGTTCATAGGGTTACTGTGGGAGCTTAATATACAGGGGTGAACCTATTTAGAGCTTAAACATAAGCCCTTGTAATGAAACCCTGGCGTTAGTGACCGAAAGGCACACATCAAACGCTACAGCACCCAGTGCTATAGCATCAGACATAACATTAATCTATTTTTATGAATTTTCATAATGAAAGGCATTTCAACTACATTCTGAATTTCTACTTATCATTTATCTTATTTGCTTTTGTACTTTTATGTTGATGACATTAATGATTCTACAACTTGTTATTGTTACTTGTTTTTCTCACTAGCTTAACTACTAATGTAAATATAGAAGTAAACTCAACAATCCTTGTAGGAACGATTTCTACTTACTCTTTATTACTTGTTGCGACTGTGTATACTTGCCCATCACTTTTTTCCCACAACAGCACTCGTCCGATTTTAGGCAAGGAAAAGACTCTTACTAGACACAAGATACCGATCGCTGATTCCAGATCCCGAGGCAAGGTGCACAACATTTGGCGACCACAGTGGGAGTTGATCGTTAATCTATCATCAAATCAATGTATTTTCCCATGGCTTCGCGAGGACGACCCCCTACCCGAAGTCAGCCTCGTCCACGAAGCGTCATTGAAGTCGTTCGCCGGCAGAATCAGACTCCAGAAGGGCACGTTCAAGAACTCCCCGCCGAGGAGGCCCGCTCCTCTCACCTCACGGTTGTTGAGGCCGTCCCAGTTCCAGTCCAAGCAGTAAACCAGATACTCGGTCTCTTGGATTGTCGAAGCCGTGATATCGCACAACAGGAGTGGCGCCTGATCCAGATGGAAGAAGAGGTCACGACCATCCGTGCTAACACTCCCGCTATCTCGACTCGACCTCTGGACAAATCTCCCGTTCAACAAATTGTTGTCTCTAAACGCCACCGCTCCCCACCTCGAAGCAAAATCTCCCACAGACATCACGTACACAGGCTCCTCCACGCAGGGCAAGCCGACGTAGGGGCTCTTGCTCTCCTCTGACGCCCCCGAGCTCCAGCCCTAGTTGGAGCTCTTCTTACTGGTCTTCATCGTCTCGCAGCCCTTCTCCTCGACCCAAGAACCGCTCTCCCCGCAGAAAAAGCCGCTCCCCCCGCCGGGGGCATTCCGGACGACCTCGACGAAGCCCCTATATTCGGGAGACGCTGGGTGCAAAGTGCCAAAGTCCTTGGAGAAGCCTCCACAATTCAACATGTACGACGGAACAGGGGACCCGGATGAACATGTTGATACATTTGACCTCATGATGCAGTACATGAATGCCACAGAAGACATCAAATGCAAGATCTTCCCTCTGTCTTTGAGCAAGGCAGCACTGTCCTGTTTCAGGGACCTCAAGTCCGGTTCCATCTACTCTTGAAACCAACTCGTCCGGGTGTTCTTAGCGTGTTTCACTGCATCTAGGCTGAAACCAAAGTGGGTAGATGTGCTTAAGGCAGTTAAGCAAGGAGAGAATGAAACCTTGCGTGACTATATCGAAAGGTTTAACAAAGAGGCGAACAATGTCAGGCATCTGGAGGACAAAATCAGACTCTTGTTCATGAGGAACGGGCTCCGCAAGAAGAGCCTTTTCCAAATCGACGTTGGTGTTCGCCGACCCCGGGCTCTCAAGGAATTCTTGCATCGGGCGCAGAGATTGATTGACTACGAGGAAGACGATATGGCCGATGAAGTCGATCAAGGTTCCGCCCCGGCAAAGGAAAACGACAAAAGGAAAAACTCAAAGAAAGACTCTGGAAGACCTTCTCGGGAAAGGCGACCCCGATTTACCGAGTATACCGAACTGAACGAGACAAAATCAAAAATCTTGGCCGAATGCACCAACTCCGAGTTCAATGACTGTAAGTGGTCATCCCCACTCGCACCAAGAGAAAACACTGATAAGAAAAAGTACTGTCGCTACCACAGGAGCCATGGTCACGACACAAATCAGTGCCGGGTTCTTAGGGACGACATCGAGGATATGATACAGAAAGGAAAGTTGAGCAAGTATGTCAAGAAGGAAGGAGACGAGGAGCGGAAGCGATCCCGCTCGCCCCGAAAAGGCAAATCTGGGGTAAACGAGGTGGCCAAACTGGCAAAGGCCGAATCTGAGGAATCGGATGAGGATGAAGAATTGAATCAACAACGGTCCAGAACGGTAGCCACTGTGATCATAGGTGGTTACTCTGTCGACTTGGGTGAGACCAAACGATCCATTGAAAGAAGGTGGAAGGAAATCCTAAGCATAGCCAGTGATAAGTCTATTTTTAGAGTCTTTTTAATAGTTATTTTATTAAGTCTTTTTAGTATTTTAATTATATTTTTTCTATTTTACTGCAAATGTTTACTTTTTATCTTCAGGTTTTATTTTGAAGCAATTTGGGCTGCTTAAAGTCTCAGCAGGTCAGAATTCGACTGGATCTCTCAGAATTCGACCAAGATCTCTCAGAATTCGACCAAGATCTCTCAGAATTCGACAGCAACTGTCTCAGCAGGCCAGATTTCGACTGGATCTCCCAGAATTCGACTGCATCTTCCAGATTTCGACTTCGACTGCTTCTGCTTCCCAGATTTCGACTGTGCCTACTTCTGCTGGCAAGATTTCGACTGTACCTGCTTCTGCCACCAGATTTCGACTGTGCCTCAACTCTGCTATCCAGAATTCGACTGAACAGTCAGAATTCAAGTTGCCCACTTGCTGATGGATATTTTGCCCACTTGTTGATGGATATTTTTGATGACTACCTTGGCCAACTTGATTTGCCACTTTTTCCTCTTTAGGACCATTTTGCCCCTCATATTTTCCTATAAATAGAGGCTTGATCCTCACTTGTACCTAAGCTTGAATTTTGTTAGAAAATCAATGACAAAGGCTCTCTAATTATTCATGACTTCAATTTACTCTTCATGCTTTTTATGATTCCTGTTTGTTTACTTTCTTGCCTTTTAAATTCTTGCTATTTATTTTCCAAGTCATTTACTTTCATGGCCCTTTAAATTTCTTGCTCTTTACTTTTCCGCTCTTTTATTTTCCCTGCTATTTACTTTTTCGCCCTTTTACTTTCCAAGTCATTTACTTTCATTGCTATTTACTTTCTCGCTCTTTACTTTTCCGCTCTTTACTTTTCCGCTCTTTTATTTTCCTTGTTATTTACTTTTTCGCCCTTTAAATTTCCAAGTCAAGTAAATCACTGGCAAGTCAAGTAAATCACTGGCAAGTCAAGTAAATTACTGGCAAGTCAAGTAAATTACTGGCAATTTACCTTTCAAGCAATTTACTTTCTTGTCATTTACAATTCCGCTATTTATGATTTTTTACCGCTTTCTTTTATTTCTCGCTATTTAAACTTTATGTCTTCTTCTTTTATTTTCCTCCTTTCCAAAAACACTTTCTTTTCAGTTAATCAAACTTTGAAAAATTAAATTGGTATTCACTTAGGCTCTCCCTGTGGACCGATACTCTTTTATTACGCGATACGACCCGTGCACTTGCGGGGCTATCAAGTTTTTGGCGCCGTTGCCGGGGAGGCAGTGATATTAATTAAATTTTTCGAAACCGGTTAGACTGAAATTTTATTTTCTTTATTACTTTTTCTTCTCTTGTCCCTCGAATGCGAAGAACCAGAAGTTTCGGTGAAACTGTTCCACAAATTCCCGAAATCGAAAGGTTCTTACATAGAAGGAGGAGAGAAATTCCCGATAACCAAATGGCGGCTAATGAAAATCGTGCTCTCAAAGAGTACGCAACACCTTCAGCAGAACCATCGGCTGCCATTATACATCCAAATGTGGAAGCAAATAATTTTGAACTCAAATCATCTCTGCTTTCAATGGTTCAACAAAATCAATTTTCTGGTTCTCCCACGGAGGACCCAAATCTTCATATTTCAATTTTTCTGGAATACTGTGGGACTCTCAAATTAAACGGGGTACCTCAAGATGCCATAAGACTAAAACTCTTCCCTTTTTCATTAAGGGATAGAGCAAGAGCATGGCTACATTCTTTGCCTTCGGAATCCATTACCAGCTGGGGCCAGTTAAAACAAACTTTTCTTGCTAAGTTCTTTCCCCCGAGTAAAACAGCTCAAATGAGAAATCAAATTACTCGATTTTCTCAAAACGACGGGGAATCTCTTTATGATGCTTGGGAACGTTTCAAGGAAATGTTAAGGCTATGCCCCCATCATGGACTAGAGAAATGGCTCGTTGTTCACACTTTTTATAATGGATTACAATATGCAACAAGAATGACTGTTGATGCAGCTGCAGGTGGAGCTTTAATGAACAAAAATTTTACTGAAGCTTATGCACTCGTTGAAGATATGGCTCAAAACCATTGTCAATGGGCAACTGAGCGAGCCATAACAAATAAACCAGCATCATCAAAAGAGCCAGGTAAGTATGAAATATCTGCTATTGATCATCTTGCCTCAAAAGTGGACGCACTTTTTCAAAAATTTGAAAAATTAAATGTAAGTGCCGTTTCACAAACTTTTTCTCCTACTACTCCACCATGTGAATTATGTGGGGTTGTTGGCCATATTGGAGCTAAATGCCAGCTTGAGGCATCTAGTACTGGAAATGGGCATATTAACTATGCTCAAAAAGAAGATCCGTTTTCAAATACTTATAATTCTGGGTGGAGAAATCATCCAATTTTTTCTTATCAAAATCCTCCACCCAATCCAGCACCTAGACCACCTCCTGTTTTTCAAAGTCAAAGGGTTTTTAACAACCCACAAAGCCGCCCGCAAAAGTCGAACTTGGAATTTTTGATGGAAAAATTTGTGTCATCTCAAACAAAACAAAATGAAGAATTCAAAAATCAAACTTTTTATTTGAATGACACACTTATCAAAGTAGAATCAAAAATCGACTCTATTGCCACTCACAGTAAGATGCTTGAAAATCAAATAACTCAAGTGGCAACACAGGTGGCTTCATCCTCTAAATCTTCGGGGGTATTTCCTGAACAGCCTAAACAAAATCTAAATGGCCAAATATATGCTGTCACCCTTAGAAGCGAAAAACAATTAGAGGAACCAAGAGCAAACCAAGAAAAAATTGTGAGTGACAAACATAATTTACCGTGTGAGCAAGAAGAGAAAGAAAAAGAGAAGGAACCAGAAAAAGAAAAAGAGAAGGAACCGGAAAAAGAAAGAGAAGAACCATACATCCCCCCACCACCATACAAACCATCTCCTTTATCTTACTTTTCACCTTCCTTTGTGAAAAAAATAACATTTGATCTGGGGGGAATTGTAAAAAAGATCTTATTGCTTACACAACTTCCATTTTACAAGCCATGGGATCTAGGAAAATGCTTTCATTCTTCATATGTCACTTGGTCTCTATGCTTCAAGCAATGGGACCCAGGAATAACTTTCTAAAGGGAAAAGGTCAAGCTAATGACCATAAACGAGCGCTGCGTGGGAGGCAACCCACGGCTTAATGTATTTTTCGATTTGTTGAAAAATAAAATACCCCAGGGCCGAGTATCCTGAACCAGACAGCCAGGTGAGCTCTCCTAACCCCTTTTGTTTTGTTTGAAAAAATCATTGAGGACAATGCCTAGTCCAAGCATGGGGGGGTATTTTATTACTTTTATTAGGAAATGTCTTTATTGTTTTGCCAAGTTTTTAACTTTTTTGTACTTTGAGATTGTATCTGCTCCCTCCATCGCGAAACTTTGTGAACCTTAAGCATGTTTTAAATAAGCCTTTTCTGGACAAAAATAAATTTTCAGTTTTTCATTAGCAATCATCTAGGTGGACTGGTTGGGAACAACAAAATTGTATCATGGTTCGATTTCTACTTCTAGGGCTTTTTCACACACACACTATTGAGACTATTTTCAGTTATTAATACAAATAGAGGGACTGAAAAGAAACTAGTAACCTGGTTCTCTTGGTGACATTTACTAGATGCGTGGTTACTGGAGAAAAACGTCTGAGTTGGGATATTCAAAAAAAAAAATTTATGTATATATGCAAAACCAATTCAAAAATGCAGAAGTTAGTGCATTTTAAATGTCAAAATAAATGGTTAGCGTATAAAATCAAAAAGAAAAGAAAAATGCTTGAATACCCAACGTATAAAGACCCTCCTTTGAGACCCGGTCTTAGTAAATGGAAGACCCAAGGTTAAGAATGTTGGGGAACCGGTTCTATGATGACATTGATATCCCCTCTAGAGTACTGATACTTTAAAGTTGTCTCTCAATTCCACAAGAAGCCCAAGATAGTAGCTCTCATACCAAAGTGTTAGAATTGCCCCACAGTTCACTTAAGGTTTCAATATGAAAATAATTTTCCTTCAGAATTGGCCTAAAAATTTACACTGTTTTTGCTTGAGGACAAGCAAAGGTTCAAGCATAGGGGAGTTTGATAAGTCTATTTTTAGAGTCTTTTTAATAGTTATTTTATTAAGTCTTTTTAGTATTTTAATTATATTTTTTCTATTTTACTGCAAATGTTTACTTTTTATCTTCAGGTTTTATTTTGAAGCAATTTGGGCTGCTTAAAGTCTCAGCAGGTCAGAATTCGACTGGATCTCTCAGAATTCGACCAAGATCTCTCAGAATTCGACCAAGATCTCTCAGAATTCGACAGCAACTGTCTCAGCAGGCCAGATTTCGACTGGATCTCCCAGAATTCGACTGCATCTTCCAGATTTCGACTTCGACTGCTTCTGCTTCCCAGATTTCGACTGTGCCTACTTCTGCTGGCAAGATTTCGACTGTACCTGCTTCTGCCACCAGATTTCGACTGTGCCTCAACTCTGCTATCCAGAATTCGACTGAACAGTCAGAATTCAAGTTGCTCACTTGCTGATGGATATTTTGCCCACTTGTTGATGGATATTTTTGATGACTACCTTGGCCAACTTGATTTGCCACTTTTTCCTCTTTAGGACCATTTTGCCCCTCATATTTTCCTATAAATAGAGGCTTGATCCTCACTTGTACCTAAGCTTGAATTTTGTTAGAAAATCAATGACAAAGGCTCTCTAATTATTCATGACTTCAATTTACTCTTCATGCTTTTTATGATTCCTGTTTGTTTACTTTCTTGCCTTTTAAATTCTTGCTATTTATTTTCCAAGTCATTTACTTTCATGGCCCTTTAAATTTCTTGCTCTTTACTTTTCCGCTCTTTTATTTTCCCTGCTATTTACTTTTTCGCCCTTTTACTTTCCAAGTCATTTACTTTCATTGCTATTTACTTTCTCGCTCTTTACTTTTCCGCTCTTTACTTTTCCGCTCTTTTATTTTCCTTGTTATTTACTTTTTCGCCCTTTAAATTTCCAAGTCAAGTAAATCACTGGCAAGTCAAGTAAATCACTGGCAAGTCAAGTAAATTACTGGCAAGTCAAGTAAATTACTGGCAATTTACCTTTCAAGCAATTTACTTTCTTGTCATTTACAATTCCGCTATTTATGATTTTTTACCGCTTTCTTTTATTTCTCGCTATTTAAACTTTATGTCTTCTTCTTCTTTTATTTTCCTCCTTTCCAAAAACACTTTCTTTTCAGTTAATCAAACTTTGAAAAATTAAATTGGTATTCACTTAGGCTCTCCCTGTGGACCGATACTCTTTTATTACGCGATACGACCCGTGCACTTGCGGGGCTATCAGCCAGCAACCCGAAGACCACCAACCTCTCTGACAGACCCCCACTGGCCTTCTCCGACCAAGACCTCCCAGACGGTAAACCAAACAAGTACATCCCACTGCTCATCTCTGCTGTGATGGTGGATGTCCAGGTCCTGAGGATTCTGGTGGATCAAGGAAGCTCGGCAGATGTCCTGTTTCAAGACCTACTCCCCAAAATTAACATCTCCGAGACCGACCTCACTTCCTACAGAGGCACGGAATTGGCCGGATTCAATGGAGTAAAAACTACACCGCTCGGATATCTCGAGTTAATGGTCACATATGGAACTGATAAGCTCTCTAGAACGGTGAAAACCAAATTCCTGGTTCTGCCCTGCAAATCCCCGTATAATTGCATCATTAGGAGGCCGACGCTGGGCAGGCTCGGAGCCGGACCTCTAAGGTCCACTTGAATTATTCGGCTGATGATGAAATTATCACGATCTCCGCCGACCTAGAATCTGTAAAGAAATGTCACTACCTCTCAGTGAAAACAGAACACAAGTCAGATAAAACTGAGAAGAAGAAAGAGCACGCTGGCAAAAAGGTCGTATCCAAAGTCAATCTGATCGAGATCGAGGACCGTGACGACTCCGGCGATTCAGAAGATGAGCAGAATGGCGTAACCAAAGAGGTGACCACTCCCGAACCCGAACTAGGGAGCGCAAGCACACCGGATGGCCTTGCTGGACAATCCTCGATTACAACACTACAGAGCTCCGTTACCCTCAAAACAACTCGTCAAAAGGACTCTGAACTCCATCAAGCAACCAACATTCCCCAATAGGCCACCTCTGGCAACAAGTGTTCAACCACACGCTCCATTCCTCAAAGAACCCCTAACATTCACTAAGGACACCAGCAGTGGACCCAGCAACACCGAGGCCAGAATCGAATAGGCTTGCTGTCGTTACTCCTTTGATTCTAAAAAAAATCTACTACTAATACTACTACGCTTGCTGCCGTTACTCCTTTGATTGGCGTGTTTCCATTACTCCTTTGTTTGCAAATTTACATGAATTCGGAACTCCGAGTCCCCCCACTAATGATTGTATTCCTGTTGGACCCCGGTCCCTATCAATAAAGTAATTTCTTTTCGGGAACTCAGCTGCTTCGCAAAGAACGATGGTCGAGGTCAAGGCTAAGCCTTTGCACCCGACCTCGAACGAGCTTATTCCCTCTGTGTTCACCCCCAAGCTCTGCACTTGGTGAACCAGACCGAATGAAGCCTCACCTGATCCCGCGGCCTCGAACTGACTTCCTTCTCACGAAGGGTCGCTCCGACGTGCCTTCGATCGACCTCTCGTTTGCGAGGTCGGACCTAGCGTGGCCCATTGACCACTACCACAAGGTCGAGCCTATCGTGGCTCACTGACCTCTATCACGAGGTCAAGCCTATCGTGGCTCACTGACCTCTATCCCAAGGTCGAGCCTATCGTGGCTCACTGACCTCTATCGCGAGGTCGAGCCTATCGTGGCTCGCTGACTTCTACCACGAGGTCGAGCCAAGCGTAGCTCACCAAGCACTCTTCCACGAAGAACGGGCTCGACGCGCCTCGTCCCCTCCCCGAGTTCCTGCTTGGATCGGCTTCCTCGCAGACTCAGGAGTGGCATCCTTCACAGACTCGAAATCAAGGTTCGAAATTCAGGCTCGGGCACCTGGACCCCAGTTTGCTCGACTCGCTCATTTTCGAAGAATGTCGCAATTTCTCAAGCTCAAAGGCTCGACCCCAAAAAGTGTCGACCCCGAAGTTGAGTGCGAAGAATAAATAAATAAATCACGAAACAAAGGGATAGCCCAAAATCACGAACAACATAAACAAAGACAAGATGATTTATACAAAAACCGGAAGGAGCGGTGCCACAAGTGTACATTGCAGATTGAAGGTGACCCCGGACGTAACCGGAGCCACCAAAACAAAACAAAGAGTACAAAACAAGTATGCAAGCTAAGAGAGCTAAGAATCCAGAGCATACACGACCTCGAATCCCCGTGGCTTGACAATCCTCCCCGCAGAAACCACATGCGAAGGATGCACCGAGGAAACGTTGAGCCCGAGGTACAGCACCTCAACCTGGGCCAACACATTGTTAAAAGAGGCAACAACTAGAGCCTTTCTTGTAGACTTCTAGTTGAATAGAAGATCCCTATCTCGTTCCCCTCTGATCTTCTTCAATTCTTCTTCACCAGAGACTAGCTCCCCCTCCAAAATCGCAACCTCGGCTTCCAACCCAGAGACCATGGCCTCAGACTCCCCTATCTTCCCTTTCAGCCTCGACACCTCCTTAGCAGGTTTTGCCTCCTTTGCTAGCTCGGACATCTCCTTCTTTAGCACCCCAGCGTTGGCCTCGGCTTCAGCCAGATTATTCAACCGAGCTTGGAGTTCTTCCTTCTCCTTCTTGAATCTCTCGGCCTCATCACGAGCCTCTAAAGAAATTCCAAGCAAGCTGATAATTTGTCGGACTTGTCCTGTAATTCACCATGAAGCCACAAGTTCTCAGCCTCAGAATAGTTATTATCTTGCTCCCTAGGAGAAATATCCGTGCTCCACCAACTGAGCATCGGATGTCCAAGCTCCCCGACCTTGAGGCAGCTTCAAAGTCGGCAGGGGAGACTTCGGCGTTAGCGTCGGAAGGATGGTCTGCTTTCAGCTTCTTAGCCCCAGAAAGTGAGCTTGGAAGACTGTGTTTCTTGAGCTTCCCTCCAAAACCTCGTGGAGCAGGCTCCGAGTCTTTCTGACCAGCAGGGGGAACACCCTGATCGACCACAACCTCGGTGGTGACAACCGACAGAGAAGGAACCGAAGAAGAGTCGGCCCCAGCACTGGTACCCCCTTTAACGCCAGCAGAAGCAAGATACTCTACGAAGGTCGCCGGCTTCGTAAACCGGTCTGAAAATTAAGAAAAATGACCATGTCAAAAGCCGACCACGAGAGTTAAAAAGAAACGAGTTTACTAGAAGCAGACTTACCAAGGGCGGCGATTAGAGCTGCGGGAGACTCGGCGTGGGCCTCCAGGATCCTCCTACACTCAATCTTCTTGAGCTTGGTGGTAAAGGACCCCACCCACTCTGATAGCAACTTCAAGGTCAGAGCCTCCTGCCGACTCAAATCAGCTTCTTTATAAGAGTACCCCAACGTCTCCAAGCCAAAATGCTCTCGGCCCCAAGATAAGGGGAACAAACTCTCCGCGACCTCCCCCTGGTCGTCAAGCTCGACAATTTCCATCTTCGCGGCGTCGTTCACCGACACCACATAGAAGAAGTTATATTTGAAGTCCTTCACCGAGTTTGTGATAGGCTCGAAGAAGGGAAGCTTCCGGTTGCGACACAACCCTATTTGGCCATGCCTCTCTGTCTCAGCCTCAGGCTGGCGAAAGACATCAAAAAGAAGAAAGAAGACCTTCATGCGGCAGGCCCGGTCTAGCGCCCGTATCACGATCTCAAAGGTATTAATGTATCCCCAAGAGTTGGGGGTAAGTTGAGAAGGGGCGACCTGCAAGAACCGCAGAACCCTCCTCTGGAACTACGAGAATGGGACCTTCATCCCCATCTTCTCGAAGAAGGCTGAGTAAACAAAAAAATTTCAGCCCCGTAACCTCAGAGCACATAGCCTCGTCATCAGAGACGAGATCCAACCTCCACTCCTGACCTTCGGCTCCCACGAACTTCTCAAACTTTCTAAGCACACTCGACTCGCTACGCCCAGCTCGATAAACAGACGCCACCCTGCGGATGTCGCTTGAAACCCACTCATAGGGACCCTCGGCGTCGGACCCTCTAACCTCCTCCGCTCTGGCCTCACCTGCAGTCTGTTTCGCTGGCTCCCAGCATTGTGCAGAAAGATGGAAATTCCATACTGCATTGTCAAGGGCAGAAGCTTGTTCTATAGGCTCCGAGGTCAGAGATACTGCTGGTGGCGGCGTTAAAGTTGAACCACTGGCCTCAGCCCTATCTGACAATCTCCCTGAGGTCGACCTTTGCTCGTCAATAACTGCATGACCCTCGGAGGATTTCCTCAACAGCGGCTTGCCAGGGGCAACCACGGGTGTTCTCTCGGAATCTCTTGTCTTCACCATTCAGCACCAACGCAAGAAAAAGGAAATGGGTCTCGAAAATCTGGACTTGAACTCGGAAAAGGACACTCGGAAAGGCCTCACCGGAGGCTCAACGTCGGAGGGATTAAGAACGGAACCGTCGCAAGACTATCGGAAACCGGGAGAACGTCGGCTTGCCGGAGAACAAGCTCGTCCAGGATTCACTAAACTCGAGAGAATTTTAGGGTGAAGAAACTAAAAGGCACTTAGGAATTGGCTTTGAACATCTATTTATAGGGACTTTGAACCCGGTAGATGAAGCGAAGCTACCCATCCTGAGGCCATTAATGTTCAGGCGCAAGAATCTATGGAATCATTATGACAGGATGTTTTGTTTCAGTCAAACGTCACATCTCCCTGACACAATGACACGTGGCATTCCAGATGCACACTACAAGAATAATTGGATTTTTCGGCCAGGACTTTCCAGCGGATTCGTATCCGCCGGAACATTTCCAGCGGATTTTAGGAATTACCGGTGGATTTTACCCGCCGAAACATTACCGGCAGATTTGTGGGATTTTCCGGCGGATTATTGTGAACGAAATATAATTTTAAAAAAAACAAAATCCGCCGGTAAGGTAATTTCCGGCAGATCATTAAAAACAGTGGGAATTTTAAATTTTGAAAATCCGCCGGAAATTTATACAAATCCGCCGAAAATGACAGACTGACCACAATCCGCCAGAAACGTCATTTTTCGGCGGATATTTTTGAAAATGCGGGAGTTTTAAAATTTAAAAAATCCGTCGGAAATGACACAACGGCCAAAATCCGCTGGAAACTACATTTCCGGCGGATATTTTTGAAAATACGCGAAATTTAAAATTTAAAAATCCGTCGGTAAGTCATTAAAATCCGCCGGAAATCCCATAATCCGCCGAAAATATATTAAATCCGCCGGTAGGTGATATTTTCGGCGGATTGTTGAAAAAGCAACCGTTGACCCTTCTTCCTATATATATAACTTCTCCACATTTCTTCTCCACACCCAAATTCTCTTCTTGAAATTCCTCTCTTCCTCCCTACGAATTATCTTCTTCTCTCTACTAAATCTCTTCCTCTCTTTGGCAAATTTCTTCAATCTAAGGTATGTTTGTAACATGAGTTAATATTTTTTGTTTATGAATTATTTTATAATATGAGTTAGTTACTAATTGTGGTGTTGTTTGTTTAGGTATTGTTTGAGTTTGGTTTCCTCTTTTTTCCTCTTTGTTTGAGTTGGGATTCACATCAAGTCAGAGCTTTCTCTTCACTACGATTAATTATCAAAGTCATTAGTTGGTATAAAACGTTATTGGATTTTATTAGTTTGAATTTCTTTATTAAGTAAATATCAAATATTATAATATATTAATATTAATATTATAATATATTAGTTTATCAAAAATAAAGTAATTAATATATCAAAAAGTAATATTTGATAGTTTATTTCATTTACTTTGTTAAAAAATAAAGTCAATGTAATTAATAAATCCGAAATATAATAATATATTAGTTAAAAAATAAAGTCAATGTAATTATTAATTTCTATTGTTTGTAGTTTTTAGATAAATACGAAATATTATTAATTTCTGTTGATGCTAATTAATATATCAATATATATCAAAAAGTAATATTTGATAGTTTATTTCATTTACTTTGAATAGTTATGATATTTAATTTATTGATAATCAAAAATTGGATAGTTTGTTTAAAACATAGTAATTTATAGTTATTATTTAGTCAAAATGTTATTTATGTTGGGAGTACATAGATCCCTAAATTATGATAAATGATAATATTTATTGTAGTGTAGTACATAGATCCTGAAATTATGGATCGTAGTTGGATGTATGATCGATTATTTCCTGGAAGATCCAGTTTAAAGCGACGTTTTGTAGAAGGAGTAGAAGAGTTTATTTTTTGTGCTAAGCATCATGAAGAATTTGCGCGACAAGGCGGAATTAGATGCCCGTGCTTGAAATGTTCATTTCGATTTATAAAAAATGAAGAAGAAGTTAGAGTTGATTTGTACAATAATGGGTTTAGCCCAAATTATTGGATATGGAGTCGTCACGGGGAAGTAGGACCAGAGGTAGCTGCAGTTCCTGCGGTTAATGTTCCGGTTGAAGTAGTAGCTCCCACATCAAGTAGTTATCCAGCGACTACGACATCTGGAGGCCAAATTATACAACCGTTAGATGTTTATCAGGGAATGATATCTGACGCTGTTGGAGTAAATTTGGATTTTGAAGAACCAGAATATGATGCTGAAGAAGTTCCAAATGAGGAAGCTCAAAGGTTTTACATGTATTTGAGTGAGACAAATAAACCATTATTTGAAGGATCTAAAGACTCAAAATTATCAATGTGTGTTCGGTTGTTGGGTCTTAAGTCTCAATTTAATGTTGCTGAGTTGTGCATGGAATATATGACCAAAATGATGTTGGATGCAACCCTCATTAGAGGGCTTTTGCCGCAGAGTTATTATGATGCTAAAAGACTGGTATCGAAGCTTGGCTTAAAATCTAAAATAATTGATTGTTGTGTGTCTGGTTGCATGCTCTATTATAACAATGAGTTTGGCATAAATGATGGAGAGTTGTCGGAATGCAAGTTGTGTGGAGAGCCACACTATCGTGTGAGTAGGAAAGGGATGAGCAGAGGCCAACCGGTTCCACGAAAAGCAATTGTAGCGACCGAAAAATCCGGGTGAGGATTCCTCGAAGGTTCAAAAATGAAGCCGCCACCAAAGTTTTAATTATAAGGGCAAACATTGGAAAATCCCTTTTGGAATGGATAAGGGTCCTTGAGACCAGATTTGGGTTCGGGAGTCGGTTATGCGTGGGGAAGGTATTAGCACCCCGCGACATCCTTCCTAAGGAAGGTTACCTGCTAATTAGTTGTAGAAGCGGAAGTTAATTTTGAAAACATTTATTTTTACCCTTTTATTGTGAATTAAAAAGAAAGAAGAAAATTGATATTTTATTTGAATTTAAGAAAGGGATTATTTAGGAAAAGACTAAAAAAAGGTTTTTTATTAGTGCAATTGACAGAGGTCGGCCGCCCTCTGCTCCTACGTATCTCTTGGTAGAGAATCAAATCACACGTAGTTCTTGGTAGAAAACTTTGTTTGTTGGTGTATTTTATTTAGGGATTTTAGGACTCCCGAGGGATCAGTTCATTTGTCCTGAAATGATGACTAACCCGACTGTACAGTTGGCTTAGTCCCCTAATTTGTGAAAATGGAGTTTTTTGAAGTTTGGAAGATAGTTTGATGTATGGTGGTTTGATTTTATTTGAATAGGGGTTTTAGGATTCATGATCCGTACGGTCCATTCGTCCTAGAACGCTGACTAACCCGGCCGTACGACCGACTTAATCCCCTATTTTGAAAATTTGATTTGTGGGAAGAAATGTGTTTGTGTTTATTTTAATTTAGAAATTTGTTTGTTTTAAATAGGGATTTTAGGCCATGATCCGTAACGGTTCATTAGTGACCTAAAAAGCAGACTAACCCGACTGTACAGTCGACTTAGTCCCCTATTTTGTTCTTGAAAATATTTCTTTATTTATGAGAGGAAAAGGAATATTTTGTTTTTGTTTTGAATATGAACGAAAAGTTAACAAAAAAGAAAAAATGAAAAGTGCAACTAGCGAAAAATATTTATCATGAATATTTAAAAATAAACTAATTAAAAGAAAAATAAAAATAAAAAATGGAGGGGGAGAGAGAGAGAGCGAGAGCTTCGCTAGGAGAGGGAGAGAATGTGTTCAGTGTTCTTGTTGAATCACTGCGGTGTCTTTTTCACCGTGGAGAGAGCCTCCTTTTATAGGTGAAGGGTTAGGTGAAGAGACTTGCTGGACAAGTTAACTTGCTGGGCAAGTCGACTTGTTGGGCAAGCAGCTTGTTAGGCTGAAGGTTAATGCTACTGACACCCCCTTTTATTATTTTCGTTCTTCTCTATTTTTTGGATTATTCTTATTTTTGTATATTTTTGGTGATATTTTTGTATTTTTGGGCTTTTTATATTATTTGGATACTTTATTGTCATATATATTTTTTATTTTCTGATTTTATTTCATTATTATTTTTATGGCTTTTTGATCAAAAGGGCTAAATTAAGTCCAAAATACCGAACATAGGCCCATTTACTAAGAATTGGCCCAATTAGACAAACCGGTCTAAATTAAAACAAGACAGCGCTCGAAATGTCGTTCTCGTAATGATATGGACTTGTGACACGGGGGCTAAAACAATTGCGATAAATGATCGGACAAAATTGGGGTATAACAGCTGCCCCTCTTTATTTATATTTTACTAGAAAAGGTGAATGGTTTTCTGATTTTCGTAGTAGAAATAAAAATAAAGATAGAATAGACGCTAATTTTGTCCGCTTAGGGGGGAAGATGGGTTAGGGAAAAGAGGGACGATTAATACTTGGCGTGTTAACCGAGGACAAAAAGAAATGATCACTGGGGATCTGGAGAAGCACTGGGGCTTTAAAAGAGCATTTGGGCTCTAAGGGAGCACTGGGGCTCCAAGGGGTTGCCTAAACCCTGAAGGACCATTCGGGGTCCGAAGGTGCACTGGGGCTTTGAAGGACCACTGGGGGTCCAAAAGAGCACAAACTAGCAATGGTACTTGTAAAATGGTATGCTCGGGGGTGGCCTTTTTCGAGCGACCGGAGGGGCAAGATCAGGTCGTTGACCTAATTTGCTCACCTCGAAGGACGTCCACCATGTCTTAGGCTGACACAGCTAGTCTGAAGGACCTGGGGTCGGATGATCCGTCGCGCTCAGTGGCGACATAGTGATCTTGAAGGTAGAGTTCGAAGTCGTTGCTTTGACATACTGGGTCGAACTGAACTGATGGACCTGGGGTCGGATGATCCGTCGGTTGCTCGATAACGCGACGTGCGATCTGGAATGAATGACCATTGAAGGTCTGAAGGTGCACTGGGGCTTTGAGGAACCGCTGGGGGTCCGAGACTCTGAATTGTGATATGAGACTAGTGCTTGTAGCACTGACTTTGAAGAAACAAAGTATTGGGATTGACACATGGCGTACTTGCCTAGGACATACCTAATGAATGCATTTACCTGAGAAGGGAAAAGCTACCTATATTTGGCATGTCTAAAAATGCGATGGATGATGCATGCGTGCAATATGGGTATGCGAAATGGTAGGTGTCCGATGGGATGAATGAAACGTGGCGGATGATGTGAGTCGAAGTTGGTGGAACATGGAGGTTGACAAACAACGTATGTGAATGCAGATAAGATATGAATGTGATTGTGTTGCTTAGATGCAGGTGCTATGGTAGATGCGTGATTGCATGATGGAATGATTTATGCTATGATTTATTGATGATGCAGAGAGATTTTTTTGTAATGATGAGAAATGAGACTTTTGATGCGAGAAGCAGAGAAGTAATCATTCCTTAGAAAAAGGTTTGAACTCAGACGTGGCAACCTCAAGGTTGTCATTCACATACACTGATGCACAAAAATATTTGATTGCATTTGCAAGCTCATTCACATTGTTCTTCCATTTGATTATGGTGTCCCATGAAGATTGAATTTTAGGTCCACAAAGTTAACTGAGTGAGTTTCCAACTTCATATTAGTAACTTGTGTTCTCTCTCTTTGAAGTATTGTTTTAGTGAACATGTAGAGTAGTGCAAATACAGATGAATGAGCCAGTTGACTCGGGGTATGGACAGATATGACACGTGAGGGGATGAATGGTAGGTTTTTTCCAAAGTCATGAAAGGTATGTTCTCCCCAACTCTAGAAATGTGGGACTGCCCTAATTCATAGTTGATGACGGTGAAGGCATAACTTGCCCCTGTCTAGTGGTGACAACAACTAGGGGTGTAGAGGAAATTATGAATTGGTAATGCTGTGACTTTGGTATGAGAGGTGGAAGGCTAAAGATTTTGTCTCAACCCATGGCGTTTGGTGTTGCCCCAACTATGACAAGGACAAGGTTGCCCTGACTAGAGTTTGCGAAAATCTGTATTTAGGATGGTGGGTTGAGAAATTGCCCCGGTATGGTTTTATGAATGTGGATAAGGGAATGAAAGGAGTGTAGGGCGAATTTCCCCAATTTTGAGAGGAGTGAGGGGTTAATGGTGACAGGATTGCCCCACTTTGGAATGATATTTCTAGTTCGAGTAAGGTAGGGGAAAGGTGATAGAGTTAGGGTAATGGGTTTGTGAGTTGGTCGTATGGCTATATAGACTGGATGTGGTATATGAATGGGATGGACGCTGAAAAATTTCCCCAAGTTCGAGAAGCATGAAAGGTGAAGGGACTCCCCCACTTTGGGATCTAGGTGATGGTCCTAGTATAAACTATTGGTTCCTTTAACATGACTCCCAAAGACTATGATAGTCCTGATGATGAAAATTTCACTTGGTGATCACTAAACCTTGTCTTGATATTAGTGCAAGCCTTTTGAATTTTTATTTTTATTTTTTTTGGAGCAAATATACTGTAAATAAATAAACAAACTCAATTGTCCTAAAATTAAAACTTTAAGAAAACGAAAGCAATCAGTTATCGATCGGAATGGACATGTTTAGGGTTGTAACGTGGCCAACGGTTAGGGGTTTATGTAAGAAAGGGTTGGTAATGTGGCCAATGATTAGGGATTCATGAAATACAAGGTTTGTAATGGGGCCAATGGTTAGGGATTCATGAAAGAAAAGGTTTGTAATGGGGACAATGGTTGGGGGTAATGTACCAACGGTTAGGGATTTATGAAAAGAAATGATAATTGGGCCCAAAGAAGTGTTTGGGGGTTTAGACAATGATCTTTCATGAAAGAAAGGATAGGTAGGCCCAAAGGAGTGTTTGATGTCCATTTTTGAGTTTCGTGAAAGAAGTGCTAATTTGGCACAATAAGGTGTTTGAGGGCTTTAGACAATGATCTTTTTATTTGCGGTGCAATGTGGCTAGTGGTTGATAATTTATGAAAGAATGGGTGATTAGGCTCAAATGATCTTTTTATTTAGTGGTGTACTTCATGATATGATGTATCAGCTCAAAGATTTATGCCGTATTTTTATTCAAGACTTTTGTCTCTTTTTTTTTTGAAATATGATTCTCATTTTTTGACGGCCTATTTCTCTTGAGTTGAATAAACTGAAGAAAGTAGTGCACCATCTTTGAATGGGGAACATATCATTGTCTAGGGTGATTGAAAGATTTTTTTTTGATTTTTTGGCTCAAAGTGGGTTGCAAAGGGTATTTTTTTTATGCTTTTTATGAGAAGATGACCAAACTTCATTTCAAATCATGATTGCTTGTTTTCTCAAAGACTAACTCAAGGACAAAAAATTATTTATTTTTATCTTTTTCTTTATTTCTTTTTATATGCCCTAATTTTTGCTTAGGCTGCTCTCGCGAGTTTTCAACCTAACAGGCTTTTTTGATTTTTTTTGTAAATGACTTGCACCAAGGGAATACAATGTTGACAAGATATCTAGTGATCACAAATTTGCCCCTGTTTGGAGGATCCAAGTGTTAGTTTATGAAATTTCATCATTGGGAACAAAACCAAAGAGTCAACTAAGAACTTGTGTGGAGAATATGCACTTTATAGAGTGGTTGGGGTGAGACTGGACATGAACAAGGGATGATGATAGGATGGAAATGTGTGGACACTAACTGACTCAAACAAGAGCAAATGCACATCCCATACAAGTTCACTATACCAATGCTTCACAGAGAGTTAACATAGTTAGAGACATGATTGAAGAATTTTTGATAACACATTAGTTAACAAAATGGACTATTTTGATCATTATCATGGGATGGATGAGATGCAACGCTTTGCTGACAAAAATTTGGACGAGCTGCAAATAGTGAATAACTTATTCTTTTTTGAAGATTGAGTGTCTGAAAACAACTTGAGTTTGCAACTATGTTCGACCTCGTTTGAAATTTAGTAGGTTAAACTTTTTCAAAGAAGAACAATCAATTAAAATGTATTTGCAAGAATGTCTCATCTCTCATCAATTTTTTTCAAAAAGTATGTTTTTTTTAAACTATGAAATAAAATGTAATGGATGAATAACACATGATGATGGATATGAATGATGAGAATGCAAATGCATGAGATATGTTTCTAAAAAATAAAATATGATTTTTTGAATTTTTCTTTTTAGAAGACTAGAAAATGTATCAGTGTTTGTTTGAATGCAGGGGTATAAGGCTTCTTTGTGCCCTACGAGGGTTCCTTAGAGAATAGGTCTAGGGCTTGTCTGTTAAGTGAACCTTTCAAAGGGTAGCTCTAAAGAGTCCTACATAAGGTTCCTAGAGCCAACGACCCCAGTTAAGAACACTGATCAACAACAATAGGCAAGCTATTAGAAGTGCCAGCATTCTCAAGAGGGACCAAACTCTAGGTGAGACTTTCGTGACCACCCAACAGGACGCACATCCAGTAGGCCATCACTATGCAGTCTCGTTCTAACTTAGGTTATTCTCCAGTCCGGGTACAGGACTATTCTCACGTGTGTGCAAAAGTGTGATAGTGGAGTGTGTGAAGGAGCAAAATATAAAGAATACCCCCCAAGCTGCAAAACAAACAAACATATATACAAAAAAGTGGTCTTCTATCCTAGGGTTTTCATATCACAAAAGAATAATATGCAATAAAAATAAAAGACAAAAAGGGAAGGGTAAAAATAACCATTAAATTAACAACTAATCCTACAACTAATTAGACTAGGTTTGACTCTCTAAAATTTCCCCAGTGGAGTCGCCAGCTGTAGCGACCGAAAAATCCGGGTGAGGATTCCTCGAAGGTTCAAAAATGAAGCCGCCACCAAAGTTTTAATTATAAGGGCAAACATTGGAAAATCCCTTTTGGAATGGATAAGGGTCCTTGAGACCAGATTTGGGTTCGGGAGTCGGTTATGCGTGGGGAAGGTATTAGCACCCCGCGACATCCTTCCTAAGGAAGGTTACCTGCTAATTAGTTGTAGAAGCGGAAGTTAATTTTGAAAACATTTATTTTTACCCTTTTATTGTGAATTAAAAAGAAAGAAGAAAATTGATATTTTATTTGAATTTAAGAAAGGGATTATTTAGGAAAAGACTAAAAAAAGGTTTTTTATTAGTGCAATTGACAGAGGTCGGCCGCCCTCTGCTCCTACGTATCTCTTGGTAGAGAATCAAATCACACGTAGTTCTTGGTAGAAAACTTTGTTTGTTGGTGTATTTTATTTAGGGATTTTAGGACTCCTGAGGGATCAGTTCATTTGTCCTGAAATGATGACTAACCCGACTGTACAGTTGGCTTAGTCCCCTAATTTGTGAAAATGGAGTTTTTTGAAGTTTGGAAGATAGTTTGATGTATGGTGGTTTGATTTTATTTGAATAGGGGTTTTAGGATTCATGATCCGTACGGTCCATTCGTCCTAGAACGCTGACTAACCCGGCCGTACGACCGACTTAATCCCCTATTTTGAAAATTTGATTTGTGGGAAGAAATGTGTTTGTGTTTATTTTAATTTAGAAATTTGTTTGTTTTAAATAGGGATTTTAGGCCATGATCCGTAACGGTTCATTAGTGACCTAAAAAGCAGACTAACCCGACTGTACAGTCGACTTAGTCCCCTATTTTGTTCTTGAAAATATTTCTTTATTTATGAGAGGAAAAGGAATATTTTGTTTTTGTTTTGAATATGAACGAAAAGTTAACAAAAAAGAAAAAATGAAAAGTGCAACTAGCGAAAAATATTTATCATGAATATTTAAAAATAAACTAATTAAAAGAAAAATAAAAATAAAAAATGGAGGGGGAGAGAGAGAGAGAGCGAGAGCTTCGCTAGGAGAGGGAGAGAATGTGTTCAGTGTTCTTGTTGAATCACTGCGGTGTCTTTTTCACCGTGGAGAGAGCCTCCTTTTATAGGTGAAGGGTTAGGTGAAGAGACTTGCTGGACAAGTTAACTTGCTGGGCAAGTCGACTTGTTGGGCAAGCAGCTTGTTGGGCTGAAGGTTAATGCTACTGACACCCCCTTTTATTATTTTCGTTCTTCTCTATTTTTTGGATTATTCTTATTTTTGTATATTTTTGGTGATATTTTTGTATTTTTGGGCTTTTTATATTATTTGGATACTTTATTGTCATATATATTTTTTATTTTCTGATTTTATTTCATTATTATTTTTATGGCTTTTTGATCAAAAGGGCTAAATTAAGTCCAAAATACCGAACATAGGCCCATTTACTAAGAATTGGCCCAATTAGACAAACCGGTCTAAATTAAAACAAGACAGCGCTCGAAATGTCGTTCTCGTAATGATATGGACTTGTGACACGGGGGCTAAAACAATTGCGATAAATGATCGGACAAAATTGGGGTATAACAGCAATGTTCTATCTGTCGCTTATACCAAGGCTACAGAGGATGTTTACTTCAATGGAGACCGCGAGTAAACTGACGTGGCACCATCAAAATAGAAATAATTCTGGTGAATTACGTCACCCATCTGATGGTGAAGCTTGGAAGCATTTTGATCGTGTTCATCCAGATTTTGCTAGTGATCCACGCAATGTTCGGCTTTGTTTATGCTCTGATGGTTTCATACCATATATTCAAGCCTCGGCAACACCGTATTCATGTTGGCCAGTTATTGTTACCCCATACAACCTTCCTCCAGAAATGTGTATGTCTAAACCATACATGTTTTAAAATTATATTATTCCAGGGCCAAGTAATCCAACAGTTGGTATTGACATATATTTGCAACCTTTGATTGATGGCCTAAAAAGGTTGCGGAATGGTGTTTTAACTTATGATGCAGCACGCAAACAAAATTTTGTGACGAGGCCAACTTTGATGTGGACCATTAATGAATTCCCTGCCTATGGAATGTTGTCTGGATGGGGGACACATGGTAAGATGGCGTTTCCGATTTGCATGGTTGACACAAAGGCTTTTACTCTTAAATACGGAGGAAAAACTTCATGGTTTGACTCGCATCGTAGGTTCTTACCTATGGATCACCCATTTAGAAAGCAGAAATATGCGTTCATCAAGGGAAATGTTGAAACAGCTGGACCTCCTCGTAGGTTAACACCAGAGGAAGTTTGGAATAGTTTTAGGGATATCCCTCCAGTGGAAGTCGTAGCGGGTGTTGTTTCTCGTCCAGATGGCTATGGACAATGGCACAATTGGACAAAAAAAAGTATTTTTGGGAACTTCCCTATTGGAAAGATAATCTATTGAGACACAATCTCGATGTAATGCATATAGAGAAGAATTTTTTTGACAACATATTTAACACTGTCATGACCGTGAAAGGCAAAACGAAAGACAATGAGAAAGCTAGGAAGGATATAGATCATTACTGTAGACGAAAGGATTTGTTGTTGGTTGAGAAAGGTACTAGGACTTTGAAACCCAAAGCCAAATATACTTTATCTACCGAACAAGCGAAAGCAGTTTATCAGTGGATAAAAGAGTTGAAAATGCCAGACGGTTATTCTTCCAATTTATCTAGATGTGCGGATGTGGATAATGGGAGGTTGCATGGGATGAAGAGCCATGATTGTCATGTATTCATGGAGTGCTTACTTCCTATCGCTTTTAGTTCATTGCCAACACACGTTTTGAATCCGCTCATTGAAATAAGTCAATACTTTAAGAATTTGTGTTCTGCAACGCTAAAAGCTGATGATTTTTCAAAAATGGAACAAGACATCCCACTTATCTTATGCAAGTTGGAGAGAGTATTTCCGCATGGTTTCTTTGATTCTATGGAGCATCTATCGGTGCATCTCGCATATGAAGCTAAACTTAGCGGACCTGTCTAATACAGATGGATGTATCCGTTAGAAAGGCCAGTTAATATTTATAATATAAGAAACAAGTTTAAAATAGATGATTATTATGTTAATTAATATCATTTTCTCTAGGTTCATGGGTGATTCAAAAAGATCGGTTCGATATGTTCTTCTTACTTACACCGTGAAACAACCCATTTTTATTCTTATTATTTCAAGAATGAGTTTTCTCCTAGAAGCAGTCAAAATGAAATGGATACTGAATGTCCTAGACATTGTTTAGCTTTGCCTGTCTTTTGTCTACCCGTTCGTCCATCTGGGAAGGAGTCAATTCACTGGCTAACAGATGAAGAGTTAAGTTCAGCACATGTTCATGTGTTGATAAACTGTACTGAGGTGCAACCATTTATTGAGTATGTTCCTCAACATTAACGTATCGATCTTAATTAGTTAATATAAAGTAGACAAATGTGTAACAATTAATTATTTCTTTTTAGGGAATTCTTGTCATCAGAGGACGTAAGTGAGCAACAATCTTCGGCTCATATTAATGCACATTTTCCAATGTGGTTTAGGCAACATGTTTATGCCCTCCCACCAACTCCTACCAACCAACACTTGAGGAACATATCAGACGGCCCTCGAAGATGTGTTAAAGAATGGCACACATACTTTGTCAATGGATACAAATTTCACACCAATGAATGGCACACATACTTTCGTACCCCCATCTAGATTTTAGTCAGAAGGTAGTGGTTTTTTATTGTAATTGGTTTGATCCGTCTGCTCGAGGAACAAAGGTGAATCCAAAGTCAAATATAGTGGACATTAAAATGAATAGTAGATATCGACTATATGATCCGTTCGTCATTGCACAAAATGTGAGACAAGTCTATTATGTCCCTTACCCATCAACGCGGACTGATAGGCGTGGTTGGTGTGTCGCAATTAAAGCAAAACCAAGAGGTCGCATTGAGACAAATGATGACACGGTGGAAGATGTGCCATATCAAATGGAAGAGATGTCTAATGTAAATGAAGTGATTCAAGTTGAACCCATTACTCGTTTATGTGATGAGCCAAACACCGGCGATGAAGTTGATGATGAAGAACATGCTGATGAAGATGCAACAGACCATATTGGTGTATCAAGAATTCACTCCTCTGATGATGATGATTTTGAGAATGAATGGGATTCCAATTAATTAGTTATTTTATGTTTCAACAATATATGTTAACCTATTTTTAATCAAGGATGTAATTTATGTTTGTTTAATTAGTATGTTTATATATTTTTGTTTAATTAGTATGTTTATGTTAACCTTGTTTAGTATATGTTTGTTTGTTTAAATGTATATGTTTAGATACGATCATGGCATCGTCTCACTCAGGATCCGATCATGACGACACATATGTTCCTCCACCTGTCACGGGTGATGGCGCCAGCACTAGCAGGAGGAAGACTTCTACTCGCCTAGGGCGACGTCGTCAGCCTGCTCGTGTTGTTGTTTCTGGTGGCATATATTTGCCACCAACTTGGTCTGAGGGTGCTAGTAGTAGCACTGCTGGCCAGTCAGTGATTCCTGATGGTACTGAGGGCTTAGCCCCGATAGATATTGATGCAGATGGGGTACGCACATTTACTGTTAACCAGGAGGTGGTGAGGTATACAGCTGATGGTCGTATCATATTGGAGACTGCTGGCGATTCGTAAGTATTATATATTATTATTTATTAATTTATTTATGTTGCCTTTTATATAACTTATATAATACAGGTTTTTTCCTCCGAAGGCTACAGTTACCGCCATCACAAAAACAATTAAGGAGAATTTCACCGGCAGCTGGAAGAATTGGACGGCGGTTAGAAAAGATAAAGAGGCAATTGCGAGGATGTTGAAATTATTCTTGGTAAGTTGTTCTACGAAATAATTAATTTGGTGTATTATCTTATTGACTTGATTAATTAATTTGTCTTATTAACAACATTATTGTAAATTTCTTAAATAGGAAAAATGTACGTGGTTACCAAAGCAGCAAAAAGAAGTTGAGAGAGTGTTCCATAAGAGATGTTCCCATCGCTATTCTGAATTACTGCGGGATGCGCGCAATAAGAATGCGAAGCCATCTTATATGGGAGACTCAACTTGGGCTTCATTCAGAGAGTATTGGGAGACACCAGAATTTAAGAATTATTGTGAGAAAGCCAAGAAGAACCATGCTTCTGAAAAAGGTGGCTGCATACACACAGGGGGGAGTGTTAATACTGCAACTCATCACAGGCGATTGGTAAATTTATTACTTTATTACTTGATTAATTAATTATTTATAATTAACTAGTCATTTTCGATCATGTGTATTAATTAATAACACTATATGTATATATATAGGAGGCGATGCATCAAAGGCCAGTCACTTTGCCTGAGTTGCATCGCTACCTTTATATGCGAGAGGACACTGGTGAGTTTGCTACAGATCGGGCGAGGAATATTCAGGTAAAACTACTTTTACAATTATATATTAATGTTTATTATTTATAGTTATCTTTATATATATATATATTGTTTTTATTATATTATTTATTATTAATTATTAGTTATTTATTTCTTTGTTGGGTTATTTTTTTCAGGAGAGCTTCCAGGATGGGCTGACTGAGTATCATGAGTCACAGCAGAGCAGTGGGACAGATATCGATCCTGTGGAGGAGGCTAGAGTAGCTCGTGATATTTGGGAGAGAGCAGTTGGTCCCAAAAGAGTAATCGTATGGTAGGATCTAGTGGTAATGGACCGGCTGCTTTCAGAACAAGCATTATTCCGAGTCTATCTTCTTCACATTCTGGATCAGAGAGTACTGGTCGCTCTTATGTTCCTAATTCTAGTGAGTTGAATGCTGTTACGCTATTGACCCAGCAACTGAGCAAGACCCATCGCCAGTTTGCCGAGCGGCAAGAGCAAAATGAACGGGAAGTGCAGGCGCTTCGGGAGAAAGCTAGGATAGCTGAGGAGCGCATGGAGGAGCAGGCTAGGATAAATGAGGAGCGCTTTAAGCTTTTGCAGGATCAGCTGATGCCTCAGCACTCGAGGCCATCATCATCACATATGCCATCCTACCTGCCGCAGCAGCATTTCGACGGTGCATTTCAGCCGTGGCCTCAACCCCAGTATTCCCAGCAGTATGCACCCTAGTATTCCCAATAGTATCCACCGCAGCTGGTTCAGCACCGCCAGCAGCAGCCATACCAGCACCCCCAGCAGCCATACCAGCACCCCCAGCAGCAGTCACCCCACCAGCCCAACTCAAACATCAATCTTAATATAGATGCGATTGGTGCTTTTCTTGCATCAGATGATACCTATTATCATGATGATGAGTCAGGCCAACAGCCACCCCAGTAGCTTTGAATTGTTTTATTTTGTTGTAATTTAAGTTTTCATTTTGTATTTGTTATCGATATTTGAGTACTTTGTTCGATTTGAATTTTGAATTAAATTAAATCGTCTTCAGTTCAGACCTATTATTGTTTTTCATTTCGTAAATTATTAAGATCGATATTATTAATTTTAATTATTATTTTTTATTTCAAAAAAATTATTTTAAATTTTTTTAATTAATTTAATTAATTATTTAAAATTAATTACTATATTAAATTAATTATTAATTTTCATTCCTAATTTTTATTTTTAAATAAATAAATCAATTAATAATTGAAGTTTTTAATAAAATAATATTAAGTTTTTAAATAAAACGAAAATTAATTTCCGGCGGATTTAACGGGTTTTCCGGTGGATTTTTTTTATTCAAAAAAAAAAAAAATTTCCGGCGGATTTAACGGTATTTCTGGCGGATTTTTAGTTATTTTTAAAAAAAATGTTTTTACCAGCGGATTTAGCAGCATTTCCGCCGGATAATCCGCCGGTAATGTTATGCGATTTTTTTGGGGGTTTCCGGCGGATTTAACGGAGGCACGAAATCCGCCGAAAATTTTCGGCGGATAATCCGCCGGAAACCGTTTGCTGCGAGTTGGCTACCGGCGCGAAAAATCCGCCGGAAAGTCCAATTTTTCTTTGGATTTTTGGCTTTTCCGGCGGATTTTGCCCGCCGAAAAAACCAACTTTTCTTGTAGTGGCATCCGAGTCAAACCTGGGACTTTTCGACCTCAAAGATTACTTTCGATCCCGAAAATGACACTTCAAACAAAATAACTCGTCATTCAAGCCGAGGCCGCACTTCCGTGACCGACGTCGACTTGGGGGGCAACTGTTCTGGACCGGTCCAAAAGGCCCAATCGGCATTAGAAACGGCCCAGTTCGACGACAGATCCGACCCAACGAACAAGCCATTACACAGAATCGAGATCGACGGTTCGGATTACAACGCCCCGATCCAACGGCTCCGGATCGGGCAAAACCCGCGGAACCCCTTGGCCCGCGTCTATAAATACTGATCTACCCACCAGATTCAGGTACGGTTTGCCCATTTGTGCCTCTCACTGACTTCTGATTGCTAAATTTGGCATCAGAGTGTCTGCAGGTACCCGGGCCCCCGAGTTCAACCTCAGAGGAAGACGACGCTGACGATAACAACCTCGGAAGATTCCGACTCTTGAAGCACTCGCCCGACCTTGGGCAAGGAAAGGATTCTTACTAGACACAAGATACCAACCGCTGATTTCGGATCCCAGATCCCGAGACAAGGTACACAACAGAGGCCTAATTTAGTCGAAAGCAGTTCTAGATGGGGGACCCTTATAGAGAAAATGAAAGCATTTTTGAAGCTTGCAGATAAGAAATTAGGGCCTGAGTCTATAGAGATGATTTTTGGGACACAACACACTAGTCTTCTTTCTTAAATTAAGAAATTTATTATTTGATTCATAAACAAACTAATGTGTCTAAACTCATTAGTCATGCAGTGAATTTCATTAATTACTCACAATTTAAATATAATTGACCATCTTGTTTGTGCTCAAATAAAATTTACTATGTGTATGAACACTTTGATGAAGTTGAGATGATAAATGCATTATTCTTATTTGTATTTTTTTTTGACAATTTATTTGTATTTTATTAGCAATAACAATATTAACAATTTTATTATAAGACGATCTTATCTAACTTATATTTGTCATTATCCAAAAATGAACACGTGAGGGTAAGTAACTATATTGTTGGCAAATATCTTAAACTTTGTAATTCGAACGATAATCTTTTTTTTGACAGATAATATTTCTTCGCGTATAATTCAAATTTACTTTCCTGTATGGTCAATTGGTCATACGTAAGGAAAAAAAAATACTTTTCCTTTCATATTTTCTGGATCAAGAAGAAGATCCTCTTGTTTGTTCCATTTTAAAAAACACACCAAAACGAGTTAAAAAGAAAATTAGCAGTGGGTCCATGACCAATTTAGTAAATTCAAAATGCCCACTATCTTCCACAAAAATAACCTTGATTGAAGGTGACAGCCTGACAGGCCAGTCAAAGGTATGAAATTATTATATAATATATCATTTTCAACAATATAATTAAATAAGGTTGTCAAAAAAACAATATAATTAAATAAAGGGCACGCGTCAGTCAAAGAGAGCCGTCAAAGATAGGTATGTTGACTCTACACTTATACCGTCCGATTTGGGCTTAACACTCATATCAACGGTCTTCAGAACTTGAGTCTCGTCTTACATCAACCTATATGTCTATACACGTGCCAAGTACGTGTGTGCCATAAATTTTCTGATTCATTACGTTAATTATCTTATCCACAATGCCAAACTGATGTGAGCCCACATGGAGTTTGGATGAATGCCACAAAGACAATAAATCAAAATCAAAAGAAGGAGTCTCAACAAGAATTCAAGGGAATATACTTCAATGTGTTCAACCTAATCATTAAGACAAGACCACATTGAAGGTGACCATGTAAATAGTAGGGAGTTTCTAGATAACCAACTCTAGTGTTTCCTATGCTTTGTATTTTCATTTAATAGTTGTAAAGATACTTTTATTTGAGCCATGTTGGCCTAGGTTAAGTGGCTAAGACCTAGTAAATTTAGGTTGTGGCCTTGGGCCTTGTTTTGTGTTTCTCTTGGACTTTAAAGTGTGGGCCTAGGATCCATTAACCCAACATATAAATACTTTTACCTTTATTGTAAACCCTAGAACTTGATGAATGAAATTCATTTGATACACTTGAGCAAGAGTGTGTGCCATAATACCAAGAGAGGGTGAGGGCAAGTTTCCATTGCCAGTGTAGGTTAAGGTTCATCATGATTCTCCAAGGTTTCTTGAGATGAGAACCTTGAGCACACAACCTTGAGGCTAAGAGAGCTCAAAGATAGTGTTGTTCTTATCATCTTCCCAAGGAAGAAGTGGTGGACTTCATTCTCCACTTCCATTTCTATCTCTTCCATATTTGCATTTTCTTCCTTTCAAGTAAGTGTTGTTTCACTTGTGTTGTGTTTTTGTTCATCTTGTTCTTGTATTTTTGTGAGAAACAACTTGTTTTACCATTTTTTCTAGATCCAAATCGTAGGAGATCATGTTAGATCTCATCACAAACCATTCTAGGCTCCTAGCCCTAAAAACTAGTCACCATGGCTGGATCCATGCAAGCAGGGTAAATGTTTTATGAGGAGCTAGGTTAAATGTTTTGAGTAATATATAAATATAAACGAATATTTCATAGATTTTTTTTATCAAACTATGGGTTGTGTTTTGGTCATTTTAAAGTGAACTCAATTCACTTATACGCCTTTGGACTCAATTCACTATATCTATATCATGATAAATCTTCTTAAAACGGCATTGCCCTGTATAAAAAATGTGGCAAAGTTTTTCTCGAATGCTACACTATTTTACTATGTATTAAATTTTCATAAATGAAAAGTATATATGAGAAAAAGTAGTTGAGAAGCCAAGAGAGAAAGACATGTGTAAGCTTTCACTCTATCACACCCCTATGATATTATTATTTTTTGACAAAGGAAAACTTAATTCATTTCATTCATAATCAAAGTGGAAATACAAATCGGACTACAATCATGAACTTGGGAGCTAGCGAAATCCCTTGATGCTCTAGCTAAGGTGTGAGCAACAATGTTGGCTTGCCTCAGAATAAAACTAACCGTATAGTTTTGTAACATAGATAATGAATCCTTACAAGTACGTAAAATTGAGCCAAACTCGATAACAGAATTACATACACCTCTAATGCCATCTACCACAGCTTTGCAATCCAGCTCGATGGTAACTCTTTGGATATTTAATTCTTGTAACCAAGTGACTGCTAATAATAATCTCAATGCCTCTGCTTCCTGTGGTGGTGGTGCTCCATAGAACCATGCCGACTTCGCTTTAAAGAAAGAGCCTTCAGTATCCCGAATACAAAGACTGATACCGTACCTATTATCATCAAACAAAGCCGCGTCGACATTACACTTCACGAAATCACTTGCTGGCCGAGACCTCACTGCAGCAACAGCAACATCTGCAGTAACATTCTGCTGTTGCTGCTGCGTGCTGCTGCGCGCCACTGTCACGGGCTGGACGGCGAGCATGCTGCCAGCCATACAAAAACTCCAACGCGCTACTGATTGAGATTCGAATAGGCCGCGCCGTGTTCTCCCAAACTTTCTCATTCCTCCTCTTCCTTAGACACCAAATGATCATTGCAAAGTTGTTCCTATAAGTTTCGGATGCTGCCTGCAGAAAATTAAAAACAACAGTTTTAAAATCAGCAACTCCCGTTTGTAGGAATTATTGAATTGTGCTCCAAAGACCGGCTTGTCGCTAAACGGATTCAGCTTGAGAACACCCCAAGAATAAATGCCAATCGCTCTCCTCCTCATTTTCACACCACGAACACTCCACCGGACAAATGACATGACGCTTCCGTAGATTAAAGCGACTGGGAAGAACTCCTCTAGCACAACGCCACAAGTGAATCTTTACCTTTTGAGGAATTTTTAGCTTCCAAATTAAATTCCACTCACCTGGGGCTCGAAATTCCAAATTATCATTCAATTCATTCATACACACGTAGTAAGCGGATTTAATGGAATAAAGGCCATCTCTACTTTTGTCCCATAACAACTTTTCCTCATGATCCCTCCTTTGGAGTACCATGCCCTTGATGCGACTTTTATCCTCCTCATTAAACAATTGGTCAATCAAAGAAATATTCCACAAACCATCATTAGCGTTAAAAAGATTGCTAACCATCATATTCTCAAAACCTAGCACCACATTAGAAGACACAAAAGAATTATTACCTCCTTTTACCCACGGATCATTCCAAATGTTGATAGATGTGCCATCTCCAATTTTCCATCGAGCTCCAAAGTTGACTAGTACTTGTGAAGTGTGGATGCTACGCCAAACATAGCTGGGATTATGGCCCAAGCGAGCCCCCAAAAAGTCCCCATTAGGGAAGCATTTAGCTTTGAAGACGCGGGTAACTATAGCATCCTTGTTGGTGCACAAGCGCCAATCTTGCTTCCCTAGCATAGCCAAATTAAAACCATAGAAGTGTCGAAAGCCCATACCACCATATTCTTTAGGCATAGAAGCCGATCTCAACTCAACCAATTAATTCCACGCCTAGCTCCTCTATTCGAACCCCACCAAAAAGAATTTATCATCCGCTCCATCTCCTCCCCCAAAGATGTCAAGAAAGTGCTCATACAATACGCCGTGATGGCTTGAGCAACAACTTTTACAAGCACTTCCCTCCCTGCTTTAGAAAGGTGGCGACCAGGCCATTGTCTAACCTTGTTCCACACACGATCACGCAAGTAACTAAAGAGTTGTTTCTTGCTACGCCCCACCATAGAAGGTAGGCCAAGATACTTCCCTGTGCCAATGCATTCAGTCACACCCAGAACATTAACCACCTGCTCTCTGATATCCTCAGTAGTGTTCCTGCTAAAATAAATTTTAGATTTTTAAAGATTGATGGATTGCCCTGATGCCTTTTCATAAGTTTGGAGAACTTCCTTGAGTTTTGTAGTTTCATTCACAGCAGCCCTGCAAAACAAAAAACAGTCATCTGCAAATAACAAGTGTGTGAGGATAGGAGCCCCTCCACACACTTTAACACCATGTATCTCTCCTCTCGCCTCACATTTTTTAAGTAAAGCCGTAAGGCCCTCAGCACACAATATAAAAAGGTAAGGCGACAGTGGGTCACCTTGCCTGAGACCTCTCCCAGGTGAGACTGAGCCAGCTCTCTCTCCATTCATAAGCACTGAGTAGTGTACCGTCTCCACACACATCACCATCCACGACACCCACTTCTCATGAAAACCCAACTTCTCAAGAACACATCTCAAGTACCCACAATCCACTCTATCGTAGGCTTTACTAATATCAATTTTGAGTGCCACCTCCCCTACTTTCCCCCTCACCTTACACTTCAAATGATGAATAGTTTCGATAGCGACCATAACATTGTCTAAGATAGATCTATTAGGGACAAAGGTTGATTGTTCCAACGACACACACTTGTGGAGAACTTCTTTCAATCTATTAGCCAAAACTTTTGATATAATTTTATAAATGACATTACAAAGAGAAATTGACCGTAAATCACGCATGGTTGTTAGATTATCTACCTTTGGGAACAGGACAATATTTGCATCATTTAGCATGGGTGGGAACTCCCCTCTAACAAGCCACGCAACACCGGAATGAAATAATTCAGGACCACAAAGATTGCAAAACCGTTTGAAGAATGCTGGATTTAACCCATCCGGACCAGGAGCCTTGTCGGAGTGCATTTGAAACAAAGCCTCTTTAAACTCACCAATATCAAAAGGAGCCATCAACCTATCATTATCCTCCCTAGACACCACCTCACGCATACAATCCACCACCGGCCCATAAGCACCATTTGCGCCCTCAAACAAGCCCGTGAGGTAATCCTTCGCAACCTCCCCTAAAGCCACATGTGAGTCCGCCACCGTCCCTTCATCTCGGGACAATTTCACTATAGCATTACGACGACGACGCGCACTAGCCATAGCATGAAAGAACTTAGAATTAGTATCTTCATCCCGCAACCAATGAACCTTCGCCCTTTGTTTCCAAAGAGCTTCTTCTTGAGTCAAAAGGGAACTCAAGCGGTCATTAACTTCTTTATACCGATGCATAGCCCCTACCTCCAAGGAACCCCGCAACACTCCCATCTCTTCTCTGCACTTCTTTATATCAAGATGATACCTCGCGCTCAACCTCCTACCCCACTCATCAATAGCAATTGTGCAAGTCTCCACCCTTGTCATCAAGTCACACTCCCCCCACGAGACCAACCCTCTCCCACAACAATCAGAAGATCAACCTCCTCCAACCAAGCATTATCAAATCGAAAGGGCCGTGGCGCTCCCCTTTGACGACGCTCCCATAACTGTAATCAAAGAGGTGTGTGGTCAGGGCGATCAGCGACACCGTTAGTAAGACAACAGTTTGGGAATAAGTCAATCCAATCCTGTGTAGCAAGAACTCTATCCATTCTTTCTTCTTTGAAGGCATCTGTCCCCCTCCCCCTACTCCATGTAAAAGGGTGGCCCTGCATTGGAATATCATGAAGTAGACAGTCCTGAAAAGCATCTCGAAAGCCCCTGAGTACCCACGGAGCTCTATCCGCACTACCTCTCTTTTCATCATTCGACAATAAATCATTATAGTCCCCTACAACACACCATGGTAATGAGTTATCACGAGCCAACGTTCTAAGCAAATTCCAAGACTCACGCCTCCTACCACTTTCCGGACACCCGTAGAAACCAATGATTCTCCAAGACGGTCCATTCACACTAACCACCTCAGCATCAATATAATTAATAAAGTAACTAGTCACCGTACAGTCAAATGGGTGACGCCAGAATAACGCAAGTCCACCACTACGACCAATACTATCCACAGCAAAAGCGGAATCAAAACCAAGTCGCACCCGAATCTCCTCAATTTTGTCAGCATGTACCAAAGTCTCACATAAGAACAGTACGTCTGGCTGGTACGACTGAACGAGGTCACGTAACGACGGAACTGCTCGTGGGTTACCCAGGCCCAAGCAGTTCCAGCTTATGATACTCATTGCTCCGGGCAGGCCCCTCTGCCAGGACCTGCCCATAAAAAAGAATCCACCTTAGGCTGCGACATCTCCCCTCCTTCAAGAACAACATTCCTCATACAAGCTCCACTAACATTATTACTTCTATTATCGTCACCTCCCTTACTATACCCTTCACGCATTTTTCCCCATCCCCTTCCATATCCACCTCAGCCTCCATCATCGTATCATTAGTCTCACGTGGCTCCTCCACACTCCTAGTTGGCGCATTAACTCCTTCAAAATTCGGTTTTGGGAACAATAATGAAGGATTTTTGAAGACCCCACTAATTTGGCAATATCATTATTTGAATTAACCGTTTTGGGACCACTCCCTAATGCTCCATTATTATCATTATGGCTATTACTACCATGCATAAAATTCGGACCTTGATTTGCTCCTGTTTTAATGACACAATTAGGAGCAACCCATGGCTAGTTCTCCTCCCTCAACCACCTAGCACCGCCGTTTCCCCCACCTCTCCTAGCCTCAGCCCTCAACTTCGGTCCCCAACCCCTCGAGCCATCCTCAACCTCCATCTCAAATAGACGATCACAATCACCCTCAGCATGGCCTAACATACCGCATATGTAACAAAATATGTCAAGCCTCTCATATTTGAGCACCACCTCCTTCGCCTCTCCGCCCTTCTTTTTCAACTTCAAACCCTTCATCAATGGCTTCGTGACGTCCAATAGGACCCTGATACGCTTATACATTCTCCAAAACTGAGGAATTTTTCGAGTCATACTCTAAGAACGTCCCCGTGGTATTGCCTATGTGCCTCCCTATCGTTTCTGACATGAATCCAGTTGGAACATTGTGGACATGCACCCAAAATGGGATCTGATTCAACGGGACGTCAATTGGTGCTACACCCTCCGGAATAACACTCAAGATCAGTAGGTGCTTATCAAATGACCATGGACTTTGCTTCAACACCTTCTGTAGATCTAATGGATGAAAAAACTGAAAAAGAAAAGTACCTTGCCCGGCCTCCCTAATCGAGACTCCCCTTCCCGGTCTCCAAACTCCCGCCATCCTTTCCTTCATGATATGCGATCTAATGGGACGATTCGTGAGGAACCTTCCCAACAAGGTTAACGACGAGTTTGCCCTAACTTGTGGTTCTTCCTCCTCTTCAACTTCCACCTCCACCAAACTACTCACCCCACTCGTAGACATGATGAGATGAATGAAAGACGATACAAAAAACTCAGTGCTTGAGCGTAAAGAATGAAAGCTAGAACCTTCTCACAAGGATTGGGACTCTGGGAAAGACGCCTAGAGAGAAACCCTAGGAGAGAACTAATTGATTCTTATTAGATTAGACGATCCGGGTAAAATTGTATCATGAAAGTCATTTAACAAAATTTTTGAAAAAATAAAAAACATGAGCAAAGTACTTGATAAGGGAACGACAAGAGACAAATCTTTTCCACAACATAAAACCAGTTCGCTAGAGCCTAACGCTTTGTCTGGATGCGGGAAGAAATGGAAAAGAGAGAAATACAAAAAAGAGAGATAGAAGAGAAGATAAATTCTATGTTGTTTGGATGGATATATTTAGCAAAGAGAGAAATATTAAATGTTCTCTTTTCTTCTTTGGATGGGTGGAAATATGAATAGAAAAGAAAGATATACCTATAAATAATAAAAGACAAGTTTATCCTTATTATTAGGCTAAATAGCACTTTTGGTCCTTTATGTTTGCTCCAGATTTCACTTTGGTCCTTTATCTTTTTTTTGGTCCGTTTTGGTCCCTCATGTTTCATTTTGGTTTCATTTTGGTCCCTACCGTCAGTTTTGACTAACGGACGCCACGCTGGCAGTTAACTGCTGACGTGGCGTCCTCAATTCATTAAATGACGTGGATTTTTTAATAACACATAAGCAATTAAGTTTTTAATTTTTAAAAACATAAAACAAACCCTAAATAAAATCTGATCTGAATACTTCATCTTCTTTCTAAACCCATTTCATGTTCAGAAACGCAAAATGATTTTATCTTTCTTAACCCATTTCGTTTTTTGCTTTTTGGTTTGAACCCATTTCGTTTTCCAGTTTCTAAACCCGTAAACAAAATTCATTTTCGATTTCAGTTTCTAAGTTCCCATTTTCGTTTGAAGTTCTAAAAAACGAACCCTAATCTGAAGAAATTTGATGAAAAAAACAACGAAGAACAGAAGAGAAGAGAGAAGAGCGAACACAGTGAGAATAAACCGAAGAACAGAGAGATCTAGGAAACCCAGATCTGTAAAGAACGACCCAGATTTGCAAAAGTTAAAATCAGATCTTCAAAACATTAAAAATCAGATTTTCGAACTCATCAAACTTCATCATCATCAGTAGTGCAGATCTGAAAAATAGAATCCGGAAAATCAGTTTTACAGTCAGATTTTTGGACTCATAAAACTTCATCATCTCCATCTTTAAAGCAACTAAAATCACACTAAGGTTGGGTTTTCTGCACAACGAATACGAATATGAAGAGAAAAGAAATCGAAGATGAAGGCCAATGTTGTGCTTCTGAGATTTGAAAGATTCTGGGTAGAAGAAACCCAATTTTTTTATGATTTTGTTTTTCTTGATTGCCATTTTAATTTTCAACGAATACGTTTATTTTCTGGGTAGAAGAAACCCAATGAATACGTTTATTTTCTGTTTTTTTGTTTTTATAATTTAAAAAACTGAAATGCATATGTGGAAAATAATAATAAATATAATGGAAACCAGTCACTTATGCCTGCCACGTCATTTAATGAGTTGAGGACGCCACGTCAGCAGTTAACTGCCAGCGTGGCGTTCGTTAGTCAAAACTGACGGCAGGGACCAAAATGAAACCAAAATGAAACATGAGGGACCAAAACGGACCAAAAACTGACGGCAGGGACCAAAATGAAACCAAAATGAAACATGAGGGACCAAAACGGACCAAAAAAAAGATAAAGAACCAAAGTGAAATCTGGAGCAAACATAAAGGACCAAAAGTGCTATTTAGCATTATTATTATTATAATCACTTTTTTATAGGCAAATGTGTAAGATCACACGCAAAATATGAGAGTAGTAGTTGAAGAAACATCGGGTTACAAAAGACATGTAAAAAACATTACCTCCGGTTTAAGAGCATATCGCTAAACAAGGAAGGGGATTGTTTCCCGTGGAAAAAAATTGCAGAAAAATAAAGTGATTAAATTATCTAGAGAGAGAGAGAGCAAGTAGCAACCATGGCCAGACCAGGCCGTTAATCATGATGACGAAAACACTACTCAAGATATTTCATTTTTCATTTTTGGTTGAGCATGCTGTTAATTAAGTATTGGGATTTTGCAAATTTTGGGGTAGTTGAGCGAGATGAAGTGATGAACAATGTCATTTTCTTGTTTAGTTTTGGACACAGGTATAATTTTAGTGTTGGTTGGTGTTTAGTTCTGCTCCTTGCTCTTGTGTGTCGTCTTCTCCTTCGGACATTTTGGTCTCTTCTGCGCTTTGAGAGGAGTGGAGTGGTTTGCCGTTGGTGATCTCGTGTGTAGGAAGTCTTTGATTCAAGCAGGCGTGAAGTTGTCTGAGGTAATCATGGTTGCGAGCTTTGCGTGTTAGGCCTTTGCTGGTGCAGTCTCTTGTCTTTTCTTTGCGTTGGGTGTCATGATGTTTCTTTATTGTTTAGTTTGTTTGGTTGTAGTTTGGTAGTCTTGGTGTCTCTTGGTGTAGCTTTTTAGCTATGGTGTAGACTGCTTAAGGTGTCTTTAGGATATGCTTAGTTTGTCCGATTGTATTTTGGTCTATGAAGCCCCGATACTTCAAAAATGGAGACGTACCCGTATCGGATACGTATCCGATACCGATACGCACCCGATACTTCCCGATACGTACCCAAAGAGTATCCAATAATTTTTTAATTCTTTTTAAAAAATATTTGACTCGATACTTTTCAGATACATCTTTGATACTTCTTATCAACTAAGGATACTTCTCAGATACTTTTTCGATACCTCTTACCAACTAAGCAAATGATTGTCACTCATATATAATACACTTTAATGCCTCAACAACTAAAAGACAAAATTACATGTTTTATCGTAATACAATAATAGAATAAATAATACATTGTGATATGAGTGAGATAAATATATGTAACTATCTCTACTTGATATGATTACAAGTATTTATTTTTACAATGTGATGATCATATATTGATTAATGCTATGCTTATGTTTTATTGAGCAACTATATACTAATATGAATATCTTAGTCTATAAAAAGCCATCTATTTCTGCCACTAACTATTCAGATTATACGATTTCGGATGGTCTCAGTTTTTCATCCATCTTTACTTTTTATGACTAGTCACTCATACATAGGCGTGTCAGCTATCCTCTTCCTTTCATCCATATATTTTCTGTTTGATTTGTTTTATCTATTTGGGCAGGTTTTTTCGTATCTATAAAATGCAATATTTCAGTTTTTCATCTTTATTTTTTCTATTTGTTTTTATTCTATTTTATTTTTTCTGTTATGTTTATATATATTTAAATTTAAATTTAATTTTTTATTAGAGTATCCCAGCCGTATCGTATCTTGATTTTCAAAATTTTCCCGTATCCCCGTATCCGTATCGTGTCGTATCCCGTATCGTATCCCGTACCCGGGCTTCATAGATTTTGGTAGTTTTGGTGTATCTTGGTGTAGCTTATTTAGATGCGGGGTAGATTTGGTATAGTTTGTTTAGCTATATGGTGTTGACTACTCAAGAGGTTTTTATGTAACATCTTCCATCTTATTCAAAAAGATGGATATTTATTAAAAATATATACTATCTACTTATCGGAAAAAAAAATGATGGTTTAGATAATTTAATCTCTTTATTTTCTGTTGGGAGAGTCCAGGGAAGCACCGGGAGCAAAAACGAGTTATTTAATGAACCGGACCACTAAGAGACTTGTACGCCACATTTCAACCCAAACCCTTAAGGCGTCAGGTATATGGGTCCCTTCTTTTATATATCCTTCATATACCTCATTCATAGCCGGTGTGGGACTAACCACTCACACTTGAATTTTCAACATCTCCCCCCAAGTGTGAGTCACCCACATCACTATACTTGATCCAAACCAGGATCCACTACCCGCTCCCTCATCAAGCTGAACCATGGCTCTGATACCACTTGTTGGGAAAAAACAACATAGAGAAATAAAATGACCACAATCGAAACACAAGAATTTAACGTGGAAAACTCCAAAACCGGAGAAAAACCACGAACCATTGTTTAATGACAACCAGAGAATACCACTATGTGAAAATTGCTACAACACACATACATTTCTAAAAACACCCCATGGCCCCAGTACACACACACACCCTTTAAGGAAAATATTTAACTACATCTCACAACACTCTAAAACAAGAGTATAAGAGAAAAAACAAAGTTAAATACAACTTAAGGTGTTTCTAACTGGTGCATCTTGTAATGAAGAACTTGAGCCCATTATATAACATTAGTCTCCCCCTTCCTTCACAAAACTAAGCAATGTGTGTCTTTTTCAAAATACTAATTTCAATCAACTCCAACAATATCCACCTTGATTTTAATTGATCAACAAGACATCTTCCACTTTCATTGTCTTCACCGACAATCATAGTTCAAAAGAACTATCATACTCCACAATAGAGAGTATACTTCAATTGAAGCTAAACCACACCAAGAATTTTATCCATATGCCGAAAGCTATCGACATAACTTCTTCAAGATGCTCAATTCCTATCAAATCCAACAATCTCCACCTTGATTGTAATTGATACCCGAGACATCTTCTACCTTCATTGTCTACACCGACAATCATAGTTCAAAAGAACTATCATTGTAACATCCTAAATTTAGACGTCATAAAGTTTAAAATGTTAACCATTTATATAAAATCAGAGTTCTAAACCGCTTATGGATTTGAAACTTAACTTGACGAAAATAAACCATCTCTTTTGACTTACTAAAGGAAATTAACACGAAAGGATAACTTCATAACATAACTGAAACAGTTAACTTAAAGTTAACTTTTACAACGCTTGTTCAAATCCAGAAGTACGGTTCCCAAAAAAACTTATAACTTCGATTACAATATCAAAAGTTAAAGTATCAAACTAGTAAATAACACATAACTAGGGTAGACTGGGGAAATAATAAACTTGATCCCTAAGGATCCTTTCAATTCTAGTAACTTAAGTTAACTTTTACAACGCTTGTTCAAATCCAGAAGTACGGTTCCCAAAAAAAACTTATAACTTCGATTACAATATCAAAAGTTAAAGTATCAAACTAGTAAATAACACATAACTAGGGTAGACTAGGGAAATAATAAACTTTATCCCTAAGGATCCTTTCAATTCTAGTAACTCAGTTCAGTAGCTACTTCTTCTCTATTTGCTTTGTCTTGCCCTGCTTATCTGAAAAACACCACAACATAAACAATGAGATACAATCTCAGTGAGTTCTTTCGAGACCCCTCACCTACACTCTCGATGTTTTACTTATCTTTTCTCTTGTCTTAGCACAACCCCCGGCAATTACTACACAGTTCCCCCAGAGAACCCACCCGACAATAGCTATTACCGAGTCAACTTATTCTAGGCATTGGTTTAGGGCTCATTGTAACGCCCAAAAATAATTTAATTAAATTAATTAATTAAGTTATTTGAGGGATTACAATATTATTTGAGTAGAATAATTAAATTAGAATTGTTTTATTTCAGGAGGTGAAATGAATTAATAAAGGTGGTGTAAATAGGGCCCAATTCCATTGTTGACCCAAGCCCATTCCATAAAATCCCAAAAACCTAAAATTAGTTCTCATTCCCACAAGAAAGAAAGAATCAGCGACAGAGAGAGTGAGAGGAGAAGAGGCTCGCAACAGCCAGCAAGGGAGGGAGAAGAGGAATCGTTGATCCAAGCTTTAGGTAAATGAGTTCCCTTGATCTTTTCCTTCCATTTTTCTTCCTTGTAGTTTCAATCCCTCATTCCATATTGTTGTTGTTTTCTCCTTGGCTTTTGGAAGCCCACGGTTTGCGCAAAGAGGAGGAGGAGGAGCTGCTGCGTTTTTGGTGGCTGGGCGTGGCTGAGTTCTTCGATTTATCAAGGTTAGGGGGCTCTACTTTATACCTATAATAATGCTTAAGTTAGGCGATATATGTAGGTTAGGTTGTAGGAGTTTGGATTGTTGAATTAAATTAGTTTGAAGGGTGGATATCATGACACTGTTTTGGTTGAATTGTTGAATACTATGCTAATATGTTATTGTTGAATTAAATTAGTTTGGAGGGTGGATATCATAACACTGTTTTGGTTGTTTTGGTTGAATTGTTGAATACTATGCTAATATGTCATTGTTGAATTAAATTAGTTTGAAGGGTGGATATAATTGATACTGTGTTGGTTGTTTTGGTTGAATTGTTGAATACTATGCTAATATGTTATTGTTGAATTAAATTAGTTTGGAGGGTGGATATCATGACACTGTTTTGGTTGTTTTGGTTGAATTGTTGAATACTATGCTAATATGTTATTGTTGAATTAAATTAGTTTGAAGGGTGGATATTATTGATACTGTGTTGGTTGTTTTGGTTGAATTGTTGAATATTATGCTAATATATTGTTGTTGAATTAAGTTAGTTTGAAGGGTGGAAAATTGTTACTGTTTTGTGGTGTTAGTTAGATAGGTTGAATTGTTGTTAAAGTGTTGAAGTTGCGGTGTGTGCTGGTGGTGTTGCCAGAGGCGCCAAATTGGGCAGCCCCGTGCGTGTGCGTTGTGTGTACTGCGTACGTGTGTGTAATTGCGGGGAAGTGTAATTGTAGAATTAAATTACTAGCCTAAGAATACAAAGCGGTGAGTACTGAGTTGTAATTATTTAGAGATGTGAAAGCGGTGAGGGACTCAGGTCCAAAGCGGTGTGGTATCCTTAAGGCCTATATGTTGATGATATTAAGTGGAGAAATGAAAAGCGGTGAGTTTAATAATTATTATGGTTTATGTGTGGTGTTGTGGTGCATAGTCATAGCGTCACATGACTCATGTTGCATAAAGCGGTGTGTAGGCTTCGGCCAAAGCGGTGTGGTGGCTTCGGCCAAAGCGGTGAGTACCCTCAAGGCATAGTGCGGTGATGAAGGATCCTCATGCATGTTGCATACATGCATATATTCATACATATATTGATAGTGTTTGTTGATGGTTATGACTTAAAGGATGAATGCACTATTTGTTATGAGTGGGTGTTGTTTGCTGCCTTCCTTATTATAACGCTCCTCTTAATTATTATTATTTGTGTAAAGAGACTCACCCTACTGCCTTTGTTGCTTCTTATGTCGGCAACTTGCAGGTAATCGAGAGTGAGGGCATCCTTATGCCTCTTTTCTAGTAGTGTGTCAGCTCTGATATGTAGCACCAGGGGGAGGGCGTAGTAGTACTGTTATTGTCATTTTGATGTATTGGATTGTTATAATGATGTACTGATACCATTCCGCTGTGTTGATGATATTTCATTATGTACTGTAAACTAAAACAGGTGTTTGTGGGCCCGTCCCTAAACTGTCGTGCTATATATCGTGCCATTGTTTGTTGACTTCACGTCACTCGATTATAAGTTGGTTGTTTTTATAAGCGTTGGAGTGTGACACTTTCTTTCAATGATTTTTTTTGAAAACTCTGATATTATATATATTAAATAATAGTTATATTAGAAATGGGGTGTTACATAGTGGTATCAGAGCTGAAGTTGGTCTGTCCGACCAAGTGTCTAGGTGTTATGTCTGTTGTATCTAATTATGTTTATTTGTGTAGAAATCTGATTCGATGGCGAGACGCGATGACGCTGCTTTGGCTGCTGCTCTGCAAGCCATAGCTCAAGCTGTTGGGAATCAGCACTCTGCTGCTGATGCTAATGCTCGTAACTTAGCAACGTTCCAGAGGGAAAATCCACCCACCTTCAAGGGTCGGTATGACCCCGATGGAGCCTTGGCCTGGTTAAAGGAGATAGAGCGGGTCTTCCGTGTCATGGAGTGTTCTGCTGCTCAGAAAGTGAAATTGGGAACCCATATGCTAGCAGAGGAAGCTGACGACTGGTGGTTGGGAATGTCGCGAAGGTTAGAAAATGCTGGTGTGGAAGTTACTTGGGAGGTTTTCACAAGGGAGTTCAAGAGAAAGTACTACCCTGAGGATGTGCGAGCTAAGAAGGAAGTGGAATTTCTAGAGCTGAAGCAGGGAAACAAGACGGTAGATGAGTATGCCGCCAAATTTGAGGAGTTGGCCAAATTTTGTCCTTACTATGCCAATGATGCCGATTCGGAGTTCTCCAAGTGTGTCAAATTTGAGAGTGGTCTGCGCCCTGATATAAAGAAAGCAATTGGATATCAAGAGATTCGGGATTTTGCTAGATTGGTTGATAAGTGTAGGATCTATGAGGAAGACAGTACTGCTGCTTACAAGGCTGTGAAGGAAAATAGGAATTCTCAGTTTAGGGCAAAGCCCTATGATGTTGCTGGAAGTAAAGGTAAGTGGAAAGCAGGTACTGGTCAGAAGTCAAGTGGGGGAGGTGCCCCTTCGGACATTGTGTGTTATGCTTGTAAGAAGCCTGGTCATAAGAGTAATGAGTGCCCCGAGGCCAATTGTTTCAAGTGTGGTCAGAAGGGCCATAAAGCTGCTAACTGTGAAAAGAAAAGGATTGTTTGCTATAATTGTGAAGAAGTGGGGCATGTGAGTGCTAATTGTCCTAAACCCAAGAGGGAGAGAGCTAAAGGGAAAGTGTTTGTGCTGGCAGGATCCGAGGATGCTAACGAGATTAGAGGTACTTGCCTTATTTATGGTATTCCTGTGATTGCTATAGTAGATACCGGTGCTACTCATTCTTTCATTGCTTCATTATGTGCTGAAAAATTGGGTCTTGAATTGTCTTCTATGATGAGGGAGATGGTTATTGATACTCCAGCTAAGGGGTCGGTAACTACCTCCCTAGTGTGTGCTAATTAGTGTCCTCTGTCAGTCTTCGGCAGAGATTTTCTTGTGGACCTTATTTGTTTGCCTTTGGAGGGATTGGACGTTATCCTTGGTATGGACTGGTTAGTTGATAACCATGTGCATATCAATTGCTTCGAGAGATCTGTGAGTTTCCTTGGCCCTGAGGAAGAAGAATCTGCCTTGCTGCTTGCTGGTCAATTGCGTAGGTTAATGAAGGAAGAAGTTCATCCATTTGCCTTGATGGCGTCTCTGTCTGTTGAAAGTCAAGATATCATTGAGGGGTTGAAGGTAGTGTGCGAGTTTCCGGAAGTGTTCCCTGATGAGATTCCGAGTGTTCCGCCAGAGAGGGAGATTGAATTTGCTATTGATCTTGTGCCGGGTACGAGGCCTGTGTCTATGGCAACGTACCGGATGTCGGCGTCTGAATTATCTGAATTGAAGAATCAGCTAGAAGAGTTACTTGAGAAGAAGTTCATAAGGCCTAGTGTGTCACCTTGGGGGGCACCTGTGTTGTTAGTGAAGAAGAAGGATGGGAGCATGAGGCTTTGCGTGGACTATAGACAGTTGAACAAAGTGACAATCAAGAACAAGTATCCGCTTCCGAGAATTGATGACTTGATGGACCAGTTGGTGGGTGCTAAGGTGTTTAGCAAGATCGACTTGAGGTCGGGTTATCACCAAATCAAAGTGAAGGATGATGACGTTCAAAAGACGGCTTTCAGAACTAGATATGGGCACTATGAATATTCTGTAATGCCGTTTGGTGTTACCAACGCACCCGGGGTGTTTATGGAGTACATGAACCGTACCTTCCATAGTTACTTGGATCGTTTTGTAGTGGTATTTATAGATGATATTTTGGTGTATTCCACGACGGAAGAAGAGCACGCAGAGCACTTGAGGTTAGTGCTAGAAGTATTGAAGGAAAAGAAGCTTTATGCAAAATTGTCAAAGTGCGAGTTCTGGTTGCATGAGGTGAGTTTTCTTGGCCATGTGATTTCTGGTGACGGTATAGCTGTAGACCCAGCCAAGGTTGATGCCGTGCTACAGTGGGAGAGCCCAAAGTCAGTGACTGAGATAAGAAGTTTCTTGGGTTTAGCCGGTTACTACAGGAGGTTTATAGAGGGTTTCTCTAAGCTAGCCCTTCCGTTGACTCAATTGACGTGTAAAGGGAAAGCTTTTGTGTGGGATGCCCGGTGTGAAGAGAGCTTCAATGAGTTGAAGAAGAGGTTGACCACATCTCCTATTTTGGTATTGCCTGTTCCAGAGCAACCATTTGTAGTATATTGCGATGCTTCCAAGATGGGTTTAGGAGGTGTGCTGATGCAAGATGGTAAGGTAGTAGCCTATGCGTCTAGGCAGTTGAGAATTCATGAGAAGAACTACCCTACTCATGATTTGGAGTTTGCGGCAATTGTCTTTGCTTTGAAGATTTGGAGACACTATTTGTATGGTGCTAAGTTTGAGGTGTTCAGTGACCATAAGGGGCTGCAGTATTTATTTGATCAGAAAGAGCTGAATATGAGACAAAGGAGGTGGCTGGAATTATTGAAGGACTATGACTTTAGTTTGAACTACCATCCGGGGAAGGCTAATGTTGTAGCCGACGCTTTGAGTAGGAAGTCCCTTCATGTGTCTGCAATGATGGTGAAAGAGCTCGAATTGATTGAGCAATTTCGGGATTTGAGTTTGGTCTGTGAAGTAACGCTTAAGAGTGTAAGACTGGGAATGTTGAAGATTCACAATGAATTTTTGGACGTTATTAGAGACGCTCAGAAACAAGACATTAAGTTAGTTGAAGCGGCAGTTGGGATTGATCATTCCGAGGGTAAGGATTATGAGATAGATGCGCAAGATGTGTTGAGACACCGTGGAAGAATTTGTATTCCTGATGATGAAGAAATCAAGAAGGCAATCCTTGAAGAGGGTCATCGGAGTAAGTTGAGTATCCACCCAGGAGCCACAAAGATGTACCAAGATTTGAAGAAACTGTTTTGGTGGCCTGGCATGAAGCGTGATGTAGCCCAATTTGTGTATGCTTGTTTGACATGTCAGAAATCTAAGGTAGAACATCATAAGCCGGCAGGGTTGATGCAGCCATTGGATGTTCCGGAATGGAAGTGGGATAGTATCTCCATGGATTTTGTAACTGGGTTGCCGAATACAGTGAGAGGATTTGATGCTATATGGGTGATTGTGGATAGGTTGACGAAATCTGCTCACTTTTTGCCGATTAATATGACCTATCCGGTTCTGAGGTTGGCAGATATTTATGTTAAGACTATTGTGAAGCTGCATGGTGTTCCTTTGAGTATCGTGTCCGATCGAGATCCTAGATTTACTTCTGAATTTTGGAAGAGCTTGCAAGAGGCCTTAGGTTCTAAATTGAGGTTGAGTTCCGCTTGTCACCCCAGACAGATGGGCAGACGGAGAGAACTATCCAGTCACTAGAGGATTTGTTGCGGGCATGCGTTCTTGAACAAGGAGGTTCATGGGATTCCCATTTGCCATTGATTGAATTCACCTATAATAATAGTTTCCATGCGAGTATTGGGATGGCGCCTTTCGAGGCATTGTATGGTAGGAGGTGTAGGACACCCTTGTGTTGGAATGAATTGGGTGAGAGTGTGGTGTTAGGCCCTGAGATTGTGCGGGAGACCACAGAGAAGGTGAAGATGATTCGAGAGAAGATGAAAGCCTCGCAGAGTAGGCAGAAGAGCTATCATGATAAGAGAAGAAAGAATCTAGAGTTTCAAGCTGGTGACCATGTATTCTTGAGAGTCACTCCGGTGACAGGTGTGGGTCGTGCCTTGAAATCTAAGAAGCTAACCCCTCGTTTTATTGGCCCATACCAGATTTTGGAGAGAGTTGGGAAAGTTGCCTATCGGGTGGCCTTGCCACCTAATCTGTCTAATCTGCATGACGTGTTCCATGTATCACAGTTGCGGAAGTATGTTCCTGATCCGTCGCACGTAATTCAGATGGATAATGTGGAGGTGAGGGAGAACCTCACCGTGGAAACTATGCCAGTTAGAATTGAAGACCGGGAGGTAAAGGTGTTAAGAGGCAAAGAGATCAATTTAGTGAAAGTGGTTTGGTTGGGAGCCGTGGGCGAGAGCATGACGTGGGAATTGGAAAGTAAGATGAAAGAAGTCTATCCAGAGTTATTTGATTCAGGTAATTTCGAGGACGAAATTCTCTAAGTGGGGGAGAGTTGTAACGCCCTAAAATAATTTAATTAAATTAATTAATTAAGTTATTTGAGGGATTACAATATTATTTGAGTGGAATAATTAAATTAGAATTGTTTTATTTCAGGAGGTGAAATGAATTAATAAAGGTGGTGTAAATAGGGCCCAATTCCATTGTTGACCCAAGCCCATTCCATAAAATCCCAAAAACCTAAAATTAGTTCTCATTCCCACAAGAAAGAAAGAATCAGCGACAGAGAGAGTGAGAGGAGAAGAGGCTCGCAACAGCCAGCAAGGGAGGGAGAAGAGGAATCGTTGATCCAAGCTTTAGGTAAATGAGTTCCCTTGATCTTTTCCTTCCATTTTTCTTCCTTGTAGTTTCAATCCCTCATTCCATATTGTTGTTGTTTTCTCCTTGGCTTTTGGAAGCCCACGGTTTGCGCAAAGAGGAGGAGGAGGAGCTGCTGCGTTTTTGGTGGCTGGGCGTGGCTGAGTTCTTCGATTTATCAAGGTTAGGGGGCTCTACTTTATACCTATAATAATGCTTAAGTTAGGCGATATATGTAGGTTAGGTTGTAGGGGTTTGGATTGTTGAATTAAATTAGTTTGAAGGGTGGATATCATGACACTGTTTTGGTTGAATTGTTGAATACTATGCTAATATGTTATTGTTGAATTAAATTAGTTTGGAGGGTGGATATCATGACACTGTTTTGGTTGTTTTGGTTGAATTGTTGAATACTATGCTAATATGTTATTGTTGAATTAAATTAGTTTGAAGGGTGGATATAATTGATACTGTGTTGGTTGTTTTGGTTGAATTGTTGAATACTATGCTAATATGTTATTGTTGAATTAAATTAGTTTGGAGGGTGGATATCATGACACTGTTTTGGTTGAATTGTTGAATACTATGCTAATATGTTATTGTTGAATTAAATTAGTTTGAAGGGTGGATATAATTGATACTGTGTTGGTTGTTTTGGTTGAATTGTTGAATATTATGCTAATATATTGTTGTTGAATTAAGTTAGTTTGAAGGGTGGAAAATTGTTACTGTTTTGTGGTGTTAGTTAGATAGGTTGAATTGTTGTTAAAGTGTTGAAGTTGCGGTGTGTGCTGGTGGTGTTGCCAGGGGCGCCAAATTGGGCAGCCCCGTGCGTGTGCGTTGTGTGTACTGCGTACGTGTGTGTAATTGCGGGGAAGTGTAATTGTAGAATTAAATTACTAGCCTAAGAATACAAAGCGGTGAGTACTGAGTTGTAATTATTTAGAGATGTGAAAGCGGTGAGGGACTTAGGTCCAAAGCGGTGTGGTATCCTTAAGGCCTATATGTTGATGATATTAAGTGGAGAAATGAAAAGCGGTGAGTTTAATAATTATTATGGTTTATGTGTGGTGTTGTGGTGCATAGTCATAGCGTCACATGACTCATGTTGCATAAAGCGGTGTGTAGGCTTCGGCCAAAGCGGTGTGGTGGCTTCGGCCAAAGCGGTGAGTGCCCTCAAGGCATAGTGCGGTGATGAAGGATCCTCATGCATGTTGCATACATGCATATATTCATACATATATTGATAGTGTTTGTTGATGGTTATGACTTAAAGGATGAATGCACTATTTGTTATGAGTGGGTGTTGTTTGCTGCCTTCCTTATTATAACGCTCCTCTTAATTATTATTATTTGTGTAAAGAGACTCACCCTACTGCCTTTGTTGCTTCTTATGTCGGCAACTTGCAGGTAATCGAGAGTGAGGGCATCCTTATGCCTCTTTTCTAGTAGTGTGTCAGCTCTGATATGTAGCACCAGGGGGAGGGCGTAGTAGTACTGTTATTGTCATTTTGATGTATTGGATTGTTATAATGATGTACTGATACCATTCCGCTGTGTTGATGATATTTCATTATGTACTGTAAACTAAAACAGGTGTTTGTGGGCCCGTCCCTAAACTGTCGTGCTATATATCGTGCCATTGTTTGTTGACTTCACGTCACTCGATTATAAGTTGGTTGTTTTTATAAGCGTTGGAGTGTGACACTTTCTTTCAATGATTTTTTTTGAAAACTCTGATATTATATATATTAAATAATAGTTATATTAGAAAGGGGGTGTTACATAGTGGTATCAGAGCTGAAGTTGGTCTGTCCGACCAAGTGTCTAGGTGTTATGTCTGTTGTATCTAATTATGTTTATTTGTGTAGAAATCTGATTCGATGGCGAGACGCGATGACGCTGCTTTGGCTGCTGCTCTGCAAGCCATAGCTCAAGCTGTTGGGAATCAGCACTCTGCTGCTGATGCTAATGCTCGTAACTTAGCAACGTTCCAGAGGGAAAATCCACCCACCTTCAAGGGTCGGTATGACCCCGATGGAGCCTTGGCCTGGTTAAAGGAGATAGAGCGGGTCTTCCGTGTCATGGAGTGTTCTGCTGCTCAGAAAGTGAAATTGGGAACCCATATGCTAGCAGAGGAAGCTGACGACTGGTGGTTGGGAATGTCGCGAAGGTTAGAAAATGCTGGTGTGGAAGTTACTTGGGAGGTTTTCACAAGGGAGTTCAAGAGAAAGTACTACCCTGAGGATGTGCGAGCTAAGAAGAAAGTGGAATTTCTAGAGCTGAAGCAGGGAAACAAGACGGTAGGTGAGTATGCCGCCAAATTTGAGTGCATTTTTCATTTCCAAAGTGCATTTTTCTCACTTTTTCCAACACTGACTTTTTCGGTTTCCAAAGTGGATTTTTCTCAGTTTTTTATTATCATTATTATTAAAGTATAATTTATATAATAAATAAAATTTAATTGTATTCAGGGTTTATAAAACAATTATGAGTTCAATGTGTTTATAAGATATATAAAATGTGAAGTGTGTAATATGAGTTATATGAGTTAGTACTTAGTAGTGACTAGTGACCCATTCAGTGGTAGGTGTTGTTGTTTTCAATTTCAACTCCAAGGTTATGGGTTCAATTCCCATGTAGGGCATTTCTTTCATTTTATTTTATAGTGACAATTAAGTGCCACGTGGCAGTCACTCATTGGTTGCTGAGCTCGCCATGTGGCAGTGACATGTGATAAAAAAGCCACGTAGATAATAATATTACACGTGTAAATGCCAACTCAGATTTTCGTCAGCCTAGTCAGCATTATTTAACGTCAGAGACTAATAATGGAAACGGAAAAAAAAATTGGGGACAAAAACTTCTATTTCAATAATGTAGGGACTAAACTTAGAAGGACCAAATTTTGTAGGATCAAAAACATATTTTACCCTTTATTTAAACACAAAAAATCATGCAAAGGATCACAATAGGATGACACCATCCCAATATGTCAGCACCATATCACTTTCCAATCTCGGTTATTTTGAAGAAATGTATATGCATAATATGACTCAATCCGTGCCACGTGAAACACGTATGAGAATTCTGATAATATTATGTAATTTCTGGATTTTATAAATGTCCTTAATATGGATGGTAATAGCCTTGGTAATCCTGGACCATCCGAGATTGGAGGGTTGATTAGAAGTGCTTCTAGTGAATGGTTATGCTGTTTTTCTGGTCATATTGGTCGGAAAGATAACTTGTATGCTAAGCTAATGGCCTTGGACATAGGCTTGAATCTTGCTGGGTACTTGGGCTACAAGAGTCTCATTTGTTACTCAGATTCACTCCATGCCACTAATCTTATCAGCAATCCCCTAAATAGGTACCACTATTATGCTATTTTAACTCAGAATGTCAAAGATATCCTTAATTCACAATGAATTGTTAGGCTTATCATAATCTGGGAGACAGAAATTTTGCTGCTGATTTTTTGGCAAAGGTTAGAGCAAACAAGTGCTTGACAAGTATTTCACCAACCTCCCAATGGTCTTGATCCTATCCTCTTAGCCGGCGCTTTTGTTGTTGAGTTCCTTAGAACCTAGTATTTCAGCAACCTCTCCCCTTTCTGTCACACACTAGTGCAGGTGTGATGAGTGGTGCAATAGCGTGCTTGTGTGCATTAGTGTGGCTGTGAAGACGCCCTACTTTAGTATGAGTGTTCAGCCATATATAAAATAAAGGAGAGTTCAATGATACATTGAATTTTGTTGGGTATCGATCTCTGTGGGCAAAAATAATTAATTCACAGTTTTAATTTATTTTAAAATAATTAAATATAAAAAATTTATATCTATGTGATTGGTCGTTAGGTACCGTACTCAACAAAACTTTGGGGCATATATAAATATATTGGTTCACCTAGAATAAAACTTTTAATTGCGAGTGTGAAATTGAAAATCTTTGCAAATAAGTAATGAGAAAAACCAAGGTAATCAAAATCGGACCGGACCGGTCGGTTCGACCGGTTGAACCGAGAACCGGACCCCTGTCCGGTCCAGTTAGACCCCAGAACCGGATGGCCAAAGAACCGGGTGAAAAATCGGGAAACCGCTCAAGAACCGGTAAAACCGGCCAGAACCGGCGGTTACAAGCGGTTCTGAGAAATGACTTTTTTTTTTAATTTTTTTTAACTGAAATAAAAAAATTTAAACTATTTTTTGTAAAACAAAATGAGTGTCAGGGCTCTATTTATATATTTTATATATTATGAAAGCCAAGAATCTCACTTATATTTTGTTGTGCACACTCTAGTTCTATTTATAGAGAAACACAGCTCATTCTTCTTATTTGCCATCCGATGTGGGACTAGATATTCACCTTTCAACAACATTAGCTTCACTGTTTCCAATTTTATTACATGATGTGATCTTTTCTAAATAAAGCGACATTAGATTCTTATTTATCTTCACTGTTTGCAACATTAGCTTCTTATTTGCCAACAACAATTTTCTTATAAAGCCAGACTTATTTTTTTTCTTTCTAAATAATGCATTAAAATATATATATTTTAAACATGTCAAACTTTGAGTTTTTTTATACCTACCAATTTTATGTGTAACTTTAACTAATGAGTTGGATATTATATTGTTGAGCTTAAGTTAAGCATAATTTAATTGTTTGTGGTGTGAAATTTTGGGTATTGTAGTTTTTTATCCTTTATATATTGTAATAAAAATATTAAATAATATATTTAATTAATTCCGGTTGAACCCCCGGTTCAACCGGTTGAACCCAAGAACCCCTGAACCGCTACCTCTTCCGATTCAAATGTCCGGTCCGGTTTTGATTACCTTGAGAAAAACAAAGTATTATTCTTTTGTTTTTCAGAAAAATAATTAAATGTAGTCTTTTTCATTAATTATTACAAAAAAGTTTAAATACTGACATTATAGTCATTAAAGGCTCATTATTATTAGAAAAGTGCAAGACCATGTCATCGAACATGTAAGTGTTTTTTTTTTACAAGCAAGGTTAGTGGGGGTGGGGAAATGTTAGTTTCCGGGGTTTGAACCCGGGACTTCCTTTTTGCACTCTTTTAGTGCTCTCTTTCGGTATCTCTTAGCTCACCAACTGAGCTACCTACTGCACTCCTTCGGTATCGAACATGTAAGTGTTAAGTCGGACCCCCACTAATGGAAAAAAGGCTTTTTATATCGGTTAAAATTGACATTTCATATCGGTTCCCGAACCGATGCCGAAAAAGGAGATATAAAAAATAGGGACATTTCATATCGGTTCCTGAACCGTTATGAAAAGTTGTTTTTATATCGGTTGCCCCTAGAACCGATATGAAAATCTCTTTTTTTAAAAAAAAGAGACTTTTCATATCGGTTCCCATAGAAAACCGATATGAAAAGTCTCTTTTTTAAAAAAAAAAAATTAATTTTAACATCGGTTTTCTATGGGAACCGATATGAAAAGTCTCTTTTTTTTTAAAAAAAAAGTGAGGTTGTCTTCCATCAACTCTAGATCCTTCTGTAATACATAGTTATACAATATGTATATGAACTTCAACAGGAGGTCCATCCAGCAGCAAGTTTGTCCCACAACACATAGTTATACAATAATAATATGAACTCAACAGGATGCAGACAGTTACAGAAAATGACTATGTATAAGCTGCATCAGACATGAACCACAATTTTGTCCTAATTTCCATAAGGTGGAACTTTCTATTTAGACAAAGAAGTTTGTGAATGTTTTACTTTTGACAAACATTAATTAAGTGAGTGGGAATGTGAGATTCATATAATAAGCAATACATCAAAGATCAGATTCTATGGTTCCACAATTGTCACCTGTTGCCACTCCCCATCAACTGCTTCCTTCCATAATATAGTGTGGCCACAGATTTAGTGTGGCCAATTAGTGATGCAACCAATTCAAAAGGGGAATTGGCATCAGAGCTGCATCTCCATGCAGAAATTACACCATCCTGCAAATTAAATAATTAAATTATTCACAAACTCATAAATGGCAGAAAATAACTTTTTAAAAAACAAGAGAAACTTAATGAAAAAGAAAGGATACAGTTAACAATTAGAATGTAAAAATTATGATTTATTTAGATAACAAACAACCATGAATCAATGTGTGGGCAGTAAATGCACATTGTTTTCAAAGTAAATGCATCCTAGTTAGATTATTCCATCAAAGTATCACCATTACCTTGTTATCCGATGCTCTTATATACCCAACAAGACGGATTTGCATCTGCTGCTCAGATTTATGGTCACTGTTTTCATCAATAAGCCAAACATGCTGTAAAATGGTCAAATCAAATGGATATAATCTGTCATCAAATAATCAAAGAAATTGTAGATTTATTTAATTGACTACTCACAATTTTTCTGTACGCAACACTGGAGAAATCCGAATAAATGCTAACCAGTGCCTTAAAGTTCCTATCTGCGGTAACCTTGGCCCAACCAAAGTAGAGCCCAACAACTTGATCACGAAGACCAATTGTTGCATTTTCTGGATTACGGAATTAAATCATGCCAGATTGATAATAAATACTAAGTTAAACTAAAAAAACTAAATTTTAAGGAAGGCTTGAAATTTGTTGTTCATGTTACTAAATTTATGAAATGAGAGAGTTTCACAAACCTGTGGTTTCAAGCAGAGATCTAGAAACATATGAACCACTGAGATGAATTGGCTCAACTGGCAATGTGTTACCTACCCCTGCCAATGTTAGTTTGAAAAATTACCTTTATCAGATAACACATTATTTATAGAAATTAATCAACATACTTCAGAATTAGTAAGTGCATACAATCATCGAAAGGTGGAAGACCCCATAGCTCAGGCTGAAACTCTAAAAGTGAATGAAGAACAGTATTTGCTAGTCCATTACAATCAAATTCCTTTCGAGATGGTATAGCTACTACCTTCATTTTTGCAGCATTAGCTGCCTTTACACCAACCCTGTTAAAGCGCATTGCGGAACATAAATTATATGTAACAAATATGACTATTACAAGTAAGAAATCCGAGTGGCGTGCATAAAAATTGTGATAAATCCTAATGATGAATCAAAGCAGTGAAAGTGGTATGCTTTATATCTAGAGATGAATTTCTAGTAGTAGAGATTAACTTTACAGAAAGAGATTCATCTAATTGCCAAGTGTCAAATTCACTTGAAATTTCAAAGGTATTAGAGAGGTCAATGCCAATGGATCCAGTTAATGGTTCCATATGTTTCCTAAAAGGTATTAGAGAGGTCAAAGTGTAAAAGTCCATTTATAATGCAACCATAGCTTTTGAAAGAACGGAATCAAGCTCAATAGATTTGTTTGACTTTGACCAAAAATATATATAGTCGTTTTCTTACCTTGCTTTCCTTTCCTAGCTTGGCCCTCTTTCTTACAGCTATTGTTCCATAGATGAGCTTCATATCTTCCAGTCCACCTATGCCTGATCAATTAAACATTCTTAATTAATCAATCTTCAAATACTAAGATAGGAGATAAACAGTTACATATCCTAATGATGGTCGCATATTTTGAGTACAACTCAACTCTACAAAACAGCTTCGTAAACTTTAATGTTTAAGAACTAGTGAAGTAGTAGTGAGCCTTTATTACAACCTTAATGAAACAACTAAGAAAAAACATGACTCTGCATACAGCTGAAACATGCAATTAGTTGGCATGAAATGAACAAAAAGAATATCAAACCTTTAATGGGTAGCCCAAGGATACTACAGTCGAAACATTAATGTCTTCCATGCTAGCCACCATACATCCAACTCTGAAGTTATGTCCGGATCTGTAGTCACAATCTGCTTTTCAGCAGGCAAATATTTGTTCTGCGCGCTTGAATTCCGTATCTCCTGTAATAGAAAGAGATCCATCACAAATACTCAAGACTGGTGAAAGAAATACAAAAATCTGAAGACATCAATTATAAATATTTCAGGAGATTAATAAACTCAACACTTTGCTTTGCTTTAAGAGTTTATGAGCAAAAAACTTAGCAATTGCTCTAGACAAGTTCAAACTTCCATTGACTCGTCCAACTTGAATGAAACCACCAGCTCCCAGAATCCTATCTTTCTCAAGCTCAAGGTCAGGCTTGTGATCTTTAGACAAATTGTGTGCCTGCAAATAGAACCTCATGAAATAATAATGCATAGAAATCTTGCCAAAGAGTAGCTGTGACAGGCAGTCAAGGCATCAATTGAAGCATGTGCAATTTTATCAGAATTTCTGAAATAGCACCCTTTATCATCAAGTATCTGCACACTCATTACAAGCTGCACCATACCTATAGCCTATATTACACGCCTACTAAAACTAGTGAAGATTTCAAAACTGAAAGAGGAATGGAAGTACCTGCCCCTTCCTTGATAATAACCTGCAGTAAAATCATAAAGTTATTAGCAAAAGAATATGTTGATTATTTAGAAGGGCTAATCAAAGGTAACTTGAATCAACATACATATGCATAGTCACAATCAAATTTTGATGGATGGGATCCTCAAGCTTGAAATCCGAAAAAGTAGCAAATAACATTGAATTTCTCTCCCTTGTATGTATCTTTTTCTGTCATGGGAGCAACCAAATATCTTTTTCTGTTAAAATATATTCAAAATAAAAAACTAAAAGGGTGAGTGTAATTCTAAATAACCATTTTGTAAATTGTCTCAACAAGCTATAGTGGAGAGATTAGAAAAACAAGTTGAAATAAGCTCAAGAACATGTAAGCTGATTTTATAAGGCTTTCCTAATACAAATTCATCTAAATAAGCTGTTCCAATACGCTGTTCTAAATTAATTCATCTAAATAAGTTGATTAAACCGTATTCAAGTAATTGCTCACCAATCCTCTGTTCTCACCATAATCATCAATAGCCCATGATATTTTGATTGATTCAAATCAAACCAATGTGCCAAATGGTTATCCAAATTTGAATGAGCTGTAAAATGCAAGATATCAGACATTAATTCAAAAAATAAGCAAGGTAATTCATCAAACATCTCTTCTACAATGAGAGTGGTCTATAGATAAAGTATGAGTAAAATAAATTATAGAATAGATTTAGAAATACCTTTTAAATTAAGGTTAGAATGTGTTGAATAGATTTAGACATACAGTTTCAGTTAGAGTAGATAAGTACCTTTAGCATGTGAATGCACATTTTCATCTTTGGGCAAGCAATTCGTGGAAAATCTGTCAATATACTAGACAAAAAAACAGGAACACAAACAAGCATAAGATTAGATTATAAAAACAACACCTATTTCCCTTGGAAAAACACACACACACAGGCAATGGAGAAATAACAAAAATAAATAAAACTAATTCTAAGGGAGGTTCAGCCATAGTTTCAAGACCATTTTTGCTGACCTAATCTGTTCACATCTTTCCTCAAATTCATCTAAATAAGCTGTTCCAAATGCCTAAAATCAACTCATAACTACTTCCCCATCATTTTCCCTCTTTTAAGTTACAACTAATCATACACTCAAGAAGATAACCAACAGAACAGATTCATTAAAATAGCATCTCTTAGGTAATTTTACCAGCAACATGAAATTTCACATAACCCAGCTCATGAATAGAGAGATAAACAACCTAGAAAAAATCATGTAAAATCGTAGAGATTGAAGAAACTTACGTAACTGAGATGGTTCGCATAGATGCTTAGCCGTTTGTAGTTCGTAGAGATTCTTCACAGTTCTTTCAATTCACACTTCAGAGTTCGTTCCTGATTTCTTCAGATTAGGGCTCAAAATCGTAGAGAAGGACAGGATTAGGGTTCGCAATCAAGAGAGGAATGAGATTAGGGTTTCGCAATCAAGAAAGGAATGGTATTAGGGTTCTCAGTTTGGTTCGCATAGAGGAAAAGTTTGGTTCAGAGAGTGAGATTTAGTTCGCACTTCGTAGAGAACAAAACTAAGAAATCAATGGAAACCAAAGAAAAAACCTAAATCAATTGCATAAGAGGTGGTGTTTTGACCCGTTATGGGTGATGTTTTGACCCGTTATGGAAGCCCCACTTTCTATATCGGTTCCTGTGGCAACCGATATAAAAATTGTAATTTTAATTACAAAACTGCCACCGCGTCACTTTTAATATCAGGCCGTTTTTAACCGATATAAATAGCAGTTATAAAATGCATTTTTTCCACTAGTGCCCATTGATGATGGTTGGTTGTGTCTCAACTTTGATGGTGTCGTGAAAGCTTCTTCTAAGGTTGCGGGTTGTGGTGGTCTAGTGAGAAACTCAAATGGTGCTTGGCTCGCAGGTTTCTCTAAATATATTTGTTTTTGTGACCCTTTTTGTTGTTGAGTTGGGGTGTTTTCATTGGCTTATAGCTTGTCCATTCATGTATTTTCTTGATACATATATATCTAAAATCTCAGTACAACTCCATCTATATAACATTGATATATACACAAATTTTAAACTCATAAAACTAAAATTTAACATGAGAATGTTGATTTCCATAAATTAGTATATCACTTTATTTATGTGCAATGCAACCCAAACACTATTTTTTTTTCAGAAAAAAAAATGTTGTTGGTCACTTCATTCATAAACATTTGAGCATTGCTATTTGTTACGAATAATTTTTGCAAGAAAGAGAAGAATGTATAAAAATATGGCATTTGAAAGTGTTAAATGCCACCGCATAACATTAATCTTTTCAGTTCAGATACCTTGATTGTTGATGATCATGCATACCAAAAAATTATTGAAATTGAATATCCGTAGCTATAGAATCTTATAGACCCTATTTTACATGTATTTTTAAAAGCATAATATACGTTGAATTGAACTTATTTAATCTAATATCAAACATTTTTAAAATTTTATAAAAATTTGCAAGTTTGATCTACTCAATTAGAACTATTAATTTGACGGTTGAATCGGCAAAATTTAAAGTGTGCGAAGAGATATTAAGTGGAGTAACTCTTACAAGAGTTACTCTTAGAGTAACTTGATCCCCACTCATATAGAGGAGTGGGGATCAACTTACTCCAAGAGTAACTTTTGTAGAGTTACTCCACTTAATATCTCTTTGTAGACATTAAATTTTATTGATCCAACCATTGAATAGTTTCATATTATGTTGATGACCATGCATACCAAAAAGTGTGTATATATATATATATATATGGACCTAGATTGTCTGAAGGAAAATTTAACTGCAGTCACACAATCAGCTGCCAAATCTACCCTCTAGTGGCTAACTGGAAAAACCAAAGCCCCAAGGTAACCTATAGTTAACTGGTTTAGTGTCTGACTGTGAAATCATTTTAGTACCGTGCTCACTACTACTCCTTTGAATATAATCAACTAGTATTTTCAAAATTATTTTATCTATCTTTTCTTGTCACATCACTCAATCACATTGGTCACTTTCTCTCTCTATCTCACACACTTGTCTTCCCTTTATGACCTCCCATTTTCCTGTAAAATCTTCATCACTCCACTCACTTATAAATTTCCCTCTCAAGTACCCCCTCAAAATCACAACACACTCATTCCCTCATTCTCTTCTTATAGCTCTCACTCACTCAACAATGAGACTCCTAAACCACCCTCCAACTCTCATTTCCTCCACAACAACCAAAACCTTCACCATCAAACCATAAAGCATAACTCTCATAATTCATCCACACAATCCCAAAACCAAACAACCTATCCAAAAAACAACAAACCTTTCATCATTACAGACAAAGCCATTATCACCATTATCAAAAAAAGTTGGCAAAAGATGGAAAGAATACTAAGGAATAACCAACTGGGATGGTTTACTCGACACATTAGACGATATGCTTCTGTACTAGACTGGGCCATGAGACCCACTCCAGTAATTGGACCTGGATAAACCCAATAGCAATGATCCATACCCATAATAAATCAACCTACTTATGACTATCCTGCATCAGCGGCTCAAATTCATCCGATCAATCCAACGCCTCAAGGCTGGCACAGATGCCTATAAATGCTGGCCCACTCAGCTGAAAAAGGTACACTCTTATTCCCTGCCTCACTTTACAAATCTCAATACTGACTTGAGCGTTGGATTGGCATCACAAGCACCTCTCTCGGGATCACTCTGAGACCCTACTTGGACGGCAGAAGATCTACTAGTTGTAGCCCCGGATATGCCCAGACGACCGAATGGTACAGAACATTGGCGACCACAGTGGGAGATATCTTTCTTTCACCTCATCTCTACCTCATTGAATTTACTCTCGCATTCCAAAGGCAGCTCAAGGAAAAGCCTGGGTCCAAAGCATCGTCGTGACTCAACCCCAGCCAGTTGACACGCCGGGCGCTGTCGCAATCACCCTTTCGGATGACAGTGTGCAAGTCCTGGTTCCACAGCCGGCCCCGATCCACGAACCTGTCTTCCAAGGGGACATCCCAGTCCCTGCTGCACACGTCCGACAACTCCTGGACTTTTTGATTGGCTGCGCCCAGGACATGGCGTATCAAAAGGAGCGCCTCCCCCGGGTGGAAAGGTAGATAGTGTTCGCAGGAGCAACTGCCATGGTCGTACAACCTCATCCTCGCTGGGGAACACCGCCCCCAAGAACTGTGAATTCAAGGCGCCACAGGTCCCCACCAAGACGACACCTCAATAATCGGTCCCCTCCGTGACGTGGCAGGAACTGTGGCTCAGACTCTCCCCCAAACTCTCCCTCTACTTCGCCTGACAACACCTATTGGCCTGAAGACTCTCCTACCAGAAGCTCATCCCTCACATCATCCAATTCACGCCATATAGGTCTCGCAATCGAGCCAAGTCCAGCAGGCGACATCGCCAGTGATCCAAATCCAGGAGATCCGCGGCCCGACGTGACCTCCGAGACCCAGATCTTTGGGACGGGTCGCCTCACTACCATCTAGGGACCTCCCAAGATGGACCTTTCAGTAGAAGGATCAATGATTATCCAATCGCCAAATCTCTGGAGAAGCCTCCAATTCTCAACACGTACAATGGGACTGGAGATCTTGACAATTATTTGGCCTACTTCGGTCTAATGATGCAATATCTGGGTGTGAGGGAGCCCGTCTACAGCAAGATCTTCCCTCTCACCCTTTAGAAATCTGCACTAGCTTGGCTCCAAGAATTAAAACCAAACTCGGTCTCGTCCTGGGGGCAGCTAGCACAATTATTCTCGACCCGCTTTATCACCTCTAGACTAAGGCCCAAGTCTGAGGAGAGAAAGAAACACTCAGGAAATATCTGGAGAGTTTCAACAAAGAAGCTGCGAATGTCAGGAACCTGGGAGACCAAGCCTCGCAACTTGAGAGATTTCCTTCGCAGATCCCAAAAACATATGGTCTACAAAGAGGACGAGCTGGCCTGCAGGGCCATCTCCAAGCCAGGAAAAAAAGGGGGCCCGAGCTAAGAGAGCCATGGTAGCAGCGAGCCCGAGGTTAGGGAACACCTCGCGAGTCTCGACCCCGACAAGCCCATTTCACAGACTACACCTTGTTGATTGCATCTCAGGGGAAGAACCTCGCCGAATGCGCCGACGCAGAATTCCAGGACATCAAACGACCCGAACCTCATGTGCAAAGGGAATGCCAAACTTCTAAGAAATACTACCGTTAACACAGAAGCCATGAGCACAACACCAACAATTGCAACACCCTAAAGGACGACATTGAAGAATTAATTCACGAAAGGAAACTTGCCCAGTACGCAAAAAAAGAAGAAGGGACTCGTGACTCTGAGTGGGGAGTCGATCACCAACTCGGCCTAGTTGAGAAAACATACATTGTATAAACGCACATGCAGAATGTGAAAGCTCGATATGAATGACTGAATGAAATTCATTTTGCTATTATAGTCTTTTGCACTTGTTCATTGTTGTTTTCACTTGTTCCAAGAATTCCTTAAGAGTAAGAAAGAGAAAGGGTCCAACTCCATAGTGAGGCATAGAGTGAGGCGAGTTTGAGACCTATCCTAGCCTGCAGGAAGGGTCTGCCTGATCTGCAGGGGCGACATAGCCTACAGGGAGGGACTGCCTAGCCTGGAGGGGCAAACTCAACAACGGCTTCAAACCAAGGCCATCCAAGGGAGTAGCCTCAGCTTAACGGGCCCAAAGCCATACTAGTTCAAACCGACCTTCATCGAGGATGTAGACACCAAGACGATGGTTCTACAAATACATTTCGGGTGACGGCATGTTCGCACGAAATCGGTCGACGCTGACGTGTACCTTGAATCCTGGTAAAGGAACCAAGTGTATCATGGTGTGCCGAAACAAAATGAAGCTTGTCGGTAAAAAGCGCTGCATGAGGTCGGCGCCACGATCGTTTGCATTTTTTCTTATATACCAAGGCAGGAGTCTGATGACTGTTGAACCAAGGACAAACACTCTTTGTTTTGTATGATAACAAATTACAATCTGTTTACTAATGATTATAGTTGAACCAAAGTACAGGGCATGAACCAAAGCACAGGGCATGAACCAAACCGTTTGACATGATATCTTAAAGTGTAGCAACTTGGAGGAGAAGCTACTCAAGCGTTCAAGACTTATGTGTTATATTGCTTCGCATAGGAGGCGTGTAAGATCCTGTCACTTCAGCTCTATGACTTTTGTAGTTGAGAGATAATCTTTTAAAATATAACTGTTTTGTTAAAAGCATGGAAAAATCTTTTATATAAAAGCCTAATAGGTTAGGCACAAATAATGACTAGTTATTTTAAAGAAAGAAGTTGAATCATGACTTGTTGTTTTTAAAAGTGTAAAATCGATTTGTTGCTTCCTTCTTTAAAGAGGGAAATCGATTTTGTGCTTTAATTTAGAGAGGAAAATCGATTTGCTAAATTGTTTTGGAAAGAAAACAATCGATTGATGACTTTGTGTATTTTAAGTGCTAAATCGATTTCTAGCTTGTTTAGGAAGCCAAAAATCGATTTCCCGTCTATTCTTTTAAAGCCAAAAATCGATTTCTATATTAGATTGGTTTTAGAAAAGAATTTGTTTTGGAAATAAAACAATCGATTGATGACGTGTTATTTTTAAAGACCAAAATCGATTGTCCTCTTGCTTTTGGGAGCAAGCAATCGATTTCCTTCTAAATTCCCTAGGCATAAAATCGATTTTTCTCTTATGTTTTAAAGAACAAAATCGATTTTCATCCTATTTCTTTCAAGCAATCAATCGATTCTTCTCTTATCACAATTGTGTTAAAAAGTGCTTCAACGGTCATATTTTTCACAATCCATATAAATAGGACTTAGGGTTTTCACTATAAAAAACAGAAAAAAGAACAACCGACAAATCAAAAAAAGAAAAGAACTAGAACTCTCACAGTCATATTCATTCTTCACGTTCTTCATCGTTGAATCCAAATCTCTCATCTCTCTCAACTACATCATTGTTATATTGCTTGAGTGATTGGATCCTAGTTTTCATTTGTAATCATCTATACTTGGTTGTTGTGAAATCCTGAGAAGTTATCTTGGGTAATTCAATCAGGGAGATTGAATTGTAGCGAAATCATTAGCGGGGAGCTTGGGTTCTCAATTTGGGAAAATTGAGATTGGTGTGGTAGCTATAGAGAACTTGCTTGGTTGTAAGACGCTGAAGAAGTTCTTCTCATATAGTGGTTATTATCAAATTCGAAGGTTGCAAAGCCGGAGGCCGGGGATGTAGGGCTTTTATCCCGAACCTCGTAAAAATCACGGTGTACTTCTTTCCCTTATCTTTACTTTGCTTTTACAGTATACTTGTTAATTATCATTGCATTTGATATTACTTCGCGTAGCCTTCAATATCACTGTAATTGTTTCTACCATTGTTATAACTTGCTTAGGTATTGCATATAGTTTAAATCCTCTTTTCCGCATTCGATTTAAACTTGCATCGTTAACTTTTCGAAAATAAAAAAGATTTCAATTTTAGCATATAACCTTATTAACCCCCTCCCAAAGGTTATCATATAGTCCAACAATTGTTGAACCAAGGTCAAACACTCTTTGTTTTGTATGATAACAAATTACAATCTGTCTACTAATGGTTACAGTTGAACAAAGGTACAGGATATGAATCAAAGAGCAGGATCTCTTAAAGTGTAGCGGCTTGGAGGAGAAGCTACTCTAGAGTTCAAGAACTATTTGTTAATCTGCTTTTGATAGGACACCATGTAAGATCCTATCACTTCAGTTCTATAACTTTTAGTAGTTGAGAGATGATTTTTAAAAATATAACTGGTGTTTTTAAAAGCATAAAATCGATTACGCACTTGATTTTAAGGAGAAAGGAAGCAAGAAATCGATTATGACTTATGTTTTTAAAAGAACATGTTTTTGGGAGAAAACAATCGATTCATGACTTCTTGTTTTAAAGCAAACAATCGATTTATGACTTGGTGTTTTTTAAAGCAAAGAATCGATTTTTATCTTGTTTATTAAAGTACAAAACTGATTATATACTTAATTTATTAAGTATAAAATCGATTATGAGCTTCATCTTGGAAGCAAACAATCGATTCATGGCCTTAGTTATTTAAAGCACAAAATCGATTTTGATCCTATTTTATTTAAGCAAAGAATCGATTTTCAATCTTAGTTTTAGAAGCAAACAATCGATCATTCACTTATGAAGTTGTTCTCTTTTTGAAGTAAAGAATCGATTGTCACTCTAAGTGTTTTTAAGCAAACAATCGATTCTTCACTTATTAAAAAGTGCTACAACGGTCATATTTTTGAGTAAATAATCGATTGTCATACACATTGTTTTTAAGCAATCAATCGATTTACTACTCATCTATTTACGTGAAAAATTGCCTCAACGGTCATATTTCTACAAACCCTATAAATAGGCACTTAGGGTTTTTCACGAATACAGAGAACACAACGCAAAAATTCACAAATCAGAAAAAGAGAAAAAAAAGGGATCTTTCACCGTCAAATTGTTTCTTCAAGTTCTTCATCGTAAAATCCAAATCACACGTCTCTCTCAACTACTATACTGTTATATTGCTTGAGTGATTGGATTATAGTTTCTCTGTTGTATTCATCTACTACTTGGTTGTTGTGAAATCCTGGGAAGTGTTCTTGGGTCGTTCAATCGGGGAGATTGGATTGGTAGCGAAATCCTTAGCGGGGAGCTTGGGTTCTCAATTTGGGGAAAATTGAGAGTGATGTGGTAGCTATAGGGAAGTTTCTTGCTTGTAAAACGTTGAAGAAGTTCTTCTCATATAGTGGTTATTCGCAAGTCCAAAGGTTGCAAAGCCGGAGGCCGAGGACGTAGGGCTTTTATCCCGAACCTCGTAAAAATCACGGTGTATCTATTTCCCTTCTCTTTACTTTGTTTTTGTTTATATTTGTTTATCGTTATATTTGATTTCATTGCGCTACGTTCAATATCACAATCTGTTTATCGTTAAATTTGATAATAGTGTGGTTAGCGTAAAATATCCTTGTAACTGGTTCTGTCATAGGTATAGCTTGCTTAGGTACTGCATATAGTTTTAATCCTATTTTCCGCATTTGATTTAAACGTGCATCGTTAATTTTTGAAAAAAAAAAGGAATTCAATTTTAGCGTATAACCTTATTCATCCCCCTCTAAGGTTATCATATAGTCCAACAATTGGTATCAGTAGCTAGAAATTTCATATAGAGCTTAACATCTCGCAATTTTATTTTTTTTATTTATTTTTGATCATGGATTCATTTATGAAAGAGGAGATGTCCTTCAATAGGCCACCCCTGTTCGATGGGACTAACTATGACTATTGGAGTAGTCGAATGAAATATCATGTGCAGGCTATAGATTTCACTTTATAGAGGATCATTGTTGATGGACCACTCATTCGTATGAGAATCAAGATCACTAAACCAGGTGTTGCTGTTGACGGAGATACTACTAAATCTCAAGCTACTGCTAAAGCTGAGGAAGTTCCTATTGAAGATATCTATGCCATTGACTTGAGTGAGCTGAGAAAATCTGAGTTAGAAAAAATATCTCTAAATGCCAAAGTAATGAATATTCTTCACCTATCTTTATGTGAAGAAGAGTACGGAAGGGTAAAAGGTTGTCAGACTGCTAAAAAAATTTGGGACTGTTTGGAAGCGACTCATGTTGGTACAAGTCAAGTGAAGGATACAAAAATTAGAATTCTCACTTTGAGTATGAAGCTTTCAAAATGAAGAAAGGTGAATCTGTTGCTTCTATGCACCAAATATTAAATTTACTAGTGAATAACTTGAGAGCTCTTGGGAAGAAATACTCAACAAAAGATTTGAATGGGAAGATTCTTGCATCCTTGACTAGTGAATTCTTAATTTCCTAAGACTTGTGCTATCACTGAAGCCAAAGATATTGGCACTTTACCTCAAGAAGACTTGATTGGGTCACTTCTTGCATTTGAGGTGGTGTTGGCCGCTAAGAAGGCTCAAGAAAAAGAAAGTATCAAAGAAATAAAGTCCCTTGCTCTTGCTGCTAAAACTCCTAAGGTAGCAAGGAAAGAGGTTGAGTCTGATGAAGAATCTGATGATGAAGACATGGCTATGTTTGCCAAGAAATCCAAAAAATTCATGAGACTCAACAAGCTTGTAAAGGGCGACTATTCAAAGAAATATGGGTACAAAAAAGAAGACAGATATGAGAAAAGAGATGATCAACCAAAATGTTTTGAATGCAAGAAACCGGGTCATCTCAAAGTAAATTGTCCAAAGCTAAAATGCAAGTACAAACAAAAGAAAGCCATGAAGGCTACATGGGACAACACAGATACTGATGGTGATACAGATGAAGAAGAGGAAGTCGCAAATGTTGTTTGTCTTATGGCAAGTGACATACCTGAAGCTACATGGGACAGTCTTGGCACTGATAATGAAACAAATGAAGAAGAGCAAACTGCCAATGTTGTTTGTCTTATGGAAAATGATACATCTAAGGTTGGTCAGTCATCCAAGAAGAAAAATGTGTGGATGGTTGATAGTGGATGCTCAAGGCATATGACTGGTGATGCTTCACTATTCTTGAAGTTGAGCAACAAAGCTAGTGGATCTGTAAAGTTTGCCAACAATGAATCTGCTCAAGTAATAGGTAAAGGTTGTGTGGGTAAGGAAAACACAATCAAAATTAAAAATGATTTACTAGTTGATGGTGTGAAATTTAACTTGCTAAGTGTTAGCCAATTATGTGATAGTGATTTTGATGTGCATTTTTCTGTTGATAAATGTGTTATTACTCATAGATCTTCTAAACTTTATATTACTGGCTTTCGAGAAAATAATGTATATTATGTTGATTTTGATAATGTGAGTAATGATATTGTGTGCATGCCTTCCTTGATTGATGATGTGGATCTGTGGCATAGACGTCTAGGACATGCTAGTATAGAACATTTATCTAAGTTGAGTAAGAATGAGCATGTTAGAGGTCTACCCAAGTTGAAATATGAAAAGGGTCAATTGTGTGATGCATGTCAGCTAGGTAAGTTGCATAGATCTTCTTTCAATCCAAAACCGGTTATTTCCACTAACAATGTGCTTGAATTGCTCCGTCTTGATTTATTTGGCGAAATTGATGTTGTAAGTCTAGGAGGGTCCAAGTATGTCTTCGTGATTGTAGATGATTATTCTAGGTATACTTGGGTCATTCTACTTGCAAATAAAAGTGATGTTTTAATGAGTTTGCTAAGTTGGGCAGAAAGTTACAGAATGAGAAAAGCTTAGCCATCAAGAAAATTAGAAGTGATCATGGAGGAGAGTACGAAAATTCATCATTCAGGACTTGGTGTGAAAAGTATGGTGTTCATCATAACTTTTTAGCTCCAAGGACTCCTCAACAAAACGGTGTGGTGGAAAGGAAGAATAGAACCATACAAGAGATGAGCAGAACAATGTTGAACGAGCACAACTTACCCAAATATTTTTGGGGTCATGCAATTGATACAGCATGTCACGTGCTCAATCGGGTATACCTGAGGCCATCTCTTAACAAGACACCATACGAGTTGTGGAATGGTAGAGCTCCAAATATTTCATACTTCCAAGGTTTTTGGAAGTAAGTGCTCCATTCTCAACACAAAAGATAAGTTGGGTAAGTTTGATGCAAAATCAACTGAAGGTATTTTTATGGGTTATTCAAGTCATAGTAGAGCATATATTGTTTACAATAAAATTGATAAATGTATGCAAGAATCAATACATGTTTATTTTGATGAGACTAACCCTTTTGCTAAGAAATTTGATGATGAGGATGAAGTGGTTGAAGTAATAAAAAACAGAATGCCTGAATCAACCAATGAAAGTGTAGAAGAAGCCGAGGTAAAAGTGGAACTTCAAGAAGAAGCTAAAGTGGAACGAGAGCCCCAAGACATCGATGACCATCTCCATGGAAGAACACATGATGATTTGCCCAAAACTTGGAAATCAGTTCAAGATCATCCCATGGAGCCAATTATTGGTAGTCTATCAAAGGGGGTAACAACTTGTTCTTCTCTTAACATTTATGCATTCATAGTGCTTTTGTCTCTCAAATAGTTCCTAATAATATTAAGGAAGCTTTAAATGATCCAGAATGGGTTGTGTCAATACAAAAAGAACTTGAACAATTTGAACGCAACAAAGTTTGACATTTAGTTGAAAAACCTGTTGACAGAACCGTTATTGGTACTAAATGGTTTTTCGCAACAAACTTGATGAAAATGGTGTTATTTTATAAAATAAAAGCCGTTTAGTTGTTCAAGGTTTTAACCAAATCGAATGGGTGGATTTTGAAGAAACTTTTGCTCCGATGGCTAGGTTGGAGTCCATTCGTATAATATTGGCATTTGCTAGTTACATGGACTTCAAACTACACCAAATGGATGTCAAAAGTGCCTTCCTAAATGGTTTTTTTAGAAGAAGAAGTATATGTAAAACAACCCTCTAGTTTTGAAGATTTTAAAAACCCAAATCATGTTTTCAAACTTGACAAAGCACTTTATGGATTAAAACAAGCTCCTAGAGCTTGGTATGAGAGACTAAGCAAACAATTAATTGCAAATGGTTTCAAAACGGGTAAGATTGATTCTACCTTATTCCTTAAAACCAAGGGCAAACATATCATTGTAGGTCAAATTTATGTTGATGATATTACTTTTGGATTGTGGTACCCGAAATCGAGTCAATTTCTTTGGTCAGTTTCTGTGATGCTGATTTTGCGGGACGTACATTAGATAGGAAGAGTACTAGTGGAACCTGTCATTTCTTAGGGTCTTGTTTAACTCCTGGTCTAGTAAAAAACATAACAGTGTTGCTTTGTCCACCGCTGAAGCCGAATATGTGGCGGTTGGAAATTGCGTTGCACAAGTACTGTCAAAAAGGGGGAGTTTGTTGAACCAAGGTCAAACACTCTTTGTTTTGTATGATAACAAATTACAATCTGTCTACTAATGGTTACAGTTGAACAAAAGTACAGGACATGAATCAAAGAGCAGGATCTCTTAAAGTGCAGCGGCTTGGAGGAGAAGCTACTCTAGAGTTCAAGAACTATTTGTTAATCTGCTTTTGATAGGACACCATGTAAGATCCAATCACTTCAGTTCTATAACTTTTAGTAGTTGAGAGATGATTTTTTAAAAATATAACTGGTGTTTTTAAAAGCATAAAATCGATTATGCACTTGATTTTTAAGGAGAAAGGAAGCAAGAAATCGATTATGACTTAAGTTTTTAAAAGAACATGTTTTTGGAAGAAAACAATCGATTCATGACTTCTTGTTTTAAAGCAAACAATCGATTTATGACTTGGTGTTTTTTAAAGCAAAGAATCGATTTTTATCTTGTTTATTAAAGTACAAAATTGATTATATACTTAATTTATTAAGTATAAAATCGATTATGAGCTTCATCTTGGAAGCAAACAATCGATTCATGGCCTTAGTTATTTAAAGCACAAAATTGATTTTGTTCCTATCGATTTTCAATCTTAGTTTTAGAAGCAAACAATCGATCATTCACTTATGAAGTTGTTCTCTTTTTGAAGCAAAGAATCGATTGTCACTCTAAGTGTTTTTAAGCAAACAATCGATTCTTCACTTATTAAAAAGTGCTACAACGGTCATATTTTTGAGTAAATAATCGATTGTCATACACATTGTTTTTAAGCAATCAATCGATTTACTATTCATCTATTTTACGTGAAAAATTGCCTCAACGGTCATATTTCTACAAACCCTATAAATAGGCACTTAGGGTTTTTTACGAATACAGAGAACACAACGCAAAAATTCACAAATCAGAAAAAGAGAAAAAAGAGGGAACTTTCACCGTCAAATTGTTTCTTCAAGTTCTTCATCGTAAAATCCAATTCACTCATCTCTCTCAACTACTATACTGTTATATTGCTTGAGTGATTGGATCATAGTTTCTCTGTTGTATTCATCTACTACTTGGTTGTTGTGAAATCCTGGGAAGTGTTCTTGGGTCGTTCAATCGGGGAAATTGGATTGGTAGCGAAATCCTTAGCGGGGAGCTTGGGTTCTCAATTTGGGGAAAATTGAGAGTGCTGTGGTAGCTATAGGGAAGTTGTTTGCTTGTAAAACGTTGAAGAAGTTCTTCTCATATAGTGGTTATTCGCAAGTCCAAATGTTGCAAAGCCGGAGGCCGAGGACGTAGGGCTTTTATCCCGAACCTCGTAAAAATCACGGTGTATCTCTTTCCCTTCTCTTTACTTTGTTTTTGTTTATATTTGTTTATCGTTATATTTGATTTCATTGCACTGCGTTCAATATCACAATCTGTTTATCGTTAAATTTGATAATAGTGTGGTTACCGTAAAATATCACTGTAACTGGTTTTGTCATAGGTATAGCTTGCTTAGGAACTGCATATAGTTTAAATCCTATTTTCCGCATTTGATTTAAATGTGCATCGTTAATTTTTGAAAACAAAAAGGAATTCAATTTTAGCGTATAACCCCCCCCCTCTAAGGTTATCATATAGTCCAACAACAATGACTCCCTCCACTTAGTGACTTTAAAGGATGTCGCGACCCCTTAGGACGAGTTCTAATCGAGTCGAGTCCCGGTAAACTAAACCAAGGGTGTACTTCACTACAAGTTGGCCTTGGTGGTCACGACCCCTTAGGACGAGTTTTATCAAGGCCAAGTCCGGGTACACTGTGCCAATGGTGTACTTCATTACAAGCTGGCATTGGTGGTCACAACCTTTTATGGACGGGTTCTATCTGGGCCGAGTCTCGATAAACTGTGTCAAGGGTGTACTTCTTTACAAGGTGGCCTTGTTGGTCACAACCCCTTATGGAGGAGTTCTATCTGGGTCGAGTCCCCTTAAACTGTTCCAAGGGCGTACTTCATTACCAGCTGGCCTCGGTGGTCACGATCCCTTATGGGACGAGTCCAATCTGGGCTAAGACTCGACAAACTTTCCCAAGGGAGTATTTCTTTGGAAGCAGACGTCGGTAACTCAACTAGAAAAATACAAACGGATAAATAGGCGACGTAAATTAAGAGTCATCCCAGAGACGGTCGGGTCCTCGAATACATGAAGTCACATAACATCAAAACATAAAAGGCATGACATAAGTGTAAATTGCAGATGATGACACAACCAAGCGTGGTGCCCTCGACGCCAACGACTCAACTTGCCTCTCCGTTGACTCACTCATTTCCTTGCCATACTGAATAAGGGAAAAAATTGGTCCCCGCCACAGATCGTCGACCCTAGCTTATTGGTTTTCGCTTGATTAAACCTGCAGGAAATGGGGCATGCAGTCAGGACAAGTGCTATGTAGATAAGGGATAACTTGTTGACAACCCCTCCTCCTGAGGTCACTAGTGAAAATTAAAAAAGAGCAAGCATGCACCTCTCTAAGAACTTTTTTACAACCTGCCTACCCAAAACTTTCAACACAAGTTCAAAAAAACAACAACTTATCTACCTACGGTCGTCTGCCTAAGGTCGTCTACCTAAGGTCGTTTGCCTAAGGTCTTAGACTGTCTTAGTCGCGCACGATCTGTAGAACCGACAAGCACGAAGATCAGGCTAGACCTGGTGGACTCGGCTGTGGGCGGGATCTGCTACGAGGACACCAGACAGGACCTCATCTAGTCTCAGTCTCAACCACATCTAGAGCTGTCAATGGGCCGGGTTCGGGCCGGCCCGTCCCGGCCCATCGGGCCAAACAGCGTATACGGGCCGGGCCGGGTCGGCCCGATATTTTGATGGGCTGCAAAATTTACGGCCCGAGCCCGCTCACCACCAGCCCATGGGCCAACGGGCCAGCCCAATGGGCCAACCCAACGGGCCACAAATCATTGACTTTTTAGAATTTTGACAAAAATAGTTTTAATGTCTCGTTAAAATATGGAGCTGATACAATTTATGACTTCCACGGTGTAGTTTACAATTTCGCAGTACTTTAGTGTTTGCTAACTTTAATTAACCTTTTTCCTTTATTTCATTGGACATGACGGCTACAATACAAACAGAGAAATATTAGAGATTTACACAAAATTGCTTCATTTTCTTAAAAAAATTGCTCTATTTTCTTTACTTTTTTATTAGAGATTTACACAAATGGGTGAATATTAGAGATTTACACAAAATTTATTTACTTTTTTATTTTTTTTTACTTAAAAAAATTGCTCCATTTTTTATTGGACCATATTTTAAAATTTTAAAACTAAAACAAAAAAGTAACGGCCCGGCACGAAGCCCATCGGGCCGACCCGGCCCGGCCCAATACTATCATCGGGCCCATCGGGCCGGGCCAAAAAAGATACCGTTGATTTTGGGCTACTAATTTTAGAGCCCAGGCCCAACCAAAAAATCGGGCCATTGGGCCGGGCCCAAATTGACAGCTCTAACCACAGCTGGTAACGGCGAGACGGACATCCGGGTGGGACCTACAATGGTCTCGGTCCCAGGCTATGCGCTGGATGAGGGAGGTCCCGGATTCGGTCTCTATCCGATCCTTTCTCTCTCTTTCTCGCACAACAAATCTTTCCCTTCTCTAAGTTACCAAGGGTTAAGAGACACACTATCACAATAAACCACCAGTTACCCCAGGGGGCAGTGACAGCATCTGCAGCAACAAGTTGATCCATCGGGGCTGTTGCGCCCCGAAAAATCCGGTTAAGGATTCCTCAGTTTGACAACGTGAAAAAAATTTGAAGCCGCCACCAATATTTATTTTTAAAGACTAAAACATTGGAAAAAGTCTTTTGGAAAAGGCGGACGGTCTTTCGAAAACTAGAGATGTAGGTTCGGGGGTCGGTTAGGTACGGGGAAGGTGTTAGCACCCCGCACCTCCTTTCTACCGAAAGGGAACCATTAACTTTGATGTGTGGCTTAGAAAAAGTTGACTTGAAATGATTTTTTGTTCTACTTCCTTTCTTTTTATTTTCGTTTGAGAAACGGCTTTATTGAGAAGAAAAGTATTTTTGGTATCTTTGAAAAGCGGAACAAAACAAAGATTTTTAAAAGGGGTGCTTGACGGGTTACGACCCGCTCCTACGTACCCTCTCTGGAAGAGGGATCAAAGCTACGTAGTTCTAGGGGTTTTTTTTAAAAGTGTGCTTGACGGGTTACGACCCGCTCCTACGTACCCTCTCTGGAAGAGGGATCAAAGCTACGTAGCTCTCGGCTTTTGGTTTTGAAAGTGTTTTTGAGTTTTTGGAAATAAGACTCGAGTGTTCACGAATGCCAAACAAGCAACGGCTTCGAGTGGCGTTCATTACTAACTCGAAAGAAAAGAGTCGAAACCGGTAATCAAACAAGCAAAGGCTTCAAGTGATTACAAGTAACAACGTTTTATTATCTTTTTTGAAATCCTTTTTGAAAGAGGTGAGCATTGGTGATAATTACGTTGTTTTGGAAATTGGAATTTATTTATTTTTTAGTTAAGGTGTGGGAGCTTTCATGATAGCCAAACAAGCCAAGGCTTCGAGTGACTACCACTAATAACTCCTCATTAGCGATCAAACAAGCAAAGGCTTCGAGTGATGGCTAATGATTTATTTAAGAAAATGCCCTAGGTTTTTTATTAGAAAACATTTGACTTGGGTTTGAAGACTAGTTTTGGAAAAGAATTTGATTTGGAAAAAAGTTTTGAAAGATAAGTAGAACATTTCCATCAACATATCAATTTCTAACCAAAATGCAATTCCCTTAATTACACTTCATACAAGCATTACAAATCAAAGAGATACATCTATACATAAAAGTGGCCCTTGGCCGAATGCTCCTCATGCAAAAATCAACATCAATTTCATGTTAAAGTTCACAAGTTAGCACACAAACACATCACAAGATGCAACCCTATTCCAATCATATGAGACTACAAGACAAACCTCAAGCAAGACATACATTTATTCAAAGCAAAATTGAATCATATAGAGTAATCCTTTCACTTAGATTAAAGTGCCATGGGCACAAGTGAAAATCAACTTACCCCATCATCAATATCTAGCAATGAGCAAAATAGAACACATAAACCAAGAAAATAAAGTTGAATCCTTTCTAGCCATCTTTACCACTTAAATTAAAGTGCACTAGGCACTAGTGCCGATTCACATAGCTAAATCATCAACTTAACAATTACTTGCAAACAAGAGCCCATCAAAACAAACTTGAAGCAATATTTTTAAACACAAATACAAGCAAAATAAACAAGGAAACAACAAAAACCCTAAATGTCTCATGATTTGCGAAACCTCTACATAACCAAACAACAATTTTATTCTCAACCTAAAAATTAATTGTCAACAAAGATTCCATCAACAACTTGAGACAATCACAAGCCAAATAACCAAAAGGTAACAAAACCCTATTTATTTTAGAAACTTGCGAAACATACATATGAATGGAAAATTATTTTTGCAAGTTTTAACATGATTCCAAGCATAATAACACAACAATCAAACATCAATGGCTAGATCAAGTATTATTAGGCAAGGATGAACAAGAAAATTATATTACACATACATTCCACATAACTTGCGAACCAAAATAGCCATAGATTCACAATTTTATTTCACCAAATGCAAAAACATCACAAGAACAACACATAATCAACACATAGTCACAAGAACAATTTATTTGGTGGGTGAGATGCCAACTCTCACCCACAACAGCCCCTAATCTACATTTAAATGATGTTATGAGATGCAAATATAAGTTGAAAAAGGATTTTGATGCAAGAAAGTGGATGAAAATGCAAAGGGTTTTAGGTTATACCTTAGTTCCAAGCTAAACAAGAGTAGAAATGGAAATCAAGAGTAACCAATCACCAACAATCTTCAAAAATCACCAACAACAACCACGTGACCTTGAAGGATCAGCCCCTTTGATGATGTAAATGTGGAATCAAAGATGAAAGGAAGAGGATATATGAGTATGGAGTGAGTTTGAGGTGAGTTAGTGGATGGAAGTTGAAAAGAAAATGGAGGAGAAGGGGTGAGGGGGGCTACGGCCTTGGAGAGAAAAGAGGTGTGCTAGGGTTTTTGAATGGAGAGTGAGGCTAAGAACTTGTGTGGGCTGATCATATGAAGGTATATATAGTGCTCACTTATCATTAAGGGCTTCTAGGTCATTTTGATTTCCATTGTGCTCTAGGATTGCATCTAAATTTTGAACCAAGGGTCAAGATCAAATGTCACATGGATTAGGGGCAATTAGAAAGCACAAAGTGAGGAGAGAGAGAGGGCTGAGGGGTGCAGCATAAGGAGGGTGGTGAAGGATAAGTTCAATTACAAAATTGTATTTTTCCATGAAGCTTATTACAAGAGTGCCATTTTAATTCAAATGAAGGGTGAGGATTGCATTTAACACTTGAATGGAAGGCCATGATTTAAACACAATTTGCAACCAATAAAATAAATCAAAATTGAAGGAAAATGGGCTGTATATGCGCAGCCAAGGAGAGAGAGCGAGTGGAATTGCAACTTGTACTATTGTACTACATTTGACCTTTCAAAATTCAAAGGGATATTCCTTATTCCTTTCTAGATAATTCTTCTAAATTCATACCATTTTGGGCCATATCCCATGATTCAATGATTGGGCTCTGAATTTTATGATCTCACCAATCCCAAAATTGATTTGTTGACCCCACTCCAAAGGAAATGACCATTTTACCCTTTTGTTCAAAAACCGAATTTCATGCCAAAAATATTCCCATGATGCACAAAAAACACACAACTCCACTCACTTGGACTTACATAAATTCCTCAAGAGATGCATAATGGTTTTTGCCGAGAAATTATTTATTTTAGTGAAATGACCAAAATGCCCTTTTGGTCCCAAAAACCCTGATTTTGCTCCAAACTTCATTTCCACTCTAACAATGATCCTGAGACCCTTTGGATGACTCTAAAACTCTAGAAATGCATGCATGATGAGAAAATAAGTCTTTTTGGTGAAATTACCAAAATACCCTTTGACCTAGGAAAAACCCTAGAAACCCTAGAAATGCTCTAAAGTGCTCTAAAATGCCATGCAATGCTTTTCTAACCCTAAAATGCATTCGGGAACTTCTAAGATGCGAGCATGATGCTCTTCCTAACCTCTAGGATGAATGCTAAGACTTGATTTATTTATTTTTGATTGAAAATTAGGGTTTTGACCTAAGCCGGACAAAATTGGGGTATGACAGCTGCCCCTCTTTATTTGGATTTTGATAAGGAATATGAATTGGCCGAAGCATATTCCGAGGCCAAATAGAAATAAAGAATTCAGAAATCATACCAATTTTGTCTACTTAGGGAAACCCGAATTTTCCTCTTTTTCTTTTTCTATTTTTTGAAAAGATGGGCTTGAGAACAAACGGGGAACGGTTAACACTTGGCGCATTAACCGAGAGAGAAAATGACAGACCACTCGGGATCTGAAGGAGCACTAAGGCTCTGAAGGACCACTCAGGGTCTGAAGGAGCACTAAGGCTCTGAAGGACCACTCGGGGTCTGGAAGGCTGCCTAGGCCTTAATTGAAGGACCATCGTGGTCTGAAGGAGCGCTACTAGCTATGGTACTAGTAAAACGGTCTGAGGGGGCCTTTGCATTCGAGCGGCCATGATGGGTCAAGATCAGCTCCGGAACTGATATGTTGACCATGAAGGACGTCCGCTGTGTCTTAGGCTGACACAACTAGTCTGAAGGACCACTTGGGGTCTGAAGGACTTACCTGCAGCTCGAATACGAGGTGAAGTCTGTTTTTGAAGGGACACTTGGGTCCTGAAGGGATTCACGAATCCTGTTGGTTGATGGGCACTTGGGCCTGAAGGGACACTTGGGTCCTGAATGGATTTACGAATCCTGCTGATTGGTTGAGATGGCCAATGCTGCCGCACTGGATTGAGGTACCTGCATACGTCAGCCGATGCAAGGAATGATGCAAGGAGTGTGGATGCATGTTATGCGAAGGCATGTTATGCAGATGCATGCTATGCGATGAGTTTATTGAGATGATGAATGTTCATGAAATGCCCTTTATTCTTTTACTTTGGTTTTCGTCATGTGATGAATGCACAAGATGCGGTCATGCAAATGTAATGCAGATGTATGCTACGTAGATGCATGTGACGCTGATGCCTACAATGCTGGATTTATGGGCCGACAAGCCTGGTTTATGGAGCAATATGTGTCTGCATATTGGTCTGATTTATGGACCCCAAAGGTCTGGTTTAAGGACACAAAGGTCTGGTTTAAGGACACAAAGGTCTGGTTTATGGATCGCAATGACCTGATTTAAGGACACAAAGGTCTGGTTTATGGATTGCAATGATCTGGTTTAAGGACACAAAGGTCTGGTTTATGGATCGCAATGATCTGGTTTAAGGACACAAAGGTCTGGTTTATGGATCGCAATGATCTGGTTTAAGGACACAAAGGTCTGGTTTATGGATCGCAATGACCTGATTTAAGGACACAAAGGTCTGGTTTATGGATTGCAATGACCTGATTTAAGGACACAAAGGTCTGGTTTATGGATCGCAATGATCTGGTATAAGGACACAAAGGTCTGGTTTATGGATCGCAATGATCTGGTTTAAGGACACAAAGGTCTGGTTTATGGATCGCAATGATCTGGTTTAAGGACACAAAGGTCTGGTTTATGGATCGCAATGATCTGGTTTAAGGACACAAAGGTCTGGTTTAAGGGCCGACATGCCTGAGTTATGGAGCAATATGTGTCTGCATATTGGTCTGGTTTATGGACCCCAAAGGTCTGGTTTAAGGACACAAAGGTCTGGTTTGACCTAATGGTTTGTGGAATTTCGGTGCAAGTGTATGCAAGGGAAGACTTCGCTTTTTTTTTTTTATGAGATGCACGATGCAAATGCAATGCTTTGATGCAAGATTTTTTGTTGTTCTTTTCCTTTTATGAAATGCAAACATTAAGATGATGCAAATGAAATGTTTGAGTCCAACTGCTATGGTACATGTAGCAATAATATGAAATGGTTGATTGGGAAACATTAGGATTTTGGATGGCACGCGATGAATGCATGAAATGTGAATGCAAATGAGATATTTGGATGCAAATGTTATGATGGTTATTTTCTTTTTCTTTCTCCTATGATGAATGCAAATGCAAATGTCTGAATTTCTCTTTTCTTATTATTATTTCCTATGTCTGAGGAATGTATGATTTTGCATGATGAATGCAATGCATGATTGTGTTTGTTTATTGCTTTTTTGCTTATTATATTGTTTTTATTTTTGCTGGTTCAGCCAACCCGCGACACTCCTTACACGAGACTGAGGAACCTGTTGGAATTGCGGAGTTCATGAGCCGAGTGCATGTTGGTCTTGACTTTGCTAGTTTGAAGCAATCGTGGGTGCAATCGCTTTCTCTTGCATGGTTAACTGGTTTTGGGGAATTGCTTTCTCCCGGGACTCTTAAGAATCTCGTAATGATTTGCAATGCCCTATGATGTATGCACATGTTTTACAGTTCAGGACCATCATCATCATCATAAAACGTTTATTTTGAGTAGAAAAAGTAGAAAATAAAAGAGTGAACAGATACGAGAAATTTGAACTTTATTAATGCGGAAACCGGTCGCACAAGAAGTTACGCCGATTGTTTATTGCATTTGAAAGTTTAAACTATAAAAAGACACGAAAAAGAGAGAAACTGAATTCTGACTGTCCGTCTCTGTGGAACAGTGCCAAACATCTATGTCCTTGACCTTGATCACTCCCTCATCCAAGCTTGTAGGAGAGCTGTATGCCTTTCTTTACTTTTCATGCCTAAGTTTTCAGATCCTAATTTTTGCCTGGATCACCCTTTGCGGGTTTTCAATCCACCGGGTCGCTCTGATTTTGCCTAGGCCGCCCTTTGCGGGTTTTCAACCTAGCGAGCTAATTCTTACTTGGCTTGTCTTTCTCTTTTTTCATCTATTTCTTTTAGGCATAATACTTCTTCACTTGATCTGAATTGACTGGATTCCTGAGATCTTCGCCGTCTATGTTTATGAGTATCGGCGCTCCTCTGGAAAAAGCTTTCTTGACTTCATATGGACCGTCATAAATGGGTATCAACTTCCCACGGAGTCAGTCTGGATAGGTAGGATCTTTTTGAGTACAAGGTCTCCTTCGCCGAATTCTCGAAGACGGACTTTCCTGCCGAAAGCTGCCTTCATCTTTTGTTGGTACAACTGGCCATGGCGTAGGGCAGCAATTTTTTCCTTTTAATGAGATTCAGTTGATCTAGACGAGCTTGGATCCATTTTGCTTCTTCTAACCTGGCCTCCATGACTACTCGTAGGGAGGGTATTTCAACCTTGATGAGAAGAACTGCTTCCGACCCATACACTAGAGAAGAAAGGGGGTTGCCCCTGTATGATTTCAATGAATGTGAGTGCGACAAGGGATGAGATAGGTGTAGGGTCAATCTCCCCAGTTGTAAGAGGGGTGAAGAGCGACAGAATTGCCCCACTTGGCATATTGTAAACAAATGAATTTACTTGTCCTTGAGCTGAAACTTTGAGAAAACAACAGCAATCAATCATTGATCGGGATGGACCTTTCGGGATTGTGGTGTTTTGTGGAGGAGAGATGAGTAAGCTTAATGAAGTATTTGGGGCTAATGGCAGGATGGTTTTTATTCGGTGTTGGCTGTTGATCGATGATTTATGATGGTTAACTGGCTTGATGAGGTATTAGGAGGTTTTATTCCTGGCTAAGGGTCTGTGGAGGGCGGGCTGTCGAGGTCAAAGGAGAGTGTTTGCGGTTTATGAGAGGAGGGGTGCATGGAAATGAGAAAGTGTTTGAAAGTTTATTGAGACGATGATCCCTTGGGTTTTGTGGTAACATGTATCAACTCACTACTTTACATTTCTTTTGTATTTTTCTTTTGGTTTTGGGATTTTCCTTTTTGAATGATTTTTCCTTCTTTGACTTCTTCTTTTTCTTGGGCTTGGGTGAGCTGATAAAGAACGATGCACTGTTTTTTTTATTCGAGGTGATCCTTGTCTAAGGTGACTTTTGGATTTTTGGCTTTTTCTTGGCTTAAGATGGGTCGGAAAGGATTTTGTTTTTCTCTTTGGGATTTTCTTGGCTTAAGGTGGTTAGGAGAGGATTTTGTTTTTGGGTATGGAATGGTGGTCCAACTTCATTTCAAATCATGATTGCTTGTTTCCTCAAAATTAACTCTGGGACAATAATTCACTTATTTTCATGCACTTGCCCTTCTTCTTTATTTCCTTTTTGCGCTCTAATTTCCCTTTATTGAAGTACCCATCTTGACCTCTTTCTTGTTCTCAGCGGTCTCCAAGTTGATCACTTCAGTGGATTCCCCGTGATGCTGAATAACCCTTTTTTCTTGTTTCATTAACCTTCTGGAGGATTTTCCCGGTCTTTCTCAACGTCCCCCTCTGCTTGATTGATAAGGTGATCAAAGTAAAAATATGGACCGTTGGCACTGTTATTTTGAGAGACAATTGCTGTGGATTTGCTTTTTGCCGAGGCGAAAAAGCAGAATGGAAGGTGAGACAAGCAAGCGAAAATAATAAAGAAAAGAAGAGACACATGAAATGAAAAGGAATTGATTTTTATTGATTGGAATTCAAAAACAACGTTTTTATTGATGATGATGATTTAGAAAATAAAAACATGTGCGCCCCTAACAACTGGTCCTGTGGCCTTGGGCAGAGCCACAGGGTTGCATTACAAATGACTACTTTAAATCAAAGGTCCCAGGAGGATCAACAGTCTTTCAATTCTTTAATTCTTTCACCAGCACCGCAGCGACAAACCAGGTTTGCACCACCCTCTTCTGACTTAGGACCGTTATTGATGACAGCAATTTGGTCGTATTGTTCCTCTTCCTCATCCCATCCTGTGGGCTGGATGTCTTCCATTCGGATTTGAGCACTCTCGGGAACGTCATACCTGACCAAGTAATCAAACTTTCCACTGGGCTCCCCTAGGGTATCCCAACATCCCTCTTCTGACTTAGGACCATTATTGATGACAGCAATTTGGTCGTATTGTTCCTCTTCCTCATCCCATCCTGTAGGCTGGATGTCTTCCATTCGGATTTGAGCACTCTCGGGAACGTCATACCTGACCAAGTAATCAAACTTTCCACTGGGCTCCCCTAGGGTATCCCAACATCCCTCTTCTGACTTAGGACCATTATTGATGACAGCAATTTGGTCGTATTGTTCCTCTTCCTCATCCCATCCTGTGGGCTGGATGTCTTCCATTCGGATTTGAGCACTCTCGGGAACGTCATACCTGACCAAGTAATCAAACTTTCCACTGGGCTCCCCTAGGGTATCCCAACATCCCTCTTTCACAGGCACCGCTGTTACTTCCTCATTGATTTCTTCTTCACCATCAATAGCAGGGGTTCCTATCTGAACCACACACCGATCTATCAGGTCTTGCACTGCATGCTTGAAGGCTCTGCACTCCTCCACAGTGTGACCAACCCCGTTTTCGTAGAAACTGCAGGTAGCACTTGCATTGTGACTTCGGGAGAATGGCGGCCGAAGGGCCTTCATTGGCCGAGTGTTGATCAGGTTCTTGGAAGTCAGGTGATTAAACAATTCAGTGCATGTCATCGGTATTGGATCAAAACTGGTTCGTCTCTTGTACTGATAACCCTGGGCCTTGTGACTGTCACCGCCTTGCTGGGATGGCACAGGAGCAGAGAATGGAACAGTTTGTGGTGGAGGAGGAATGAAAGAAGTGACACTAGCTGGACCCACGACGGTGGCACCTTCAGCAGCTGCCCCACTCTTTAAGCTCTGCAATATGACCATCATCTCATGTATCTGGGCCTCCATTGCCTTCAATCGTTCTTCTAGCAAGTGATATCTGTCTCTTGGCTGTGAGCTTTCAATCATCTGGCCCTGAGGATAGCTCCCTAGACTGAAGTAGTAACCCCCATACTGAGCGGAGTTTCCCAATTGGTAAGCAGCACTTGGGGGATTCACAGCAATCTCCGGAGCAAGAGCAGGAAAACTTCTTGGAGGTACAACACTGAGACTTGGGATGTGAATGTGCGGCACATCCGTAGTTCCAACAGAAGTAACCACAGCAGGCTGACTTGTCACCACGGGAATGGCTTCAGCAGTGGATGGTGTATAATTCATAGCCATCCCCCAAGGGTATATTTGTGCATTTGGTTGTCTTTGACTGTTTGTCCCCGGAGATTGACTAACTTCTGGCCTGGGAAGGGGATGAACAGTTATGATTTCAGCTGATACAGGAGGAGAAACAAAGGTAACGACCCCTTCTGGATTCACGACAACAGCGGCCCCAGCAGCGGTCCCACATCTCAGATTTTGCAGCATATTCATTATCTCGGCCCTCTGAGCTTCCATGGCCTCCACCTTAGCTTTCAGAGCCTGGTTCTCCTGAGCCAGCTGCTCAGGATTAAGGATCTCTATCACCATTTCATCTTGACCCAGACTATCTTTGTTGGACGCCATCAGTTTCGCTTGCAAACGGGTGAAGTAACGATGTGGACGAACCAGCTTGCCTTTTCTGTTTGTTTAGATTTTATTACATAAGAATCAAGACGAATGTATGAATGGATGTATGAATGTATGTACAATGTTTGCTTGGTGCTGGGAACCACGGGATGCCTTATCTTGTCATAAGCGCATAAACTTTTCTTTTCCTTTTTTTTTTTGATTTAAGAAGTGAAATAAACGAGGAATCGAAATAGCAAATCAACCTTCTTCAAAACTGGGAAGCGAGAAGCAAGTGAAGCCTTGCTATTTGATTCCATTCTGACGCACCTATGACAAGACGGTACATTGTTCGGTGATCCCCGGCAAGCAAATGCAAATGAGATGTAATATGAATGCAAGTAAATGAATGCGGTATGATGCAATTATGATATGAATGATGCGTGTGGAAAAAATAAAGGCGATGCATATGGACGGAAGTTCAAAATTGAGGAGCCACGCTACGTGCCGCCTCACGCACTGGTTTATTTGATGAAGGGAAATATATTATTATTTTTTTGAAAATGAGGACCGTACGTCATTTCATATGGACCGGTATGAGAAAGGCTACAGCGGTAACTCTTTCTTTCTCTTCTTTTTTTTTGAAAATGAAGTGGGCCCTATGTCAACTTCGTACGGACCGGCAAAAGAGAAGGCTACAATGGCAACCCTTTCCTCTTTTCTCCTTTTTTTTATTGAAAATTTCTTTCTTTTTTTTTATTCTAGTAAAGACATGCCTAAACTATAATGCAACATACAATTCGTATGCCCTCGTGTCCTGCCAAGGTGGGAATCCTAAGTTCTAGGGCAACTTCAAAGGTTCCTCCCATGTAGTTCTAATTCACACCCTCACAACGGCTACCAGAGCTATAGAATCCTCATGCCGACACCACAAATGTAGAATACTACCAAGTGTGGGGCGTCATAAGAAAGCGTACTCTGGTTGAGACTTTCATGAGTATCAGACAGACAAAGGTCTCGAATGACAGTCACTAATCGTCTCCACTCCCCTAAGTGTTTGTTGGATCCGGGTATAGGAGCCCACTCATAGCACACAAATCATAAGGTGTGAAAGTGTGTGATTGAGGACATACTTCCTAAAATCTACCCATCCCCACCTGCAAGGAAAACCAGCACAGCCAGACATAAGCAAGAAATAATAAGTCGTCTACCCTAGGGTTTAACAAAATAAACTACACTAAGGTATCAACAACAAACATATAGCTTACCTCAAGAAAGGGAGCGAAGAAGAAGAGATCATAAGGGCATAAGGGTATGATGCATGAGATTACCTTGTAGAAAGGGAGCAAAGAAGAGGGGACATGGGAATTGAGAAATGCATGATAAGAGAAGAAAAGGAAGAAAAGGAAAAGGTAGAACAAAGTTTTCAAGTTAAACATTTTAAGCCACACATCAGGTTAACTAGGCTTGACCCTCGCCTTTTTGAAAAAGGGTTCCCAGTGAAGTCGCCAGCTGTTGCGCCCCGAAAAATCCGGTTAAGGATTCCTCAGTTTGACAACGTGAAAAAAATTTGAAGCCGCCACCAATATTTATTTTTAAAGACTAAAACATTGGAAAAAGTCTTTTGGAAAAGGCGGATGGTCTTTCGAAAACTAGAGATGTAGGTTCGGGGGTCGGTTAGGTACGGGGAAGGTGTTAGCACCCCGCACCTCCTTTCTACCGAAAGGGAACCATTAACTTTGATGTGTGGCTTAGAAAAAGTTGACTTGAAATGATTTTTTGTTCTACTTCCTTTCTTTTTATTTTCGTTTGAGAAACGGTTTTATTGAGAAGAAAAGTATTTTTGGTATCTTTGAAAAGCGGAACAAAACAAAGATTTTTAAAAGGGGTGCTTGACGGGTTACGACCCGCTCCTACGTACCCTCTCTGGAAGAGGGATCAAAGCTACGTAGTTCTAGGGGTTTTTTTTAAAAGTGTGCTTGACGGGTTACGACCCGCTCCTACGTACCCTCTCTGGAAGAGGGATCAAAGCTACGTAGTTCTCGGCTTTTGGTTTTGAAAGTGTTTTTGAGTTTTTGGAAATAAGACTCGAGTGTTCACGAATGCCAAACAAGCAACGGCTTCGAGTGGCGTTCATTACTAACTCGAAAGAAAAGAGTCGAAACCGGTAATCAAACAAGCAAAGGCTTCAAGTGATTACAAGTAACAACGTTTTATTATCTTTTTTGAAATCCTTTTTGAAAGAGGTGAGCATTGGTGATAATTACGTTGTTTTGGAAATTGGAATTTATTTATTTTTTAGTTAAGGTGTGGGAGCTTTCATGATAGCCAAACAAGCAAAGGCTTCGAGTGACTACCACTAATAACTCCTCATTAGCGATCAAACAAGCAAAGGCTTCGAGTGATGGCTAATGATTTATTTAAGAAAATGCCCTAGGTTTTTTATTAGAAAACATTTGACTTGGGTTTGAAGACTAGTTTTGGAAAAGAATTTGATTTGGAAAAAAGTTTTGAAAGATAAGTAGAACATTTCCATCAACATATCAATTTCTAACCAAAATGCAATTCCCTTAATTACACTTCATACAAGCATTACAAATCAAAGAGATACATCTATACATAAAAGTGGCCCTTGGCCGAATGCTCCTCATGCAAAAATCAACATCAATTTCATGTTAAAGTTCACAAGCTAGCACACAAACACATCACAAGATGCAACCCTATTCCAATCATATGAGACTACAAGACAAACCTCAAGCAAGACATACATTTATTCAAAGCAAAATTGAATCATATAGAGTAATCCTTTCACTTAGATTAAAGTGCCATGGGCACAAGTGAAAATCAACTTACCCCATCATCAATATCTAGCAATGAGCAAAATAGAACACATAAACCAAGAAAATAAAGTTGAATCCTTTCTAGCCATCTTTACCACTTAAATTAAAGTGCACTAGGCACTAGTGCCGATTCACATAGCTAAATCATCAACTTAACAATTACTTGCAAACAAGAGCCCATCAAAACAAACTTGAAGCAATATTTTTAAACACAAATACAAGCAAAATAAACAAGGAAACAACAAAAACCCTAAATGTCTCATGATTTGCGAAACCTCTACATAACCAAACAACAATTTTATTCTCAACCTAAAAATTAATTGTCAACAAAGATTCCATCAACAACTTGAGACAATCACAAGCCAAATAACCAAAAGGTAACAAAACCCTATTTATTTTAGAAACTTGCGAAACATACATATGAATGGAAAATTATTTTTGCAAGTTTTAACATGATTCCAAGCATAATAACACAACAATCAAACATCAATGGCTAGATCAAGTATTATTAGGCAAGGATGAACAAGAAAATTATATTACACATACATTCCACATAACTTGCGAACCAAAATAGCCATAGATTCACAATTTTATTTCACCAAATGCAAAAACATCACAAGAACAACACATAATCAACACATAGTCACAAGAACAATTTATTTGGTGGGTGAGATGCCAACTCTCACCCACAACAGCCCCTAATCTACATTTAAATGATGTTATGAGATGCAAATATAAGTTGAAAAAGGATTTTGATGCAAGAAAGTGGATGAAAATGCAAAGGGTTTTAGGTTATACCTTAGTTCCAAGCTAAACAAGAGTAGAAATGGAAATCAAGAGTAACCAATCACCAACAATCTTCAAAAATCACCAACAACAACCACGTGACCTTGAAGGATCAGCCCCTTTGATGATGTAAATGTGGAATCAAAGATGAAAGGAAGAAGATATATGAGTATGGAGTGAGTTTGAGGTGAGTTAGTGGATGGAAGTTGAAAAGAAAATGGAGGAGAAGGGGTGAGGGGGGCTACGGCCTTGGAGAGAAAAGAGGTGTGCTAGGGTTTTTGAATGGAGAGTGAGGCTAAGAACTTGTGTGGGCTGATCATATGAAGGTATATATAGTGCTCACTTATCATTAAGGGCTTCTAGGTCATTTTGATTTCCATTGTGCTCTAGGATTGCATCTAAATTTTGAACCAAGGGTCAAGATCAAATGTCACATGGATTAGGGGCAATTAGAAAGCACAAAGTGAGGAGAGAGAGAGGGCTGAGGGGTGCAGCATAAGGAGGGTGGTGAAGGATAAGTTCAATTACAAAATTGTATTTTTCCATGAAGCTTATTACAAGAGTGCCATTTTAATTCAAATGAAGGGTGAGGATTGCATTTAACACTTGAATGGAAGGCCATGATTTAAACACAATTTGCAACCAATAAAATAAATCAAAATTGAAGGAAAATGGGCTGTATATGCGCAGCCAAGGAGAGAGAGTGAGTGGAATTGCAACTTGTACTATTGTACTACATTTGACCTTTCAAAATTCAAAGGGATATTCCTTATTCCTTTCTAGATAGTTCTTCTAAATTCATACCATTTTGGGCCATATCCCATGATTCAATGATTGGGCTCTGAATTTTATGATCTCACCAATCCCAAAATTGATTTGTTGACCCCACTCCAAAGGAAATGACCATTTTACCCTTTTGTTCAAAAACCGAATTTCATGCCAAAAATATTCCCATGATGCACAAAAAACACACAACTCCACTCACTTGGACTCACATAAATTCCTCAAGAGATGCATAATGGTTTTTGCCGAGAAATTATTTATTTTAGTGAAATGACCAAAATGCCCTTTTGGTCCCAAAAACCCTGATTTTGCTCCAAACTTCATTTCCACTCTAACAATGATCCTGAGACCCTTTGGATGACTCTAAAACTCTAGAAATGCATGCATGATGAGAAAATAAGTCTTTTTGGTGAAATTACCAAAATACCCTTTGACCTAGGAAAAACCCTAGAAACCCTAGAAATGCTCTAAAGTGCTCTAAAATGCCATGCAATGCTTTTCTAACCCTAAAATGCATTCGGGAACTTCTAAGATGCGAGCATGATGCTCTTCCTAACCTCTAGGATGAATGCTAAGACTTGATTTATTTATTTTTGATTGAAAATTAGGGTTTTGACCTAAGCCGGACAAAATTGGGGTATGACAGGGACGACCTACAGAGGCAAGCTGGCCGGCATGGGCGATTTCAATAACGACTTCAAGCCAAGACCATCCTCCGGAGTAGTCTCGGCTTTGGGGGAAACTATTCTAGACTGGGCAATGAGACCCACTACAACAATTGGACGTGAATCAGCCCAATAACAAGGATTATTTGAGTGAATTGGACTTGGATCAGCCCAATAGCCCAATAAGTTGTTTAATATTTTAGTCTTCATATTTTAACTGTTGTATTGTTTCTTATATGTCAAAAACAGGGAAATAGAATTGCTGCAACTGTTAAGAAACAATTGATCTATCGACTTCAGAGAGATCAAAGTAATTAAAATTACTTTGGGTGTTACAAAACGGAGATTGAATGTGTTTTTTTGATCAGTAGAGATTGAATGTGTTTTTGTTCAAAGATACATAAAAAAGCATGGGACAAGTCACTAATAATCTATAAAATAACAAAGGAAAATGCGTCTCAAGGCTCCTTTTCCTATGTGTCACTGATCAGTGCATTTTAATGCACTCTTTATAGCTTTTCACTTGGTATTTTTGATTGTGTTTTGTGTCTAATATTTAAGTCTTAGCGCATTTCTAGATTTTGGGTCTTATTTGAGCAATATAGTAATTTCTTGATTAATTCTTGTTTTTATTGCATATTGACCCCTATCTACTCTGCAAGCCATAACTTTGGCTGTGGTTATCCAATTGAGGTGTGCGACCTTGCGTTGGAAAGCTAAGGACCAGAGCTACAATTCTTCTGTTAAAATCGAGACCTAATTATGAAGTATTGAAGGTAAAAACTGTGAAATACTGAAGCAGTACTGTGTAAAACGGGTTTTGGGGCTGAATATTAGTTTGTTACCGGACTTTTATCATAGAACCCGTTTAGGGATTTAGATTTTTCGTTTTCTCTAAGACTAAATACACTTTGCAGAGCTGTCTTTGGTCTCTTACGCATTATTATACAATATTGAGGATTTGGTACTCTAACCTCCATAGAAGCTTAAAGCCCTAGATCAATCTATTGGTGAAGGGTGTTGTTGTAAGGATTTTGAAGTTAAGTGCTTAGTGTTTATTTCGTTTTTATGGTTTTAATTCTTTCTCTATCGATTTCATCTCAGTAATTCTTGCTGCAAATTCGGTTTGTGTTTTGCTTAATTACTCAAACTCTGTGTTTTGCTTATGTGATTCGTTTCATGATTTAGTTTTGCTTAATCACTTAATCATGATTCTGTTTTACAACTTTCGTTATTTGAACTATCTTATCGCTTGTTTAATTTAGTTTGGATAGAAACTGATAGAGTCCATGACGCTTGTTCATAGGATTGATAAAATTCAGTTATGCCGTTAATTGTGTTCTGTGACGCTTCTTCACCATCAAGATTGACCGAACACGCTGTTTTGACGCTTGTTTGAAAACGGTGTGAATTCGCATAAACTAATTGACGCTTGCTTGATTAGTTTATTATCAATCAAGAATTATCAAGCCTTGCACGAATCTTAATTTAGAACCGAAGATAAATCCAAGATACACACCTGAAACCAATGATTTAATTGTCTCTCTAAACTATTGAACCTTAAATAGCAATTGTTTCTTCAAAAAAACCCCATTTTATATTGTTAATTTCGTTCTTGATTTTGGTAATTTCAGACGACCAAAGTTAACTTCCCTGTACTATATTTTATATCTTTATAATTATTTTGATCCGCGTACGACCGCTGATCAGTCACTCATACAAGCATTTGAGCAAAATATAATTAATGCAAATCCTAATTGGCAAACAATAATGCTTACTTGGATAGCCATGCTGTCGTTTCTTTTCTGACCAGACCCATTCTTATTCGGTCAACACATCATTATTACCAATAACTACAATTTAGTTTGTATACAAAACCTATCCTAAAAAGATGAATCAACCAATGAAAGCATTCAAATGAGAACCAAAAACGTTCATTTCATTTAAAATTGCAATGGTATTACACCAAACTAACGCTTACTGTAATCAAACTTTGAATTAGATGGTATTTTTCCCCGTATATTGTCATATTAAACAAATACAACACCAAATTTGAAATCATAATATAAACTAGTCAGTGATGAAGCTCATTATCTGAAATGGAGTTGTCAAATAACATGTCCTCGCATCTTAACCAAAAAAATGTGATTATGATCTATCTGCAGTAAAAATATAAAATCAGGTTAATATGCATTAATTATATTTAAAATTGGTATTCAAATGTCATATTTTTTTTCATTTTATCTTTTTGAAATTAACATATTTTATTGTGGCGCCAATTTTTTAAAATTTCCCTAAATTTTCAAATTTCAATTGTGTACCATTCGTTGATTTTCTTAGTCCGTATTACACTCGGCGTCATTTGTGCTTATAAAAAAACACTCAGCATCATTTGTTTTCTTTTTTGGACTTCATCAATAATTTTGCTATCTACCAACAGAGAACACAAATGTGAGTCATATTCATTTTTTTTTTTGGAAATTTCATATACCAATGCAAACTAATATTTTATCATAACATTAGCTACCATTGCTAAATCCGCAAATTTGATACCAACATCATCTCCAACAATTCACTCTCTCGTATTTTGCCATTTTCGAACCTTGAGCTTTCTTCTTCCTTCATGAACAAATCGTTTTCAGATCTGTTACATAAATTCAGTTTCGTTTCTCTCTCTCTCACCCAGCGACAGATTCTAACTATGGGTGGTGGTTGTTGGTGGCTCATGGTGAGGGGGAGGGGTTCACGGTGGGGGGGGGGGGGGAGGGGTTCACGGTGGGGGACCAAAATATTGTTTTAATTGTTTTAAAATAATTTTGTTTTAATTGAATTAAATAATAATGTGAGGGACCAAAATGAAACGAAAATGAAACATAAAGGACCAAAACGGACAAAAAAAAGATAAAGGACCAAAGTGAAACGAAAATGAAAGATAAAGAACCAAAACAGACCAAAAAAAAAATAAATGACCAAAGTGAAATCTGAATCAAAGATAAATGACTAAAAATGCTATTTAGCCTATTTAAAACACAAACAGACAAATAATTAATTAACGTAACACATATATTCCACCAATCACTCATTTCAAATTTCAGATTTTCGAATTTCCCTCTTTTCACAGTTCACACTAAGGACTTTCGTGATTTCACATCCAACTTGCTACCGAAAATTACTACATAAAGATCCTTTGGTTCTGAACAAAATGCAAACCAAGAAATATCAAAAGTAGTATACAAATATTGTCTTCCTTCTGAGAATTTATCAACAAATGGCAGCAACCATCACTCCTCCTGAGAATATTTAAGCCTAGCGATGAGAATTTCACTGTTGTTGTCAGAGTTATACGCTTGTGGAGTGTAGCTGATTTGTCCAAGGGAGAAACCCTTTCTCCCTGGAACTTGTGCTAATGGACAGATCTGTGGGTTTCTAAAAGATGCCTCAATTTTATATTAAGTTGTTCAATATTTAGTATTCATAATATTTTAACTGTTATATTGTTTCTTATTTGTCAAAAACAGGGAGATAGAAGATAGAATTGCTGCAACTGTTAAGAAACAGTTGATCTATCGACTTCAGAGAGATCTACATGAAGGAGTTGTCTACAAGATATCTAAGTTTTCTGTGGGCAAAAATCGGATGCTTATCACGTTGCAAGACATCAGTCAGTACAAGATAAATTTTCAAACAACAATGTTGTGCAACGTGATAATAACACTCAAACCCCCAAATGATTTATCAATTTACCACTGCATCTGTTATCTTTCAGAGTGGTTATGACACTGACTTTTTGGTTGGTGCGTATCAATGACTGACCTATAGTTTCTGCTTTGTTCAAAAATTTCAAAATAACTTTTTAAAAATATTTTAATGATTTAACTAAACTAATTAAATTAATATTAAATGATCTAAATGGGAGCGGCAACAAGAGACTGATAACGAGAGCGGCAACGAGGGAGGCAACACGAGAGGCAACGGGGAGCGGCATAGAGAGAGCGGCAATGGGATCGCCAATGGGAGCATCAACGGGAGTGCCAACGGGTTGTATATTTTTTTTTTTGATATAAATCAGGTATCTCTGCACGCAAGTGCAAAGACTAATCTTTCGAGCCGGGTAGGACCACATTGGGCGGCAAAACTGTCCTTCAAGAGATTTAACACTGTCGCATGCCCAAGACTGGATTCCAGCCAATGACCTTGGTTAAGCTGGAAGACACCCCTACCATCTCATCCAAGTGCTCTTGGGGTAAGAAGGGGTGGGGGGAGCGCCAACGGGGGTGCATATCTTATATTGGGTGCATATCTTATATTAAATCTCATTTTCTTTTTCCCTGATTTATACTTCATTATTAAGATTATACCGACTTTTTTTAAACTTTTTTCAACAAAAGTATTTTAATAAATTTGAAATATAGACTTCTATCGAGTTTTCCCTTTTTCTTTTATTATATTTTGCAATTTTCAACAAATATAAATTTCATGGTAAATTAAAACAAATACAGTGTCGCCCGTGCAGATGGACGGGTAAAATACTAGTGTCTACTCTACTATAATAAAAAGATGTGCTAGCAAATTCCTATTTTTAGACATTCTACAAGCTTGCCACATGTCCAAAACTAAGGGTAAAAATGTCAATTTGTCACTACAAGACAAAAATGTCATTTTTATCACTTTTTACTTTTTCTTTTACACACTTTCCCATCATCTCTCTTCTCTCTCATATCTTTCTTTATTTCTTTCTTCACTTTCTCTCTTCTAATAATCTAATCTAATATCTATCTAATAAATGACAAATAAGTAATTTTCCCGCTAAATGACAAAAATAAAGCTGACACGCCAAAAAAAAGAGATGCAGAGAAACTAACGCAAACTGAGGCACTGCCGCGCTGTCATTTTTCTTCCTTTTGAAAAACATAAAAAATTAATTTTTTAACCTATTTACTATAATCTATTAAAACTACTAAAATCAATAAATTTAACTACTAACAATCATCAACAAAAACTCAACCATTATCAAAAATCCAAAATAACTTTTTTTAATAAGCTAATAATTTAATTAATATGATTAAATTAATATTAAATGATATATAATTTACTATTTACTATAATCTACTGAAATTACATAAACCAATCAATTTAACTACTAACATTTGTAAAAAAAATTGAACAACTAACAAAAATTTCAAAATAACTTTTTAAAAATATTTTAATGATTTAACTAAACTAATTAAATTAATATTAAATGATCTAAATGGGAGCGGCAACAAGAGACTGATAACGAGAGCAGCAACGAGGGAGGCAACACGAGAGGCAGCGGGGAGCGGCATAGAGAGAGCGGCAATGGGATCGCCAATGGGAGCATCAACGGGAGTGCCAACGGGTTGTATATTTTTTTTGATATAAATCAGGTATCTCTGCACGCAAGTGCAAAGACTAATCTTTCGAGCCGGGTAGGACAACATTGGGCGGCAAAACTCTCCTTCAAGAGATTTAACACTGTCGCATGCCCAAGGCTGGATTCCAGCCAATGACCTTGGTTAAGCTGGAATACACCCCTACCATCTCATCCAAGTGCTCTTGGGGTAAGAAGGGGTGGGGGGAGCGCCAACGGGGGTGCATATCTTATATTGGGTGCATATCTTATATTAAATCTCATTTTCTTTTTCCCTGATTTATACTTCATTATTAAGATTATACCGACTTTTTTTAAACTTTTTTCAACAAAAGTATTTTAATAAATTTGAAATATAGACTTCTATCGAGTTTTCCCTTTTTCTTTTATTATATTTTGCAATTTTCAACAAATATAAATTTCATGGTAAATTAAAACAAATACAGTGTCGCCCGTGCAGATGGACGGGTAAAATACTAGTGTTTTGATAAACTCGAAATTATTCTTCGTAGATTTTATTCGGATGTTAACTGGTGTGGGAACCGAACGTGAGATTGAAAAGAATGGCGTCAAAACAAAACTCAACATTATTGAGCTGGATCATGATGGGTAATGTTCACTACGCCAGATGTCGAGAAAAATGGCGCCCTATTGGGCAGCGCTATTTAAGGAAGCGCTGCTTTTGGCTAAAATGCGCTGGGAATAGGCAGCGCTTTTTAAGGAAGCGCTGCTTTTGATTGAAATGCGCAGGGGCAATGGGCACCTCTTTTTAGGAAGCGCGGCCTATGGTGGACGCGATGGGGGCGATGGGCAGCGCTTTTTATGAAGCGCTGCCTATTGTGGAACGCGCTGGGGGTGATGGGCGACACTTTTTAAAAAGCGCTGCTTATGGCTAATAGGCGCTGAGTTGATCCGTAGCGCTTTTAAGAGGACAATGAGCAGCGCTTTCCCCTGCAAGCATTGCCCATTGTGTAGCGTAATATGGCAATGAGAAGTGCTTTTCAGTGCAAGCGCTGCCCATTGTTTAGCGAAATTTTGGAATGAGTAGCGCTTATGACTTGGAAGCGCTGCCCATGGCTATCAATGAGCAGCGCTTTTTAAACGCTGCCCATTGTTGGAGTGGAATCAGCAGCGCCAAGTTAAGCAGCGCTGCCCATGGCTAAAAAAAAGTGATGCCTATCCTTAAATCTTTTGTAGTGGTTACATTTTGATTTACATTGAGTGACTGTTATATGTATGTTGCTATTTGATAACCCTACTTATATTTTTTTTATTTTTTAAGATTTAAGTTTAAGGTCACACTCTTCGGAAGGTTCGTTGATGAGCTTAATTTTTTCTTTGTTAATGTACGATGGAGGTGCTCCCGAACCAGCTGAGGTTGAAAATGGGGGGGGGGGGGCGTTAGTCAGGTGGTTTTCAAATAAACTTTTTTTTGAATTTTTTTACGTGGTTGACATAATTTGTTTAAATTCATTTTCTGGGATTAACTATTCTAAATTATTAATGTTACAGGATCTGATGGATAGGTTTGCTGAGACAGTTGACAGCCCTGCAAAAGATGTTGTTGTGGTTCCAGTAGAGACTGAGGATTGTGTTGTTTGTGCTGAAGAGGCCATTCGAAGCATTCAAAACAGGCCAATGTTCTGGCTGGCACTAAAAGACTCCCCACCTAAGATCATCAAGGTTGAGAAGGAATGATCTGTTCAGGACAGCCACCAGTCCAAAGATGATACACTTCCTTTCATTAGTATTTGAATTCAGTCTGGACAATGTTAAGTCTTTGTTAGTTTATGTCTACTCAGTTTGATTTTATTTCCAGAGTCCGTCTCTACAGTTTTTAGTTGTGTTTGATTATGCATTTGAATTTCAGTTTGATGTTTGGATTTGTTTCAGCTATGATTTGTTTCCAAACTTTCTTCTTCATGTCATTCCCGCCCCATTCATCCCTCAACCCAACTCACCAGCAACGCTCTTTTATAGCAAGCCAGAATATGCAAAGAATTCAACAGCATTTTCAAAACAGAAATGCTATTTAGCCCAAAAAATGGCTCTTAGTGGACCGAAATCTTATCTTAATCTTAATAATAATAAACCATGAATCATCCACCTAAGCTGTCCACGTCACCCGACAAAAACAATTACCTCATTGATGACGTAATGACAGCTGGCAAAGTTTCCACAATGCATCCACGTAGGCATCAGTGAAACCATTCGGAAAAAATAAAAAAAAAACGCATCTGGCTTGCAATGCTACGTTCAGTAATAAATGCTGATATGATGTTCTTTTCTAACAAAATAATATAGCCACAGATTGAGGGTTTTGATAAACGCACATTAAAAGCCAACCAATGTTACAACAGTCAATTATTAGATGCACAATTTCAATTTGACCTCAAATGCATTTATCATATCATCATACATCATACAACCACAGGAATTTAATGACATTATAATGTTTAACCAATCAGATTGACAAAAATGAAATTGAAATGGAAATAGATCAAGTTTGAAATCTGAATTCATTACAAATTCAGTGATTGACCCATATCCTTAGTGCCATAACATTCGGTTTCCCCATATCCTAATCATGTGGTCAACTGGTACTGCACCTACAAATCACTGAAGGGACAAAAAGAAAAAAATATAAATTAGTAACTGAATGGAAAGATGATCATTTACACCTGTAACCGACAAAAGTAGGCAGGCTTTTGCTTTAAAAATTACGCTACTAAAATATTAGTAACTGTAATCTACTTCTATAATTCAAATTTGAATTCCATAAGTCAAACCAGCATTAAAATTATTCAAATATATTTCAATACCCACTCATTATTCCACCACATTTCCTGTCATCGACGTTATTAGAGAATCAATTCATAGTGCAATAAATCCAGCAATTCATTGTATGTATTCAGAAAAACAATATTCTCCAACAATTGTGCATGCCAATTTAAATGACTAAAATCTGACAACTTAACCGACCATTAATAAGGCACCAAATTTAAATGACTAAAAACAATATTCTCCAACAATTGTGCATGCCAATATTTTTAACCATTTGTTGACCTCACCCAAAAATCATGGTAAGGCATTTAAACCAGCTATATTCTTAGTCGCAAATGGAGGGCCTGAAAAATTATTGAGGTACAGCAGCCAAGCAGTTTCTTACCCTATAACTATCAAACAGTCATACAGAAAAGTGCATCCATCTGTTAAACAAAACTAAGCAAACCTACCTGCAATCAACATTTCACCCCACTATGGCCTCCTCATCCAAAGTATGTGCTGCTGCTCCAAAAAAATTGTTACCCTAGCGAACATTGAACTAGAAATCGAGTCCTCAATAGTGATGGTGAAGATCCTACGCAAATGGCATGTCTTCTCTAAGCATGGCGGCAACACACCTATGACTGTTGAGATGGTGTTGGCGGACTCAGGTATATTTTAAGCCTCCTATCAAATATAAGTTATACTCAATAAGAAGCCAATTTACAACATACAGGTGAGAGAAAAAAGTATATTTAGTGTGAGATAAAATAACCAAGAGTAGCATAGCAAGATACGAAGACAATAAACAAAAAAAGATAGCCTTCAATTTTAATGACTTAACAAACAAATTAAGAACTTCAAGAATAGGAATACTAATTAAAATACAGACGTAACCAATATGCATAATGGATAGGAGAAAAATGTATAAATTTGACAGTGAACAATGGAACTAACAGATGATGATGTGGTCAAAGGCATACATGCGTTCTTACTTTCTTATTGTTACGCGATAACAAACAAGATATTATCAAAGAACTAATCTGATTTCACTGGAGAAAACACTTCAACCCAGTGTTTTAAAAACCGGCTCGGCCCAGCCGGTCGGACTGGGCGAACCGGGAACCGGAGGGGTTGACTGATTGAGTCAGAGTATGGATCAGAAATGCAGCGACTCGGTGGGAACCGTCGTGACTCGGCGGGTTTTTACTTTGTTAGCATTGTAAATCAGAATATATTCTCCTAATGTGTTATTTTTGTCTTTCACGTTTATAAATTTTTTCAAAATAGAATAAATACATGAGAGAATTCGAGATTATGAAATATATTTCTTTTAATCAAAAATTAAATATATATCTTAGTATAATATATATATATATATATATATATATATATATATATATATATATAATTTAGTTTTCTGCATTTACATTTCTACTATGGAAGGCTGAGCCTCCTTTTATTTTTATGTTTTAATTCCGTTCTTCATTAACTATTAAACCTGTTGCAGTCCGCCTGCTACCTACTTCTCTTCTGTCTCTTTAGTATATTTTAGTCTGCTACCTACTTTTTATAATATAATAGGTTTATTTTAGATGGTGTACAAAGTATTTTTTATCTCACATAATAAATATAAATATACAACTGCATCCTTTTTTAGTCCCAAATAAAAAAAAATCACATTTTAAGTTAAAAGAACATGTATACCCGTGCAGCGCACGAGTCATACAAACTAGTAGTACCCAATACATACATACATGTTACATACGGTGGACCAGTATGTTTCATTTTATTAAATTATTTTATATTTTAAATATTTTTAAATTCAAAATTTTAAAAACAATAAAACCAAAACAACAAAACCCTTTCTCTCTCCTCTCCACTCTCTCAGCAAGCAGCAGAACACACAAAACCTCTCCCTCTCGACTCTCTCAAAGCCTCTCCTCCGTGTTTTGGAAAAAAAAAGGAAAACCTCTCCGTCAGAATAGCGCTCCAAATAGCGCTCGTCGTCCATCCACCTCCGCCGTGGTCTACCCTACTCGCACCACTTCTCAGGTTCGACCCTCTCCATTTTCGTCTCCGCCGTATCGTCGCCGTATATCCGCCGGTTCTGCACATGTTCTCCTCCGTGAGGTTTTCTACTGAGGTAATTTATATTGTTTTCCTTAGTTTGTCCCTAATTTGATTGATTGTATAAACTCTAAATGTCCTAAATTGTTGCTGAAAAAATCTTGTGAACAAATTTCGAGTGTGGGATCAGATCAACCTGCTGAAGTTGTTTATGATGCCCCCAAGGATATGGTAATTTTTTTTATGCCAAACTGTGTTTAATAATAAAACTAAATATGATGCAACTTAGTGTTCAAAACAATTAGATTCATAATATTGCAAGATCCAATCTCATTAAAAAAACCAAATTATAACGAAACCAAAATGTACGAATCGAACATGAACTAAAGTGACCAGGAAGTTAACTGCCTAGTGCCTACACAAAACTGGAACTTCAAATATAAGATAAGGAAATTATGTTCGTGTTAATAATTGTGTTATGATTTGAGAAATTAATAAACATTAGATTCCAGAAACTGATGAATAGTGATTAATTGATAGGTAATTATTATTTGGCTTAAACATCATTTACCCTGCAAATATCACGTTTATCCATTTACCCCCTGTAAAAAAACTTTTAAAACAAACCCTGCAAAATGTAATTGTATCCAGTTACCCCTCTGCTGTTAGTTTTGGCTAACAACGTTAAGTCTAGACTGACTTAGCTGACATTTGGGATCTAGTTAACTCCCTGCAAATATTAAGTGTTTCTAGTTACCCCCTGCAAATATTAAGTGGGGGTAGTTACCCCCTGCAAATATTAAGTGTTTCTAGTTACCCCCTGCAAATATTAACGCTGTTAGCCAAAACTAACAGCAGGGGGTAACTGGATACAATTACATTTTGCAGGGTTTGTTTTAAAAGTTTTTTTTTTGCAGGGGGTAAATAGATAAACGTGATATTTGCAGGGGGTAAATGATATTTAAGCCTTATTATTTTCATATATAAATTGGAACAAGATTATATGATGTCATCATAGCGTTCATTCTTTTGTTTGTTGTTCTCAATTTGATTACTTATGTTTTATTTGTTTATTGTTTGGTTTTTTTTGTAGAACAGAAAGTTGATGAGAAACATAAGAAGCCTCTCCAGGCTACGAGCTCAAGAACTGTTGGTTGAGGGTCTGCATTTTAACAGCATGCAGTTGTCTAGTGCTTCCTGTTTGTTTGGGTTGACCTGGAATCATTTGGATTTCATTTGTTTTACATGATAATGATAGAATTAAATGGAGAGAAAAGAAGTGGAATGGGTTGAAACTAGAAAGTCAAGGTTAGGGAACCTAATGAAATGGGGATTTTAGCAAACAATTTGAATAACCACCGAGTGCTTTACCTTATGAAAGTTTATCATGACAAGTGCTAAAATTCAGTTAACTATTGCATTTGGGTATACACATTAAAATACTATTTGTATTCTCAGCATTTGTTTTCACCGTATAATTTTGGAGGTGGATGGGAATCAAAGAGAGGATGGGGTAAGTTCCATATAAGTAGTTTACATAAACTAGTTTAGGAGCTCATCATAATAAGTTGAAAATAGCTTGTGAGTTGTGAGCATTCCAAGTGCTCCCCATATGGTGTAATGATAATGATGTGGTGTTTAGCAGTTTAGGTAATATTTGTTAGACGAATAATGTAGAATGCATTCATCGTTTAGCTTCAACTTTTGTGGGGCAGGAACACCTGAGAGTACTTGGATGCATTCTATTGCGATGTGTGTAGACAGAAACATCAAGGAATTAAAGAAGGTGTTAATTGGATTGGACCTGATTCAGCAGGAGTAGAGAATGGAAGTTGAAAGAAGTTGATTCAGATACAATTGGCTCGTGCAACGAATTGATCCCAGTCTTCATCCCCCACCTTTTGTGCCTTCAAGCCATGGTCATGATGATCCCCCACCTTCTTGAGGTGAAGAGTATCTAATTTATGTGTTGTAATGCAAGCTTTGCTTTGTTTTTTTTTTCTAAAAAAATGTTAAAGAAAAAAATTTGATGTGCTAGATTTTGTAGCACCGGAAGGGCTGGTATTGAAGGTGCAACTTGTTTTGATGTGGTTATGGAAAGAGGCAACCGTGCAAAGGATCATCCTTTTGAAATTTAATATATCGCCCATTTTCTTTTATGTAGTAAAATTTAGTTCATTAACTACTACTTTAAGTTGAAGTTGAAGTTGCTGCTACTACTACTGATAAGCAAGTTGAACTTGAGCTGCTTTTTCCATTACTTAGTGGAGTTCAATCAACCAAGAAAAATACTCTTCGTGATAAGTATTTTAATTTTGATGGAATATGATTGCAGGTCAACTTGTCATTCGTGTTGTTATGGATCAAAAGTTTGCAATCGAAGTTTTGAAGGACATCTTTGTCAGTTACTAAATATACTAGCGACCACATTTGCAAGCACGAAAGCCTCAAGCAAAGAAATAAAGACACATCCTTTGTTTTATGTTGATCAATGTGATTATAAATTTATGTTTATGTGTTTGTAAAAAGGGTTAAGAGATTAGTACTAAAAATGTAAAAGTTTCAAATTGAAGCACACTAATAAAGCAATGTTGTCAAAAATTTTTGTGCTCTCTTTAACATTGTTGTCATTTATTTCTTTCATTTGGCCTGACTTTCATTTTTTTTCTTCTTATGTTACTTTAGTTAGAAGCAAAGTTGGTGCTAAGATAGAGTGGCACATTTTCTTTGGTCAAGATAGTATTAGTAGAGTAGCACATTAAAATAAATGTTTTTGATATGACAATGAATGATCCAACGAAAAAAACATGTACTTAAAGATGTATTAAACTGTGATTTGCACATCTAGAAGAAACTTTAGATCTTGTACTAAATTAGTAAATTGTAAGCACAAAGACATATATGGTGTTCAAATAAAATCTAATTTCAGTATGAATCAGATAACCAAGCCACCTTCACATTTACACAAGTTTTTCTTATACATGACCAACCTGTTATTTTCATCTTTTTCTTGTGAAACTGACCATGATACTACAAGTGAGTTATAAATGAGTGGGTTAGGACCCACAAATGAAAGTACATAGAAATGAGGTGTTTAAATGACATCTAATTTCTGACTTTGAACCATATCATCAACTACCCTTTACAATTACCCAAGTTTTTATCGAAATTCACCAACCTGTTATTTTCATTTTTTTTAGCTGTGAAACTAACCATGAGACTTCAAGTGGGTACTAAAAGAGTAGGTTGGAACCCATAATTGTAAGCACAATGACACGGGGTGTTCAAATGACAACTAATTTCTAAATTTGAACCATATCACCAACTTCCCTTTACAATTACCCATGTTTTTATTAAAATTGACCAACCAGTTATTTTCATATTTTCCTTGTGACCCATTTATGTGGGTACTAAACGAGTAGGTTGGGACCCATATATGTAAACACAATGACATGGGGTGCTCAAATGACATCTAACATTTGATTTTGAATCATATCACCATCTCCCCTTCAATACGATTTACTCTTTGAATCAAAAAAGTCTTAGATCACCAACAAGGACAGATCAATGACATCTAGTTTCTCAGTATGAATCAGATCACCAACCACCCCTCACAATTACCCAACTTTTTCTTTCAAATGACCAACCTATTATTTTCATCTTTTCCTTGTGAAACTGACCATGAGACTACAAGAGATTGCTAAATGAGTGGGTTGGGACTCAAAAATGTAAGCACAAGGACATGGGTGTTCATATAACATCTTATTTCTCAATTTGAATAAGATCACCAACTTTCATCACAATTACCGAAGTTTTTCTCATAAATGACCAACCTGTTATTTTCATCTTTTTCTTGTGAAACAGGCCATGATACTATAATTGGGTACTAAATGAGTGTTTTGGGACCCATAAATGTAAACACAAGGACATGGGGTGTCAAATGGCATATAATTTCTCAGTTTGAATCAGATCACCAATTGCCCTTCACAAATACCCAAGTTTTTCTTATAAATGACCAATCTGTTATCTTCATCTTTTCCTTATGAAACTAACGATGAGACTACAATTGGGTACTAAATGAGTGTTTTAGGACCCATAAATGTAGGCACAAGGACATGGGGTGTTCAAATGACATATAATTTCTCATTTTGAATCAGATCACCAACTTCCCTTCACAAATACCCAAGTTTTTCTCATAAATGACCAATCTGTTATCTTCATCTTTTCCTTATGAAACTGACGATGAGACTACAAGTGGGTACTAAATGAGTGTTTTGGGACCCATAAATGTAACCACAAGGACATGAGGTGCTTAAATGGCATCTAATTTCTCAGTTTGAATCAGATCACCAACTTCCCTTCACAAATACCCAAGTTTTTCTCATAAATGACCAACCTGTTATCTTTGTAAAAGCTTTCAAAATTTTGGTTAATTGAGGTGGTAAGCTGATCAATTTTTTTATCATTTGTCAATTTGAACCATTTAACCAACTAATAAACATAATTAACCACCATTTTTTAAAAGAGTTAACCAACTTGTTTTTAAAGAGTTAACCATTACACATGACACTATGATTGAATGTGTCATCCTGGCTATAGTTCATTATTCAAATTTAGCATTTCTCGCCATTTAACATTAGTACTATACCCGTGCAAATGTTCTCAAACCAGAATCATGATACTCATATCATCACATTTCATTTTTACTTCCAATATAGTATAATCAAGGTTCTTGAAAAAGAGCATTTTTACACCAAAATAAATGACCAATAAAAGGGAAATTTGAATACAGTAACTCCAACAAGTTAATAAGTTAACAATTACATTCATCACTCTGAAAATGGCACAAGAATTGTGAGCAAGATAATAATTATGTAACAATAGCTATATACAAATTTAAAACTATAATCAATGGGAAAAATGTTTTAAACTGACGCCTATTCCTAAAGAAGTTTTAAAGCCAAGAACTCATCCAAGATTGACTTCTCTGTTTTAAACTTGACATAGTAATAAGTGAAGTTTACAAATGCCACCAAAGTTTACCATCAAATTCCAATTGCAACCCCCCTGAAATTTTCTTTTGTCAACATCTTAACAACGGGCAAAGAATACATTGCGGCCGCTACTTGCTAGGGGAAGAATCTTCAGGAGAATCTGAAGAAGCCGGCTTGGGAACATCATGACCATGGCTTGGAGGCACAAAAGGTGGGGGATGAAGACTGGGATCAATTTGTTGCACTAGCCAATTGTATCTTAACCAACTTTTTTCAGCTTCCATTCTCTGCACCTGTTGAATCAGGTCCAATCCAATTAACACCTTCTTTAATTCCTTGGTATTTCTGTCTACACGCCTCTCAATAGAATGCATCCAAGTACTCTCAGGTGTTCCTGCCCCACAAAAGTTGAAGCTGTTAGTTGAAAACGATGAATGCATTCTACATTATTCGTCTAACAAATATTACCTAAACAGCTAAACACGACATCATTATCATTACACCATATGGGGAGAACTTGGAATGCTCACAACTCACAAGCTATTTTCAACTTATTATGATAAGCTCCTAAACTAGTTTATGTAAACTACTTATATGGAACTTACCCCATCCTCTCTTTGATTCCCATCCACCGCCAAAATTATACAGTGAAAACAAATGCTGAGAATACAAATAGTATTTTAATGTGTACACCCAAATGCAATAGTTAACTGAATTTTAGCACTTGTCATGATAAACTCTCATAAGGTAAAGCACTTGGTGGTTATTCAAATTGTTTGCTAAAATCCCCATTTCATTAGGTTCCCTAACCTTGACTTTCCAGTTTCAGTCCATTCCACTTCTTTGCTCTCCATTTAATCCTATCATTATCATGTAAAACAAATGAAATCCAAATGATTCCAGGTCAACCGAAACAAACAGGAAGCACTAGACAACTGCATGCTGTTAAAATGCAGACCCTCACCAACAGTTCTTGGGCTCGTAGCCTGTAGAGGCTTCTTCTGTTTTTCATCAACTTTCTGTTCTACAAAAAAAAAACAAAAAAAAAACAAATAAAACATAATAGTAATCAAATTGAGAACAACAAACAAATAATTCAACAGCATTTTCAAAATGAGGAGATTTTATTCCTCTTATATATATATATATATATATATATATATATATATATATATATATATATATATATATATATATATATATATATATGATACTTTATACAGTAAACGTGCAAACAAGTTGGAATTATGTTCAAGTTTTTTTTTATAAACCGAGAATCCTCTGCGCGCAAGTGCAAAGATTAATCCCTCGAGCCTGATAGGACCACAATGAACGGTGTTCAGTATCATGCTTAGTGATGAGAATCCGGGGTGAGCAGCTGGTAGATCAAGTCTTGAAGTCGTCCCTTCCCGGATGGATTTGCTGGAGATCGTTTTCTCCCGAGGATAAACTCAGTGGGGTTGGTACCTGCAGACACTTTGATGCCAAAGCCAGCAATCAGAAATCAGTGAGAGGTACAAATGAGCGAAGCGTATCTGATTTCCAAGGGTGGTACTGTATTTATAGACGTGGAGAGGGGGGTCGCCCCTTGCCTAAGCTGGGCCTGGACTGTTGGATGAGTCTGTGCCAATCCCGCCCGTTGATCTCGATCTCGCCTATATTTACCGATATTGGGCTAGATCCAGCGCTGGATTGAGTCGTTCTTTGTGTGGATTGGGCTGCTTGGCCAATTCCAAAACAGTTTCCCCCCAAGTTGAGGTCGGTCACGATAGTGCGTCCTCGGCTTGAGTTGCAGAAGATGTCCTCGGCTTGATCTGAGGTTTCTGGGAGGTGAAATGTGTCAAAGCGCCAAATTGATGTGACGTTTAATTGAAACGAGGAGTTTCGTCATAATGACTGCCTAGTTTTCAGTGCCCAAGCAATTATTGCTTCGGGAAGGGATGCGCTTTACCTTCCGAGCCCAGGGCCCCTATAAATAGGATTGGAGCCCAGTACTCTGATACCTTTGAATTTTCTGAATCTTGTTTCCTCCCGACCTTGCGAACGATTCCCCCGACCCTAAGGATTTTACGCCTGATCGAGAGCTCCGATCAACAGACGTTGAGGTTCTGGTGAACATCTTCCCAGACTATTCTTCCGACCATCAAGTCTACTCGTTCGAGGTTAGTTCATTGTTCCTTTCTTTCCTTTGTTCGTTTTCTTTTTGCCTTTTTCTTTACTGCTTTTTGAATGAACGGGTCATTGTAACCGGTCTCCCCTACTCCTTACCTTGGGGAGGAAGATGGTCAGTCCTGACCTGAATCCCTTCTAGGTCCGAGCTTTCTCTTATTGTACGTTTCTGACCTCGCCTTCCTCCCTCGCAGGCAAAATTGGCGAAGACAAGAGACTGTGAGAGGTCGCACGTGGTTGCCCTTAGGAAACCAAAATCTGCCGAGGGTAATCCAATTCCGCCCAAAGACCAGATGTCCACCTCCATGAGGTTAGCGAATATGCCTGAGGCCAGTGGGTCTGCCTCCACTCCCCCACCTGAGGACGTGCCCCTCAGGGCCGAGGCTGTGGAACAACCCGAGGCTGAGGCATCAGTTGAAGAGGTTGAGGCTGTGGACCTATACAGTTGGGTGTAAAGAAAAAGGTCTGCGACATTCATAGAATAGGTTAAGGATGATTCTGGGAGTGAATTAAAACCACAATCAATGTTTATTTATAGTTGTAGATCTTTTCGTTAGCTTTCCAACGCATCAAAGATCACTCAAATTAGAGTTCTGGATCAAAATATACGAATAAAATAGTCGGAAGGCTATCGAGAAGTTTCACAACCAGAGACTTGCACGACCGGTGCATAAAAGAGCACGACCGGTGCGTGTAGTGCAGATTTCAGAATTCTGTTTTTACGTTTCTAACTACCATACAATCAATTTAATCATTACAAATCATCCAATTACAACCCAACCAACATCAATACATCAAATTCACACCTCCAATTAAGATTAATTACACAACTAAATCTTCACATAATTAACACTTCAAGCACAAAACCACTTATTCACTATTTTAGCATTTCATGGCATTTCAAGAACCAAAATTGAAGATGCAACTCAACATTTCAGTGTCAATCATGTTTAAACAACAAACCTTAAGAGTATTAGAAAGGTGAGTAGGAGGAACTCACTTGTGAAGCTAGAATTCAAGCAACAATTATGTAATGCTTCCACCAAGACCAAGAGAGCTCCTAAAACCCCCAAATCGAAATGTAGATTTCAAAACCCTCTCTTGGATGCCTTTGAACTGAAATGCAGCCACTCTATTCCCCAATGCAATCACCCACTCGTAAATGCAAGCTTTGAAACCCCAATCCAAGGCTTCTAATACAACATGCAAGCTAAAAGAAGGGTTGATGCAGTGTTATCAAAAATATTTTGTTTTTGAACTAAGATGATTGGTTCAGAATTTACAAAAGAAAATGATGGAGATGTATTTAGTGTTTGCTTGGAAAGCTCTTGGTGATGATAGGGTTTCATCTCCTCAAGTTCACTTCTCCCTTCTTTCTCCATCGAATTCTCTCCCTCTCACTCTACACTCTTTTTTTCTTTTTTTTTTCTCTTTTGAGCTGAAGTGAATCAATATTAAACACTCCTTTCTTACTTATTTTAAAAGGTGATGGGTTATAAGAGGTTTGGGCTATAACTAGGGCTGAAAAGGTGTTAAATAAAATTTGTGTCTACACCCCTTAATACTCTTAGATACACCCCACTAAAGAATGGAATTCACACAACATCTCATTCAAATGATAAAGATTTTTATCAACCATCAAAATAACATATAGTTCTATAAATCATTTTACAAAAATATATTATTAATTGAAGCATTTATAATCAAGTTATCACAAGTACCATTTGTTCGGTACCGTATCCCTGACTTGGTATCCAATCTTGAATACCAGGTCCGATCCGGGATAGTTGGTATTTGAGTTCTTGGTCAATCCGGGATGATGCTCCGATCTGAGGTGGGGTGGTACCTGCAATGACACTCCGACGCTCAAGTCAGTGAGTGAGCAATTACAAGTGAGAGGATTGGAAAATGTGTACCTTTAATGCTAGCAATGAATGCATATTTATAGGTTTAGGGATCCAACGAGAGCCATCGGATTTAGGTCTTTGATCTTCACCGTTGAAAGGTGGGTTTGACTTTGGTATTGGGCCTTAGTACAAGTGCTGTAGAGGCCCAATCCATAACAGTTGCCCCCGAAGTCGGCTTGCCCTTGGGCGAGCTTGACTTGATGCTTTGCTTGGGTCAGAGGTATCCTTAAAGACCGGAACGGTCTTGCCAGTTTGCAAAACATGTCCTGTTCCGAGACTGATCTTACACTATGGTGAGTGTGTCGCCACCAGCCCGGGTTAACTTTGAGGTTTGGACTGAGCTTAGAGTGCTCTGGGGGAGTTCACCGGCGGATGGTAGTTGTCCGAGGCGACCTTCCGAGGGTCGTATGAAGTGAAACCGAGTAACTCGAGGTCTCTTCATAATGGCGACGCTTTGATTTCAGCGCTGTCATCAATGACATTGACGGGGCGTGTCGTTTGATATGAAGTGGCGTAGTGATGGTGCCTTGATTCGTGCGCCTAGGCTAGGTGCTACGGATTGGACCTGCCGTTTAGGCCCAGGCCCAATTTGTAGCTAGTGGAACACTATAAATATGACTGAGGGGCTCACGGGTTTGCACTGGTTTCTTGCACACTACTTCGGGAACCGATCTTAACGTCGTAATTTCGTGGTTAGGTGTCCGATCTTCCCTTCTTGTTTTCTGGGGTGAGAGTTTCTACCCTTCGGCTCATTCGCACAAGCAGGATCAGCTCTACCGGTTTTCCAAATTCCAAGGTTAGTCTATTGTAGCCCTTTTTTCTTTTCGGATGTGCTTTTGCCGGCACTCCTGTTTGCACGTTTTCGATAGAACAGAGTGGGGGTCGTCAGGTCGGGTTCCGACTTGGTAGTGGACCCACTGTTCCGCGCATAACTTGACTTGGCATGCCCCCATTTCTGCAGGTGCGATCTAGCTAAAACAAAACAGCCGGGTTACCGACACAGATCGTCCAAACGTTGCCAGACTGATGCCTTCCGATCCCAGAGAATCGGAAGGGGTCCGAAACGATAACCTTAGCTCGGCTGAGCCCGACGTTCACGAAGGGTTTAATTCGGCTCCCAACAGCTTCCAAGGGGAAGAGCGTTCCCCCGAGGTTCCTGATAACGAAATGATGGAGGAAGATCGCCCGGGCGAGGTCCGTTCTGCAGACTTGGTAATCATTGAGTCGGATGAGTCTGATGCTGATGGGGAAGAACAAGGGAGCACCCACTCTCGCTGGAGCTCTGAAGACAGTGAAGCTGAGGTCGAGGCTGGGGCTTTCGCGGAAAGTCGGAATAATGAAAGGAGCTTTCCTGAAGGTCGGAACAACGAAGAAGATCTTGCCGAAAGAAACTCCGACGAGTATCCAAGCACGGGGGTTGGCATGGTCGACGTTCCCCTGTTGATTCCCTTAAGTACCCAACGGGAATACTCCTAGGTGTCGGAGTCGTTGAGGGCGATCTGATCTGAGTACAAGGCCGGGGATGATATGAGCCACATCGTTAAACTAATTTCCGGGAGGAAAGGACATATCTGGAGGGCGGAAGGCATGGGAGAAGGTCAACATGTCGTCGTCTGGGCACCAGCCCTTAAGTTTGTGGTGTACGAGGTGACGATCGTTAATATGAACATCCGACTTCGAGCCCGCCTCGACCAACTTCGCGGTATAAATACTGAATGGCTCCTGACAAGTTTGCTATTCTGAGGGCTGCTGCTGAAAGGAGGGCTGCCCTTTCGGGAGGTAGCCCCGATGCTCCTCCGATCTTCCAAGGAACCCCGAGTCGGGACAATCCTATACCAGCTGTGCCGCTCAACGTCATTACTACTGCAAGCACTGAGGATCCGACTGGTGACCTGCAGCATCGGAAATGCCATTTGGCGCAAGGAGGTGGCTCTACAAGTCATGCATCTCATTCTCAGGCCTGGGAGAAAGGAGGGAGATCAGAACAAGGGGGGTCCCCCAGGGTGTCGAAGAAAAGTCGTCACGATAAAGACGGCTCGAGGAGGCGCCGATCTTCCAATCTTCCTATTGACGACGATTTTTTGAAGAAAAACCTTGAGGAGTACCGGGTTGATCCGGTGGAGGCTGCAGCGAAGCTCTTTAGGCATCTGGCAGATGTCTCCAAAATGCAGAAAGAGGAAGCCGAAGCTCGGGTGAAAGGTGATTTTTGAGAAACCGATGTCTCCTACCCCTGCTGTTCTTTGCAACTTCATATTTTATGGCTTAATTTGCGTTCTTTTCGTTTCAGGTGCCCTGAAAGAGAGAGATGACGAACGGGATTTGAAGGAGGCGGAAAAGAAGAAATACGAGTCACTTTCCTCCACCCTGGAGGCGGCTCAGAAGAATCTCTCCGATCTTCGAAAAGAGAAGGGAGATCTTGAGAAACAGAGGGACTCCGCTTCTTCCAAAATCAGGGAGCTTGAGGCTCAACTTTCCGAGCCGGAGACCAAGGAAAAAGAGGCTGCTAAGTTGGTTATGGCTTTCAGGAATCGGATCTCCGACCTCGAAGCCGTTATTCAGAAAACTCAATACGAGGGGCCTGATCCCCAAAGTCAGGTTGCCGGTCTCCAGGAGAGACTAATGCAGGCTGAAGAGAGAGCTCGGAAGGCCGAGATCGAGACGGTTGAGATAGCGGAGATGGCCCTTGGGATGGCAGGGGAAGGCTTTGAAAAAACTCTTGGCCAAATCGCCTTGGTTCACCCTTCCGTTGCACTTGATCGGGAGGTGCTCAGCGTCGACCATTCCGTGGAGGGGAACGAGCTCGTCAAGATCGACTCCGTTTCAAAAGAACGTGTGATCATTTACTCTCGCCAGTCGGATGCTTAAAGCGTAGCTGGGGTGGAGGTTTCTGGCTGGAACCGATCTAGTTAGGGGCTCGGGTTCCAGGTGGAACCGCCGTGTTACCTTGTAATTTTTTGGATGTCCTTTGTAACTTTTGAATTTGAGGACCTGGTCGTATGCCGACTTGTAATCTTTATGTATTTCAATCCCCATTTTGTTAACCTCGGCTGCGTTTTATTCTATTCGTTAATTTTATGCACTTGCGTTCAAATTCACCCAAGTGGTGGGGGTCGCCTTCGGGGCAGTTTACCGGGACTGGGCCCAGATCGAACTCGCCCTTTAGGGTAGTGGCAACCTCGGCCAACTAGTGCGTGATGCGTGTCGCCTTTGGGGCAGTTTATCGGGACTCGGCCCAGATCGAACTCGCCCCTTAGGGTTGTGGCTACCTCGGCCAACTATATCGTCGGTGAACACCGTTCTTTTAAAGCATATGTAAATATTCTTGGTATTTGTCACTCTTCACGTAGACGAAAAGATAATCACTGATAAACACCGTTCTTTATATAAGAGAAAATGATAACATCGGTATACACCGCTCTTCATATAAAAGAAAATGATAACATCGGCATACACCGCTCTTCATATAAAAGAAAATGATAACATCGATATGCATCGCTCTTCATATAATAAAATGATACCTTCGGTATACACCGCTCTTCACCGAAGCGTACCTCAACTGCAGTACTTTTTAATTTGGTGGCGTTCCAAGTACTTGGGATCGCTTTCCCGGCCAAGGTCTCCAACTCATAGGCACCTTTACCAGTTTTAGATACAACTCGATATGGTCCTTCCCAATTAGGGGCGAGCTTGCCTTGCACGGCGTTCTTTAAACCGACGTCGGCTCTTCGTAAAACTAAGTCACCGACTTCAAGATCCTTGGGGATTACTTTCGAGTTATACCGTGCTGCTACCCTCTGCTTTATTAGTGCTTCTTTAAGGGAAGCCTGGCCTCGGACCTCGTCGACAAGGTCGAGGTTTTCTTTTAACGCCTGATTATTGTCCTCTGGTGACTTTGGGTGGAGGGTCCTCCAGCTCAGCTCTCCGATCTCTACTGGGATTACCGCCTCTGTCCCGTACGAAATCCGGAAAGGGGTCTCCCCCGTTGAGCTCTGCGGGGTGGTTCTGTAGGCCCACAACACATAAGGTAGTTCTTCAACCCAGTTTCCCTTCGCTTCATCGAGCCGCTTTCTCAATCCATTGAGGAGAATTTTGTTGGCGGCTTCTGCCTGTCCGTTCGTTTGCGGGTGTTCTACTGAGGTGAACCGATGTTTAATTCGAAGATCGGACATGCGTTTCTTGAAGCCTTTGTCGGTGAACTAGGTTCTGTTGTCAGTGATTACTACCTCGGGAATCCCGAATCTGGTCATGATATTCTTTTAGAAAAACTTGATGTAGTTCCTTGCGCTGATGATGGCTAGAGGCTCGGCTTCAATCCATTTTGTGGAGTAATCTACTGCCACTATTGTAATACCCTAATTTTGTCCTATCCAAAAGTAAGAAATTTTATTTATTTTTAATAAAAATAATTATTTTATTTTCATGCCATGTTTTATTTTATTTTAGTTTGCTACAAGTTTTAATCTTTGAAAAATAATAATTAGAAGTAAAGAAACAAAAATAAGCAAAGGAGGAAATAGGGGGGGTGTTAAAAAAGAATAGAGGTGCAATCAGGATTGGGCCATCTAAAACCCAACCCAACACAAAAAAAACCTAACCCATATCCAACCCATAACCCACAACCCAACTCACCAAAACCCTAAAATCCCTCCTCTTCTAACCCTAATTCGAATTCCACCCCCTAACCCTAAAACTTGACCACATTCACTCTCCCCCTTAACCCTAAAATGTGGCCACATTCACTCTCCCCCTTAGCCCAAAAATCATCCACATTCATCCCCTCTCTCCTCCCTAGAAATCCGCCCCCATCCCCTCTTTTCCCTCCTTGGAACTCACAATCCCACTTCCACACACTTCCCACTTCCCCATACACGCCACCCTCCTCTCTCTCCTCCTATCTCACGCCTCCCCAACGGCTCTCTCCCTCACATCACTCTCTCACTTCACACTCAACATTTCCTCCCTCATTCTTTCCTCCCCCCTACGACCCCTTTCTCTCACACACTCACTCACATCTTTTCACTTCACACACTCAACCCTCTTCTCTCCCTTCCACGCCTCTCTTTCCCTCCTCTCTCACGAAATCACCATTTTTGGTGCCCCCTTTCTCTCCTTTCCCTCACGCAAACCCTATTTTCGTCACCAACCTTCAAAAGGCCAACGGTCCCATGATAAGTCGTTGGTCCATGCGCTCTTCTCTCTGTTTTTCATAGGTGGTTTCGGTTTTAAAGAGAAGACACAGTGATTTGTACATATTTTCAGATATGAGTGCAAGAACCAATGAAAAAACGAAGGAGAAAGCATAGCACTACAAATCCGATTTCCTAGTATAAATATGGGCCAAATCCATGAAGAAAGGGGAGAGAGGTTTTCGGTTGGTGTTTAAGAGCAAGAGGGAGGAAGATCCGAACGTGGGTGGAGATCTTGGAGCAAGAACCGAAATCAGTTTTTTTTTTCTTGAAATACTTGAGTGAAAGAGAAAGAGAGAGTTCTTCATTTTTTTTTCCTTTTTGTTTCTCCTACTAAAATTATCATCAAAATTAATTTTATTCTTTTATGTGAGATCCAAGAGGAAGGATTATTTACTCAAGCTTTGTGGTAATTCCTCTACCTTAGTCTTCTTTTTCGTTTTCATGACCTATTGTACTATTTACATCTTTTATTTCATACTCCTTGCAAGTTATGTTTGCTGTATGTATACTTGGATGTTGAAATTTGTGGATTTGTTGATGATCTTCTATGTTATTTTGATAGACCAAGTCTCATAATGTCATAATTTGTTGACCACGATTTTGTTGTTTATTTGGGGAGTGCCATAATTTGTGGAAATGTATTAATGCATTGTAACAACAAATATGACGATTGTCATTAACATCATAAACCCAATATTTTCTATAAAAATGATTAAGGCAATTTTTTCATTATCAAAACTTATTTATTTTGTTTATTTGTTGACCACGATTTTATTTATTTATTTTCTTTTTTTTAACCAAAAATTATTTCAACCAAAAATGATAACAAAAGAACTCTAAAAAACAAAAAAAAAACATTTCCTAGTAATTAATAAAAAAAAAGGGGTAGTCAAGACATTTCTTTTGCTTTTATTAAACAAATAAACTTTTTTTTATATATATATGTTTTATTTATTTATTTATTTTTTAACCAAAAATTATCTCAGCCAAAAATAATAACAAAAGAATCCCAAAGGAAAAAAACAGAAAAACATTTCCTTAGTAAAAAAGGAGTGGTAAATAAAACATTTTTTAAAAACAAGTAAACTGCTATTTACACCCCCCAGGCTCAAGCATAAGGCCCTTTTTGTCACTTAAGCCCAGTTTCGCTAACTGGGCCCTCCCATGCGAACTGGGCCTTCCCTTTTTCCCACACCCCTTTTTGATAACTTAACCCATTTGAAAGAGCCCAGCATTTACACAGCCCATTGGAACAATTCCTGATTTCTGCACCCCCTATTTTAAAATACAACCCTCCTCGCTGTTTACACCCCCATTTTTGCTAATACAGCCCTCCTACCACTTGCACCCCCCATTTTACTATTTCACCTCCTGTTTCTCTTTTTAAATTTCGTTTCTTTTCCCTAAGCGAACTTATTTTCTTTTTTCACAAACCCTTTTTTCCAATGATGGATAAATGTCTCACAAACCAAAAATCAATTCAATTGCGAGAACCCTTTTGATTACCTAAAATAAGAACCAATTATCATTAATGATCATTCGCGCCGTTGCCGTTTGGTTATTAACGATAATTTCATTCTCAAAGGAATTAGTAGTGTGACCACTCTAAAACCGTTGTTGTTTGGTCTTCATGAATACTCCAACTTGAATAAAACCAATTGTCGTCGACGATCACTCGCGCCGTTGCCGTTTGGTTGTTAATGATGATTTCATTTTCAAAAGAGTTAGTAGTGCGACCACTCTAAACCGTTGTTGTTTGGTCATCGCGAACACTCGAATAAAAAAAAACAAAACCTTTTTAAAAAACCAGAACTACGTAGCTTTGAATTCTCCATCGCACCGGGAGATACGTAGGAGCGGATATCCTCCGTCAAGCACAATAAACTAAAACCCTTTTTTTTTTCCTTTAAAAAAAAACAAACACTTTTGCCAAAAATAAAAATTTTCATTAAGTCCTTTTATTCTCTTTTCGAAAAAAGGGGCAAACTTAAGTACTTTCCAAATCAGCACATGAAACCACACATTTAATTAAAGGTTCCCTTTCGGTAGAAAGGAGGCGCGGGGTGCTAAAACCTTCCCTATGCCTAACCGACCCCCGAACCCAAATCTTTCGGTTTTCCAAAAGGCCATCCGCTTTCCAAAAGGTTTTTCTTCAATATTTTCCTTATAAAAAATATTGGTGGCGACTTCATTGATTTTTTTTAAACAAAAAGTTGTAAACGAAGAAAGATTCCCTCGGGGACTTTTTCGGGCGCAACAACTATCAGGTACTTGATCTGATCGGTAGCAGTCGGGAATGGTCCTAGGAGATCTATTTCCCACCATGCGATGGGCCATGGCGAGGTGAGGCTGGTGAGCTCCGTAGGAGGTGCTGTGTGGACCTTGGCGTGGATCTGACACTTGCTGCATTTTTTTACATAGTTTCTTGCATCAGTCTCCATGGTTGGCCAGAAATATCCTGCTCTTAAGGCCTTCCGAGCTAGAGACCGACCTCCAAGGTGATGCCCACAGATTCCCTCGTGGATCTCGGCCAAGACGTAATTCGCCTCCCCTCCTTCAACGCATTTTAACAGTGGTGCGGATAAGCTTCTTCTGTAGAGGTTTCCATCGATTATGCAAAAAGATGAGGCCTTCCTCCTGAGGGTCTTGGCTTCGCTTGAGTCCAGAGGCTCGTTCCCCGATTTGATGTACTCCATTAACGGCGAGATCCAACCTTTGCTTTCCTCAACCACATTGACAGAAAAATTGGTCTCCGGGTTTGGGAGGACGCTTGGCTTGCTTAGCGTCTCCTGGATTATTGATCGGTAATTCCCTGGAATTTTGGTGCTGGCGAGCTTGGAAAGAATGTCCGCCCTGATATTTTCTGTCCTGGGAACATGTTTAACCTCCGTAAACACGAAATAGGAAAGCAGTTCCCGCACACGGGTTAAATACTTCTGCAAGGTCGGGTCTTTGGCATCGTATTGCTTCCCGATTTGAGAGACTACCAACAACGAGTCCGTGTTTAAAGAAAGACGAGTAACTCGGAGGTCGATGGCAAGTCGGAGTCCTGCTATGCATGCCTCGTATTCTGCCTGGTTGTTTGATGTAGGGAAACCAAACGTGAGCGATACCTCGATTACAACGCCCGTCGGGCTTTCGAGAATTAACCCTGCACCACTCCCTTTTGGATTTGAGGATCCATCTACATGGAGCGTCCACAACTCGTCTTCAGGGTCGGCGGGGGCCATTTCTGCGATAAAGTCGGCCAGTATCTAAGCCTTCATGGCCGGTCTTGTTTCGTATTTGATTCCGAACTCAGAAAGTTCCACTGCCCCATTTGATCATTCGTCTTGCTAAATCAGGTCGGTGCAGGATCTGCCGAATTGGATAGTTTGTCCGTACCACGACTTGATGAGCGATGAAGTAAGGTCGGAGACGGCGTGCCGAGACGAGCAGAGCAAAGGCGATTTTTTCTATTTTCTGATATCTAGCTTCTGATCCCTGTAAAGCTTTGCTCACGAAGTATACTGGACTCTGACCCGTCTCTGTCTCCCTGATGAGTACGGCACCAATGGCCTCTTCCGAGATGGCTAGGTACAGGTATACGTCTTCCCCTGGGTTTGGCCGAGTTAAGATTGGTGGTTCGGTCAAAACTTTTTTGAGTTGGGAGAGGGCCTCGTCCCGCTCCGAGGTCCATTCGAATGTTGCTTCTTTCTTAAGCAGTTTAAACAAAGGGAGTGATTTGAAGGCAGCGTTGGAAATGAAACGAGATAGTGCAGCAATCATGCCGTTGAGCTTTTGGAGTTCTTTCTTGGTGGACGGGGTGCGCATCTCCGTCACAACTCGGCACTTGTCTGGGTTGGCTTCAATGCCCCTTTCTGTGAGATAGAAACCAAGGAATTTCCCACCCCGGACTCCGAAAGTGCATTTTTCCGGGTTCAACCTCATATTGTTTTTTCGGATTTCTGTGAAGATCTCTTCTAGGTCGGTTATGTGGAGGTCTTCACCTTCGCTTTTTGCGATCATGTCATCGAGGTAGACTTCCACGTTACGGCTGATCTACTTTCGGAAAACCTTGTTCATCATCCTTTGATAGGTGGCCCCTGCATTTTTCAAACCAAATGGCATGACCCGGTAACAAAAATTACCGCGGTCAGTCATGAAGGCCATTTTCTCTTGGTCGGGGGAAAACATCGGGATTTGGTTATACCCGGAATAGGCATCCATGAAAGATAGTAAGCGAAAACCTGAAGCATTATTGACGAGCCGATTAATGCTAGGAACAGGGAAGACGTCCTTAGGACAGGCCTTATTAAGATCGGTATAGTCAATGCACATTCGCCATTTTTCATTGCTTTTCTTAACAAGTACAGGATTCGAAAGCCAAGTCGTGTACTTGACTTCCTTTACAAAATCAGCTTTAATTAAATCATCTACGACCTTGGCCGTAACAGCTGCTTTCTCCTTGCTTTGAGCTCTTTTGCGCTGGGCGACCCACTTAGCCCCGGGGTTAACTGCCAGTTGGTGACAGGCGACTTCTGGGGGGATCCCGGGCATGTCTTTTGCCGACCAAGCAAAGAGATCGGCGTGAGATTTCAGACAAAGGGCGAGCTTTGCTCTTACTTCTTCAAAGAGGTCAGATCCGATCTGGAGAGTTTGGGTCGGGTCCTCTCCCAGCTGGATCTGTACGAACTGTCCATCAGGTTGGGGTCGCCTGATTTTCTTCTTCAGCTCCCGTGCCAGCTCGTCATCGCTCTCTTCCTCAGAGCTGTCAGGGTCATACCTCGCATCGAGGTCTGTGACGTTGACCTCGGCAGCTCGACTGCTTCTCTTCTTTTTTGGATCTTTCTGAGCTTCTGCTTCTACGGGGGGAACCCCCTCCTCCGAGGCCTGCCTATCTGCCTTTACGTGCAGATAGAAACATCTCTGGGCGGACTCTAGGTCGGCATCAAGGGTGATTACTTGGTTGCACAAAGAGTAGAACTTCATTTTCAGGTGAATCGTTGAGGTTACAGCCCCGAGCCTTCCTAGAGTCGGTCTTCTGACGATGCAGGTTTAGACCGAAGGGCATGGCAGCACTAGGAATTTGGTCTTGACTGTCCTCTCTAGTGGTTCTTCGCCATAGGTGACCATTAGCTCCAAATAGCCGAGGGGTTTGGTCCGGGATCCATTGAAGCCCGAAAGGTCTGACCCTCTGTAAGGGCTGAAATCTTCCTCTGAGATCCGCAGTTTCCTCACAAGGTCGATAAAGATGATATCCGCCGAGCTTCCTTGGTCAACCAAGATTCTCCTTATCTCGTGGTTGGCCATGACTGCCCTGATTAAAAGAGATATGTGCTTATTGGGCTTGCCGTCTAGCAAGTCTCGATCGCCGAATGCCAAGGGGGGTGCTCTGGGTTTGAGCTGATTGCCGAGGTGGAAGCAGCACACATGATCTCCTTCCATTTTCTTTTCATGGTTTTGCCCGATGCCTCGACGGGGTAGCCCCCAGAGATAACCATCATTACCGGTCGGCCCCTCGACTTTTGAAAGTCGCGCTCATCCTCCGAGCTTTCTTCTCTTTCTTGGTGAGCTTTACCCTTCTTCTTAGGGTCGACCTTCTCTTCTTTAACCTCGGCCTCATGTCGGGGTGTTTTAGCCACGTACTGGCTCAATTTCCCTTTCTTGATCAGGTCTTCAATGTCGTCTTTCAGAGAATTGCAGCGGTTAGTATCATGTCCGTTGCTTCGGTGATACCGACAGTGCTTGTTTGAGCGTTGCCCTGGTCTGTGTGGGAGCGGATCGAGGAACTTAACTTCCTTAAATTCTGCGTTCATGCACTCTGCTAAGATTCTAGCTCTTGTTTCGTTTAGGTCAGAATAATGCTGGTGTCGGTTGCGAGGTCTGGGTTTACTGTCATTCCGACCCTATTTCTCATTCCGAGGTTTGAACATTCCAGGGTCGGCATCTGATTTTCTCGCAACCGCTCCTTCTTCGTGATTGATGTACTTCTGAGATTGCTGGAGGAACTCGGCAAGCGAATCAGTTTGATTTACTCCGACATCGATCTGGAAAAGGCTTCCTTCTCGAAGAAGAGTCGGAAAGAATCATCGAGGTTCCAGACCTAAGCTGCTTCCTTATTGAACCTCTCGATATAGTCTCAGAGGGACTTGTTTTCCCCTTGCCGAATTGCTTGCAAGACTTTTTGAGATTTTGGTTTCATCTTGGAGTGGGTGAAATGGGCCGAAAACAGCTTCACCAACTGGTCCCACGAGGATATTGAGTTCGGCTTGAGGGCTCTGAACCAGTCTAGTGCCAACTTCTCCAAAGTAAGAGGAAAAATTCGACATTTGATTTCCTCAGGGACGTTCCGATATTGCATCATTGTGTCGAAATAGTCAAGGTGATGATTTGGATCACCAGTCCCGTCATGCATCTTTAAACCTTCGGGGGTTTTTTCAAGTGTTTGGGCACCAGGAAGTAGTCGATCTTAGCTGTGAAGGGTCCTTTTCGCGCTATCGATCTCTCCCTTGGGGGAGCTCTCTGGATAGGGTGCCTAATCGGGGACCTCGGAGAGCGAGGGCGCCGACGTTCATGCCTCGGGGGAAGAGGATGCTAATGACGAGCTTCGGTGAGAGGAGCCCTCTGGATAATAAATGTCGTCCCGAGTCTCGCTTGGGGGAGTTCCGGATCCTCGTCTTCCTCTTCGACTGGGGGGCGAGCGATGGTGATGTCTCCTCCAAGCAGGAGACCGGTGACGCTTTTAGCTGGACGTTCTTCTGCCGGGAGAGGACCAATCCGGGATATCTCGGGCTCGGATCTCGGCAATCTCGGCCTCCAGCTGGGAGTAGCGCTGACTCCTTTGCTGGTCAGCCTCGGCTTTCCTTGTCAGTAGTTGGACGAGCTGTTGGACAGCGTCGGTCGGTACCTGGACGGTCTGGACAGGAGGTGGAAGTTGGTTCCTGGCGGAGCTTATGGGAACCATTGCTCTGGACGAGTTGTGGTCGTGGGCCGAGCTGCGAGGGAGAGTGACCGCTACCCCCTCGGGCGTTTCTTGCTGTTGATCGGGTCTAACTACTACACTGGAGACGTTCCTACGTCGTAGTTCTGGAGCCATTGCTGACCAAGGATATGCGGGAGGGACTAGAGTATAAGATGCTCCCACTGTGGTCGCCAATGTTCGGTACCGTATCGTTGACTTGGTATCCGATCTTGAATACCAGGTCTGATCCGGGATAGTTGGTATTTGAGTTCTTGGTCAATCCGGGCTGATGCTCCGATCCGAGGTGGGGTGGTACCTGCAATGACACTCTGTTGCTCAAGTCAGTGAGTGAGTCAATTACAAGTGAGAGGATTGGAAAGTGTGTACCTTTAATGCTAGCAATGAATGCATATTTATAGGTTTAGGGATCCAACGAGAGCCATCGGATTTAGGTCTTTGATATTCACCGTGACTTTGGTATTGGGCCTTAGTACAAGTGCTGTAGAGGCCCAATCCATAACACCATTTACACCATAACAATCACACAAAGTTTGTCAAATTCATTGATTTTAAATAACCTGTCAATCATTCATCGCAAAGCCTTGATTTCAGTTGATCCTATTTTCGGATCTATTCTCGACCTAGTAGGTCGAGTTTCAGGTATTACACTTGGAGCGCAAGTATTCAATGCACGTGGACATACAAAGTTGGAGTGCTAAGGTCAATGAACACAAGATGATGCGGAAGTAGGAGTAACTAGGGTTTACCCCACTAACCTGTGCTAGTGAGGTCGTGGAGAGAAGGCTCCAAGTTTATAGGGACTAGGTTAATTATAACTGTTGATCTTAGTTAATCCAACGGTGAGCAGATGTAGGATCAAATAGTGGCCAATGAAGGCTCGTGTATATAGTAGCACTTGTACATTTTTAGAACACGCAACAATCAATCAAAGTACTATTTTCTCGCATTTTACTTTATCTTTACCATTTTCTTTATGTTTTCTTAGTTCGTAGATAATCCAAGCCACATGTCCCTTTAACACCTAACCTGAAACTCTTTGGAGGAGTTGGGGAACCTATAGTCGAGGAACACAGTTCATTCCTCGATGTAATCGCTTGAAGAACAGAGAAATCGAAATTGTGCAAACCTCTAGCCGATTCCACAGCTAGGACAAAAGTGTTTGACAACAACAACTATTTTATACATATCCAGAAGAAGTTTCGGAAAATATCCCAAATCCAATATACTAATTTGACACTTTTTTTTTAAATGGGGAAGGAGAAATTCTATTAATCAAAGTGGCACTAATGGTCATTTTACAACTGTCCCCAAGGAGATTTGAACTCAGCACCTTGAGGAAGCTCTTACCACTGAGCTAGCACCTCAACTGTTAAAATTGACACTTCAATTCTTAAGGTTTGAGTAAATAAGCCTTGCTAGATGACATTGAACAAACACAAATCATGTCCCTACAAACCTCTTTTGGTTTAGATTCAACATCAGTTTTCTATTTTAATATAATTTCACAAAGATGATCGAAGTTAGTCTTTACTACATGTGCACGGTTGGGGGTGCACAAATTAACCGGTTCAACGGTTAAACCACATCCATATCCATATCCGGTAAAACAAATCCGGATATTTATGTTATTTTTATAATCGGGTGGGAGAGAAGAATACCAAGAGAAGGCAGTTTCCTGCCAGGGACAAAGGGAACAGCTGCAACTTATGGAATTCGTTTAGGTTTCCTTCCCCACACTGGGTCGTGAATCGGCCGATGTGCTCCATAGTAGATTTACCATCATCCCCGGAGAATGTGGCAAAGTCAGGGGTTTTGAATCCTCTGGGAAGAGGCACCAATCTGTCCACCCACTCGAGGTAAGGCTTCCTGTACACTGGTCTATCAAGCGGTTTCAGCTGAACGCCGAAAAACTTCTTAATAGTGTCAGCTATCAAATTAGGATCCAGGAGTTGGGCCCCCGATGGTCTTTCAGGTGGAGGCATTGGTCGCCACAGTGTATCCGGGGGACCCTGCGCCCCTGGCTGCGGTGGTGCCTGAGGTGGAGCGTCTGTCCATGACTTCTTAGGTACCACTTGGGCCAGGTTAACAAGGCCAGTTCCTGGTACAGATGTTTGCATGCCTCGGTGATGTGGAAGTTGATTCCATGGCTGGTCAGCCGGAGAAACATTCATCTGTGTCTGTATATAAGAATCCGCCGGGTAGGTACTGAGTGCTCCGGGGTATGGCTGGCTAGGAGGTAGGTTTGTCGAGCCAGGTGGGCTCTGGGCCCATGGCTGCCGACTCGGGCAATACCCACTGATCCTGTCATTCCCTGATTCCGGGGCGAAGGCTTGCCCCCCTGTGTAGGCCGGGAAGTTAGCCGCGGCAAAGCATCCATAGGATGGTCCTTGCCGCAAACCCACCGAGCCCACTGCCTCGGGCGGCCTTCGGGCCAATTGCACTTGGCCCCGCTGAAGAGGAGCCGTATTAGTGACATTCGCCAAAAACTGCCCCCCAATGTTGGCAGTGGCAAAAGTACTGGGCTAAGGAATCACAGGAGAAGGGCATACCTGATGAGAGAACGCCTGCTGAGGCTTAGTCAAACTCCCACTCGGTGAACACTGATGCATGCCTCCCATAGAAGCATAGGAGGATGCCTGCTGAGGTCCAACAGGGTTGGTGTGTATGGCAGGGACTGATGCGTGTCTCCCAGAGAAGTAGGATTTCCTCCCTGTAATTGGCCAGGGAAAATGGGGTTGGTAGGGCTGCTACCTCGTGTTGCCTGCCTGTGCTCCAATCCCTTGGCCTGTTGCACTTCATTGTGCACCATAGGTTTAACTATGTCAGCCAATTGTTGGGACACTTGGTACATTATATCATGTATCCCCATGTCAATTTGTTGCAGAATGAATGAGGTGGTCATGAACACAGGCTCCTCCTCGTGATGAGGCGGTTCATTCGATTCCGCAGTAACCGTTGTAGTAGTATTCCCTAAAACGCCTACTGGCTCTGTGGCTCGACCCTTCGCAGCAGTTGCCTTTCTTGAAGCAAAAGGCGAATCCATACTTAGGTTTTTCCCAGAGCACAGGTGCATACGCCAATGATAATCCAGCCTAGGAAAATCAAACACAATGGTCTGTTCACCTGTTCTAGTCCCGTCAGGCGTGCCAATTTATTGTTCCTTGGTTCAAACTCTTAGGTCCTAGCCGTGGATTCGGCCAGGGGTTTGAGCAAGTTCTTCGATTCCTTGTTCTTCAAGCGATGGCGCCAAGGAGGGAACTCTGCTCCTTGACTGTGGGTATCCTGACTCCTCTAGAAAGGGCCGGGTTAGGTGAAAGGGGACTGCGAGGGTTGGATTATACTACTGGCTAATGCATAAAAATAAAGATAAAGTGCGATAAAAGCAGATAGACGAAATAAACGTAGAGTTTTTGATTGATTGATGTGTGTCTTTTCTGTACAATTACTCTCCTATTTATATACATAGGCCCTCGTCGGCCACTAACACAGCCAACATTTGCCTACCGTTGGATCAGTCTAAGATCAACGACTATCATTGTTCCTAAGCCCTAAGGAGGCGGAGAAACCACCCACGATCTCACTAGCACGGTTAGTGGGGTGAACTCACTCACTCCGCTCTTCAAGACTTCGCTCATTCGCTTGATCCTCAAATGCTCCCACGTTCCATCTACGTGCATGTCTCATACGTGCCTTCCAAGTAAAACCGCCTTAACTCGGCCACTTGGTTCATTCAGCTAGCCTTCGCCCCCAGACAGTAACTCAGGCACCTGAGCCTACCCTGGCCGTGGCACTCTATAGGCTGAGGTTGTACTCTTCCTCGGTCTCGCTCATTGCTCCTCGGGCTAACCCCTTCCTCGGGGAGTTGCCTAGTGATATGCCCCGAGGGCTTCCCTTAATCATTTTTTCAGGCAATTATCTCTTAAAATCCTTGTCTAGTGACCTGCCTTAATACTCCAGCTCCACTGCCTTCTTCATTCAGTCCTCGGCCTACGACCTAATTATTTTTGGGTGTTAGCAATATTATATTATATATTATATATTATATAATATATATATATATATATATATATATATATATATATATATATATATAGATTATATTTTTTATATATTTTCAGTTATTTTTTTTAAAAAATTTATTTTCTGGAATTTTTTTTCTTAAAAATCTAGAAAAATTATTTTTTAAAATATTGAAAAGTATTTTTAAATTATTTTTTTTAAAACACTTGTTAGAGGTTATGGATATAACCGGTTATAGATCCATAACCGGTTGTAAAAACCGATTATGGATATAACCAGTATAACCGGTTACATATCCGGTTTTGTAAATTAATAACCAGTTATGCTACTTTGGTTATAGAACCGGTTATATAAAATGAACATTTGATGGATATGGATTGGTTTTATAACCATGGTTTTTGTGCATCCCAATGCACAGTTAGCACATCAACAAGATTATATAGTGAAAAGCATACTCAAATATTATGCAAAAATGATAAAGCAGATGTCTCCAAGCAAATATTATTAAACAATTGCAACTAAACAAACTAAACAAAATGTTTATAGCTTTACGTAATAATATTATACTTTTTCAAACTAATTAATGAACTACAGTTTCAAGCAAACCAGTTTAAAGTAGGCATACCATGTCTGTATTCAAAATATCAATTCCATAAATACATATAGTTGGGTTATTCACAGTTAAATTTGCATTGCATTAAACTCAAGAATAATAATGGCCTGAGATCAAACTTGATATTAAGGTCAAGTGGTTAACACATTGAGGAAGTTTTAGGCAGATGTAAAGCTAAGATAATTGGATTCAGATTTCTACACAAATGAGTATTGATATTTGACTCAATCATGTAAAGCTCCATCAGTGATATTGATACATACTTCTCTCCGTAGAGGTATACTCGTGTATTCACATAGGTCGTGTCGGGTTGGTTATAATAAATATTTCAAGACCTAAAATTAAATAGAATTGATTTTTTTTGACCTAATTAAGTTAAATCCTTCTTTTCTTCTCGGTAGACCATCAATTTTCCCAAGGAGACCAATAATTCTCTTCTTCTCGAGACACTTTCATGGTACACTTTCAGCATATTCACTCTCTTGGAAGGGGTGTTTTTTTTTACCCCCTTTTACGCTAAATCCCCAAAATACGCGCTTCATGCGGAATTAGTGGGTGTCATAGTTGCCATTGAAGTGGCCTATAAGAAAGGTTGGCATCGTCTTTGGATTGAAAGTGACTCGCAGCTTGCTATTATGGCTTTCTCCTCGGACTCCATTGTTCCTTGGAATCTCCGCATTCGCTGGCGTAACTGTATGGACATTCTTAAGTCCATGTCTTTCTTTTGTTCTCATGTTTATAGGGAAGGGAACCATTGTGCTGATAAGCTCGCATCTCATGGGATCACTTTGCCCGGGTTTCAGTGGTGGAACAGTACTCCCAATTTTATCAGGGATGATTTTCAACGTAATAGGGTTGCTCTTCCTTATTTTCGTTTTAAGAATTAATTTTGTGCAAGGGTTTTGGTTTATATATGTCCCCCCTTGCTTTTTGTAATTTTTGTTTTGTTTTAATGATATCGGGGGGAGTACTCTTTCCTTCTAGATGTTTTTATCCCTAAGGAGGGTTTTGCATCAGAAGGTTTTAACGAGGCTCATTTCCTTTGTTTAAAAAAAAATAAATCCCCAAAATACCCTTAAATTTTTTTTTTTTTACAAATTTCCGGAAATACACATATTTCCGGAAATTTGTAAAATTTTTTTTTTATTTAAAATCACGCAAAATAATTGTAACCGAATGTGAAATCAAATTACGCGAAATAATACAGTAAAAATACAAAAAAAAATACAACTAAATGTTCAAAATCTGTAAAGCAGCCAACAGACTATCATAGACATCATCAGGAATGCTGTCGACTGCCAAAAGACTATCATAGGCATCCTGGACATGCCTAGCTACTCTCTCCCTGGACTCATAGGGAAGTGGACCAACATCCTCTGGAGGCGAAGGCGGAGCTGGAGGTGAAGGCGGAGCCGGAGTCAGGCGGGGAATGGACACCTGAAAGTACCATGGTAGGTACTCGTCATCACAAGCACCCTGGACGGGTGTCCGTCGACCGCAGTCCCTAAAAGCCTGCACTGGTGACTGATAAAACATCAGCTGCTGTACTATGACCTCCCGAGTTGGACGTGGGCCCGAAATAGGTGGATCAGGAATTTGCTGGACATATCCAAACTGCCAACGGACCCTGTTTGGCATATAAGGCACCGCCACATCCCCCCACAGCAGCCAACCTCTGAATAATGAAAAGTTGTGAAACCGGAGGTACTGTCTACAAGTCATCCAGCAGCTGCCGAAACTCTGGAAGCTTGATACTATCGCACTTCTTGTTCGCCCACCTGCTGCAACGTGGAAGTTGGCTGGCACCGAAGTCTTTCCGCACCACGATGGTGGGGAAATACTCATATATCCAGCACTAAAATAATAAAATAAATAAATAAGTAATTATATAAATAAAAGTAATTAAAAAGAAATAAAAATAATTAATTAATTAGTTACCTGCAGCAGAGAAGCGTATCCGCCAATCTGCGACGTCTCCCAGTAACAAGCATCATTCAGCTGCTCGTAGAGAATAGCTAGAGCAGCTGGACCCCAAGCCCACTGGCCACACAAGGCAAAGTCGGAAATAAGAGTCACCCACTTGACAGGGACAGATGTGTGACTCTTGTCGGCAAAAATGGTGTTGCCCAACAAGTGTAGCAGATAGCACCGTGCTGCCTGATCAAGATGGCCGCGCTCCATGTTCTGTGTGTATGCGGCCATCAAGAAAGAAAATCGGAATGTCGGTCCCCTGTTGAACTGACACTCTGCCCAGCAGGCTGTGTGGTCAATGCCCAGCAGGTCAACTCCAGCCCGAATAGCATTGGCAGTGCCAAAATGTGGCCGATGCGCCAACGGTGTTCCGGTGAGCGGCAAGTGGAGCAATGCGGACACGTCGTCCAACGTCACTGTCATCTCCCCCCACGGCATGTGGAATGAGCTGGTCTCAGAATGCCACCTCTCCACAAAAGCTGATATGAGCTCGTGGTTGATGTTGCCGAGAGGTGTGATGTCCAGCTCAAACAGATGGGCCTGCTACAACCATCCTGCTATATGTGGGTGGTGCTGCTGAGGTCTCATCTTCAGTATCTTTCCCCCATGGGAAGCAACTTTAATCTTACCCCGGTCCTGTAAAAAAATAAAAGTAATTAATAAATTATTAAAAGTAATTAATTGTTAAAAAATAAACAAATTATTAAAAGTATTACCTGTCCCGTCTGTAGTAGTCTCTGGACGCAGTGGACATGCAACTGGTGTAACAAAACCTGCTCAGCAGCCTCATCATCATGCTGAGCAACCCCAGCCTCAGCCTGGTCATCTACATGCATGGTGTCTGGCTCAGCCTCCTGCTGCTCTCGCTCTCGGACACGTCTCTGACGCTCAGACGCGTGTCCGGCCTGTCTAGTCCTCAATCGGAACCTACTCCTACTGCCAGAAGGACTCTGCTCATCTCCTCCCGCTCCTGAATGCCCGCCTCGCTCTATGTTTGCTGTTCTGCTTGCCATTGAAAAAAGCAAAAAAATTAATTAAAAGGGAATTCCAAAAAAAATCAAAAACATTCCGGAAATACAATTTTTAAGGTATTTCCGGAATGTTAAATTTTAGGGATTTCCGGATATATCTCAAAAAGAGGTATTTCCGGAAGTCAAAATGGCTTCCAGAAATATCTCTTTTTGAGATATATCCGGAAATCCCTAAAATTTAACTTTCCAAAAATACCTTAAAAAATGGTATTTCCGGAATGTTTTTTGGAAAAACTCGTTCCGGAAATACGTCTATTTCCGAAAAGTTTAGGGAAAAAACTCACTTTTTTTAAAAATATGATGGAATGATGAATGATTTCGTTTTTTAACAATTTTTTAGGGGTATTTGGTCTATTTGGTCAATTTAGGAGGTATGGGGTTACGGGGGGGTAAAAAAAAACACCCCCTTGTAAGTTGCATCTTAGGAAAATCATATGAATGGATTTTCAAGATATCCAAGCAAAACTGAATTAAAAAAATGCACAATTTCGTCAAAAAAAGAAAAAGAAAATGCACAATCAATAAACATATTGACATTATATGCGGTGCACTAAAAAACATGACAAATGGTGATTGGTTTTGGTTATGCTCCAATGATTGGCCACCCATGTATACTTTACAATGTGATGGACTAATTGATAGGAACAACTCCTATGTACCAGACGATGTGTTGATAAAAAAATCTAGGCTTTTTGTTAACCCCACCCCATAATTCACTAAATGGACAATTTTACCCATGATTCCTTAAAAATATTTCGGAAACATATAATTTCGGAACACATTTTTTGACTTCCAGATTTACGCTAAAACACATAAATCTGGAACACATTTTTTGACTTTCCGGAATTATGTCGTTTGGGGTAATTCCAGAAATCTTTTAAAAAAATGTGTTTCAGAATTACCTCAAAAGAGAATAATTCTGGAAAATTTTAGTTTAGAACTTTCCGGAATCACCTCAAAAGAGGTATTTTGAGGTATTATCTTTTGAGATAATTCCGAAAATCTTTAAAAATTGGTTTTCGGAGTTATTCTCTTTTGAGGTAATTACAAAAAGTTTTAAATTTTTGAGAGGTATTTGCGGATTAAATGGGTTATATGTGTATAAGGGAGAAGGCGGGTAATAAGCCACAAACTGATGCTATGGTGTCTTGCTAACACGTGGTTTTTATCACGCTCCTAGTAAAGCTTTGTTTGCCTCAACCCAAAACCATTCTTGTTATTATTATTCAAATATTAAAAACTTTGCATCAAAAACATCATACTTAAGTCCCAAGAAGGTAGTTCAGTTGGCGAGCAAAGAGATATGAAGGAGCTGCAAAAAGGAGGTCCCGGGTTCAAACCTTGGAAACTAACATTCCCCACCCCCACTAACATTTACTTATAAAAAAAACATCATACTTGAAAGAGTGACATGAGCAAAAACTATAAGGAAGAATTCAAATACCTAGTCACAGTCAGGTATTTGTATAATCACTTCGCACTCGCAGACCAGAATGTATGTATGCTATTTGTTACGAAGAATTTGAGCATTGCTATTTGTTACGAAGAATTTAGAGATACCTGGTGCAATAGCGTGCTTGTGTGCATTAGTGTGGCTGTGAAGACGCTACTTTAGTATGAGTGTTCAGCCATAGATAAAATAAAGGAGAATTCTATGATACGTTGAATATTGTTGGGTATCGATCCCCGTAGGCAAAACTTATTCACTGTTTCAATTTATTTTAAAATAATTAAATATATCTATGTGATTGGTTGTTAGGTACCATACTCAACAAAACTTTGGGGCATAAGAGTGTTCACCTAGAATAAAACTTTTAATTGCGAGTGTGAATTTGGAAATCTTTGCAAATAAGTAGTGAGAAAAACAACCTATTATTCTTTTGTTTTTTAGAAAAAAATGATAAAATTTGGTCTTTTTTCATTAATTATTACAACAAAGTTTAAATAGTCACATTATAGTCATTAAAGGCTCATTATTATTAGAAAAGTTAAAGATCGTGTCATGGAACATGTAAGTGTTTAGTTGGATCCCCTTGATGATGGTTGGTTGTGTGTGAACTTTGATGGTGTCGTGAAAATTTCTTCTAAGGTTGCGGGTTGTGGTGCTCTAGTGAGAAACTCAAATGGTGCTTGGCTCGCAGGTTTCTCTAAATATATTGGTTTTTGTGACCCTTTTTGTTGTTGAGTTGGGGTGTTTTCATTGGCTTATAACTTGTTCGCTCTAAGAGTTGGAATAGGGTGGTGTGCAGATAAATGCCAAAGTGGCTTGTTCAGTAATCTTGGGTACGAAGAGTGGACACATTTCGGGGTGAAGTATTGTTAGAAAGATCCGTAAGCTATTGGAGTTGCCTTGTGGGTTCGTTTTATTAGCATCTACAGAGAGACTAATCGTTGTGCGGATGCATTGGCTAATATTTTTTTTCAATATTGGATGTTGTCAAGCTGATGATTTGATTTTTTATGAGCAGTGTTATACTTCTGTAGAACTGTTATTGTTTTCTGATGTTGTAGGGAATTCTATTCCGAGATTTGTTTCTATTTAGTTCTCATTGTTGTTTTGGGGCTTAGCCCCCGTTTTATACCAAAAAGAATTGGCACAATAAATAGGGTGCCCAAAATGATCATTTTTTAACTTTTTTTTTCTCTAAAAAATATGATATTTTTTTTCATTTTCTAATAGCGGAGGAATCGGGTACTTGCAGGGAAACCGATCCCGTTTAGGCAGAGATGGGGATGGCAAAACCCGACTCTGCTATAGATGGGGGCGGGGACAGGAATGGCAAAATCCTCCCCTCTTTACTTTTTTTTAATATAAATTTTTCTTTTCTTATATAAAATCAGTATATATTAAAGGAATGGAAAGAGGTCCAGCAAGTTTCGACCACCAGTCCATTCATCTCTTTTCTTGATATATATATATATATATATATATATATATAAAATCTCAGTAGAACTCCATCTATATAACATTGATATATACACAAAAAATTTAAACTCATAAAACTAAAATTTAACATGAGAATGTTGATTTCCATAAATTAGTGTATCACTTTATTTATGTTTAATGTAACCCAAACACATAGTTTTTTATTTTTTTTAACAAAAACCCAAACACATAGTTGGTCACTTCATTTTCATAAACCACTACTAATTAACTAACATTAAATTTCTCAGCTACCATAAACCAAAACCCATCCATTTGTAATGTTCTTTCAACTTGCCTGCTCAACGACCACTCCCACGTCATCTCTCCGACCCGCTTCATTTCCCGGCAACCCATCTCCGGCAGGTTGCTGTTGTTTTTCCAGCAGCGAATGGCGACAGTTGGGGCAAGAAGAATGTGAAACCAACCAAGTATCTATACACTTCACATGAAATCCATGATTACATTTCGGCAACATTCGAACCCTATCTCCATTTTCAAACTCCCCAAGGCAAATTGGACACTCCGTCGCCGGAATATTCTCACCAGAGCTATACACCGTCACTGGAATCTGACTCAGATCGCGTTTCTTTAGCCCTCTGCCGGCGAGCCTTCCCGGTGTCTCCTGCGAAAAACTTTGCCTACAACGCATGAAGCATCTTGCTATGGAGTTTAACCCTAATGCGCAGATCAATGCGCATAAGAGTGCTCCTAGAATTATCACCATGTTTGCATCGAAGTTAGCATCTCTGAGGAATTTGTTGTTTTCGTTTGATGGTGGCATGCTTAGCTCTGTTTCGAGAAATCTGCGATGCATGGTTTTTCAGATTGGAAATTTGGGGCTTTTTTTTGTAAAGTTTGAAGCTTTATGCTGAGATTTTTGTTGGGTTTTTTTTTTGTTGATGTTAGGGATTTGATAGGGTTGTGTGTTTATGGTGGAAGTAGTAGCTGATATGGGTTACTCTGTTTTAGAGGCATCTCTGTACTTTTGTTTTTTCTTTTCCTTTTTTTTTCTCTTTTGTGGGATGAATAAGATAAGAAAAAAATGAAATGGTGAAAATTGGTCCAGTGGCCTAATAAAACAAAAAACAAAAATGAGAATAATGCAAGGAAGAATGATTAGAAAAGAATGACAGGTAATCAACACCGTTGGCCCAGTGGCTTAATCTATCATGGGATACAGGGATCGATCTGGTGCTCCCGGCTTCTATTCTCGCAGTGGACAAATTTGGTGTTGGTCAGTGCGAAATTTGATCCTAAGCACAAGCAGAGATTAGTCTTTCGTTGAAAGCGTTGGGACACTCCGTGGGTAGCCACGATGGTCCGAACAAAAAAAAAGAAAAGAAGGACTTGTGAAATGGTGTACCAGAGATTCATAAATGAAGAAAATTAATGCAATTTTGCGTAGTCACAAGGGAGGTGATCCCAAAATAATGATAAGAGTTTTATTTTTGTCAATTTTATTAGTGAAGGAGATAGAGAAGAGAGTGTGAGATTTTTGGTGCATTGGATATAAAGTTTTGAAGGGCAATTTATAAGAAGTGTAGTTGAGAAGTTGTTGGCCTTAAAGGGATATAAAGTTGAAAGCCCTATAGTTAAATAATCAAGAGATACTTAAACATAGGTAGAGAGACAAGGTGAAGATGCAAAGTGAAAGTAACTAGATAAAATAATTAGAAGGACATGGTTTGCTTACCTAATTATAATTAAAATTGTTTAAAATACTAATTAAGTTGGATACCAAATCCATTGATATTTCCCTTAATTTCATTATTAGTAGTACTGTTGTTTTAAGTTGTGGCAATTATAGGGCTAGGTATGAAGTAATATGATGAAGTATGAACCAATATGCAAATTAAATGTATCTTTCAAATATTAAGTAGTGGAAATTTTTGTTGCCGCTATCTAATTTGGTTGTGCTTTACTTTTGACATCAGATAATGAGATAAGAATCAAGATTGTGAAAAAGATACAAAAGAAAACAGAGAAAAGGGAGAGCACAAAACATTCAAAATATCTCTTAAATTACCTTCCTTTCTCTCTTCATTATCTGCAATAGGCAGCTTGTCGCCTACTTCCAATTGATATTTTTATGGCAATATTTGATGTCAATTTGTGAGGGTACTAGATAGATATCCAAGACAAAGAACATGAAATTTACACCTATACGTCATTAAACCATGAAATACTTGTATTCGAATTTTGGGTGTGGTAAACAGGGGTGGAAATAGGTCAGACCGATTAATATGGTTTTATGGTCTAGCCTACGACAGACTCGGGCCAGACCAGACTTTTTTTAAATAGATAAGGCCAATGCTTTTTTAAAAGCCTATTTAGCTAAAATAGTCAGGCCATAGACCATCCAAAAAGCTTTTTAGGCTTATCAGACCAACCTATTTAAATAAATATAAATAATGTCTTTTATTACTATTGTTATTTTATATTAAATTTGTATTTTATGTTAAATCATTATTTTGCAAACATTTTTTGTTAATTTAACTTATTGACCTACATAAATTTTGACATGTTTAAAGTTATTATTTTAAAGTGTAATTTAAATAGGATGTCATATAAATAGGATTAAGTAGTCAATATACATGTCAAAATATATGTTAAATCATTAATGACTATTTTGATGTTTGTTGAAATTGAAATAGGATTAATGAATTACTATGTTGAAATTGTTAATTTGGAAATGTTGAAATTAGGGATGTTGCATAATGGATGTTGTTATTGCGTTAAAACCATGTTAAGATAGGATTAGGGAGACCATTGCTAAGATAGGAGCTGAAATTGAAAATGATTGAGTTAGGAATTAAAGTGTTGTGTGTAGGATCTCCCCATTTTAAATAAATTAACAACTCCATTTCTATAATTTTGGATATATAATTGTAAATATATTTCAAAATAGTAATATTTATAATTTGAATTGGGCCTAACTCAACCCTACAAAACTGGTTTGTAGCTAGAGTGAGGTCCCACTTATAAACTCTTTTTGAGGTTATATCACATGATGGATATAGAAAATAAAGACGGTATAGATGGATATATTTCGTATCAATGACATGGTTAAAACAAAGAGAATAGAGTCGGTTACACAATTATTAAGGACACATGTATTAAAAAAATTTGACAATGTTTTTATTACATTAGTATTATTACTTATAAATGATTATTATGAGTTGGTATAATAAATTGCAAGTTCAGTGTAGTTTCATTATAGATGTTTTATTTTGAAATACAACAAAGACGTTCTATATTTTGATAGATTTTTTTTAGTTCGGACCACCGCTGCCTACCCACGGAGTGTCCCAACGCTTTCAATGAAAGACTAAACTCCGCTCGTGCTTAAGATCAAATTTTACACTGACCAACATCGAGTTTGTCCACTACGAGAATCGAACCCGAGAGTACTGGGTCGACCCCCCGTATCCTAAGATAGATTAAGTTACTGGGCGATAGATATTGGTTCATATTTTGATAGACTTATTAATGTAATTAACATTTTATATTAAATAATAATGAATTTTAGTTTTTGTATAGTTCTTCTTCCCATGGCCAACGATCTTGGCTCAGGCTCTGTCCCTGTTTTTGGCTTTATGGAGCTGGTTTTTAGTGGCATGCAAATGATGTGATGGTGTCATGGGAGAGGAGGTAACAGAAGATGAAATGAAACGTCACACGGGTCAGGAGATTTCTATGAAAACAACCAAATGTATAATTGCATAGTATGTCGGATAAAGCTTCATTTCTCGCTTGTGTTGCAGCAGGTGGACCCTCAAAATCAAACTACCAAATTCGTGTCATGCTAAACCCAACTCCAAACCACTCCCTCATATCACTACCTTTTAATTAACTTTGTTTAGATTATAATAATAGAGTAATAATAAAATTAATATCAACAAGGTTGGTTCTAGTGGAATCTGGTATCGAATCTCACCCCAAGGTCTTGATCTCGAATCTTGGGTGTGGCGAAAACTTTGTTGGGAGAGGAGAACCACACAGACCGGTAAAGCCGAGTATACATGTGGCCAGCCAAATTCCCCGGTGTAGATTAGTCACCAGCTTGTTACCAATAACACGGTTACCAAAAAATAATAGAATTAAATAATATGAAAGATTTAATTTTAAAAAAAAATCATTCAAAAATAATCTTTGTTTAAAAATGAGGTGCTTATAGGGTGATGGATCAACTAACTAAGATGAACCACGATGGTGATTTGAGGTATGTCTTCACGAGGGCTCTTGCGTCTACAGGTGGTACTAAGGGTTCTTTATGGTGAAGAAATCTATTACTTTTGAAAGATGGCAAACCTTCGTGGCAGAGAGCCAATTGTTTCTGCTCTTAGGCTGGTGATGGGTATGGGGAATTTGATTTCCTTTTGGTTGCATAAGTGGGTCGTGAATGAGACATTTAAGGACTTGTTCCCTAATCTTTTCCTGTTGCCAAAGTTTAAAAATGGTAGTATTATGGAGCATGGGTATTGGCTTGATGACACTTGGCGCTGGATGTTCGATTGGGGTCGCACTTTTGTTTGCCGAGGAGAGGGTTGATTTTGAATCGCTTTTGGACATTTTATATTCATTCCATCCCAACGATTCTAAGCAGGATCGTTGGCAGTGGAGGATAGATAATCTCCATTCTTTTACGGTTAAATCTTGTTATGCACTTTTGCTGAGTTTGATGCAGCATGATAGGTTGGATAGCGAGACTCAAAGCGCTTAAGATGATATGTGGCAGCTTTCAATTCCCACAAAGGTGGGGTTTTTTGGTTGGAGATTGTTGTTGGGAAAGCTTCCAACGCGTGATGCTCTTATTTCTAAGGGTATTATTAAGACCCTCATGGGCCGTGTCCCTTTTGTTTTGAGCGGGAGGAGTCTATTTTCCATTTATTTTTTCTGTGCAGGTGCTCTCGATTAGTTTGGACTTTTATTCAAAAGTGGCTGGGCATTGCGGTTATGGATTCTCTTGTTGGTGTCGAGCATTTCCGAGCCCATGGTTTACAGATGGATTCCAAGAAGGCTGGTAGATTGAAGTACTTGATTTAGATGGCAGTCACAGGGTGTATTTGGGTTCATCGAAACCATATTCTCTTCAGAGATCAAGTCTTTAACCCTCAAGTGGTTGTCAATCATGTTAAGACTATATCCTGGATCTGGTTCATAAGCATAGAGGCCGCAATTCAGCTTTAAAGATTTCAGATTGGTGGGAAAGTCCTATTGATTGTATGAACTCAGTGTAATTGGCTTCCTGCCTCATTCATCCTGGGGTACTCTTTTTCCTCATTGGGTCTTTTTCCCACGAGGTTTTGGCTCATGGAGGTTTTAATGAGGCCCATTGTATATGTAAGGATTGGAGTACCCCTAGTACTCCATTTTTATTACTCCATCCGTTCCTTTTCTTTTGATGTTTAGCCTCTAAAATTTGTTCCAAAACTTTTGATGTTTTACGACTCCAATGCTATTTTAAATATTTTTTTCCAACAACACCCTTAATAAATCAATACACAATTACAATCAAGTTTTTAATAAGCACATATACAAAAACTGATTATCTCTCCTAAATATTTATGTATGTTGAGTTTCCAAGAGGAGGAATCATAACAAGATGATAAATATACTCTCCTAATCCACTTCAACTTGCATATCATTATAGATACATTAATTGTTGATTATGTATTTACCATAGTAAAATTATCAACAACAAGATGATAAATAAGGGTATTTTAGTCTATATTTTATCTACTTGTTTTTTTTATTCCTTGTGTTATATGCTAAAACATCAAAAGAAAAGGAACAGAGGGAGTAATATATATTTTGCTTATAAAAAAAACTAAGATGAACAACTAAAATTGACCGTAGGATATAGTATAAAACTTTATTAATGGTCGAGATTTAATATCGGTTGATCCAATATTAACCACTCATAGCATTTTACACAATATCCTACGATCAATTTTAGTGGTACACCGGCAAAGGACTTAGTTGATCCCCAAACACCCTTAAAAATGATTTTTATTCCAGAATTAATTTTACTAATTACAAAATCAATTTTACCTGTCATGATTTTATTATCTTCCAACATACGAATAATACTCTTTACTTATATTGATCTTGCTCTTATTCTCACAATTCGTCTTTGACATGCAATAATTTAAAACAAACCGGCAATTCGTAATCAATAGGAATAATATTAGTTGAAGATGGTGCCATTAGATATAACAAAAAGTAATATCAAATGGTGTCAAATTAATTGCTCCGAGCAGGATTATTTAGAAGTTTTTTTTTTTGACTTGGGGATTATTTAGAAGTTAGAACTGTCGTATTGTATTAGGTGAAATAAGCCGATACAACACACCAACTAATTATCCCAAGTAGGTAGCTCAGTTGGCGAGTTAAGGGATATCGAAGGAGTGCACCAAAAAGAGTAAGAAAGAGGTCCCGGGTTCAAACCCCGGAAACTAACATTCCCCCACCCCACTAATATTGCTTATAAAAAAAAACAGACCAACTAATTATTATATATGACATCTATGATATATATATATATATATATATATATATATATATATATATATATATATATATATATATATATATATATATATATTATTTTTTCTGTATTGAGAATTGTAGAGTAGTATAGCAATGAACGAGAATGTACCTATTTATGGCAATGTGAGCCAGTATTTATAGGGATCCGTGCAGGCTTTGAGCCGTGAGATCGATTGAGTGAATCTGAGCCGTCAAAGTATGAGAGTCATAAATGGGCTGATTTATTGTGGATATGGATCAAAGTGATTCGGCTTATTTGTTTTGTATCATAGCTGCAGCATATTCACCATCATTCATCTTGAAAGCTTCATACTCATAAGTGAGAACTCTAATCTTTGTGTCCTTCACTTGACTCGTACCAACATGTGTCGCTTCCAGACAGTCCCAAATTTCCTTGGCTGTCTGACATACTTCGTTGAATACTTCTTTGTTGGACAATTCACTTTGAAATGACCCGGTTTGTTGCATTCATAATATTTTGGTTGATCATCTCTTCTCTCATAACTATCTCCTTTGTTGTACCTGGATTTCTTTGAATAGTCACTCTTCCCAAGCTTGTTGAATCTCATGAATTTTTTGAATTTCTTGGCAAACATAGCCATGTCTTCATCATCGGATTCTTCATCAGACTCAACCTCTTTCCTTGCCATCTTAGGAGTCTTGGCAGCAGCAAGAGCAAGAGACTTCTCTTCTTTGACCGCTTCTTTTTCTTGAGTCTTCTTAGCAGGCAACACAACCTCAAATGCAATAAGTGACCCAATCAAGTCTTCTTGAGGTAAAGTTCCAATATCTTTGTCTTCAGTGATAGCACGAGTCTTGGGAAAGAATTTACTAGTCAAGGATCCAAGAATATTCCCATTCAAATCCTTCGTTGAATACTTCTTCCCAAGTGCTCTCAAGTTATTCACTATCAGGTTCAATCTTTGGTGCATAGCTGCAACATATTCACCTTCTTTCATCTTGAAAGCTTCATACTCAAAAGTGAGAACTCTATTCTTTGTGTCCTTCACTTGACTCGTACCAACATGTGTCGCTTACAGACAGTCCCAAATTTCCTTGGGTGTCTAACATCCTTTCACCCTTCCATACTCTTCTTCACATAGAGATAGGTGAAGAATATTCATTGCTTTGGCATTGAGAGATATTTTTTCTAGACCAGGCTTTCTCAGCTCACTCAAGTCAATGGCATAAATATCTTCAATCGGTACTTCCTCAGCTGCACCAGTAGCTTGAGATTTGGTAGTATCTCCCTCAACAGCAGCCCCAGGTTTAGTAATCTTGATTCTCATACGAGTGAGGGGTCCATCAACAATGATCCTCCATAAAGTGAAATCTATAGCCTACACATGACATTTCATTCGACTACTCCAATAGTCATAGTTAGTCCCATCGAACAGGGGTGGCCTATTGAAGGACATCCCCTCTTTCATAAATGAACCCATAATCACAAAAATTGCGAGATGTTAAGCTCTATATGCAATTTCTAGCTACTGATACCAATTTTTGGACTATATGATAACCTTAGAGAGGGGAGGGGTAAATAAGGTTATATGCTAAAAATGAAATCTTTTTCTTTGTTTTTATTTTTGAGAATTGAAGATGCTAGTTTAAATCGAATGCGGAAAAAAAGATTTAAACTATATGCAACAACTATGCAAGCTATAACAATAGGCAGAAAAAATTTACAGTAAGCACAATAATATCAAATGCAATAACAATTAACAATTATAAGGGAAATGAAATGTAAAGATAAGGGAAAGAAGTACACCGTGATTTTTACGAGGTTCGGGATAAAAAGCCCTACGTCCTCGGCCTCCGACTTTGCAACCTTCGGACTTGATAATAACCACTATAAGAGAAGAACTTCTTCAACGTCTTACAAGCAAGAAAATCCCCTATAGCTATCACACCAATCTCAACTTTCCCAAATTGAGAACCCAAGCTCCCCGCTAAGGATTTCACTACAATTCAAGCTCCTTGATTGAATTACCCAAGACAACTCTCAGGATTTCACAACAATCAAATATAGTTGTTTACAATTGAGAACTAAGATCCAATCACTCAAGCATATGACAATGATGTAGTTGAGAGAGATGAGAGATTTGTATTAGTGTGATTTCCAACCTAACCAGTGATGAAGAACGTGAAGAACAGGTGTGACGGTGAGAGTTCGCGTTCTGCTTTGTGATTCGTAGGTTGGTTTTCTATGAATCCTTGGTTCTGTTGTTTGTGAAGCCCTAGGTCCCTATTTATAGACTTTGTAAAAAATATGACCGTTGGGACAATTCTAACAAGTGAAAAAATCGATTGTTTGCTTAAAACCACTTAGTATGACAATCGATTCTTTGCTTTAAAAAGAGAACAACTTCATAAGAGAATGATTGATTGATTCTAAAAATAAGTGTAAAAATCGATTTTGTACTTAAACAAAATAGGATCATAATCGATTTTGAGCTTTAAAACAAATACGATTATGATTGATTATGTGCTTTAGGAAAAATGAGACCTTTTTAAAAAACAAGTGGATAATCGATTTTGTGCTTCCCACAATCAAGCTCATAATCGATTTTGTGCTTGATGAATCAAATCCAAAATCGATTGTTTGCTTTATAAAACAAGTGAATAATCGATTTTTCACTTTAAAAACACAAAGTCATCAATCGATTGTTTTCTTTCCAAAACAAGTTCTTTTAAAAACAATCAAGCTACAAATCGATTCTTGGCTTTATACTAGGAAGTGAGAAATCGATTTCTAGCTCTAAAAGCAAGAGAGAAATCGATTTCTTGCTTTAAAGACCAAATCAAGAATCGATTTTTTAATTCAAAAACAAGTTCTTTTAAAACACTAAGCCATGAATCTATTTTCTTTAAAAAACAACAACTCATTATTTGTGCCTAACCTATTAGCTTTTATATAAAAGTTTTTTCCAAGCCTAGCTCAATTTTATTTTAACAAAACAGTTATATTTTAAAACATCATCTCTCAACTACAAAAGTCATAAGGCTGAAGTGACGGGATCTTACACGCGTCCTATGGAAAGCAAAATAACACATAAGTCTTGAACGCTTGAGTAGCTTCTCCTCCAAGCTGCTACACTTTAAGATATCATGTGCTTTGGTTCATGCCCTGTTCTTTGGTTCATGCCTTGTGCTTTGGTTCAACTATAACCATTAGTAAACAGATTGTAATTTGTTATCATACAAAACAAAGAGTGTTTGACCTTGGTTCAACAGCATTCGTTGCTTGATCAGCATCGGCCTTCTGTTGTTCTAGTACCCACTCAGTGCTTTCTGTTGTAATTTCTCACCTTGCTCCATCTCTTGCCCTTCTCCTTCCTCTGGCTCTCCTTGCATGTCCTCCTCACAGTTAATGGTCATTTTACCAATGCAATTGAACACTCCCGCACATCAAAAAGAGAAATAAAAACAACAAATATTAGATTAAAACTCTGGGCTGTCTCCCAGTAGCGCTTGGTTTAAAAGTCTTCTGCCAGACTAAGTCTTGTGGCAAATATCTTCAGCCACGCATGCTGCTGCACATGGTGCTACAGCATCAGAATTCTGCATAATTGACAGGATTTACACAAGACCACTCATTCACACCTGCAAAAGTAAAAACAAAAACACACAAAACATAATTAGTCCTAAAAATCTGGGTTGCCTCCCAATAGCGCTTAATTTATAGTCTTTAGCTAGACTAAGCCTCATGTTAGAGTTTTGGTAACTCTGTGGTGACCTTGTCCCTCACCACATGTGCTCCATAATACTGCGTCACCCTTTTTCCATTGACTTTGAATATGGAATTAGTGGCTTAATCAAGCAATTCCACTGCCCCATTAGGATACACTCTTACCAATTTAAATGGTCCTGACTGCTTAGATTTGAGCTTTTCAGGGAGTACTTTAAGCTTTGAATTGGACAAAAGAAACGGTCTCCCTTTATTTAGCTCTTGTCTTTGGACATTGTTGATTACTGCAGCAGTTGCTGCAGCCTTCATTTGTTCAGTAGATACTGTAGCATACAACATGGTTCACTTCAACTTTGGTGTATTTTGGTGGTGGGGGTGTCAGTATAGGCCTGTTGGGTGGTGTTTTGGTTGGTGTGGTGATAGCTGATTGGGGAGAAGATTGTGGAGTTGGATTTTTGTGAGATGGGCATTGGGTTGGGAAAGTTGCACTAGTGGAAAAAATGCATTTTATAACGATCATTCATATCGGTTAAAAACGACCTGGTGTTAAAAGTGACGCGGTGGCAATTTTGTAATTAAAATTATAATATTTACATCGGTTGTCACATAGGCATTGGGTTGGGAGATTTGGTTGTTTGTTGAGTGCTTCTTTAGGGTCTGGTTCAGGCTCAATCTCTTTAACACTCCCTTCTTCTTCTGATTCATTTCTTCTTCCCACACTCTCCTTAAGGCTCTCAATTGATGAAATATTTTCTTTGAGGCTTGAGTCTTCCAGCTCCATTAACTCATATTTTCTTTCCCAAGGTTCCTTGTCAGCAGCCTCACCTTGTAACACACTTTCTTCCACCAAGGGAACATTGATGTGGACTTGCTTCAGTGCCTCTAAGAATTTACCAAATTGTTTGTATTCATGGGTCTTCCCCAGCCTTTGAGGACAAGGAGGAGGAGGGTATTCTTGAACAAACTTTGGTGATGGTACTGCTGCAGCATCAGATGCTCCAGCATTGGGTGTTGTAGCATCAGTTGAATTTTTTTCTTTTCTATTTTCTTTTGCTTCCTTACCTCCACCTTCTGTATCATATGACTTTGTTAAATCTTTTCCACTTCTCAAAGATATAGCATTGACCTGCTCTTTCCCAAGAGTTTGTGAAATTGAAGCTTCTGTGGTGGATGGTAATGATCCACTTGGTCTTTGGTAAAGAGCAGTGGCTCCAACCTGATTCTCCAAGTTCTTGATGGCAGCACCATGAGTTTGGATTGGGGTTTTTGTATCACTCATAAATGCTCTTGTATCATTCATAAATGTTCTGGTATCACTTATAAATGCTTTCATAAGAGATTCCAAGGAGATTTCCATTTCAGGTGTAGATGGTCTTTGGACACGTTGAGTAGGGAATCCTGATGGTGTGGGAGGCGCTGCAGCAGCAGGTGTTGTGGCTGCATTGTTGCTCCAATTGAAATTTGAATGGTTTCTCCACTTAGGATTGTAGGTATTTGAGTAAGGATTGTTATTATTGTTGCACCCTTCATAGTTGACAGAGATAGGGTTGCTGAAACATTCTTCATACAAGTGTCCTCCTCCACAGTATACACAACTTATTGTTCCTAGAGGGGCTTGTTCTATTGCAGCAGCTGTGTGTTCTGTCAATGCTCTAGCATTAGATGCTGGTCAGAGATGCTACTTGAACTGATAGGACTGATACTTCACTAATTTCATGAACCCCAACTGTCTTCTTTTGAGTACAGACCCTTTCTGTGGGCCAACTGTAGCTATTGGTTGCAATTCTTTCTACCAATTCATATGCTTCATTGTATGAGGAATTTAATAGTACTCCTCCATATGATGCATCCAACATGAATCTGGTTTGTGGATCTAAACCATTGTAGAATGTCTCCATTTGGATAATGACAGGTATTCCATCGTGTGGACATTTTCTTAGCAATTCCTTCCATCTTTCCCATGCTTCAAACAGTGACTCATATTCTTTTTGTTTAAAAGAAGTGATATCATTCCTCATCCTGACATTTTTGATAGGTGGAAAATATTTTGTCAAATTTTTTTGAGTCATCTCATTCCAAGTAGTGATAGAGTTAGGTTCTAAAGAGTTTAGCCAAGCCTTAGCTCTAACCTTCAAAAAATATGGAAATAATTTTAATCTAAAGGCATATTCACTAACATAGGAATGATAAAATTGCAACACACTTCCAAAAATTGTTTTAGGTGCAAATAGGAATCCTCATGAGGAGAACCACCAAATTGACCCACTGTTTGAAGCATTTGGAACATCATGGGTTTAAATTCAAAATGTGTTGCATAGATTTCAGGTCTAACTATGCTAGTTTGCATGGTTTGAGGATCAAACATAACATAGTCTTTCATTGGTCTATTTCTGTCATTCAACATACTTATGGCTCCCATATTGAGCATACCAGAACCTCTACCAGTTTCTTGTTCAAACATTGTGTGTCTAGCTCTGCCTCTGTTTCTTTGTTGTTGTTGAAGTCTTTGCAAGCTCCTGAATCTCCTTTCTATCTCAGGGTCTTATTGGAATTCTTGTGTGTTTGACCTGGACATATGCTAGAGCAACTATTGCTGGAGCACAACGAACAAACACCAAAGTAAAATTATCACTAATTTACTACTAATCTAAACTATAAAAATTAATGACAATCCCCGACAACGGCGCCAAAAACTTGTTGTGGAGAAAAGGTGTGCAAGTGTACACAGTCTCTTTAACAAGTAATATAGTAGAAAGTAGAGATCGTACCCACAGGGATTGGATTAATTTCTAAAGTTTAAAATGGTAGTTTTAACTAGTGAGAAACAAAGTAACAAAATAAAATAAAATATAATCAATGGTGTGAGAAAACAGAATTTAAAATAAGCTAAGTAAATATAAGTTGTATTACAAATGAGAAGGAAGGTAGTTGGAATGCTCTCCACTAAGTAAGTCACTTTAACAACCTTATGTTATACATGATGCTGGAGCACTTGATGCTGGAGCATCGGGTGCTAGAGCATTAGGTGCTATAGCAATTGATGCGTGCTTTTCAGCAACTAACGTCAGGGTTTCATTACAAGTCTAAGCTCTAAATAAGTTCACCCCTGTATATGAAGTACCCACAATATCACCCTATGGACTATGCTATCCTATGTCTAGGTTTTAGCATGGAATTAACAAAGTTTCCTTTATTAAACACTTATCTATATTAGTTCTTGAGTTCTAATCATAAACCATGTCTGTACTTATGATTTGCATTCACTTTTAATTAGCCAATTCTAAAGATGAATATGAAAGAGTTATCACGCGAGAACTAAAATGCAAACATCAATATATAACATAAAACTAGTTAAGAGTTCATTACAAAGTTTATGGCATCCAACTACAAAAGAGTTTAGCTCATGCTTAACATTACTAAGGACATACAAACTGATGTAAATAACATGTTCATACTACTGAAAAACACAAAGGAAAAGAAATAGAGTAGAAGATACACGGTTTAGTTTCCTTTGCATGAATCAGCCCTGTAATGCTGCAACATCGCTTCTAATTGCACTGTGCAGGGAGCATTCCTTCAGCATAGTGTAATTGTGGAAGTAGAGAGAGAAGGTGTCACGTTCTTCTCTCACTTCTTCCAAACCAGTTCTAATGATGATTTTCTTGAGTGAATTCTGGTCTCCTTGTGAATGAGGAGGTGAAAGGTATTTATAGGCTCCTTGAGAGAGGTTTCTTCATGGTTGGGTTTACTTGGAGAAGAATTTGATTTCATTTTGAATCCATGTGCCTCAAAAAGTAGATTTGACCTTTGCTTTATTAAAGAGAAGATGTCCTATAGTGAATTGACAAGTGTCCTAAAAGGTGGCTGCCTTGAGTGAGGTTTCTTAATGGATGGGTTTCCTTGGAGCTGAAGTTTCTTTATTTCCAATTTTCTCCAAAAGTTGATTTAATCCTTCACCCATCAAAGAAAGTAGGTCCTATAATGAATGGACATGTGTCCCTAAAGAGGCTCCACTTGGGCCACTTGCCTTGCTTTGGACGCAGCATGACGTCATCAATAGAATGTTGTGGCAATCAGTTTTGCTAATGCTGGGCCATTGGTTTGGCATGAATACTGGGGTATCAAATGCTGGGGCATTGTAGTGTTAGCAATGCTGGGGCATCTAATGCTGTAGCATTGAACAAACTAAAAGGTGGCTGCCTTGAGTGAGGTTTCTTAATGGATGGGTTTCCTTGGAGCTGAAGTTTCTTTATTTCCAATTTTCTCCAAAAGTTGATTTAATCCTTCACCCATCAAAGAAAGTAGGTCCTATAATGAATGGACATGTGTCCCTAAAGAGGCTCCACTTGGGCCACTTGCCTTGCTTTGGACGCAGCATGACGTCATCAATAGAATGTTGTGGCAATCAGTTTTGCTAATGCTGGGCCATTGGTTTAGCATGAATACTGGGGTATCAAATGCTGGGGCATTGTAGTGTTAGCAATGCTGGGGCATCTAATGCTGTAGCATTGAACAAACACATCAAAATACAACATGGGGCACCAAAAGTGCTAAATGATGCCAAATCAGTTCCTAACCCTCTTTTACTCTAAACAACACATATTAACTATTTTAACAACAATGTTACTTAGAACTCACGTTGATTTAAGTCTTAGAAGCATAAATAACTCTATATAAAATAGAGTTATCACTTATCCATGTCTAATTGCTGAGTGGGCCTCTTGGCCCAGTCCAGAACAGTTGCCCCCCAAGCCGAGAATATTCCGGAGAATGGTCTTGGCTTGAAGAGTACTTGCTGACGTCGTCCGTGTCGATTTGGGCTGTATCAACAGGTCATATTAAGTCTTCTTAGCGCGTGGTAGTTGCATTTTTGTCTCCGACTTGTGAAGTAATAATTTTTTTTTAATAATTCCATTTTGACCCTTTAAATAATTTCACTGACTTCGCAAGAGATTGTTGGTGAGGTCTTCCAAAGAGTGAGAAAGAGGGAGAGAAGTCGTGCCCTCGTGGCAAAGTTAACACCTCATGGTGACTCTGGGGGCAGTTTATCAGAATCGATCTGAATTTAACTCGCCCGTCAGAGGTTGCGACACGTTTAAAGTCGCTTCACGCCTCGTGGTAAAGTTCAATATGGATCCCCGGTGGTGCCTCTGGTGGATATTGACCTGGTTCCACCGTTGCCCCTTATAGGTTAGGTTGATTTGACGTTGTCGTTTAGGATGCCCTCGTAGGTTAGGTTGCCCTTATGGCTCGTGCCGTCGTCGGGTCTGCTAATTTTGTAAGAAGGTCACAGCAATTGTCCTGCTCGTCTATTGGTATTTTACGCTGACTTGCCTTGATCGAGGTGATTGATGGTGAGTATGGGTGAGCAACACCACATTTTCTTTTCCTCTTTGCTCACGTGCTCGTGCACTATGTTTTTTTGCTCACGTGCTCGTGCACCATTTGATTTTCTCACGAGCTTGTGAGTGCCGTCAGCTTGTTTCCCTTTTTGGGTGCGGAGACGTATGAATTGGCTTTCGAGCTTAACATGAGAATTGTAGCTAAGCTTCTTAGATTTCCAATGCATGCTCACACGCCTCCATCGGGTAAGTATGGACGAAGTTACGGACTACAGACTGGAACCCCTTCATGCGTGCCGGGTGACAAGGTGCAACATCCTGAAGTTGGCACCCTCCTCCTGGGCGCCTTGAGCCAAAGCGTAACATCTTGATGTTGGCGCTCTCCTGGGCGCCCTGCGCCATGACGCCGCTTTTTGATGCTGGCGCCCTCCTGGGTGCCTTGTGCCATGTATCCTGATTTTGGCGCCCCCCTGGGTGCCTTGTGCCGAGATGCTGCTTCTTGATGTTGGCGCCCTCCTCCGGGGCGCTTTTCCTGGGTGCGGAGACGTCCGAATTGGATTTTGAGCTTAACATGAGAGTTGTAGCTCTTCTTCTTAGCTTTCCAACGCATGCTCACACGCCTCCATCGGATAAGTATGCTGTTGGCGCCCTCATGGGCGCCCTTCCTTGGTGCGGAGACGTCCGAATTGGATTTTGAGATCAACATGAGAATTGTAGCTCTTATTCTTAGGTTTCCAACGCATGCTCACACGCCTCCATTGGATAAGTATGGACGAAGTTATGGACTGCAGACTAGAGATCACCCTCATAGGTGGGTATCTCTGGTGTTTGTGACCTAATGGTCTTGTCATTTGCTTGACTTCCGCGCCTTTCTTAGCGCTTGCTACCCAAGACATCGTGGTCTCATACCTTGGATCCCTGCCGAGTGGGTGCCGTGAACTTGGCTGCTTTGCTTTAGGAAGATGAGACCCAACATACCATGCAGGGAGGGACTGCCTGGATCGTAGGGGGAAATCTCAACATTAACCTGAAGCCAAGATCATCTCTCCAAGTATGGGAGTCAAGGGTGTCTGACTTGTCTCGCTCCACTCCCGACTATGGAGTTGGACCCTTTTTTTTTTTTGGTATTCTGCTATTGTGCTCAACGACAAAATTCATAACTAAGCCTAGCCTTAGGTTCGAGTCCTGATGCTCTGCTCCTTATTCGGAGTCGCGAGTTTCATCCTCTTCTTCATTCACGTATTGGGCGAGCTTCCCCTCTTGGATCAGCTCTTCAATGTCATCCCTAAGGGTGCTGCATTAGCTGGTATTGTGCCCATAACAAGTCAGATCAGCCTTCATGCTGCCAACCTTGGCCTCCTCTTGGTAGGCCATGTTGTCTTTTCGGCTTGGGAGGCAGTGAAACGAGCTGTGAATATTCTCGCCAGCTGACCCCATGAGGATATGGAGTTCGGCCTTAGCTCTTGAAACCACTCTAGTGCGGCATTTTCGAGAGCGGGGAGGAAGATTTTACAGTGAACAGGCTCCTTGGCGCCTCGATAGCGCATCATCAGGGAGAAGTGTGTCAGATGGCGGTCTGGGTCTCCGGTTCCGTCATGCATCTTGAGAGTTGGCACCTTCTCCAAGGCCCTTGGGATTTGGCATCCATCCACCCTTCGAGTGAAAGGTCCTTCTTCCGAAAACCTTCTTGAGTTTCGGGGGGAGGTGTCTTCTTAGTCAAACTCTTGATGCCTACATCGGTCGGGGGATCTCCTCGATGGTGATCCCCGGTGGTGTCTTCGGTGTCACCGTTGTTGCATGGCGCCTTGCCAGGCGCCCTCATGGGTGCTGTCTGAGGTTGCCAAGGGGCCCTGCCAGGCGCCCTCATGGGCGCTTCCTGATGTTGCCATGGCGCCCTAGCAGGCGCCCTCATGGGCGCTGCCTGATGTTGCCAAGGCGCCCTGCCAGGCGTCCTCATGGTTGTTGTCTGATGTTGCCAAGGCGCCCTGCCAGGCGCCCTCATGGGTGCCAGGTTGGGCATGTCCTTAGAACTCTGCTGGTCTTTCTGATGCTGCATAGCTTGAGTGCGATTGGCCAGGAGATCCAAAAGCTGACTCATATTCGAAGGCTGGGCAGACTGATTGGTGCCCTCGTTAGGCAGACTGGCGACGTTTCCCTCATTTAGGCTGGCTGACGACGTTGCCCTCTTTAGGCGGGCTGTCGACATTGCCGGTATCCTCTGGTCGGGATGCAGGTATGGAAATGCTTTGAACCCGGGGTCTGCCTCTGGGAGCCATGGAGCAGCAAGAGAAAAGTTCGAGTTATGATTGTGTGAAAGATAGAAACCTCCCACTGTGGTCGCCGATGTTCTGTACCGAGCAGCTTTTTGGTCGGCTGCTGTTGGTAGGTCTCTTGCTGCCCTGACATGAGGTCAGTGAGCGCCCGGGGGGGGGGGGGGTACCTGCAAGCCACTCCGACGCTCAAGTCAGTATATCGAATATATGAGTGAATGTACTAAGGATTAGAAATTGAACCTTTTTTAGGGCAAAGTTTGCCTGTATTTATAGGAAATCGTGCCCTCTCGTGGATCGTTGGATGGGTAGAGTCGATCTTGGCCGTCCAAGCATGTTGGGCTCGCATGAGGTGGATATGGGCTGAATCGGTTGGGCTGATCCATATGACTTGCTAAGCGCACCTCCTGGTTTTGCTAATGGGACCCTCTGGTTGACTCCAGAACAGTTGCCCCAAGCCGAGATTATAACCCCAACCTCTATGCGCAAATTCCTCCATGGCTGCTCAGAAAAGGCCACCCCTTCAGGCAGACCGTTTTACTAGTACCGTTGCTAGTTTGCGTTCCATCAGACCCATTGGTCCATCAGGCTTAGGCATGCCCTTCAGACCTCGTCGGTCCTTCAGCTTAACTCTAATCAATGCGCCAAGCATCGACTGCGAATTAGACCTTCAGAGCCTTAGTGCTCCTTCAGACCCTGAGTGGTCCTTCAGAGCCTTAGTGCTCCTTCAGATCCCGAGTGGTCCGTCATTTTCTCTCTCGGTTAATGCGCCAGGTGTTAACCATTCCCCGTTTGTTCTCAAGCCCATCTATTAAAAAAAAAACATAGAAAAAGAAAAAGAGGAAAATTCGGGTTTCCCCAAATGGACAAAATCGGTATAATTTCTGAATTCTTTATCTTCATTTTGCCTTGGAATATGTTTCGGCCAATTCATATTCCTCGTTAAAATTCAGATAAAGAGGGGCAGCTGTCATACCCCAATTTTGTCCGGCTTAGGTCCAAACCCTAATTTTCCACACAAAAATAAATTATGCATTTTGGATCCTAGAAACCGCTCCAAAGTTTTTTAAATCATTCTTAGGGTTAGAATGCACTTTTTAAGAAATTAGGGTTTTGAAAAATATGTTATGCATGCATGGCAAGCTTTGAAAAATATTTTATGCATGCATGGCAAAGACCTAAAAGCATTTTTTTGGAAAGCAAGAATTGATTTCTATTTTGTTCCAAAGGCCAAAAATCGATTTATAGTATATTGCATAGGCCTTGAAATTGATTTTCAGGCCTTTCCATAGGCCATGAATCGATTCCTAATTGTTTTAACTAAGTGAAGAATCGATTTTCACCTATTATAAATGTCCTGAAAATCGATTTCCCTCTTCTTTCATAGGCCTTGAAATCGATTTTCAAGCTCTTCCATAGGCCATGAATCGATTCCTCATTGCTTTAACTAAACATGGAATCGATTTTCACCTATTATAAATGTCCTGAAAATCGATTTCCCTCTCCTTTCATAGGCCTTGAAATCGATTTTCAGGCCACTTTAAAGAGCCAAGAATCGATTCCTCCCTTTTTTCCATAGGCCATACAATCGATTCTTATCATTTCCAAAAATAAAGAATCGATTCCTACATATTTCCAAAGGCCACATAATCGATTTTCAGGATCTCCAAATGTCCTGAAAATCGATTCCTACCTTTTTCATAGGCCATATAATTGATTCTTATCATTTCCAAACATAAAGAATCGATTCCTACATATTTCCAAAAGCTCAAACAATCGATTCATCATTGCAATAAATGTTTTTTAAAAATTCTACGCTTTCCTAAGCCTATAAATAGGCAGCCTCAAATCACATTTGAAGGGGAAGGATTTCACGAAATCAGAGAACACACACATTTTTCACAGATTTTTCACACACAGAGATCTCACAAGATCAGAGAAGAATTGCTCCAGAGACATTCTTTCACGAGATCAGAGGCAGTTTTCCGCAAATCTCATCTTTTCAGAAAAACTCTCCTATTTTTTTATTGGTGCTCTCTTCGTTCCGTTGGTCCGTCAGAGCTGATCTACTGCAAGAGTTAGTTGGAGTTGCGTTCTTCAAAGTTGTAGTATCTGCCTTCATCAGAGGTATTTCTGTCTTTATATTTATTAATCATTGTGGTCCATGCCGAAATTGCCCTATGTGATTTGACTTAGCTATAGTGCCATTGTTGATGATGAACCACGTGATTCCCACTTATGCCTAGTGCATCATGTTCTAAGTGGTGAAGATGGTCTCAGATGATTCAATCTCCCCCTTTTTAACTTCTTAATGAATAAAAGATAGTTAGGTTTATGGTTTAAGGTCCATGGGGTATTGCAAAGGATAGGTTATTCAGAACCTTGATGCTCCCTCATCTTTGATTGTGTTATTAGCCTTTGGGCACTTATTCATAAATGCAAAGGATAGGCTTACCTTAGCCTTGATGCAATTTCCCCTTTTGTTCATATTATTGAGAAATCGTGCTCATATGTTCCTCAGTTTAATTAAGACCATTCTATGCCTATGATCAATTGCTTGCTTGTTTTTGATGCATTTTAAATGTCTCGATTCAATATGCCATTCCATCCATGTGTATGACCTCCTAATGAAGACGTAAGTCTACATGCCTGTTGTAGCATAGAGTCATTAGGGTAAATACACTCCTTCCTACACACACACACTTGCTTTGTATGACCTCCTAATGAAGACGTAAGTCTACATGCCTGTTGTAGCATAGAGTCATTAGGGTAAATACACTCCTTCCTACACACACACACTTGCTTTGAGAACTTTACCTTGCATCCCTGATAAATGGGTCTTTTGATCATATTGGCATGTTTAGTCTTGATTAAATGTTCAACATATGTATGATTTCGTGATTAGTGAATGTGCTTGAACTTTTGTAATCAATCATTGATAGTGCCTTCACCCTTTTTCCAAAAATCTTTCAAACCCTTTCAAAAACAATTTCATTAGAACTACGTCGCTTTGATTCCCGTTTGGGATACGTAGGAGCGAGCCACGTTCTCGTCAAGCGCAACAAATAAAAATTCTTTTCATCCCCCTAAACCAATCATTTTCATAAAACAAACAAAATCATTTTCAAACCCATTGTTGCTAATAGCTCATCAGAGCCTTTGTTCGTTTGGCTATTAGTGGCAATGTATTTTTCTCATAAGAATGATAAACGATGATCCATCATAACCTTTGTTAGTTTGATCATTGTGCAAATTAATCTTTTTCGAAAATCACTTTCAAGAAGATAATAAAAACAAGTTGTCATCAATAGTCCATCAGAACCTTTGTTCGTTTGACTAGCGGTACAACTCTTTTTGAGCATTTAGCAGTGATTCATCATAGCCTCTGCTAGTTTAATCATTTGCTAATGCTCGTCCTATTTCAAAAACTCACTAAAAAAGATAAAAAACAAAAACTTTTCAAAAAGAACCAAGAACTACGTAGCTTTGAATTCTCCATCGCACCGGGAGATACGTAGGAGCGGGCCATGTCCCGTCAAGCACTTTTTTCTAAAAACCCCTTTTTCCCCCCTTTCTCACCAAAAATAAAATTTCCAGTAAGTTTTCTCATTCGTCTTCAAACAAGAAATAAATAGGCAAATCTAGGTATTTTTCAAATCAAACGTTAAAACCACACATTTAATTAGAGGTTCCCTTTCGGTAGAAAGGACGTGCGCGGTGCTAACACCTTCCTCGCACGTAATCGACCCCCGAACCTATATCTCTAGTTTTCAAAGACCATCTGCTTTGTCCAAAAGACCTTTTTTCAATGTTTTGGTCTTAAAATTAAAATATTGGTGGCGGCTCCAAAATTATTCCACGTTGTACATTGAGAAACCCAAGCGGGATTTTTCGGGGTGCAACAGTAGGGGACCAAAATGAAACTAAAAGAAAAAGTAGAGGACCAAACTGAAACTAAAAGAAAACGTAAAGGACCAAACTGAAACTAAATTGAAACTGCAACTCTGCATCAATGGCGAAAAGCCAGAAACTCGTTGTTTTACGAAATTGATTTATGGCTTCTTTAGATCTCTTTCTTGCGATCAAAACCCATCCAAGATCAAACAAATCGGTTGCCTAAATCACTAGATTCAATTAATGGAGAAGATGTTGAATGTTTTTAGTTTTATTTTACTATTTTTAGTTTTATTTAGATTTTGTGTTTTCAGTTGTTGAACCCAGAAACAGATTCGAACGCACAATCTTTCTCATTCATTCTTTGATGAGAGTGATTCTTCGTTTTCGTTTTCGTTCGTTGATTTCGTTGATGAGAGGACCAAAATGATTTTGTTTTCGTTGATGAGAAGACCAAAATGATTTTGTTTTCCAGATCTGCGTTTCAAGATCTCGTTTCTAATTGTTTTCCAGATTTATTTTTGTTTTATGTTTGTTTTATGTTTTTATTTTTTATTTAAATTAATAAACGAATTTGCTGATGTGGAAATGAGTGTCCCTATGCTTGCCACGTCATTTAATGAATTGAGGACGCCACGTCAGCAGTTAACTGCCAGCGTGGCGTCCGTTAGTCAAAACTAACGTGAGGGACCAAAATGAAACAAAAACGAAACATGAAGGACCAAAACAGACCAAAAAAAAGATAAAGGACCAATCTAGAACTGAAATATATAACTGAGAATATTACTCAGCTATGGTTACCCTTGCAAGGGATATTAGCTTGGCTCCTGACAAAAACAACTTTGCTAAGTTGAGAAACACAACTTGGCACAATTTGGGATTATTTTCTCCGTGAAAACACTAGATCTGTTTAAGACCCTTTTTGTACTAAAATTATATTCTTGAAAGTGATTATTGGCCAAGGCCAAGCCAGATTATAGCCTCTTCTATTTGTCGTGTGATCCTTTAAAGTGTCTTTCGATACTCTAGGAGTCCTTAGTGTGGTGCCTCTATTGATTTTGGTTCGGAAGGACTACATTCTCTCTGGGGAAAGGGACCCTTTGATTGAGTAGAGTATTTGCATTAATTGTCGGATGCTTTGTTATGTATAAAGGGACGCTAAATAATTATATTCAACTTCCATTAGTGTAATATTTTTGCCTTATCAAAATAAAATATAGAAAGTATATGTAAATTTCAATTCTAAAAAATTAAAAATACTCGTAAATATGTTTTAATATATATATATATATATATATATATATATATATATATATATATATATATATTCAATAGAATATATTTACATATATGTTAAAACTACCTTTAATATTGTTTTTCAATTTTTAAATTGCCAGCCATCAGAAGTGTAAATTTTGTCATGGATATTTTGAAAAAATTGCCTGGAGGGATTTTTAACAATGTGAAAGGGGTGAATATATACTGAAGCTCTTGAAGATGGCTTTCATATCATGCTCGTATCGTAATAAAATTCATATGTAGAGCTAGTAAAATAGGCTACTCGACCCACACCAGGTTCAGGTTTTATCGAGTTGGGACAAAAACTACGAAGTAAAATCTGGATTCATACTTTATAGTTTAAGCCTGGCCCTATACGAGCTATAGACTTTTGGGGTCACTCTGATAAGAGAAAACACCTATTTAAAATTGGTTAACAATTGAGCTACAAGTGGCTCTTTAAAATTATATAGATTTGTTTTGTCCAGTTTAGCGATTAACAATTGATTCAATGCCTTAATATCAATATTTTTCTTGTTTCACAAATCTAAGATATTATATTTCCCCTTTTTAAGTTCTATTTAATTAAGCTTATCGGATATTAGATCGAAGGAATAAACACCATCAGTACCAAATCCAAAATTGTTTCAAACAGTTTTCCTTTTTATGTTGAGATGTAACTTGTGAGTTGTTCGGGAGTCGACCAGGGGGTCACATTAGCAAAACCAGGAGGTACATCTAGCAAGTGATACGGATCAGCCCAACCGATTCATCCCTTATCCACCTCATGCTAGCCCAACATGCTTGGACGGTCAAGATCGACTCTACCCATCCAACGATCCACACGAGGACGCGATTTCCTATAAATACAGGCAAACTTTGCCATAAGAAAGGTTGAATCTCTAATCCTTAGTACCTTCACTCTTATATTCTATATACTGACTTGAGCGTCGGAGTGGCTTGCAGGTACCCCCCCGGGCGCTCATTGACCTCCTGTCAGGACAGCAAGAGACCTACCAACAGCAGCCGACCAAAAAGCTGCTCGGTACAGAACATTGGCGACCACAGCGGGATATTTCTATCTTTCACATCATCGCTTGAACTTTTCTCTTGCTACTCCATGGCTCCCAGAGGCAGACCCCGGGTTCAAAGCATCGTCACACCCGCACCCCGACCAGAGGGGCACTCCGGAAGGCAACGTCGTAACCCTACCTGACAAGGGTACCAGTCAGCCTGCCCAACCTTATCCTGCATCAGGAAGATCAGCAGAGTGCTAAGGACATGCCCAACCCAGGAGGGCGCCTGGCAGGGCACCGAGACAGCCTCAGGCAGCGCCCATGAGGGCGCCTGGCACCCATGAGGGCGCCTGGCAGGGCGCCATGGCAACAACAAGAAGGACCGAGCACTATACAAGGCGCCTGGCGCCCGGCACCTAGGAGGGTGCTCTAGTCGGCAATCCATAACTTCGTCCATGTTTATCCGATCGAGGCGTGTAAGCATGCGTTGGAAAGCTAAGAAGAAGAGCTACAACTTTCATGCACTACAACATTTTGACCCTATGGCAACGCCTAAAATTCCAACGCCTAAAAAACCGTTGCCTTAGATAGCAATGGCAACGTTTTTTTGCCACCGTTGTTGATACAATTTTTTTTAACTAAAATTTTTTGGCAACGGTTTTTTAGTTGAGCTTTAGGCAACGCTGAGAAACCGTTGTCATATATTGAATTATTAAAAAATTAAAAAAAAATGAGCTAAATGGTCAGATACTCAAAACTTCCATCGAATCCTCTTTCACACCCTTCTTTCTAACCCTAACTCAGCGAATCCTCTTCCTCCCTTCTAACCCTAAAATTCCATCGCACCCTTGAACTCTCCCTCTCCCTCAGCAAATCCTCCTCCCTGTAACCTTGCACTCTCGAACTCTCCCTCTTCCCTCAGTGTTTTCACAGAATCCTCTTCCTCCCTGTAACCTTTACACTTTTGAACTCTGTTCTTCTCTCACAAACTCTCACTCTCGATCTCGCTAATCTCTCTTCTTTCTTCAAAGAATACTCTCTTTTTTTACCAAAATCTAAACCCCTGATCTTCAAATCGCGAAAGCCCTAAATCGAAGAAAAGAAGAATCATGCGCTTTCCACTCACGCCGCGGTCGCTTCACAAACTTTGCGCTCACGCCGCCTTGTGTTCTTTTACTTTGATGTTCGTTCGCTTATCTCAAAAATAGGTTAGCATTCATCACCTTTCTGAGTCTATTTTTTGTTGTTATGTGGCTTAACATTCATCGTTTGTAGTCATTTACATGTTATTCAATTTCTGTTGAGTCAATTTTTGTAGAAACTGAGGGGTAGGAATTAATCACTATTCATTTTTGTTATGTATTTTGATCGAATTTCTTTATGTTCATCTCTGATTTCTCTATTAATTTTTGTTTCTTATATGGGTATCTTTTGCAGTGTGTGTTTCTACTCATCGCGTCCTCTGCTCATCTTCGCTCACGACGTTCGCTTCCTCCGTGTTTATCTTCATCGCTACCTCGCTCTTTCCGTTGGTTTGCTTTTCCACGAATAGGTAAGACAGCTCATTTTTAGGTTTAACCATCCCCAATTTGTTCATTGATGCATCTCCTCTGAAATCCCCAATCTTATACCCAACGAAATCCCTTCTGTGATGTTTGGTGCTTCTGATTTGTAGATTCTTTGTGGTGTTTTCATAGAGGTAGGTTAGATGTTTGAATAAATTGGACTTGTATGTTGATGATTCTGTGGAAGACGAGTAGATATCTCATCGTAAGTTGAAATTCTACGAGTCTATAGAGTAAATACATTTCAAGTATGATAGTTTCAATATACTATACGAAACCTAAATTCAATATATTCAATAGGCTAAATTCATTGCAATTAGCATAGTTTTGTTTGATGCATCTGCTAGGAAACGCGTTTGTGTTTAGTTACCTTTGTTGTGTTTATCTTATTGTTTTTTCTTATTGTATATGTTGGTAAGGTATTTATAGTGAATCTTGCAGACATGCTCGAGCGCTGGAGCAACTGTATTTTCAAGTTAGAATTCTCTCCTACTGCTAATTAGGGGGTTTGGTGTTCATAATTTTTGGGGTTTTGTGATTTTTGGGATTCTGCTGCAATTGCGTAAAGGCTTTTATTTTGCCTAGTTCATCCCTCATAGGCGTGATTATATAGGGAGAGTGACATAATACAGGCGAAGAACAAAGTTTAACGGGAAGTAATTGATTTTGTTAAAGGGCATCAATCACTCTTTGATCAAGTTCTGCGTGTAGACATTGCTGGAGCAGACGAGTTTAGAATGGAACAGGTCAATTTGGTTGTTGGTATTCTTAGCAAGGTATTGTTTAGTTCAGTCCTTTCTCTTCATTTAGAATACTTCCTACAACCTACCTCTCGGATAGACATAGGTGTTGGCGTGAACAAATGATATTTTAGTTTTCAATAACTAATATGTAGTCAAATGCTTTGGGATTTGGGTTTACATTTCATGGTCAGGTTCCACATTATTTTTAATTCTGTACAACCTGGTTTTCTACTACTACTTCCAATGTAGAAGGCTTCTGAGACATCCATTGCTGTTATTTTAGTGCTGCTACAAAGAAAACTAGGGTTTTTCTCGTTTGTTGCTTTACATTTTGATTTTGATTTTTATGTAGGTTTAGCCATATGAAGAGAGTGATGAGTATGGTTTTATTCAAGCTCTTTTTGGCATAATGCATGCTCTCTCGTGACTCAAACTCCAAGGTTCCTGGTTTTGCTCGATCAAGAGTGTCACCAGGGTGGTTTTGCTTTATTCTCCCAATTACCCTTCTTCCGTTGAACTTCGACAGCCCACATTGAGCTTGCTTAATTCTCTTCTCACGTCTGTTACAACTACACTTGAAAGGGCGGCTGATGAGAAAGCTTTTTTACTGAATAAGGTGAAAAATGAAAACAAACTTGTCTCCTCTTTTTCATGCTGCTTCTAGTAATCCAAAAATAACAATATCCCAGTAACTAAAAGAAATCCGACATTGGCATATTAAATGTTAAAATAAGAGTTAGTGTCTTGTGATCATGATCGTAAGAAATATTGGCATTTTAAATTTTCTATGTGCAAATTGAAATCATTGAAGTTTATGTCTTCCTTTACATGAATTTGGAACTCCCAAATGTTGTCTGTATATTGTATACCAGTAAAATTTGGAAGGTAACATTATTATACTATAATTATGTTGGCCTAAATAAATTGATAGACTGCAGAAATGCTAATCCTAAGTTGGTTGGCATTTGAGTAGTTAATTATTACGAGGTTCTTCTTTGTAAAATAACTTTTAACTTCTAACCTTTCTATGTAGATTGCTGAGGCTTTTTAGTCTTCACTAGAGTTCTTTAGGTCTTGTAGCTTGTGGAATCATAGCATGTTTTTGATTTTACTGTTAATGTAACTATCTTGCTTACAAGATTATTGGGTTTTTATATGCAAGATAGTTCTCTGCATGATTATTTTGTTGAGTAAATAGGTTCTTCTGGGTGTTACTTTTCAAGTTAGGCTGCAATGTGTTAGCTTGGTCTTTGCATGAAATATTTGATGAGTTTAGGACTTTGATGCAGGTGGTAGTAGTATATATAGGAGGTCATTTGCTGTCATATGTTTTTTTTACTACTGTATTTTGCTGCTGTCATTTTTTCTGCAGAATCCCCAACTTCCTGCACCAACATTTTATTCCTATTTGGTACCACTAATGGTTCTTTGCTTTCATGTTTTTATAACACTAATATTCTCTACTACATCTCCAATTTTTCTGCAATTAAATTTTTGATGGCTTGAGCTTTTGCTTTCATGTTTTTATAACACTAATATTCTCTACTAATAATCACAATGCTTTGACAGTTATTAGCTTATGGGCTCCAGTGGTTTTTGTAAGTGTGCTGCTAGTTGTTTCTCTATCTTCTTACCTCTTTTTAACGTAGGTTTCATTTATGACAACAAGTATTTTCCCACTAGGTAGAGTTGGCCTCAGATTAATCTTATGGACACTCTTCACATTCCTCTACCCAACAGGTGTTGTTTGCGATATGCGCTTTTTCTTGCTTTTGATTTTTCATTTGTTATGCATGTGTCCTATCTATACTCTAGCTGTCTGATAATATATCTTGTCTTTTTGGTTTTACCTCGCAAATCGATTTTGAAGTAGTGGAAATATTACTTATCAAGTTACTCTTCCTCTGAAGGTTGTGGAGACGAACAAGGTCGATGCTGCTCGGTTTTCCCCCTTTTGGAATGAGATTATAAGAAATCTGAAGGTTGTGGAGTCATCATCATCCTTAGTAGGATAGTACTCCACATCAAATTTGGAGACATCAAGTGGAAAGAACTTGGACGTTGTTAAAAGTAAGACAGAAAAATGGTCTTGAACATCTGAGGTGGAAGTATCTCATGCAAGGAGGAGATTGTATGAGTCCCCGGATCCTGCAAGAACATTGGAAGACACTGAGGCAACAGTAAAGCATGAAGATACAACAGTACTGTGGTTTTGGTTATTCTTTCATTCATACTCATTGTTTTATTTGCAAACAAACAACCTTTGTGTAATAGTTTCATTAATTGTATTGAAACTGGAAGAGTGGCGATTTCTTGTGCACTCACAGATGGTACTTCAGATTGAATAGATTCATTTCTGACATCATGTTATTTTGTTAACAAGCTTTTGAAAATCCATGTTCATTCTTCCCTATACTGACTGTATCAGTTGTAATGAAACTGGAAAAATGCCTATTTTCTGGTATCCTCAATTACTCAGATGATGGTTTAATTTGATAAATGAGAAAATTAGTATATGTACGTATGTATATATAGTGCCTGAATTTAATATTTTTTTAAAATTTTTTGTAATCTATGGCAACGGTTTTGAACCGTGGTGTGTGCTAATTATAGACAACGGTCATTACTAAAGCAACGGTTTTTCAGTGTTGCCATATTTGGCAACGGTTTTTAAATGTTGCCATATATGGCAACGGTTTTTAAATGTTGCTATAACTAGCAACGGTTTTATCTCGTTGCCTTTGTGTGAAAATAAAAACCGTTGCGTTTCAGCTGTCAATGGCAACGGTTTTGCATTTGCGTTGCCTTAGGGAACAAAAAACCGTTGCCTTTAGTTTAGGCAACGGTCGCAACAACAACAGTTTCAAAACCGTTGCCGAAGGTTATGGCAACGGTTTTTTTGGCTTTAGGAGACGGTTTTCGACCGTTGCCATAGGGTCTAAATGTTGTAGTGATGTTAAGCTCAAAATCCAATTCGGATGTCTCCGCACCCAGGAAATGCGCCCAGGAGGAGGGCGCCAACATCAAGACTCAGCGTCTTGGCGTAAGGCGCCCAAGAGGGCGCCAAAAACAGGATACATGGCACAGGGCGCCCATGAAGGCGCCAGCAGCAGAAAGCAGCGTCTTGGCGCAAGGCGCCCAGGAGGGCGCCAAAATCAGGATACATGGCGCAGGGCGCCCAGGAGGGCGCCAACTTCAGGGTGTTGCACTTTGGCTCAAGGCGCCCGGGAAGAGGGCGCCAACTCCAGGGTGTAGCACTTTGGCTCAAAGCGCCCAGGAGGAGGGCGCCAACTTCAGGGTGTTTCACTTTGGCTCAAGGCGCCCAGGAAGAGGGCGCCAACTTCAGGGTGTTGCACTTTGGCTCAAGGCGCCTAGGAGGAGGGCGCCAACTTCAGGATGTTGCACCTTGTCACCCGGCACGCAGGAAGGGGTACCAGTATGTAGTCCATAACTTCGTCCATACTTATCTGATGGAGGCATATGAGCATGCGTTGGAAAGCTAAGAAGCTTAGCTACAATTATTATGTTAAAAGAAAAATCCAATTCGAACGTCTCCGGCACCCCCACCGGAGACACCACCAGGGATCACTATTGAGGAGATCCCCCGACCGGCGCATGGCTCGAAATTTGGACTACGAAGACACATCCCCCCGCAACTCAAGAAGGTTTTCCGATGAAGGACCTTTCACTCGAAAGGGGGGTGAATGCCAAACCCCAAGGGCCTTGGAGAAACTACCAGCCCTCAAGACGTATGATGGAACCAGATATCCAGACCGCCTTCTGGCACACTTCTCCCCGATAATGAGCCATAGAGGCGTCAGGAAGCCTGTTCACTGCAAAATCTTCCCCCTCACTCTCGAGAATTCCGCATTAGAGTGGTTTCAAGTGCTAGGGCGTGGAACGAGGCAAGTGTGACAAGCATATATGAAGAGGCCCGAGCCGGGTGGCCACGAGGTCTTGGCCTGGGATAAGCGAAAACCACTAGCAAAGCATGAGACCACGAGGACTTGGGTAGAAGGCGTCGAGAAAGGCGCAGAAGTCAAGCAAATAGCGAGACCGTGAGGTCACAGACACCAGAGATACCTACCCGCAAGGGTGATGTCTAGTCTACAGGCCATGACCTCATTCGTGTTTACCCGACAGAGGCGTGTAAGCATGCGTAGAAGCAGAGGTATAATTATCATGTTAAAATCGAAATCCAATTCGTACGTCTCCCTACCCAGGAAGGGAAACAAGCTGACGGCACAATATCAAGGCCTGTGCAACCCAGCACCCAGTGCCCAGGAGGGCGTCAATTCAAGCATCCGTGAAGGCTGCCAATGCAGGGCAAGCCAGCACCCGAGGCGTCCAAGAAGGCTCCAAACCCCTGCTCACAAGCTAGCATTCAGCCTAGCGCAAGACGGCACCCAGGCGCGCAGGAGGGCGCCAAATCCTGCTTCAAAGGCAGCCAGCATGGCGCACAAGACAAATAACATAGTGCACGAGCACATGAGTAAATGAAATGGTGCACGAGCACCTGGGAAAGTAGAACGATGCATGAGCTTCCGAGAAGATTAAATAGTGCATGAGCACGTAAGGCAGCACACGGAAGGACGCCTGATAGGGCACCAAGGCAGCCACAGGCGGCACCCAGGAAGGCGCCCAGCAGGGCGCCACCAACGGAAGAAAGGGAACCTCCCCCTACTTGCACATAGTAGAAAACAATTGCTCCAACAGGATAATCGCTGTAATCAGCTGACAAACTTAGCAGGCCCGACAACGTCAAGTCAAGATCATCCCCCGGGATAATCTCGACTTAGGGGGAAACGGTGGAACCAGGTCAACATTCACCAGAGACACCGCCAGGGATCACCATCGAGGAGACCCCCCGACCGACGCAGCTCAATACCAACGCAGGACGGCAACAAGGAGGATGATCTAGCTTGATTAGGAACAAAAAATGCAACACCCTCAGGGACGACATTAAAGAGCAGACCCATGACACTGGTCCCTAGCAGTAGCACTGATTCGCAAAGGAAACTTCCCCACGATCAAAAAAGAAGAGAAAGGGTCCAACTCTATAAGAAGGAGGGGGAAATGCTAGTTTGTGATCCTACCTACCGGGCAGGGAGGGACTGCCTGGATCGTAGGGACACGAGTCGACCTACTCGATTCACGAAGCGGCTATCAAGAGACGTCGCAACCTCTAATGGGTGAATTAAATTCGGACAGATTCTGTTAAACTCCTGTTAGAGTCCCTAGATGGGCGATAGGGCATCGCAAGATGTCGCAACCCCTGAAGCGGCATATCGAAAAGGTCGCAACCTCTAATGGGTGAGTTAAATTCGGACAGATTCTGATAAACTCCTGTTAGAGTCCCTAGATGGGCGATAGGGCGTCGCAAGATTTCGCAACCCCCGAAGCGGCATATCGAAAAGGTCGCAACCTCTAATGGGTGAGTTAAATTCGGACAGATTCTGATAAACTCCTGTTAGAGTCCCTAGATGGGCGATAGGGCGTCGCAAGATGTCGCAACCCCCGAAGCGGCATATCGAAAAGGTTGCAACCTCTAATGGGTGAGTTAAATTCGGACAGATTCTGATAAACTCCTGTTAGAGTCCCTAGATGGGCGATAGGGCGTCGCAAGATGTCGCAACCCCCGAAGCGGCATATCAAAAAGGTCGCAACCTCTAATGGGTGAGTTAAATTCGGACAGATTCTGATAAACTCCTGTTAGAGTCCCTAAATGGGCGATAGGGCGTCGCAAGATGTCGCAACCCCCGAAGTGGCATATCGAAAAGGTCGCAACCTCTGATGGGTGAGTTAAATTTGGATCGATTCCGATAAACTCCTGTCAGAGTTAACAGTGCCACGAGGCGATACGAGGTGATACGTTCGGAAGCGTGAAAAATAAGCAAGACAAAAGAAAACATGGACATAAGGAGAAAATCATCAGTCAGCCTCCATAAAGCGAATGTACAACGAAATCCAACAGGACAAAAAGAAATTACAAGTCAAGAACAATTGAACTTCAAGAAAAAAATCAGGGGGCAATGACGTCGAAATCAACCATGTTGGAACAATATCTAACAATCCTCCCATCTACAGCCTCATGGTCAAACCGGAAGATGCCCGACTCAAGAACTGCATCCGGGTACATGCACGAACGTGGCCAATCACTTTGTCGTAGGCAGCATAAAAGAATCTCCACCACCTCATGCTCAAAAAGCAGATTATCATTAGAAGAGGGGGCAGAATAAGCGGTTACAAAACAAGACATGTCCGAACACCCCCTCCCCTGAGGTGGGGGATGTAAACAAAACTTGCAGACAACCCCCTCCCCTGAAGTTGGGGACTTCAACAAAACAAGACATGCCCGAGGGAAATGTCAACGAGGTAATGGTAAGGACAAGAGAAGCAATTCCCCTTGGCACTAAGCAAGAAAAGCAGGCTAAGAGACAAGATGAGCAGCAAAAAATAAAGTAAAGTGTCAAGCACACGTCTACACAAGTCGGCACCCAAGAGGGCGCCTGGCAAGGAGGGCGCCCATGAGGGCTCCTGCAAGGTAGCAACCAGCGCCCATGAGGGCGCCTGGCAGGACCAGGGGGCGCCTGACAGAAGCAACTAGCGCCTATGGGGGCGCCTAGAAGGAGCAGGAGGGCGCCCATAGGGGCGCCTGGCAGGGTGCCTGACAGAAGCAACCAGTGCCCATGAGGGCGTCTGGCAGGAGCAGGAGGGCGCCCATGGGGGCGCCTGGCAGAACAAGCAACGTCTAGCACAGGGGCGCCTGGCAGGGGGCAGTTTGAAAGCAAATCCTTCGCAACGAGGTAGTCAGCACTATGCAGTAAGGCACCCACGGGAGCACCGAACCTTGTCTTGCAAAATTAAAGGATGCATGAGCATCTGAGTGCATGAGCACATGAGAAAATAAAAGAGTGCATGAGCACGTAAGAAAATTAAAGGATGCATAAGTATCTGAGTGCCAACTCTTAGGAACAAACAAGCGTCCAGCAAGGCGCCCAGGAGAGTGCCAACAGCAGAACTTAGCACCTTAGCTCAAGGCACCCAGGGAGGCGCCAACACCAGGAGATGAGTCGCGGTCACGACAAAGAGATATTGCACAATTCAACGAGCCAAAAGAAATGGTGAATAAAGATAAAATCATGTTTGGCATAGAAGTCATCATCGAAACAGGAAAATCCTATAAGGCAAAATCCAGCCATCCAGCAGATAAAAGAAAAAGTATAGGTGAAAAGCAAATCAATCAAAGAGAAATGATCAGGGGGCAAGGACATCGAAGTCAACACTATTGGGCTCCATGTAGGTCCACATAGTACAACAAGGTTAAAAGACCACCAAAAAGAATAAGTTAAAAGTTCCAAGAGATCACCCAAAAAGGACTACCGGAATGAGGTCGACACCCCATGTGTCGAGGCTGTCTCCATCATCCTCCCCATCTCCCAACCTGATGGACAGGGGGCAACACAAGCAGTTAAGTACTAGTCAAACAACACCCTATCCCGAGGTGGGAGGCTTCAAAGAAACGAGACGAACTCGAAAGCCAAGAGGCAAAGAAAAGAAACTAAGTGTCACCACAATTACCAAGTGATAGGGAAGCAGCAAGGTCGGGTGAACAATCGGGAAAAAGACAAGTCCCCTTGATGGCAAGAAGCCTGAAAATATCAAATCAAAGAGCAAGTCAAAACAAGCAACAAAATGAGCAACAAAGAAGGAAGTACAAAGCAAAACCTAAGCTTGAAACTGATGCCCAAGGGGGCACCCGACAGGGCGCCAAGTCAAAAAAATGCTTCGCGCCCAACTCAAGGCGCTCATGAAGACACCAGTTCCCTTCTCGCCGATCACCAAGCACGTGGCACCCACGAGGGCGCCACTCTCCCCTAGGTGTGCGATTCATCAAGTGCAAGGCACCCACGAGGGCGCCAACCTCTCTGGTGCAAATCATCAAGCACGTGGCACCCACGAGGGCGCCACTCTCTTACTTGGGCGAATTACCAAGTGCAAGGCACCTATGAGGGCGTCAACCTCACTAGTGCAATACATAAAGCACAAGGCGCCCACGAGGGCGCCACTCTCTTACTTGGGCGAATTACCAAGTACAAGGCACCCATGAGGGCGCCAACCTCACTCATACAAATGATCGAGCACGAGGCGCCCACGAGGGGGCCACTTCCTTATCCTTGCACATTGCCAAACAACAAGGCGCCCATGAGGGCACCACTCCCCGATGTGCAAAACACCAAGTGTAAGGTGCCCATGAGGGCGCCAATCTCTCTCATGCAAAGTGTCGAGCACAAAGCGCCCATAAGGGCACCACTCCCCGATGTGCAAAACACCAAGTGTAAGGTGCCCATGAGGGCGCCAACCTCTCTTGTGCGAATCATCGGGCACAAGGCGCCCATGAGGGCACCACCCCCTACTTTTGCGAAACACCAAGTGTAAAGTGCCTATGAGGGCGCCAACCCCTCTCACGCAAACCATCAAGCACAAGGCGCCCATGAGGGCGCCACTCCCCCATTTACATCTCGCCCATCACAAGGCGCCCTTGAGGGCGCCACCCTCCTTTTTTACTCTAGAGAGTGAAAATGACAGAACACGGTTGTACAAAGGCAGTTTCCCGCGTAACCTCACAGAACCGGCAAACCGACGAAAATCCTTCAAACCAAGACCATCCTTCGGAATAATCTCGGCTTGGGGGGCAACTGTTCTGGAGTCAACCAGGGGGTCCCATTAGCAAAACCAGGAGGTGCATCTAGCAAGTGATACGGATCAGCCCAACCGATTCAACCCATATCCACCTCATGCTAGCCCAATATGCTTGGACGGTCAAGATCGACTCTACCCATCCAACGATCCACACGAGGACGCGATTTCCTATAAATACAGGCAAACTTTGCCCTAAGAAAGGTTGAATCTCTAATCCTTAGTACCTTCACTCTTATATTCTATATACTGACTTGAGCGTCGGAGTGGCTTGCAGGTACCCCCCGGGCGCTCATTGACCTCCTGTCAGGACAGCAAGAGACCTACCAACAGCAGCTGACCAAAAAGCTGCTCGGTACAGAACATGAGTTATCAGGAAGATAAGAAAAATAAAAATCTAGAATCAACATTACCCCATCCCATTGAGATGGAAGCACAAACATAAGCGAAAAAATTAATGATGTCATAACAAAGAAATATGTTCTTGTATGTCCCTCTTTGTTCGATTGGGGAGGGGAGACCGTTGTGTGTCGTTATTCTCACTAAGCAGCAGGAGACCGTCGTGCGTCGAGGTGGCTAGAAATGAGTTTTTTTTCCTTAGCCGGTTGGTGCATATCATTGATCAAAATTAAGATTGAAAAACCCAATTAGGGTTGTTTGTAGTGGTAGCTCAGCTCACAAGAAGAGAACTCATGTTCAAACTCTTGTTACACACCACCAATGTTGGGAGAGAATTGTACTTCTTAAAAGTCAATTCATGGGTTAGTTTCCATAGTCCGACTTAAAGAATCAAAACCTTGAGGATATATCTCCGAGGTACATTAGGAAGCCAGAGATCACAATCAAAGTGGTAACAAATACTCCCTTTGTCAATCTTTTTTTATTTGATGTTTAAGATTGTACGTAGTATGATAACTAAAAAATACAATTACAATTCATAATTTTTGAAAATTATTTTATACTTTTTTTTGACAAATTTTTTTATACTCTTTTAATATGTCAATCTTACTCATTCTCTCAATAATTGAGTAATTAGAATAGAAGAAAACATTGCTTCAAATGTATAATAGAAAAACAAAATATTAACGCTTTGTTGGTATCTTTTGTAAAACGTCATTCCAAATGTGTCAAATATTTTGAGCTAAAACGTCAAACAAATTGGGACAGGGAAATAACAGTCAAAACATTGATAATAACTATAATTAATTTATACTACGACCCTTAAGAGATGATAGTGAATCCAATGCCACAATGAGAAATGAAAATTTGAAACGAAATTATTGTCTTTATAACATTTATTATGGAAATATATTATGGAAATACAAGTCATAATCATAGTATAGTGATCCCAAGTGAGGATCCCAACATTTATTTAACGAAACCAAGTACTAATTAATTACTCAACAAGCTTTAACCCTTATGCAAGCTGCTCAATGTATCCTGCAATTAACAAAGTGAATATATCATTATAAGTCTCTTCATGAATTTATAACTACGAATGAAAAGTTGATGTGCATGTTTAAAAACCACTATTGAAAAAACAATCATGATTTTTGAATACCCCAAATTTACTAACACCTATTTAACATCTCACTTTCACTCCATCTTTATTCCAATCACATCATCCACCAATAACATTTATTATATTAGTCTCTCTCTCTCTCTCTCTCTCTCTCTCTCTCTCTCTCTCTCTCTCTCTCTCTCTCTCTCTCTCTCTCTCTCTCTCTCTCTCTCTCTCTCTCTCTCTCTCTCTCTATATATATATATATATATATTATTTTGGGTGTTCAAAAATTATTTTTGATTGAAAAAGTGAAATTAGAGAGACAGAGTTGGTGACAGAAAATGTGAAATATAAGAATTTTGTGACACCAAAACTAGTGATAAATTTTAATTTTTCCTTAAACTAAAGAAATTGTCCATGATTAATGAGTGATCTAATTACTTGCTGCAATCAATAGAGGTGCATGGCTTGAAGGGCAAGCTGACTCCACATTTGGCAGGAAGGGAGGCAGGGGCTGGAAGTTTGAGTCCATGGAAGCTCAATGCAGTGGATTTGAGGCAGCTACAAGCACTTTGACGAGCAGGAGTGGTCGTAGCCGAGGCACTCGGCCACATGAAAGAGCAGCATCTGCCAAGGGAATTCCCAAAACCATGCACATCACAGCCAAGCAGGTAACCTTGACAACCATTGAGTTAGCCATAACATAATGGATACCCCCTAATTCAAGTGTGAGTGAGTTGTGGTGCTTGTAACGATATTTATAGAGAATACCCCCTTACCTAGGTTCCATTTTGTTCCATTTTGTATTGTACACTTAATTAGGGGGCATTTATGTAAGTTGTTGTAAAGATATTTATAGAAAATAGCTTCAAACCTAGGTTCCATCTTAACTTGGGGGGGCATTTATTGTAAGGAGGGTATCTAGATGTACTCATAATCTCAAAAATATACTCCATCCCCTTTTTTTATATAACTTTTTGATTTAAAATATTAGTGATACCAATAAATTTCATTGTTTTTAATATAAGTAAGGCAAAAATGCACCAAGAATAAGTTATTTAATTGTAACATATTGGTCCTTTAAGTTTTTTTGTACCACTTAAGTCATTTAACTCTTAAAACGTTTACACCGTTAATCCTTTTCATTTTTGTTACAAAAATATTGACTCTGTTAAGTGACTGATGTGGCTCTAATGTGTGAGATACATGTCCCACGTGGGTTGCCAAGTGGATCTTCTCCAAAAAAGTTCCCAAATTGTGAAATCCAGATTGTTAACGAGAAGAACATTTTTTTCCTCCATCGACCTTCTTCTACTCTAACAACCACTCATACCAATTTCTCTAATCCCATTTTCTCCTACCCTCTTTCTCCTTCCACCAGATTCTAAAACAACGCCATAGTCTTTGGTGTCAATCCCAAATCCAATGACTCAAAAAACCATCTTTTCTTGGATGAGAAAAATGTGGTGGTCGATGAAAACAATGGAGGAATAGCGACAGTGGAGGAATATGATTACACATTAAAAATTGTATTAGCGATTCTTGCAATAACGCGTTAGAAAGAACAGATTTTGGGTTGCATGATTTTGTTCTTAAAGGTTGTGAAGAAGATGAAGATGATGAGTTTCTAGGTAAGGGTTTTTAATATTTTTTATTTTTAATACAATATCATTAAAAATAATGATTCATCAAGTTTGTTCTGCCACGTAGGACTTCGTTACAGCCACATATCACCTCCGTTACTGCCATATCACCATTTTTGAAACGGAAAATGAAAAAAAGGACTAATGGTGTACACGTTACGTAACTTGAACACTACTAGAAAATGGCTTTTTAGCGTCCATATTTTAGCGTCGGCCACGACACCCACGCTAATAGCGTCGACCTAGAGTCGGCTTGACCCACGCAACCCACGAATTTATTTTCTGTTGGGGAAAAATTTTAGCGTCGGCTATGGCGGACTCTATTCTGAAAATTGCGGACGCTACTCTGCTTAATTTTTAAATATTATTCGTAGCGTCGGATATGGCCGACACTACCTCTCTGTTACTTTACTATTATCATTCTCACTCTCACACTCTCACTCTCCATCCGCCGTCTCCTCCGTTCTGCGTCCCTCACCCTCTATCCGCCGTTCACCTCCACCCACACTCCCCATCGTCGTGCTCGAATCCCCTCACCTACGCCCTCATTCTCCTCAACTTCGGCGAAACCCTAACCTCACCTTTCCCCAATCCCTAGCTCAACTCCGGCCTCCGTCCTCATTCTCGCAACCACCGTGCGCCGCCATCCATTCTCGCAGGTTAGTAATCTCTCCACCTGTTTCTGTTCCAAAACCGTTTTCTATTTCATTTTCCCCATTTTCGTTTTTTTCATTTTTCTCTATTCTTGTTTTCTAGGTCACCACCACTGTAACGCCCCAAAAATTTAATTAATTATTTAATTAAATTGTTTGAGAATTTAATTGGTAGAAATAATAAAATAAATAATAATGTTAGAATATATGGACCTATGGTTAGGGTTAGTAGTAGTGAATTTAGAGTGTCATGGACAACGCCCATGTTTAAGTCGCATATCCAAGAGAAAAAGCCCATGAAAATTCACTAAGTATAAAAAAGGATTAGTTAGGGTTTTGCGCATTTTTAGAAGAACAAAAATTTAGAAATAGAGAGAAGAGAAGAGAGGGCGCGGCGAAGAGGAGAGGAGAGCTAGGGCAAGCCAAAAAAAATTTCAAGTTCTTCAAAGGCTAAGGTAAGGGTGGGGTTCTATCTCTATAATTGGGTGCATGAAGGGCTCTATGTAGAAAGGTTTATGGAACCCTAGGTGATTAAGCTAGAAAACCTTAGTTGTAGGGATTTTATTTGATTGATGATGAGTGAAGGTGAATTGATGATGTTGAGCATGATTGATAATGATTGAATATGATTGTGATTGATTTAATACACTTGATGATGAATTGAACGCAAAATCCTGTCTATAGGGCGCCATGGGCGCCAATGTTGCTAATGCTGTTGCTGGGCGCCTCCCTGGGCGCCATATCCTGTGTGTGTTGCTGCCTGGGCGCCAAGGGCGCCATTCTGTGCTGTTTCCTGGGCGCCTCCTGGGCGCAAAACCTGTGTCTGTCATGTTGCCTGGGCGCCAAGGGCGCCACACCCTGTGATGCTGTGTTGCTGTCTCGCATGTTGTTTTTGGCGCAGGGACGCCAAGGGCGCTAAGTGTGGCTGCCATGTGTTGCTGTCTTGCCTGTTCTTCTGGCGCAGGGGCGCCATGGGCGCCAAGATGGTGGCTGCCCAATTGGGGTTTTCTATGATGTTCTGGCGCATGGGCGCCAAGGGCGCCAAGAGGGTGGCTGCCCAATTGCTGTTCCTATATTTTCCTGGCGCATGGGCGCCATGGGCGCCAAGGTTGTGGCTGCCCTGTTGATGTTGTTGTGCTGTTTCAGGCGCATGGGCGCCAAGGGCGCCAAGTGTGGCTGCCCAAAGTTGCTGTTGTTGCTGCTCCTAGCGCATTGGGCGCCAAGGGCGCCAAGATTGGCTGCCCGGTTGCTGTGTTGCGTGCATGTTTCTGGCGCAGGGGCGCCATGGGCGCCTAAATCAAGCTGCCTGTTGCTGTGCCTGGCGCAGGGGGGCCATGGGCGCCAGAATCTAGCTGCCTTGTGCTGTGATTGTGTGATGGGCGCCATGGGCGCCAAGGGCGCCAGTTTGGCTGCCCGTTGTGCTGCTGGGCGCCATGGGCACCAGGGGCGCCAGTTTTGGCTGCCAATTGTGTTGTTGGGCGCTGTGGGCACCGAGGGCGCCAAGTGTGGCTGCCCAAATGTGAAGTCCATGATTGATGTTTAAAATGATGTCGAATATGTGATTGCTGTGATGTTGCCAAAATGCTGTGACGTTGCTAAAAGTGTTGAAAATTTCTAAGTTGTAATTTGTTGACGACGATGTTATACGACGACGAAGTTGCCTCTATTTATTGGCAGGTGATGTGTTATAGGCCTATGGCCACTGTTGCTTTTCTGATGTTGTTGCGTGCTGTGTAACTATTGATAATTGTTGTGCATTTACATAGTGTCGCATGCATATCATATTTCACGATGGAGTTATGCTCAAACCACGACGACGATGTTGCGATGTTTGTACCCCTATTTACGGGTTTGAATTATGGTACCACATGCATTATAGGGCGGTGGCCCTGAGTTGAGTCACATTCCGCATTACGTGCATATTTATGTGATTGAGACGATGTTGACTGATGTTAAATGATGATTGATGCTGAAATGATGTTGACTGATGTTAAATGATGATTGATGCTGAAATGATGATGACTAATGTTAAATGATGAATTGTTGCTGTAACCTGAATATATATTGCTTTTCATGTAGCTAATTATATGGTGCGATATCTCACCCCTTCTGTTTGAATGTTACCCCAATGTTGGTAACGTGCAGGTGATCTCGAATGAAGGCCATAGTTCTTCACTAGTTCGGTGTCGTCGCTCTGATACGTAGCACTCGGGGGGATGAACGCTGATTTATTTTAATTATTTATGACTTGTATTTTGTTGGATTTTAGTGGGTGAAGCCGTGCATATTTGCAACGATGTTAATGATTGATTTTGTTGAATTTTCCGCTGCGTGATCGAATGTTACTTGACGTTGACGTTTTAAAAAGTGCTATGTATTTCGAATTGTTTTTGAGAAATGTGACATCCGTTTTGTCGTTAAAAACTTTGATTTTACGTTAATAAACTACCGGGTAGAAATGGGTGTTACATTAGTGGTATCAAAGAAGTTTGTGTCATTGACGATCAAGAATTGTCAATTGGTTCTAACTGTTGTTCATGTTGTAGTGACTAGTTGAGATGGCTGGAAGGAACGATGCTGCTATTGCTGCTGCATTGGCTGCTATGGCTCAGGCCGTGGAGGGTCAACAGAATGCTGGGTCTCGTAGTTTGGCGACCTTTCAGAGAGAGAATCCGCCTACTTTCAAGGGCAAGTATAATCCTGATGGAGCGTTAGCTTGGCTGAAGGAGATGGAGAGAATCTTCCGTGTGATGGACTGCACTCCAGCGCAGAAGGTTCGTTATGGTACTCATATGTTGGCAGAAGAGGCTAATGACTGGTGGCTAGAGACTAGTCAAAGGTTGGTGGCTATAGGTGAAGAGGTCACTTGGGTTGTGTTCCGTAGGGAATTTATGAGGAAGTACTATCCGGAGGATGTTCGGGGTAAGAAAGAAATTGAGTTCCTTGAGCTGAAGCAGGGAAACCTGTCCGTTACTGAGTATGCTGCTAAGTTTGTGGAATTGGCTAAGTTTTATCCGCACTACAGTGAAGCGACTGCTGAGTTCTCGAAGTGCATCAAGTTTGAAAACGGGTTGCGACCAGAGATCAAGAAGGCTATTGGGTATCAGAAAATTCGTGTCTTTTCAGATTTGATTGATAGCCGCAGAATCTATGAAGAGGATAACAATGCTCACTATAAGATCCTTACTGAGAAGAGAAACAAGAATCCGAGTCGTGGTAAGCTGTATGATACTCCTGCAGGGAAGGGTAAACCGAGAGCCGCTGATGGTAAGAGAACTAGTGGGGGAGATTGTAACACCCCTTTTCTACCCGGAAAATTTTCAACAAAGATCAGAGTTTTCAAAACGTCTGCAATACACCCACAAGGGATGCTACACTTACACCGTTAAACATCACACGCCAATAAATAAGTTTTACCATCAAAAATAGTGCAACACCTAGCACGTCATAATATCAACAAGCAGCGGAATAAAATCAAGGTTCAATTAAATAGTTATACATCTCCATAAGACTGCAAAATTAAAATAACAGAAACACTAATAAAGCCTAGTGTTCATTCCCCCCTGAGTGCTACGTATCAGAGCGACGACACCTGACTCGACTAGCGAAGGTAGATATGCCTTCACTCATAATCACCTGCACGTTACCAGCATAAGGGTAACATTCAAACAGAAGGGGTGAGATATCTAACATTATAATAGCATATATGATAGGAAATATGCTAGAGTACAACACTATATCAACCGCTTCACAACAACGTCAAACAATAAATCATCAATAGTCATCACTAACATCATGAGTAATTATATGAGATGCAACCCACACCAACGGGCATATGCATGTGGTACCAATCATCACCAATAAAGTAGCCAATATGGGCACATCACCTATATGAGCATCACCATCATCACCTATAGCTCCAACGGCCGAAGCCACCATCACCAAAATAATGCATATGCAATATATGCGACACCATGGACAATGCACCAGACAATCAACACACAACAGACATTTAATTAACACAGCATCACCAATATCACCAAGTGGTCACAGACCCATCACCTTAGCCCATGGAATAGGCACATCACATGTTACATCATCACCGATAACACCAGCAAACACCGACACCAAAATCACCAATAGATTTACAACAAAAACAACGCTTATTTTACAGTGACAGCAACACCATTTTTACAGCAACAGCACACTTATTTTACAGTGACAGCAACACCATTTTTACAGCAACAGCACACTTATTTTACAGTGACAGCAACACCATTTTTACAGCAACATCACACTTATTTTACAGTGACAGCAACACCATTTTTTTGGAAAACAGCAACATTTTGGTCACTGTGACAGCAACCCCAATTTTTAGAAAAACAGCAACTTTTAGTCACTGTGACAGCAACATGGTTTTGGAAAAATTGCAACAGCAACATGACAGAAACTAGCGCCCAGCAGCAGGGCGCCAAGACAGGCAGCAACACAGCCGAAACTGGCGCCCAGCAACAGGGCACCAAGACAGCAACAGCAACACAGAATCTAGCGCCCAGCAGCAGGGCGCCTTAGACAGCAACAACGAGGCAGAAACTGGCGCCCAGCAACAGGGCGCCTTGGGCAGCAGCAACAACATCAGACATGGCGCCCAGCAACAGGGCGTCTAGGACAACAGTGGCAACAACAGACTTGGCGCCCAGCAGCAGGGAGCCTAACACCATGGCAACAGAATCAGACTTGGCGCCCAGCAACAGGGCGCCTAGCAGCAACACAGAAAATGGCGCCCAGGAGCAGGGCGCCTAGCACAACATCATCAGGAACAGACTTGGCGCCCAGCAGCAGGGCACCTGGGGCCACAACAGCAACATCATACCTGGCGCCCAGCAACAGGGCGCCTGAGGTAGCAACAACAACATCAGGCTTGGCGCCCAGCAACAGGGCGCCTGAGACAACAGAGGCAACACCAGACTTGGCGCTCAGCAGCAGGGCGCCTGGCAACACAGACAGTACAACAACCTTGGCGCCCAGGAGCAGGGCGCCTAAATCAGCAACAAGCGCAGGAGACACTGGGCGCCTAGGGCGCCAAAATCAGCAACACAGACACGCACTATTCACCACTAGGCGCCTAGGGCGCCATCCCCTGCAACTCAGAAACACACTGGGCGCCTAGGGCGCCAACTCCAGCAACCTAGACAACATCACTGGGCGCCTAAGGCGCCACTTGCAGCAACATCAACATCCAGACAACATGACTGGGCGCCTAGGGCGCCAAAATCAGCAACATAGGCAACACTGGCTTGGCGGCCAGCAACAGGGCGCCTCCAGCAGGGAACAACCACGACACAGCCACGGCGCCGTTTCCAGCCACCCAACAACAACCCAATTCGCACCAAACAACATCCAATCACCAATTTCACCATGATCAATCATCAAGCACCAATTTCACACATCATGAATATATTCTAACATCATCAAACAACACCAAATTGGATCAAGGCAAACTAGAGTCTACTCTCACATAACCCCCATCATAAACCCTATTATAAGGATAGAACCCACCCTTACCTTAGATTTGCCGAGTTAGAAACCTCCTTGCACAAAAACACCAAGTAACCACAGCAACAATGGCGCCCCTCCTCTTCTCTCCTAGTGCGCCGTCCCTCTTCTCTTCTCTCTTCTCCTCTTCGCAACTTTCTTTCTTTCTTTCTCAAAAGGAATGCGAATGACTAACCCTAGCCAACACCCTCCTTCATGCGCCTAAACCTTGGGCTCGTGGATCACAGGCCCTGATAGCCCCGCAAGTGCACGGGTCGTATCGCGTAATAAAAGAGTATCGGTCCACAGGGAGAGCCTAAGTGAATACCAATTTAATTTTTCAAAGTTGATTAACTGAAAAGAAAGTGTTTTTGGAAAGAAGGAATATTTTAGCAAAGTCTACTCACTCATGATCATTGTAGACAAAAGAGGAGAAAAGAAAATAAAAGAAGAAGACATAAAGTTAAATAGCGAGAAATAAAAGAAAGCGGTAAAGTGCAAAAATCATAAATAGCGGAATTGTAAATGACAGGAAAGTAAATTGCTTGAAAAGTAAATTGCCAGTAATTTACTTGACTTGCCAGTAATTTACTTGACTTGCCAGTAGTTTACTTGACTTGGAAATTTAAAGGGCGAAAAAGTAAATAGCAGGGAAAATAAAAGAGCGGAAAAGTAAAGGGCAAAAAGTAAAGAGCGAGAATTTAAATAGCAATGAAAGTAAATGACTTGGAAAGTAAAAGAGCGAAAAAGTAAATAGCAGGGAAAATAAAAGAGCGGAAAAGTAAAGAGCAAAAAGTAAAGAGCGAGAAAGTAAAGAGCGAGAAATTTAAAGGGCCATGAAAGTAAATGACTTGGAAAATAAATAGCAAGAATTTAAAAGGCAAGAAAGTAAACAAACAGGAATCATAAAAAGCATGAAGAGTAAATTTGAAGTCATGAATAATTAGAGAGCCTTTGTCATTGATTTTCTAACAAAATTCAAGCCTAGGTACAAGTGAGGATCAAGCCTCTATTTATAGGAAAATATGAGGGGCAAAATGGTCCTAAAGAGGAAAAAGTGGCAAATCAAGTTGGCCAAGGTAGCCATCAAAAATATCCATCAACAAGTGGGCAACGAGTGGGCAAAATATCCATCAGCAAGTGGGCAATTCGAATTCTGACCGTTCAGTCGAATTCTGGGAGAGCAGAGTTGAGGCACAGTCGAAATCTTGCCAGCAGAAGTAGGCACAGTCGAAATCTTGCCAGCAGAAGTAGGCACAGTCGAAATCTGGGAAGCAGAAGCAGTCGAAGTCGAAATCTGGAAGATGCAGTCGAATTCTGGGAGATCCAGTCGAAATCTGGCCTGCTGAGACAGATGCTGTCGAATTCTGAGAGATCTTGGTCGAATTCTGAGAGATCTTGGTCGAATTCTGAGAGATCCAGTCGAATTCTGACCTGCTGAGACTTTAAGCAGCCCAAATTGCTTCAAAATAAGACCTGAAGATAAAAAGTAAACATTTGCAGTAAAATAGAACAAAAATATAATTAAAATACTAAAAAGACTTAATAAAATAACTATTAAAAAGACTCTAAAAATAGACTTATCAAACTCCCCCACGCTTGAACCTTTGCTTGTCCTCAAGAAAAAACAGTGTAAATTTTTTAGGCCAATTCTGAAGGAAAATTATTTTCATATTGAAACCTTGGGTGAATTGTGGGGCAATTTTAACACTTTGGTTTGAGAGCTACTCTTTTGGGCTTCTTCTGGAATTGGGAGACAAATTTAAAGTATCAATACATTAGAGAGGATATCCATGTCATCATAGAACCGGTTCTCCAGCATTCTTAAGTTTGGGTCCTCCATTCACTAAGACCGGGTCTCAAAGGAGGGTCTTTATACGTTGGGTATTCAAGCATTTTTTTTTTCTTTTCTTTTTGATTTTATATGCTAACCATTCATTTTGACATTTAAAATGCACCAACTTTTGCATTTTTGAATTGGTTTTGCATATGTACATATGTAAATTTTTTTTTTTTTTTTTTTTTGAATACCTCAACTCAGACGTTTTTCTCCAGTAACCGCGCATCTAGTAAATGTCACCAAGAGAACCAGGTTACTAGTTTCTTTTCAGTCCTTCTAATTGTATTAACAACTGAAAACAGTCTCAGTAGTGTGTGTGTGAAAAAGCCTTGTAAGTAGAAATCGAACCATGATACAATTTTTGTTGTTCCCAACCAGTCCACCTAGATGATTGCTAATGAAAAATTAGTCGAATTATTTTTGTCCAGAAATGGCTTATCTAAAACATGCTTAGGGTTCACAAAGTTTCGTGATGGAGGGAGCAGATATAACTCAAAGTACAAAAAGATAAAAACCTGGTAAAGCAATAAAGACATTCCTAATAAAAGCAATAAAATACCCCCCCCATGCTTGGACTAGGCATTGTCCTCAATGATTTTTTTTTTTTTTAAATAAGACAAAAGGGGTTAGGAGAGCTCACCTGGCTGTCTGGTTCAGGATACTCGGCCCTGGGGTATTTTATTTTTCAACTAATCGAAATACACATTAAACCGTGGGTTGCCTCCCACGCAGCGCTCTTTTAACGTCACTAGCTTGACGGTCAAAAAGAATTTTTCAATTGGGATCATGTAGAACTAAACTAGTTCCTTTCTCAATTGGGTCACCAATTAAATAATTTTTCAACCTTTGACCATTGACTTTAAGCGATCCGGATTTCTCGCTCCAGATCTCTACAGATCCGAAGGGGTAAACCTTACGGATTTCAAAAGGACCGGACCATCTCGATTTTAGTTTTCCTGGGAAAATTTTTAGTCTGGAGTTAAATAGTAACACCAGATCACCCTCCTTGAATTCTCTACGAATAATACGCTTATCATGCCAATTTTTTGTTCTTTCTTTGTAAAGTTTGGCATTCTCATAAGCATCCATTCGCAGTTCTTCCAATTCGTTTAGTTGGAGTTTTCTTTTTTCTCCGGCTAATTCCATGTTCAGGTTAAGGCGTTTAATTGCCCAGTAAGCTTTGTGCTCTAGCTCTACCGGAAGGTGGCAAGACTTCCCATAAATTAATTTGAAAGGAGTCATTCCTATGGGAGTCTTGTACGCAGTCCGATAAGCCCAGAGAGCATCATCGAGCTTTACCGACCAGTCTTTCCTTGAAGTCGAAACAGTTTTTTCTAAAATACTTTTAATTTCTCTGTTCGATACCTCAACCTGACCGCTTGTTTGAGGGTGATAAGGCGTTGCAACTTTGTGCCTTACTCCAAACTTTTGCAGTAACATTTCAAAATGTTTTGAGATGAAATGGGATCCTCCGTCGCTTATGACAACACGAGGGACCCCGAATCTTGGAAAAATTATTTTTTTGAAAAGTTTTATGACTACCTTTGCATCGTTTGTAGGAGAAGCAATGGCTTCGATCCATTTTGACACATAGTCAACGGCTACCAGAATATATTGGTTTCCAAAAGAAGAAGGAAACGGTCCCATGAAATCGATACCCCAGACGTCGAAAATTTCAACCTCTAAGATATTATTCAAGGGCATTTCATTTCTTTTTGAAATATTTCCGGTGCGTTGACACTGGTCGCATTTAGAAATGAATTGATGCGCGTCTTTAAAAAGGGACGGCCAATAAAAACCAGATTGAAGAATTTTCGTAGCAGTTTTTGAAGAACTGGCATGGCCGCCATAGGAAGAAGAATGACAATGGTATAGAATATTACTTACCTCTTCTTCCGGAATGCATCTTCTGAACACCCCATCAGCTCCCCTTTTAAAAAGCAGTGGCTCGTCCCAGTAATACTGTTTGAGATCATGGAAGAATTTCTTCTTCCGCTGATAATTTAAATCTGGGGGGAGTACTCCTGCTGCAAGGTAGTTTACAAAATCTGCATACCATGGTGCTTCAGATTTGATCAATGAGAAGAGTTGATCATCCAGAAATGTATCATTAAGCGGCAACTCTTCTTCTTTTGTTCCTTGTAGACGGGACAAATGATCAGCCACAACATTTTCAACGCCTTTTTTATCCCTTATTTCAAGATCAAATTCTTGTAGGAGTAAAACCCATCGGATCAATCTCGGCTTGGCATCTTTTTTGTTTAACAAATATTTTATGGCCGAGTGATCAGTAAAAATGATGATTTTTGAACCTACCAGATATGATCGAAACTTATCGACGGCAAAAACTACCGCCAATAATTCTTTTTCAGTTGTGGCGTAATTCATTTGTGCCTCGTCTAAGGTCCTGCTTGCATAGTATATGGCATGCAATTTTTTTTCTTTTCTTTGTCCCAGGACTGCCCCAACTGCATAGTCGCTTGCATCGCACATTATTTCAAACGGAAGGTTCCAGTCTGGTGGCTGTATGATTGGGGCAGTAACTAAAGCCTTTTTCAACCTGTTAAAAGCTTCAAGACAAAGATCGTTAAAAATAAATGCTGCATCCTTAAGGAGCAGACTTGTCATAGGTTTTGAAATTTTTGAGAAGTCTTTTATGAACCGACGGTAGAAACCCGCATGGCCTAAAAAGCTTCTCACCTCTTTTACTGTGGTGGGAGGTAGCATTTTTTCAATCACTTCAATTTTTGCACGGTCTACCTCAATACCTCTGTGAGAAATTAAGTGCCCTAGGACAATTCCTTCATTAACCATGAAATGACACTTTTCCCAGTTTAGAACCAGGTTTACCTTTTCACATCTCTCTAAGAGTTTTTCCAGATTGGCTAAACAGTTTTCAAAATTTGACCCATGGACGGAAAAATCATCCATAAACACTTCCATTATGTTTTCAACAAAGTCTGAGAATATGGACATCATACACCTTTGAAAGGTAGCGGGAGCATTACATAGACCAAAGGGCATCCTTCTATAGGCATAAGTGCCAAAAGGACATGTGAAAGTTGTTTTTTCTTGGTCGCTAGGGTGGATGGGAATTTGGAAAAATCCCGAATAACCATCCAAGTAGCAGAAATGTGAGTGCCGCGCTAACCTTTCTAGCATTTGATCAATGAACGGGAGGGGGAAGTGATCTTTCCGGGTAGCTTTGTTAAGCTTTCTGTAATCAATACACATTCTCCATCCCGTGATTGTCCTTGTGGAAATGCATTCATCCTTTTCATTTTTAATAACTGTTAAGCCTCCCTTCTTAGGTACTACTTGAACAGGACTAACCCACTTACTATCGGAAATAGGATATATTATCCCAGCATCAAGGAGTTTTAAAACTTCCTTTTTTACAACCTCTTTCATGTTTGGGTTTAATCTTCTTTGATGCTCGATAGAAGGTTTATAGTCCTCTTCCAGTAGTATTCTGTGTATGCATATTGATGGATTTATTCCCTTAATGTCCTCAATAGTATACCCTATGGCTTTGGGATACTTCTTGAGAACATTAAGTAATTTTTCAGTCTCTGGTTGTTTCAAATTTGCATTTACAATTACTGGAAAAGTAGAATTAGGGCCAAGAAACTCATACCTGAGAGATGATGGTAAGGGCTTCAGTTCTACTTTTGGTGTTTCTTTTGGGAGAGGTCGAGGTTTCTCCTCACCCAAGGTTTCGGTACCCAATTCTTTTGATGGTGGATTTTCATCCAAAAGTTTTATGTAGAATTGGGTTTCCCCTGCTGCATTTGTATTTGTGTTGCCTAAAAGGCAATCTTCCAGACTATCTCGTGAAGATGATGCTAAAGAGCATTCTCGCACATAATAGTCTACAATGTCAATCCTGCAGCATGAGTCTTTTACAGATGGACTTTTCATGAAGTTTGAAACTTCAAACTCAACCTTTTCATCCCCCACATTAAAAACCAACTTACCGTTTTTAACGTCAATTATTGCCCCTGCAGTAGCTAAAAAGGGCCTCCCCAGAAGAATAGGAATTTGGGAGTCTTCTTCAATTTCCATTACAACAAAGTCCACCGGTATAAAAGTTTGCCCTACCTTGATAGGGATATCCTCTAAGATTCCAGTGGGGTATTTAACGGAACGATCTGCCAACTGTATTGTCGTTTTTGTGGGTTTAAGTTCGCCTATCCCTAGTCTATTGCAAAGAGAAAGGGGCATCAAACTTACACTGGCTCCTAGATCGCACATTGCTCTGTTTATAGTTTCACTTCCAATCACACAAGGTATGGAAAAACTACCTGGATCTTTGAGTTTTTGTGGCAGCTTGTTCTGGATAATTGCACTACATTCCTCTGTTAATGCAATCGTCTCATAGTCGTCTATTTTTCTTTTCTTGGATAAAATTTCTTTCAAAAATTTAGAATAAGACGGCATTTGAGACAATGCATCAGTGAAAGTAACGTTGATGTAAAGCTTTTTAAGCAAGTCGACAAACCTTTTGAATTGCTCGTCAATTTTGCTTTTTGCAAATCTTTGGGGGAAAGGAATGGGTGGTTTGTATGGTGGAGGGGGGATGTGTGGTTCTTCTCTTTCTTTTTCTGGTTCTTTCCCTTTTTCTTTCTCTTCTAGCTCACCTGGTAAATTATGTTTTTCACTCACAGTTTTTTCTTGGTTTGCTCTTGGTTTCTCTAATTGTTTTCCGCTTCTAAGGGTGACGGCATTTATTTGGCCTTTTGGATTTTGTTCTGGTTGCCCAGGAAATACCCCTGAAGTTTTAGAGGATGAAGCTACCTGTGTTGCCACTTGAGTTATTTGATTTTCAAGCATTTTATTATGAGTGGAAATAGAGTCGACTTTTGATACTAATTTGATAAGTGTGTCATTCAAATAACCAGTTTGATTTTTGAATTCTTCATTTTGTTTTGTTTGAGATGACACAAATTTTTCCATTAAAAATTCCAAGTTCGACTTTTGCGGGTTGTTTTGTGGGTTGTTAAAAACCCTTTGATTTTGAAAGACAGGAGGTGGTCTAGGTGCTGGATTGGGTGGAGGATTTTTATAAGAAAAATTTGGATGATTCCTCCACCCAGGATTATAAGTATTTGAAAACGGATCTTCCTTTTGAGCATAATTAATATGCTCGTTTCCAGCACTAGATGCCTCAAGCTGGCATTCAGCTCCAATATGGCCAACAACCCCACATAATTCACATGGTGGAGTAATAGGAGAAGAAGTTTGTGAGACGACACTTACATTTAATTTTTCAAATTTTTGAAAAAGTGCGTCCACTTTTGAGGTAAGATGATCAACAACAGATATTTCATACTTACCCGGCTCTTTTGATGTGGCTGGCTTATTCGTTATGGCTCGCTCACTTGTCCACTGACAATGGTTTTGAGCCATATCTTCAACGAGTGCATAGGCTTCGGTAAAATTTTTGTTCATTAAAGCTCCACCTGCAGCTGCATCAACAGTCATCCTTGTTGCATATTGTAATCCATTATAAAAAGTGTGAACAACAAGCCATTTCTCTAGTCCATGATGGGGGCATAGCCTTAACATTTCTTTGAAACGTTCCCAAGCATCATAAAGAGATTCCCCGTCGTTTTGAGAAAATCGAGTAATTTGATTTCTCATTTGAGCTGTCTTACTCGGGGGAAAGAATTTAGTAAGAAAAGCTTGTTTCAGCTGGTTCCAGTTGGTAATGGATTCCGAAGGCAAAGAATGTAGCCATGCTCTAGCTCTATCCCTTAATGAAAAAGGGAAGAGTTTTAGTCTTATGGCATCCGGAGGTACCCCGTTTAATTTGAGAGTTCCACAGTATTCAAGAAAAATTGAAATATGAAGATTTGGGTCCTCCGTGGGAGAACCAGAAAATTGGTTTTGTTGTACCATCGAAAGTAGAGATGTTTTGAGTTCAAAATTATTTGCTTCTACATTTGGATGTACAATGGCAGCCGATGGCTCTGCTGAAGGTGTTGCGTACTCTTTGAGAGCACGATTTTCATTAGCCGCCATTTGGTTATCGGGAATTTCTCTCCTCCTTCTATGTAAGAACCTTTCGATTTCAGGAATTTGTTGAACAGTTTCTCCGAAACTTCTGGTTCTTCGCATTCGAGGGACAAGAGAAAAAAAAGTAAAAATAAAGAAAATAAAATTTCAGTCTAACTGGTTTCGAAAAACTTAATCAATATCACTGCCTCCCCGGCAACGGCGCCAAAAACTTGATAGCCCGCAAGTGCACGGGTCGTATCGCGTAATAAAAGAGTATCGGTCCACAGGGAGAGCCTAAGTGAATACCAATTTAATTTTTCAAAGTTGATTAACTGAAAAGAAAGTGTTTTTGGAAAGAAGGAATATTTTAGCAAAGTCTACTCACTCATGATCATTGTAGACAAAAGAGGAGAAAAGAAAATAAAAGAAGAAGACATAAAGTTAAATAGCGAGAAATAAAAGAAAGCGGTAAAGTGCAAAAATCATAAATAGCGGAATTGTAAATGACAGGAAAGTAAATTGCTTGAAAAGTAAATTGCCAGTAATTTACTTGACTTGCCAGTAATTTACTTGACTTGCCAGTAGTTTACTTGACTTGGAAATTTAAAGGGCGAAAAAGTAAATAGCAGGGAAAATAAAAGAGCGGAAAAGTAAAGGGCAAAAAGTAAAGAGCGAGAATTTAAATAGCAATGAAAGTAAATGACTTGGAAAGTAAAAGAGCGAAAAAGTAAATAGCAGGGAAAATAAAAGAGCGGAAAAGTAAAGAGCAAAAAGTAAAGAGCGAGAAAGTAAAGAGCGAGAAATTTAAAGGGCCATGAAAGTAAATGACTTGGAAAATAAATAGCAAGAATTTAAAAGGCAAGAAAGTAAACAAACAGGAATCATAAAAAGCATGAAGAGTAAACAAACAGGAATCATAAAAAGCATGAAGAGTAAATTTGAAGTCATGAATAATTAGAGAGCCTTTGTCATTGATTTTCTAACAAAATTCAAGCCTAGGTACAAGTGAGGATCAAGCCTCTATTTATAGGAAAATATGAGGGGCAAAATGGTCCTAAAGAGGAAAAAGTGGCAAATCAAGTTGGCCAAGGTAGCCATCAAAAATATCCATCAACAAGTGGGCAACAAGTGGGCAAAATATCCATCAGCAAGTGGGCAATTCGAATTCTGACTGTTCAGTCGAATTCTGGGAGAGCAGAGTTGAGGCACAGTCGAAATCTTGCCAGCAGAAGTAGGCACAGTCGAAATCTGGGAAGCAGAAGCAGTCGAAGTCGAAATCTGGAAGATGCAGTCGAATTCTGGGAGATCCAGTCGAAATCTGGCCTGCTGAGACAGATGCTGTCGAATTCTGAGAGATCTTGGTCGAATTCTAAGAGATCTTGGTCGAATTCTGAGAGATCCAGTCGAATTCTGACCTGCTGAGACTTTAAGCAGCCCAAATTGCTTCAAAATAAGACCTGAAGATAAAAAGTAAACATTTGCAGTAAAATAGAACAAAAATATAATTAAAATACTAAAAAGACTTAATAAAATAACTATTAAAAAGACTCTAAAAATAGACTTATCAGGCCCCTGTCCACTAATCAGCTAATTACTACGCACCACTCCCTATTTTGAATAAAACGTTATTTTATTAATTATTAAATATAACCATACTTAATAAAATACCTAAATAATTTAATTAAATAAATAATTAAATTATTTGGGCGTTACAGAGATGCTCCGGCTGGTATTGTGTGCTTCAGATGTGGCAAAGCTGGGCATAAGAGTAATGCGTGCAAAGCTGAGCCGATAAGGTGTTTCCGTTGTGGTAAGCTCGGGCATGAGGCGTCCGGGTGTGAACATAAGGAGGTGGTTTGTTTCAACTGCGGCGAAGGAGGACATATCAGTAGTCAGTGTCAGAAACCAAAGAAGGAGCGGGCCAGTGGAAAAGTGTTCGCATTAGCAGGGGCAGAGACTTCCGAAGAGGATGGACTTATTAGAGGTACGTGCTTCATTAATGGTACTCCTCTAAAATCTATTATTGATACTGGTGCTACTCATTGCTTTATTGCTGCTGATTGTTGTAAGAGATTGAACCTTGTATTGTCTGCTATGAATGGAGAGATGGTTGTCGATACTCTAGCTAAGGGGTCGGTGACTACTTCTCTAGCGTGTTCTCAGTGTCCCTTGTCGATCTTCGACAGAGACTTTGTTGTGGATTTTGTTTGTTTGCCGTTGAGCGGATTGGATGTGATTTTGGGTATGAACTGGTTAGAGCATAACCATGTCCATATTAATTGTCGTAGCAAGTTGGTGAGTTTTGGAGGAGAGGAGCCTGGTTTGTTATCCGCCAATCAATTGCGGAAGTTGATGAAGGAAGGTGTTCAGTTATTCTCGTCGATGCCATCGTTGTCTGCTGAGAATCAAGCTATCATTGAAGAGTTGCAGGTAGTGCACGAGTTTCCTGATGTTTTCCCTGACGAGATTCCGAGTGTACCGCCAGAGAGGGAAGTTGAATTTTCTATTGACCTTGTACCTGGTACCAGACCTGTTTCTATGGCACCGTACAGGATGTCCGCATCCGAATTGTCTGAGTTGAAGAAGCAACTTGAGGATCTGCTCGAGAAGAAGTTTGTGAGGCCTAGTGTATCGCCGTGGGGAGCTCCTGTGTTGTTGGTGAAGAATAAGGATGGTAGTATGAGACTCTGTGTGGATTATCGGCAGTTGAACAAGGTAACAATTAAGAATAAGTATCCACTCCCGAGGATAGACGATTTGATGGATCAGTTGGTGGGTGCTCAAGTGTTCAGTAAGATAGATTTGAGATCAGGTTATCATCAGATCAAGGTGAGGGACGAAGATATTCAGAAGACGGCTTTCACGACCCGTTATGGTCATTATGAGTATTCGGTGATGCCGTTCGGTGTTACCAACGCACCTGGAGTATTTATGGAATATATGAATCGTATATTTCATACCTACTTAGACCGGTTTGTGGTGGTGTTCATTGACGACATTCTGATTTACTCTAAATCGGAAGGAGAGCATGCAGAGCATCTGAGGTTAGTATTGGAGGTACTAAAGGAAAAGAAGCTGTATGCGAAATTGTCAAAGTGTGAGTTCTGGTTGAAGGAAGTGAGTTTTCTCGGTCATGTCATTTCTGGTAATGGTATTGCGGTGGATCCGTCGAAAGTAGATGCGGTGTTGAATTGGGAGGCTCCGAAGTCGGCAACTGAAATTAGAAGCTTCTTGGGACTGGCCGGCTATTATAGAAGATTCATTGAAGGTTTTTCTAAGTTAGCACTCCCGTTAACTCAGTTAACCTGCAAAGGAAAGGCTTTTGTTTGGGATGCCCGTTGTGAAGAAAGCTTTGTGGAATTGAAGAAGAGATTGACAATGTCTCCTGTCCTGACGTTGCCCAATCCGGAAGGGTCGTTTGTGGTGTATTGTGATGCTTCAATGATGGGTTTAGGAGGTGTGCTTATGCAGAATGGGAAGGTAGTTGCTTATGCGTCGAGGCAGTTGAGGGCTCATGAAAAGAACTATCCTACGCATGACTTAGAGCTTGCTGCAGTTGTGTTTGTGCTGAAAATTTGGAGGCATTATCTTTATGGTTCTAGATTTGAGGTGTTTAGTGACCATAGGAGCTTGAAATATTTGTTTGACCAGAAGGAGTTGAATATTGTAATATCCCCTATTTTTCGTGATTTTTATTTTGTTGCTTGAAATTATATTTAGTGAATTATTGTCATGATTGAAGATAGAATAAATTTAAAATGACTTACTTGATTAAATAATTGTGGAAATTGTGTGCTTACTTGGATTAATTGCTTCACATTTGGGTTAATTAGAGCTGAGGGAGTCATTGGGAATGAATTGTTTAAGTGAGGGGTATAGTGGTCTTTTACTTAGCCTATATAAGTATTCCCTTCCAGCTGAAACAAAAGAGGAAACACTTCCCCTTTCATTTTCAAAACCAGAGAAAGAGAGAGTTGGAGAGAAAATAGAGGGGGAGCTCATGAGAGGGAAAGAAGAGAAGGGAGAAGGAGAAATTCTGAGTGCATGTTCTTGATCTTTGGTGCAATAGAATCAGAGTGCTCTCCTCTTCCCATCCATACCTATATCAGCCCCAACCCTTTCCTCTTCATCAAACCACCATTGAAGGCAACCAAGCTCACTTTATCCAAAACAGAAAATCTGAACCCTTGCATGTTTTATTGGAAAGCTCTAGAGCCAAGTTCAGCACCTATATTAAGGATTGAAGCAACTTAGAAATCATCACAGTGGCTGGATTCGAAATACAAGCCATTGGAAGGCTGGGTTTTCAGTTTTGGGCTGTCTAGGAGCGGTTTAGTGAACAAAGTCGTGATCCTCCGTTCATTCGTTTCGGGAAGTCTCGGCGTTGTGTGGTTGTCGTCACGAAAAGGTGAGTTCTAAACTCACTAGGATATTGTGGTCATATATGTCATGTTCTGAGTTTGATTTACGTTTTACGAAAATCTGGTGTGAAACCGCTTTGCGAAAATGTCGTTTTTAAGTCATAGAACCGTTCGATTTGTTTGGCTGAAACTATGATTTGAATTGCATGATTGGTATGTTAATCAATGTGTACTGACTGCTGGAATGGATGGTTGGATTGGTTGCTGTTTGAATGTTTATAATGTGCTGCTAAATTCACTATGTAGAGCCATTCTGGATAGGTTCGGTTTTATGATAACTGGGACTGTTTTACCGGTTCAAAAATTATATAACTTACCTTTTTAGAAACTAGATTGAATACTTGTCATTTTGGCTTTGGAATGGTGACATTTGGACTTGTGTAGCTCAAGATATGAGCATCACAAGTTAGGGTAGAAATCTGGAGACAATCTGAGGATAGGTTCGGTTTCTGAGTATCTGGGGATGATATAGGTATCCAAAAATTATGTGGTCAATTGTTCTAGAAACTAGACTGAATGCTCGTCAAATTGGTCCTGATTTGGTTGAATTTGGAATTGTGTAGCTCAAGATATGAGCATCACAAGTTAGGGTAAAATTCTGTGTAATTTCGCGTCGCGACCCGTGGCCATCGCGTCGCGACCTCCCTTAATTTTTGCAACGCAAAACCTTCTGTCACTTTTCGCGTCGCGACGGTAGGTGTTCGCGTCGCGACGGTTTTGCAGTTTTCACTAAAAAATCCTTGAACTTGTTTTCGCAATATCTTTTGATCTGGTGGTCCGACTCAATGTATTTCATGTTCTGTTATGCTTGCACGTTTGATGATTTTCATCGAAATTTAGAATGTGTTCAATATTTTAAAAAAGAAAAGTCACTCTGATGTATGCCAGTCGTGCGCTTCGGTAATTTCTACTAGTTATAAATTATCGGGGTGTTACAAATATGAGGCAGCGACGGTGGTTGGAATTGTTGAAGGACTATGACTTCGGTCTGAACTATCATCCGGGCAAAGCTAATGTCGTGGCTGATGCTTTAAGCCGAAAGACCTTGCATATGTCGGCGATGATGGTTAGGGAGTTGCAACTGATTGAGGAGTTCAAAGATATGAGTTTGGTCTGTGAAGTGACACCGCAGAGTGTCAGGTTGGGGATGTTGAAGATTAATAATAACTTTTAGGACAGTATCAGAGAAGCTCAGAAGTTGGATGTTAAGCTGGTGGATTCGATGGTTGGGATCGATCAGTCCGAGAATAATGATTTCAAACTGGATGCGCAAGGTGTGTTGAGATTCCGTAATAGAATTTGCATTCCTGATGACGCGGAGATGAAGAAAGCAATTCTCGAAGAGAGTCATAGGATTAGGTTGAGTATTCACCCGGGAGCTACAAAGATGTACCAAGACCTGAAGAAGTTGTTTTGGTGGCCTGGTATGAAGCGAGATGTGGCGCAGTTCGTTTATGCATGTTTGACTTGCCAGAAGTCAAAGGTTGAGCATCAGAAGCCTGCTGGGTTGATGCAACCGTTAGAAATTCCAGAGTGGAAATGGGATAGCATTTCGATGGACTTTGTGACGGGATTGCCTAATACTGCGAAAGGGTATGATGCAATTTGGGTGATTGTTGACAGGTTAACAAAGTCGTCTCATTTTATTCCTATCAGCATCACGTATCCGGTGTCGAAGTTGGCGGAGATTTACATCCGGGAGATTGTGAAGCTTCATGGAGTCCCTATGAGTATTGTTTCGGATAGAGATCTGAGGTTCACTTCAGATTTCTGGAAGAGTTTGCAAGAGAAGTTGGGGTCTAAGTTGAGATTGAGTTCGACATATCATCCTCAGGCGGATGGTCAGTCAGAGAGGACTATTCAGTCGTTAGAGGATTTGTTGAGGGCTTGTGTTCTGGAGCAAGGAGGTTCGTGGGATGCGTGCCTTTCGTTGATAGAGTTCACGTATAATAATAGTTACCATTCTAGTATTGAGATGGCACCTTTTGAAGCATTGTATGGTCGGAGATGTAGGACTCCTTTGTGTAGGTATGAATCTGGGGAAAGTGTAGTACTTGGACCTGAAATTGTTCGAGAGACTACTGAGAAGGTGAGATTGATTCGGGAGAAGATGAAAGCGTCGCAAAGTAGACAGAAGAGTTACCATGATAAGCGAAGGAAGGATTTAGAGTTTCAAGTAGGTGAGCATGTGTTTTTGAGAGTCACTCTGGTGACCAGTGTTGGACGCGCTTTGAAGTCTAAGAAGCTCACGCCTCGTTTTATCGGTCCGTATCAGATTTCGGAAAGAATTGGAAGTGTCGCTTATAGGTTGGCCTTGCCGCCTAATCTTTCGAACTTGCACGATGTGTTTCATGTGTCGCAACTTCGGAAGTATGTTTCAGATCCATCTCATGTGATTCATATGGATGATGTGCAAGTGCGGGATAATCTCACTGTGGAGACGATGCTTGTGCGTGTTGAAGATCATGAAGTGAAGACTCTTAGAGGCAAGGAGATTGCTTTGGTGAAGGTAGTCTGGCTGGGAGCTGCCGGAGAAAGCACGACGTGGGAGCTGGAAAACAAGATGCGGGAGTCGTATCCAGAGTTGTTCGGATCAGGTAAATTTTCGAGGACGAAAATATTCTAAGTGGGGGAGAGTTGTAACGCCCCAAAAATTTAATTAATTATTTAATTAAATTGTTTGAGAATTTAATTGGTAGAAATAATAAAATAAATAATAATGTTAGAATATATGGACCTATGGTTAGGGTTAGTAGTAGTGAATTTAGAGTGTCATGGACAAGGCCCATGTTTAAGTCGCATATCCAAGAGAAAAAGCCCATGAAAATTCACTAAGTATAAAAAAGGATTAGTTCGGGCTTTGCGCATTTTTAGAAGAACAAAAATTTAGAAATAGAGAGAAGAGTGGAGAGGGCGCGGCGAAGAGGAGAGGAGAGCTAGGGCAAGCCAAAAAAATTTGAGTTCTTCAAAGGCTAAGGTAAGGGTGGGGTTCTATCTCTATAATTGGGTGCATGAAGGGCTCTATGTAGAAAGGTTTATGGAACCCTAGGTGATTAAGCTAGAAAACCTTAGTTGTTGGGATTTTATTTGATTTATGATGAGTGAAGGTGAATTGATGATGTTGAGCATGACTGATAATGATTGAATATGATTGTGATTGATTTAATACACTTGATGATGAATTGAACGCAAAATCCTGTCTATAGGGCGCCAATGTTGCTGTTGCTGGGCGCCTCCCTGGGCGCCATGTCCTGTGCGTGTTGCTGCCTGGGCGCCAAGGGCGCCATTCTGTGCTGTTTGCTGGGCGCCTCCTGGGCGCCAAACCTGTGTCTGTCATGTTGCCTGGGCGCCACACCCTGTGATGCTGTGTTGCTGTCTCGCATGTTGTTTCTGGCGCAGGGGCGCCAAGGGCGCCAAGTGTGGCTGCCCTGTGTTGCTGTCTTGCCTGTTTTTCTGGCGCAGGGGCGCCATGGACGCCAAGATGGTGGCTGCCCAATTGTGGTTTTCTATGATGTTCTGGCGCATGGGCGCCAAGGGCGCCAAGAGGGTGGCTGCCCAATTGCTGTTCCTATATTTTCCTGGCGCATGGGCGTCATGGGCGCCAAGGTTGTGGCTGCCCTGTTGATGTTGCTGTGCTGTTTCAGGCGCATGGGCGCCAAGTGTGGCTGCCCAAAGTTGCTGTTGTTGCTGTTCCTGGCGCATTGGGCGCCAAGGGCGCCAAGATTGGCTGCCCGGTTGCTGTGTTGCGTGCATGTTTCTGGTGCAGGGGAGCCATAGGCGCCTAAATCAGGCTGCCTGTTGCTGTGTTTGGCGCAGGGGCGCCATGGGCGCCAGAATCTGGCTGCCTTGTGCTGTGATTGTGTGCTGGGGGCGCCATGGGCGCCAAGGGCGCCAGTTTGGCTGCCCGTTGTGCTGCTGGGCGCCATGGGCACCAGGGGCGCCAGTTTTGGCTGCCAATTGTGTTGTTGGGCGCTGTGGGCGCCGAGGGTGCCAAGTGTGGCTGCCCAAATGTGAAGTCCATGATTGATGTTTAAAATGATGTCGAATATGTGATTGCTGTGATGTTGCCAAAATGCTGTGACGTTGCTAAAAGTGTTGAAAATTTCTAAGTTGTAATTTGTTGACGACGATGCTATACGACGACGAAGTTGCCTCTATTTATTGGCAGGTGATGTGTTATAGGCCTATGGCCACTGTTGCTTTTCCGATGTTGTTGTGTGCTGTGTAACTATTGATAATTGTTGTGCATTTACATAGTGTCGCATGCATATCATATTTCACGACGAAGCTATGCTCAAACCACGACGACGACGTTGCGATGTTTGTACCCCTATTTACGGGTTTGAATTATGGTACCACATGCATTATAGGGTGGTGGCCCTGAGTTGAGTCACATTCCGCATTACGTGCATATTTATGTGATTGAGACGATGTTGACTGATGTTAAATGATGATTGATGCTGAAATGATGTTGACTGATGTTAAATGATGATTGATGCTGAAATGATGATGACTAATGTTAAATGATGAATTGTTGCTGTAACCTGAATATATATTGCTTTTCATGTAGCTAATTATATGGTGCGATATCTCACCCCTTCTGTTTGAATGTTACCCCAATGTTGGTAAAGTGCAGGTGATCTCGAATGAAGGCCATAGTTCTTCATTAGTTCGGTGTCGTCGCTCTGATACGTAGCACTCGGGGGGGGGGGGGGGGGGGGGATGAACGCTGATTTATTTTAATTATTTATGACTTGTATTTTGTTGGATTTTAGTGGGTGAAGCCGTGCATATTTGCAACGATGTTAATGATTGATTTTGTTGAATTTTCCGCTGCGTGATCGAATGTTACTTGACGTTGACGTTTTAAAAAGTGCTATGTATTTCGAATTGTTTTTGAGAAATGTGACATCCGTTTTGTCATTAAAAACTCTGATTTTACGTTAATAAACTACCGGGTAGAAATGGGTGTTACAACCACCGTCACCTCTTCCGGCCACCGCTTCCTTCGCCGCACGGTTAGTATTTGAATGCTGATACCAAACTGACAGTGCCAAGGAACCAAACTGAAATTTCTTCTCTTTACTTCTCACTCACTGCTCAGGTTCGTTCTCTCTCTCTCTCTCTCTCTCTCTCTCTCTCTCTCTCTCTCACTCTATCTCTCTCAAAATAGTTTTTTTTTTGACAAATTTCCTCACTTGATAGGGTTTTTGTATAACCGTTTTGTTGATTTTGTGTATTTTGGTTTTAGGGTTTATTGGACAGTGTTTTGTTGATAGGGTTCCTCAAAATAGATTTTGTGTATTTTGTGTGTGTTGATTGATTGAACACTATGACATATTGTTGCAACCCAGTTCCCGTTGAAATTAAAAGGGATTCAATGCTTCTGTGCTGAATATGCATTTTCTGTTTTTTAAGGAGGTTAGCATCTGTTCTGAATATGCATCTGTTCTAAATAAAAATGACTAAGTCATAAAAATAGGAAAAAGAGGAACAATATCAGATCCTGTTGTTGAAGTAGTAGTATTACCGAATTAACTTTGATAGGAATATATTGCTATCGATTTGTGTATGGTCTGATTTCTTGCAAATTAGGACATAGTTGCTCAAGAGTTTTTGTTCAGCAAATGATCTTGTTTTTTGGATGGTTGGATGGTAAATGTGCTGGACAACAATTTGTTGAGTTATGTGAGTGTATTGTGTTTTACACATAAGTGAAAGTGTTTCCTTGAATTTAGTGATTTGTATTTTTCTAACTTATTTAGTATTTGACAAGTTAAGTGTTTGCCTTATAGAAAATGGATCGTACTTGGATGTATAATAGAACAAATGCTAATAGGCACGGCTTGAAAAAAGAGTTTGTTTGTGTCTCTTCATTATATATGTATTTATTATTGCACTTGTTCTATCAGTTGTGTGAGACATATATCTTATTTCTATTTTGTATTCTAATGCATTTTTTATTTTATGACAACAGATGAATAACAGAGGTGGCAATGGCAAGCAAAAGGCCCATCCTACTAGGGGCAAACCAAGGATGATACAACCGGGCAAATTTGGGCAGCAGAATGCCATTCGCCGAAACTTGTCTAACACTAGGTCAGTACTTGGCCGATCATCTCCACCCCCGTCTGAACTTCCTGCACCGGCCAACATTGTGGCACCTGCTCAGACTCCATCACCCATCTATGCCTCTACCCCCGAGGTATTCATGTTTATGCCAAATCCAAGTATAAACCATCAAACCATGGGTGCCTCTTCACAACACACCCCACATGAGGCTCCAGTAGCGGAGCATGTGCCCGATGAAGAGGATGAAGATGAGGACCACGGCGAAGAGGATGAAGATAAGGCGGGTGAAGGGCCAGTTCCTCCTCCCGTGCCAAGAAGAGATGGGAAAGTCATTATACGACCTTTCGCTAAAGGGTAAGTTACAATGTATATTATTCTAGATTCTAGAGATCTTAGGAATTGAAATGAATTGAAATGAAGCTAATTCCTAGCAAAGAAGGCATGTGAATTGTGATTTTTGACATTTTTGAAATTGTGTTAGTGTGTAGAGTGTAGAAATTGTGATTTCTGACATTTTTGAAGGCATGTGAATTGTTGATGAAAATTTTGCGGGCTCATTCCTAGCAAAGAAGTTGCAGATGCCATTATATTTGCCAAACAAAGCCGCTTTGATGAGGCTATCTATGATTGGAGTGCAACAACCGAAGATATTCGAAAGGAATGGTTTAAGAAATTTGGGGTAAGTACATATTTGTTTTGTAAGAAGTATGTATTGCAATCATTGTGAAAGGAATGGTTTTGTATGAATGTATTGTAATTTGCAGGAAAAGGTGACATGGGATCCTTGTTATAACCATGTTATCCAACACTTGTTTGAACAAAAGGCCAAGAAAAGACTCAATGATATGCTTACGAAGGTAAGAAAGAAAAATGCTCGGCATGATTGGATATGCGAGAAAGCTTACTTGGGTCTTAAAGAATATTGGGGTGGACAAAAATTCAAGGACATCACCAATCAAAACAAGATTAATAGAGCGTCAACAAGAGGTGGAGCGGTCCACACCTCAGGCCGCAAGGCTCACATTGACTTGGCACTTGAGCTTGTAAGTATTAAACTGAGTAATAGCTTTTTAATGGCTGTTTTGTTTTGTACTTTATCATTAATTATTGCTTTCAGTTGATCAATTGTGATTGCATCTTTATTTTATTTGCAGTGCAATGAGTATAATAGAGATGTGCGACCAGATGAATTATTTTTGATAACCCACAAGAAGAAATCCGGTGTTTGGGTTGATCATCGAGCAGTGCAATAAGTTGTTGCCACTACTCTGAATTAAATTGCTTAGATTCTGAATTGCCACTATTTTTGCTTTGCTTCTGAATTGCCACTATTTTTGATTTTGAATTGCCACTATTTTTACTTTGCTTCTGAATTAAATTGCTTTGCTTCTGAATTGCTTAGATTCTGAATTAAATTGAAATGTAAGTTGTTGCCACAGTGTTGTAAGCCTGAGTTGATTTCAAATTTATTCTGAATTAAATTGAAATGAATTAAAGATGTTCATTAATAATTCATAGCATAGCATACAGTGTTGTAAGCCTGGGCTGATTTCAATATTCAGCAATTATAGAGATGATGATGTTACTGTAAACTGAATGTTTAGGCTATATTGAACCAATAACAAAGAAAGTGGGTAGCAGGTGTGGTGTAGTAAAAGGGGTTTCGAAGCTTTCTTTCGAACCCTTTGAGGATTCAGCTTCCAATTGAGTCTCGAGTTTTAGTTGTCTTACTTACATGAGACTCGGGATATTCCTCACTCCATGGCACCTTTCGCTCATCCATTCTGCCCGCCCGTCCAGACGCGGCGCCCTTTTTCATTATCATCTACCGCCCTTTCTTTCCTCCCGGCTATTCACGCATGAAGATCGTCGTATGTATGCTCGACTTCGGTTGCCGGTGCGTGTAGGTAGGAGTACATTATGGCAGGATCAGTCACCTGGGTTATGGTAACAATGTAATCTTAGTGTGCATGTGCAACCTGGCTGAATTCACCAATCGAAGCCTGGATTGATATTCACTGGAAATTGATTGGCACTATAAATGCACTAAATTGATATTCACTGGAAATTGATTGTCACTACTAATAGCAAAAACAGAACTGGAAATTGATTGTCACTACTAAAAGCAGGTTCATTCATGTTGATTTTTGTTATAGAATCTTTGTTGACCACCTTCTTAGTACTAAAAGTATTGATGCAGTACTTGATAAGGTTTATGAAGATCAATCAGCAAATCTAGATGATGTTATTAGTTATTACAAATATAATTAAATATGTTTGCTTCTTCACTTATGTGTTTGTCATGTTTGTCCCTAATTTATTGGATTGATTTAGCTCTCTTTAACGTAATTGAACAGTTTTTTTATTTAGTAGCTTGTTATTTTTTCTTATTGATCAGGATACATTCAAACAAAATGTGGTTGACTTGGTTGGAGATGATGTTCAAGAGGTAGATGGAACGGTAGCAGTTGAGTGCTGGACGTTGGCTGCAGGGCCTCCCACCCGTGGTCGCCTCTATGGCACGGCAGGTTTATCTGTGAACGCCCGACCTGGGTCCAAATCGCTTATCCAAGAATCCCAGACTGGTTTCATGTTTGGGATATCTTTGGAAGCAGAGAGGGAAGCTAGACTTAGAGCTGAGAAGATTGCTCAAGATGCAGTAGCCCAGGCTCAAGAGGCGAATGAACGTTCTCAGAAGGTACAAAATGATTTAGATGAGATGAGAAAATTATTTTTGGATCGCCTGGATGCTTTGGAGCGTGGATCATGTGGTGCTAGCCATTCTCATTCACACCCTCATTATGATGAAGATTTGGATGAAGAGTCACTTGATGGCGAGACTTGATCTTTTTATGGTTACATTTATGTATTTGTAGGATGACGTCAAAACACTTGATATTTTGTTGTTTTAAGACTGTTATATTTTGTAGTTTCAAGAATGTTTTGTTTTATGGTATTAAGCATTTTGATTGCTGGATCATGATTGTGTTAAAAATGCTTTAGGAGTAGTGGTGGTAGTAAAGGCAGTAAAAGCATTAGGAGCAGATCATGATTGTGTTAAAAATGTTTAGGAGTAGTGGTGGTAAAGGCAGTAAAAGCAATAGGAGCAGTAGGAAAATTATATTAAAAAAAAAAACTTAATTTAGCGTCGGCCTGGCGGACGCAAATTAATTCGTTGACTGGTTTTTGTTGACTACATAGCGTCGGATAGGCCGACGCAAACTTTTTCGTTGACTAAATTTAGTTGACTTTTTAGCGTCGGTCTTGTAAGTAGCGTCGGCTAAAATTACAGGACGCTACATTTACCTTCGAACATTTTAGCCTCGACACGTGGCCGACGCTACTCCGACGCTAATTCACTGTTAGCGTCTGCTTTTGGCCTGTTAGCGTGGGCTTTTGGCCGACGCTAAAAGCTGTTTTCTGGTAGTGGAAGGACCTAAGTGGTAAGAAAAACTTAATGGAACAATTTCTTACAATTAAATAACTTAAATGACCCCGATGTATTTTTGCCTTTACTTAAATAGTATTTTACTTATGATGTCGTTGACTATATTTCTCTTCCGTAAGTAAATATTAACTCTGGTCCACAATATTCCTATAAAAAAAAACTCTGGTCCACGATATAAGAGACAAATAATATTTTTTTGTGGTCCACAATATAAGAAACAAACCCAGTTTTTAAGGTGTATTAATTGAGCAATCCCAAATTTATCCTATTTAAGTGGTTTAATTAAAAACGATGTCATTAATTAGGAGTGTAAATCACCATTTAATGAAAAGGAAAATCTTGAAAAGACGTTAAACTTTTAGCGTTATTAAATGAGAATAGTTGATTTCAATGTCATTTCTTAGTCTATGTGATGTGGGGGGTTTGTCCCTTATATTGTTGACAGTAATTAAGAATATAACTGAGAATAAGTAATTGATGTATAACCTTAAACTATCAAACTGACAAATAGCATTTTGATTAATTATTTAGGTATGATCAAATTAATTACATCGAGCTAATATTAGGATATAGAAAATATAATTGAAATGCATTTTAACAAAAAAAAATTTCAAAGTATTTCTTGACACGATACATCAAAAGTAAAGTTAGATTCTCTTTTTACATGTCCAAAGTAATGTATATGTATTTTTGAAATATATGAAATTAAGAACTTTTTTATTATAAACACACTAGTTTTCAGTTTTCATGAGATTTTTGCATAAATAAGCAATATAACAAATTAGTTCAAAAAAATAATATAACAAGTAGATATATATTAGTACTTTGGTTTTTTTATTTTTTATTTATTTTTGAAACTATTAGTACTATGGTTGAGTGAACGAAAATAATGTTTTAACTAGAGGTTTTTTTAACAAAAAATATCTAGAGTTATTATTTTTGACTGAAAAATATCTAGTTACTAGGGGAATGCCCGTGCGTTGCACGGGTTGTTGTATAATATCGTTTTAAAATTTTATGGAATTTTTATATAAAGATATATAATTTTAGTGATATACATTATGTATTGTTTTTTTTCACAAAATACATTATGTATTCTAAAAATATAGTATAACATATATATATTGTTTAATTTTTTTAATATCCAAAAGTTATTTATTTTAAGCAAAAAATATTATATAGTGTATTCTCTTTTTAATATGTTTAATTGATGGGCATAAATTTTAAAAATATATGCAGATGAGTATGGCAAAACATATATAATAGAAAACAAAAATATAATCATCTTTATTATTTTATTTCTTTGATCTTTATCACCAATTAATAAATCATAAATTCAAAGTAAAACTATAAATTAAATTTAAAATAATATTTTAATTAAAAAAATATTATTTAATTATTTATCGAAATAAATTTATTTAATTCAAAGTTATAATAGGAAAATAAAAAAAAACTTTATTTTTTCTAATGAAATGAAAATTCCAATTCATGATTTTTCAATGCTTATAACTTGAAAAAATAATATTAAAATATACACAATTTCTCAATACCTACAACTTTACAAAAAGTTGTGGCTCTGTTGCATTATTCACTACTGATCCAAAATTGTGCAGCCCTTTATCTTTTTTGTGAATGTGAAACCCCTCCCCTTCAACGCATAATTGTTAAATAAAAAAGAATTTTAAAGGTCAATTAATTATTATTTTTTATCTCAAAAAAAACTTATATTGTATTGTAATATTTTTAATTCATATAATAAACTATTATAATTAGTAAATATATTTATCCAACTTATTTAAATTTTTACAAATTCCAATAATATAATTTATTAGTAACAAAGTATATAATTTCAAAAACTATGATATATATATTTATATATATATATATATATATATATATATATATATATAGAGAGAGAGAGAGAGAGAGAGAGAGAGAGAGAGAGAGATGTTTTTAAAGAAAAATAGACAAAAATCACAAAGAGAAGAATAATCCTCCAAGTAATTTGATCACTTACAATTAAGTCTCCATGAGAAGCATGAGGCACACAACATGATCCAACAATCACATATTGAAGAGTAATCCTCATGCAAGAAAATTGAAAAACCAATTGAAACAAACTTATAAAGTAACAAAGTCATTACGCTACATAAAAGGGTAGGAAGAAATAAACCTGATCTAAATAGTAGAAACGAAGAAAATAAAATTAAACATTTTTCTCAATAATAATATTAAAATATACATGATTTCTCAATGCCTATAACTTTACAAATAAATGTTGTCTCCATTGCCTCATTCACTAATTGATCCAAATTTATCTTCTTGCCTCTTTTCCTACTTCAAAATTGTCAATAACATGAAACCCTTTAACCCTTCTTACCTCTCTAAGGCATAAAGATTGGGTTCGCACACGACCCTTTGCAGCAGTAAGGATAGTTATTGGCTCGGATATAGGAGATACTGTTAATCCTAACCGTTCAGCACATGCTTCTGAGATAAAGCAATGAGTAGCACCAGAGTCATACAGAATATTAACAGTTTGATTAAAGAGAGAATCTGTACCCCTTATAAGATGATCAGCTGGTTTGATGGTCTTGGCATCCAAGGTGCTGACTCGAGCCTGTGTAGGAGCATCAGGAGACTCCAAGAAAGCATTTCTCGCTGGGCAGTTGTTAGCATAGTGTCCCACTTCATTGCAATAATAACACTGGTTTGGCTTTGACTCCGATTGACATTTCCACGATGACTCTTCTTACACACTCTGCAATTTCGATACCCAAAAGTGTTGTTCGACTGAATCTGCTTTCCCTTGTCTGAACTCCCTTTATACCTCGGGTTTGAAGAAGTTGACTCATTACCTTTCTTCTTATCCTTCCAGAAATCTTTCCTCTCTGCATACATTCTTTTAAGATCGCTCTCAGCTGAATGAGCTTGTTGAACCAAAGCAGGATAAGTGGTCATGGAATAAGAACTGAGACCTTGATTCACATCGCCTCTAAGAGCTTGTCTGAACATCACCATTTTCCACTTATCATCAGGAGCGGTGGTCCCCAATTCATAGAATTGTGACAACCTCTCAAATTTTGCAGCATATATTCCCCAACTATTATTTCTCCCTGTTTCAAATTCAGAAATTCTATCTGTTTGGCAAGTCTTTGAGAGTCGGGGAAATAATGACTCAAAAATAGTTCCTTGAAATTATTCCACTCAAGAGGAGTTCCTTGAGTTTGTAGCATTCTACGAGCATTAACCCACCAGGTGTGAGCATCCTTGTCCAGAGCGTTAGCAGCACAAATTACCTTCTCTTCTTCATTGCATTGCAAGGTAAAAAAGATCTGTTCCATGGCATCTACCCAGAAATGGTCTTTCATTGCATCGGATCCTCCTCTGAAGGTTGGGGGTTTCATCTTCAGAAACCGAAAATACACCCTGTTGGGATCCTCAGGTGTTGGCACATTAACTGGCCCAGTTGGTTGTGGTTGAGGCACTTGATGCATCTGTTGCATTTGAGCCATCTGTTGTTGCTCCATTAGCATCATGTCATTCATCATCTTTTGCTGAGTCTCGATGACATTCTGCATCCATTCTTGATGAGGATCAACAGGTGGATTTCTCCTACCTCTTCCAGTCATGATTCTGCGAAATATGCACAAAGTATTAAGTTGATCAGGCTCAATGTCTAATAGCATACTAAGAAGAATCAGACTTAGAAGACGTAAAAGACTCTTAACATCTAAGTCCGACTAGGTCGAACTGCTCTGATACCAAATGTAACACCCCGGTATTTCTATCGTGTAGAGACACCGAAGATGCACAGATTGCGGAAGTTCAGAGGACACAATTCCTGTTTAAGTATTGGACATACAAACTTTTTCCGAAATAAACAGGTAGTCGGAAATAACATTACTTCATAAAATAGAAGTTCATCGGTTCCATACCGAACTGGATACAATATCCAAGTCCAAATACCAAACGGAAACATAAAACGGTTCGTAAAACTCATAACCAATACAAGTTTATACAACCAAAGAGAACATCAAAAGAACAAAGGATAAATATGACTAAGTCTTCAGCACCTCCGAGAGTTTATCAACTACTCGTGCACAATAGTCTTCCTTTTTCCCTGCTTCTCTGAAAAACAACAAATATGGATAGGGTGAGATAACATTATCTCAGTGAGTCCTACCGTGCCCCCTCACTGACACTCGGTTCAATTTATTAAACCGTTATCAAAAGCTGACATAACAATGTCTTATTTATTAATCGAAATGCCACGCACTTCGTGAATTTATTTAACACGTCCCGACTGCAATCCAGTGCTAATCCCGGTAATCGTGTGTTCCACTTAGCATAAACCGACTGCAATCCAGAGGTAAGGGGTCATGACTACCCTCCCTAGTATGCTACTTGTCGGATCGTCACCCAACGCGATACATATGACAATACATATCAATTCTCGAGAGTTAGATAATTTATATCTTCTTTTTGATTTTGATCACCAAAGGATCAATCACATAATCTCATTAGATAATTTATATCTTTTCGATCACCAAAGTATCATTCACATAATAATTGGATAAACAATATCCATATCGATCTATAACCCGTTTAGATGAATTCAATAGTTAGACATCCGGCGTTATAATCATACACAATGACATATATAGTTATATATATTTAGTCAATCCATCAGTCGGTGTACCCACACGTATACTAGGGTTTCGGTTTTTCAATCAAATAGGCTTTCAAAGCTCTTTTTCAAAATCATGAGTTGAATAAGTTCAAAATACGGTTTTCAATAAGGCAATTCCTTTTTAAATGATTGAGAAAGAGATTAGAAAATGTTCGGGATCAAACGGAGCTCTGGAATGAGAAATCGGGAATCGGTGACAGAAGCTCACGCACGGTCCGTGCCCAGGGGCGCACGACCCGTGCGTGATTTACCAGAATCACACAATCCAAACCGAAAGGGCCAACAAACTTTATTCTCTCAAGCCTGATCCCTGGAAAGCGTATGCCTGGCAATGATATTGATGTATACATGCAACCTCTTATAGCAGAGTTGCAAGAACTGTGGGAAAAAGGCGTTGAAACATTTGATGCTTCAAAGAATGAAGTGTTCATGATGCGAGCATGTCTTCTATGGACCATTAGTGACTTTCCTGGACTTGGATTGCTTTCTGGATGGAATACTTATACCAGGTTAGCTTGTCCATCCTGTAACTTTGATGCAAGTCCTCTTCACCTGCCATTTAGTAAAAAATGGTGTTTCATGGGTCACCGTCGTTTTTTGTCTAGAAGGCACAAGTTTCGATTGAACCGAGCCCGCTTTAATGGAAAAACTGAGGATAGGAATCCTCCAAAGCAATTGACTGGTTCAGAAATTTTGAGACAAGTGGAGAATTTAAATGTCACTTTTGGAAAAAAGCCACAATCATTAGATAGTCGAAAGAGAACTCGTGGGAAGAACACCAATGATAACCAAACTCAACAATGGAAAAAGAAAAGTATATTCTTTCAACTTCCATATTGGGAGTTTAACTTGTTGCGACACAATCTAGATATGATGCATATTGAAAAGAACGTGTGCGACAATGTAATCTTCACATTGATAAATGACAAAGACAAAAGAAAAGATCACGTAGAGGCTCGAAAAGACTTGCAAGCAATGGGTATTAGAAGAGATCTTTGGCCTCCCGATGATGGGAAAAGTTTCCCGCTGCTTTGTTTACACTAGCAAAGGAAGAGATTGATGTTTTTCTAAACACCCTGAAGAATATTACTGTGCCAGATGGTTACTCAAGCAACAATTCAAGATGTGTTGATACAGTTCAACGGAAGATCTTTGGTTTGAAAAGCCATGATTCCCACATTCTTTTGGAGCAATTGTTGCCCTTAGCAGTTAGAAACGTGTTGCCTGTCCAAGTTGCATCCGTTTTGGTTGACTTATGCACGTTTTTCAAGCTATTGTGTGCCAAAGTGTTGACCCACGCTGATCTAGACAAGCTTAAGGAACAAATTATTCTTACACTGTGTCATTTGGAAATGTTGTTTCCACCATCATTCTTTACCGTTATGATTCACCTTATAGTGCATCTAGTTGATGAAGCCAAACTTGGCGGACCGGTGCATTATCGATGGATGTATCCTATAGAAAGGTATAACCAATTATGAATTCTGACACACACACACATATATTTAGTCGTTTATTAGTAATGACTTGTTCTTTAAGTCTATTTACTTTCTAAAATCATAGGTTCTTGGGGAAGTTGAAGTCTTTCGTGCGTAATAAAGCACAACCCGAAGGATCGATAGCTGAAGGTTGGATTTCTGAAGAGATACTAACTTTTTGTTCAAGGTACTTCGACAATGAGATTGAGACGAGATTCAATCGAGTGGGTCGTGTTGATGATGATCCCTTTGACTTCGCATCGTCCCTATTTCCCAATGTAGGAAAACCTATTGGCGGATCATCATATTTTACTTTGACGCCTACAGAATTGCTCCAAGCACATCGACACGTGTTGATTAACTGTCCAGAAGCACAACCCTTCATTGAGTAGGTCCCATTGAGATATGTTATTTATCTATTTTATAGAGACTTACTTACATGACCATTTCTTATAGGGAATTTAGAACTTATACAAAGAGGAAGTTAAGGAGTCGGACGAGGTTGTCAAATGAGATAGAGAAGGAAGTTCATCGGGGCATTGTGGAATGGTTTAGGCGTCGTGTAAGTGGAAGAGATATCTCTGAATTTCAATGTGTTATTATGCATTATTACTAAAGTCAATTTTTTCTTTGAAATAGATTATGAATGATAATAGTGATGCACCCTCTCAAGATATTTGTGCCCTTGCGCAAGGCCCTCTTCAGCAAGCGAGAAGGTTTACTGCATATAATGTGAATGGATATAAATTTCGAACTTTACAACGTGAGCAAGGGATGAGAACGCAAAATAGTGGTGTGTTTTGTAACTTCGGAACTAAAAGCTATGCAAGTACAAGTGACAACAGGCCATCAAAAGGTTTAGTGCCATATTATGGGAAGTTAGTTGACATTATTGAACTAAACTTTTATGGCCAATTTATGGTGACTTTGTTTAAATGTCAATGGGCAAACACTACAAATTTTAGATATATCAAAAAGGATGCATTGGGTTTCATGTCAATTAATTTTTCTCATTTAATCCACACGGGTGCCCGTGAAGATGACGAACCATATATTCAAGCTTCTGAAGCTCAATTGGTGTATTACGTGGAGGATAAGATGGACAAAGGATGGTATACCCCGGTTCATCTAAAACCAAGAGACTTGTTTGATATGGGTGATGATAATACGGAAATAGCTTATGAATGTGAGCCCTATCGAAAACAATTGACGTCACTTTTGTCAGATGACGACTCAGAAGCTCAATTGTCAAGGCCTGGAGTACATGTAGAATTTGATTAAGTTTAGAACTGGCATGCATGTTTAGAATTGGCAAGGATGTTAAAAATAAACTCACCTCCTTGTTCCTTGGTCTTTAATTCAAGTTAGATTTTACTCATTGTCATTTCTGTTCCTAGCTTTTATTATTTTCATCAGTTTGAATGATTATTGGAAATGTTATGTAGCTCATTCACGCTGACAATGCTTCATTCAATTCACTTTCAAAGCTTCACTTTACTTTGATGCATTGATAGGTTCCCCAACAACCTAAGGACTTAACATGTTATTTAGTTTTAAGAATCACCAGTAATTAGTTTTAAACATGTTTGCTCAAAGCAGTTAACATTCCATTATCTATAAGTACTTAACGATATACATTTGCTAAAAGTGTTCCAGGATAAGGTAAACAATTGTCTCATATGGAGCAACACCAGACATCTGAAGATGAGTCTTTTCTACATGATGAGCTTGAGGACATCCTACATGAGCCCCCAATTGATACAGAACTTCGTGTTGCTAAAAAACCCAAAAGAACTTGTTGGATGGTTCGAGTAAGAAGTAAGTCATTTAATGTTCATGCATTTTATTGATATATTTGTTCATGCATAAATTAACATATCTGATATAAAATGGTCGGTTAATGCTTTCTTTTTATAGATGATAAAGGAGAAGAAGAAGAACGTGCTATGCAAGTTAGAGAAGTTTACCAACTTCCACGTGGAGTGAGAGTTGTTGTTCCTTTTGATGGAAATACACCAAGTGCCACCGATGTCGATGGGCTTTTAGGAGGCTTTTTAGGTCGATTAGCACGAGAGCATAAATGGTTTCCTATTGGATTTGATAGTTGGAAAAAGGTAATTTGTGACATCAAGGATAAAGCTTGGGATAATGTTATTAAGGTATTAAGTGTTGTTTTTCTTGTTTTTATCCATAAAACCTTGTTTTTATTACCTTGTAATGTAGTGTTATAACTAATAACAATAAGTTATTTTAGGCTAAGTTATGGTGGGAACCGGTCCATGAAGCTAAGGCAAAAACATATATCATGAAAGACATTGGCAAGAAATGGAAAGAACACAGGTTAGATTTGTTCAATACCTATTATGACCCGACAAAGAGTCGTGATGAAAATACGAAGAATCCTCCATTGTCAATTACTCCAATTGACTGGGCAACATTTTTGGACTATAGATTGAGACCAAAAACTAAGGTATTTACTTTTTATATTTAAATTGGTTTACGAACATCATATAAGCAATTTTTTCATCAAAAAATCACGTTAATAATATTTTCTTTATGTTTGTAGGAAATAAGTCAAAAGAATGCTAAAAATAGATCCAACCTTAAAATTAATCATACAGGGGGAGCTAAAAAGCTCAAACGAAGGAAGGTGGAGATTGTGAGTATTTACGAACATTTTAGCTTTAGTGTATTATTTTTATCTTATAGTTAACATTTGAATTTGTGATTTTCATGAATAGATGAATGAAACTGGGAAGGAAGTGAGCAGAGGTGTTTTGTATATCGATACTCATAAGAAAGTTGATGGGACATATATTAGTGAAGAGGCGAGAGTTGTTTGTGTAAGTTATATCGATATTTGTATGCCTTTTGGTATCATGTTGTTCTTCTTAATTTTTTAGTAACATCAATAACTTAAATATTGTAGGAGAAAATTGCTGAAATTGAGAGCCAAGGAACTGCTTCTGTGGCAATCACGCCTAATGAATCTATTGGTCAAGTATTAGGAAAAGAGCATTCAGGCCGAGTACGATGTGTGGGAGATGGACTTTGCCCTTCTCAAGTGTTTGGATTAAGTAACCCGCAATTTTCTGGCCCTTCTACTGATATAGGTGAGCAATGGTTTTTACTTTAGTATATTCTGCATTTATGTTTTTCTGGCACTTCTGGTATAGGTGAGCAAATAATTTAGATAACACTGAATAGGATGATACATTTAAGCTCCTAAATGAGCTTCCATCTCACATTTAATCAATATTTTACATCTCAACCAAGGTTGTCAGAATCGAGATTCTAGGTAGAATTGGAGGATCGTAACACGAATCGTAGTCATAACATAGTCATAAATTCCAAAAACAACTTAAAAGACACCAAATAACCAAATCCATAATAACATATTTAGTGAGGAGAGAGAATAGAGGTTCTGAAGAGAGAATTGACTTGGGAGAGAGAGAAAAAAAGAGTAGAAAAGATAAAATTGAAAAGACAATTGACTAAGGCTTGATTTATGCGTGAATGAGGCTTCTGATTTATGGCATCTGATTAATGCGTGATTATTGAATGAGAAACTAGAATTTGAAAACAGAGAGAAGGTGCGTGAATGAGGTAGGTGCGCGAATGGGGGGTTCTGATTTTGCAAATTAATGGGCATAATTTTAGGGATAATGATGATTATGGGGAAGATTGAAAGTGAGAAATAACTGCTCATTAAAATTAGTATTAATATTGATTGTCCTTTATATTATTACATTGACCTTTTAAAGCGTTACTGTAGTTTGGCTTAGCCATTGTTAACCATCATATTTAGACTAGACCAGCTATAAGAGATGGGCAGGAAATATTGATGATATGCTCTGGTGATTTACAAAATTAAAAGAATTAACGACATCTTATTTGCGCCATTAACCTTTCTTTGGCAAACAAAAAGAGGTTAGAAAGAGAAGAGGGAGGAATTGACTATAAATTTAGAAATGAATACGTGATAAATTCTTAGTATTATTGTCATACCTCCCCTTCTTTATTTTGTTTCATTTCCGATGGTATTAAGTAACACTTGCTAATGCTTAATAGGCTGAATTTACTATATGAAGTAGAATTTTGGCCATTATTCTTAAATGAGTTACAGTAACGAAAAAGAAGAGAGGGTAAATTTCTTCCTCGCTCTGATGCCCCAAAGTCAAAAAAACTGAAGAGTTAGTATGTGTATCAAATTCAGCACTGAAGACTGAAGGTCACTTAAAAGTATTTGTTCTGATATATATTCCAGGAATTTAACACCTTAGTCCTTAATAGGTTCTTCTAATAATTTGCCAGTAAGGAATGCCATTATCCAGCTTTTATGCCGTAAGAATAAACATTTTGAGGTTTCAAGTCCTAAAGTTTGACATGAAGCTTGTGGGTTTCTTTGCTATAAATTCTGCATATTATCTTGTTGTTTAATAAAAGACCTTCAACCTTTATAGCAGTTAAATGCTCTAATTAGTAATCAAGTTAGCATTTTCCTTTATGTGTAATGTATGTTATGATTTTGCTAGGTAAATCTATGATAATGTTGTCATTATCGCACCTGCCTGGATTGGCAGTCTGTTAACCGACTCTCACAATGTTGGCAAAATGCAATGCTTCTATCATGATTTAAAGATTTCTTAGTTGTATTTAGTTCAAGCCATCCAGTGGTTAGAAAGCACATACCGTATTTGAGACTAAAAAATTGTCTCCACTATTCATGGATGATGTGCTAGAATTTCTTTGATAATCATTGCAATTGAACATTCAGTACCTCCCCATTAGATAATAGAATTGCTACTATTTGAAGTGAAAGTATATATCAGTACCAATTCAGCAAGTATCTAGATAAAAAGAAGTTACACATACATGACAGAGCCCGATTAGCCATCATCTTTGGATTAAAAAAGAAAGATATGTTTCAGGTTTGATATATATGTTATGATACTGTCTAGATGCTTTTGTGTTGATTGAAATTTGTTTATAATCTTCATTCATTCATTTTAATGAGCAGGTGAAGTGCAACAACTTAAAAATGAAATTGTTGAGTTGAGGAGTGAATCAAAGATAAAAGATGAAACCATGAAGATGATGGCATCAGTACTTGCTGGACTTCTCACAAAGTCATCAGAGCCCGTACCTGTTCCACTTCTTAATTTTATTGTAATATGCTCTCACTTTTACATTATTTCGTTTAATTCTTTTATAAATTATTCTTTAATAAATTATTTTACATGACAAATTATTCTTTTGTTTCTATTGTAGCAACAACAAAGTGCTGGTGGTCACTCCTCACAATCAACTAACAACAATAGCCAGCATTGAAGTGACTTTTATGCTTAATGCTTATTTTGCAATGTATTACATACTTATTTTGATATGTACACTAGTGGAAAAAAAGCTTTTTATAACTGCTATTTATATCGGTTAAAAACGGACTGATATTAAAAGTGACGCGGTGGCAGTTCTGTAATTAAAATTACAATTTTTATATCGATTGACACAGGAACCGATATAGAAAGTGCAAAAATCATCTTTCATATCGGTTCTATTGCATAACCGTTATAAAAAGTTGGGCTTCCATAACGGGTCAAAACACCACCCGTTATAGAAACTAAATTTTTTTTTCCACATACGCTCTCTCCCTTATCTCTTCCACGCGTTCTCAGTACTCTCATTTCTCAGTACTCTCATTTCTCTCGCTCCTCCTCTTCTTCAACTCACAACCACGCAACCTCTTCTCAGTACTCTCATTTCTCTCGCTCACCACCACGCAACCTCGCTATCACCACGCAACCTCGTTTTCATCTTCCCAATCGATTCGGATTCACCATATACAGGCGTTGTTTCTCTCTCAATCTTCATCACATCATATCATTTCTCTGCTCTGTCGCTGTTCGCCTGTTCCTCAAACCTTCATCATCATCTTAACCGAATGTCATGGATGGAAGACGACAGCCGTTGACGGTGGAAGACGACAGCCATAGACGGTGGAAGACGACAGCCATAGACGGTGGTTATTGGTAAGGATCCTTATTTCTCTGTTAGAGTTTTGTTATTTTGTCATTATTTCATTATTTTGGCTCTGGGTTACGGTTTCTCTTCATTCATCCATAGACGATTTCTTTGTCGCTGACTTAGGGTTTTCGTTTTTGAGTTTGGGGTTGTTCTGCTTACGATTTCTCATTAGGTTAGGGTTTTGCTTCTATATTGTGTTCCTTTTTTTGGTTTCTGATTTGGGGTTTTTTTAATTAGGGTTTTGTTCTTTTACTTGCAGAATGTTTGTTTTATTTTTGGAGGGGTCACTGTTTGGAGGTTCTTCGTTTTCTTCTCATCAGAATATTTTTTGAGTATAGTTTCAAGGTAACAGGGTTTCGAGGTATGGCCCACACATTCACTCTTCTTTTCTATCTTCAAATCATTCTTCCATTTCTTCAATGTCGTTAGGGTTTGGCACACATATGATTCACATTTTTGTTCTATTGTTTTTCTCTCATGTAATGTAATGGATGGTGTCATTCTCTCGTGTAGCTGCTTATGGCCTGGCAAAGGTATCATAAATCTTACTATATAGTATTATTTGCTTATAATATTATTTGTTTTGTACCAAAGATTTCATATTTGAAGAATGGGGTTGTTATTGATTACAAACGAGGTGTGTACGATTTGGATTTGAAGCTATAACGATACAATAGTCTGGATTTAAAGGGAAATATTCTTGAGGGAGTGAATTTGGCTTGAACTTGAGGTTTCAATTTGATAGATTTATTGCCTTGGTTCAGCTTCAATCACGAAAATTCCCCATGCTTTCAGTTCCCCTCTTTTTTCATTTTTACCCCTTAAAATGTTGTTAGCCTATTACTATGCATATGGTTGTTTTGTGCAGTTTGGAGGCCTTCTTACAGTTGGGATCTTTAATCCTTAATGTTGCAAAGTGCTGTTGAAGTCTTTTATGCATACATAACCCTAATTTCCACCTTTGTTTGATTGTTATCATGAAAATCTGAGTTTGATTGTCTATCGTTGAGTAATGTTATTGTTAATCTGATCCCTGCAAAGTAGTTATGGGCTGAATTATCCAGAGATATTATTATGAGTACCAAATTGATGAAAGTTTGTGTTTAATAGAAAAGAGAAAGTAGATGGTTTCTACATATTTTGAGCCTCGGATTAAGTCAAAGGTCTATTGATTTTGTGTTATCATTGTCTTCCATTATTTTGCGTGTTGAGTTTCTTTGTAGAAACTATTGTTATGACTTGCTTTTGATAAAATATACTCTCTTAACAAATGAGTTTTGTTTGTTTTTACTAAGTACAGCAATTTCTAACTATAAGCCTTTCTTGGCAATTTCGATTTCTATAGATGGAAACCATTTTTACATAGTGCAGGTTTGATATAAGCCTACACGCCTTTCGATTTCTAACTATAAGCCTTTCGATTTCTCAGTGCAGGTTTGATATTGGCATCCTGGTTATTGTCCATCGGGTAATTTGTTTTTCCATTTTTAGTCTATTTGATCTCGAGAGAGATGGAAATTAAAAAGCATTAGAAAAAAAGAATTTGACAGTTCCCTAAGCTGATTTCTTCAGATATTATAGTTTGACTTATTTCTGTTTTTTTATAGGGTTGAGAATGCAGAAGTCCTGTGTCTGAGACTTGTTTCTGTTACAGTTTTATGCTTGTTTTGCCTCTCTTTAGGGCAACTGGTGGTATCTTGCTTCAAAATGCACCTCCCAGCATCCCACCTACTGCTTTTAACAAATGCTTGAGACAGGTTATTTCATTTTCTTTGGCAAAATGTACCTTTCCCCCATTTGGCTTGGGATGCTAACACCTGAAAAATACTTGTATGGTTACAACACTTTTAGACACACACAAAATTACATTATTTAAATACATATTATTTAATTCTTTCATCTTCTCTCTCCTTATTTATGTGTGTGTCTAAATATGCTGGTCATGTGGTTGGTTCACTGTCAATACAGGTAATTTAGTTTCTGTTTTACTTCCCTTTTCCGTTACAAGTGGTTGAAGCAAAATCCGAAACTTGACTTGGTATTAGGATACAATATACTATGTTTTGTAGACATCCCTTAAAAAAATATCATGAATACATAAGTGATATGTTTATCTATTTTGCAAAAGACCAGAACATAATTCTCATGCTTTTTTATTATTGTTAGTATTGCATGTTTCCTTTTTCTTTTATATTGAGTGAGTAGCTATTGTGTGGATGATCGGGCAATACTTGAATTTGTGCATGGTCTATACCATGATTTGGGTGTACAGGACCTCACAGTGCAGATTGATTATGCATGATGAGATTATCTTAACTCTTTCATCCTAATCACTATTTCTGATTATCTTAACTTCTTTCACATTTGTGTATTTTAGAATTACAGTGTGGTCTCAACTGAGCCTGAGAAGAAGCCTTCGGAAACTGCTACCATTGTGGCCTAAGACATTTGTGGATCCTATTTCTATTGGGTGTATGTAGATGACTAACTAGTGTTCTTAATGTTGCAGGTGACAATTTCTAAGGATGACACTGTTGTTCTTGATGGGGCAGGTGACAAGAAAGGATTGAGGAAAGATGTGAACAGATTAGGTCAGCAATTGAAAATAGCACTTCTGATTTTCACCATCTGTTTTTATGCATATCATGCTTGATTTACTAACAGATTAGGTGTAATGATAATCATTATTGTTCTGAACTAATTGCACTTTTTTGTTAACTCTTTTGGGTAGTTGGGTCTGGTTGGGAAGGATCTAGAGATAGGTATTCTTTTTTGTTAACTCTTTTTTGTTTAATTCTTTTAATAATTTTCTTGACAGGTATTCTTCTTAGCTTGTCTCTTCCTCTGTTGTACAGGATCAAATTGACGAGAAGATGCACGTGATACATGGAATTATTCACCCACATCATCAAAAGATTCACAATAGTTTTGAGCAAGATTCCAAAAGGTTCAAACAAACAAAAGAATGTGCAATAGGTATGCAGTCATAAGAAAACATTTTCATGTGGCATATTTCTATTTAAGATAGATGTCTTTACACCATTGAAACATGTGTTGCTTTCTTATGTTGGCTTTTGATAAGAATCCACAAGCCTAAAATGCTGTGAACTGAAATGGATCTTCTAAGAGCCTGCATTGATGTCAAATTTTTTTCTCTTTCATGTGAGAGTGTGGAGCAAATTGGAAACAGAGCAGATTGCCGTAGGATTGAATCGGATATTTATTTATATTCAAGCTTCCAAGAAAGGGGTTCTCATTTTAAGTGAGGTAATTCGTTTCTTTTTTGATATCTTCATTATTGTATTATAGCATAATTAACTCCTACTAAAATCACTAGATGATTGAGACTCAAAAAAAATTAAATTTTTGATTTGTTATCAGTTTGCAGGTGCGGCATAGTCACTTGGTGCTGGTGCTGTCTTGGTAAGTCCATGGAACATCACAGAGGTTGCTGCTTCTATTGGTTATGCTTTGGATATGCCAGCTGATTAAAGAGAAAAACGGCATCAGTTTAACTTCAAGCATGTGAAGCCAGAACAAGTTTTTGAGTTTGTTTCCAAAACTAGAAAGAAGACTGCCTTCTGGGTGGAGCCTGAAAACAATCCCACCGAAACCGTCGCCTCAGCTGAGCCTGAAAACAAGCCTTTTTATGGTGAGGATGATGCAAAAAAGTGGTGGAGACCAATGCAAACAAATGCATCTAACTAAAGTCATTCTTTGTATGTTCTGATTTGTTGTATGTACTGCAAGTAATAATATTAGTACTATCTTACTTGAACATTTCTGACTTATTTAATGGCTAGTTTCCTACACATGCTCTGGAGATAAATTGGTAATTCAGTTTAGTATTGCAGGTGTAATATAGTTTTGCAGTCCACGAGTTTAGTATTGCAGGTGTAAATTCTGATGAGCTATTGTTGCGAGGTTTTACCAGAAAGAAGGGCTAGCTCAAGTGCATGCTAGTTCAGTGATACTTTTTTTTTAAAAAAAAAAAGAGACTTTTCGTATCGGTTCCCATAGAAAACTGATATGAAAAGTCTCTTTTTTTAAAAAAAAAGAGACTTTTCATATCGGTTTTCTATGGGAACCGATATGAAAAGTCTTTTTTTTAAAAAAAAAAGAGACTTTTCATATCGGTTTTCTATGGGAACCGATATGAAAAGTCTTTTTTTTTTAAAAAAAGAGACTTTTCATATCGGTTCTAGGGGCGAACCGATATAAAAACAACTCTTCATAACGGTTCAGGAACCGATATGAAATGTCCATACTTTTTATATCTCCTTTTTCGGCATCGGTTCGGGAACCGATATGAAATGTTATTTTTAACCGATATAAAAAGCCTTTTTTCCACTAGTGGTAATATGTGAGAGCTACTTGTGCAATTGTTATTTTGTTAACAAGAGCTACTCTAGAAAGCCATTTGATAAATTTTTATCTTGTTATAGCAAGAGCTACTTTATAGAGCTATTGTTATTATTTTGTTAGGACTACTTTGATATTGTAAAACTTCTACTTATACTCATATGATACCAATGACATTGTTATGTTGTTATTATTCAAGAGCTACTTTGAGTTATTGTTAGGACTACTTTGAGTTATTGTCTTGAAAACAAGTTTTTTTATTAAAAAATAGCAGCTGTCAAAACCAAAATAGCATGGTGGCGGTTGAAACCCACCGCTAAAATAATTACTAAAAAACAATGCTTCTTGGCGGTTCAAATCGCCACTAAAGTAAAAAAAATTGACTATCAACTTTTGGATTTACCGTCGGTTGGAACAGACGCAAAAATTGAAATAACGTCAGTCGACTTTCACATTTACTGTCGGTTGTCACTGACGCTAAAGAAGAAATAACGTCGGTCAACTTTCATGTTTACCGTCGGTTGTAACTGACGCTAAAGTAGAAATAACGTCAGTCCACTGTCACGTTTACCGTCGGTTCTAACCGACGCTAAAGTAGAAATAACGTCAGTCCACTGTCACGTTTACCGTCGGTTGTAACTGACGCTAAAGTAGAAACAACGTCAGGCAACTTTCACATTTACCGTCGGTTGTAACTGACGCTAAATAGAAATTATGTCAGTCACCTTTCACGTTTAGCGTCAGTTGAAACTGACGCGAAATTGACTTCCGGCGGTCGAAGAAACCGACGCTGTTCGGTCTAGTGGCGCCATATTTAGCGGCGGTTTTGAAACCGACGGAATTCAATTTAGCGTCGGTTGAACCGACGCTAAACCCCACTTTTGACCGACGCTAATTCCCGGTTTTCTTGTAGTGGTTACTGCACTGCTTACAAACTGAGCAGCTTTTCAGCAGAATCAGGCCGAAAATCCCACTGCACCAGACCAAGAATTCAGTATAACTACCCTCCTACATCCGCGTCTAGCTCCACAAAATCCATATTCAGCAAATCAGATCCTAAGTAAGTGAGGAAATCAGATCATATTTAGGCATGATAGTGGCGAGGATTGCCAACTTGTATATGCCAACTTGTATATTTAGGAAATCAGATCTTAAGTTGTCGAGTGGCATGAAAAATTTCCAAATCAAACAGGGTACAATTGGAATTGTCCAGTATAGTTCTCTATTTTTTAGCAAATCAAACACACCCATAATGTTGCTCTTAGCAAAGTTTACTTTTAAACCTGAAGCTAGTTCAGAGCTTCACAAGATAGCCTTACGGCACCGAAGGTTGATCTCCCCCCATCATAAACAATCACTGTATCGTCTGCAAATTGTAGAAGAGAGATAGACAAAGTTTCATTCACCGAGAAGCCCTTAAAGAGGTTTGCTTCTTCAGCTTTCCACATTAAACCGGCCAACCCTTCTGGCGCAATAATGAGAAGGATAGGGGCAAGAGGATCCCCTTGCTTCAGGCTCCACATGCCTTTAAACTCATTTGTCGGACTTCCATTGATTAGTACTGAGATCGAGTTGGTCGAGAAGCATCCACACATCCACCGCCACCATATATCGTTAAAGCCTAGCCACTGCAACATATAATCAAGAGAATACCAACTTACCGAGTCATACATTTTTTTGAACTCTACCTTCACCACAAGGCACTTTTCCTTATTTCTCTTTGCAAAGTGCAAAAGCTCATTAACAACCACGACACCGTCCAAAATCTACCTGCCGGGTAGGAAGCCATTTTGAAAATCTGAGATAATGCTCCCCTAGGACTCTTTTAAGCCTATCGGCGAACATCATTGCTAGGATTTATTACATGCTTCCAATTAGAGAAATGGGACGATATCCATTCAAGTCCTGTGGGTTTACCTTCTTTGGGACCAATGTTAGGAATGAAGCACCGATAGCTTTTGGTAGTCTAGCTGACTCATAGAATCTCTATATCTCTATAATAAAAACATATGCCAGCAAATTAAATGACATCTTTAGACATCTTAAAATTTTGCAATTTGTCAAAAAATGGGGGCAAAATAGTAAATGTACCATTAAAAGACAAACAACAACAGCTTTTTTGGCAGCTTTTTTTAAAAAAAAAAAACAATTTCTGACTGTCGCGCTGACGCGTGCCAATTTTTATTTTATTTTATTTTATTTTAGAAAACAGTTTTTTTTAAAAACTGTTTTTTTTCTTAATTTTTTTCCGATTTATTTTCCAGTTTTTTTTTGTCAAAAACATTACAATTTTTTTTCCGTTTTTTACTAAACAAAAATTAGTCACTATTTTTATAATCTACTCAAACTACTAAAATTAATCATTTTTTTACAATAGTAAAATTAATCATTTTAACCACTATCCATTGTCAAAAAAAGCCGTACCTCTAACAAAAGTTTAAAATTAATTTTTTTCAAAAAATTAAATTATTAAATTAATATTACACTCAATAATTAAATAATATAAAATTTACTATTTACTATAATCTCTCTATTAAAATCAATGAATTTAACCACTAAGAATTGTAAAAAAAACTTTAACCACTACAAAAAATTACAAAATAATTTTTTTATAATTAAATGGATATGATTAAATTAATATTAAATCATATAGAAAAAAATAAGTCAAAATACGTGGCAACATGAGCGGCAACCAGAGACTGGCAATGGGATCGGCAACAAGAGCGGCAACAGGAGTGGTAACGAGAGAGCAAACGAGAGTGCCAACGAGAGGGCCAACGGAAGGGCCAATTAACGGGGATGCATATTTTACCTAAAATCTCATTTTCCCCTTTCTTCATTTTTACTCAATTATTAACATTATAAGAAGATACCGACTTTTTTTAAACTTTTTCAAACACAACTATTTTAATAAATTTGAAAATATAACATTTTGTCAAGTTTTTTCCTTTTTTATTACATTTTGCAACTTTCAACGTATTTATAATTTCATAGCAAATTATAACAAATATAGTATCACGTATGCACGGGTAAAATACTAGTTCGTAAATGAAACCCATCACATCCTTTTCAATGAGGTCCCACCAACTTTTGTTTCCATCTAAGTTGCCTTCATACAACCATCTGACCTACGTACCCCGTTCTCAGTTTTCTATGTTAGTGGTTTTCCAAATAAAATTGGGATTATTTTATTTTTTTTGACTAGGAAAGGATTGTGCCATTTCATCAAAAATTATAGTAGTAATACAATCTAGAATTGAAACATATAACTGAGAACAAGACTCAACTATATATGGTTACCCTTGAAACATATAAGCGAATATTAGCTTGAGAAAAACAACTTGACAAAAAATTTGGTATATTAGCTTGAAGGTATTATTATCTCTTATAAAACACTATATCTGTTTGAGACCCTTTTTGTACTAAAATTATATTCTTGAAAATGACTATTGGCCAAGGCCAAGTTATTAGGTTATAACCTCTTCTATGAATGGTGTGTTCCTTTAAAGTGTCTTTCGAGGCTCTAGGAGTCCTTTGGTGCCTCTATTGGTTTTGGTTCGAAGGGACTACATTCTCTCTAAGGGAAAGGGATTCCTTTGATAGGTCGGGGTATTTACGTTGCCTAATGCTTTGTTCTGTATTAAGGGTTGTGAGTATCCTAAATGATTATTTTCGACTTCCATTAGTGTAATATTTTTTGCCTTGTCTAAATTAACTATAGAAAAATATAAGAAAATTTAGATTCTAAAAATTAAAAATACTCGTAAGTATGTTTTAAAACTTGCACCAAATACATATATATATATATATATATATATATATATATATATATATATATATATATATATATGTTCAAAAAAATACATTTACATATTTAAAATTTAAAACTACATTTATTTTATTTATTTCAATTTTAAATTGCTAACAATCAGAAGTGTAAATTTTGTCAGGGATATTTTTGAAAAAAATTGCTTGGAGGGATTTTTTTTTTTTAACAATGTGAAAGGGGTGCTAAAGCTCTTGAAGATGGCAAAACAGGCTACTAGACCCGCACTGGCTTTAGGTTTTATTGAGTTGGGACCAAAACTCCGAAGTGAAATATGGGCACATACTTTATAGTTTAAGCTTGGCCCTATATGAGCCGTAGACTTTTGGGGTTAGACTGATTAGAGAAAACATATTTAAAATTAAATAAATTTGTTTTTCTCAGTTTGGCAATTAGCAATTGAATTAATGCCTCAATTTCAAGATTTTTCTTGTTTAACAAATCTAAGATATTATATTTTTCCCTTTTTATGCTAGCTAATCATGTTTTATATCCAAGAAATAAACACTATTATAGTACCAAATAGAAAATTTGTTTAAAACATTTTCCTTTTTAAACAACCCAATGACTGGGACCCCGGGTACTATAGAATTGTTAACCATTACATTACCACATTGGATTGAATTGGCTTGGTTCCCTCCATATTTTCTTTCAATTTTAAGAATCGAAAAACCAACTTAGGGTTGTTTGAAGCGGTAACTCTTAGCCCACAAGAAGAGAACTCGTGTTCAAATTCTTGTTACACACCACCAATGTTGGGGAATATTTATGTACCTTCTTAAAGTCAATTCATGGATTAGTTTCCATAGTCCGACTCAAAGAATCGAAACTTTGAGGATATCTCTGAGGAACATTAGGAAGCCAAAAACGCAAGTAAAGTGGTAACAAATACTCCGTTTGTCCCATTTTATTTGATATTTAAGGTTGAATGAGGATAACTAAAAAATTCAATTCATAATTCAAAATTCTTAAAAATTATTTTATACTTTTTTAATATGTCAATCTTACTCATTCTCTCTCTTAATAATTAAGTATTTAAAAAAGAAAAATACATTAATGCTTCAAGGTATAATAGAAAAACAAATATTAACGCTTTATTGGTATTGTGAAACGACATTCCAAATGGGACAAATATGCTAGGCTAAAACATCAAACGAATTGGGACAGAATAACAGAGTCAAAATCTTGATAATTACTGTAATTAACTTTGATAGTGAATCCAATGCGACAATGAGCAATGAAAATTTGAAACGAAAATATAGTCTTTATAATATTTATTATGGAAATATATTATGGAAATACAAGTCATAATCATAGTATAATGATCCCAAGTGAGGATCTACAAACGTACAACTAAGAAGTTCAAACCATCTTCTTTATTCTCTCTTGGTTATTTCCAGAAACCAAGTACTAATTGTCAATAAGCTTAAACCCATATGTAAGCTGCTCAATTTATCCTGCAATTAACAAAGTGAATATAGCATTACAACATCAGTCTCTTCATGAACTTATATTTATAATTACGAATGAAAAGTTGATGTGCATCTTTAAAAACCACTATTGAAATAAAACGATGATTTTTGGACACTTCAAAATTACTAACACTTATCTAAGTCGCTTTTAATCTATCTCTCTTACTATTACATACCAACCTATCGCATTTATTATATTAATTACTCTCTCTCTCTCTCTCTCTCTCTCTGTGTTTCTTCTCTCTGTATTGGATTTTGGGTGTCCAAAATAAAAGTATTTTTGATTGAAAAAGTGAAATTAGCTAGAGAGGTTAATGACGGAAAATAAAATCTGTCTATAATTCTATTATTCAATTTTGTGACGCCAAAAATAGCAATAAATTTTAATTTTTTTCATAAACTAAAGAGAGTGTCCATGCTTAATGATGAGTGATCTTACTTGCTACAATCAATAGTGGGGCTTGGCTTGAAGGGCAAGCTGACTCCACACTTGGCAGGGAGGGAGGCAAGGGCTGGAAGATTGAGTCCAGGTAAGCTCAAAGCAGTGGATTTGAGGCAGCTACAAACACTTTGACGTTCAGGAGTGGTCGTAGCTTGGCTGTTTACGGTCCTAACCCCATTACAACATGGTGCAGGGACAGATGGACCAGGGTTTCTAAGGTAGCCAAGGCATGGTGCTACAGTGAGTTGCACTTGGCCACATGAAAGAGCAGCATCTGCAAAGGGAATTCCCAAAACCATGCACATCACAGCCAAGCAGGTAACCTTGACAATCAGTGAGTTAGCCATGATTGATTTGGAAGTGTGAGTGAGTGAGTGAAAAGTTGATGATTGCGTTGTGGTGCTTGTTAGGACTATTTATAGAGATAATTAATACCTTCAACCTAGGTTCCACTTGTACACTTAGGAGGGGCATTTATTGTAAGTGGTTGTAAGGATATTTATAGAGAATACCTTCAACCTAGGTTTCATTTTTTTAGGGTGCATTTTTGGGGGGAGGCATTTATTGTAGGGAGGGTATCTAGATCTAATCAAAATCAGGGCCGGCCCTGAGGGTAGGCCGGGGGTGCGACCGCCTAGGGCCCACGTTTGTAGGGGGCCCAAAAAAAAAATTATATTAAGCCTAAATTATACTAGTATTATAAAAAAAAAATATATACTAGTACTATAAAAAAGAATTTAAAAAAAAAAGGCCCAAATTATCTCTAGAAATTCTGAAATTTGTTAAAGGGCCCTTCATTATCCTAGCTCTCTTGGTTCTTACTCCACAAAATAATGAGTCATTATATTCCATTCACACTACGCCAGAATTGTCGAAATTAGTCGCACACATAAGCAGCGCTTGCCATAAAAGCGCTACTCAATCTGCAAAAAATTTAACAATGGGCAGCGCTTGGTTGGGAGCGCTACTCATTCATGTACGGGCTAAATCAATTGGCAGCGCTTTATGGGGTGAGCGCTGCCCATAGCTGAAATGCGCTGAGTGATGGACAGCGCTTGGGGTGAGCGCTGCCTATTGCTGATTCTCGCTATACGAATAGGCAGCGCTTTTTGGATGGAGCGCTGCCAATTGATGAAACGCGCAGACTAATGAACAACGCTTTTGGCTGAGCGCTGCCCATTCCTTAACACGCTATACGAATAAGCACGCTTTTCTGGTGGAGCGCTGCCTATTCCTTTAAGTTTTTTGTTAATTTTTCGCGTCTAGCTTCCTCCCTCTCACTCTCACTCACACTTCCAGTAGCTATAGCTCTCTCATACGCACGACTCTCACTCTCACTCTCTCACTCACGTCCCTATCCCTCTCACTCTCACACTCCATTTACATATTTGTTCTCTCTCACTCTCATTTTCGTTCCCTCACACTTTCTTCCCTCTCTCATTTTCGTTGCCCACTACCTCTCACTCTCACCATTTTTTTTGTTGGGTCCGTACGGAGCTTTTCCATTTTCGTTGGGTCGTGAAGCTTACATTTTCGTTCCACTTTCACCAAAGGTAATATATATATATATATATATATATCATTGCATTTTGTTCTAGTTATTTTAATGGCATATTGGAACCTTAGGTTAGATGATTCATTGTTGATGCTTGTTGAAATGTGTAGGTGTAGTATTTGTTGAAATGTCCAAATGAAATGTAGGTGTAGTATTTGTTGAAATGTCCAAATGAAATGCTTGTTAATTTAATGTTGCTCTAGGTTAAGGGATTCTTGTGTTGTATTTATAAATTTGAAAAATTTAGGATTGATGTTGATGATTTGTTGTTTAATGCGAATTTAATGGCATTGCATTTTGTTCTAGTTCTTTTAATGGCATTGGAACCTTAGGTTAGATGATTCAATTTTGATGCTTGTTGATTGGTTCTTTGAAAGTAGGTGTTGGTGTAGTGTTTCTAAACTTAAGGGGAAATGTAGGTGTAGTATTTGTTGAAATGTCCAAATAAATGCTTGTTAATTTAATGTTGCTCTAGGTTAATGGATTCTTGTGTTGTATTTATAAATTTGAAAAATTTAGGATTGATGTTGATGATTTGTTGTTTAATGCGAATTTAATGCGAATTGTTTGTTAGGTTTTGCGAGTTTGGTTTGCCGGAGCTTCGCGTTCATTGTTCGAGTTCGTCCTGGTTCGAGTGTTCGTTCTAGTTCATTCGAGTTCATTGTTTCTTCCACGTGTTCAGGTACTTTTGTTGTTTTCTTATATTTATTATATGAAGAATGACATTATGGAAGACATTAAAGTCTTTGATTTTTTTAGCTGAAAATAGTTGAATGTCTTAGCTTCAAAAAAATTGTTCGTTGTGTGTTTTTCACCTGTAATAGGTTTAAGTTCTCTTATCAGGATTTTATTATAAATATTGGGAAATTATGGATAGAAAGTGGATGTCTGCCAATCGTCTGTCCAAGGAATATGTCGCTGGAGTGGATTATTTTGTGAACTGTGCTGTTAAACGTTTAGGGACTTCTAGTGATATCAAATGTCCTTGTTTAAGTTGTTGTTATGTAAAATCGGTTAATGCAGAGGAGTTGGCAGGACATTTAAAGGGTTACGGAATTGATCAAAGTTATACTTGTTGGACAATGCATGGTGAGGAAAGAGGTGAATCTTCAAATATGGGTAATAATACCGAGAGATGTGCGCCGGTTGACACTGAAAGACCTACATTGGATGGGGACGAATTTGAAGAGATGGCAAAGGCTGTTGAAGACGATCTTAATGATTGTCCTCAAATGTTTGAGAAGTTGATAACGGATGCGGAGACACCGTTGTATTCGGGTTGTACTGAATTCACAAAATTATTGGCTGTGATAAAGTTGTATAACTTGAAAACTTGCCACGGATGGACGGATAAGAGCTTTACGGAATTACTCGCACTATTGAAAGAAATGTTGCCGAAGGATAATGTGCTCCCTTCTCGGACGTATGATGCAAAACAAATGTTAGGGTCCATTGGCTTGAACTATGAGAAGATACACGCTTGTCCCAATGATTGCATTTTGTTTCGGAATGAACATGCACTGTTAAAGTTGTGTCCTAAATGTAACGCATCGCGGTATAAAAAGAAAGAATCTGCTCCAGAAAAGGTGTTGTGGTATTTTCCCATAATTCCTCGATTTAGGCGCATGTACCGTAGTTCAGAAGATGCAAAACACTTGACATGGCATGAGGATGAAAGGATTAAAGATGGCATGCTACGACACCCGGCGGATTCTCCGCAGTGGAAAAAAATTGATATTGATTTTCCTGATTTCGGGTTGGATTCAAGAAACCTACGACTTGCATTGTCTGCTGATGGATTTAACCCGCACGGTATTCAGAGTAGCTCCCATAGTACTTGGCCCGTGATTTTGGCGATCTATAACTTACCTCCATGGCTTTGCATGAAACGCAAATATATGATGTTGTCATTGTTAATTTCTGGGCCCAACCAACCAGGAAATGATATTGATGTATACTTGGCTCCTTTAATTGAAGACTTGAAGTTAATGTGGGAGACTGGAGTAGAGGTGTATGATGGGTTCAGAGAAGAAAGTTTCACCCTGAGGGCTATGATTTTTGGCACAATTAATGACTTTCCAGCTTATGGAAATCTATCTGGGTATAGTAACAAAGGTCAGTGTGCATGCCCTATATGTGAAGATAACACTGATTGGATGTGGTTGAAACATGGTAAGAAGAATATCTACCCTGGTCATCGTAGATTTTTGCCATCTACTCATCAGTATCGACTGTTGAAAAAGGCATTCAATGGGAATACCGAAACCCGTAAAGCTTCCATGCCTTTGACGGGCGAACAACTATTTGAAAAAGTGAAAGATTTGAACATTAAATTTGGGAAGCCTTTTGCCGGAGAGCTTGCCAAACGGGGGTGGAAGAAAAAGTCGATTTTCTTTGAGTTGCCATACTGGAAGTCATTATATGTAAGGCACTTCATTGATGTGATGCATGTTGAAAAAAATGTTTTTGAAAGTGTCATTGGTACTTTAGTCAATATACCAGGAAAGACTAAAGATACCATCAACTCGAGGTAGGACTTGCTTAGTTTGGGGTTGAGACCAGAATTGGGTCCGATAAAGAAGGGTACACGTACATATCTACCTCCGGCAGCTCATACTCTATCTAAAAAGGAGAAGACCGTGTTTTGTAAGTTTCTTCATGGAGTTAAAGTTCCAGAGGGGTACTCTTCAAATGTTACGAACCTTGTATCGATGAAAAACCTCAAGTTAAAGTCTTTAAAGTCCCATGATTGTCATGTTCTAATGGAGAATTTACTACCCATTGGTATACGATCCATTTTGCCTAAGAAAGTGCGCCAGACCCTAACCAAACTTTGTTTCTTTTTTAAGGCGATTTGTAGTAGGGTGATTGACCCTGGAAAGCTGCCATCATTGCAAAGAGAAATTACCGTCACTTTGTGTGAGCTTGAGATGTATTTCCCACCTTCGTTTTTTGACATAATGATTCATCTAATTGTTCATCTGATTAGAGAGACACAATTGTGTGGCCCATGTTACATGAGATGGATGTATCCGTTTGAGCGTTACATGAAGATATTAAAAGGATATGTTAAAAACCGATCACGACCCGAGGGGTGTATTGTTGAGCGCTACATAGTTGAAGAAGCTATTGAGTTCTGCACCGGCTATCTATCTAGTCTTGAATATTCCGTGGGACTGCCAAGGTCTCGTCACTTAGGAAGCATTAGTAAAGGGATGTCAGGAACTAAAATAGTTATGGTATCAAGGAAAGAACTAGATCAAGCACACTTATATGTTTTGCACAATGATAGTGAGGTTGATTCATATGTTGCCAAGCACATGGACATACTTAAGAGTGATCACCCATATAAGGGTCAAGTTTGGTTAACAAAAGAACACAATCGGAGTTTTATAGTGTGGCTAAAAGAGCACATTGATTTCGAGTTTGCTATGAATTCTACCTCGATTTCAGAAAGATTGAGATGGTTAGCAAAAGGTCCAAATATATCTGTTTTCTCTTACACCAGCTATCTAATGAACGGGCACACGTTCTATACAAAAAACCATGATGATCAGAGTAAAATGCAAAATAGTGGGGTGACTCTTGTAGCTCAAGCTATGCATACATCAAGTGCCAAAGACAGAAATCCCATATACGCGAATATGTCATACTTCGGGGTCATTGAACACATATGGGAGTTGGATTACAACATGTTTCAGGAGCCTGTGTTCCAATGTAAGTGGGTTGACAATAATAATGGTTTACAGATTGATGAGTCGGGGTTCATGCGAGTGAATTTCAACAAGTTAGGATATAAAGATGAGCCTTTTTAGTTTGGCATCCCAAGCTCAACAAGTGTTTTATGTCACTGATCCCGTTGATATCAATTGGTCCATTGTTTTATTGACAAATAAAAAATTGGTGACTGACATTTATGATCAATCAACCGATGATGATGGTATTGAGGACGACCCTTTCTTCGGGACATCACTACCAATAGTAGGGGAAAGAGAGGATGTTGTGTATGTTAGAAAGGATCATAGTGATGGAATTACGATTCGTCAAAAACAAAGTACCAAGAAGCGAATTGCAAATAAAATTATCTCCAAGAAAAGGAAAAGGTAACAATAACAATGATTATTTATTTTTTTACATAGTTTTCTTACATCAAATGCATTTTTACATAGTTTTCATCTTCTTGATTGGTTATTTAATTTTTTGTTGGTCTTTTCAATAAATAGAACAATAACAATGATTATTCATCTTCTTGACTAGTTATTTACATAGTTTTCATCTTCTTGACTGGTTATTTATTTTTCTTGACTGGTTATTTATTTTATTGCAGGTCAGATGGAAGATTATAATGATCATGGTAGTGGGCATGATGACAGCGGTCATGAGAGTGATGTTGGAGACTATATCAGGAAGCATGGTCCCCGTGGAATGACTGTCAAAAAAGATATCATCGGTCGGATAAATAAAGGAAAAGGACCCTTATCAGTAAGTTACTAATTAACTTAATTCAATACTTAGTTTTAATTGTTGGATAATTAATTAAGTAATGACATAATGCAGGTCGAGTGGAATGTTAAGGGTCAGCCAATTGGAAGAAATGGCACACAGTTGATTACCTTCGTTGGTAGTAAGGTAAAACAAATGATACCAATTACAATCACTAATTGGAATGACAAAAAAAATGCCATTTTGTGGAAACAAAAAGAGGAGTTCTGGTTAACAATACAGGTATATAATTTTATATCTCTTTAGTTATCTTATTTAATAATTTTGTAACCATATATATTTATATCATTTTCATTGAATATGTGTAAGCAGAAATTTTTTGACGTGGACGAGACTCGAAAAATCTGGTTAATGAAGGAAGCGGGAAAGTTACATCGGAATTTCAGGACTAGTCTAACAAATAAATATCTCAGAGATCATAGTGGAAACATCAGATGGGAGCCTCCACCACTATATAGTGGATTTATTACAAAGGAGGATTGGGGTATATTTGTTAGAAAACGCACTGAAGATCCAGAATTCTTGGTTAGTACTATAATCTATTAAGTTATAACTTAAAATATATTTGACAATTATATATTATGTATTAATGTATACTTATCTCTCTAAATAGAAAACAAGCCAACAGAATCGGGGGAGAGCTTCATGTTGTGAGTACCCGTATAGAGGCGGTGCTAGTGGATATCAAATTATTGAAGAAAGATTGGTAAGACACAATAAACTTGATTTCTTTTTGTTTAATAAATCTTTTGATTTATAATGTCTTAACATTTGGTAAATTTAAATATAGTTGGAGGAGAGTGGGAAAGATCGTCATAAAGAAAGTATTGAGCGGCATGTTTTGTGGGTAGAGGCCCGACAAAACAAGGATGGGGAGATTGTGGATCCCAAAACTAAGGAGGTGACCCATAGAATTGTAAGTATTTCAAAAACTTTTAAAATTTTTATGATCTTTGTAATGTATAATAATTTTATTATACTTTTTTTTGTGAATTAGGAAACCATATCAGAGTATGTGTCACAGGGAGAGATCACAGATTGCTCTGAAAAGGAAATTCTTTCTCGTGCCTTGGAAAGGGGAGAATACTCGGGCCGTACAAGGGGTTGTGGATTTGGCGTTAATCCAACACACTACCTTGGACCAAAAAAGCAAACTCATGGTGAGCATGATTGTCAACAAAGTAGAGAGTTGCGAGTATTGTATGAAGGTCTAAGGGCTGAACTTAGTGATTTCAAACTGCAATATGCGAAGGTTTCAGCGCCTGCGGTACCATCATCCCCTGCCACAAATAGCGGACGAGATAGTTGCACAATTCCGTCAACTAAGGTATTAATTGTTTTTTTTACAATAAATAATGAATTAATTTTTAAACTCTCTTTCTTATTACATCAAATAATGTCTTTATTATTTTTTGTTTATAATTGATTTAGGACAACAATGAGTGTGAGTGTGAATTGTATATCTCAAACCCACATCAAATGGTTGCAATAGGCTTCATATGTAACCAATTGGGTCCATTGATGCACAATTTACCCCTACCTCCAGATCATCTTAGAGTCAGAGTTGACTGTGCGATTGTGGGGAATGCACAATTGCCTGTTCCAAATGTCAGTATAGATTTACTGAATGTGGATAATGCAGTTGGTACCTTTGTGGCATGGCCAACACACCTTGTGGTAAGTGACAATATACTTGTAACTAATTATTATTTTTTGTCATATATTGTGTGCTAACGGAGTAATTATTTTTTTTAATATATAGGTACGCAAAAATGCAAAATCTAAAAGCATAAGTGTTGGCAAGGCAAAATCTATTGGCAAGAAAGTGTCTCGGTCCGGCCCTTCTACACAAAATTCTCAGCCCGCCCCTCCTCCAAAAGTGACCCAGCCCACCCCTCCTCCAAAAGTGACTCAGCCCTCCCCTTCTCTAATTGTGTCTCAGTCTCAGCCCTCGGCCTCTTCAATTAATGATTACAAGATTATTGGTTATGCTGAAATGCACGCGGAATTCAGGATGGATGAGGCAATCCCGCTTGAATTAGAGATGGATGACCAAATTTTTGGGACTTTAGGTCAAACACTGTCGATCAGACGTGAGGATATCACTGATGTATGTAAAATGAATTGGGCAACCAGTACTGCTATTAGAGCATATGTCAGGTACGTATGTAATTGATTATTTGACATCATTGAATTTTTTTTATTAAATCATTAATTTAATTTGTATATATCTCTAATTATAGGTACTTGTACGAGGACATTTTGGTCCCTTCGGAACAGACACTGAGATTTGTGTTCATGTGTCCGGATAATACACACCTGCATGATGTGTCCCAGAAGCTGCGTAATTATGAGATGCTTGTGGAACAAAACAAGACAGAGGTTAAAAATTATATCACTCGACGCTTCTGGGAAGTTCAAAGTAAAAGCGATGATTACATATTTTTTTGGCACCGTGTCTCTTTCGGTGAGAGATTTAATCCATTCTTATATAACACGCATTTTTTAAATACTAGTCAATTACTTATTCAAAATCTTATTTTGTAGGGAACATTGGATTCTGTTAGCAATAAATCCGGGGAGAGATACGGTGTACTTCATTGATCCATTGCATGGTCATTTAAACAACTACCCCGAGTTGATCGAGTTATATAATAGGTGTGTGTATTTCGATCCCTCTACATATTTCTTTGTTTTACTTATATACGTATATATGTATTTCGAATAATATAGTTATATGTCATTGTGTTCAGTTGTTTGAAAACATATTGGGGAGTGGAACAATCAAAGACCAAATGGATACCGATAGTTGTAAGTTTTTAATCAATGTTCTTATATATTTAATTACATTATTTTGTGAAAAAATGTATTAAATTAAATTTAACATCTAACTAATGTTTTGTTTTGTAGTGTCCAAAACAACCCAATAGCAATGATTGTGGGTATTATGTAATGAAATTTTTGAAGGAAATTATTACCCACAACCAAACGATTATTCCCCGACAGGTATCTAGAATTCTTTTTGATTTTGATATAATAATAGTTAATTCCATTTAACCATTTCAATTCTAATTTTATTTATTTATATAATTTCAGTATTTTCCTGATTGTCGGGTGAAGACATACTCTGATGAACAGCTAGTTGAGCTTAGAGGAGAGTGGTGTCGTTATGTCTCCCGTTTTTTTTTATTTTGGATAGAATATGTAATACTGTAAGTTGTTAGCGTTTGATTTGGATACATACAACTAAGCTAGTTTTGGTTAATATTGAAGTTTAGCTAGTTTTGGGTACATATGAATTGGATAATAACTTGTTAGCTAGTTTGTTTTGGTTCAAGTGTAGAAATGGAATGAATTGGGAAACTTAAGCACTTGTTAGGTAGTTTTGGTTCATATTGTAAGTTTAGCTAGTTTTGGGTACATATGAATTGGATAATAACTTGTTAGCTAGTTTGTTTTGGTTCAAGTGTAGAAATGGAATGAATTGGGATACTTAAGCACTTTCTTAGCTAGTTTTGGTTCATATTGTAAGTTTAGCTAGTTTTGGTTCATATTGTAAGTTTAGCTAGTTTTGGGTACATATGAATTGGATAATAACTTGTTAGTTAGTTTGTTTTGGTTCAAGTGTAGAAATGGAATGAATTGGAATGAATTGGGAATGAATTGCTGAATGTTTGATTTGCCTTTTTGGATACATATTTGATTTTGCCTTTTTGGATACATATAGCTAAGTTAGTTATGATTGGAATGTTTGATTAGCTGAGTATATATGTCCAGGAAAATTGCAACTGTAAAAAGGAAAATAACAAAAACAGAAAAAAAAATAAAAAAAAAATTACACAATGGGCAGCGCTTTCTCCTAAAAAGCGCTGCCCATTCGAAAATGCGCTAAGGCAATGAGGAGCGCTTTCTCCTAGAAAGCGCTGCCCATTTGAAAATGCGCTAAGGCAATGAGCAGCGCTTTTTCCTAAAAGCGCTGCCCATTGCTATAAATGGGCAGCGCTTTTAAAAGCGCTGCCCATTATTAGAGTGGAATCAGCAGCGCAAATATTAGCAGCGCTCAAAAGCGCTGTCCATTGATAAAAAAAAGCGCTGCCCATTAAAAAATCTGTAGTAGTGTCAATTCCTTCTTTCCCAACACAATTCAATTCTCTATTATAAAAACCCACACTTATTATTCTCATTTTACCAAAAATTCTCTTCCTATATTCTCAGTTTCTCACCGTCAATACCACAAAACATATCGTTGTTCTAATACCACAAAACATACCGTCAATACCACAAAATTCTCTTTTCCTTTCAAGTGAATATTTTATATTGTAATAGTAGAATAACAATACTTCTCATTGCAAATAAGGTTAGTGGATTTTCTAATTTTTTTTATGCATGATGATGTTGTTCAGTTGTTGTTGTTGAAGATAAAAAAGACAAATAACAATTTTATGTGGTTTTGATTCTTTTATGTGATTGAAATGATTGCAGAATTTGATTTGATAATGCAAGATCATGTGAAACGTATTCATGATCGTGATATTCATTATCACTATCTTGGACATAAAATTCAAAATGAAATTATTTTTCTTTTGTCACAAAGTGTTAGAAGGTCAATCATTAAGATCATTAAAGAGGCAAAATATTTTTCAATAATTCTTGATTGTACCCCTGATGTGAGCCATCAAGAACAAATGACTTTTATAATTCGTTGTGTGAATGTGTCAAATAATAAAATAAAGATTGAGGATTTTTTTTAGAATTTTTAAAAGTTGATGATACATCTGGGTTAGGTCTTTTTAATGAATTACTAAATATTTTAAAGGCTCTTGACCTTAATATTGATGATGTGAGGGGACAAGGTTATGATAATGGTTCCAATATGAAAGGAAAGCATCAAGGTGTTCAAAAGAGATTTCTTGAGATTAATCCTAGAGCATTATACATGCCATGTGCTTGTCATAGTCTTAATCTTACTCTTGGTGATATGGCACATTCTTGTGTTAAGGCTATTTCATTCTTTGGAGTTATTCAACGCTTATATTCATTGTTTTCGGGATCTACAAAAAGATGGAAAATTTTGCTTGATAATGTTCCTGGTTTAACAATGAAATATTTGTCTAATACTCGTTGGGAAAATCGAATTAAGAGTGTTAAAGCCATTAGATTTCAGTGTCCCCAAATAAGATTGGCTTTGTCGGAATTATATGAATGTTCTGATAATGATGCAAAGACAAAGAGTGAGGCGGAGAGTTTGATTAATGCACTAGAAAGTTTTGAATTTTTGCTTGGTGTGGTTATTTGGTATGATATTTTATTTGCTATTAATATGGTTAGCAAAAAGTTGCAATCTAAGTCTGTGTGTATCGACGCTACCATAAAACAGTTGGAAGATATGTTATCCTATTTTGAAAAATATCGAGAGGAAGGTTTTACAAATAGTATGAATCTTGCAAAAAGTGTTGCACTTGAAATGAATGTCGAGCCCATCTTTCCAACAAAACGTCGTGTGATTAAGAAAAAACATTTTGGAGAGAACAATGAGGAACATGAAAGTCAGTCACCAGAAGAATCATTTAGAGTCAACTATTTTCTTATTATTGTTGATATGACAATTACTTCTTTGAAAAACAGATTTGAGGAATTGAAGACATTTGAAAGTATCTTTGGATTTTTATATGATTCTCAAAAGTTAAAGTCATTGGATGATAATGAGTTGAAAGAATGTTGTGTTAAATTTCACTCAACTTTTTCTCATGGCAATTTATCAGATGTTGATGTAAATGATATTTTCTCTGAATTGAAAGTGTTACAGTTCACTTTGCCAACTGAAACAATGTCTGCCATTGATATTCTTAAATTTGTCAAACTTGCAGATTGTTATCTGAATGTAGCAATTGCTTATAGAGTTTTACTGACGGTGCCCGTGACTGTAGCATCGGCGGAGAGAAGTTTTTCAAAGCTGAAGTTGATTAAAACCTACTTGAGATCATCAATGTCGCAAGAGAGATTGAACGGTTTGGCAACTTTGTCAATTGAGAAGGATATGTTGGAAAACATTGATGTTGATGAGATTATAAATGATTTTGCATCTCAAAATGCTCGAAGAAACCGCTTCTTATGACTTTTCGAGAAAAGAGAAATTTTTGATATTTTGTAAAACCATTATAATGTATTAAAGCGTATTATTTTAATTGAAATATGTTGTTTTTTTGCCTTCTATTGAAATATTTTCAAATTAAAAAATAGCTATGTAAGGGGGGCCCTTTTCTCACAAATTGCCTAGGGCCCATAAAATGTCAGGAACGGGACTGATCAAAATATCAGAAGTATACTCCCTCCCCTCCTTTTTATATAACTTTTTGATTTAGAAAAATTAGAGAAACCATTAAATTTTATTTTTAATATAATTAATTAGTATTTTACTTTGGATACCACATTGACTCTTTATTATGATCATTACACTAATTTCTCCCCAACAATAAATAATTAAAAATATAACTGAGAATAATTAACTATCAAAATGACAAATAAACCAACACCGTTGGCCCAATGGCATAAGCTACTTTGGGATCAACGGTTGACCCGATGCTCCTAGGTTCGTTTCTCGTAGTGGACAAACTCGGTGTTAGCCAGTACGAAATTTGCTCCTAAACACGAGCATATATTAGTCTTTTGTTGAAAGCATTGGGACACTCCGCGAGGTAGCCAACCAAGGCTAGTCCTTACATTTTGGGTGCTCCGGGCGAATAAATAAAATGATGCCCTTGCAACTATTTCAATATCATTCTCCTTGTGTTTTTGTTAAAAATCAATTAATGCTTTGTTCATAATCAATGTTCTTTAAAAACTTATTTTTCAATAGAAATCAAAGTGCGACTATTTAAAGAAAACAATTAGTTGTCTTCAAAGAATTCAATAATATATAACTTGATTTTCATTCGGAAATTAGAACCTTTCTCTAATGACATCTAATTTTTCAAAGATAATTTCATCATCAAGATCATAAGAATCATCACATTTTAAGTGAGTTTCAAAAAGTTTCTATATGATTTCAAGTCATTATTAAGAAATGATCTAAATTTATGTGTGTGTATAGTTATAATTGTAATAACATAAAAATTGTATACAAATAAATGAATATACTACTAAATACAACAAATTTTGATGCCCCTAAAAAAATGGGGCCCTAGGCGACCGCCCCTACCGCCCATGCTTAGGGATACCACTGTAGCCAACAATGATCCAAAAAAAAAATCAAAATGACAAATAAAAAAAACAATTTTCTTCTTATAATCGATAAGTAAAAAGGTACAGAGTAGTAATTAACTTGAGTGCGATCAAATTAATTAAATTTCAATTCATCACCCGGATGTGAAAGATTGTCACGTTTGGAAAGATCATCAAGATGGCAAGTACACAGCAAGGGCGAGCTACCATTGGCTCCTCAAGAATAGATATGCCAAAAGGAATAGCTCTGAATGGGTTTTAAAATTTGGGACAGAAGCAGGGGCCCGTTCCGTGCAACATTGAGCCTGGTCCGTGCAACTTTGATAGCTTTGAAAAGTTGTCCCTTTTTCGCGAAATTGGCTATTCCGTTCGATTTCGATACCTATGGTACTCAATTACTAACATAACCATAGTTCATATCAGACTCAAAGCATCATCAATCAATCAATTTATGCACTCAATCATACAACCAACAAATGTTATAGCATTTCGTACCGAAATTTGTCAACAACTCTTTTTGACGGTTTTTGAAAGCGGTATCCAGTTTTCGTAAAAACACATACCACACTAAATCAGCCACATGCAACACAATTTCGTAAGTAATAACCTAGAATGGGTAAGAACTCACCCCAATGCCGAGATAGATGCTCACGAAGACGAAAGATGAAATGTGAGACAACCTCTATGCTCCCAATCACCCAAATTTTGAATCCTAGGCATCAACAAGCTCCTATCTACCAAAAACCCAAAATCTCTGCTCCTACTCCACTCTTGAAGGTTGCTAATCACAATTTAGGTGTCACAAAGCTTCTATGACACTCTTAAACTCACATGCATCCAGAAATTTAGCCATTTCAACCCCCAAGACTCACATGCATGCTTGAAATTTGAAAGAGAAGAGGTTGGGGAAAAATTCTGGTTTTGCTTCTATCCACCAAATGATGAAATCGAAAATGGGAGAAGTGGAATGGTGGATTCTGGTTCTTGGTGAGCTGAAGTTTTCACTCTTCTTCCTCTTCTCCTCTCTTCTCTCTTCGCGCCCTCTCTCTCTTTTCTCTCCATTCTTTCTTTTTCCGATTTTTATTGTGTTTTTTTGTGAGTTGTGTGAGTGTGTGTTGTGTTTTATGGGAGTGTGGTAAAAGTGAAGTGTGTGTGTTTTCAGCTGAAGGTTAAGTGGGGTGGGTATGGAAATGTCCATTTTGCCCCTAAGTTAAGTACACCCCTCCAATTACTCCTATACTACCCAATACTATTTAATTTGACAAGCCAACAATTATACAATTAATTCACTTAGTCAATCACAAAAAAAATTTTACATCATCAATTATTAATTCAAGAAATTATCAAACAACTTGATTAGTAATGATTTATTCAAATCATCACAAATCATTCAAACAAGAACTTAGCCTTTTTGGGGATGTTACATCTATCCCTACAGCTTCCCTTATGCACCACTGTTGAATGCTTCCTCCACCCCTCTGAAGATGTCTTGCACTGCTTGAGGGTCTGCCCTTATCAGGACCTTATATGGCGCACTATTGGTTTTAACGATCAATCTTACTTTGATATGCCGGATGTTGTTGTTGGCTCAAGCTTGGAATCACAGGTACTACTCACAATCTCTTCCTTGCAGCTATTTGGTGATTGTGGCGTGCTAGGAATTCAGCAGTTATTGCTAAGGAGGCTCTCTCTCCTCACCATCTTAGGAGAGAAACATGGAGCCTTGCCTCGCTCATTAATCTTTGGGACAAGGGAGTGAGGAATCTAATTTGTTTTTCAGACTCTCTTCATAGTATCTCGCTCGCATTGAAGCCTGTTGATCCTTGGCACCAATATGCGGCAGTCATCGACAATATCAAGGACCTCATTTCTATGAACTGGCATTTTCGGATTGTTCACTCATTGCGTGAAGGGAGTGCGTGTGCGGATTTCTTGGCCAAGTTCGGTGCGTCTCTCATGATGATGGGCTTGTGTGGCTGGACCAACCCATTCCGGGACTAACATCGCTTCTTAGTGATGATGCTAGAAGAGTTACTTTTCTAAGACATTAGCTTGGTTGTTTGTTTTTCTTTTATCTTTTTCCCTAATATTACCAAAAAAATTAATTAAATCGCTCTAATATTTGGATATTGATATCCCATTCAATAGCATTTTAATGAATTCTTTTATTTCAAATTTAACAGTTGGATTGGGGGATCCATCAAAAGTAATGTTATTTTTTTTTTGACGTGTCGAAAGTAATGTTATATGTATTAATTTTTCAAATACATAGTAAGAAACATGTTTTATTATAAACATACTAGTTTTCAGTTTTCATGAAATTTTAGACAAATAAACAATATATTAAATGAGTTCAAAAAAAATATAGCAAGGTAGATATTAGTTCTATATGGTTGGGTGAACGAAAATAATGTTATAACTAGAGGGTGTTTTGACTGAAAAATATCTAGTGGTCTAATAGTACTTACATATTGTCAAAAAAATATTAAACAAATGTAATTTGATTTCTTAATTAAATTTAGTATGAGTTTTGATGTTTTTCTTATTTTAAAGTATAATCAAATGGTTTCATTTAATGCATGCTAATGACCCCTAACCGATACCACCAAGGCTACAAAACAGGGGGTACAAGGTATTTAATCGTAGTTAATATTTGATTATCCTTTTTCCATATATGTAAAGTGTTTTTTTTTATAAGCCAATGTTAGTGGCGGTGGGGGAATGTTAGTTTCCAGGGTTTGAACTATGACTCTCCTTCTTGCAACTTTGCAACTTCTTCATGTCCATTAACTCACCAACTGAGTTACCTTCCTGGGACCCATATATGTAAAGTGTAAACCTATGTGCATGATTTGGCAAATCCTTGTCAGCTATCTACTTCCCCCAAAATGTAAACCTAAGAGTAGTTGTCACTTTCCGCTCAATTAATAGCTTTAATTCCACACACAAAATCTGAATTAAAACTGAGGGTGAGTGGTTGAGGTTATTGATTTAACATAAACAAAATCTTAGACTTCATTGATCTTATGAAAGGAATTAAATTTGGGTTATCCAAAAAAAACTACTCTCTCTATTAGATTAGTACTTTTTTAGCTTGTTACACACAAATTAATGTACCATTAATTTGTGTTAGCCAAGTACTAAAATACTCTATTTGTAGTTGTCTTGGGATAATTGAAATCAAAATAAAAGAGTCTTAGGATAATTAATCCATACTTTGAGACTAACAAATTTCTCTCTGTAACGCTCTACAAGGGTTTACGTGAGAAGAGTTCTCTCCTAGTGAGACGGTTTTAGCTTTCATCTTTACGTTCAAGCACTGTTTCGTGTACTATTTCATCTTTCATTTCGTCATGTCTATGAGTGGGGTGGATCCGTTGGTGGAGGTTGAAGTAGAGGAGGAGGAAGAGTCACACGCTAGGGCACACACATCATTAACTTTGGTGGGGAGGTTCCTCACGAACCGTCCCATTAGAACGCATATCATGAAGGAATGAATGGCAGGAGTATGGAGGCCAGGTAGAGGAGTTTCGATTAGGGAGGCTGGGCAAGGTACTTTTCTCTTTCAGTGTTTCCATCCTTTAGATCTGTAAAAAGTGATGAAGCAAGGCCCTTGGTCCTTTGATAAGCATCTGTTCATTCTGAGTGTGATCCCAGAGGGTATGGTGCCATGCGAGGTCCCTCTCTATCAGGTTCCTTTTTGGCTGCAAGTCCAAAATGTTCCTACTGGGTTTATGTCTGAGATCATTGGGAAGCATGTAGCCAATACGGTGGGTACGTTCTTAGAATATGATCCAAAAAATTCCTCTGATTTTTGGAGACTTTACATGCGAATTAGAGTCCTATTGGATGTAAGGAAGCCATTTATGAAAGGTTTGAAGGTGAAAAAACGAGGTGGAGAGGCAAAGGAGGTGGTGTTGAAATATGAAAGATTGGATGTATTTTGCTATCTTTGTGGTATGTTGGGCCACGCTGAAGGTGATTGTGATCGCCTGTTTGAGATGGAGGCTGATGATGGTTCGCGTGGCTGGGGACCAGAGTTGAGAGCTGAAGTTAGGAGGGGTGGTAGTAGCGGCGGCGCTAGGTGGTTGAGGGAGGAGAATCAACCCTGGACAGCTCCTAATTGCGTCATTAATGCAGGAGCCAATCAAGGAGTGCAGGGGCCAAATTTCATGCATGGTAATCATGGCAATGATGGTGCATCAGGGAGTGGATCCAAAACGGATTCTTTGACTGTTAATTATAACGAGGTTGCTCATTTAGTGGAGGCTTTTAAGAATCCAACCTTATTATTTCCGAAATAGCTCCAACAAGGTATTAATGCGCCAACAGGGATGGTAGAGGAGCCACGTGGGATTAATGAAGTAATTATGGAGACTGAGGTGGATTCGGCTACAGATAGGAAAAGGATGCGTGAAGGGTCAACTGGGGAGTGTGTAGAAAATAATAACAACATGGTGGGTGGAGGTGGTATGAGGAATGATGAGCTAGCATCAGTGGGTTTGTTGCAGCCTAATGAAGTTTCTTTTTTATGAGCAGGTCCTGGTAGTGGGGCCTGCCAGGAGCAACGAGTATCATAAGTTGGAACTGCTTGGGCCTGGGTAACCCACGAGCAGTTCCCTCGTTACGTGATCTCGTTCGGTCGTACCAACCGGATGTATTGTTCTTGTGTGAAACTTTGGTACATGCTGACAAGATTGAGGAGATTTGTATAAGACTTGGTTATGATTCCGCTTTTGCAATCGATAGTATAGGTCGGAGTGGTGGACTTGCACTGCTATGGCGACACCCGTTTGATTGTACGGTAACAAATTATTCTATTAATTTTATTGATGCTGAGGTAGTTAGTGTGAATGGCCCATCTTGGAGAATTACTAGTTTCTATGGCTGTCTTGAAAGTGGCCGTAGGCGTGAGTCGTGGAATTTGCTTCGAACTTTAGCTCGGGACAATTCACTTCCATGGTGTGTTGTTGGTGACTATAATGATTTGCTGTCTAATGAGGAGAAGAGAGGTAGTGCGGATAGAGCTCCCTGGGTGCTTAGGGGCTTTAGAGATGTCATTCAGGATTGCTTGCTTCATGATATACCAATGCAGGGTCATCCGTTCACTTGGAGTAGGGGAGGGGCATAGACGCATTTAAACAAGAAAGGTTGGACAGAGTTCTTGCTACACAAGATTGGACTGATTTGTTTCTGAATTGTAGCCTAATCAACGGCGTTGCTGATCGCTCTGATCACACGCCTCTCTGGTTGCAATTATGGGAACGCCATCGTCGTGGAGTAATTCGTCCGTTCAGATTTGAGAATGTGTGGTTGGAGGAGGCTGATCTTCCTATTGTTGTTGAGGAGGGTTGGTCTAACGGAGCTGAAGGGGACTTGATGAAAAAGGTGGAGAATAGTACCAGTGCCATTGATAGTTGGGGTAGGAGGTTGAGGGCGCGGTACCGTCTTGTTATTAAGAAGTGTAAGGAGGAGATGGAGTTGTTGAGGGGTTCTTTAGAGGCGGGGGGATGCATCGCTATAAGGAGGTTAATGCGAGATTGAGTTTGTTATTGACTCAAGAGGAGGCTTTTTGGAAGCAAAGGGCGAAAGTGCATTGGTTAAGGGATGGCGACACTAACTCTAAGTTTTTTCATGCCATGGCTAGTGCTCGACGTCGCCGTAACGCTATTGTCAAATTAACTCGTGAAGATGGGACGGTGGCTGATTCACAAGTGGCGCTAAGGGAGGTGGCGCATGGGTACTTCACGCATTTTGTTTGAGGGTGCGAATGATGATTACGGGCCAGTGGTGGATTGTATTCGAAGGGTGGTTAATGCTGAGGATAATGACAAGCCGACGGCCCCTTTTGACATTGGTGAGTTTAAGGAGGCTTTGTTTCAAATGCATTCGGACAAGGCTCCGTGCGGGCCCGGATGGTTTGAACCCAGCTTTCTTTAAACGATTCTGGAATCTATGTGGTCCTGAGTTATTTCATGCCGGTATCGCTTGGCTGGATAGCGGCGAGTTCCCACCGATGCTTAATGACACAAACATCGTTTTGATTCCAAAGGTAGATAATCCAACAACCATGCGTGATTTAAGGCCAATATCTCTTTGTAATGTCATAGACAAAATCATATCCAAAGTTTTGACTAATAGATTGAAAGATGTGCTTTCCAAGTGTGTGTCATTAGAGCAGTCTGCTTTTGTCCCTAACCGTTCTATTTTAGATAATGTGATGGTAGCAATTGAAACCATCCATCATTTGAAGTGCAAGGTGAGGGGGAAAGTAGGGGAGGTAGCCCTCAAAATTGATATTAGCAAAGCATTTGATAGGGTGGATTGGGGGTACTTGAGATGTGTTCTTGTGAAGTTGGGCTTTAATGAGAAGTGGGTGAATTGGATGGCGATGTGTGATGAAACAGTACATTATTCAGTGCTCGTGAATGGAGAGAGAGCTGGCTCAGTCTCACCAGGGAGAGGTCTCAGGCAAGGTGACCCACTGTCACCTTACCTTTTTATTCTTCGTGCAGAGGGCCTTACGGCTTTACTAAAAAAATGTGAGGCGAGAGGAGAGATCCATGGCGTCAAAGTGTGTAGAGGGGCTCCGATCCTAACACACTTGTTATTTGCAGATGACTGTTTTTTGTTTTGCAGGGCTGATGTAAATGAAACTACAAAGCTAAAAGCAGCTCTAGAAACTTATGAGAAGGCTTCGGGTCAGTCTGTCAATCTTCAGAAATCTGAGATATATTTCAGCAGGAATACTAATGAGACTATCAGAGAGCAAGTGGTTAATATTCTGGGGGTGACTGAATGCATTGGCACGGGGAAATATCTTGGCTTACCCTCTATGGTAGGCTGTAGCAAGAAACAACTATTTGGGTATTTGCGAGACCGAGTGTGGAACAAGGTCAGGCAGTGGTCAGGTCGTCATCTGTCTAAAGCAGGCAGGGAGGTGCTTGTGAAATCAGTGGCTCAAGCTATTCCGGCTTATTGCATGAGTATTTTTCTGATTCCTACATTTCTAGGAGAGGAGATGGAGAGGATGATCAACTCATTCTGGTAGGGTTCAAATAGAGGAGCAAGGAGAGGGATTAATTGGTTGAGTTGGGATAGGTTATCTATGCGCGAAGAATTTGGTGGTATGGGCTTTCGACATTTTCATGGTTTCAACTTAGCTATGCTAGGGAAGCAAGGTTGGCGTTTGTGTACCAACAAGGATGCTATAGTTATCCGCGCCTTCAAAGCTAAATACTTCCCCAATGGGGATTTCATGGGGGCTCGCTTGGGCCATAATCCCAGCTATGTTTGGCATAGCATCCACACTTCACAGGTATTGGTCAATTTTGGAGCTCGGTGGAAAATTGGTGATGGCACATCTATCAATGTTTGGAATGATCCCTGGGTGAAAGGAGGTACTACTTCTTTTGTTTCTTCTAGTACGGTGCCGGGTTGTGAGAATATGACAGTGGCTAATCTCTTTAGTGCAAATGAATGGCTGTGGAATATCGATTTACTAGACCAATTATTTAATGATGAGGATAAAAAGTCGCATAAAGGGGATGGTGCTCCATGGTAGGAGTGGAACAAAAGCAGAGATGGCCTTTATTCAGTTAAGTCCGCTTACTACGTATGTATGAACGAATTGATTGATACTTCGGAGTTGCGTACGTCGGGTGAGTGGCATTTGATTTCGAAGCTTAAGGTTCCACAAAAGGTAAAGATTCATTTGTGGTGTTGTGCTAGAGGGGTTCTTCCAAGTCGTTCTAATCTTCGCAAGCGTCATGTTAATTGTCCGGGGGAGTGTCCGTGGTGTGAACAGGAGGAAGAGAGTGACTGGCACTTATTTTTTGGGTGCGCACAAGCTGAAACTGTGTGGAGACAAGCGGGTCTTTGGAACACAATTCAACTATTTTTGACCGAGGGGGCTGCTGATTTCAAGTCTGTGTTTTTTTCTATTTTGGAGGCCATGTCTGTCAACGCTAGGCAAAGCTTGGCGATGTTTTTTTGGTGCTTATAGAAGAGGAGGAATGAAAAGATTTGGGAGAACACAGTTAGACCGGCTACGTTTTCTATTTCTTGTGCAATGGAGTTTTTGTTCGGTTGGCTGCAGGCTCAGTGCCCAAGCCGCGTGTAGGAAAAACAAAGGTTGCGGCCTGTTACTGCTAATTCTGATGCTGCAGGTGCTGTGTGTGTTCGGCCGGCAGGGGATCTTGTGAAGTGTAATGTCGATGCAGCGTTGTTTGATGATAATAGATTTGGTATTGGTCTGTGCATCAGGGATAGCGAAGGCTCCTTTGTAAAAGCAAAATCAGCCTGGTTTTATGGAGTACCACAACTACAGGAAGCAGAAGCACTGGGATTACTGCTAGCAGTCAGTTGGTTACAAGAATTAGGCATCCGAAGAGTTACCATCGAGCTGGATTGTAAAGCAGTCGTAGATGGCATCAGAGGAGTGTGTAATTCCATTACTGAGTTTGGCTCAATTCTGAGAACATGTAAGACTTTATTATCTATGACACAAAACTATGCGGTTAGTTTCATTCGGAGGCAGGCCAACCTTGTTGCTCATAGGTTAGCTAGAGCATAAAGGGATTTTGCTAGCTCCCAAGTTTATGATTGTAGTCCGAATTGTATTACCACTTTGATTATGAACGGAATGATATATGTTTTCATTTGTCAAAAAAGAGACTCAATAAATATTAAGGGTATATATGGAAAAATTTAGTGCATTGTACATTGGGTTTTTAAAATTAAGTGCTATTATTTTGGAACAAAAATAAAATGCTAAAAGTACCATAAGATTAGGAACAGAGGGATTAGTAGAAATAAGGCCAAAAGCACCTAACTCTCTGATAAAATGGTGTTAATGCATTTTTCACCGCAATATTTTAAATTAAGCATTTTACTATATTGCAATTTTTCTTTGAAGAAAATTTTACTCCTAAAGTTAACTGAGAAAGTTTGAAATGATACCGCTGAACCAAACAAATACGCTAAGTATACAAATATTTTCTTAGTTATTGGATTAAGAATTTGAACGTTGATTGCTTGTCAAGTAAGAGTCAATTAATCGTCGTACAGCTTATCAAAAGAAAAAAATTAATCGTCGTACTTGTACATTTGTACTTGTAATGCCTAGTGTTGACATCATTGGCATGATGTGAATCATGAACGAAAATGATAAATCTTTATTTACAAATGACAATAAACAGAAGAAAATATTATTTTCAATGTGCATTATTATGCACTTGAATCCTTGTCTCTATCCTTTTAGAATCGTTTGATGGTCATAGAGACAGTGCACAAAACTGAAAAAAGTCAGAGCATTTACCCAAATTGCCTATATAACCGGCGGTATCGCCCATGGAATGTCACTACTGTAGAGAAGGGATTTAAAGTCGGGCTAATTGAATTTTAAATTCGGGTGCCAACCCGACTTCTATTAATGAGACTTCGTATCTTAGAAGATTTAAAGTTGGGTGACAGCCCAATTTCATAAGTATGTTTTTATGTCGGACAATAAGTGTCCTACTTTAATTACTAGTATTCGTTCTAGACCGATCTTTGTGAATAACGATTAAAGTTGGGCGGAAGTCTGACTTTAAAGTTGTTTTTATATCAGATTTTTAGCCACCCAGCTTTAAAAGTATTTATGTTTTAAATTAGGTTTTTATCCACCCGACTTTAAATGTATTTTTTTTCCAGCTTTCAACTGATTCACCTTGCATATACAAATTGTTTCTGCAAATTCACATACACTTCCGGCTAATTAGAGAAATCATTCTTAAATTTCATAACCAAGACTTATTTTAATTTGTGACAAACTTTCATCCATGCAGAAAAATACATACACAAATTTCTAAAATTCTAAGATGTAAAGTTTTAACGAATAATTAAATATATACTAAAAAACTACAAAATATCAGTTATACTGTTTTCTTCGTTCTTCCTTTGATGTTGTTTTACGCTCCGCAAACAACTTTATAAAGAACTCCGCCCAAAACTTGTCTAGCGTGCTTTAACTCTCCAAATGTGAATGAACGACTTGAATTAAATATTTACAAAATAAAAGTTGAATAAAAATCACGTGGTTAACCTAATACATAATAATTATCTAGTAATCATACTAAAAGTTGAAAAATTCAATTACCTTCCTCCAATTATTAGTGATAGTTGCGGAGACAACGGTCATCATATTTATCATCACATAGTGGCCGCAAGAATAACCATCTTTTTTTGTTGCTCCCTATATATAAATGAATATCAAATATCAAAATTGAATATAATTTAAATAACAAGTATAAATTGCAAATAAAATTAATGTATTAAATACTTACTTTAACTATCACCCATTAAGGTTTTGGTTTTTTAAAACCCTTCATCCTGCTTATATCCATCCATAGCTCTGTGGGGTAACATCATAAATAAGAAGGTATAAGTCTAAAGCATATTAAATCACAAATTTGTGACAACAAATTTTTATTAAAAGAAAACCTACTTCTCAACTATTTCAAACAGGGTCTCGTTTGGAGGGCGGTGAAGAGAACACATCCAAACAACCGTATTAACAGCAGAACAGACGATAAATAATTGCCAATGTGTTCTGCAGAATTGGACAACAATTGCCAAATGGCTCATCTCAAGTTCCTCAACCCATTTATTGCCTTCAGATTGAACAATTTTAACACGTGGGTCGATCTCAGACGTTGATCATGCGATAATGGCCACTGATCACCTGTCTTGTACTTTGGGCCATTCTTGGTCAATCTCTAGGCGGATTGGGCCCTCGACTCAGTCCAGAACAACCTTCAAGCTTTGTTTGAGCAAACCAGAAACTCTTTCACCCCGTTCGCATACTCATCACTCAACTTAGTAGTTTGCATCCAACTATGATCCATAGCTACACTCAAAAATAGTAAAAGAATTTAGTTTTTATACAACTTATAGAGAAAGAGTTTTAACATGTAAAAAGAGAAAGGATTCCAATTTGATTGCAACAAACAAACATAACATATTATTCTTGAATTTAACAAACAGAAAGAGTTGCACTAGAGACAAACTAGGCAAAAATATATTAAGAAGCAAGAAAATACTAACCTTCAACAATGAAATATGAGTCAAATAGAACAAGCAGAATAGGATGACTAACTAAAACCTACAACTGATAAAAAAATATAAGAGGATTATGACAAAAATACCATAACATAGAATATTGTATACCGCAAATGCAGTCTAGCCATGGCCACTTAGAAGGGGTATAAGCTATTTATGAGCTCATTGACCAAATAAAAGCTCTAATACATGAGCTCTTATTAAGGATTGTGTGAAAAGGAAGAGTGCAATGTCCCACGGGCAGGATGTTTTTGAATTTGGATATTTCATATATAATAGCCTCAGTCCCGTTCGTGACATTTTATGGGCCCTAGGCAATTTGTGAGAAAAGGGCCCCCCTTACATAGCTATTTTTTAATTTGAAAATATTTCAATAGAAGGCAAAAAAACAACATATTTCAATTAAAATAATACGCTTTAATACATTATAACGGTTTTACAAAATATCAAAAATTTCTCTTTTCTCGAAAAGTCATAAGAAGCGGTTTCTTCGAGCATTTTGAGATGCAAAATCATTTATAATCTCATCAACATCAATGTTTTCCAACATATCCTTCTCAATTGACAAAGTTGCCAAACCGTTCAATCTCTCTTGCGACATTGATGATCTCTAGTAGGTTTTAATCAACTTCAGCTTTGAAAAACTTCTCTCCGCCGATGCTACAGTCACGGGCACCGTCAGTAAAACTCTATAAGCAATTGCTACATTCGGATAACAATCTGCAAGTTTGACAAATTTAAGAATATCAATGGCAGACATTGTTTCAGTTGGCAAAGTGAACTGTAACACTTTTAATTCAGAGAAAATATCATTTACATCAACATCTGATAAATTGCCATGAGAAAAAGTTGAGTGAAATTTAACACAACATTCTTTCAACTCATTATCATCCAATGACTTTAACTTTTGAGAATCATATAAAAATCCAAAGATACTTTCAAATGTCTTCAATTCCTCAAATCTGTTTTTCAAAGAAGTAATTGCCATATCAACAACAATAAGAAAATAGTTGACTCTAAATGATTCTTCTGGTGACTGACTTTCATGTTCCTCATTGTTCTCTCCAAAATGTTTTTTCTTAATCACACGACGTTTTGTTGGAAAGATGGGCTCGACATTCATTTCAAGTGCAACACTTTTTGCAAGATTCATATTATTTGTAAAACCTTCCTCTCGATATTTTTCAAAATAGGATAACATATCTTCCAACTGTTTTATGGTAGCGTCGATACACACAGACTTAGATTGCAACTTTTTGCTAACCATATTAATAGCAAATAAAATATCATACCAAATAACCACACCAAGCAAAAATTCAAAACTTTCTAGTGCATTAATCAAACTCTTCGCCTCACTCTTTGTCTTTGCATCATTATCAGAACATTCATATAATTCCGACAAAGCCAATCTTATTTGGGGACACTGAAATCTAATGGCTTTAACACTCTTAATTCGACTTTCCCAACGAGTATTAGACAAATATTTCATTGTTAAACCAGGAACATTATCAAGCAAAATTTTCCATCTTTTTGTAGATCCCGAAACAATGAATATAAGCGTTGAATAACTCCAAAGAATGAAATAGCCTTAACACAATAATGTGCCATATCACCAAGAGTAAGATTAAGACTATGACAAGCACATGGCATGTATAATGCTCTAGGATTAATCTCAAGAAATCTCTTTTGAACACCTTGATGCTTTCCTTTCATATTGGAACCATTATCATAACCTTGTCCCCTCACATCATCAATATTAAGGTCAAGAGCCTTTAAAACATTTAGTAATTCATTAAAAAGACCTAACCCAGATGTATCATCAACTTTTAAAAATTCTAAAAAAAACTCCTCAATCTTTATTTTATTATTTGACACATTCACACAACGAATTATAAAAGTCATTTGTTCTTGATGGCTCACATCAGGGGTACAATCAAGAATTATCGAAAAATATTTTGCCTCTTTAATGATCTTAATGATTGACCTTCTAACACTTTGTGACAAAAGAAAAATAATTTCATTTTGAATTTTATGTCCAAGATAGTGATAATGAATATCACGATCATGAATACGTTTCACATGATCTTGCATTATCAAATCAAATTCTGCAATCATTTCAATCACATAAAAGAATCAAAACCACATAAAATTGTTATTTGTCTTTTTTATCTTCAACAACAACAACTGAACAACATCATCATGCATAAAAAAAATTAGAAAATCCACTAACCTTATTTGTAATGAGAAGTATTGTTATTCTACTATTACAATATAAAATATTCACTTGAAAGGAAAAGAGAATTTTGTGGTATTGACGGTATGTTTTGTGGTATTAGAACAACGATATGTTTTGTGGTATTGACGGTGAGAAACTGAGAATATAGGAAGAGAATTTTTGGTAAAATGAGAATAATAAGTGTGGGTTTTTATAATAGAGAATTGAATTGGGAAAGAAGGAATTGAATGGAATATAATGACTCATTATTTTGTGGAGTAAGAACCAAGAGAGCTAGGATAATGAAGGGCCCGTCAACAAATTTCAGAATTTCTAGAGATAATTTGGGCATTTTTTTTTTAAATTCTTTTTTATAGTACTAGTATATATTTTTTTTTATAATACTAGTATAATTTAGGCTTAATATAATTTTTTTTGGGCCCCCTACAAACGTGGGCCCTAGGCGGTCGCACCCCCGGCCTACCCTCAGGGCCGGCCCTGAATAGCCTTATAGCTAAGTGTATTTTTAATTTTATAGTTTACAGTTGTTTTTAGGGGTATCTATAACATTATCTATGCTGTATATGGTAATGGCCTTCTTGAGGGTTAATTATTTTGTGCGATGCTCTAGCTCAAATAAAGCTTGATTGGATATGAAACTTGGTGTGTTGTCCTTCCATTTAGCTTTAGCACATAATTGTGTCTCTTTTCATTTCCTCCATGCTGAGCTAAATGCTATAATTTAATACAATTTTAGTTGTCATATATAAAAAAACTAGTGTAAAATGTGTATGCGATGACAAATTTGCAATTCACGTATCAATTTCAAAATTAGTGTCAAAAGTCTTATTTCATACGTTGTTTGTTACACTGGTTTTTTATATAATCGACGTAAAAGGTATTGTTTACTGGTTTCATGAGTAATCGGCACAAACAAGTTATTTCCTTCTTAAGCTCATTTAGGCGTACCACAACACAAGGGTTCCGGTACTATTCAGGTGTGAAGAATCCTAGAGGTGACAGCAATGAGCAAAAATATCACTCACCGGCCTAAACAACGAGCAAACACTCAAACGTGAGAGCAAGGGATCACCTAACGAATGGACGAGCTCCAAGGAGGGAGGGAGGCAAGAAACTATGTTTTCAGAGAAGTGGTAGTCTGGATCTTATCCGAACTACAAACCACTATCTCACAGAACCCCCTCTCTCACAGAACCGTCTCACTCTCACTCTCATTTCAATTTATACGGTCGATGCTCTCACTGCTTTTTCTCGCTCTCCTTCTCATTCCAAGTCTTCGTCGCTTCCTCACCCTTCCCCCAACCATGTCGCTCTCCTTCTCGATCCCTCTCACTCTCATGTTGTTTCACTTAATTTTCTTTGTTTGGTATTGATGTTTGCTATTGTCTTGATACTTACATGCTTGATATGTTTTGTTTTTTATTTCTATTTTTTGCTTCCCACTAGTGGAAAAAATGCATTTTATAACTGTCATTCATATCGGTTAAAAACGGTCTGATGTTAAAACTGACGCGGTGGCAGTTTTGTAATTAAAATTACAATTTTTATATCGGTTGCCACATGAACCGATATAGAAACAAAATCTTTGCATTTTTCATATCGGTTCCATTCCATAACCGTTATAGAAAATTCTAATTAGCATTTTCCATATCGGGTCACATATTCACCCGTTATAGAAAATGCATTCTAATCATTCATCTTCATCGAGACCCCTCATTTTCCCTCACACTCTTTCTCTCTCATTTCAGTCTCCCTCTCTCACTCTCTGTCAAAACCCTCATCAGCTCGACGACGCCGCCCCACCACCCAACACCACCGTTCCTCCTTCACTTCTCTTCTCCTTCTCTTCCACTGCAACATTCTCTCTCAGTCTCCCTCTCTCACTCTCAAAGAAACTAAAACCCTAACCGTTTTCTTCTTTCTTAGATCCTTCGAAATCATAGATCGTGAAGCTTCTACCCCTAATCTAATTTCATTTGAACTTCGTTTCTCCCTCTATTTCACCTTTTCAGGTTCATTTCTACTCCAGTGGCCACCACGATAGCATGTCCTTCTCCTTCACCTCACGGCTCTCCTATCCATTTCGTCTCCGCCCCGTTGCCTCTCCGCCGCAGCTGTTGCCTCCTGCCTCTAAAGTGGATCACCACCATCGCATAACCACTTGTCTCTCAAATTCTCCTTCTAAGTATTTTGATTTTTATTTAACCGATTTAGGGTTTTGCTGATCTAGGGCTTTGCTGAAATAGGGATTTATTAGTTGGTGTTGTTGTTTGTTGTTGCTGATTTAGGGATTTAACTGAAATAGGGATTTATTAGTTGTTGTTGCTGGATTTATAAGTTGTTGTTTGCTGATTTTAGGGCTTTGCTGAAAATAGAGTTTTACTTTAGTTTAGTGCTGATTTTATTATTCCATAGTTATCAAAAATCAGTGTTGTTGTTCGTTGGGTTGAATTTAATGTATGTTTTAGTTTTTTCAGCCAAAGTCTCAAAAGAAAGCAGTATTATTTGTAATTAGTTTGTGTATATTTGGTGTTAACTTGTGGTTATGCTTATTAAGTTAGAATCTAACTTGTTAACTTGTGGTTATGAACTGATTTCCTCAGATCTGCTTATGTGTATTTAGGATGTTGGTCTTCCAAGGTAATGGAAGAAGGGCATCTTTGTGTAGAAAGAGAAATGCATCACAATTTCCCGATTTGCTTTGAGGTAAAACCAGCTCCTAGTTCTATTCTAGTTTGGAAGTTCAATTTTTTTTTGTCTAATTCCCATTGAGATGATTGCAACTGTTTCCTCCTTGCAGTGATTTTTGATACAATAAAAGATATTAGTTCTTAAAATCATTGAAATGTCAATGCTTAGAGAATAGTTTGGCAGCTTCGAGGGATAAATGACACAAGTCATTATTTTATATCATATATATTGTTAAGATCTTTATAGTTGTAGCTACTTGGCTTCTGTTAGGAAGTTACAGGTGACTAGAACGTCTACACATTTTGGAAGGATTGGTCTTAAATGATCAAAATATGGTTCTGACTTGATCTCTTTTTAATTCCATTTGCAAGTTTATTTGGTTAGTTTTTTTCTGGGCTGCAATCACTGATGCTCATAAGGCACTAATTTCTACTCCTTCCAAATTACAGCTATTGATTTGGTTGATGAGGCAGCAGCCAAACTGAAAATGGAAATCACTTCGAAACCTACCGCACTTGATGAGATCAATCGGTCAGTCCTGAAACTAGAGATGGAGAGACTCTCTCTCATGAATGATACAGACAAGGCTTTTAAAGATAGACTGAATCGCCTTGAGGCAGAATGAATAATGGGAGCAAGAAAAGTCTGTAATGACTCGTATTCAATCAATCAAAGAAGAGGTGTGTTATAAATGAAATTAGAAATTTAATTACGTAAAAGCTGATTTCATATTAATTATGATCAACACCTAATGTCTTCTGTATAAATAAATTATGGCCTGCATTGTGTGAGGTTAACTGGACCTGCTCAGAATAAGGTATACCTATAAGATCATAGGAATTGCTAAATTGAACATTTGGCTAGAGGTTGATATAATAGATGTATGAAATATGAAATAATAATCTTTATAACATTTTTGAATTTGCAGGTTCGGTTTATCATAATGGGCAACCTCTTCTGTTCAGAGTATACCATCCATAGACGTTTTGATTTAAAGGGTTCTTCACTTGGCCGTATAACAACTAAGCCTGAGTCAGAGATTACTGAAACCACCATCCTTAAAGATCTTGATCTAAATTTCATATTTCGACTGCACCGATCTTGGTTTCAATAATTTTGCAGGCAGGTTGATAGGGACTGAGAATGTTGATAATTTTACAACTGTAAAGAATACTGGGAGCAAAGGATTCAGTCAAAGCGGGTAGAGAGGGTTAAGCAAATAAAGGAACTTTGGGATTCACAGTACTGTAGGGCATTCATGGGGGGTCTAACTAGAGCATCATCTTTATTTAGTTTGTTTGGTACAGTACTTTTAGGCTGAAATGTGAATAAGAATTTGTTTGATTGTTTTTTTGTATTTGGATGTAATACCTTGATGAAATACCTTGTTTGAGCCTTCATATTTTGGCATTAGATCTCTTGCTGAAGTCTGTTATGTTGCACAATTCTATGTATGTTGTTGAATATAAACCACTTTTTTTTTAAAAAAAAACCTCCATTTTTAACATCGGTTCTTAATTCACCAAATGTTAAAAATCAGTAATTCATATCGGTTCTCATAGAAAACCGATGTTAAAAATAAGTATTCATATCGGTTCCCATAAAACCCGATGTCAAATATACACTTATATTTGATAAAAAACAGACTTTTCATACCGTTCTTCAGGGAACCGATATTAAAACTACTTTTCATATCGGTTTCGCACCTGATATGAAATGTCCCTATTTTTTATATCTATTTTTTCGGCATCGGTTCAGGAATCGATATGAAATGTCAATTCTAACCGATATGAAATGCCTTTTTTCCATTAGTGTCCATTTCTTAGTTATTTGGTCTTGAATTTTCTAGTATGTTTTGCAGTAAAAAAATATACTTAATAATATATATCATTGTAACGTATTTTCTTATTGTTTTTTTTCATTATTAGGTTTTAATTTTCTTATATTTTGAAGAGAATCAGAAGTTTTTTCTTCAGGATTATGTGAATATAATATTTAATAATATTCTTATTTTTTAAATTTGTTGTGAAATAAGAGATAAAAGACCAAGAAGAAGAATGGAAGATGAGAGATTTTCTATTCACTTCAAGTGCACCAATACACATAGGAGATAGCTAGTCCTATTTATAGGGTAAAGGATTGGTAAGTGAGTGGTTTACATTAAGAGGCCACTACATTAGAGAGTAATGAGAAGGAGGGAGAAGAGTAGTGGACATCCACTAATATAAATATTCATAACACTCCCCCATGGATGTCCACCGAGGATATGCCTCATTAAAACCTTACTAGAAAAAACCCAGTGGGATAAAAATCTAGTGAAGGAAAAAGAGTACAATATCCTGCCAGTGGGAACTGCCTCGTTAAAAACCTTTCCAGGAAAACCCAGTGGGACAAAACCATGACAAAGGAAAAAAGAGTGCAGCTTTTCTCCCCCTGAATGAAGCGTCACTCCAAAATATGAATTCCAACATCTGGAGTTTCTCATTGAGTGCATATGGAGCAATCTACTCCGCTGTCACTTGTGATGTATCATCTTTTAATGGAGCTTTGCGACCAGTAGTATCTTCAAAACATCTTCCTTAAATTGATGCCATGTGGCATGAAATGAAGAAGCAAGAACCATAAATTGTTTTATAGATCATAAAGATATTTCAATGTAACCACATGTAGATAATAGCTGTCTCGTAATCTGACTTGATCTAGATCAGAAAAATACTTTATATCTGCATGATTAATTTGTGTAACATACATAAAATGATTTATTTATTACAATAGCCAAACATAAATATGCATCTAACCCCCCCCCCCCCTTTTTTCTGATGAATTTTGCTTTGTGATAAACTATATTACTACTCATTATCACATAATATTTGGTAATATACATGCATGCTTTCATAGTCTTCGGGACTGAGATATTTCATATATTCTTACAACACAACTCATGTACTCAATATAAATAATTTCTGCAGATCAATATAAGACTTTCTTTTTCAAAAGAATTTATTTAAAGATATTCCCTTTTATCTTGAATCCTTGGATTTTCCATGTAGAGGTCACCTACAGGTTCAACCTCAAAAATCCATCAGATATAATTTGATATCATTCATCTAGAGCTCTTTCTTTGAACAGTCTATATTTTTTTATTGGAGGTTCTTCAGGAGCTCTAATAATATTTATGTCATCAACATAGACATCAGTTATAGCAAATTATTTTCCAAATATTTTTATAAAACTATATGGATAGGTGATGTCATTTTTGTATCCCTCCTTTAGAATATAAATTTAGACGATTATACCATATGTGTTCAAATTATATTATCTCATGGAGGGGTTGATTCAATTTAAGTGAGAATTAGAAAAGTATGTATTGGAATACTAATCCTTCAGGGATCTTCAAAGAATTATGACTATTAAATGAGTCATACAAATAAGTTGTAGCAACATTCCTCTTGTGAAAATTGAGCTCTTCATGTGCTACAAGGCTAATTAAGTACTGAAAAGTACTTGCATCCACCCTTGAGCAACATGTCGAGCTTTGAATCGTACAATTTCACCTTTCTCATTCAACATCTGGTTTAACACCTTTAGGTGTTTGGACTACAGGTCCAAAAACTTTTGTAAAATGAGCTTAATTCTGCTTCAATTTCATCTTTCAATTTTGGCCAATTCTCACTTTGCCTACAATCTTTAGTAGACTTTGGTTCATGATCCTCGTTATCATTTATCACATTTAGCGCTATATTATATGTGCAAATATCGTCAATGTTGACTTCATTTCGGTTCCATTGTATTTCATTATTGACATAATTCATTGAGATCTCTTTAATTTCAGAATTTTTCAGGTACCAGCTGATTAGTTCTTCTGGAACTGAAATGTTAACTATGTCTAAAGACTCTTTTAGAGTTTCTATATCCTCGCTTGGACCATCTTTGGTTTCAGCTCCTTTTCTTGTTCGAGGATTTTTATCTTTGGAACCGATTAGTCTACCACGCTTCAGGCACGATTGAGACTCATTTGCAATATTCGATTGTCCAATAGGGACATCCATTTTATTGGAGCATTAGCAGCTGATATGTATGATTTGGTCACACCTTTGGATCTGTGAATGCATTTGCTAGATGATTTTCTAAGCTTTGCAAATGAATTATCTTTTGAACTTCTAGTTCACATTGTTTAGTTTGAAGATCAAGATGAGACAATGATAATTCATTCCTACTGATCTCTTTTTTCAACTACTTGTTCTCTCCCCCTAATGTTGAGAAATTTAATTCATCAAACAATAATCATCAAACTGGACTATAAACAAATCTCCAATTATTGGCTCAAATTACTTTATTATACATGGAGATTTATATCCAATATATATTCTCAAAATTCTTTGAAGACCTATCATAGTGCATTGTGAACGGAGCATATGGACCGTACACTCCACATCCAAAAAAAAAGTTAAGATGGGAAATATTAGGTTCATGACCAAAAACCAAATGTAAAGTGCAAGAGTTATGATAACTTGTTCGCTTGATGCGAATCAATGTTATAGCATGCCAAATTGCATGTTCCCAAGTAGAAATTGGAAGTTCTTATCTCATGAGTATCAGTCATATAATTAACTTTAGACGTATAAAGAATGGTTCTTCAAAACAATTTTATGATGAACATATGATACATGATGTCCAATGTCAATTCTAATAAACATATCATACTCGTCAGATGTTTTCTAGACAATTTAGAAAAATGAGGTCTTAGTGACGTTAGAGTAGCAAACAAACTTCTAGTTGTCACTAGTGGAAAAAAGACATTTAGCATCGATTATTTTGGACATTTAGCGTCGGTTATCGCCCGACGCAAAATGTCACGATGCTAAAAGTGAGACATTTAGCATCGGGTGTTTAAATAGTCGATGCTAAATGTCCATTTCATCACTCTTTTTATGTCTGAAAATGACATTTAGCATCGGTTGTTTAAACACTCGATGCTAAATGTGACATTTAGCATCGGTTATTTAAACACCCGATGCTAAATGTGACATTTAGCATCGGTTATTTAAACATCTGATGCTAAATGTTCTGAAAATGACATTTAGCATCGGTTATTTGAAACAACCGATGCTAAATGTCTATTTTTTTTTAAAAAATAGACATTTAGCATCGGTTGTTTTAAACATCCGATGCTAAATGTTCTGAAAATAACATTTAACATCGGTTATTTGAAACAACCGATGCTAAATGGCTATTTTAAAAAAAAAAAAATAGACATTTAGCATCGGTTGTTTTAAACAACCGATGCTAAATGTTTAATTTAAAAAAATAGACATTTAGCATCGGTTGTTTAAAACAACCGATGCTAAATCGGTTGTTTAAAACAACCGATGCTAAATCGGTTGTTTAAAACAACCGATGCTAAATGCCTATTTTTTTAAAAAAATGGTTCTCACATCTTACCACACCCTCCTATCCCTCCCCTCAAGATAGTCCAAATGAATACCTTCACCTGATGTCTCAGAATGACTACCTTCAAATAATGACATTCCCATTGATGATATCTCAGACATGGAACTCGTGGTATACAACATTACAACTAGTAGGCATTAAATTGAACAAGGATAATTTGTTGCTTGAACAAAATTAATGTGTTCCAATAAAGGGAAGTAAACAAGAAATATTTTTATGAACAAACAATAAAATCTAATAAGACTAATATGATTATGGAAGCAGGGTTGGTGTTATCTGTCATTTTAATCTCTCCTTCACTTGTTGTTGACCTGATTGCAACAGCAGGCTTCTTTTGCAGGGGAGGAATTCCAACAGCTACTTTGACATCTTTATTTTGTAATTTACATGAATCAGTTCCAGAAGGGCCAGATTCTGCATCTAAAATACAAACATCAGTGCATATCTTATAATTCAGTATGTCATGTGTTATCCATCTTAGAAGATAAATAATAAAACCTCTAAAGCATGTTTTCATATATGCTAATGCAACCATATATAATAAACTTCATAAACACAAATGTATATATACAAATTCAAACCTTTCAAAGTAGGCAGGGATCCAACTTCAGAAGGATTAATAGTTGTTTGTGATCCACATTCTAGAAAAGAAATGCAGAGAACCACATCCATCCAAGAGCATGGACATTCCAACTTTCCAAGTAATCCCGCCACAAAGAAATTGTTGAGTATGGGGGGTTCATACTTAATTAGCATCCTGCTCATTAGTAGAAAATGCCAGCAAACAACTAAAAGCAATATCCTCTTAATTTTTTTGAAATGTTTAACAGTTTCACAACCATGTAGGATTTTGGCCTTGTCTCCCATTTCTTTTTTATAAATTACAAAATTCGAAATTGACATTCCTTCCCAATACCTCTTCATAAAACTTGATTGCACTTCTGTCACACAAACACATACATTCTGTTGTTCCGTTTAGTATTGTTTAAGTCAAAAAAATCTTTAAAAAACAAGTTTCACAGCTTATTCTTGAAACCATCAATGACTGAGATATGGTCAATGCAACATAAGAAAGCTAGAAGCACTATGATGTTTCCTGATACAACAAACTACTCTCAGCTAAGGCTAACCTGGTAAGGCAATAAAGGCATCTGAATGCTTAGCCATCTCTGCCTTCCTTTGGTCCGTATCTGCATCTCAGAAAATAAGAAAAGGGATCAAAAAGTAAAGAGATAAAGAGCAGCTGAGTAATGATGAAAGTTCCAGGCCATGTTATATGAACCCAATTTATGAACAAGTCTATGTAATAAAACTAAGAAGAAGGTTATATGAACCTGAAGAGAGTGGTGGCATAACTTAAAATGAAGAAGATACAGAACAAGGGAATACATGAATAAAATATATAGGATCAATGGGAAAAGGGAATATTAAAAGAGAGAAAAAATCATTGTTGGAATCTTGATGAATAGAAGAAACAAATAAAATAAAAAGGAACAATACTTTAGAAAGAAGAAAAAGACTATAAGCTTTTTTCATGGCTGCAGCAGACATACCTCTCGAGGCATGAGTGTCTTGGGAATAACTCTGCAAGAAACAATAACATGACAAATACAAATAGTGTCACTGGTCCATTAAAAAAAATTGTGTCAATGGAAAAAGAGGGAGACAAACATGAGAACAAAAATAAAAGAGGAATTAAAAATGGAAAAGGTGAGAAAAAGAGAGAAAGAGTGATATGATACCCAATGACATGACTACCACCATCATGAACAGCTTGAGACACCAAACCCATTAGACCAATACTTCCTCCTCCATACACGAGATCAATATTCCTTGAGACCTTCATAACAGAAGCAGATGAAAAGAATGTCTCATGACTGTGATAACTGATCATAATATGATGTTAAAAACAAATGGTTAACCAAAAGCATTCAAGCCAAAACAGTACCTAAGGAGCCACCCGCCTGAGAGTGCATCATAATTTCAGAAACAGCAGATGCAAAAGCATACAACTAAAAGCACTAAGCACCAGAATGTCCAGAGTGAAAAAATGTACTGAATATGAGAAGGGAACCTTAAGGCTTGAAGTGTTGGCATTTGAAGGAAAAAAGTCCAGAATGTCAAAATGTACTGAATACACATTGTCATATCAGCTGAGAGATACTAGCATAATTTGTTTAAGCAATCAAAGCAACATGATTCATATTAGCATAATTGTCATATTAGCTGAGGATATGAGAAGGAATAAGACTGCTGTACAAACAAAACAAAAGCCTCAAAATATCAACAATTACATTGAAACTATTCTTGGCCGTAGATTTGAGCTACAGGGGATCCACGAGCACGGAACAGGTAAACATGGATCACCCCCTTCTTGAGCCCAATCTGCTGAATAGTGGGATAGTACACTAGATATAACTTCTCCTGCAAAGCACGTCCAAGTACTACATGAATTAGTGCTTCAAAATAGATTTAACAGATAGACAGAATCAGCTAATACCTGATTGGGGCATCACTTTCTGCATTTCCATCTCCATTAAAGCTGGCCAGCTGCATTTCCATATTAAGAATCAAACAAATGATAGCACATAAAATGAAAAAAGTAAATGTACATAGATTCTTACCAACATACTCTTGATTAGCTTGAGCATACTCTTGATTTCCCATTTTTTTTCCTGTGCAAAAAATACTGAAAAAATAAGTTATAGATGAGTTGCAACCCTTCTCCAAAATGAAAAAAAGGGAAGAGGATCCCTTAAGTAAATTCAAGTCTACATTGTTTTGCCTTCTCCATGCAAGTTCCAACTTCAAGCATCTTTATGAAGAGGTTTAGTAATTAGCGCGTTGTAGCAAATATTAGATAATATTAAAGAGAATATGCTTATATCCTTCTATAAAAGCCTCAAATTTAAAGTATATCTTCTGATATGCTGGTGAAAGTTTAAGCTGGTATTGAAGTGAGTTATAAACAAAAGCATCCTCCTCTAATCTTTTTTTTCTCTAACGCCAGCTTGTATATCTGAAATAAAAAAAATTAAAATAAGCTTGATGACATAAAGGTTCCCTTGTTGTGACAAATTGCTATCTAAATCTAACCAACCTGTTGATGAAGACGGTCAGAAGAAGATATTTGTCTGCTTTGCAAAGTAAAACCTTTGTCATTACAAATTTTTGCTGAACCACATCAGCCCTGTTACAACAAGAGAACATAAAAGCAATCAGAACAACAAAAAACATAAATATTTTGGGTGCGGGATACGAAGTAACCTAACCGCTTTAGAAAACATTTGTACATACTTGTGCTGTAGCTCATTCCTAGCATCAATCAAACTATTAGCAAACTGGACAACCTGCGTATCAACCCTAACATTCAAAAAATCACGAATTAGTAAATCAATAAAATAGCATAAAAGAGATAGGAAAATCAAATTGTTTCAGCATAAGAAGAGGAAATCGAACATGGTTGCAGAATCGATGTGGAAAACATGAATAGCATGCAGAAATGAAAGGAGATTTGTACCTGATTGTAGAGCGAAGGAGAATCACAAGGTGGTGCAAGGGTTTCTCTCGCAGAGAAAGAAGAAGTAGTGCAGGGTTCACGAAGAGTTCGCGTTCGTGGTGACGATGGTTGGCGTTAGCCATTGCTAGGGTTATGTGAAGGAGATACGGTTGAGGGTAAGGACGATGAGAAAGTGAGACGGCGTGACCGTGAGAGGCGAGATGGCGTGACCGTGAGAGGCGAGATGGCGTGACGGTGAGAGGCGAACAGTGAGAGTGGGAGGGAGTGTAGGTGAACCCAAGAGGCCAGAGGGAGTGAAAGGGTGTGGGAGAGGAGGTGACGAAGGTGAAAGGCGAACAGTGAGAGGGGTGGGAGAGGAGGTGACGAAGAGTGGGAATGTTTTAGGGTTCAGAGAGTGAGAGAAGAGATCGTGAGAGATAGGGATATGCGATGGAAAACTAAAAAATAAAATGGACTTTTGGCATCGGGTGTTTAAACACCCGATGCTAAATGTCTAAAGTAAATACATTTAGCGTCGGGTTTTTAAACACCCGATGCTAAATGTATTTGCTTTAGACATTTATCATCGGGTGCTTAAACACCCGATGCTAAAGTAGGCGCAAAATATGAAATCTTCCATTTAATTACAAAAATGCCACCGGTTCAACATTTAGCATCGGCTATTCAAACAACCGATGCTAAATTATGCTTAATAATGTCTTTTTTCCACTAGTGTGTGAGTTGACGATAAACACCCAAACTTCTAGTTGTGAGTTGACGACAAATACATGTGCCCATTTAGTTAATGCATCAGTTAAAATCATAAAGTATCTAAATGGTCCACATGGTGGGTGTATTGACCCACAAATATCACCATGTATACATTCCAAAAAAATTTGAGAGATTCACTTCTATTTTTGTTGGCGATGGTCTAATTATCAACTTCCCTTGTGAACAAGAGGTACATAAGAACTTATTGAATTGAAGAATCTCCTGGTTCTTCAATTGATGACCACATGAGTGTTCAATAATTTTTCGCATCATTATGAACCCGGGATGGCCCAACCGGTCATGTCAAACAACAAGATTAGTGATTTGTAAACTTCTAGTTTACAACAACATGTGCTTCAATCGCACTGATATAAGTGTAGTACAAACCAGAGGCAAACGCATGTAGCTTTTCCACTGCACTTATTTTTTCAAATGCATGTCTCGTTATTTAAAGATATTCAATATCTCCTTCATCTCTCGTTTCAATATGATATCCATTTACACTGATATCTTTGAAACTGAATAAATTTCAACGTGGCTTAGGGAAAATAATGCATTCTCAATGTGTAAATTTGTTCCACTGGATAACAGAATATTAGCTCTTCCGGGGCCTTCTCAATTATCTGTGAAGAGCTATATATAGTACTAACATTCGTTTCTCGCTTTACTAATTAAGAGAAATATTTTGCATCTTTTAAAATTATATGGGTAGTTCCGCTATTAACGAGACACATGTCTCCATTATTGATGTTAGTGTCAATACTCATTCTATCCAAAAATAAAATAAACGATAAGAGGCGGGCATGAGAAAGAATGGAAACTTTATAGTTAAATTATATCAACATAATCTATAGAAGTTGAAAACACATTTAAATATAAAGCTTTATTATTATGAGCATAGGAAACCCAAAGACACTCTTAAACGTAAAACTTTATTATTATTGAAAAATATAGGAAATCTACTTCTTGAGACTTCCATCTCCAATAAGGTGATTTACTTCCATCAAGATTTTCAAATAAATCAACAACATTTAAGTGAGTAACACCCATAATTGAAATCATTATCTTCATAAGCAAAATGAGTCTCAATTCTACTATCTCTATTTTTAAATGATTTTTGGTAAAGGTCAACAAGATGTTTTGGTGTATGAGAGGTACAACCCGAGTAACCATTGTCTCCACAATGATAGCAAATTTTTTTTTGCTACCCTACCCATTCTTTTTCATTCTTTCCAATAATTTTTCACTTCTGGGGAAAAAAAATGTGTTCTTGTAATTTCCACTGTGATTAGGGTCATGACCACAACCACAGGTTTGCCCATAGTAATCATGTGTTGCTACATTCACTTTTGGGAATGAAGCAGTACTAGTGGGATGAGCCTCATGACTTTTCATAAAAAATCATTATTTCGTTATCGAGTGTTGCTACATTCACTTCTGGGAATGGAACAGTACTAGTCGGGATGAGTCTTCTGATATTCCAATGACTTTTAGATGAAGGCGCAACAACACCATATATAGTCAAATAATATTCTGGCATAGTGTACTAGAGAGTGTATTATAAGGTCATGTTGCAATTTTCCATGAATTTCTAAGACAATAGATTATAGTAATGATCAAGCAATAGTTTTCGTGTAAAATTAATATAAGATGAGAAGAAAATTTTGATTAATGGTGCACGTAGATAGGCAAAATATAAATAATTAAACAAACATAAAACTGTATTAAATAAAATGACAACTAAAACATATTAGCAAATAATAATAATAATAATAATAATAATAATAATAATTACAAAAAAAATAATCATAAATTACAAAACTATCCATCTCCCAAACTTCATATGTGGTACCGTTCACAGTAAATCAAAAAATAAAAGAAATACTTAAAGTCCAATTAAGCCCATTCCACAAACATGACAAAAGTATTACAGAACAAAAACTCTAGTTGAGAAAAGAAATGAAGGACTAGTTAGACTCAAAATGATGGCCCAAAGATCAAATAACCTCCCATCTCAGAATGTATATAGTTACCTATATTTCTGATTCCAGACAATGCATATAACACAAAAAAAAAAATAGTATAATGGAACAAATAACTACCAATATTACCTTAATTTATTGAAGGTTCGTGCCGATAACGTGTTGTGAAATAAGAGATAAAAGACCAAGAAGAAGAATGGAAGATGAGAGATTTTCTATTCACTTCAAGTGCACAAATACACATAGGAGATACTCCTATTTATAGGGTAGGGATTGGTAAGTGAGTGGTTTACATTAAGATGCCACTATACTAGAGAGTAATGAGAAATAGGAAGAAGGGTAGTGGACATCCACTAATATAAATATTCATAACAAAATTTAAATAGTTTAAAAATAAAAACAAGAAAAATGAACGTAAGAAGTGGTGGTCGTTATTTCTTATAAAAGTATTTTATTTTATTAAAAAATAACTATTTTCAACTTCCATTTTAATGTAATATTTTCACCTTGTCGATTAGATTTTCACAAAGAAAAAAAAGAAAGTCTCGTTAAAATCTTGTGATGCAAACATTCAATAGGAAAAAATGAATTAGAAGGAAAATAAGTATTCCCCATGTTTTCACTAAAAACTAAAAAGTGAGAAATATAGATGAAAGTCCAAGTGGGGAATAAACCAATACTCTTGGTGAGAAAACAAATTATCATTGAAACGGTAAAAGGAAAGCTCTAACTTGTTACGTCTAAACTCATAAAATAAAACTAGGTAGTAAATCTCACCAAATATAGAAAAATATAAATAAATTTTTATTCTAGAAGTGTAAATTTTGTCGCAAATATTTTTGGAAAAATTGCTTAGGAATTTTTTTAGCAATACCAAAGGGGTTAAACGGGAAATTTTTAGAGATGGCTTTGTTATCATGCTCGCGTCATGATAAGTTCCATAAGTAGAATTGGCAAAACAAGTTACTCTGGACCTGCATGAGGTTCAATATTTTATGATCGGATCGGGCCAAAAACTTCGGGGTGAAATTTGGGCTCATGCTTTATAGTCCAAGTCAGGCCCTATAGGAACTGTAGGTTCGATTAGAACAAACACACATGTAAAGATAAGTAAGATTGCTTTTCGATCTCTGTTAAGTGTTTAACGATTGGATGCCTAAATATCAATATTTTTCCTATTTAACAATTCTAAGATATTGTTTGTAAAAAAACCAAATCTAAGATAATATATTTTCAATTTTTAAGTTCTATTTAAGCTAACCAGATTTTATATCCAAGGAATAAACACTATCAGTGGCAAATTTAAATCCAAGTCTGTTAAAATAATTTTTCCTTTTTTTTATCTCTATCTCTTAAGCGGCTTGTCAATTTGCCGTGAACTTCCATTTTTTTTCTTTTTTTTCCTTTTTTTGTTTTGGTTTTTGTTTTTTTGTTTTTTCTTCACTTTTTTTGTTTTTTTCTTCTTTTATATTACTTCACCTTTTTTTTAATCTTCTTCCTTTTATTCAGTTTTTTTTGCTTTTTTGTTTTTGCTTCAGATTTTTTTCTTCTTTTATATTTTTAGGTTTTGCATTTTTTTTTCTTTTTTATATTTTGAGGGGTACTTTACAGACTCGAAATATTTTAGATGTTTAAATATGCAAATTTTATTGTTGAATAATCGATTCGGTAAAAAAAATTCATAACAAAATACGTAAAGTGAGATGCTAAACAGTGTGTTTTGGTGTACTTGATGGTGGAAAAAAATTATTTTGTAACAAAATGCGTAAAGTGAAATGTTAATCGGTATGTTTGGGGTGCTTCTAGCGTGAGGGAGCAAGTCAAATCTCTCACCAATGAACCGTTAAATATGACTGTAGGATGTAGTATAAAAACTCATCAACGGTTGAGAGTCAATTCTTGTTGATTCAATCTTAACCACTCATAGAATTTTACATAATATCCTACGGTCAATTTTAGTGGTTCACCGGTGAGGGGCTTGATTTGCTCCCTCACCCTAGAACCACCCGTATGTTTGGGGTACTTTAGGATTCAGAAAAAAAAATTTAACTCTTCAAATAGCAGAAGTTTCTTCGTAAATAAATGGTTTGGTAAAAAGTAATAATAAGTTTGCAACAAAATACGTAGAGTGTGATGCTGACAATGTATTTTGGGGGTACGTAGAGTGTGATGCTGACAATGTATTTTGGTAGTTTTATTAATGATATATATTCTCTATTTATTAAAAAAATATGCAATTTACAATGACTAATCATGGATTTTTTCTTTTTTTTTTAAATAGACAAATGTTAGTGGTTAAAAACTAGGGGAGAAAATGTTAGTCACGAGAATTTGAACCCTTAACCTCATGCTAACACTTTTCAATATCCATCACTTCACCAACCGAGCTTCCTACTTGGATTCTAGTAATCTTTTTTTGGTTACCATGTCATTGGTGCGTAGTTTCCACTGGCTTTGCCGGTGACTAATCTATGCCGGGGAACCTGGTTTGCCACGAGTTTCCGACTTTGCCGGCCCGTGTGGTTTTCCCCTCCCAATAGAGTTTTTGCCACACCCAAGATTCGAACTCGAGACCATGGAGTGGGATCCAAGTCCAGTTACCACTTGGACCAACCCTTGTTGGTGGAATCTAGTAATCTATTACCATTTAAAAAAAGTGATCTGTACCTTATCTCGGAATCTGTGGACGGTCTTGGATAGTTGGTAGTGTCCGATCTTGATCAACCGAGCTCTGATCTGAAGGGGGGTTGTACCTGCAAAGACACTCTGACACTCAAGTCAGTGAGTAAAGTCGGTTACAGGTAAACGTTGGGAAGTGTGCACACCTCGGACATTGTGCAGGTGGCTATTTATAGAAGCCAGGGTGTGTTTGACCTAATCAAGCAGAGCCGTCCGATCTAGGGTTTAGAGCTTGGCCGTCCATTCATGGATCCAGTCGCTGGCTTTGGTCCTCAGCGAATTGGCCCAATCCATAACAGTTGCCCCCCAAGTCGGATCGCCTAGAGACGATCCTGACTTGTGAGCTTCTCCGAGCTTGCGTATACTTTGAATTTGATGGTCGACCCAGGAGGTACCTACTCCGAGGCCGGGCTTGTACCCCCGATGGTTTCTGGCACCGTACTCGGAATGTCAGATACTCCTAGTCTTGTCATGTCATTACTATTTGACATGATCGATGTGACCATTGAGTGACTCGAGGTGTCAGTTTAATGATGACGCTTCGTTCCACGCGCCTGCCATCAATCCTATTAATTGGACGTGTCATTTCAGTTTTGGCCCAGTCCATGGCCTTAGGCCCACTATATATAGCAGCTCAACCCTCGCTCATTTGTCTTGAAGCTTTGTCATTTGCTCTAAGTACCGAGCTCTGTCCCGGCGAATCCGATACTTCGAGTTCCGATCTTTCAAGGTTCGACCCATCCTATCGTGGCGACGGTCTCTGCCTTTCAATGGAGTGAGATCGTCAAGATCCGTAAGGCCAACCAAGTCAATCAAGCTTCTAATTTCTGAGGTTAGTAACTTAATCTGGTATTTCTCCCTTCCTTTTTGATTTGGCTGAGACTCCCCCCAGCCTGTTTTTGTTCATACAGGGTGGGGGTTGTCAGGTCGGGTTCTGACTTAGTCGCGAACCCTCCGAGTCATTCAAACCTGGTATTGCATGCCCCAATTCCTGCAGGTCTGATCTGGCGAGGACTAAACAAACCGTTAGGGTCGTCGCAGTTCAACGTCCCAATATCGGTAAGTTTAGGGCTTCCGGCTCTAGTACCCTGGTAGGTCTTTTCCCCGAGAACGCCGAACCAGCTCAACCCGAGGTTCAGGAACACCTCGACTCCGCTCCCACAAGGGATCAGGTGGAAGAGGACCCATCTGCCGAGGTTCCTACAAATGACCAGGTGATTGAGGACCCATCTGCCGAGGTTCCTACCTTCGAGACTACACACACTACTGAGGACTAGGGGAGCACTAATTCACAAGATTCTAAGGAACGTTAGTCCGACGCCGAGGCCAATTCTAAAAGTGGGGAGGAGAGCCGCAATCAAGAGGTCGGTGTCCGACCTGAGGTGGTAGAAATGGTGGATGAGTACTTCAGCACAGGGGCTGGACCGATTGATGTTCCCCTTCAAATGCCATTGTCCGTTCCTCGCGAGTACTCGTGGGTTTCTGAGACCTTACAGGCGATCCGGTCCAAACACGAAACAGATGGTGATATGACCAAATTCAGCCGCAAAATATCGGGGAGGAGCGGACAGATTTGTAACGTCGAGGGCGTGGCACAAGATCAGCATGTCGATGTTTGGCCTTCCGCCCTTAAATTTGTCATGTACGAAGTGACGCTTTCTACCATATGAACATCCGACCCCCCTTCACTGCATTCCAACAAGAGGTCTTAGGCACACTAAACGTGGCCCCTTCACAACTACACCCCAATGCTTGGGCCTTTGTTCGAGCTTTCGAACTAGTGTGCCTTCATTTGGAGATAGATTCTTCTTCGTTGAACCAGTGAACGTCGATGCTGTAAAATACGTTGAAACATACAGTGAGGATGGAGAGTTTTTGGAATCCACGAAGTTTCCCATTGGCAGGACCCTGTCCCACTTCAACCGTAGATTCAGCGCCTACACGGTCAGTGAAGGACGCCTAAGAAAAATGGACAAGGAGACCATGGAGATGATGATGCATTGTGCCGATCTGGTCCCATATGATCCCCCCAAGGATATGGTACAGGAGGATTCCCACCCTCCCCATAATGTTTCTTCCTCTCAGCCTTGGGATAAGAGGGTCCATGTTGATCTGGAAAGATCTTCCCGAGCTTCAAAGAAAAGTCGTCATGGGAAAGAAACAACAGAGAAGAGGCATAAGTCGACCGCTTTTTCCATGGATGGGTTCCTAAAAGCGACCTTCGAGGAATACTGCACCGACCCTCTTGGAGCTTCTCTCCAGGTCTTAAAAACGTACACGATCTTTCCAAGCAGTGGAAGGAGGAAGCTGAAAGTCGGGCCATAGGTGATGACCTAAACCACCGCCTTTTATTTAGTTACCTTTAATGACGATGTTTCTAACTTGTCTCAACTTGATTTCAGATGCCCAGAAGGAAAGTGTAACACCCCGTTAATTTCTATCTTGTAGAAATTACCGAAGCGCACTACTGGCATACATCAGAGTGACTTTCCTTTTTAAAATATTGAACACATACTAAACTTCGATAAATCACTCATCGAACGTGCTTACATATCTGAACATAATATATATAAAATCGGTCCTTACACCCTCAACTAGTGTTCAATACTCAAAAACCGAAAGTCTGTGGAAGCGATTTACAACTTGAAAGACATAAGTCGTACAATCGAATAGTCTTAAGATACTGAATAGAAATACAGAAATACAAAGGAAACTGAAATACAAGACATAATAAAATAAGGATAGCGGCTGCTCCTCAAGCGTCTCCATAGCCGTGCTTCACGGTCTTCAACTTTCTCTGCTTAACTGAAAAACAACAACAATGGATTGGGTGAGACAACTTGTCTCAGTGAGTTCTATCGCGACCCCTTACTAATCCTCTCGGTTCAATTATGCTTGATTCATTATTCTGATTCTAACTCATAGTCCTCTAAATTGACTATGTGGCTAACTAACTGAAGTTGTCCTTACAACCCTTAAGCCGGTTACAAGACGCAACTCATAAACTGAACTAAACGTTGTCCTCATAACCCTTAAGCCGGTTACAAGAAACAACACATAAACTGAACTGATATTTTAGCGTGTCACCGGTCACTTGGCATAATAAGCTTCCGGTGAACCCGTCCCCACTAATCGGCTGGGTCCTTGATGGGGCCTAGGTTCATAGGGCTCATGACTTCCCCTCCCCTAGCACACTAAACTGAAATAGGGTTGTCACCCTAACTGAACTGATGCATATATTTTAATATACCTGAACTGAACTGAACAATGATTCTGAACATAACACTGAACTTATACTTAATCAATGAACTTAAACATAACCATGAGCTTGAACATAACTTACTTATAACTTAACATGAACATGACTTAATCTTATGCTTAGCTTATCTTATACTTAACTTGGTCCTTATCATTAGGCGATCTAATTACTAACTTATTCTAATTATTAAGTGATCTCTCATGGATTACTAAGGTTCGCTACTTAACTTATCAATCTTACTAAACCAGTCAATCCAGCACAATACATCAATCACAAAGTCATACCATGAAATCAATGGTCAATCACATGAGCATTCACTTAACTGGAACGTAATCCAAACACAACCAATCATATGGTACTAACATAACTTAGATCCAATCACAGTCAATTACCACTCAATTTAGGGCAATTCAATTATAGTATCATTGGGGAAGGTGGAAGGAGGGATTAGAAAGCAATTGGAATCGTTCGGAATGATTTAAAACACTTTTTAAAATAGGCAACCCGAAGACCACGCACGACTCGTGCGCCCATACACACGATCCGTGCGTGACTATCATCTATCGTATCATTCCGTTTCGATCCCTAATTACTTCCCGATCGACACTACCACTTCAGTCATAACCAAACATATAGAATTTCAGTGTTCCCATCCTAGGGGAACCTTGGGGAGTGGATTGGAAGGGACTTAGGACCAATCGGAATAGCTTAGGACGTATTTCGAAATTTCGCATCAGAAGGATACGCACGGTCCGTGCGCCTTGGCACACGACCCGTGCGCGTTTTCAAAAACGGCACCATGGTTCCAGAATCTCACGCACGACTCGTGCCCAGAGGCACATGGTCCGTGCGTGACTAACAGTATTTCAGAAAAACAGTTTTCGCGTTTTCTTTTCTATTCCGATCGTTCCCATGTCCATTCCGATTCACATTCAACTCAATAACACATCAAGACAGACATATCAACCATTACAATCAACAATTTTCATTCAACAATCACACTTATGCACTTTAACAATTTCAATCTCAATGACCTCATGACTTGACGGTTCACACGCGAGATTTTCGTAAACATTATCGACTCGAATTTTATAAAAACGCGAGACCTGAACCAGGACACACATGCATACACATATTCATGGTTTTCCTAGTGAGTTATAGAACTCACCTAATGTGATGAAAATCACACAATCAACAATTTACGAGTTGACACTATCCAAGTGACCTCACGAACGGTCTCCGTAACAGCTCCCTTGCTCTTATTGTCACCAAGGCGGCTCCTAATTCGAATCCCAGGTTCCTAGCTACTGAACCTTCCTCCAAATTGCATAAATGAACAATATATCCTCTGAAATCTACCCACAACCTTAAAAGAATGACATGCAAGGTGGATTCTCCATTAATAGCTAAACTTGGAGCTCAAAATCGAAAATGGAAGATGATGAAGGAGGAGGGTTTTGGTTCAGAAATTTGTATCAATGGGAAGAGGGGAATGAGCTGGTCATGATGGTGAAAGAAAACTGAACATGCATTGGAAATTTCTGAAGCTCTCTCTCCCTTTTCTTCCTTCTCCCTCTCGAGCTCCTCTCTTCCTCTCTCTAATCTGATTTTCAGAAATTTACAAGGAATGAAGTGTTTTTGTGTTTCAGCTGAAAGGTATACATATATATAGGCTAGGTAAAAAATACCACTATGCCCCTCATTTAAACATTTCTTTCCTAATGACTCCCTCACTCCTAATAAACTGACTATGATGCAATTAACTCAATTTGGCACCCAATTAAATTAATTGACAATCCACACAAATTATTTTTCAACACATTATTTTCAAGCAACTCATTTAAATCAATAAAAATCATTTCACGCCAGATAATTTAAATAGCGAAAATTGGGGATATTACAATCACCCCAACTTTTAAAAATTTTGTCCTCAAAATTGGACCAATCAAAACAAACAACACACAATATACCTTTCTTTGGGTCGACATAAACTTCGCCTTCCTGAGCGTCCATTACAAAGGCCTTTCCGCTTGTGGAGTTAGAATTCCCTTCTCGATTCCTCTTCTTCACCGGGCATTCGTTAGCATAATGCCCTTCTTCCTTGCAGTAGTAACACACAGTGGATCCCAGACGACACTCTCCAGTGTGAGGCCTTCCGCATTTCGGACACTTACCGGACCTTAGTAGTTCGGATGCTGTAGCTTGCTTTCCTTTGTTATAGATACCCTTCGGCTCATCATTTCGAGTTGGCAATTCCAATGCTATCTTCTTCTCTTTCCGGTACGCTTTCCTTTCCTCATACATCCTGTTGAGATCTGCCTCTGCAACATAAGCTTGCTGCACCAATCCAGCATAACTGGTCATAGCATAAGAGCTAAGACCTTGGGCCACATCCGCACGAAGACCTGCCTTGTACATCTGCATCTTCCACTCATCATTCGGAGCATGTTTTGCCAACTGATAAAACTGTGACAACCTTTCGAACTTGGCGGTGAACTCACCCACCGACATCTCTCCTTGCTTCAGATTGATAAACTCGGCTTGCTTGCTTAACTTCATCACCGGAGGGAAAAAGTGACCAATAAACATCTCCTTGAAGTTAACCCAGGTAACAGGAGTTCCCTGGTTCACCATCAAATCATGAGCATTGGTCCACCAGGTTTGAGCATCTTCCTCGAGCATATGGGCGGCAAAGAGAACCTTCTCTTCTTCGCTGCATTGAAGAGTCCTAAAAATCTTCTCCATCGAATCCAACCAGAAATGTGATACCATCACCTCAGGTCCTCCTTTGAAACTTTGAGGATTCATCTTCTGAAAACGAAAGTAAGCCCTATTCGGATCTTCCAGAGGAAGTTGTTGAACATTCGGTTGTTGCTGATTCATCCTCTCATGATGCATTTGGGCCATTTGAGCCATCTGCTGCTGCTGCATTTGCATCATGTCATTCATCATCTTCTGTTGCGTCTCGATGACATTCTGCATCCATTCGGTATTTGGATCAACAGGGACGCTTCTCCTACTTCCACCAGCCATGATTCTGCGAAATATGCACAAAGTGTTTAGCATGATCAGGCTAAACGTCTAATAGCATACTAAGAGGAATCACACTTAGAGGACTTAAGAGACTCATGATTCTAAGTCCGACTAGGTCGAACTGCTCTGATACCAATTGTAACACCCCGTTAATTTCTATCTTGTAGAAATTACCGAAGCGCACTACTGGCATACATCAGAGTGACTTTCCTTTTTAAAATATTGAACACATACTAAACTTCGATAAATCACTCATCGAACGTGCTTACATATCTGAACATAATATATATAAAATCGGTCCTTACACCCTCAACTAGTGTTCAATACTCAAAAACCGAAAGTCTGCGGAAGCGATTTACAACTTGAAAGACATAAGTCGTACAATCGAATAGTCTTAAGATACTGAATAGAAATACAGAAATACAAAGGAAACTGAAATACAAGACATAATAAAATAAGGATAGCGGCTGCTCCTCAAGCGTCTCCATAGCCGTGCTTCACGGTCTTCAACTTTCTCTGCTTAACTGAAAAACAACAAAAATGGATTGGGTGAGACAACTTGTCTCAGTGAGTTCTATCGCGACCCCTTACTAATCCTCTCGGTTCAATTATGCTTGATTCATTATTCTGATTCTAACTCATAGTCCTCTAAATTGACTATGTGGCTAACTAACTGAAGTTGTCCTTACAACCCTTAAGCCGGTTACAAGACGCAACTCATAAACTGAACTAAACGTTGTCCTCATAACCCTTAAGCCGGTTACAAGAAACAACACATAAACTGAACTGATATTTTAGCGTGTCACCGGTCACTTGGCATAATAAGCTTCCGGTGAACCCGTCCCCACTAATCGGCTGGGTCCTTGATGGGGCCTAGGTTCATAGGGCTCATGACTTCCCCTCCCCTAGCACACTAAACTGAAATAGGGTTGTCACCCTAACTGAACTGATGCATATATTTTAATATACCTGAACTGAACTGAACAATGATTCTGAACATAACACTGAACTTATACTTAATCGATGAACTTAAACATAACCATGAGCTTGAACATAACTTACTTATAACTTAACATGAACATGACTTAATCTTATGCTTAGCTTATCTTATACTTAACTTGGTCCTTATCATTAGGCGATCTAATTACTAACTTATTCTAATTATTAAGTGATCTCTCATGGATTACTAAGGTTCGCTACTTAACTTATCAATCTTACTAAACCAGTCAATCCAGCACAATACATCAATCACAAAGTCATAACATGAAATCAATGGTCAATCACATGAGCATTCACTTAACCGGAACGTAATCCAAACACAACCAATCATATGGTACTAACATAACTTAGATCCAATCACAGTCAATTACCACTCAATTTAGGGCAATTCAATTATAGTATCATTGGGGAAGGTGGAAGGAGGGATTAGAAAGCAATTGGAGTCGTTCGGAATGATTTAAAACACTTTTTAAAATAGGCAACCCGAAGACCACGCACGACTCGTGCGCCCATACACACGATCCGTGCGTGACTATCATCTATCGTATCATTCCGTTTCGATCCCTAATTACTTCCCGATCGACACTACCACTTCAGTCATAACCAAACATATAGAATTTCAGTGTTCCCATCCTAGGGGAACCTTGGGGAGTGGATTGGAAGGGACTTAGGACCAATCGGAATAGCTTAGGACGTATTTCGAAATTTCGCATCAGAAGGATACGCACGGTCCGTGCGCCTTGGCAAACGACCCGTGCGCGTTTTCAAAAACGGCACCATGGTTCCAGAATCTCACGCACGACTCGTGCCCAGAGGCACATGGTCCATGCGTGACTAACAGTATTTCAGAAAAACAGGTTTCGCGTTTTCTTTTCTATTCTGATCGTTCCCATGTCCATTCCGATTCACATTCAACTCAATAACACATCAATACAGACATGTCAACCATTACAATCAACAATTTTCATTCAACAATCACACTTATGCACTTTAACAATTTCAATCTCAATGACCTCATGACTTGACGGTTCACACGCGAGATTTTCGTAAACATTATCGACTCGAATTTTATAAAAACGCGAGACCTGAACCAGGACACACATGCATACACATATTCATGGTTTTCCTAGTGAGTTATAGAACTCACCTAATGTGATGAAAATCACACAATCAACAATTTACGAGTTGACACTATCCAAGTGACCTCACGAACGGTCTCCGTAACAGCTCCCTTGCTCTTATTGTCACCAAGGCGGCTCCTAATTCGAATCCCAGGTTCCTAGCTACTGAACCTTCCTCCAAATTGCATAAATGAACAATATATCCTCTGAAATCTACCCTCAACCTTAAAAGAATGACATGCAAGGTGGATTCTCCATTAATAGCTAAACTTGGAGCTCAAAATCGAAAATGGAAGATGATGAAGGAGGAGGGTTTTGGTTCAGAAATTTGTATCAATGGGAAGAGGGGAATGAGCTGGTCATGATGGTGAAAGAAAACTGAACATGCATTGGAAATTTCTGAAGCTCTCTCTCCCTTTTCTTCCTTCTCCCTCTCGAGCTCCTCTCTTCCTCTCTCTAATCTGATTTTCAGAAATTTACAAGGAATGAAGTGTTTTTGTGTTTCAGCTGAAAGGTATATATATATATATATATATATATATATATATATATATATATATATATATATATATATATATATATATAGACAGTTTACTGTCTTGTATGGAAGGCTTTGCCTCCTAATTTATGTTATTTTGATTCTACACTTCAATTTAATTTCTTGTCTTAGCATTCCGCATGCTACCTACTTCCCCTCTGTCTCTTTAATTTCTTTTATCTTCTGATTCCGATCCCCTCTTGGTATCAGAGCCAGATGGTGGAAGTAGGAATGTAGATATTAACTTTGAACTGTTGATTACTACTCTGGTTATGCATATATATATATATATATATATATATATATATATATATATATATATATATATATATATATATATATATATATATATATATATATATATATAGGCTAGGTAAAAAATACCACTATGCCCCTCATTTAAACATTTCTTTCCTAATGACTCCCTCACTCCTAATAAACTGACTATGATGCAATTAACTCAATTTGGCACCCAATTAAATTAATTGACAATCCACACAAACTATTTTTCAACACATTATTTTCAAGCAACTCATTTAAATCAATAAAAATCATTTCACGCCAGATAATTTAAATAGCGAAAATTGGGGATATTACAATCACCCCAACTTTTAAAAATTTTGTCCTCAAAATTGGACCAATCAAAACAAACAACACACAATATACCTTTCTTTGGGTCGACATAAACTTCGCCTTCCTGAGCGTCCATTACAAAGGCCTTTCCGCTTGCGGAGTTAGAATTCCCTTCTCGATTCCTCTTCTTCACCGGGCATTCGTTAGCATAATGCCCTTCTTCCTTGCAGTAGTAACACACAGTGGATCCCAGACGACACTCTCCAGTGTGAGGCCTTCCGCATTTCGGACACTTACCGGACCTTAGTAGTTCGGATGCTGTAGCTTGCTTTCCTTTGTTATAGATACCCTTCGTCTCATCACTTCGAGTTGGCAATTCCAATGCTTTCTTCTCTTTCCGGTACACTTTCCTTTCCTCATACATCCTGTTGAGATCTGCCTCTGCAACATAAGCTTGCTGCACCAATCCAGCATAACTGGTCATAGCATAAGAGCTAAGACCTTGGGCCACATCCGCACGAAGACCTGCCTTGTACATCTGCATCTTCCACTCATCATTCGGAGCATGTTTTGCCAACTGATAAAACTGTGACAACCTTTCGAACTTGGCGGTGAACTCACCCACCGACATCTCTCCTTGCTTCAAATTGATAAACTCGGCTTGCTTGCTTAACTTCATCACCGGAGGGAAAAAGTGACCAATAAACATCTCCTTGAAGTTAACCCAGGTAACAAGAGTTCCCTGGTTCACCATCAAATCATGAGCATTGGTCCACCAGGTTTGAGCATCTTCCTCGAGCATATGGGCGGCAAAGGGAACCTTCTCTTCTTCGCTGCATTGAAGAGTCCTAAAAATCTTCTCCATCGAATCCAACCAGAAATGTGATACCATCACCTCAGGTCCTCCTTTGAAACTTTGAGGATTCATCTTCTGAAAACGAAAGTAAGCCCTATTCGGATCTTCCAGAGGAAGTTGTTGAACATTCGGTTGTTGCTGATTCATCCTCTCATGATGCATTTGGGCCATTTGAGCCATCTGCTGCTGCTGCATTTGCATCATGTCATTCATCATCTTCTGTTGCGTCTCGATGACATTCTGCATCCATTCGGTATTTGGATCCACAGGGACGCTTCTCCTACTTCCACCAGCCATGATTCTGCGAAATATGCACAAAGTGTTTAGTTGATCAGGCTAAACGTCTAATAGCATACTAAGAGGAATCACACTTAGAGGACTTAAGAGACTCATGATTCTAAGTCCGACTAGGTCGAACTGCTCTGATACCAATTGTAACACCCCGTTAATTTCTATCTTGTAGAAATTACCGAAGCGCACTACTGGCATACATCAGAGTGACTTTCCTTTTTAAAATATTGAACACATACTAAACTTCGATAAATCACTCATCAAACGTGCTTACATATCTGAACATAATATATATAAAATCGGTCCTTACACCCTCAACTAGTGTTCAATACTCAAAAACTGAAAGTCCGCGGAAGCGATTTAAAACTTGAAAGACATAAGTCGTACAATCGAATAGTCTTAAGATACTGAATAGAAATACAGAAATACAAAGGAAATTGAAATACAAGACATAATAAAATAAGGATAGCGGCTGCTCCTCAAGCGTCTCCATAGCCGTGCTTCACGGTCTTCAACTTTCCCTGCTTAACTGAAAAACAACAACAATGGATTGGGTGAGACAACTTGTCTCAGTGAGTTCTATCGCGACCCCTTACTAATCTTCTCGGTTCAATTATGCTTGATTCATTATTCTGATTCTAACTCATAGTCCTCTAAATTGACTATGTGGCTAACTAACTGAAGTTGTTCTTACAACCCTTAAGCCGGTTACAAGACGCAACTCATAAACTGAACTAAACGTTGTCCTCATAACCCTTAAGCCGGTTACAAGAAACAGCACATAAACTGAACTGATATTTTAGCGTGTCACCGGTCACTTGGCATAATAAGCTTCCGGTGAACCCGTCCCCACTAATCGGCTGGGTCCCTGATGGGGCCTAGGTCATAGGGCTCATGACTTCCCCTCCCCTAGCACACTAAACTGAAATAGGGTCGTCACCCTAACTGAACTGATGCATATATTTTAATATACCTGAACTGAACTGAACAATGATTCTGAACATAACACTGAACTTATACTTAATCGATGAACTTAAACATAACCATGAGCTTGAACATAACTTACTTATAACTTAACATGAACATGACTTAATCTTATGCTTAGCTTATCTTATACTTAACTTGGTCCTTATCATTAGGCGATCTAATTACTAACTTAATCTAATTATTAAGTGATCTCTCATGGATTACTAAGGTTCGCTACTTAACTTATCAATCTTACTAAACCAGTCAATCCAGCACAATACATCAATCACAAAGTCATAACATGAAATCAATGGTCAATCACATGAGCATTCACTTAACCGGGACGTAATCCAAACACAACCAATCATATGGTACTAACATAACTTAGATCCAATCACAGTCAATTACCACTCAATTTAGGGCAATTCAATTATAGTATCATTGGGGAAGGTGGAAGGAGGGATTAGAAAGCAATTGGAATCGTTCGGAATGATTTAAAACACTTTTTAAAATAGGCAACCCGAAGACCACGCACGACTCGTGCGCCCATACACACGATCCGTGCGTGACTATCATCTATCGTATCATTCCGTTTCGATCCCTAATTACTTCCCGATCGACACTACCACTTCAGTCATAACCAAACATATAGAATTTCAGTGTTCCCATCCTAGGGGAACCTTGGGGAGTGGATTGGAAGGGACTTAGGACCAATCGGAATAGCTTAGGACGTATTTCGAAATTTCGCATCAGAAGGATACGCACGGTCCGTGCGCCTTGGCACACGACCCGTGCGCGTTTTCAAAAACGGCACCATGGTTCCAGAATCTCACGCACGACTCGTGCCCAGAGGCACATGGTCCGTGCGTGACTAACAGTATTTCAGAAAAACAGTTTTCGCGTTTTCTTTTCTATTCCGATCGTTCCCATGTCCATTCCGATTCACATTCAACTCAATAACACATCAATACAGACATGTCAACCATTACAATCAACAATTTTCATTCAACAATCACACTTATGCACTTTAACAATTTCAATCTCAATGACCTCATGACTTGACGGTTCACACGCGAGATTTTCGTAAACATTATCGACTCGAATTTTATAAAAACGCGAGACCTGAACCAGGACACACATGCATACACATATTCATGGTTTTCCGAGTGAGTTATAGAACTCACCTAATGTGATGAAAATCACACAATCAACAATTTACGAGTTGACACTATCCAAGTGACCTCACGAACAGTCTCCGTAACAGCTCCCTTGCTCTTATGGTCACCAAGGCGGCTCCTAATTCGAATCCCAGGTTCCTAGCTACTGAACCTTCCTCCAAATTGCATAAATGAACAATATATCCTCTGAAATCTACCCTCAACCTTAAAAGAATGACATGCAAGGTGGATTCTCCATTAATAGCTAAACTTGGAGCTCAAAATCGAAAATGGAAGATGATGAAGGAGGAGGGTTTTGGTTCAGAAATTTGTATCAATGGGAAGAGGGGAATGGGCTGGTCATGATGGTGAAAGAAAACTGAACATGCATTGGAAATTTCTGAAGCTCTCTCTCCCTTTTCTTCCTTCTCCCTCTCGAGCTCCTCTCTTCCTCTCTCTAATCTGATTTTCAGAAATTTACAAGGAATGAAGTGTTTTTGTGTTTCAGCCGAAAGGTATACATATATATATAGGCTAGGTAAAAAATACCACTATGCCCCTCACTTAAACATTTCTTTCCTAATGACTCCCCCACTCCTAATAAACTGAATATGATGCAATTAACTCAATTTGGCACCCAATTAAATTAATTGACAATCCACACAAATTATTTTTCAACACATTATTTTCAAGCAACTCATTTAAATCAATAAAAATCATTTCACGCCAGATAATTTAAATAGCGAAAATTGGGGATATTACAGAAAGGGACGATGAACAGGCTCAGAGTGAGGAGGCCAAGAAGATGCTGGAGCTGACTTCTGCTACTTTGACCAAAGCCCAACAAGATCTCTTCGAGTTGAAGAAGGAGAAGGAGCGGGTGGAGAACGAGAGAGATCACTACAAAAAAACACAGGATAAGCGACGGAAATTAGCGAGGGAAATCAAATCTGTCGCTAATAATTAAGTACTGAGGGAAATTAGCGAGGGAAATAAAATCCGTCGCTAAACATGACGTAGGAGCGCTTTTTTAAAAAAATTCAAATCAGTCGCTAAGTCTCAAATCTGTCGCTAACGGTCCGTCGCTAATGCTGACGTGACCGTTGCGCAGACATTGGAATGCGTAAGAATCTCAATCCGTCGCTAATTTAAAATTCTGTCGTTACTGTCCGTCGCTAACGCTGACGTGACAGTTGTGAAGATCTTGGAAAACGCGAAATGAACAGGTCCGTCGCTAATTGAAAATTCCCTTGCAACGGATCCGTCGCTAAGTTCTATTTTTTTCACTTACAACCGAAAACCTCCTCACTTCTCTCTTATCTCCTTCTTTTCTCTTCTCTCATTCATTTTTCTTTTCTCTTCTCTCCTTCAACCTCCAACAACTTGGTTTACAAAGAAGAAGCAACAACCATCTCATAATCAAAGCAGGTATTCCAACCATCATCTCTCCCATTTCGTTTTTGTTTTCGCTTTCTATTTTGAATGCTTGCTTAAAATCCATGATTTCATTTTCTTTTTATTTTCGTTTTCTCTGTTGATTTCGTTTTCTCTTTTGAATGCTTAAAATCCATGATTTCGTTTTCTGTTTGGTGCTTCATAGGGCTGTTCATAGTGTTGTTTTTCTGTTTGAATGGTCATAGTGTTGTTTTTCTGTTTTGACTGTTGTGAATAATTAATTAACCCTGATGGATTGTGTTCTAATATTCATTGTGTGGCACTTACAGGTGTTAGATATGGTTGAAGATGCTTGTGAATAATTGTTGGAAAAGAGGCAGGTTGAGACAAAGAGAGAAGTGAGGTCTGAGAGAGACAAAGACAGAAGTGAGGTCTGAGAGAAAGAGAGCAGTTTTTTTTAAAAAAAATCTAAATTAGCGACGGATTTTCCGTCACTAAATTCCCTCGCTAATATCCGTCGCTAAATATTAGTGAGACCCTTTTTAGCGAGGGATTTTTTCTGTCGCTAATTCCCTCGCTAAGGCACGTTAGCGACGGATTTTTGGCCATTAGCGATGGAAAAATCCGTCGTCTATACTGCTTTTTTTTGTAGTGGATTCGGCGGCGAACAAAGCCAAAGTTCTCAAAGTTAAGCTCAAGGAGGCCGAGTCTAAGGCAAAAGAAGCGGCAGAGTCAAACTCTACCCTCCAAACCCGGGTGGCCGAGCTGGAGACGGCCAAAGAAGAAAATTAGGCAGCTTAGAGAAAGAACTGGGCGAGACTGCGCAGGATGCTTGCAACATGGCCGACGAGGCCTTTTCAAATGCTCTTCAATAAGTCGCCGTTCTCTTCCCCTCCTTTATTCGTGATGAGGAAGTGTTGAAGGTCGACCACGAAGTGGTAGAGGGTCATCCCCATCTTCCCACGTCCTTCTAACACTTAGCTTAGTGTTTTTAAATGGTCACCCTTTTTAAACTCGACATTTTGTTTTGTAAATGGTCACCCTTTTTGAACTCGAGGGCCCGGCCGTATCCGGGATAACTTGTAATGTTTTGCATGTTTGGTCGTTTTATAATTCCGGTTTGAGTTACCTCGGCTTATCTTTATATCACATGTAACACCCCATTTCTACCCGGTAAAATGATACGAAAATCAGAGTTATACAAATTTCCAACAAATAAATGGAGCGCTACACTTTCAACTAAAAACAAAACAACATAATCAATTCGCCTGTGAAATCAGATACATAACACGCTAACTTGGATGAACCAATAAACAAATCTTTTTAGTCTTTAAAACAAGTCAACTTTCAATACTACGTAGCGGATTCACAACAAAAGTCAATTCAAAATAATCGTGGCATCTTTAACCAACTTAAGACAGCTCAGATTTTGCAAAACTCTTAATAGTAACGACTTTTAGTTTCAACAATAAAAATAACATAGCAAATAAGGAAAACAAGTGTTCACCCCCCCCCCAGAGTGTTACGTATCAGAGCGACGACACCGACTCGAACTAACGAAGGTAAGCAGCCTTCATTCGTGATTACCTGCACGTTACAAACGGGTGGGTAACATTCAAACAGAATGGGTGAGATATCGAGCCATATAATAGAACATATGAAAAACAGTACATTAGAATCAGAAGACATAAGTTCACCACTTCACCGTCATCAAACAACTTCAATCAATCACAAGTCATCAACATAGCCACTCAAGTATGCAATATGAATGCGACTCAATACTATGCACATGCATGTGGTACCATTGGAGCAGAACTCCCGTCGCTGAAATCTGCCAATAAATAGAGGCATCAACAAGGCATAAGCCTTCAACATAATTTGCCAGTCCAGGCCGTCGTGTTTTGAGCATAGCTCCATCATGAAAATTATATGTATGCGACGCGATGTGAATGCACAAACAACTAACAATGATTACATAGCAACACCACAACAACGGAATTTAACATTGGCCATAGGCCTACAACTTGATATTTTGCCAATAAATAGAGGCAATCCAACTAGGTGCAACATCATCAACAAATCAACAACTGAGCCAGCAATTTAGCAACTTAACAAGTTAACAGTTTAACAACTCAACCAACGGTTAACAACTCAACAAATTAACCAACAATTAGCCAACCGTGGGCCTAATGCGCCTAAAGCGCCCAACAACCCACAAGACGGCGCCCAATGCGCCCAGCAAACGAACGAGGCAGCCACACATGGCGCCCATGGCGCCCAGTGCGCCCAGCAAACGAACGGGGCAGCCACACATGGCGCCCATGGCGCCCAGTGCGCCCAGCAAACAAACGGGGCAGCCACACATGGCGCCCAGTGCGCCCAGCAAACGAATGGGGCAGCCAAACATGGCGCCCATGGCGCCCAGCAAACAAACGGGGCAGCCACACATGGCGCCCAGTGCGCCTAGCAAACGAACAGGGCAGCCACACATGGCGCCCATGGCTCCCAGCAACCAACAGCCAACAAGAAACAGGCAGCAAGGCGCCCTTGACGCCCATGGCGCCCTTCGCGCCCAGGAAACAACAGGACAACCACATACGGCGCCCATGGGGCCTAGTGCACCAGCACCCAACGGGGCAGCCATCCACGGTGCCCAGGGCGGCGCCCAGTACATCAGCAAACAGGGCCCTATGCGCCCAGGGACCCAAATTTTGTGCATCATTGTGTTCAAAAACCCCTAAACTGATTTCAATCATCAACAGATATATTCAAACATCGACAATTAGTTTTCAAACATCAACAAATAGTTTTCAAACAACAACAATAGATTTCAAGGATTAAACAAACACATAGGATCCCTTACTTTCCCACATAAAGCCCTTCATGTACCCTATCATAGAGTTAGAACCCCACCCTTACCTAGTGATAGAAACTTGCGCAGCCACCCCCTTTCCCTAGATGAAGTCGCGTCGTCACCCTCCTAGGTTGTATGAGTTTCGCAGCCCCCTTCCTTGGTTCTCTCTCAAAATCCTTATTTTCTTTTTCAGCTTATGACAACTTAACCTAATTCTAATTTCTTACTCACCTATACTTCTTTTTATTTTTCTGATTAGTTTTATGGGCCTCTCCTTACACCCCTCATATTACTACTTCCAACATAAAAATAAGCCCATACAACATAATAATATTATTACTATAATATTATTTTCCACACTTAATTAATAAATAATCTAATTGAATAATTAATTAAACATTCGGGGCGTTACATCACGCGCATTAATCATTTATAATCACGTTTATTTCGCACAAGTTATGCATGTCGCATTTAGGGAAATTTACCAGGACTCGGCCTAGATCGAACTCGCCCTTTAGGGTAATGGCGGCCTTGGCCATTGATCATTGCGTTTTCAAATCGCAAGAGGTTTTCATCATCCTTGGGACAGTACCGAGACTCGGCCCAGATCGAACTTGTTCCAAAGGGATGCAACTGCCTCAGTCGCTAATGATAATGAGCTCAGTTGCACGTGTTCCGATTTATAAAGGGATTAAGGGCAGTCGTTTGGTCGATCCCGTGTAGCCTCCTTTTTAACCTCGGAAATCTCTTCGCTAAGCACTCAAAGTGAGGAAAACAATAAGTAAAGAACGTCGGCAATCATAGTCGATCCATATTTATTAGATGGTTGAATATTTACAAAATCAGATTACATCACTCCCGTAGGCTCAAATAGTAACTAGCTATAATACTTCTTAAGCTTGGTAGCATTCCAAGTCCTAGGGATCGGTTTCCCTTCAAGGGTTTCTAACTCGAAGGCGCTGTTACCGGTCGTAGAAATGACCCGGTATGGCCCTTCCCAATTGGGCGCAAGCTTTCCCTAGGCCCCGTTCTTCAAACCAACGTCTGCCCGTCGGAGCACTAGGTCGCCAATTTTAAAATCCCTCGGGAAAATCTTTGAGTTGTACCGGGTTTCCATCCTCTGCTTGACCACTACTTCCTTGAAGGAGGCCCTATCTCGGATCTCTTCCACTAGATCGAGCTCTTCTCTCAAGGCCTTGTTGTTATCATCTGGTGACTTTGGGTTGGATGTCTTCCAACCCAATTCTCCGATCTCAACCGGAATAACCGCCTCGCTTCCATAGGAGAGTCGGAAAGGCGTCTCCCTTGTAGAGCTCTGGGGTGTGTTTCTGTAAGCCCACAAGACGTAAGGTAGTTTTTCAGCCTAGTTCCCTTTGTCGTCGTCCAGTCGTTTCTTTAATCCATTGAGGATCACTTTGTTAGTCGCCTCGGCCTGCCCATTGGTCTGGTGGTGTTCTACCGAGGTGATGAGGTGTTTGTCTTAAGGTCGGCCATGAGCTTCTTGAAGCCTTTGTCAGCAAATTGGGTTCCTTTGTCAGTTACCACCACTTCGGGGATCCCAAACCTGGTCATGATGTTCTTCTTGAAAAACTTGATGGAGTTCTTCGCACTGATTATGGCTAGGGATTCAGCCTCGATCTACTTCATAAAATAGTCAACCGCTACAATCAAGTACTTGACCTGGCCAGGGGCCTTTGGAAAGGGCCATAGGAGATCAATCCCCTATAATGCAAAAGGCCATGAAGAGGTGGGGCTGGTAAGCTCGGTAGGAGGAGCCACATGGACATTAGCATGTATCTGACATTTCTGGCACTTTCTAACGTTGTTTTTAGCATCAGTTTCCATGGTGGGCCAAAAGTAACCTTCCCTCAAAGCTTTCCGGGCTAGCGACCTTCCACCGAGGTGCTGCCCACAAATTCCTTCGTGAATTTCTGCTAGAACATAATCTGCTTCCTCGCCTTCAATGCACTTCAACAATGGTGAAGAGAAGCTTCTCTTGTAGAGGGTTCCGTCGATCACGGAAAAGGACGATGCCTTTCTCCTGATTAATTTGGCTTCACGTGGATTCGGAGGCTCGTCCCCCCGACTCAATATACTTCATAATTAGCGATATCCAGCTCTTGCTTTCTTCGACAACGCATACAGATGATGTGAGTTCCGGGTCTGGGTCAACACTTGGTCAACTGAGCACTTCCTGGATCACTGAGTGGTGGTTTCCTAGTGCTTTGGTACTAGCCAGTTTGGAAAGAACATCCGCACTTTTATTCTCTGCTCTCGGAACATGTTTAATCTCGGCTGCTTGGAACCGGGCTAGCAGTTCGCGCACCCGTGCCAGGTACTTCTGCAATGTCGGGTCTTTGGTCTCGTATTGATTTCTGATCTGGGAGATCACTAGCAAAGAATCAATATTCAGATAGACCCGAGTGACTCGTAAGTCGAGAGCAAGCTGGAGCCCCGCAATGCATGCCTCGTACTCCGCCTGGTTGTTCGAAGTCAGAAACTTGAAATTGAGTGATACCTCGATCACCACACCAGCGGGACTTTCCAATATCTGACCGGCCCCGCTCCCTTTTGGATTCGAAGATCCGTCAACGTGCAAGGTCCATGCCTCGTCCTCAAGGTCGGTCGAGGTCATTTCTGCGACGAAATCAGCAAGGACTTGAGCCTTCATTGCTGTTCTTGACTCATACTTAATTCCAAACTCGGAGAGCTCAACCGCCCATTTAATCATTCTTCTAGCTAGATCAGGTCGGTGCAGGATCTGACGAATAGGATGATTCGTTCGTACCACAACTTGATGAGCGACAAAATAAGGTCGGAGGGGACGTGTCGCAATAACCAAAGCAAGGGCAATTTTTTCTATCTTTTTCTGATACCGGATTTCTGGACCTTGCAGTGCTTTGCTCGCAAAATACACCGGACTTTTCCCGGTCTCCGTTTCTCGGACCAAAACGGCGCCTAATGCCTCTTCAGAGATCGCCAAGTATAGGTATAGATTCTCACCTTCGTTGGGCCGAGTCAAAATTGGTGGTTCAGAAAGAACATTTTTGAGCAGGGTGAGGGCCTCATCCTGCTCCGTGGTCCATTCAAACTTGACTTCTTTCTTAAGTAACTTGAATAGTTTGAAATAAAACGAGACAAGGCGGCGATCATGCCGTTGAGTTTTTGAACCTCTTTCTTTGTGGTCGGCGTGCGCATTTCGATTACAGCCCGACACTTATCTGGATTGGCTTCAATGCCTCGTTCTGTAAGGTAGAATCCGAGGAACTTCCCAGCTCGGACACCAAAGGTACATTTTTCCGGATTTAACCTCATGTTATTTTTTCGAACCTCGGCGAATATCTCTTTGAGATCAGCTACGTGGAGATTCTCTTCTTTGCTTTTTGCAATCATGTCGTCAAGCTAATCAACGACGCGTCCGATTTTCTTCCGAAAGACTTTATTCATTATTCTTTGATTCGTAGCCCCGGCATTTTTTAAAAGTGAATGGTATAACCCGGTAACAGAAATTGCCGAGGTCAGTCATGAAAGCGGTTTTCTCCTGGTCAGGAGGGAACATCGAAATTTGGTTGTAGCCAGAATAAGCATCCATAAAAGACAGTCAACGAAAACCAGAAGCGTTATCGACTAGGCGATCAATGCTGGGAATAGGGAAGGCGTCCTTAGGACATGCCTTATTAAGATCGGTATAATTAATGCACATGTGCCACTTTCCATTACTCTTTTTAACCAATACAGGGTTTGAGAGCCAAGTTGAATACTTGACCTCAGTTACAAAGTTTGCATTAATTAAATCTTCAACAGCTTTAGCAGCGGCAGCCACTTTTTCCCCGTTTTGAGCCCTTTTGCGCTGGACGACCCACTTAGCCTCGGGGTTAACAGCAAGGTGAGGACAGGCAACCTCCGGAGGAATTCCGGGCATATCTTCAGCGAACCACGTGAAAAGGTCGGCATTGTGCTAGTTCAACCTTCACCTCTTCAGATAGATCGGCACCGATCTTCACGGTTTGTGTCGGGTCGTCCCCCAGCTGAACTTCAACAAACTCCCTGCTAGGTTGGGGTCGTTTGATTCTTCTCTTCAACTCCCGAGTCAGAGCATCAACATTCTCGTCTTACGAACTATCTAGATCATACCTAGCATCCAGATCAGTCACATTGACCTCGACAGCCTTACCCTTCCCTTTCTTCTTCAAAATTTTCTGAACTTCTTCAGGGGATCCTCTTCCTCCCTTGCCTTCCGATCTGCCTTGATATACAGATAATAACACCTCTCAGCGAACTCTAAGTCGGCATTGACGGTGATGACCTTGTTACAGAGGGAGTAGAATCTCGTCTTCAATTGGACCGTGGAACAGACTGCTCCGAGCTTTCCCAAGGTCGGCCTACCGATGATGCAGTTATAGATCGATGGATAGGGTAGGACAAGGAACTTGGTTTTCATAGTTCGAACCATTGGTTCCTCCCTAAAATTTACCATTAGATCCAAGTAACCAAGTGGTTTGGTTCGTGAACCATTGAACCCGGAAAGGGTCGTTCCCCTGTATGGAGTGAGGTCCTCTTTCGAGATTTCTAACCTCTTGAGGAGATCAACAAAGATGATGTCAGTGGAACTTCCTTGATCGATCAGAACTCTTTTCTAATCTTGGAATTGGCCATTACAACCGAGATTAAGAGTGGTATATGCTTATTGGGCTTCCCATGTCTGAAGCCATGAATCAACCTATTTTAGTTGGCCAATCCCAAAACAGGTTTAAAAGAATTAAAAGACAAAGATCAAAATGCATACATCACAACATTATATTACTAAGACTTAAAGATTCATCACAAAGCTTAAGCAATCCAACTAAAAGATTTTTAGCTCATGTTAAACATTATCAACAACTTACAAAAAATGGAGTTCATATCACCAAGACAGAAAATGGAAGAAGAATATGCAGAAGATACACTCCTCCAACTCCTACGCATGAACCGGTGTGCTGACAGTGCTATAGCATGAACAAACACGATCTTCTAGTGGATTTCTCTGGTGGATCTTCAATGGAACTAAGAGGACAGCTTATCACTGTATTTTTCCTCAAGAACTGGAGAAATTTCGTGCTGGAAGTTGATTATGAAGTGCAGAAGTGAAGCTTCCTTTTATAGAGTGGTTTTCCCTCCTTTTTGCAAAGCTAGGAGACACGTGGGTCCCTTCCTCACCAACTAAAGCAAGTTGTCATATCCAAAGTTGACAAGTGGTCATGTGTAAGTGGGAGGAGGGTGGCTGAGTCAGCATAGGCTTTGCCACTAGGGAGGCGCTGATTGGACTAATTCAAGATATGTTTCAGATTTGCTTTTTGCTTTTGACTCCAAGTGGGCCCCAGCTCCACTGCGCGCATGGTGCTATAGCACCTGATGCTGTAGCACTCAAACAGAAACATTAGAAACTTCACAAGGACACCAATTGTGCCAAATTAATTCATTTCAGCCCTTGATTCTCTTTTCCTTGAATTAACACAGATATTCACATAATTCCTAGCCTAAGCATGCAAACTTACAATGATTTAGGAATAGAAATGCTTAGATAACTCTACTAATGGAGAGTTATCACACCCCCAAACTTAAACCATTGCTTGTCCCCAAGCAATGACAAAAAGAATAAGTAAAACCAAACAAACATTCTTGCCAAGACACTTTTATACAAAACAACATAACAAAGTCAGTTCTTCCTAAGTTACAAATTTTCAAAACATGCTTTTAATTGGGCTAAATTACCAGATTCACTCACACAGACCATTGTTTTTCACAACATCCAGAATTATTACTGCCCAAAATGAGTGTGTGACCTCCAAGCATAGTCTAATTCCCAGTCAGGTTCAGAATTTCACTTAACCTATAAGAGAATGGCCTTTTTTTGAGTGTGTCAAGAAGAGTTCAAAAAAGAGAGTAGACTAACAATTTCACACAAGACTTGAGGGGCTTCAAAGAACAACAAAGGGCTTGATTAGGCATTTCAGACAATGGCCAGTGTGCTAAGCTAAGAGAAATGAAAGGTATTAGTGCTATAGCCTGAGGTGCTATAGCACTTGATGCTATGCGTATAGATTTCTGCTTATGTTTGATGACTTTGTGCTATAGCATCCCTTGCTGGACTCCAGTATTTTGCTCTTTTTTTTAGATTTTAGGCACAGTCTCAACATTTTTGGTGAGGAGATGCTATAGCATTACAATGCTATCACACTTGATGTTACAATTTCTGGTACAACTAAATTACAGTGGCCTTCCTAAGTCTTCATACCTAGCCTTAATATAACCCCGATACACCCCAAAGCCCAGCTTCTAAAGCTACTCTCAATTTTTATTGAAAACTTTACACACTCTAGGTTAACCAAGACTAACTTCAGCATCAGCTCATTCCTAGCTAACTAAGTTTCTTCCTAACCAATAAAACTGGTTATCATTCAAACAGAGCTACTTCACACAGCCTCTCACTCATCATTAAATTTTTCACCTACTCAAGATACAAGTTTTTTTATTTTTTTGAACAATAGGGGAATTAGTGACTTCATTACAACTGACACAAAACCCAACGTAATCATTGGTTAAACAAGTTAAAATACCTAAAGATCCTCTCCCCACTTAAAACCTGGCAGTGTCCCCACTGCCTTCATGATGAATAAGAGGAGAGGGTTAAGCAAAACATAAAAATACTTGGCATGATTCAGAAACAGACTTAAAACTAACACAGCTGCTGGGTGCAGGACAGGTGCTAGAGCACCCAACAGGTTTATTGAAAGCAATATAATTTAAGGGAGTAAGGAAAAGGGATCATTTTTTAGCTAACCCAGACTTGAGCCTGTTGCTGGTCCTGCAAGGCTGCTGGGTTGGTTTCTTCGTTGTCTTCTGCTTCTTCTTCTTTTGACCACACAGAAGCAACAAATGATGCTATAGCATATCATGCTACCACACCAAGTGCTATAACTTCTTCTGCAACTTATCTCCAAATTTCCTGCACAAACAAAAAGACTTAAAAAAAAATAAAAGGGTTAGTTACAAAATTGTGGGTTGCCTCCCATAAGCGCTTGGTTTAAGAGTCCTCAGTTAGACTACACCATGTGTTAGAGTTTTGGCCACTCTGTGATGATCTTGTCCCTCACCACATGTGCTCCAGAGTAGTGTTTCACCCTTTTACCATTGATTTTGAATGTTCCACCGGTGGCTTCATCAAACATATCCACAGAAGTTGCTGCAACATTCACTTGTTCAGCAGATGTTGTAGCAACATATACTGTAGCAGCAGATGCTACAGCCAGGTTTTCTCCAGTTTTTGGTTTTGACCATTGTGGTGGCTGGGTGGTTTCTGGTTGTTTGATTTCAGCAATGACATGAGTGCATTTGGTGATTTTTGGTGGTGAGGGTGGTGGTATGGGATGTTTGGGTGGGTATTGTGGGGATGAGTTTTTGTGAGATGGAGATTGGGGTGATGGGGTTTGCTCTTGGTTGAGGAATGCTTTAGGGCCTGGTTCAAGCTCAATTTCCTTAGCATTCTCTTCTTCTTCTGATCCATCTCTTCCTTAGAGATCTCAATGACATCAGCCTCACCTTGTAACACACCTTCTTCCACAAGCTTTTCTTTTTCAGTGATGGCATGAGCCTTGACCAAGTGGTCATCTTGCTTGTGGAAGTGTTTTTGAATAACCGAATCAAGAGACACCACAAAAGAGCACTTCTCAGTTCCTGCATCTGGGGACTTGAGAGCATTCATCACGTTAAACTTAATTTCTTGATCATTGACTCTCATAGTCAATTCTCCCTTTTGGACATCAATCAAAGTCTGGGCAGTAGCTAGGAATGGTCTCCCAAGAATGATAGGAACCTCTTTATCTGCATCAAAATCAAGAACAACAAAATCCATAGGAAAAACAAATTTGTCAACCTTATTGAGCACATCCTCTATTATCCCCTCAGGATAGGCTATCGACCTATCTGCTAACTGAAGGCTAAGTGGTGGACCTCACAATACCAATACCAAGCTGTTTAAATATGGATTTGGGCATCAAATTGATGCTTTCCCCCAAATCACAAAGTGCACGGGCAGAATAATATTTACTGATAGAACATAGTATTGTGAAACTGCCAGGATCCTTCAATTTCCTTCGGATCTTGTTCTGCATGATCATGGTGCACTCTCCAGTCATTGCTACTATCTCAAACTCTCCTAATATCTTCCTCTTGGTGAGCACTTCCTTCATAAATTTTGCATAGTTGGGAATTTTTTGAAGTGCTTCCAGCAAGGGAACATTGATGTGGAGTTCTTTCAGCACATCCAAAAATTTACCAAATTGCTTGTTCTCATGAGGCTACTACAACCTTTGTGGAAAAAGAGGAGGAGGGTATTTTGTAACAAGCTTAGGTGGTGGCACATATGCAGGGTCAGACGCTATAGCAGTGGGCGTGAGTTCAACTACAACAGCAGCTTCTGTTGATTCAGTGTTCTGAGGAGATGCTATAGCATTAGTTTCTATAGTGTTGGCTGTGGTGAGGTTTTTGACCATGTTGGTGAATGATGCTTCTTGAGTTGTTAGCTTTGTCACCTCACTGACTTCATGTACTCCAGCTCTCTTTTGAGGAGGGGCTCTACCTGTAGGCCAAGAATAACTATTTGCTGCTATGTCATGAATGAGATCACAAGCATCATTGTAAGATGATTTTAGCGAAACTCCTCCTGAGGAAGCATCAAGCATCAATCTGGTCTATGGCTCCAATCCATTGTAAAATGTTTCCATTTGGATAATGACAGGTAGGCCATGGTGAGTACATTTTCTTAACAACTCTTTGTATCTTTCCCGTGCGCTAATTTTGTTCGCAGCTTCTCTGTCTTGTTGCGTATTCCTCAACAATCTGAAGAATTTATCTCATGGCTGACGCAACCAAAAACAATGATACCAGTGCTCCCATCAACAACAATAGCACTGTTATCGTTCCTGCTGCTGTCCCTGTAACTTATGCGAAGCCTTTCCCTCACATCTCCAAAATTGAGGTCTTCGCAGGCCAAAATTTTCGCAGGTGGCAGGAGCGCGTGAGTTCTCTTCTTGACATGCATGGAGTTGCTGTAGCACTTACTGAAACCAAGCCGCTGGAGTCTGCACCTCCCAAACAGGTCGAAGTTTGAATCCATGCCAATAAGGTGTGCCATCACACAATTCTCCGCACTCTCTCCAATGAATTGCTTGACATCTACTGCACCTACAAGGAGACTAATCCGATTTGGGAATCAATGATTCTCAAATACACGACTGAAGATGCTAGCAAGCAAAAATTTGTCATCAGCAACTACTACAATTGGGTCATGAATGAAACTGGCGAAATCAAAACTCAAATCAATCAGTATCACAAGTTACTAGAGGAAATGAAGGCTGAAAACATTGTTCTCCCAGACAAGTTCAATGCAGGTATCTTGATTGAGAAGCTGCCTGAATCATGGAAGGACTACAAGCAACAACTGAAGCACAAACACAAGCAACTGTCACTGAACGAGCTGCTGACTCATATCATCATTGAAGATACCAACCGAAAGGAGAGTAACAAAGCAAAGGCGAAATCAATGGCTGCACGTGCAAACATGGTGATGAACAACTCTTCAAGGTACGACAAAGGCAAACCTGACTCTTCAAACAAATTGTATGATTCCAAGAAATTAGCTAATCAAAAGAATCACAAAAAGAACAATGATCATTATCCTGGTGTTCATAGCTCTGAATTCAAGAAAAGAGGTTTTTGTTTTGTTTGTGGAAAGCCAGGACACTTTGCACCTAAATGCAGGCATAGGGCGAGAAACGAAAATCCTCCTAAGGCAAACGCCAACTTGGCTGATGCTGGGGGAGATGATAATGAGGATGACGATGTCATTGCTGCTGTCATTTCTCTGGTCAATATGGCAACTGATGTGAACAAGTGGGTGGTAGATTCTGGAGCCACCAAGCACATCTGTGCTAACATAGAGGCTTTTACCTCCTACACTGCTGTAGGGGAAGGAGAAGAACACATCAATCTGGGTGACTCACATCCTGCCCCAGTTGTAGGGAAAGGGAAAGTTCTTCTCAAGCTCACATCGGGAAAGACTTTGGCTCTCACAAATGTGCTTCATGTGCCTAATAAATGGGCAAACCTGATTTCTGTTGGTGTTCTGCTGAAGCATGGTATCAAAGTGACCTTTGAATCTAATAAGATTGTTCTTACCAAGAACAACATTTTTGTTGGAAAAGGGATATTATGATCATGGACTTTTTGTACTCAACACCGTTGATTTCAATAACAATGTTTCCACTTCTGCTTACTTGATTGACTCTTATAATATGTGGCATGCTAGATTAGGTCATATTAATTTTCCGTATGTTATTAAATTGCAACGTCTTGGCATGATTTCGATTAGTGATAAACAACATAGTAAATGCGATGTGTGTGTTGAATCCAAGTTAGCAAAGAAATCATGTCCCCCAGTACAACGCGAATCTGAGTTGCTTAGTTTAATTCATACGGACCTAGGGGATTTAAAACAAACTCCAACTAGGGGCGGAAAAAATTATTATGTGACGTTTATAGATGATTTTTCGCGATATACTAAGGTATTTTTAGTAAGGCAAAAAGATGAAGCATTTGAAGCTTTTCTTTCATATAAAGCCGAAGTAAAAAACCAATTAGATAGGAAGATTAAATGAGTTAGATCCGATTGTGGAGGAGAGTACATATCTTTTAATGACTTTTGTGAAAAGGAAGGTATAATACATGAAACAACTCCCCCTTATTCACATGAATCTAATGTCATAGCCGATAGGACCTTGAAAGAGATGATGAATGCTATGTTAATTAGTTCTAGTGCGCCAAATAACTTGTGGGGTGAGGCTATCTTAACTGCATGTTTTATACAAAATAAAACTACTCATAGAAAAACCGGAAAGATCCCCTATGAACTATGGAAAGGTTATCAACCTAACTTGAAATATTTAAAAGTGTGGGGGTGTTTAGCTAAAGTTATGTTGCCTGATCCTAAGAAAAGAAAAATTGGTTGCAAAACCTCTGATTGTGTTTTTATAGGATATGTTGAACATAGCGCTGCTTATAGATTCCTTGTCGTGAAAGGTGACGTTTTAGAGAAAAATACTGTTATGGAAACAAAAAATGCTGAATTCTTTGAAAATGTATTTCCTTTGAAGCATGATAGTATATCTAGACAACCATCAGTAACTACTAGCATGATAGTATATCTAGACAACCATCAGTAACCAAGAAAAGAAACACCCTTCGGAAATAATTTTTATACTTATCTTGTTGAAAAAGATCCCAAAACTTTTTCTGAAGCAATTTCTTTCTGAGTCGAAATTTTGGAAAGAAGCTATTAAAACTGAAATAGATTCAATTTCCAAATGTAAAACTTGGACTTTAGTTGATTTACCACCTAGAGCAAAACCAATAGGATGCAAGTGGATTTTCAAAAGAAAATATAACCCCGATGGGTCTATTGATAAATATAAAGCTAGATTAGTAGCAAAAGGTTTTTTTCAAAAACAAAACATTGATTATTTTGATACTTTTGCTCCAGTAACAAGAATTTCTTTTATTAGAGTTTTAATAGCTTTGGCTTCTATCCATAAACTTGTTATTCACCAAATGGATGTTAAAACCACTTTTTTGAACGGTGACTTAGAATAAGAAATTTACATGACTCAACCCGAAGGATGTATAGTTTCTGGTCAAGAGAACAAAGTATGCAAACTCCTTAAGTCCTTATATGGTTTAAAACAAGCACCAAAACAATGGTATGAAAAGTTTGACAAAACTTTGATTACTGACGGTTTCTCTACAACTGATGTTGATAAATGTGTTTACACTAAAACTGTGTGTGGAGAACATGTGATTATATGCTTGTATGTAGATGACATGCTCATTTTTGGTACTTGTCTTGATATTGTTACTAGAACAAAATATTTTCTCTCATCTAGTTTCGATATGAAAGATATGGGAGAGGCAAATGTAATATTAGGAGTTAGAGTCATCAGGGAAGGTGATAGCATTATACTATCACAAGATCATTATGCGGAAAAACTTCTTAGGAAGTTTGGTCACTATAACTCTACCCCTTTGAGTACCCCTTATGAAGCTAACTCACACTTGAAGACAAATAGAGGTGATCCTGTTGACCAACCTCTGTATGCCCAAGTAATTGGGAGCCTACTGCATTTAATGAACTTTTCTCGACCAGACATTGCGTTCGCAGTCGGTCGTTTGAGTAGGTATACTCATAACCCCAGTCAGGATCATTGGAAGGCAATTGCTCACCTTATGCGATATTTGAGAGGTACCACAAATTATGGTATTACTTACAGTGGATTTCCCGCAGTATTGGAAGGATATTGCGATGCTAACTGGATATCTGATTCAGATGAGACAAAATCCACTAGTGGTTACATTTTTTCACTTGGTGGTGGTGCGGTAACTTGGAGGTCAGCCAAACAATCCATTATTGCTAGATCGACTATGGAGTCGGAATTTGTAGCTCTGGAATTGGCTGGTATTGAAGCTGAATGGTTGAAGAACCTTTTAGCTGGAATTCCTTTGGGAATAAAACTGACACCATCAGTGTCAATACATTGTGATAGTCAGTCGGCAATAGCCGTTGCAAAGAATAAGACCTATAATGACAAAAATAGACATGTGCAATTAAGACACAATGTTGTCAAACAGTTGCAAAAATATGGAGCAATATCGATCGATTATGTGAAGTCAGAAGTGAATTTGGCCGATCCTCTGACAAAACCCCTAGGGAAGAAACTGATATATGAGACATCGAGGGGAATGGGACTAAAGCCAATTGAAATTAAGAAGTGATGGTAACCCAACCTTTGTGATTGGAGATCCCATGAATAAGGTTCAATGTGCTAAAAACAAGTCACTTCTTGATATTGCTAGCACTGAAAATTAATTCACGTAATTAATTTTATTATTGTCCCTTCCTAGACTGCAAGGTTAAAAGGATAAGCTTAAAGCTTTTAATGATTTTCATAGCCCTTATGGGTGGTGTATGACTTGCAGCATACACTTGATGAAATCACCTATATGAGTGTCAAGTGGGGCCGTTTGCATGAGATACTGGCGAGATCTCTAGAGCACTCATGAATACCGAGCACGTGCACGACCTAGTAGCGCAACACCGCGGAAACAACAAGAATTGTGGGGGTGTAATGTGATGGTAAAACCTCTAACATATAATATGTGTCTTGGGTTCCATAGCTTGCTAAACCAATTCACTATATGTTATGTTTTATCTGTCTAGGACTGGTTCCATAGCTTGCTATACAGCTCCGATGCATTACATCTACGATGTTAACCCAGGAAACTTCTTTTATAAATTTATTTTCAAACTTTTGAAATATGTGGGGGATTGATAGTTGGTAGTGTCTGATCTTGATCAACCGAGCTCCGGTCCGAAGGGGGAGGGGGTTGTACCTCCAAATAGCCACGGTTGGAATCTATGGACGATCCTGGATAGTTGGTAGTGTCTGATCTTGATCAACCGAGCTCCGATCCGAAGGGGGGGTTGTACCTGCAAAGACACTCTGACGCTCAAGTCAGCGAGTGAAGTCGGTTACAGGTAAACGTTGGGAAGTGTGCATACCTTGGACACTGTGCATGTGGCTATTTATAGAAGCCAGAGTGTGTTTGACCTAATCAAGCAGAGTCGTCCGATCTAGGTTTAGATCTTGGCCGTCCATTCATGGATCCAGTCGCTGGCTTTGGGCCTTAGCGAATTGGCCCAATCCATAACAAAAAGTATTCCCAATTTATTATTAGAAATGAGTTCCAGATTTTGTTAACCTTTAATACATGTTTTCAATACAAATTAAGATCCAAAAACCAACTTAGGGTTCAAAATAGTAACTCTTAGCCCAGACGAAGAGAACCGGTGCTCAAATTCCGGGAAGACACAAAAACTGAGGATGTTGTACCTCTTAAAGTCAAAAATCATGGATTAGTTTCCATAGCCGACTCAAAGATTCAAAACTTGCGAGGATACCTCCAAGGTGCACATAGGAGCCAAAGAGCACAGTTATGGCGGTAAGAAATAAATAAAAGTGAAAATACTAATAATAATTGTAAATAAATCATAGTAAGAATCGTACTAATAAAATGGTGTCTTTATAACTATTTGAATATCATTCTCCTTGTATTTGTTGGAGCTAATAGCTAGTTTGATATATCAAATTTCAGAAAAGTTTAGTTTTTTTCTCGACATTAACAATATTTCTAATTAGAATGTAACATTTGCAAACCTTATTCAGTTTAGTCCCTTAAATTCTCGATATTATATTTGATCCATGCCTTTTACAATTAAATATTACATTTGCGACATTGAAGATTGCAAATAAAATTTTAACAATTTCAATTTAGAAAAACTTCTTTTTAGTAACAAAGGAGAGTTCATATTATTCTATAATATATGTCTGAATGCAATAGGAAGACAATTAATTGTCTTCAAATAATTTAATATCGTATAACTTGATTTTGATTCGACCGTTAAAAACCTATCTCTATTGGCTTTCAATTCTTCAAATAGAACTGCACTATCAAGATAATTAGAGTCGCTATGATTTAGGTCATTTTCAAGAAGTATGCAATATGATTTCAATCATGTGGATCTGTACGCTCTAACGATCTAAACTTTTATCTGTGTGTATATACATATATTTGTAACCAGATAAAAATTCTATTCAAATATAAGTAAATGCCACTAAGTAAAATAAATTTTAGTGCCGCCGAAGAAATGGGGCCCTGGGAGGTCGCCCCACCAGCCCATAGTTAGGGCCACCACTGATTAGGGGTGTTCAGTGGTTTGGGTAAATCCGAACCAACCCGTAGCCCAACCCAAACCGAAGTGTTTGGTTCGGATAATTTTTGTGTTCAGGTCAAATCCGAACCAACCCGTAAAAAACCGTACTAATTTGGTTCGGATAACGGATTTTAAAATTTAAACCCGAACCAAACCGTGAACCCGTACTACCACTAGTGACAACGAGCTGTCAACCTCCCTCTTTCTCAATTCTCACAAAGTCACAAAAACTTCTAAATAAAATGCTTAGACTCTTTATCTTTTTATTTTATCATTAAGTTTTAACATTGGAGTTTGGATTTGATGTATTTACTAAATTATGATTTAGTTTGGTTTTGGTGGTTATTATAAAAATTTGTCGCATTTCATGTTTTACTAATTTAACATTGTTAGCGTATGACCCGTGAGCCCAATCCAAACCAATCCATTCAATATCGGGTTGGTTCGGTTTGGATTTTATAGAAAAACACTCAAGATCCAAACCAATCCAAACCGGATAAAATTTATTGGTTCGGATATCGGATTTAGTCAAAATCCATCCAAACCAACCACTGAACACCCCTACCACTGATAGTGAGTCCAATATCATACTGAGTAATAAAAATTTAAACCGCAATATTAATTTATTGTATTTATTATGGAAATACAAATCATAATAATAGTATAGTGATCCCAAGTTGGGATCCAGAGGTATACAACTTGGAAATTCAAACCACCTTTATTCTCTCTTGATTATTAATTTCCATAAACCAGGTACTAACTAGCATAAACCCTTGTGTAAGCTGCTCAATTTATCCTGCAATGATCAAAGTGAATATAACATCAAACTCTTTACAAACTTATCTACTTTCTATATAATCAAAACATATGCCAGCACATTTACATTTTTAGACATCACCAAATTTTGACATTTGTCACAATTTAGGGGCAAAATAGGCAATTCACCACATAAAGACAAAATGCTACGGTATCACTACAGTCCGCTACAGTGACGTTTCTAACGAGCGACAGTACCGCTTATGTCACTCTACAGTACGCTACAGTGACGTTTCTGATTTTTGTCCTTTTGCTGCGACAGTACCGCTTAAAACTGATTTTTTAAAATAAAATTTATACACTGTTTTTTTTAATTTTTTTTTTAAAAATGGTTATCAATATTTTTATAAAAACAATTAGTCACTATAAATCAATTTTCACTATTTTTATAATCTACTCAAACTACTAAAATTAATAAAATAATTAGTCACTATAAATCAATTAGCCACCATCCATTGTCAAAAAAAGAATTGTAAAAAAACTTTAAACCCTACCAAAAATTACAAAATAACTACTAAAACTAATCAATTTAACTACTTTCGTTAAAATCAATCAATTTAACTACTACAAAAAATTACCAAATAACTATTTTATAATTACTAAAAAAAAGTAAAATGTCAACGGGAATGCCAACGAGAGCGCCAACGGGAGTGGCAACGAGAGCGCCAACGGGAGTGGCAACGATAGAGGGACAAAAAAGTGAGGGACAAAAAAGTGTGGGACAAAAAATTGATTGAAAACTGCAATTAGAAGCTGCAACTGACGCAGCAAAAGGACAAAAAACAGCAAATTTGAAAACCATCTTTTTTTTCAGTTTTTTTCCATTTTTTTCTTCAGTTTTTCTTTCCATAAAAAATCACTTTTTTGTCAGTTTTTTTTTACTAAAACATAATTTTTTTAACTATTTCTATAATTTACTCAAACTACTAAAATTAATCAATTTAACTACTACCAATTGTCAAAAAAACCATACCTCTAACAATAGTTTCAAAATTATTTATTCCAAAAAAATAAATTATTAAATTAATATCACACTCAATAATTAAATAATTTAAAATTTACTATTTACTATAATCTCTCTATTAAAACTACTAAAATCAATCAATTTTTCATGTAATAAATAAAATCAATCAATTTAACCACTAACAATTCTAATATTAAATCAAATAGAAAAAAGGAGAAAACATGTGGCAACGGGAGCGGCAACGAGAGACTGACAACGAGATCAGCAACGAGAGCGGCAACGGGAGTGCCAACGGGAGTGCCAACAAGAGAGGGAACGAGAGCGCCAACGAGAGTGCCAACGGGAGTGCCAACAAGAGAGGGAACGAGAGCGACGGGGCTGCATATTTTACCTTTTACTCCATTATTAATATTATAAGAAGATACCGATTTTGATTTAACTTTTTGCAACACAACTATTTTAGTAAATACACCGCTAAAAGACAAAATTTGCAACACAACGAGAGCGGCAATGCGATACTGGCAATGGAATCGACAACGAGAGCGACAACGGGAACATGAGTGGGAACAAGAGAGGCCAGGAGAGCGCCAACAGAGTGCCAACATGGATGCATATTTTAAAAAATCTTATTTTCTTTTTTCTTCATTATTACTCCATCTAAAATTTATTATTTACTATAATCTCTCTATTAAAACTATTAAAATCAATCAATTTAACCACTAAGAATTATAAAAATACAACTTTAGCCACTACCAAACTTTACAAAATAACTTACTTATAATTAAACGAATATGATTTAATTAATATTAAATCATATAGCATAATATGAGTTAACATGTGGCAATGGGAGCGACAACGAGAGACTGGCAATGGGAGCTGCAACGGGAGTGGCAACGAGAGAGGTAACGAGAGCGCCAACGGGAGTGCCAACGGGAGGGTCAACGAGTATGCAAACAGGAGTGTCAACGGGGATGCATATTTTACCTCTAATGTCTAAATACATTATTTTGGATCAATGTAATTCTGATTGTCAATCTCATTTATTTTCTTCGACTCAATATAATTTTCATTTGTATCCTATATGACATAATACCTATCTCTTTTCACTTTGAATTTCAAATCATACATTTTGGACATTGTTCACAACTTATGATTATCTTCCAAATTACTATTATGACTTCATGGCAATACACCGACCATACAGTATCATCCGTGCGTATGCACGAGTAAAATACTAGTAATGAATGAAAAGTTCATGTGCATGTTTAAAATAAACTTATATATGTATGTATTTTTTTGTCCTTAGTAAAATTCGAGAAGGAATCAAAAGTGGAGCGTTGCGAATTCGATATTGCACTCCTGGCTACATCAAAGATAACTTATCCCCGCAGGCGCTTTTATTGACTACAGTCAACAAATTATGGGTAAAGATATTGAGCGGTAGGTAAAATATTTACACACAAACAAATTTTGTTGTTATATCATATGTCTGCATAGTGCACGTAAGAAGTAAACCGTGGGTAAATGTCAAATCTACATTTACCAACATGCATTTGATATTTAATAACAGTTGTTGTCTCTATGTAAAAAAGTCAAATTTTTTTTGTGTTCATACTGTCATACAACACTTGTGTTTTACCATTAGGCTTGTAACAATATTTATATATATGTACGTATGAAACTAAATAGTGTCAATGAATGAAGAGTGATCTTACTTGCTGCAATCAATAGAGCGGCTTATTTTGTAGGGCAAGTTGACTCCACACTTGGCAGGGAGGGAAGCAAGGGCTGAAACACTGAGTCCAGGTAAGCTCAAAACAGTGGTTTTGAGGCAGCTACAAACACTTTGACGAGCAGGGGTAGTCCTGGCTTGGCTGTTTACGGACCTAACCCCATTGCAACATGGTGCAGGGACAGATGGACCAGGGCTTCTAAGGTAGCCAATGCATGGTGCTACAGAGAGTTGTATTTGGCCACATGAAAAGGCAGCATCTGCCAAGGGAATTCCCCAAACCATGCACATCACAACCATGCAGGTAATCTTGACAGCCATTGAGTTAACCATGATCGAAGAGGGAATCGCACTTTATGTGTGTGTGTGTGAGTGAATGAGGTGATGATTGAGTTGTGGTGCTTGTAAGGACTATTTATACTGTGCACGTAGGGATGAATTTATTGTAAAGAGGGTATCTAGATTTTTTTTTTGGTTTTACCCGGGGTATCCACCGCCGGCCGCAGTGACTAATCCCCTCACTGAATTGTAGATGCCTCGAGAGGGCAGGACAGTTAGCCCAGAGTTTTAACACTGCTCCGTACACAAGAGGGGGATCGAACCCCCGACTATTGATTAAGGAGAATCAGCCCCAACCGCTGAACCCCACGCTCCGTAGGTGCCTCGAGGGTATCTAGATCTAATATCAAAATAAATTTTTAAATTTTTAATATAAATTACAAGGCTCCAAAACAGAGGGTTCTAGTTCGAAGTTAATATTTGAATTTGGGCAAATCCATATATGTAAGGGTTTTTTTTTATGTACCCCCATCATCTCCCTATTTACCCCCACATAAAAGTGAAACCCGAAAATACCCCTGCCCAATTTTTAATTAGCTCGGATTTACCTCCATTTGAGGTAAATCCGCTTTGTTATTTTTAAAGTCGGATTTACCTCATATGGGGGTGCCCAATAGGTAAATCCGATTTCAAAAATAACAAAGCGGATTTACCTTAGCTGGAGGTAAATCCGCTTTGTTATTTTGGAAATCGGATTTACCTAGTGGGTACATAAATCCGATTTCCCTAAAAAAAGAGAAAATCGGATTTATCCCACCTAAGGTAAATCCGATTTCCCTAAAAAAAGAAACTCGGATTTATCCCACCTAAGGTAAATCCGATTTTGTTATTAAAAAAATTGTTTTTTATTTAATTTTTTAAAAAAGGTTATAAAATACTACTAAAAATCCGTTAAACAGCCAAAACTGATCCAAAAATTATGAAAACACCACTAAAAATCTAATAAAACCAAAATAAAATTATGCAAATTTTTTCAGATTTTTTGGAGATTATGAAAAATTTAAAAAATTAATAAAAAATAGTAAACGATGGAATTTGGAATTTTACACCCAAAAGACGGTCGAAATTTGTTTTTAAAATTTTAACTGATTTATTTATTTATTAATTGGGTTAACAAAGCGGATTTACCCCCACATAAGGTAAATCCGCTTTGGTTATTTTTAAAAGCGGATTTACCTTATATGATGGGGTAGATCCGCTTTTAAAAATAACAAATCGGATTTACCCCCACTTAAGGTAAATCCGATTTGTTATTTTTAAAAGCGGATCTACCCATCTTAAATAAATCCGATTTAATTTTTTTAAAATTTTTAGTGGAAATCGGATTTACCTAAATCCGATTTAAATTTTTTAAAATTTTTAGTGGAAATCGGATTTACCTAAATCCGATTTCCAAAAAAAAAAATGAAATCAGGATACGTTCGGGATTTTTAAATTTTGTTAAGGGCAATTGCGTCTTTTCGCAGGGTCGGTGGGGTAGCTGGGAGATGATGGGGGTAAAAAAAAAAATCCCTATATGTAAACCCATGTGGTTTGGCAAATCCTTGTCAGGCTTATGCTTCCCCCGAAATGAATTTGGGCCCAAGCTAAGAGTAGTTGCCACTTTCCGCTCAATTTAAAGCACTAGTTTTTGGATACACAAAAATTGAATTAAAATTTAGGGTGAGTGTTGATGTCATCGGTTCGAAATAAACAAAATCTTGGACTTTAGTTATCGCTAGTGTGATTCACGGGGCGCTATCCCTATAAAGTAATCCCGAATTAATACATAAATTAAGACAAATAGTAATTAACTAGTATGTAACATGTGTGATGCACGGGAAACAAATTCGTTTTAAAATATCAAAATTAAACAAAACTTTAGGAAAAACAAATAGGATGACCGAATGAAAAACGTAATATTGATTATATGCAAATTGTTAAAATATGGTATGAAATAGTTATTTTAAAATCAATTAATATGGTTAGTTCTTTATGTTGTAAGCAAAAAAAATCAGTACTAATCCCAACTTTTTATAGGTTAATAATGTATATGGAGCCTATACGTAATGTCTTATCAGTGATTCAATACGGTAATTTAACGACAAAAATAATAACTTTTATATTGCAACTTGTAGCTAAGAATTTCAACAACCAACAAAATAGATGTACATTTTGCACAAAGACAAATCTTCTACATTTAGAATTCACTCCGACCTCTCGATCGTTTCTCCTGCCGCCTTTCTTTATAACTTTCATGAATAGATGTTTAGAATCCAGAAAGTTATCGAATGAGACATCCACATCATGGTGCATATGTCATTCTACCTTCATACTCCGATATAAAAAAAATATAAAAATCAGCTATTATAAACATACATATAATTGTTTACTGGTGGTGTCATGTTTTATCGTTAATTTTGAACTCAATTGGAGAAAAACGATTATATTGCTCAATTTTAAACTATAATATATATTCAATATATAACTATAAAGATGACTTAGTCAAAGGAACTATCATGAATTGCCATAGTGGTTATATAAATTGATGTTAATTTAATAATTGTAAAGACGTGTTATTTTTTAGTTATTCATCTATACTATTAACGAATTTTGTATAAATGACTCAAAGAGAAACATTTGAATATTATCTCGATGAAAATCAATTGCAATTGCAATGAAATGTATTTTTAGCTACATAAAATTGACAATATTAAGACAATTCTTTTATAGTTCATTATAGTCAAATTATAATTCATGCAATAACATTATACTTTGATCAAACAAATATGTTGTTTCCAAATATTACATCCTCAAATAAAATCCATTCAATGGTAACATAATATCAGGCTGGAAGATAAGAAACTATTGTTCATAAATTGTAGCTCAGTTGGGATATAGTCAAATAAAAAACTGAAGGCATAGATCTTGAGTTGTAGCAAAAAAATGAACAGTCTTCAACCTCCATCACACACAGTCAAGTCAATCTCCTACAGAATGGAACAACTATTAGTAAATAATATTAACATAATTGCAATTATTTCAACTAAAATGATATATAGATTTAGAGAGGAATAAACCATCTACATTATACTTATAATCATGACTTTGTCAACATCAGCCACATTGTTTCCCGGCTTCAAAGCACTCTAAGTAATCCCCTCTAAAGTTTAGATTTCTCAAATATTCAAAGGGGCCAAAGAGGTGTTAACACTCACACATATTTATGCATAAAACTCATCTCATTTAAAACTCAAGAACAAACATATAAAATAGAAGATACAGTCCTGAAACTCTCTTTTGACTACAAAATAAATTCAACAGTCATTGATGTACTTAGCTCATGTGAATGCTTAAGGCAAACTTTTAAACACATCTTAACACCACGTTATTGATTCCCAGCCTCCACCACAAAATACTCCAACCTCATGCAACCTGCTTCAATGCCCTCACTAAACTACAACACATTTCCCTATACATTGTTAAACAGTTATGGTTTGATATTGACCATTGTTATAGTGCAACAAATACTATATATTGTAGATGCTTTTGGGTTAACTCAAAAAAAAGGATTCATCTCATCCACAACACAACATTTGAGAGAAAACAACTTAAAAAGTACTAACAAAATGACCTAATATATAATATTCATTGCAAAATTGTATACCTAGTGACAAAATGTGATTGAATAAAATGCCAATTTCTTATTCATAAAATAACAAAAGCTATAAATAAAGAATAACATATAAAGTGTGCTATTAAAAAATAAGAAAACCGAAAAAACATAAACACTGGAACTTAAAAAAATAAGAAAGACATCATAGTAACTTAAAACTGGAAATATAAAAAATACATTATCTCCTACCACAAATATGGTGTCTCATGCAACTACAACCATAAATGTGTGTCTTGCAAGCAAAAGGAATGCAACTTTTAATCTCTCAAGTGGTTATGACAAACTTGGAAGAAATGAATTAGAAATAGAAATGCAACAAAATTAAAAAAGAGGAAAAATTAGAAATTTTAATAAGAAATTTGAAATTTCAATAAGAAATGGAAGTTCCAATCATAAAAATGGAAGTTGTATTAAGGCTTAATCATGACCACCAAAAATTTCCCAATTTGCAAGAGATATGTTTAATATGTTTAATGGTCCGCATTTAATGGTTTAATGGTTTCAATAATTTGAATTTTGAATTTTAAATTTTAAAACTTCAATTTATTAATACTAATTTGAATTTCAAAACTGAATTTTTGCATTATAATAAAAAGTTAATTTTCTGAAGCATTAGAAAAACATATTCAATGGCATAAAAAAAATTCCAACTTCGTTCTAGATATGTTTAATACTAATATTCATTTTTTTTATTAAATATTTATTTAACTATCTAAATAATAATATAGGTGTATTTTTTCCCATAATTTTTTAAATATAAATCTATAAACACAATATGTTAAACCTCTCTTTTTGTCATAATTTTATATGTGAATTTGACATTGAGTATTGTTTTATGGAATTTTTATTTGGTGGTGAAAAAAATTGAATAATTTTTATTTATTTATTTTTTCTAAATTCTACTATCCGAATAATTATAAATAAATTGAAATTTTACCAATAGAACTAAAAAAGTAGCAAAGTTGTGGCTAATGAGTAATAGACCAAAAGTTACATATTGATGGAGAGTGGGAAAATTTGAATACATGATTTTTTTTGATACAATTATATACACGATTAAAATTTACAGTTTAGTTTAATGGCTAGTGTAACAATAGTGACTTATCAATATTTTTGAGGTGAGAAGTTAACGAAAATTTTATAAAGTTTTATTTACATCCAGGTGATTTATCAAATTTTGTTTGCATCCAGGTAAAGTTTTATTTTTGTTTTTATTCTGTATTGATTTTGACATACTTTCATTCTATACTAATAGGGCATTATATTAAATATTAAATATGCAATATAATATCTATTTTTGTCATATGTTTGCATTTCAGATTCAATAGCTATGCCTCGAATTATTTCAATAATTGTCTATTTAATTTGCTACTCATTTCAGATTCAATAGTTATGGGTCGAATCATTTCAAAATAAGAGTTTAAATGCTAAATGATATTGATTTGAAAAATGTCATGTTGAATTACTTTTTTGTAACTGATATCAATCAAGTATCAATTACCATTAAAACATTCCTAATTTGGCTATTAATAGGTGTATATTGTGTCGGGTATCGTGAATTACAACAATATTAACATGCAAAAGAAATGAACAAAATTGTAACCAAATTTAAAAATCACCATTAAGAACGGATCTTGTTAATTTATTTTAGGCTAAATTATAGTTTTGGTCCCCCTATTTTCAAAAATTCAGAAATTTGGTCCCCCTATTTTAAAACTCAGACATTTAGTCCCCCAATTTTAAAAAACTCAGAACATTTAGTCCAAATGGGGTTTTTCAAAAAAAAAATGGTGATTTGGAAGCCTGTCAGAAAAAAAAAAGCTGATGTGTTGCTTTTTATTTGAGGTGGCATTACTAATTTGTATTTTTTTTATAAGTTGGCCTTCCACAATGGCATTAACATTAAAATATAATTTTCTATAAGATTAAATAATTATTAGCTTCATTTTTTTCTGAATATTTTGTTTCATCTTCCTCGCACAAACAGTGCCTCACGAGATTGAAGAACCCATAAGGATTGAAGTTTCATCTTCTGAATATCAAAAATGGAAACCACAATTTCGTCACTGATTTCATATCCGATTCTTTTGGTTTCATCATTGACCAAAGAGGAAATTTCAATTTCAGTTCCACAAATGGGCGTGACCCCCCCCCCCCCCACCCCACCCCCACCCACCCAGAACCCTCCATTCTTCAACCACCGCGTGAACCCTCTTCTTCTTCCATCGTTCTTCAACCTCTCCCTCTTCTTCTTCTTCTTCCATCCTGAACCCTCTTCTTCTTCCATCGTTCTTCTCCCTCTACCCAACCCAGAAATTTCCTTCGAAGCTTGTTACGAACCCTAAATCGAACCCCCTAAATCGATGGAGAAGGTAGCGCGAAGCTCTCTCCTTCAACGATTTCTTCTTCTTTCTTCTACCTCTGCAGATCCATAAGTAGATCTGAAACGAAAAAATGGCAGAAGAACACTGGGTTGTTTGCGGTTGTGATAAGAAGAAGAAGAAGAGGAACACGTGGATCTGTCACGTGGATCTGAAGGTTAAAAAATGGTGAAGAAGAAGAAGAACACGTGGATCTGTCACGGAGGCCATGGGTTGTTTGCGGTTGCGATCAGAAGCAGAGAAGGGATGGAACTCACAACAGAGAGGAGGAACAGTGGCTCTGTCATGGCGGCCATGGGTCACGCAATGGTTGAAGAAGGGAGGGTTCTGGGTGGGTGGGGGTGGGGGTGAGGGGTCACGCCCATTTGTGTTTTTTGTTTTTAATATTTTATTTATTTATTTATTTTAATTATTATATTTATTAATATGTTATGTGGAATATATATGTGGCAACATTAAATGATGTGTGCAAGCTTAGTAAGCTGCCACATCATTTAATGAATGCCACATAAGCGTTTTTTTACAGTCAGCCAAAAAAATGGAAAAACCTCCATTTGGACTAAATATTCTGAGTTTTTTAAAATTGGGGGACTAAATGTCTGAGTTTTAAAATAGGGGGACCAAATGTTTGAATTTTTGAAAATAGGAGGACCAAAACTATAATTTAGCCTTTATTTTATTTAAATATTTAAATAACACGTCAAAACATATGTTACTTTTTAATATTTGATAAAATATTTTCAGTTTTAATTTTATAAAAATATCAGATAATTTGTCCGAAGAATTATAAACCAAAATTTAAATTATTGTGTTTTAAAAATTTATAAGTAAATCAAAAGTTGTTAAAAAATTACTTAGAATAGTCGTATTTTAAAAATTTAAAATTTAAAATTGGAATTTTAAAATAAAAGTAATACAAATAGAGATAACCTGTCATCGTGCGTCGGTCTCTCAACTTTAGTGTCGTCACTTTTGTAAACCGAGAGATTAGCCAAGAGTTTCTCCGCCGATTTCCTATCAAGCAAACTTAATTTTGTTAGTGCTCATACCTTAAACACCCATGCATGGTGCATTACTACTTGTTCTGAAATTGAAACGAAGTGCAACCAAGCACATAAAGAAAAAAAAAATTGAAAAGAAGGTAAGAGCCAACATAAATAGCATAATGTGTTCGGCTAGCTAGCTGGTACTGTGATGTGAAGCAACTCCCTTCGTAACTTTCTGAACCACAATATACACCATAACAACATATAAGATGTGACAATAAAAAGCACCAACTCTCAATTTCAGATAATTGATTTTTTGAGTATCAATCGCAGCACAATTTATTAATGTCTTAATCATCATAAAAAAATATCATAGAGCCAAGTGATTCATCTATATGTTGAACACGACACTAAAAGAATTTACACAAAAAACCTTGAAAAAATGCTGAAATAACAAATATTTGCTTGGTAACAAAGCTTTATAATCAATTGCACTGAATGAAAATTTACCTTGACATTGAGAGAATCATGATTATCACTCAGATGGTGTTTGTGAAAATGAAGTGCAGCATCGGTATTTATCAAGACGAAAACAGCAGCACCAATTTGAGTTATTTATCAAGACGAAAACAGCGGCACCGGTATGATCAAAAACCCTTATTTGAGGACCATCTCTATAAATCAAATAAGACAGATTTAAAAACAAAAAAATAAATCAAATAAAGAACCTATGAAAACCAAATTTTAGAGAACAGATAATTACCCGCAAGTAGCAACAGCCTCAGCAATGGTAGCCAGCACGATGAAACTACAATCATGTTCATAAACGAAAACGATGGAGTAGCGATAGGAGTAGCCAAAAGTACTAAATACATTAAACAAAAAAACGATGTATACATCATTTTGATGATAATTGAGACCATATAGTGTTATGTTATCATTGAAAAACAAAAACTCATCAATTTCGCATTCCATTAAACCCACAGTGATCAAGAAATATATGACGAAATTAAATGGGTGACGTTTTGTGTGTTTTAGCATTAGGAGTGACTATATTTATAGTTAAAATTAGAGTTAATATAAGAGGGAAATCGAAATTTGAATTGAAAATTGAACTTTTAAAAAATGGTGGGAATTTGTATTTCAACTTGTAAATTGAACTTTTTAAAATTGAATTTGTATTTCAACTTGAAATTTGAATCCTAATTTGGTGGGTGCTACGTTGACTATTATGGAATACGTTTACTATAGATGCTTAAATATATATGAAATGTGTTTACTATGAATTGCTTAATTCTATGGTATAAATCCAACGGATGAGAGATATATATTAAGATCCAATGGTCTTATTTAATTCATCTTATTTAATTTCATAGTGGGCCAATTGTAAAATGCCATGTAGGATGACAATTTATCATGAACATTGAAAATGTTTCCCAGAAAACATGGTGGTGATGACACCTAGGAAAGAGGTGTTTTGAGGGAGACTGATTTAGGTAACTAAGGAAATCCTTAGTTTTTATTACTAAATCAGTCTCGGCCATTAGATCTGTATTATCTTAGTTAAATAAGATCCAATGGCTATCAATTAAGGAGGGTATCTAGGTAATTTTACACACCTATTCCTCCATCATTGCACAGTAGCACAACCTCTTCTTCCTCTCTCCGTCGCACACCATCCTTGCAACGGCAAACCACCACGCCGCACCACGTCAACTGATAGTATCGACAGTAGTTGTAGCTTGTTTCTCCATGGTTTGGTTTCTCTTTGAAACGGCCTAATGCAGCTGGTCTTGTTAGCTAGTAATCTAACCTTGTCCATTGATGATTGATTCTAATTCAATTTGTGCATTAGATCTGTACTAATTCTGGACACCATCGAACGTGGTCTCCGCAGTAAACTCACTGTAAGCAAATCTCTTCACTCACCTGTTCGATAAAATGCCTAAACCAAAACACCATAACTATAATTTATCAGAAGCTATAACCACAAATATGCATTCTGCGGTTACTGGACAGTAACCACAGAATGCATATTTGTGGTTACTGAAATCCAACTAGTGTTTCTAATTTGATTATGTTCTTGTTTCACATTGAATTGCCATGATAAAGTGTTAGTGGTGCTTTGTGCCACCTGAAAATTGAGTACAGAATCTATGGATGATTCTATTTTAGTTGTTTGGTAGTGATCAATAAAGTACTTTGTCATTAACTCTTCATACGTGAAATGTGTACTAACATCAGAAATTTTCTTGTTGCTAAATGCTTTTGATCTGATTTTCAGGCATTTGTTGCTGCAATATATTACAGTTATATGAGCTTTTAAAATTTCTGTTCCAATAACCACAAATATGCATTCTGCGGTTACTGGACAGTAACCAAAGAATGCATATTTGTGGTTACTGGAATCCAACTAGTGTTTCTAATTTGATTATGTTCTTGTTTCACATTGAATTGCCATGATAAAGTGTTAGTGGTGCTTTGTGCCACCTGAAAATTGAGTACAGAATCTATGGATGATTCTATTTTAGTTGTTTGGTAGTGATCAATAAAGTACTTTGTCATTAACTCTTCATACGTGAAATGTGTACTAACATCAGAAATTTTCTTGTTGCTAAATGCTTTTGATCTGATTTTCAGGCATTTGTTGCTGCAATATATTACAGTTACATGAGCTTTTAAAATTTCTGTTCCAATAACCACAAATATGCATTCTGCGGTTACTGGACAGTAACCACAGAATGCATATTTGTGGTTACTGGAATCCAACTAGTGTTTCTAATTTGATTATTTTCTTGTTTCACATTGAATTGCCATGATAAAGTGTTAGTGGTGCTTTGTGCCACCTGAAAATTGAGTACAGAATCTATGGATGATTCTATTTTAGTTGTTTGGTAGTGATCAATAAAGTACTTTGTCATTAACTCTTCATACGTGAAATGTGTACTAACATCAGAAATTTTCTTGTTGCTAAATGCTTTTGATCTGATTTTCAGGCATTTGTTGCTGCAATATATTACAGTTATATGAGCTTTTAAAATTTCTGTTCCAATAACCACAAATATGCATTCTGTGGTTACTGGACAGTAACCACGGAATGCATATTTGTGGTTACTGGAATCCAACTAGTGTTTCTAATTTGATTATGTTCTTGTTTCACATTGAATTGCCATGATAAAGTGTTAGTGGTGCTTTGTGCCACCTGAAAATTGAGTACAGAATCTATGGATGATTCTATTTTAGTTGTTTGGTAGTGATCAATAAAGTACTTTGTCATTAACTCTTCATACGTGAAATGTGTACTAACATCAGAAATTTTCTTGTTGCTAAATGCTTTTGATCTGATTTTCAGGCATTTGTTGCTGCAATATATTACAGTTACATGAGCTTTTAAAATTTCTGTTCCAATAACCACAAATATGCATTCTGCGGTTACTGGACAGTAACCACAGAATGCATATTTGTGGTTACTGGAATCCAACTAGTGTTTCTAATTTGATTATGTTCTTGTTTCACATTGAATTGCCATGATAAAGTGTTAGTGGTGCTTTGTGCCACCTGAAAATTGAGTACAGAATCTATGGATGATTCTATTTTAGTTGTTTGGTAGTGATCAATAAAGTACTTTGTCATTAACTCTTCATACGTGAAATGTGTACTAACATCAGAAATTTTCTTGTTGCTAAATGCTTTTGATCTGATTTTCAGGCATTTGTTGCTGCAATATATTACAGTTATATGAGCTTTTAAAATTTCTGTTCCAATAACCACAAATATGCATTCTGTGGTTACTGGACAGTAACCACGGAATGCATATTTGTGGTTACTGGAATCCAACTAGTGTTTCTAATTTGATTATGTTCTTGTTTCACATTGAATTGCCATGATAAAGTGTTAGTGGTGCTTTGTGCCACCTGAAAATTGAGTACAGAATCTATGGATGATTCTATTTTAGTTGTTTGGTAGTGATCAATAAAGTACTTTGTCATTAACTCTTCATACGTGAAATGTGTACTAACATCAGAAATTTTCTTGTTGCTAAATGCTTTTGATCTGATTTTCAGGCATTTGTTGCTGCAATATATTACAGTTATATGAGCTTTTAAAATTTCTGTTCCAATAACCACAAATATGCATTTTGTGGTTACTGGACAGTAACCACAGAATGCATATTTGTGGTTACTGGAATCCAACTAGTGTTTCTAATTTGATTATGTTCTTGTTTCACATTGAATTGCCATTTCTTTCAAGTTTATTTTTAGATAAAATAACTTTCTCTTAACTTTTATGATGTTGTTTGGTATTAGTGATTTGCACTTTGGTAAATTCCTTTAAGTCGTTTATCTGCAGATTTTAAAATGCTTGGAGTTGATGAATTTGCTGAAGCAACCAACTTTACACATTTACTTGCTCGTAAGTCGCTTGTTTCTTTGTCTGATATAATTCATGTGTCGTGTTTTACTACCTTACTTCACATTTCACAATTAATTCACGTTGTGGTTTTGGATTTCTTTATTGCAGTTCAGGGTTGTCCTGGTTTGGATGAAAATCTCACTGAGATGGCTGTTTCAGGTTCTTAACTTATAATTGTCAAATTCTTTGATTTTAATCTTTTAAAATATGTTTAACCATAATTGTCCTATGCTTACCTGATTCATTTCTTCGTTGCCTTTATAATGTTTGCGTAGATTCAAGTACCAATGTCAAATGTCATGATGACGAACTTGATGATGTTGCGTTTGGAGGTTCAATGCTGATTTGTTATTATATAATAAATATATTTTTTATGATGTTGTTTGTGGATATTGATTGTTTTCACTTGGTTTTGACAGAGATTACTTATCGTCCTTCAGATGTTAATTCTTGGAAAGATCTTGTTTTTCACACAGAGCCGGATGCATATGAATTTTACAAGTCTTATGCCCAGTCTTCGGGCTTCAGCATTAGGAAGGCAAATGTGTATCGCGATAGCAAGAATAACAAGGCAGATATCCCTCACTATCTGAAAATGATGTGTCACAAACAAGGTTTTAAGATTCCAAAGGAGACTTCGAATAAAAGGAAAGATACCCGGACAGGTTGTTTGGCAGTAATAAAGCTTAAGATGGATGCTCACAAGGGTGGGTATGTTATTACCAAGTGGAACGATCATCACAATCATCCTTTGATCGATGTTGACAAGAGGCACTTCTTGCCACTTAATAGAACTATCTCGGAACAGCAAAAAGTTGTTATATCCAATTATTACGCATCTGGGATATCTGCAAGGGCTACATTCGACTCTATGGCTCGCGCAGCTGGTGGTGTTGATAAACTTGGTTTTCTACGCACTGATTTGAAGAACCACTTGTCTACTATTAAGGCGAATCCATTGAAACATGGAGAGGCTACTGCGTTGCAAGCGTGGTTTAGGCAGCAAGCATTGGCAAGGCCTGGTTTTTACTACGACATTCAAGTCGATGAAGACGAGGCAATTTCTTCAATTTTCTGGGCTGATTCTGTCATGCGGGCCGATTATGCACTTTTCGGTGATTTCGTCAGCTTTGACACAACATACCGAATTAACAAGGCCTACAGGCCCCTTGGTATGTTGTTTGCCAAATTCTTTTCACATTTTCTTCAATCTAACAAGTATTAACCACTATTGTACTATTTTGCGGTTAGTGGCCACTAACCACTGTGCTACTAGTTTGTGGTTATTGACTGAGAATCTCATTCTTTCTGATCATAAAGCATTTTTTTAATGTACTTCTGTGTGGTTAACTGGTTATCATAAGGAATGTTTTTGTACTAATTGTTCCTTCTATTTATTTTTAGGTATTTTTGTTGGCTTTAATCACCATAAAGGTACTTGCGTGTTTGGTGCCGCGTTGCTTTATGATGAAAGTGGTCCAACATTCAAGTGGTTGTTCGAGACTTTTATTAAATGCATGAATGGCAAGAAACCAGAGACCTTTATGACAGATCAAGCACCTGCAATTGCTGTCGGTGTTCGTGAGGTTTTCCCCGATGTGTTTCATGCTTTATGTTCTTGGCACATCAAGCAAAATGCCACTAAGAGACTTGGGGCTAGGGCCACTGCTAAGTTTTTTGATGAATTTAAGCATCTTGTAAAGCATGTTGATAACGAGGAACAGTTTGAATACTCTTGGAAACATATGATTGACGAATGCTTCGCTAATGTACACCATTCTGAAATCACTTGGCTAGGCTTCATTTACACCAGCAGGAGGCAATGGTCTTCTGCTTGGGTGAAAAGTACATTCACAGCTGGGAAGAAGACCACACAACTTAGCGAACAATTCAATGCATTGTCTCGACACTATTTGAAGACTGAACACTCTATCTCTCAATTGTTGTCTAGGTTCCAAGATCTCGTCGATGATTTGCGTCATAATGAGCTGATGTCTGATTTTAGAATGCAGAACACTGTTGTGCAGAATAGGCATCACAATAGTGGTTTGATGCGCCACGCAGCAGAGTTGTTCACTCCTTCCATTTTTGAGTTAATTCAGAAGGAGTTTGACGCGAGCAGAGCTTACACGATATTGGTAATTACCCATTCTCGTTTTTTTCTGCACAATGTTTCTTTGATTTTTCACTATTTGTAGTTGTACCTATTGAAAGTTAGAAACCAGTTTCATATTTTTCCTTTGACTTTGAGTTTTCTTCATATCAAAACTCCCTTAAATGACCTATAGTTTTGGTTTTGTTTTGTTTTTGGTCTACTGAGATTATGTTTCTGCATTGTGTTCTTTATATTTGGTTTTTGGATTCCAGTAACCACAAATATGCATTCTGTGGTTACCGGACAGCAACCACAGAATACATATTTGTGGTTACTATTACTTGTTACTAACAATATTACTCCTCAATAACTATTATTTTTCCTAATAGTATATTTCGTGTGCAGCCTGTTCACGAGTTGAAACACGACCTAACTGAAGTTATAAATGTTGAGAGATGGGATAATCAACTTACTGCGAACCAAGTTTTGGTAGAGACCGAAGTTGTGAAGCTAGATTTGGTCAGGAGTTCTGTTACTTGCAGCTGTCGATTTTTTGAGAACTGGGGGTTAATTTGTCGGCACACATTGAGAGTTTTGGATGCTTTCGCTGCGTGGGGTAATCCTTTTTGTCATTGCATCCCTCCCATGTATGTGAAAAAAAGATGGTGCAGAGATTATAAGAAAACTCTTGCTTGTATTGCTGAGGAATTTCATCTTCAAACCAAGGCTCCTTCGAATTTCGGTGAGAGATATCAGCGTCTTTCTGATATAGTTTCTGGAGCCGGGTCACGCATATGTTATAACGAGGCTGCCTTTAACGCATTTCTTCATCATGTTCTTGATGGAGTTAAAGAGGCTGACGAGTTGTTACATTCAACGTCTGAAACCTCTGAACCTTCACGTGCTGAGTGTTCAACCTTGCCAGGTATTTGCTATTTTATTTCCATTGCTCTTTATGTAACATTTAGTTTTTGTTTAAGATTTATGCCATTCTTATATATGTCTGTGGTTGCTGAACGTTACAGTTGAAGAAGATGAAGTAGAATATCCCGGTAAAAAGATAAAGGTGCGTCAAAACCCATGCAAGAGCAAGATCAGATTGATGTCCGAATCAGAGAAGAGGCATCTAATTTGGAAACAGCAATGCAAGCAGGCGATTGAAATTCAGAAGCAGTCCGAGATTTAGAGAGCAAGATAGCAGTGCTACCATCACCCGTCTGTCCGTCGTTGCTAGCGCCATAGTTATTTCTGCTTCTACCCCCATCTTCTCATGATTCATGTTTCTCTACTATTGGGAAAGTATCCAAATTGATCATGGCAATTACTTGTGATAGGTGCCATGGTGGATGTCTTGTTTTTTTCTGAAAAATCTTTCTCTGATTTTTCACTATTTGTAGTTGTACCTATTGAAAGTTACAAACTAGTTTCATATTTTTCCTTTGACTTTGAGTTTTCTTCATATCAAAACTCCCTTAATTGGCCTATAGTTTTGGTTTTGCTTTGTTTTTGGTCTACAAAGATTATGTTTATGCATTGTGTTCTTTATTTTTGGCTTTTGGATTCAAGTAACCACAAATATGCATTCTGTGGTTACTGGGCAGTAACCACAGAATGCATATTTGTGGTTACTAATGTTTATTAGTCATTCTCTATGGCTAGATAGGTTGCACCGATAGAAGAGGTGAAACGAGGCTTCCTCCATCTCAAAACAAAGCAATATCATGTATCGTGAGATCCGTGAAGAACCCCTCTAGAAACAAGGTTATCACGGGTTTGAAGTTTATCAAGCAACAATCGCCAACCAAAGATGCCCACTTGAAATTTTTTTCATCTGAAAGGATCCATTATATTACAATTACAAATACTATACTATATTACAATTACAACCCATATGTTCTGTTCTATCTTATTTACCAAACTCTACCAATATGATCATCTAGTATCTCTTATTTAGGTTAGCTAAAAGAGGCTTCTTTTATCCTTTGGCTCATGACATTAAATGAGATTTTATGATATCATATATTTCCTGGCCTCCTGGCTTAGAAAACTATCAAGAATCATCACAGTAGTAACGTGTACCACAGCTAAGACATGAAAGAATGTTGATAAATAAAACTCTGTCTCAGGCTCTAATGATGAGTATCATATCATATCATATAAACAAACATATGATCAAGAGCAAATTTACACTGATGGTTGATTTTGATACAAAAGTAGCATATAAATCCTAACTGTGGTAAGTGTTAAGGGTCAATCCTAACCGTGGTAAGTAGCATATAAATCCTAACCGTGGTAAGTAGCATAATCCTAACAAAAACCACAAACGTCATATTTGTGGTTACTGGCCGGTAACCACAGAATAGTGCGACAGTGGTTAATAACAGAAAATTACATTGTTTTCCTACACTTTCCTCTTTTTTCCTCTATCATTATCCACTCCTTTTTCCAAGAGCCTAGCTTTCAATTCTTCACAAAATTTGTTGGCTTCCCCTTGTATGGTTTCCTTCAACAAGTTGGTTTTGTCTTTCATTAATGAGCAGCAAATATCTATTCTTAATTGATTGGTGACCAACACCTGGCCAGCCTCCCTCAATGTGTTCCAGTTGCAGAAAGAATCAATCTCATTTTCATCTCCATGCCAATGCTTTAAGAACATCATGGTGAATACACCACAGCTAGTTCCATCTGGTTGTTCTGGCACTTTTAGATCATGCCACTCAAGTTGCTCCCATTTATATGGGCAAACCTTTTTCATGGCTTGATATCTCTCTGAAATGAAACTGCATGCTTCTTTCATCAACTTGTTGCCAATGTGTTCAAATTCAGAGGAAGATCTTCGAAACTTTTTCAAGCTTGTAAGGTACTCAAATCTCTTCTTCTTCAGGTTGAGCACATACGTGACAAAATGTTTTTGGGCAAGGGTAGGTATGGGGATCTGCAATATAGGTCATGAAAACAAACACACCCGAGTATTAAGATAAGGGAGTAGAAAAAAATGAAAACAAATAACCATAACACGAACAGAAACAATATTAGTAAGGAAAATCCTATTCATTTCATCCTATATATCTCTAAACCTAATTCAACAATCCTCTTCCAATCCATGCCTAAAAAACAGAGTAGATTTCAGCCAGACAGCCCAAAATGGGTTAATAGGCATAAAAAACAAATAATCAACGTATAAAAAAACAAAATGGGTCAATAAGCATGAAAACATGTACCACTATATCTAGCATGTGCTATTCTGATTCTTTTAATATTTGGTATGTCATTTAGCAACTAACCACAGAATCACAAATTTTCACAAACAGTAGTTGGATTCCAGTAACCACAAATATGCATTCTGTGGTTACTGGACAGTAACCACAGAATGCATATTTGTGGTTACTGGAATCCAACTACTGTTTGTGCATATATGTGGTTTGTGGCATATTTGAAAAACACAAAATGCTCACATTTCAACAACAAAAGATTCACAAAATGCTCACAAAATGCTCACCAATCACAAAACTTACATAATCAAGTGAACAAACGTTAAGCCTCCTGTACGGCATGAAGCTGTTGAACATCGACAGCTTGGCAGTAAACTGTTGAGCAGCTTCGGATTGATCACGTTTGTCCTCAAAGTTTCCCGTTGAAACAGACGCCACTATGCTCAACTGTGTTCCAAAGAGTTCATAATACAATTAGTGGTTTACATATACAAAGGTTTATCAAAATAAAGCGTATTTCTTACCACGCACGATGCTGTCAAAACTAGTCTACGTATCTTCGCTTGATTTTCTTGTTTTTCTTTTAAGTTCAACAAGAATGCATAGGTATCAACCACCAGGTTTGACACGCACTGCTCTTCTTGCAACGTCCAAAGTTCCAGTCTTCTTAGGCTGAATATATCATCCAACTGGCATTTGTACATGCATTTGTCGCTGCATGATACATCTTGAAATCATAAATACAATTTCTATGAAATACAAGAAAAACAAATTGATTGGTCACAGCGGAGAAAGCTGCAACTTACAATGACTGGTCCTCCGACCAAATGTATGTCACCAAATTCTTGTCCAACTCTAATGCATTCGACTTATCCACATGGACATCGTATGGGCTCTTGAGGAATCTGGATGGCTTTGTTACTCTCTTTTTTTGTTTCCTTTGTTTTATGTACAATGTAGCCTCATAATCGTCCGGTGATCCTGTGCTAGTAGGAGTTACACTGAAATTTAAAAGTTAGCATGTTACATTATTGTAAAAGAAGACTATGAAATCAATGTACAATTTAATATCATGGGCGTAGTTATAATTACACTACTATTTTGTCCTCCATATCGTCATCACCAAAAATCTCATAAAAGTAAACATTGAGATAATCAATATCCAATTGAATTGTTTTTCTTTGTTCAGCTGAAGCGGTGGTTACTTCACAATCAAATTCGTCCACTAGCTTCCCTCTATCATCCGGAGGAGTTGGGGTCAAGCTGTAATTTTAACAACTAATTACTATTTATGTTTGTGGCTGGTGAATATGTGATTCTGTAATTTTAGCAACTAATTATTATTTATGTCTAATTGTTTGTGGCCACTAAACTAATTACTATTTAACTATTCATACTTACAGATCAAATCTTGGAGAAGTGTAGTCAATGTTTGTCAGCTTCTTTACAACCACTGCATCCTCTTTTATAACCTCCCTAATGTTACATAAAAAAACAAATCATTTAATGGAGAACACAATGCAGAAACACTAATTGGATTCCAGTAACCACAAATATGCATTCTGTGGTTACTGTCCAGTAACCACAGAATGCATATTTGTGGTTACTGGAATCCAAAAACCAAAAAGGGCATATACTTCAAGCAACCAAAGCCAGCAATCTCAAATGACACCAATAAAACAGGAAGAAAAACATGGAGAGACAAACAAAGCATCTGTAAATACACTGATATAGGGCCACTTAGCTAACCAGCCTACAAGGCCCCACATTCATATTGACACAACAAATAAACAAACAAACATACAGAGACACAAATGATGTGCTCAAAGAGATTCAAAATTACCAATTCACAGACTAGTGATATCCCACCATGTACGCTTTATAAAATAAATTCATGTACGCTTTATAAAATAAATACTTTACCTTGCAACATTATTCGGCAATGGCCCACCATATATGATGATTTGTTTGTCCTCATCGTTTATGGAAGGCGCATCAGTGGTGGTCTGCCTCACTGGCTCAGGTCTAACATCTAAAGGAGTTTGGGTCGGAGAAGTTGGGGTCAGCCTGTAATTTTAGAAGCTAATTAATATTCATGTTGTGGCTGGTGATTGTATGATAAACATCTGAATCATTTATACTTACAGATCAAAGCTTGGAAGATTGTAGTCAACAGTTTTTTGCTTCTTCACCACAATTGCGTCCGGTGTACTATTCTTGTTGTTATGTTGTTTGTCCTCCGCATTTGCATGAAGCACATTAGGAATTTTACCATCATTCTTCATCTTTGTGCGTTTTTCACGCCTCATTTCAATTTCTTCATCACGTTTTTGAATAGTTTCATCAACCTCTTCATCATCATCTTTCTCTTCATCCTTATCTTTTTCATCACCGCTCTCTTCATCCTGATCATCAACCTCTTCATCAGCATCATCAGCATCATCTTCTTCTTCGCTCTCTTCATCCTCATCATCAACCTCTTCATCAGCATCATCAGCATCATCTTCTTCTTCTGCTTCATAATCATCATCACTCTCTTCACCTTCATCATCTTCATCATCAGAATTATCAACTCTCCTCTTCAATTTTTTAACACATTTCTTGAATGCCTCAAGCTGGTATTTACAGTATTCCAAGTACACCGGGACCTACAACATCAAATAAACAAAAACATTCCGTGATTAGTGGGGATTTTGTGATGTTGTGAATCTGTTGTTATTGAAATGTGAGCATTTTTGTGTTTTCCAAATATGCCATAAACAACATATGTGCACAAACACTAGTTGGATTCCAGTAACCACAAATATGCATTCTGTGGTTACTGTCCAGTAACCACAGAATGCATATTTGTGGTTACTGGAATCCAAAAACCAAATATAAAGAACATTGACAATAACTATAACACTCATTCATTCAGCAGCTTATGGTATATAAACAAACCTTTTCTAATGGACACTCATCAGCTTCCATAGGAACGAGTGACATAGGGCTCCCTAAATTAATTTCTGGGCTTAGAGCATAACCAGATGTTATGCCAGCTCCAAATCCAAAATGTTTACCAATTGTGTCCATATTCTTTAACACCTTCGTCGTGTCCCAGCCTTGTAGTGTTGGCATTGTAGAGCCTTGGGAGTAACGACTCTCTCGTCCCATCCTCTCAATGTAGTGGATCTGTGAGATTGCCAATAAACAAACAGTAATAAGCATATATATATATATATATATATATATATATATATATATATATATTAAGATTAATGTATTCAAAATAACTTACCATAACAAAGTGCGTATCTGATTTTGGGTATACCAATCCCTTTGTGCCCTCCCTTAGATGCTTCAAAACGTACTTACACCAGTTGTATTTGGAGACATCGTTGAGGTCTTCAAGTATAAAAGCATACTTGAGGGAGACAGTTTCATTTTTATCGGGACATAAAAAGCAACCAAGCAGGTATAATATCATTGCCTTGCACCAAATTTTATCTGTCTTTGCACTTTTGATCACGCGCTCAAGATCTTCAACTTTGGCGCGGTAAATGTCTTTTACTTTCAATTCCCACTTAAAATCTTTCCGCAGCCGTTCCACCGAGTCTTGTTTGCATTTAAGTTGATTAACTTTTGTTCCCTCATTAGGCAAATCATAAACTCTCTGAATGTCTTGAGAAGTTATCGGAAGCACTTGATATTTGCTCAACCGAATCTGACATTTCTCCGGTTCGAAGTTATCGGATACCCACCTAATGAACTCCCCGGGAATCCTAATCCATTTGCAAATTAGCGTAAAAGCCCCAAACCCAGTTGATGCTAATAAATCTTTCCTACTTTCCGAAATGTTATTCATGAACGTGTGAACCGTATGTAGTCTACACAAATGCCTATATCGTGCTACTTCTTGTGCTCTCCTCGGCATCCTTACTTATCTAAAAAAACATGCACATTAACAGTATGAGAGACAAAAAATTAGACACCTTCAAAGCAATTAGAGATCAATTCTTGACAATGATACAAATAAACACTAGTTGGATTCCAGTAACCACAAATATGCATTCTGTGGTTACTGAACAGTAACCACAGAATGCATATTTGTGGTTACTGGAATCCAAAAACCAAAAAGGGCATATAGTTCAAGCAACCAAAGCCAGCAATATCAAATGACACCAATAAAACAGGAAGAAAAACATGGAGAGACAAACAAAGCATCCTTATCTTCTTCATCACCGCTCTCTTCATCCTCATCATCAACCTCATCATCATCATAATAAAAAACCTTATAATCATATAAGTTTCATAAAACAAATAACATATCAAACACAGAATCAACAAATCATATCAATCATATGGTATGAAATATGAATACATTAAAAGAAGAACAAAGAAAAACAAAACCCAAGAGTGTCCATAAAAAATACATGAGGACTGGCTAACTAGATCTTCTCTTAAAATACAAGTATTTTTCCACTTCATAGCCTTAAAAATGGAATTTTGAGAAGTTCGAGTCAACGTTACCATAACATAATACACGCTTCTCACCAAGATATTTACATAAAAGTAACCAATGAAGTGGCCAAAGCAATAATCTTCCCAAACAATTTCTTTTTCTTTTATAGCAAAATCACAAATATATTCCACATGAATAATTTCATCCAAATTTTCCAATTGAAATACTGAGCAAGCACACTCATTGAACTTCTCTGCAAGCCTACACACGTCATTTACAATGTGGAAAACAAATATAGAGTCATTGCTCTTCAAATACAAACTATGTGCTACTAACAAGCATTTCATCAAACACCTTTAGTGCAACATTCATTTAATTGAATTCCAAGCAAAAATTACAATATATCCACGAGCAGCTCATCTTGACAAACCAAATTCAATTAAAACAAAAAACCTACAAACAAAAAAATGCTTGAGCCAGCATATAATTATAACCCATTTGACCTAATTGATTTTAGGAGCCGGGGCCAGCAATGAAGAACACCAGTCATCACAACGAACAGCAAAACCAACCAAAACAAAGCAAACCAGTAATTGATTATGAATTTAATGTAATAATGAACTAACAGTGCGAAAAAGAGGAATAAGTATAAGTACCGGAGATTAGAGATCTTCGGAGTGGTTAGTGTCTTCTTTTGATTTTTTCTTTCAAAATGGATGATGATGGTGGAGGGTTGGAAGCTCGTGAATTACGGCATTCTACAGAAGATGAAGAAACAGATGATGATGATGGTGGAGGGTTAGAATTAGTGCGATCGGAGAGAGGGTTTCTCCTTCGAGAGCTAGGGAGCTTGAGCTTGAAGAGAATGGAAGTGAAGAACAGTGAAGAGAATGCAGAAGAACCGCGAGAGAAGAACGAAGAAAGGTTACCGACGACGGAGGAGGAAGAAGGGTTCCACGGCGGAGAAGTGGGTTCGCGGGTACTGATTTTGGGTTTGATAATTTTGTGGAGCTGAAGGTTTCTCAGTGAAATTACTCACATATCCTTGGTTATTATTTTTTAGTAAAAATTACTAAACATTAGCTTAGTTACCTAAACCCAGCCCGTTTTGAGGCACTTATGAATTTGTATTTTAAATACAAGAGAGCCCATAGCTACAACCACAAACGCGTGGAACAGTTTACTAAGTATTTTTAAAATCCAATCTCATTGGATAAGAAAAATTCAAAATCAAAGCTTCCTGTCGTTGAAATTAATTAGTTGTGGTATAACTAATAATTTAATAAAAAAGAAAAATACTATCTTACATTGATGCATTCATATTAAAGAAGATATTGTCCGATATAACCCTATCATTTAAATATAGTCTGCTGGAAACATTAATTAAGGTGAACGCTATTAGAATAATGTTGGACTACATGGTATGGTTGTCGTTATTCTTATATGTTAAAAAGACACAAAAAAAAGAAGTGACTTGTTTTCGACATGATGCCCCCGGCATTTTGTCGAATTTGTTGCAACATGTCATCAGCATTTTGATTCCTGTTAACAATAGCAACACTTCGAGGAACCACCATGTTTCTAGGCGGTTGAACGAGACTTGTTCGGGATTTTGATCATTATTAATTTGATTCCTGTTTTCATCTTCCGCTTGGGGTGCACCCAAAGACATCAACAATTCTCCTCATTTGAGAAGCCAACTCTTGATAAGTATTGTTAGTGTTTTCAATTATAGGATTAATTGCCGAGTCATCATATTTAACATATCATGGTTACTCTCATTTATTTGTTGTCTGAGAGAATGCATTGCCGTAGTGGTTATCGGAGAACTGAGTACGTTTTCCATGGCCATTTCCTGGGGGTCCTTGACATGATATCTCGAGGTTCCAACCCCCGCATTATTTAACCTTTGAAATCCTGGAGGAACACTCGAACTCACCACGGTCGCCTCGGAGGAGGAACAAAGCCATAAGGCAGTCCATATGGTGGTTGAACCATATTGAGAGTTCGTCTCTCAGGATCTATTGGCGTGTCGGGAATTACTTAACTCACCAAAGGATTTGGTCTCGGTTCTCCTTAAGGAATAACATCAACATGGGACCGTTGTTCTGACGAACTGAGTTCTTGTTGAACTTCTTGGTCAGGAACATTGTAGTTACCGGGAGAACCGATACTAACTCAATTATGATTTTTGGTATTCACCATGATACCGATCCAAGCGAGCACACAATTAAAACTTGACACAACTATCTCTAAACTGAGTCCCACCGGGCGTGCCAATTTATTTTCCAGTATTTTTGGTTAGGTCTCTATCAAACAAACAAATTCGAGATGTGTGAGAGAAAAAGGACTCGAATTTAGATATTGGGCTCACCAGTTGATAGGTTTACACTGCAAGCCCCAATTTGTGCGCTCTTTTGGAGACGGGTAATGGCGAAGGGAGGGAATTTGAAGGAACAACCAAACGAATCAGGGATTCTAGGTGATCGTCCGGTCGAATTCGAGGCACAGAGCGATTGACCAAAACACGAAGAACCAAGCATTTTTCGTAAAATAAAACAAAGTAAAATTAAGAGACAAACTCGAAGAACCCACGAAATCAATCCAAGGAGGGAAGGAACGTCACGAGTTCCCCGAGTGCAGGGATAAAAATAAGGCTTTAAATTGTTGAAAAGATAAAAGAGACAAGAGCATTTTGCACTCAATTTGTCGAAAAGAAGTAATTGCGTTGAATTGATAAAAAGGGGGTTTGCCTTAGACATACATTATTCACCGTTGTAGCCAGAGATCCTGCGTGATCGGATGTGTTAGGCGTAATGAGTTATTAGATGGTATAAAGTCGCCCTGAGTACATCGTTTGAACTACTATTTATAGAGCTACAAATGCTAACTGCTACGTTGCATTTTTCGACACTTGTCCTTATTGAAAGCGGATAGAAAATAAACTAACTAATGGTTGGAGATGATGAGTGTCACGTGTCTTCTGGCGTCTTGGATCCTTTACATCTGTCCTTGTGATTCGAGCCTACTCGGTACAACCGCCTCAACTGCCTCGTGTCTTCGCGTGTAGCACTTGGATTTTCAATTCGGACCTTCGAGGATTCTCACATGTCTTTTGGAGAAATGGCCTTTGTGCGTGTTCTTTCCTTCGGCATTTGGGATTGGCTTTTTCGAGCGTAAGTAAAGAGACTCTCAATCCACTTTGTGTTTGAGCATAGCTCCTCTTAGCCATTTTTGAACTTAATTCTCTTTAGATGCTTTGCTGACGTGTCATTAATTTTGAATCCGAAATTTGACTGTAACACTTACACTTTTTGATGTTCATTCGTTCACTAAGTTATCTACTTGGGATGGAATTTTCCCCAATTTATTTATCAGAAATGAGTTCCTAATTTTGTCAACCAATTAATACATATTATCAGTACAAATTAAGATTGAAAACCAACTTAGGGTTAGAAGTGGTAACTAAATTCTGAGGAGACACATAGATCGAAAGACCGTTCTTAAAGTCAAAGGTCATGGATTAGTTTCCATAGCCGGCTCAAAGAATCGAAAGAGATGATAAAGAACCCAATGTCGTAATGAGTAATGAAAATTTATACAATAACATTGTAGTTTTTATTATATTTATTTATTATGGAAATACAAGCCATAATCATAGTATAGTGATTCCAACCCGGGGAGTGGGGTTGAGCGGTTGGGGCTCATCCTCCCTTAACCAAGGGTCGGGGGTTCGATCCCCGCCATGGGTATGGAGCAGCGTTAAATACCTCGGGCCAGTTGTCCCACCCATCGAGGTGCCTACAATCCAGTGAGATGACTAGTCACTGCAGTCGGCGGTGGATACCCTGGGGTAAAACTAAAAAAAGTATAGTGATTCCAATTTTGGATCCAGAGGGGAATTCAAACCATCTTCTTTATTCATTCTTGGTTATTTATTTCCACAAACCAAGTACTAATTAAACAAGCATAAACTTATGCACAGAGGCGGAGCTTCTCGGGAGCGGGGAGGAGCCACGACACCCTTAAAAAAATAGAATTATTTTTAATATATTACTACTAATGGTAGCTATCTCTATTTAATATATAGGCTTAATTACAGTTTTGGTCCCCCTATTTTCACCAATTCACGGTTTTGATCCCCCAAGTTTTAATTTGACGAATTTGATCCCCCTATTTTCCCAATTTTACAAATTTGATCCCCCTCTTAATTTGGTCAAAATTAAAAGTCAATTTTGACTCACTTATCCTACGTGGCAGTCCACGTATACTGCCACGTAGGCAGCACTGTTCATCTCTCTCTCACAGCACTGTTCCTCTTTCTTCCTCCCTCACCTCTCCTCGTCCTTTCCCTCCGTCAGCCACCAACAACCACCACCCACCACCCACCTCGTTTTCCTTTCCCTCCTCTGCGACCTCCGTGAACCCCTCCCCCCTCCTCTGCGATCTGGATCTGAACGGCGAGAGAGGGAAAGCGACGAGAGAGAGAACGGCGAGAGAGAAAGGAGAGAGAGAGAGAGCGACGAGAGAGGGAGAGCGACGAGAGAGAGAGAGAGAGAGAGAGAGAGAGAGAGAGAACGGCGAGAGAGGGGGGAGGGGAGAGCGAACCAGAGAGGGGGGAGAGATGCGAAGGGGAAAACGAGGGGGGTGCGAAGAGAGAGAGAACGGCGGGGGGGGGGGGGAGGGGGAGATGCGAAGAGGAGGATCGGTGAGGGGGGAGGGGAGGTGCGAAGGGGAAGGGAAAACGAGGGGGAGAGAGATGCAAATGGGGGAGGGGTTCAGGAGGGGGGAGGGGGTCACGATGGGGGGAGGGGCTGTGAGAGAGAGGAGAGGGCTGTGAGAGAGAGGAGAGGGCTGTGAGAGAGGAGATGAACAGTACAGTGCGCCTATGTGGCAGTCTACGTGGACTGCCTCGTAGGATAAGTCGGTCAAAATTGACTTTCAATTTTGACCAAATTAAGAGGGGATCAAATTTGTAAAATTGAGAAAATAGGGGGATCAAATTCGTCAAATTAAAACTTGGGGGACCCAAATCGTGAATTGGTGAAAATAGGGGGACTAAAATTGTAATTAAGCCTAATATATAAGTTTCGTTTGCCAATCCTTTTCAAGAAACAACAATGGTGCAGCGTTAAAGGGCTAATCGAGGAACTTTGGATTTCGATTTCAATTCCCATATTGAATGCCTCTGAAATATTATTTTTTGTAATAGTGGCAGCACGGGTTTGTGTGTGTTAGCAAAAGATAATATCCTTAAAATTCTTCAAGTTGTCATCGATTGCTTTTGATATATGACCTGATCTGTTTACTTTTGATATGCATCTATTGATGCGAGTATTATACTCACTTTAGATTTTGTTTTTGATCACTATTTTCAAAACAGACTATTATTATATAAAAAAGGTAAAAATTATTCATTCAAAAGTCTATTATTTAAGTATATGTGGCAATCTCTAATTCATGAATAAATCTTTCTTATTGTTATATAAAATAATTTCAGTCTTATTTTTGACAAAAAAAAACAATCAATATTACATTTTTCTTTTCCAGAAAAATTACTTTTATTTAAAAACCACAAAAGATTTTAATTTCTTAAATGAGTCTCAATATTTTGTCAAAAAAATATTGAAAGTCTATTGTCAAATCAATTTGTTTTTTTTTTAAAAAAATTGTTTTGTTTGTAAATGTAGCATTTTTTAATGTATCAATTGATAATATATTATTTGCCTATTTTGGCACCCTTCAATATTTCACCCAATCTCGATTGATCATAAGCTAACCAAGCAAGTGTTAGTCAGTTCATACCTACGTTAATTCTTATGAGGATTGATTTTATGATAAGGATATTAAGGATTAATTATTCGTTAGCATTTATTGATTATCTGACAGCCAAGAATTGCATGTGTAGCTATATAGTAAAATGGTTTAACGTGTTTGAACAAGTTTACTATGATTTTAATCTCATGTTTGCTCATTGTTTCAGATGCACGTGGCTGAGATGTCCTCAAGGAGATATTTCATAGTTATAGTTCATGTTTTAAAGTCCTTAAATTTGGGTTGTATTTCAGATTACGTTCGTGATTTATATGGGTTGCCGTTGTGTACTCATTTTCATAAAAATTTAGTACAACTTGTAACGATTTACTTTTAATAAAAACTTAAATATCTCCGTTTATGTTTTTTTGGTCTACTTAGATAAATTGGCAAATAAACACCACGCACACACTACCACTGGTCACACCCAGGTTCGAACCCGGGAGTCGACGTCCTCATATTGCTGAAACTGCCAAGGCAACCAATAGTGAGGGACATATCTCCATTTTTGTTTGAATTCATCTTATGTTATCATGTATATTATCGATTGTGAATATTCTAAATAATTTTGTAAGGTATTATAGTTGTACCCCTTAAAAGTCAAAATTCATGGATTAGTTCCATAGCCGACTCAAAGAATCAAAACTTGTGAGGATTCCTCCGAAGTGCACATAGGAAGCCAAAGAACAGAATTACAGTGGTAGCAAATAAATAGTAAAGTTGAAAATATTGATAATTACTGTAGTTAATTCATAGTAAGAATCGTAAGAGATGATAGTGAACCCAATGTCATAATGACTAATGAAAATTTGAACCGTAACATTGTAGGCTTTATTATATTTATTTATTATGGAAATACAAGTCATAATATATATGGTGATCCCAAGTTGATCCAGAAGTACAACTGGGGAATACAAACCATTTTTTATTCTCTCTTGATTATTTATTTTTGACAGGATATTCTCTGCTGATTATTTATTTCACAAACCATGTACTAAGTACTCGACAAGTATAAACCCTTGTGCAAGTTGCTCAGTTTATCCTGCAATGAGCAAAGTGAATAAACATCAGTCACTTTAAAAACTTATAATGAATGAAAAGTTGATGTGCATGATTAAAACAAATTAATATATGTGTGTATTTTTTTGTCCTTAGTAAAATTCATGGAGAGAATCCAAAATGGAGTGTTGCGAGTTCGATGTGGATGTGATCTTATGATTGTTTTCTTGTTTTTGGGTTTCTATCACGGTGCCTCCTTGCCTCTGAGGGTTGTTCGCTATATATAGGTTTTGTGTTCCTTAATAAACAGTTTATATATAATATATATTATATTGCCGTTCAAAAAAAAGGAACTATGGGTAAAGATATTGTGCGGTAGGTAAAACATCTACTCACGTGCATAGTGCACGAAAGAAGATATCGTGGGGTAAATGTTAAATCTATCTTTATCTACATATGTTTGATATTTAGTGACAGTTTTTTTGTAAAAGTCAAAATTTTGTACTGTTTATACAACAGTTATGTTTTAACACTAAGTTGTCCTCTAGAAACAATTATATATATATATATATATATATATATATATATATATATATATATGAATGATGAATGATCTTACGTGGTGCAGTCAATAGAAGGGCTTATTTTGTAGGGCAAGTTGACTCCACACTTGGCAGGGAGGGAAGCAACGGCTGCAGGATTGAGTCCAGGTAAGCTCAAAGCAGTGGATTTGAGGCAGCTACAAACACCTTGACGAGCAGGAGTGGTGGTAGCTTGGTTGTTTATGGACCTAATCCCATTGCAGCATGGTGCAGGGACAGATGGACCAGGGCTTCTAATGTAGCCAATGCATGGTGCTACAGTGAGTTGCACTCGGCCACATGAAAGAGCAGCATCTGCAAAGGGAATTCCCGAAGCCATGAACATCACAACCAAGCAGGTAACCTTGACAACCATTGAGTTAGCCATGATTGATTTGGAAGCGTACGTTGCAAGAGGGAATTGCACTTCAAGTATGTGTGTAAGTGAATGAGGTGATGATTGAGTTGTGGTGCTTGTAAAGACTATTTATAGAGAAACACCTTCAACGTAGCTAGGTTCCATTTTATACGGTGCATGTCGGGGAGCATTTATTGTAAGGAGGTATCTAGATCTAACCAAAATCTCAAATATAACCTCCTTTATATTAATTTCTTTGATTTTAATATTTTAAATATAATTAATTTGTATTGTGCTTATGATACCACACTTTTTAAAACCGACCCATGACACAACTAAAAACTAATAAAAAATACAAACAATATTAACATAACTAACTAACTCATTTTTCAAATTCAAATCCATTACCATGACATAAGTACAAAATTAAATGAACTACCATCAAACAACAATGGTCTCACAAATATTATTCATATTTATTAATATTCTAAATAATAAAATATAAAATTCAATAACTATGAAATTCAAATCTACTATCGATGGATATAAAAAAACATATACTTTTTATTTCAAATGATGATAGTATATATTTAATGTTTGTAAGCCAATATACAAAAAGGAAGGACCGATGATAGTATATATTAGTTTGTTTGACTTGTTGGTCGTAGCTTCAAATCGCACCCTTACATTTTTGTAAGTATATTGGCACAATTTAATTTGGAAAAAATGGGTTGATTGGGTTGGAGCGATCGGGTCATCGGGTTGTACCGCGTCAATTGTATATCCCTCCAACGAGTGACTCGAGCCGGTTGCGGTCGGTCTGGGTTGAATAACACATTACTCATTACAGTTTTTGTTTTTTTAAGAAAAGAATACGGAGTTTCGTTAAAACCTTTTGATGCAAAATTCTTTAGAGAAAATATATCAAGAAGAAAAAACAATAGTCCCCATAAATTGTATTGATAAAAAAGAAAAAAGAAGCAAGAAATATGAGGGACTAGACCAATACCTATGAACAAAAACAAAATTGTAACTAAAAGAATACTCATTACAGTTATTTCTCTTCCCATAAGGATTGAAACAATCTTAAATCGCTAACCATCAACCCATATGCTCACATTTCCTAACCCAAAACCCATAGACTAATACCATGGCGAACTGCAGTGAACCACAAACCCACGAACCCTGAACGCAAATCACAAACCACAACACCATGAATCCACGAACCCTGAACACATATTATTTTTAACTAAAAAATCGATGTGATAGGTAAACGCGGCATGCCACAAGTTTGACAATTTTGGCATAGGCAAACACTTTAGAAATTGAAATAATAGGGTGACCAATTAAAATCGTAGGAAAGAAAACTTGGGAGACCAAAATCTAGAGCTAGCAAAACAGACTACCTGACCTGCATCGGGCCAGCCCGTTTTGGGCTCCGGTTTTTTCTGGGCTGGACCAAAAAATCCGAGTTGAAATTTGGCCTCTAACATTAGAGTCTAAGCCCGGCCTTATGCGGGCTACGGCTTTTTAGGCTGGCCCGCATTATACCCCGTGCTAATTAAAATAGATCCATTTTTATAAAGAAAAAGAACAAGTAGCATTACTGCTTTTATAAAAAAAATACATGTAATGCATAACAGTTCTAGTAAAACACAAAGACATCACAATGACGTACAAACTTGGGCTGAAGGCTATACCTCAAAATTAATAATTATTAGTTTATAATGCTATAAGTCTATAACGTTGTGGCGTGGGAGTGCAAAACATGATAACAGTAGTGAGCAACGGGAGATGCAAAGTTGCGTTTGAGGCAGAGACCGAGGCACTGAACTTGAATTGAAAAAAATGAAATGAGAGATTAAGTTACTAATTTTAGCAGCATTTTACCATAATTAAATCCTATTTTTGTTTAACTTGTGGGCCTATAGGCTACTTGAGGTCCGGTCGGGCTTAACATCCCGGCTATGAAAGCAGGCTCAATTTTACAAGACCAAACCCTATGTTTTTTGGGCTTATTTGCCCCAGTCTGTCAGGCCAGACCCATTTTGCCACCTCTACCAAAATCGTGGGTAAATTATTATAGGGGGGCTAATAGTGCAATTAAGGCTTATTTTAAATATATGTTTCATTTATTTTACTTATTTTTGTTTATGAAACAATTATATGAAGTAAGGAATGGTAGGTAATTATCAAATGATTTCATTTAATGCATGCCAATGACCTCCAACCAATACCTACAACTAGAAGGCTACAAAACAGGGTGTTTTGGTTCGAAGTTAATACTCCCCTCGTCTTACAATAATAGTCATTTTAGTTTATTTCACGTAATATTAAAAAAATATCATAAATGAATGAGAGAGAATAGTATTTTTACCAACTTGTCATTATCAAACATTGAGAGTGATGAATATAATAACGTAGGAGTGATGAGTATTATTTTAATTAGAGGGTAAAATTGGAAAAAAGTAACTAATATTACATTGAAAATCGTAAGTGACGTTAACTTTTTTTTAAAGTGACACTTATTGTGAGATGGAGGATGTATTTGATTATCTTTTTTCCATATATGTAAGCCCACGTGGTTTGGCAAATTGCTTGTCAGGTTTCTACTTCCCCCGAAATGCATTTGGGCCCAAGCTAAGAGTAGTTGCCACTTTTCGCTCAATTAAAAGCGCGAATATCGACACACAAAAATTTAATTAAAATAAAGCGCGAGAGTTTACATGATTGGTTCGAAACAAACAAAATCTCCGAGTTTAGTGATCACATGAAGGGAATTACATTTACGTCATTTCAAAAAAACTAAAAAGTAGAATATTTTCATGATACGTCGGATACAGACCGTCATGCTCCACCAATAGAGGCAAATAAATTCTTTATTATTTTGCAGCCAGATCTATTCATTATTGAGGGGTGCAATTGCACACCCTTAAAAATAAAAATCTTCACAAATTTTATATATACTATTTATTAATTTTGACCCCTCTGAATTTTAAATTTTGCACTAGGTCGACTTTTAATTTATTTTTCTTCGATATTTAAATAAAGGCTTAAATATGTTTTAGGCCCCTGCAAATATAGGGTGTTTTGGTTTAAGCCCCTGCAAAATTTTTTTTTTGTTAAAAGCCCTTGCAAAATGAAATATTTTGTTATAAGCCCTTCTATGACTAAAATGTTACCCTATACATGGAATGCTATGATTGCTGGATATGTTGAGAAGGGCTTATAACAAAATATTTCATTTTGCAAGGGCTTTTAACAAAAAAAAAATTTTGCAGGGGCTTAAACCAAAATACCCTATATTTGCAGGGGCCTAAAACATATTTAAGCCTTAAATAAAAAGTAAACTCAATTCAAAAAAAATAAATAAATAAAAAATAAACTCTTAATTTAGTTTTTGAACTTACACTATATGTTCTATTCGATCCTTAAAATATATGAAAATAGTAAGTCATTCCTAAAGTTTGTGAAATCTGTCAAATTAGTATCTAAATTTTAAGAAATTTGTTTCATTAGTGTTTGTAAGGGACTACTTATAAAACTTTAGAATTTAATTTGAGGGACTATTTACTATTTTTTATGTAGTTTAGAGGTGAAATAGGAGAGGGGTGTAAGTTTAGAGTCTAAACTGAAAATTTACTCTTAAATAAATTTCGAGTTGAATAATCGATTTTTTGATTTCACTAGCAAGTAAGGTGTTCTAGACTGGACCAAGAGGCCCATTCAGCACTTAGACATGGTTTGACCCAATCACTTTGATCCATATCCACAATACACAAGCCCATTCATGACTCTCATACTTAAATGGTTCAGATTCACTCTACCGATCCAACGGTGGCCACCACGGGTACAATTCCCTATAAATACTGGCACACAATGCCATAAAGAGGTAGATTCTCATTCCTAGCTAAATCACTCATCTATTCTCAATACTGACTTGAGCGTCGGAGTGGCTTCGCAGGTACCCCTCCCGGGCTCGCACTAGCCTCCGGCCAGGCAGCAGGTGACCTACCAACTGCAGTCCACCCAGTACTGCAAGGTACAGAACATTGACGACCACAGTGGGAGATATCTATCTTTCACATCATCTCTACTTTTTGAACTTCCTCCTGCTTTCCCATGGCATCCAGAGGTAAACCTCGAGTCGAAAGCATTGCCGCTCTGCACCCCCAGCCAGAGGGCACTCCCGAAGGCCTTGTTGCTTCCACGCCAGACCAAGACATTCAGGTCCCGGCACCCCAGCCAGCCTCTATCCAGATCCCCGTCCAACCTGGGATGCGGTGACCATCTGCCAGCTCTTGGACCTGCTGTGCAACTGCACCTAGACTATGTTGCACCAAGGACAATGAGCTCCAGGCGCCGCAGATCTCCACCCAGGCGTCATCATAATCATCGTTCTCCACCTAGACGGAAGCGAGCTCGCCACTCTCCTCCTCAACGCGGCAGGCACCAAGGATCAGATTCACCTCCAAGCACCCCTCCAACCTCGCCTGGCGGTACATACTGGCCTGAGGAGTCTCTCCCCAGGACCTCATCGCTCGCAACCTCCAATTCTCGCGAGAGGCCGCGGAGCCGAGCCAAGACCCATAAGAGGGATCGCCATAGATCTACCTCGAGGAGATCTCCAGCCCGACGTGACCGTCGAGACATAGATCTCGGAGACTGGCACCACACAACTCGCGATGGACCTCCAATGAAGGACCATTCACTAGGAAGGTTGACGATTGTCCAATTCTGAGGACCTTAAAGAAACTCCCAGCTCTCAATCACATGATGCGTTACCGGGGGAAAAGAACCCGTCCACTGCAAGATCTTTCCCCTCACTCTCACGGATTCAACACTAGCTTGGTTCCACGATTTAAAACCAAACTCAATCTCATCCTGGGGGCAACTAGCTACCATGTTCACGACCCGCTTTGCCGCCTCTCGCTTGAAGCCAAAATCTGAAGAAGTTCTTAGGGCGATCAGGCGGGGAGAGAAAGAAACACTTAGAGAATATCTGGAAAGGTTCAACAAGGAGGCTGCCAACGTCAGGAACCTTGAAGACAAGAGGAGGTTTTTTTGGATGAAGATGGCCTCAAGAAAGGAAGCATGTTTCAAAGGGACGTGAGGGTTAACAAACCCCGAAGCTTGGATGAGTTCCTTCAGAAGGCACAAAAGTACATGGACTACGAAGAAGACAACATGGCGTACCAAGAGGAAGCCAATGTTGGCAGCAAAGAGGACGAGCTGGCTTACAAGGCCATTGAAGAACCATGGCAGAAGGGAGCCCAAGATGTGAGAACTCCTCGGGAGTCCCGGCCCCGACAAGGTCACTTCTCAGAGTACACCCTGCTGAACACATCCCAGACTGAGATCCTTGCCGAATGCGTGGACGTGGAGTTTTTGGGACATCAAACAACCCGAACCTCTCGTGCAAAGGAAAGGCTGAACCTCTAAGAATTACTGTCGTTATCACAAAGGTTATGGGCATAGTACCAGCAAATGCAACACCCTCAGGGATGACATTGAAGAGCTGATCCGCAAAGGGAAGCTCGCCCAGTACGTGAATGAAGAAGAGGATGAGACCCGTGACTCTGAGTAGGGAGCAGGGCATCAGGACCTGAACCTAGGGCTAGGCCTAGTTAAGAATTTTGTTGTTTAAGCACAAAGACAGAGTGTAAAAGCTCGATATGAATGATTAACAAAAGTTCAGCTTGCAATTACAGTTTTTGCTCTAGCTCACTACCATTAACACTTGTTCCAAAGAAAATTCCTTAAGATCAAGAAAGAAAAAGGGTCCAACTCCTTAGCTAGGGGAGGAGCGAGGCAAGTTTGAGACCCAGCATACCCTGCAGGGAGGGACTGCCTGAATCACAGGGGCAACCTCCACATTAGCTCAAAGCCAAGACCATCCCTCGAAGGAGTTAAGAGTGCCATGGCACCCCAAAACAAATAAGTTTGGTGGTCACAACCCCTTGGGCGAGTTCTATCTGGGCCGAGTCCTGGTAAACTGTGCCAAGGGTATACTTCAAGCTGGCCTTGTGGTCACAACCCCTTGGGCGAGTTCTATCTGGGCCGAGTCCTGGTAAACTGTGCCAAGGGTACACTTCAAGCTGACCTTGGTGGTCACAACCCCTTTGGCGAGTTCTATCCAGGCCGAGTCTTGGTAAACTATGCTAAGGGTATATTTCATTACAAATTGTCCCGACGGGCGTCGACAAACTCATCTGTCTAAAGAAAGGCAAACTTAGCAACTATCTACTTAAAATTTGAAAGGACGGTGGCACAAAGCAACCAAGGTCACGACGCCCACCCAACAGGGATCCAAGGTCAAGGCATCCACAGGGAGCCAACAGGTGCGCCAGTGTCATGAGACACGACAGCCAAGCACAAGGCACTCACCCATCAGGGCGCCAATGTCATGAGACACGGTACCCAAGTGCCCAGCACCAATGCGCCAAATAAAGGCAGGACCCGGCACCATGGAAGGTGCCTAGCCCCTGGCACTCAGGCGCCCCAACACCAAGGCGCCAAATAAAAGCAGGACCCGGCACCATGGAAGGTGCCTAGCACCTGGCACCCAGGCACCCAGCACCAATGCGCCAAATAAAAGCAGGACCCGGCACCATGGAAGGTGCCTAGCACCCGGCACCCAGGAGCCCAGCACCAGGGCGCCAAACCAAAACACAAACCGGCACCCAGGAGGGCGCCTAGGTGGGCGCCAAACCAAAGCCGCAAACCGGCACCCAGGAGGGTGCCTAGGTGGGCGCCAAACCAAAACACAAACTGGCACCCAGGTGGGCGCCAAACCAAAGCCATAAACCGGCACCCAGAAGGACGCCTAGGTGGGCGCCTAGGTGGGCGCCAAACCAAAACACAAACCAGCACCCATGAGGGCGCCTAGGTGGGAGCCAAACCAAAGCCACAAACCGGCACCCAGGAGGGCGCCAACATCAGAACGCAGCACCATGGCACAAGGCGCCTAAGAGGGAGTCAACATCAGGACACAGCACCTTAGCACAAGGCGCCCAAGAGGGCGCCAACATCAGGACGCATGGCACAAGGCACCTAGGAGGGCGCCAACATCAGGACATGGCACCTTGGCACAAGGCGCCCAGAAGGGCGCCAACATCAGGACGCAACACCTTGCCACAAGGCGCCCAGGAGGGTGCCAACATCAGGATACGACACCCTAGCTTGGTGCCTGGCACAAGGACGGTCGCGGTGAAGAGATCTTATACGACCCGACAAGACAGATGAAATAACGCTTCGGGTAGATCGAAAAAAATTCTTCAAGCCAAGACCATCCTTCGGAATAATCTCGGCTTGGGGGGAAACTGTTCTGGACTGGATCAAGAGGCCCATTCAGCACTTAGACATGGATTGGCCCAATCACTTTGATCCATAACTACAATACACAAGCCCATTCATGACTCTCATACTTGGATGGCTCAGATTCACTCTACCGATCCAACGGCCCACCACGGGCACAATTCCCTATAAATACTGGCACACATTGCCATAAAGAGGTATATTCTCATTCCTAGCTAAATCACTTATCTATTCTCAATACTGGCTTGAGCGTCGGAGTGGCTTCGCAGGTACCCCTCCCGAGCTCGCACTAACCTCTGGCCAGGCAGCAGGTGACCTACCAACTGCAGTCCACCCAGTACTGCAAGGTACAAAACATAAGGATATTGGGAAAAAAACCAACAAGAACCAATAAACTTGATAACATATTTGTTTTTGCACCCCTTGACTCGAGGTTTTGGATCCGCGACTGTGACCACCATTCACCCACAGGGTTGTGAATATTGTAGTGTGTGTGTGTGTGTTTTACACGAACTTTTATAACAAATGGTTTATTGATCTTGTGAAATATAGGGCAAAGGCACCTATTTTTTTGGGTATAATGGTATCATCTGCGTGCAACAGCAGAGACTAATCCCTCAAGAGTTTTAATACTACTGCATTCCCAATATTGTATTCGTACCCACGAACTTGGTTAAGTTGGAAGACACATTGCAAAAGCACTTAACTCCCTAATAAATTGGTGTTGTTGCATTTTTCACCACAATTTTTAAATTAAGCATTTTACTATATTGCAATTTTTCGTTAAAGAAAATTTTACTCCTAAAGTTAATTGAGAAATTTTAAAAATTATATCTAATTAATACAATGTGAAGACATTACTCAGGATCACGAAGGCAACTGGCTAGGTGGCTTTTCCAAATTTATTGGTTTCTGTACCTCATAGTGGTTGCGCTGCGGGGGTGTTTGGTTGGTCTTAGCATTGCCTCGCTTGAGGTTGGCTGAGACGCTGAGTGTTGTGCAAATGGATGCTTTAGCTATTTGTCATATTATTTACGGGACGAAGCCCCACCCGTTATCTGGTTGGAGTATTGTCCCCCTTCTGTACGACCTCTGTTGCTTTATGATGTTTTGGGTGTAGTAACTGCTCGTTGTATCCGTTGTTAGTTTTTTGTTTTTGGGGCTTTTAACTCCGTTTAATACCAAAAAAGACAAATTTATGCTAAAGAAACTTGCATTTACATTTTTAATTAATTAAAACTTAAGTAAGATTTGCATGCCGACTAGAAGCCATGCCGACTAGAGATTTGCATGCCGACTAGATTTGCATGCCTGCCGACTAGAATTCTCTAAGTATAAAAATATTTTCTTAGTTATTCGAAAATGAATTTCAACGTCGATGATGGCTTGTCAGGTCACAATCTATTAATTGAAGCAAATCAAGTACAAGATAAGAGAAGAATGGTTCACAATATTTCATTATCATCATTTTATTATATATATTGGCACTTTCACAATATTAATTCATAACCAACATGTTACATTTCGTACTTGTAATTCCCTATTTTTTCATGGTTAGTGTTGATCACTACAAGAAATTTGCTGGTTTGTGAGGAAAAAATCCGTTGCAAATGCAGGAAAAACCGTTGTTAATGCGCATTTTCGACGGACCAAGTTCTGTCGCAAAAAGGCTTCTCGCAAACTATTACCGAAGGAAACTTCCATCGCAAACGCATCCATCGCAAATTCATTGATTACCCATGGATATTTCGTCGCAAATTCATTAGTTACCAGAGAAAATTCCATCGCAAATTCCGTCGATACACATGGATAAATAATTCTGGAAAAATCACCCAGTTACATACCCATTTCTATGTTTAGTCTCAATCCACCAATTTATTTGAAATTCAATTCAAACCAATTCAATTCAACTAACTTATAATTCCAAACCCAATTCACAACTTGTAATTCAAATAAAATTCAATCCAAAACAATCCAATTGAATTCAATTCACATAAACTATTTAATCCACCAATTCGATTCACATAAACTAACTTATATTTCCAAACCAATTTAACTAAAATTCACATAAACTATATGCTCAATAAACTAATATAATCGAGACCAATTATAACTAATTTAACAAGTGTCAAACAAAGATAAGTGCCAAAACGTACGACTAAAAGTGTCAAACTTCCATAAACTACACTAATGTTCAAGTGCTAAAACGATATACCTAACATACAACTAACAGAGTCAAACTTTCATAAGCTACACTAATGTTCCCTAAACTTAAAAAAACTCTAACATTGCATCTTCAAGTCCAACTCTGAACATTGTACCTAACAAATCAAAAACGATGTTAAGAATATCGTATAATTCAAAAAACTAAGATACTTTGAACATTAATTAAACCAAAAAATTACCTAGATGACGCCAATAATCCTCCCCTTAACTGTAGTCTCCGTTAACTCCACTGTCTCCATCATCTGCATCATCCAACCACTGGTCACTACAACAGATTTGGGGATCGGCAACGCTTTTTTTAGCCATGGATGGTGCTTTTGAGCGTTGTTAAACTTAGCGTTGTTGATTCCACTCCCACAATGGCCGACGCTTAAAAAGCGCTGCTCATTGGTAGCCATGGGTAGCGCTCCTGGGAAAAGCGATGCCCATCGCCCAAGCACATTTTGGGCATGGGTAGCGCTTTTCAGCGTAAGCGCTGCTCATGGGTAACACAATGGGTAGCGCTTACAGTCAAAAGCACTGGCCATTGTATTTTTTTTTTTCAGATTTTGTTTATTTTCCTTTTTTCTGTTTTTGTTTATTTTCCTTTTTTCTGTTTTTTTAATTAAACATAATGTACTTTCTGCATCCTTGTGTGCTTTTTGCTTCCTTGCTTTCTTTCTTGTGATATTTAATTAAACAATATGTTTACCCTAAGTGATATTTTATTCCTTGTGTGCTTTCTGCATCCTTGCTTTCTTTGGATGCCTTGTATCTTCAACAAGTGGTTGAAGGATCTCGCAAAGAAAGAAACCAAGTGTTAGTAGATTTTCAATGACTGAAACAGAAAAATAAGAGAGAAAATAGGGAGAGGGTGTAAAGAAATTACCTCTGTGGTCTTAAGAAGAAGATCCACAATAGGGAGAGGGTGTAAAGAAATTACCTCTGTAAAGAAATAACATCAACAAAAAACGAAGTTAAAACACAAGTGTTTGGATTTGGGGTTAAAGAAATAACATCAACAAGTGTTTAAAGAAATAATATCAACAAAAACAAAGAAATAACATCAACAAGTGTTTAAAGAAATAACATCAACAAAACTGAAGTGAAGTGAAGGAAGCTGCTGAAATGGAAGCAGATGGATGCGTAAGGGTTTCTGGTTCGCAACTCTTCATTTTGAGAGTGACTAAGAGGAATTAGATTTTTATTTCTAGTTCGCAACAATAAAAAGCGATGCCCATCGCCCCAGCGCGTTCTCCTATAGGCAGCACTCCCTAAAAAGCGCTACCCATTGCCCCAGCACATTTTAACCAAAAGCAGCACTTACAGCAAGAGCGCTGCCCATTCCCTGCGCGTTTTACGCAAATGTAGTGCTTACATTAAGAGCGCTACCCAATAGGGCGCCCTTTTTCTCAACATCTGGCATAGTGGGTCCTGCTCGGGCGGCTGCGACTGAGGTGGAGGTACTGGAATCTCGACATGATTAAATACATAGTCAAGCAGCTGTTGCTGTCGTGCAGCCTCCGCTGTCAATGCCTGGATGATCCTAAAGTGCTCGAGGGACAGGCTCACACTCGTCGAACCTCCGGAGTCTAACATATTGTCACGCATATATGCCTCATGTCCCGTACATACGACTCTTATAGGGCCCTCCAACAATTTCCTTCGACAACATCTGCTTCAACTTCTCCAGCTCAACGGGGTCAACTTGTATATTTGACTGAGACAACTGTCGGTGAAACTCCTCCTATTAAATGCACAAGTTAAAATTAGCCATTGGTAAAAAAAAAATCAAATTGAAATTATCTTAAAAACAGAAATATACCTGAGTAATTCGAGCGCGCTCATCTTCAAAGTCGCTCGTACCCCTCGTAATATGGGTGTGGCAATGAAGCTCATCCTCATGTGGCATCCGCCCCCACTTCTTGGACTATAATTAGTAACATAAGTTTATAAATGATAAACTATAATTAATTATAATGACATAATTAATGAAAAGATAAGTTTAAATATATACCAATCCCTCTGCGTGCTACAATATAGGGATAAAACCTCTAGTGTACACGCTTCTTCCTTTCTCCAATGCCTTATTCTTCTTATTCTTCTCACACTTAGCCAAGAATTTTGGATCACTCTAGTGGTCTTGTAGGTGATGATAGACTAGATCTCCCATCCAAGCATATCGGCGAGTCGGACAGGAGCTTTCTTATGTAAAAGCTTCTGAACGAGAGCCTCTTGAAACTTGTGTCATCCACCTTTCTTCTGCATTGTGAAAACATTTACAAGACAATCTGATTATCAAATAACTTAACAAGTTATAAAAAATACGAAAAACATTGTGATGTGTTAAAATGTACACTTACTCTAAAAGCGTTAAAAAAATGCTCTCGCTCATCCTTATTAAGCCACTACAAGAAAATCGACGATTTCCGACGGCAATTTTCGTCGGAAACGCAGCAATTTTCGTCGGAAATTGACGTTGCAGCACTGAGGACGATGCCGGGAGACCAGAACAGAAGCACATACACCAGAACAGAAGTTGCCTGTCATGCGCTGTGCCAGATTCAACATGTTTCTTCTACCAGCTTGGCTCAATGCTACAAAATAAAAATGCCAATTAAGTTTAATAACATCCGAAGTGGTGGAACATTGAATACTACAACTACCATTGATCCTAGAACATTAAAAGGGAGGATAAACTAATTATCTTCTGAAATGGCAAAATAAAAGGAAAGTCAAAACATTCTACATCTTGCCTCAAAGAAATACCGCCGAGGGGAAAGAAATTGAACCAGATGCTATATTGAAGGTTAGAACTCTGGGGAGAGAAGCTTACCAACCAGCCTGTGAGAGAGAGAGTGATAGAAAACTTCAGATTGATGAGCAACTCAATATCAAAATCATCGAAGTTAAAAGTGTCACAGAATGAACATTTGCAAAAGATAAAAGAGAAAAAAGTTGATCAGCTGTGTGTTTACAACATAAATTAGAGGTGCAATAAAGAGAGTTGTTGCTTCTGCTGCAAACTTGACAACACAGCTTATACAAGGATACAGATTTTTACCCCCATGTTCTTAAGTCCTTTTTTTAATAAACAATATTATGAAGCTGGTGATAAGGCTTCTCTACCGGGTGCTATATAAATAAGTAAATTTTAGGTGAACTGTCGTTACCTCATCCATAACAAGCATAGAACAATCTTTCAAAACGCAAACACCCTTCTTTGCAAGATCTAATATCCTTCCTAGAGTTCCAACGAGCAAATGAACTTGTTGATATAGACGCATGATATAATCTTTCAGACTGGTACCGTCTGTTGTGACCATAATTTGAATTTCCAAATGCTTTCCAAGCTCTTTACACACTTGAGATGTTTGCAAAGCCAATTCTCGTGTTGGAACCAGTATAACAACTGCATGACAGAACAAAACAAAGACAGTGGTCATGGTTAGCCTACAATCAATTCTCATCCAAAAAACATACCAGAGACATGTGATAACTAAAAAAATGAAATATCAAATCATGCATCAACAATACAACCAACCATATGGTTTACTATCCACACATTGTTATGAAACAACACAGGGAAGACTTGTTATGGGATACACAAAAGTTAGTAGCTTCACATATTTTATACATTCATCAAATGTGTTAATATTCTTAACAGCATTGATCTTTCCTGACTAAAACAAAAGTAGCAACTCATATCAATTTTTTTAAAGGAATTTCTAAATTTTATATTTATAGTAAAATTAAAGGAAATTCTCAGGGGAACAAATTACTCTTTTATTATCATTCTTGTCAAAATGCTGAAAACAGATATGCAAATCAAATTTGTTTTTAAATATTCAGCCAGTCATATTATTTACAAATTCCAATTTCTATTAGTTTTAATAAGAAAACACTGCTGAGTGCTGACAGTAGGATACCAAAATGAAACTGAGACACAAATAAATAAAATCCTTTCTACTAGACTTTTGAGTATCTTGTATAAACTGAAGCATAGAGGAAGAAAATTCACCTTGAATAACATTATTATCCTGATCAATTTTTTCCAATGCCAGAATACAAAATGCAGCAGTTTTGCCCGTTCCATTTTTGGCCCTAGCAAGAATGTCACTACCAGTAAGGGCAATTGGTATACTTTCTTCTTGGATGGGTGTTATCTAAATCCACAATTTCTAAAATCTAAAATCTGTAAAAAAGAAGGAGAATGAACTGAACCTGTGAAGGTTATCAAGAACAAATCGCTTTGGTGACCGGTGAGTGAAGTGATGAGTTATCGGTGCAAGAACGAAGATATCAAATGGAATCCAACAATCAGCTTTAGTATCTAAACTCACACCATCAACTCATGAATAGAAATTATCTAAACATCAAAAAACTAAAATCCCCAAAAAGCGAAAGGGGTAAGATACGAACCTGAACCTGAAGGTTATCAACCACAAATAACTGAAGGATAGCTTCAACAATCAGCAAGCTTTGTTGTATTAGACCATGTGTAATAGTCAGGGCTCCCACTATCAAAGAAGTGACCAGCAGTGATAAGTGCCCAGTTTGTTCCAGTTTGACGAAACCTTGCTGGTCCCATCTCACTTGTATCGTCATCATATGTCTTATTTCCATCAATTGTTTTGCGCTTTCCGCCACAATTTATATAGAGAGAGTATGAAGCTTGTGAAAACAAGAAATAGGTTAGCGAGTACTAGAGGAATCAATTACTAGGCATAAATTACATTATGAATCGACTTACTTTTTAGGACACTGGTAGTCTACCAAACATAAAATATTTCCTCTGACAAGATTAAAAATGGAAGAGGGAGAACAAGTTAGCACTCAATAACCTATCTATATTATATAGAACGTAACTATTTATAATGAGAAAATAATGAACTTACAAGCTGTTGCCCTTCAAAGAGGATGCAACAAGTTCCTGTGGCATATGATAACTTCTTAAAATTGGAAAACAAGACAAAAGGTGGAAACTAAAAATTAGAAACTATAAAAGCCAGGACTCTTACACGCTTCCTTGTTGACAAGTTTTCTGCTCAAACCTTGTTATGCTGAAGTTGTTATATGACAGATCTCTGCATAAATGTTAGAGGATCTTAATCAGAATGTAAGATAATGCAATAGATAACTTCATGAAACAAGTGATTTATCAGGAAATGAAGCTAAAGTTACAGTCCTTAAAAGAGAAAAAACAAAAGAAACTGCACATTTGATCAAGTAGCACTAGAGAGACAACTTACACAACATCAATTTATAGAACTTCAGACAAACATATTAGTAGTCATCTCCACCAATCAAAGAGTTTCTCTAGATGGCAAGCTCAATCAGCATTTACTAGTAATAATAAAAGCAATAATAATCAAAATAAACATGGAATCACAAAAGATTTTCTTCTCTTTCTCTATATCTTTTACTTTGTCAGAAGCACGAGTTAAATATATAATGAGTATTTTTCTTTTTGAAAAAAATTCTTAGTAAAAGTTTTTTGCAAGATGATAACAAGGAGAAGAGTGAACTGACCAAGACTGAACATGGCCATGCCAAGGCCAGCATCTGACAATATGGAAATAGACTTAGCAATTTAGCAGGCATCTCAATGTTCCATCTGCAAGGAACAACAACAAAACATACAACCATAATCAATCAAAATAGAACAACAATTGATTTTATTATTGTACACATGAAATGAAATGTGAAAGATGTGCTTGCATACTTAAATGAAACTAGTGACCAAGTGAGACCAATTAGACTAGAGTAAGTGTTTGGATTTCTGATAAGTTTCCTCCAAACCATAATCAATATAAGCATTGTCATCACACTTGCTGGTGGCATAGTTTTTGGCTTTCCATCTCCAATTTAGAAGGTCTAGGAGTTAGTCCTCTAGAAGTAGCTGAAAGACCATAAACATCAGAAGCACCAAAATTTGAATTCCTTCCACCACCAGAAGCCATCATTCAGTGTATGATTAAATCTCAGCATTAGTAAGATTGCAAAGAATCAACATGAATAGAAACAATAGAACCAGCAGTGTCAGGAAATTGCCCAGAAATCAACATCCTAGCACCTCTAAACTCAAACATAAATAACATCAAAGTATACCAAATAATACATTGAAGTACAACAATTTGAACCTTTAAAGTCCCTGAAATAATACATAAACTCAATATTTACTACAAAATGTATATAAATAGTACAAACAACATAAAATGGCAGTTTTGTTATGCCAATAAATTCAAAAACATAAATTTTTATTTTCCTTTTCATAAATGTCAATATTTTTTACTCACACAAAGGAGTCTCTGTCGAATCTGGATCAAGAGCTGGTTGAGATATCTCCAACACTTTCCTTTGACCAATAGGTCCTCGAACCAACCTTCCCGTTGTTGATGCTGCAGCAGATTGAAAGGGAAGAGGGTTAGGGTTTCGTTTCAAAAAGAAATTGGGACATTTAGGGTTTCTGCAATCAGTGAAATTTGGGACAAATTAAGAAAACTAATAGAAGTTTACCTGAGTAGAAGAAGGTTGCGGCGGAGAAGAGGCGGAGATAGGGCGGCAAACGGCCAAGAAACGGCGGAGAGGAAAAGCGGTGGACACGCGAGGAGAAGGAGAGTGGAAGGCGTGGGGAGAGGGAGATCATCGTGGCCATAGAGCACGGTTTGACAACGGAAGAGGGCGGAGGTCAAGGGAGGAGAGTGGAGGTCAAGGGCGGTTCTGCTTCGCTGAGAGAGGGAGATGACTAGCGGTTGAAGAGGGTGGGACGAAATGGTGGTGGTGAGCGGTGGAGGACGAGGTGAGCCATGGCGGAGGCAGATGGAGGGTGAGAGAGGAGAGGGAGGGCGACTGATTGAGATAGGGTGACTGAGAGAGAAGAAGTGACTGGAATGCGTGAAGTGAAATGAGGGTCGTGGAAGAAGTTTCCTTTAACGTGAGATCTGTTACTTTCCGACGGACTTTTAGAGGTTTCCGACGAAAATATCCGTCGGAAATTTGCGACGAAAAACAATTTCGTCGCAAATGTAAGCGGGAATTTTAGCGCCTCTTTTTGCTGAACATTTGCGACGACTTTTTCATCGGAAATCCGTCGGAAATTGCGACGAATGAGAGTTCGTCGGAAAGTTTCGTAGGAAACAGGACTTATTCTTGTAGTGAGCGCACCCCAAGTAGTCCATGGATAGTGATACAACTCATGAATCATGAATAGTATTAGCAATAGCCGTAGAGGCTATCTTTGAAGGAAGGAACATGCGGAATTTAAAGTAATTGAAACGATTAAAACATATTATATATATGACAAAACAATCGATCAAAAAAATAAGTTATAAAAAATTTTAAGTACCCCTTTTACCTCTTTATTTCAGCTGAAGTTTTGAACAACGGATTGGGCTTTTGGTTGAGTTTAATTTGGGCCTATGCTTAATAGTTAATGATTTCTATATGCACCCCTTATTCTATTGTGCACAAATTAATTCTCTAAGAAACCCATTCACACCAAATACTTAATTTCACTACAAAATCAATCAAGCATACAAACATATAATTTTAATGAAAAACATCGAGGGTAATATCCAAAGTGGTATTACAGTTTTGATGTATTCTATTCCATTTTTCTTTACAAAGATGGACTTTTATTACTGATACTCTCTACTTATCCAAAAAATATGCAATTTATTATAACTAATCATGGATCTTTTTTTATAGGCAAATGTTGATCGTTAATAGTTAAGGGGAGAGGAAATGTTAGTTTATAGAGTTTGAACCCTTAACCTCTTGCTTACACTTTTTGATGTCCATTGGTTCACTAAGTTACTTGCGATCTAGTAATTTATTCCCAATTTTATTTGTCAAATTGTGTTCCTAATTTTGTCAACCGATTAATACAAATGTCGATACAAATTAAGATCGCAAAACCAACTTAGGGTTAGAAGTGGTAACTCTTAGCCCACACGAAAAGAACCCGTGTTCAAATTCTGAGGAGACACATAGATCGAGAGACCGTTGTTCCTCTTAAAGTCAAAGCTCATTCATTAGTTTCCATAGATGGCTCAAAGAATCCAAATAGATGATAGTGAACCCAATGTCATAATGAGTAATGAAAATTTATATTAATCCGCTCCAGAATATAAGTAATAACATTGTAGTCTTTATTATATTTATTTATTTGTTATTGAAATACACGCCATAATCATAGTATAGTGATTCCAAGTTGGAATCCAGAGGTACAACTTGGGATATTGTTAGCCTGCATTTTCGACAGGCTAATATTAAATGCAGTCAACAGAGTTTGACTTAATAATTTCAGAAAGAAAACAGGTCTTCGACACCAAGATATAATTTCGACTTCAAGAGGTAGTAACCAAGGGAAAGCAACCTAATGCATATAACTTAGCGAATTTGGAAAAAGAGGCCACACTGCGACAGAGAGAAGATTATAAACAGCGAAACAAGCAAAGCTATGGAGATCTGTCAAAAGGGACATTGATTCCTTGGTCGAAAAGAAAGAGCAGTTAGACAATCGAAGTAGAAGCACGTCGAAATAGCAGTTACTCTGCCTTATCTTGTTTTAGAAAACCGCCGAGCGGTTATAGTCTTATTTGTATTATAAATAGGGGTTCTGTAGAGAGAAAAAGGGTTCGCAAATTTCATTACACACATTTCCTAAAACACTCTACTTCCGCAAACAGAGAAAACAGAGTTAACAGGAATTCATGTATGATTCTGCGTACCATTTCTTTATATAATTGTTTTCATTTCTTTTAGATTTCTGCACTTTGTCATCTTCTTCATTTACAATTACTGCAATTTACTGCATTTGATTCCTCTTCCCGCATTTACAAATTCTTGCACTTTATCGTATTTCTTAGTAAAATTTGATCACAAGTGGCCTGAGATTCCTAGTTGATCTCGCAAGTAACACGTGTAGTGAAACTAGCGGTGTTTACTAAAAATCACAGTAAACAGATATCAAACCATCTTTTTTATTCTCTCCATAGAATTCTCGACCTTTTCCTTATTAGTGTACGCAACGAAAGTAGAGGGCTACAGATGATGATATAGCAGGAGGTGATGAGCATTCGTGTTGATCCAAGGGATTGTATGTAGCTGCTTAGTCGCAGGAGTCGGTCGATCATCGCATCAACAAGAAGTTCATAGGTCGCCAACCAAGGAATAGTTTTATTGAAACCCTTCCGATTAGGATAATTCTAGTTTCTTAGAACCGCTTCCTATTCAGTGTGTAGTCCTGAAAATCAGGTTTCTTTTCAAACCTTCCCTCTTGTAACGGGAAGATGTTCGACATGTGCTTTCTTATCTTCTCTTTAGCTCGGTGTCCCAAGTTAACTGAAATTCTAATCCAATTTCCTTAAGATCTTAGTCCTTTCTGATGCCCTTCTGTTTATGAAAGAATTTTATCCTTACAAGAATAGACGAGTCTCATAAGATTTCTGACTATTTGGCAGGTTTACTATTCTTGATATGGGATGATGTGGATATCCATTGTGATTTCCTATTACGATATTATGATTGGCACCGGATTTGTATCTTATGTTCTGGACGTATGAGTTCTTTAACCCATTTGGTAGTTTAGTGCTATGAACATTTAGGGAAGCACTAGGGATTACATGCATTAAGAAATGGTTCCTTTCTTTGAGTATGTGTTGCTCCCTTTAATGGCATTGTTGATGATAGAATGCATTTTCATACATCCAGAAATGCTTTTATATATATATATATATATATATATATTTCATGTTCTATGTTGGTCGAATTCTAATGGGGTTGCTAAACTTGACTTGTTAAAATTTGATGAAAATTTCATGATAATGTGATTATATGCAGATTGAGATAGGTTAGGAACACTTAGATTGAAGTTAGAAACACAAACTGCATTTCCAGCTACTGTCAAGAAGACACGGGTCGTGTCACTTTGACACAGGCACTTGTGTCACTCACTGGTTGTGAGAAGTTATCGGTAGCATTCCAACTTGTTTCCTTCATAACTTTTAATCCGGAACTCCGATGTTTATGTTCTTGGATGCGGTGGAAAGCTAACGAAAAGTTCTACAACTACAATCCAACTAATAATTGTGTTTTTAACTTACTCTAAGAACGGTTATTAATCTATTCTAACCATTATACTTGATACATAGCAAAAACATCATTGTGATACATGAATCTTTATTGTGATTGGGTAACATGTTACTTGGGCTTATTGAACGACCTTTATAGTTTTTATATCGACTGTCGATGTATCTATACTTGCTTGTATATTGCCTGGAATTGATAGAGATAGATGTGCTAATAATGATGTCACTAGAAATCAAGTGCATGGAATGATTTCAATTGGTTGAATTTCATATGCTAATTTGAAGCATGATTTCTATGACTTATTTCCTTCCTTTTTATTATATAAAAGTGACTAATGTTTATGTGATGATGCTTTTGATTTTCTTGGATTATCAATTCTGATATATTCACTTGATGGCTATATGTTTATTCCTTTAGCTAATAGTTCACATACTAGAAATTCATGAAACTAAGGAGTCTATGTTTTAAAATCAATGTCTGAAATAGAATTGTTCACAAGTAATGAGATAGTGTTTGCATAGGTTAATTTGGGTGACATTTGAATGAAACTTTGATTATGTAATGTTTGATTTATCAAGAACGTGGTAATTTGAATCCCCATCACCCTTGCAAAGCATGCTTAAAATGTTGTCTTAGTATGATAGCTATAATGAGTTAAGTGAAGTTTCTATTGTTTCTCTTTCTCTTGATAGCCTTGAAAGTTTGAGGTCCAGACTTTAAGACGTATTGATGAAAATTGTTTTAATTCATCAATTAAGAGTTCTTTGTTCTGATTATTGTAATTGAAGTTCAAGCCCAAATAGTATGAAGTTGATGTAATTGAACTTTGTTGTGAGTGAATTTATGGGTGAAAGGTGGTTTTTGAATTAATTGTGGAAGTGGGAAGAATTGGAAGCTATGAAGCCCAGATACGGGATACGATACGTGATACGACACGACACGGATATGGCGATATGGAAAAAATTTGAAAATCAAGAAACGATACGGCCGAGATACTTCAGTAAAAAATCTTATAAAAATTCAAATATATAAAAATAAAAACATAATATACAGGGGCTACTCTATGTTTTGGCTTCAATCACCTTGTTTAAGTATACCTACCAACCACCATTTGTATGATACATGGATTAAATGTTAATAGCCTATCAATAAGAGGAATTGTTACTATGATGGAACTTGTTGAAGATCATGTTTATTCTAAGCATGATTGGACTTGTTTGATGCATAATTTATGGAAAATAACGAAGTCTTGATTATACGGTAATTGTTTAGGTTGAACGATATTTTTCCAAACGTGTCAACGAGAGAGAACATAATTATGGTTAATGCATAAGATACTATGGGATGACGATCCAAAGTTTAAAGGTAGCGTACTTGGAATGGGAGGTTATGGGTTATCTGCTGAAATTGAAATAATTCTATTTCTCTTGGATTGTGCTAAGATAAGTTTATAATTAAAAGACAACGAGAGGAAAAGGGTGAGGAGTCACGAAAGAACTCACTCAGATTGTAAATCTCACTGTTTATGTTGTTGTGTTTTCAGATGGACAGGGTATGACCAAGCAAGGCGAGGAGAAGTAAGTAGTTGTTGTGGTTACTTAAGTTTAAGAGATCCTTTGGGATCATTAGACTCAAGGTTAAGGTACTATGTAAACCGTTCTTTTGGATTTGAGCTACTATGTAAACCGTTCTTTTGGATTTGAGCTATAGTTGTCAAAATGACTTAATTAGATTCTTTTCAGTTATGTCATGAAGTTATCTTTTTGGTATTAATGCATTTCGAAAGTTATAAGAGATGGTTTATTTCCGTCTAGTTAAGTAAGTTCAAATCCATAAGTCGGTGTAAACTCTGATTTTTATTAAATGTTAGATTCTCAATATTTCTTTCAAGATTGAAATATTAGGATGTTACATATCCAATCAAACAAATACGGTAAGAATAAAAATATTTACTTGGTAATTGGAATGAGAATTTCAACATGGATTGCTTGTCAGGTCACAATCTATTAATTGAATCAATGCTCCCCATTTTCTTCATGATTAGTGTTATCATGAACGAAAATGATAAATCTTTATTTACGAATGAACATAAACACAAAAGGACTTCTTATTTGCAAATGCATGTCACTATGCACTCGAATCCTTGTCTCTATCCTCTTAGGGTCTTTTGATGGATGAGTCTGTATAAGTACATCTTAGCAAGACATACTCGAAAAACATAAAAAAGTAAAATGGTAAAGAGTTTGTAGTTTTTTCAATTACGTAAGGTGGACTTTATTGTTTAAACTTTTATTTGTGGTGTTTTTGTGGTTGAATTTTCTCAAGAATTATAGTGGTTGCATTTGCGTCCATATAATTTTTTCTCGGCAACATACATCGAGAAAACTGAAAAAGTAAAAACGAAAAGTGAGCATAGTAATTTTAAAATTTTACACATAGGATTTTTTATTTTTATAATTTATTTGTAGTCGATCTTCTTTTGATTGTATACTAGTATGTAACCCGTGCGATGGACGGGATACTATACTATGTTTTCGTTAAAAAATTTGTGTGAATAACTCAATAACATGATGGTGAAATTATTAATATAAATGCTTATGAAATAAATTAGTGTACTAAAAATAAATTATTTTATCTTTTACAGCCGATATCAATTCTATTTTTGGAAAAACACACATAGCTTGCACATTTAAAAGTGAATATATATTTGGTCAAAAAAAAGTGAATATCTAGACACAAACAATATAAATTCACAAACAAGTATACCTAGACACACACAAAAAATATTTTGGGAGGTATGAGACATAATTTACGATAAATATAAAAAAATTAAAGTGAATATGTTCTTATTAAAATGCGATAACCACAAAAAATAGTCAAAGACTTTTTACTTAGCATAGCAGTTTACTTTGTATTCAGACATGTGATTTTTCTTGATAAATGACCAAAAAATTTTCCGTGATAAATGAAATTAATTACTTATACATATAATTAACCTATTGTTTAAAATACAGAAATTATAAGATATAGTAAAATTTAAATATTTATGTTAAAAAAGATTATTTTTAAATTTAAATATAACATACAAATATTAATAGTAAATTATTCTTTTTTTAACTGAACAAAATACGATAGTTGTTATACCTTCAATATTTTACTTTACAATAGATGTTCTATATAGTAGAAAAACTAATACTAAGTCTAACGCGTTGTGTTATAAAATCACAACAAAAAGTTCAGATTTTTTTGATAGCTCAAAAAAAAGGTCGAAAAAATCATTTTAGAAAATTTGATATACACCTGTTCTAAAATGATGTAGTGCATTCCGGATGACATTTCTATGATAAAATAGAAAATCAACAGCCATTTCAGCATTCAATTCCATTACAGGAAAAAAGAAGACATGTAAAAAATAAGAGCACTAATTGTATAATGGTTTGTTGACCTACGAACAAAGCTTATTTATATAAGTAGTTGTATGAAAATTGTTTGAAAATGAAATTTCTTTTAAATTGAGTTTCATTACTATTGATTATTAATCAATGTTTTTTTAGAAAATAAAACTGAATTAGCATTTATTATTTTTCTCTCAAATTATTGTAAAGTTAACACCTAGGATTAGTGGTCTTGAAAAACATTTTACTTTGTATATTTAAAATTAAATATTATAAAACTGGTATAGCAATTTATTTTTTATATTGTGATAGTTTTTAATATGTTTAAAATGAAATTTTGTTAGGGAAATTTTTATAAATGAATTATTAACATTATTTGAATTTTTATAAATTATTAATATAAATGCTTATGAAATAAATTAGTGTACTAAAAATAAATTATTTTATCTTTTACAGCCGATATCAATTCTATTTTTGGAAAAACACACATAGCTTGCACATTTAAAAGTGAATATTTATTTGGTCAAAAAAAAGTGAATATCTAGACACAAACAATATAAATTCACAAACAAGTATACCTAGACACACACAAAAAAAATTTTGGGAGGTATGAGACATAATTTACGATAAATATAAAAAAATTAAAGTGAATATGTTCTTATTAAAATGCGATAACCACAAAAAATAGTCAAAGACTTTTTACTTAGCATAGCAGTTTACTTTGTATTCAGACATGTGATTTTTCTTGATAAATGACCAAAAAATTTTCCGTGATAAATGAAATTAATTACTTATACATATAATCAACCTATTGTTTAAAATACAGAAATTATAAGATATAGTAAAATTTAAATATTTATGTTAAAAAAGATTATTTTTAAATTTAAATATAACATACAAATATTAATAGTAAATTATTCTTTTTTTAACTGAACAAAATACGATAGTTGTTATACCTTCAGTATTTTACTTTCCAATAGATGTTCTATATAGTAGAAAAACTAATACTAAGTCTAACGCTAGTTGTGTTATAAAATCACAACAAAAAGTTCAGATTTTTTTGATAGCTCAAAAAAAAGGTCAAAAAAATCAGTTTAGAAAATTTGATATACACCTGTTCTAAAATGATGTAGTGCATTCCGGATGACATTTCTATGATAAAATAGAAAATCAATAGCCATTTCAGCATTCAATTCCATTACAGGAAAAAAGAAGACATGTAAAAAATAAGAGCACTAATTGTATAATGGTTTGTTGACCTACGAACAAAGCTTATTTATATAAGTAGTTGTATGAAAATTGTTTGAAAATGAAATTTCTTTTAAATTGAGTTTCATTACTATTGATTATTAATCAATGTTTTTTTAGAAAATAAAACTGAATTAGCATTTATTATTTTTCTCTCAAATTATTGTAAAGTTAACACCTAGGATTAGTGGTCTTGAAAAACATTTTACTTTGTATATTTAAAATTAAATATTATAAAACTGGTATAGCAATTTATTTTTTATATTGTGATAGTTTTTAATATGTTTAAAATGAAATTTTGTTAGGGAAATTTTTATAAATGAATTATTAACATTATTTGAATTACTGAAATTTTTTTGTTTTATCATACTTTTTTTAAATATTACAGATATTTTTAAAATAGGAATTTATCTTTGTAATGTTATGAAAAAAATGGAATATTAAATGTAAATTAATTGTGTGAATGCATTAATTATTATTTTCTCAAATTGTTGTATGAGTGACACCTAGGATAATTGCCCTTGAGACTCATTTTACTTTGTATTATTATTATTATAGATTATAGATTATAGATGCCCAAAAAATAACGGTTGGGTTTGTGTATTGAAAAGTTGATTAAAAATGGAAAGAGAGTGTAGTTTTTCTAACTATACTTGTTGGATTTGTTTTTAAAAATTTATTTGTTGTCTTTTTGTGATTGGCTGTGCCCAAACATTAAAGGTTGTTTTTGTGTCCATATAAGTATTTACAGGCTGGATATTCATTTTTTAAAATTTTATTTGTTGCCTTTTTGTGATTGGTTGTGCTCAAGAATTTTTTTCTCTCCTAGGGCAAACTTCCCTAGTGAGACGCCGTCTTTTAGCGTTCACTCCTTGTTGAGGTGTATTGTTCTCACTGCACTGTTTTCATTGGCTACCTCATCTCTCTCCCAATCTATTCATGGCTGCTAATCCGATGAGCTTTGATGGGGAAGAAGACGATAGGGCACCGCTACAAAGAGATATCAGAGATACAGAAGCCTTCGAAGCCCGTCACTGCCTTGTTGGGCGCTTCCTCACCCGACGATCCATTCGCATCCCTATTATGAAGGACAGGATTGCGGCAATATGGCAACCGGGACGTGGAGTTAATATCCGTGTCCTTGACAGCAACTTGTTCCTCTTCCAGTTCTTTCACTGGCGCGATGTTGATAAGGTCTCCGCTGGTGGCCCATGGCATTTTGATGGACACATGCTCATCCTTGCCAAACTAGGAGTAGGGGATGTTCCAACTCAGGTTCCCTTATTTGAAATTGCATTCTGGGTCCAGGTCCACGATGTCCCCATTGGTTTCACAACGGAGGCAGTAGGACGCGCTCTGGGGAACTTTGTTGGAACGTTCATAGAATATGATCCTAAGAACAGCTCAGATTTTTGGAAATCCTTTATGCGTATCCGTGTTATGGTCGATGTTCGTAAACCATTACGCAGGGGGAAAAAGATTAATGTTGGAGGGGAGAATATTAAGTTGGTGCGATTCAAGTATGAGCGCCTTTCAGTGTTTTGTTATCTATGCGGCCACTTAGGCCATCTGGATAACAGTTGCGATCTGTTATTTGATATGGAACAAGATGATGGAAAACGAGGATGGGGTCCAGAGCTGAAGGTTGAGCGCCGTAATCCAGGGGATCATAACCAGTGGCTGCGCAAGGAGAAGGAGGGTGGCAGTTCATCCACCACGGCAGCTCCGATCAATCCTACGGACGAGGGGAGACATAACGGCAGACAAGATGGGAATGGCATTAATGTGAGTAATAATGTTGGTAATTATGCGGAGCGGTTCCAACGGTTGAATGTTAATAATAATATTTCGAGGAGAGTTGTAACCGATGGGCAACCTATTGCTTATCATGGTGTGGGACAGCTGTTGCCTACTTCGCAAGCTTTGAATGTGGGGATGCAAAAGGAATATCTCATTAGTGGTATTCAAGTGGGACCGAGTGGACTTCTTACAGGTGCTGCATCTCACTCCACCCCAAGTGCACCAATATCAACAATCCCTCCACGTGCTTATATGGATACTGATGTTAGTGAGATGGATGACTTACGTAAAAGGAAACGCTTGCATGGGAACACTACTGTAGGTGAGAGTTCAGTGGAAAAGCAGACTACGAATGGCACTGTGTCTTTTTTATTGGCAGGTCCTGGCAGCCAGGCCTGCCAGGAGCAATGAGTATCCTGAGTTGGAATTGTCGAGGCCTGGGTCACCACTCGGCAATTCCTATGCTAAGGGACCTGGTCCGGAGTAACAACCCGGAGATGATTTTCTTGTTTGAAACACTATCTTACGCTAATACTTTGGAGACTGTTAGGCGGACCTTGGGGTTTGATGGCTGTTTATCTGTGGACCGAGTCGGGAGAGGAGGGGGTATTGCTGTGCTTTGGAGGAATGCTATCAGTTGCAAGGTCACTAGCTATTCTAGTCACCACCTGGATGTTGAGGTGGAGGATGTAGTCCGTGGTACTTGGAGAATTACTGGTTTTTATGGGTATGCTGACCGGTCCCGTCGGCGTGAATCTTGGGCCTTAATGCGGAGACTTGCTGGGTTGTCGCGACTACCGTGGTGTATTATAGGTGACTTCAATGACTTATTATCACCGGAGGATAAGAGAGGATATTGTGACCACCCCAACTACCTTATGAGAGGCTTTCAGGAAGCCATTGTTGATGCTCAATTGATTGATATGCCTCTAACGGGTTACCAATTCACTTGGAGATTTGCGCTTGGCACGCCCCGTGCAATTGAACAAAGATTAGATAGGGCCTTTGCAACAAAAGAGTGGCTGGAGCTTTTCCCCCAATCTAAGTTGCTTAACCTTATTTCACCTAAATCAGACCATTCTCCTCTCTTATTACACCGTGACTGCTTGGGAAACCCACAACGTCGATACTCCTTTAAGTTTGAAAATGCATGGCTCGCTGAACCAGATCTTGATGAGGCGGTTTGTGAGGGATGGAGTTCGGGTGCTATTGGTGACGTACAAGGTCACTTGAGGGGATGTGCTAGTACTCTGATGACTTGGGGTAGGCGCAAGCGTATGAGGTTTAGGGAGGATATCTCAGCTTGTAAGGACGCCATGAATAGGGTTCGGAACCGTCAGGACAGTCAGGGGGTGTTAAGATTCAATCGGATGAAGCGGCATCTAGCCAAATTAATTATGCAAGAGGAGACTTTTTGGAAGCAAAGATCCAAGTCCTTTTGGCTTAAAGAAGGAGATCAGAATACAAAATATTTTCATGCTAGTGCCACGACCAGACATAAGAAGAAGAATATTGTTAGCCTCCAGCGCAGTGATGGCAGTCAGGCAACTCGGCCCGAAGAGATAAAGCGGGTTGCAATTGACTATTTTCATGAGTTGTTTTCGGGTAGAGGAGGAGACTATGAACCTGTGACTAGAGTGCTGGAAACTAAGGTTACGACAGGTGATAATGATGTCCTGACAAGAGATTTTGAGAAGGAGGAGTTTAAGGAAGCACTTATGGCTATGGATAATGATAAGGCCCCAGGCCCGGATGGTTTCAACCCGGCTTTTTTCAAACGCTACTGGGAGAACTATGGGGATGAAATATTCGCAGCCTGTGTTGGTTGGCTTCGCAGAGGAGAATTCCCCCACGAATTGAATGACACGAATCTGGCGCTTATTCCGAAGAAAGACAACCCTACCTCCATGGCTGACTGGCGCCCCATTGCATTATGTAATGTTATCTATAAGGTTGTTTCGAAGGTACTTGCTAATCGCCTTAAATCTGTGCTATCTAAATGTGTATCGATTGAGCAATCTGCTTTTGTTTCTGGTCGGTCTATCCTTGATAATGCTATGATTGCTTTTGAAGTTATCCATTATCTTAAGAATAAGCGGCGGGGAAACATAGGGGAGGTTGCCTTGAAAATTGATATGAGTAAAGCCTACGATAGAGTGGATTGGGGCTATCTTTATGCTGTTATGGGTAGATTGGGTTTCAGTAGTACCTGGATAAAATGGATGCGTATGTGTATTGAATCTGTTTCTCTCTCTGTGTTGGTTAATCAGGATCGTGCAGGGCCGGTCACCCCGGGACGTGGGCTTAGACAGGGAGATCCACTGTCACCATATCTATTCATACTGTGTTCAGAAGGTTTGACAGCTTTGCTTCACAAATCCTTAGCCTCTGGAGACATTCATGGTGTATCTATATGTAGACGGGCACCCTTAATTTCTCATCTTTTATTTGCAGATGATTGTTTTCTATTTTTCCGAGCTTCTTTGACTGAAGCAACTCGCATTCAGAACATACTGGATATCTATGAAAAGGCGTCCGGGCAACAAGTTAACTTCCAAAAGTCTGAAATTTTCTTTAGCAAGAATGTCCAATCAGATGTTAGAGGGTCTATTGCTACGCTTTTGGGTGTTCAGGTTTGCATGGGCACTGGAAAATATTTGGGGCTGCCTTCCATGATAGGAAGGAGTAAAAAATCTTTGTTTAAATTCATAAAGGATAGAATATGGAGCAAGATAAACTCTTGGAGTGGTAGAATGCTCTCCAAAGCTGGGAAGGAGGTCATGATTAAGTCGGTATTACAATCTATACCAACTTACTTCATGAGTCTTTTTCTAATTCCATCCACTCTTATTGTTGAGATAGAGCGCTTACTCAATGGCTTTTGGTGGGGAGGAAATGGTGGCTCTACTAATGGGATTCGGTGGATGTCTTGGGAGAAGCTGTGTATCCCGAAGACTCATGGTGGTATGGGATTCCGAAGCTTGAAACCTTTTAATCTTGCTCTCTTAGGCAAACAAGCCTGGCGTTTACAAACTCATCCGGAACTTCTGGTGTCTCAAATTTATAAGGCTAAGTATTTTCCTCTCACTGACTTCATGCATGCACCTAAAGGGAATAATGGCAGCTTTGTGTGGAACAGTATCTTCACTTCTCAACAATTGGTAGGGCACGGGTCCACTTGGAGCATTGGGACAGGTAGTGCCATACGCTTGTTTGAGGATAGGTGGACTAAAGATCAATTTTCACTCCGGCCCCGAAACTCAGGTACTTTCAATCCTCTACTCCGGGTGGATTACTTGGTTATCCAAGACAGGAATGTTGGAATGAGGCATTGGTTCGTTTTGTGCTGGATGGTCCATCAAGTGAAGCTGTATTATCCACTCCGTTACTGCAGTGTGTGAGCAAAGATGAAGTTAGCTGGCGGCCTGAGAGAACCGGGGTGTATTCGGTGCGAAGTGCGTATAAATTGGCTATGCATATGTCCCCTACTAACACCGCTCAATTCGTGGATGGGTGCTGGGGTGTTTTATGGAAGCTGAAAGTCCCTCCAAAAGTCAAGAATTTTTTGTGGCGAGCTGGAAGAAGCTGCCTTCCAACTCGTGCTACTCTTCTCCACCGTGGCGTTGAAGTTCCTCCGCTGTGTCCGTTCTGTGGAGATTTTGAAGAGAACTATCTGCACTTGTTTGTCACATGTACAACTGCTGTCAGTTGCTGGATAGCCCTTGGCTTGCACAATGTTGTTGCTTGTCAGGCTGCCGTTTCTGAATCTTTCAAGGTCTGGTTCTTTTGCATGCTACAGCAGCTGCATGGGGATGATCGGTGCGCTTGGGCTATGAACTTGTGGAGCATTTGGTCAAGCCGTAACAACTTGGTTTGGAACAATCGTCGCGACTCCGCTGCTGCAATTGTACGAGCTGGTGCGGATTTATTGGCTGACTGGGTTGCTGCCAGCACAGCCTGGCTGCGTGCAGCAACTCCTAATGGTGCTGTCCAGATTACTATAGCTGAGGAGAAGTGGCAGAAACCTCCTCCAAACTTTGTAAAGTGCAATGTCGATGCAGCCTTCGATGCCAACGGAAATAGAGTTGGGATTGGCATTTGTCTACGTGATGAGAGAGGCACTTTTATCGCAGCAAAATTACATTCCTTTGCTCCGTTGGTTGATGTCTATAAGGGAGAAGCGATGGGGCTCTTATTGGCGGTTGATTGGGTGCGTGACCTTAGCTATAGAAACGTCATCTTTGAAATGGATGCTAAAGTCGTTGTTGATGACTTCAATAAAGCCCCTACTATTATTTCTGATTATGGTTGTATTTTACACTCTTGTAGGGAATCTTTTACTTTCTTTTCTGTACACTCTCATGTAGAGTTCTCTAGGAGAGCGGCTAACAAGGTGGCTCATACCTTAGCAGGGGTAGCCTTGTCTTCAGCCTCCTCTCATGTTTTATTTGATGTACCAGCATGCATTCTTGCTACAATTATGAATGAAATGAACTAGACTTTTGTTGTCAAAAAAAAAAAAAGAATTATCGGTTGAATTTGTCTCCATATAAGTATTACTCAACAAGAGCAATTGAGAAGACTGAAAAAAGTAAAAACCAAAAGATATAGTATTTTTTATATGGACACATAAACAACCTTTAATGCTTGGGGACAACCAATTACAAAAAGACAACAACTAAAATTAAGAAAGTTTTTGTTTTGATGAAGAGTTATTTTTTTTCTCTTTGTTTTTTAATTTTGTTTTAGTTTACTTTTATTTCCAGCATTTACATATTGTTTAGCATTAAGAAAATGAGGTGGAAATGACATGTGGCTGCCAACATATAAAAATTTGCCACATAAGCAGTGCCATGTCAGTGCCGTTAGTGGATTTTAAAGGCAGTGACTAAAAGTGCAAACGGAAAATAATATAGGAACCAAAAGTGCCCAAAAAATTTTATAGAAATTAAAAACAAAATTCGTTGTATACTTCATTTCCACTACTTTTTCAGTTTTTCCAATCTGTCTCATTGAGAACGGACACAAATACAACCTCTAATTCTTGTACGTAGGCAATCACAAAACAAGACAATAAATAAAATTTAAGAAGATAAAAACCCAACTTGTTCGGTTTACAAAAGAGTTCAAGTAGATGGCTGAGCATATTCAATACAAGAAATTGGGAAATTCCACCAATCAGAAATAGAGACAATCCTGGATATACCCACTTTCCCCATCAACCAACCCCAAGAGATATGATTGATCTTGTTAACAACTTTGTAACTATCCTCCATCAACCCTTCAAATGCCAAATTATTTATTTCTTTCCAAATAGTCCACATAGTAGCCATCCAAATCAAAAGATAAAGCTTTACGTTTCCAGATTTCCTACTCATATGATCGATTTCCTTACCAAAATCCCAAAAATGTTGAGTCCCATCCACACCAATAATTTCTTCAATCCCCAACCAAGCATATATATTTTTCCAAACAGATTTAGCAAATGGACAATGGAAGAATATATACTCTATAGATTCATCAACACCTTCACATAGGTTACACCAACTATTATTAATGACCACATTCCTTCTAATTAAATTTACTTTAGTTGGCAACCTATCCAAGAATAACCGCCAACAAAAAACCGCCACTTTGGATGGCACAGGAACTTTCCAAACAACAGATAGAACCTCTAGAATATGACTACTCAAAGGATTATGATTCACCAAACTCATAACAAGTGTGTAACAAGAGCGTACCGTAAATAGATTAGATTTATGAGGGCTCCACTTCCACATATCATGTGTCCCCAGCACCAACGGTACATCAAAAAGAATAGACTCCAAGTATTGCCACTCCTCTTGTTCCTGTTGTTGAAATTCTCTTAACCAATTCAAATTCCACCGCCACCGATCCCTCTCCCATAAACCTACGCCCGCCACAGACATATCTTGATGACTAGAAATTACATACAAATCCGGAAATACAACTTTCAATGGAGAAGAGCCTAACCATTGATGATGCCAAAAAAGAATGTCCCCTATGGTACAATTCATTGCATTATGAAAAAAAATTCTGATTTGGTATAATATCCCAACCTAACAACATCAAGTCCCTCCACCACATTGAGTCTTTTGGTCCCCAGGTGCGACCAATGCTACACGTGTGCCTCAATAGTAACTCACCATATCTAAAAGAGAGCAAATCCTTCCACAAAGCATCCTCATCATTAATACATCGCCATTTCCACTTAGCTAGTAAAGAAATGTTAAATGTTTCTAAGTTCTTCACTCCTAAGCCACCCTCTTTTTTTGGCTTACAAACATCTTCTCAAGCCACCGAACAAATTTTCTTTTCATCATTATTTGAACCCCATAAGAAATCTCTCTGAATTTTTATGAGCTCTTTAATGACTACTTTAGGAGCTTTATAGAAAGAAAAAAAATACAAAGGTAAACTAGCAAGAACAGAGTTAATCAAAGTTACCATTCCTCCTAAGGATAGATGGCAATCCCTCCAAGAAGACAATCTGGCTCGCTTAGACTCCACCACTGGCTTCCAAGTACTCCTTCTCCGAGGATTAGCCCCAACCGGCGCTCCCAAAAATTCAAATGGAAATACCATGGCACAAGATAGGAAGACTGATGCTGCCTCCAAAAAACCATCATTAAGATTCAGATCAATCAACTTACTTTTGTGGAAATTAACCCACAATCCTAAAACAAGCTCAAAACTCCTGAAAATGGATTTGGTACTCCATAAGTTCTTCCAAGATCCCTTACCCATCAAGATAGTGTCATCTGCAAATTGAAGTAAAGACATATCCTTTCCCTCTGACACCCGGTATCCATCAAACATAACTACTTGAACCCCCTTTTGAACCAAACCAGATAAACCTTGAGCCACAATAAGAAAAAGAAAAGGAGATAGGGGATCTTCTTGTCTTAATCCTTTGTGAACTATAAACTCATCCGTGGGACTCCCGTTGACCAAGACTGACATAGAGTTGGAGAACACACAAGGCTGCATCCATCCTATCCACTTCTCATCAAAACCCATTGTCTTCAACATATACATCAAGAAACTCCACGATACTAAGTCGTATGCCTTCTCAAAATCAACTTTGAACAACAAACACTCATCCTTCCTTCGTTTAGCAAGATCAACCACTTCATTTACAACTAACACACCGTCTAAAATCTGTCTTCCAGAGATAAAAGCTGACTGACAAGGAGAAATGACCTTTGCTATCACCTTCTTCAACCTAGATGCCAAGACCTTAGACAGGATCTTATAGAGACACCCAATCAAACAAATCGGCCTATATTCCTTTAGACTTTGAGGATTGGTATTTTTTGGGACCAAAGTCAAAAAGGATACCGTGATGGCTTTGGGAAGAATACCTGTGCACTGAAACTCCTGCAAAGTATCCCACTATATCATCTTTAAGCACTTCCCAGCATTCTTTTATAAATTTAATATTGAATCCATCCGGACCCGGGCATTTATTACCATCACAATTCCACATTTCTTCCTTTATTTCTTCTTCGGTAAACGGGGCAACCAAGAAAGAATTATCTTCCAAACTCAACATATGGAACTCGATACCACCCGGTACTGGTCTACTAAAAAAATACACTCTATTTCTGTATTTAATTAAAAAAACTACGCTCTATTTCTGTATTTACTTTTTAAGATTTCACATTATATTTTTTTTAGATAGGCAAAGTGGTTAGTAATTAGTGTGTTAGTTGTTAGAGGGGAGGCGGGAACAGGGTTCGAACCCCGTACGCCTACGTTTTTCCACCAACGATATCTCTTTTACTCAACCACGTGAGCTACCCTTCTGGGACATTTCACATTATATTTTGCTAAGTAATGCTTATATGGGTAGAAATACAACTACTAATTCTTGGGCATAATATATCAGAAATAAATAACAAAAAAATATTAAAAAATCCAGCAAGTAAAATTTTAAAAAAAAAACTATGCTCACTTTTTGTTTGAGCGTTCTCAGTTTCCCAATCTGTCTCTCGAAGAGATACTTATATTGATTAAAACCCGCCACTAATTCTTGGGCACTATCAATCACAAAAACATAACAAATAAAACTTTTAAAAAAACTAATTCTTGGGCACTATCAATCACAGACCCTCTCCAAGCGATGTCTCTCCATACACACCGGCTAGAGATCGAACCCCTGACCAAATGCTTAAGGGGCCCAAACAACTTACCACTTTTTGTTAGAATAAAAATTCAGTTTGTTAGAATAAAAAAAACACCAAACTCTCTTTTTGTTTTTATTTCTTTAGTTTTTCAAATTTATGTTGCTGAGAAATACTTATATGGACACAAACCCAATCGTAAATTTTTGGGCACAAACAATCACAATTAGTCAAAAAAGTTTTAAAAAACATGAAAATCCAGCGTGTTAATATTTTAAAAAACTGCGCTTTACTTTTGTTTTTACCTTTTTAGTTTTCCCAATCTGTCTTGCTATTTTTTGGGCACAACTAATCTAAAACAACGACAAGTTAAATTTAAGAAAATAAAAATCCAACGTGTAAAATTTGGAAAAAAGAACTATGCTCTCTTTCCATTTTTATTCTTTCATTTTCCTAGTTTGTCTTATAGAAAAGGACTTATATGGACATAAATCCAACCAACTAAGGCACCGTGTGGAAATTGGAGCAATTCAGATGTCAAATGTTCAAATTGCCTTGGTGTGGAGGAATTGTTGATTCACGTCCTCCGTGATTGTCCTCTTGCTGTGTTTATGTGGCGTCACCTCCTTCCCATTGTGCATGCCAACAAATTCTATGGAGGTAACCTTGTAGAGTGGATTATGTTTAATCTTAATTTATGTTGCAAAGAGACGTTTCAAGTTCTTTGGCCTTCTATTTGGACCACAACTTGTTATCATTTATGGATGTGGAGAAATAAGGGAGAGCACCCGGAGTTTGTTAGGCCTTATAATCCTGCCCATGTGGTCTTGAATTTTATTTCCCATTTCTTTGATCATAGTTTGGTTAATGTGGTTGTTCCACCCAGAGTTCGAACAGAGACTTATGTCAGATGGACACCTCCGTTAGAGGATTGGGTTCGATTAAACTGTGATGGGGCCTCTAGAGGTAATCCGACTGATGCAGCCTGTGGGGGTGTTCTGCACAATGCAGCTGGTTCTTGGATTGTGGGATTTGCTCGTACTTTGAGTTTAGCTAATGCTCATGTGGCTGAACTCTGGAGTGTTTTTGTGGGATTGTGCCTGGCTTATGATAGAGGCTTTAGGCGTGTTGAACTTAATTTGGACTCAACTTCTGTTGTCAATTGTATATCTGGGAATTCTGCAGGTAGCTCTGAAGGGCGCAATCTTGTTCGCCGTATTAGACAGTTGCTAACCTTGGGTTGGACTGTTTTATTAAGCATGTCTATAGGGAGGCTAATAGGGTGGCTGATGGTCTTGCTACTCTTGGTTGTAGCTTGATGGAGGACAACCCTTTTGTGTTGTTTGATACTCCTCCTGATAGTGTTAGGCTGTTAGTTGCTGATGATGTTGTTGGAGTTTCTACTCCGCGTTTAGTTTCCGTGTAATCGCTTTTGGGCTCATCGCCCCGTTTTATATCCAAAAAAAATCCAACCGCTCATTGGCATAATCAATCACAAAACAACGAAAAATAAAACTTTAAAATTAAAAATCCAGCTTGTAATTTTTTTTAAAAAAACAACACTTTGTTTCTGTTTTTACCTCTTTAGTTTTTCCAATCAATCTTGTTGAGAAATACTTATATGGACACAAACCTAATCACTAATTCTTGGGCACAACCAATCACAAAAAGATGACAAACATATTTAAATGAAACAAAAATCCAGCAAGTAAATTTAAATAAAAATAGCTCTCTCTTTCCTTTTTACTCTTTAGTTTTTCCAATTTGTCTTGCTAAGAAATACTTATATGGACACAAACTCATCCGCTAGATCTTTTGAACAAAGAATCATAAAAAGACAACAAATAAATTTTCTTTGGAAAAAATCCAGGATGTAAAATCAGGAATAAAAAAGTACTGTACTCGCTTTTCGTTTTTACTTCTTCAAAATTCCTAATCAGTTACCGTTAATGCTGGTCAGGTTCTTCGAGCTGCGACAGATGCTGTTGGAACTGTCGTTGTGACAGATTCTGTTACAGCAGTTTCTACTGCTATATCAGTTCCTGTTGTACCTGATTCTGTTGTTCCAGCAGCGACGGAGATTTCAACAGCTGTCGTACCCGATTTTGTTGTACCAGATTCGGTTAATGTTATCCTCTCCGCGGTTTGGAATACTCGAGTTCCTTCGAAGATTAATATTTTTGGGTGGAGGATTTTTTTCTAATGCGCTTCCGACGCGATAATTATTGCTTAATCGTCATTTAATCCAATCGGAAGAGGAGGCTGTTTGTGCTTTCTGCAGACAGCATCAAGGGAGTTTATTGCATTTGTTTTGTTCTTGTGATTTGGCAAAACGTGTGTGGCATAAGGTGGGTGTTTGCCTTGGCTTTTATCTTGTTCCGGGCAATAGCATTGGAGATCATTTTAAATCTTTTGGTTCGTTTTTTACCGGGAAGCAAGTTCAAAAATCAAGATATATCATTTGACTTGCTTCTTGTTGGAGTATTTGGAGGAACCGAGTGTGGATTCTATTGTGTTGCATATTAAATGTTCCTCTTGGCAATGGTTTATTTATGGGATAGGTAGTCAATCGAGTTATTCGGTTGTAGCTTGGTGGCATAACGCCCTCCTTTGTATTAACAATATGTAATTGCGGTTTGGAGCACACCTAATATCCATTCTTAATATATCAATTGCTTATAAAAAAACACACTTAACCGTGATAGCGAACCTTACACAAATCTTTATTTTAGAACCGATGAGATTCTGTTACAGCAGTTTCTACTGCTATATCAGTTCCTGTTGTACCTGATTCTGTTGTTCCAGCAGCGACGGAGATTTCAACAGCTGTCGTACCCGATTTTGTTGTACCAGATTCGGTTAATGTTACACTTAACCGTGACAGATTCTGTTACAGCAGTTTCTACTGCTATATCAGTTCCTGTTGTACCTGATTCTGTTGTTCCAGCAGCGACGGAGATTTCAACAGCTGTCGTACCCGATTGCTTATAAAAAAAACACACTTAACCGCCGATTATTGGGCACAAACACTCACAAAAAGATTAAAAAAATTCAAAAACTAAAAATCATACATATTAAAAAATAATTATGCTTTCTTTCTGTTTCTACTCTTTCAGTTTCCCAATCTATGTTGTTGAGAAAAATGGTGTGTGGAAAACATGTGCAAGTATACACAGTCCATAACAAGTAATATAGTGTTTAGAACAGGTCGAACCCACAGGGATTGATGAACTCTTTCAAAAGTCAATATTATGTAATTTAGAGGAAAGTAACTAATTTAACAAGATAGTTGATGATGGTGAGTATCACAAGTAAGTTAGAATAAACCAAAGTGTAAGTAGTTGTAATGCAATAGAGAAAAGCTAGTTGGAATGTCTTCCCCAAGTAACTCACTTATAAGTGTTTAATGCAGTTATGATGTAGTTGCACTGAATGCTGTTGCATTAGTTGTGTGCCTTTCAGTCACTTTCTTCAGAGTTTCATTACAAGCTTCCTATGTCTAGGCTTGCTAAATAAGTTCACTCTTGTCTTTTAAAGTACCCACAGTATCACCCTATGGACTATACTATCCTATGTCTAGGACTTAGTATGGTTTTCACAAAGTTTCCTTTATGTAAAACACTCACCCATATTAGTTCTTGAGTTCTTAATTGTAAACCATGTCTGCTTTTACAAATCTACTTATTCTAAGTGATCAACCTCAAAATAAGTGTTGAAAGTATTATCAAGCAAGAACTAAAGTGCACACATCATATACTTGTAGTAAACTTACTTAAAAGCTCATTAAATGGTTAGAACATTCCAACTAAGAGAGGTTTAGCTCATCATAGACATTGCAAGGCAAATATAAACAGAATAGAACATATTTATATAATTGAAATCACAAAAGAGAAACAACAAGATAGAGTTTACACAAGTTGTAGCTCTTAGCATGAATTCGCCTAGCAATGTAATTGCATTAGTTCCTTAGCACTTTGGTAAAACTATGAAATCGAGGTAAGGAGGATTTGTCACTTCCTTCCTTTCCTTCTTACAAAATAGAAACTAACTATGTATATTGAAATTTTAATCTAACTTATGGATTGTAATCTATCTTCAAGTGAAGGAGTGAGGTCCTTTTATAGTCTTCAAGAGAGGTGCTTCCTTCCTTCATGTTGAAGTAACTTTGGTGGCTGTATTCATGGTTACTTTACAACAGTTGATTCCCATGTGAAGTCTTCAATCAAGTGTATAGGGAGGTCAAATGAGATAAGAACACGTGTCCCTACGTTGATGACTCTTCAAAGCTATGTGGGAATTGTAGGCAACGAAATATGAGGTGTTCTTGCTTTAGGAGACCAAGCATGAGGTCATCAAGTGCAAGTGGATGGCAAGTGGATGTGCAAGTGAATGGCTCCAACCTTCAGGCAATGCAGTTGCAGTGCAGTTGCATTGTGCTGAGCCAGCACAATTGTAAGTGCAGAATCAATGCAGGAGCATTTGATGTAGGAGCATCTAGACTGCACTGAACAAACTTATCAAACATACCACAATATATCCAAAATGGCCTACTAACAACTATAACCATGTTAAACACTCAAGTTATCACATATTACATAAAATACTATATAAACTCTTTATCTTTGCTTGAAAGAGAGCAATTTACTAAGTTTAAACATATGAATAACTATATATAAAATAGAGTTATCAAAAAACTTATATGGAAACAAACGCAACCAAGAATTCTTTGCCAGATCAAAGCACAAAAAGCTAGCAAATAAAATTTTGACAAATAAAATATCCAGGCTATGAAATTTTTAAAAAACTAGACTTTCTTTTTGTTTTTAGATTTATTGTTTCCCAATCTGTCTTGCTTAGAAATACATATAGGGACACAAACCCAACTGTTAAATTATTGGGCACAACCAATCACAAAAAGACAACAAATAAAATTTAAAAAAATAAAAACCCAGCCTTTTCCATTATTAAAACTACTCTCTTTTTAAGTTTTCCCAATATGCCTCAAAAAGAGATACTTATATCGATAGAAAGAAACCCAGCCACTAGTTATTGGGCACAACCAATCACAAAAAGTAAACAAATAAACTTTCATAAGTAAAAGTCCAGACAGTACATTTTTAAAAAGAATTAAGCTTTCTCTCGGTTTTTACCTTTTCTGTTTTCCTAATCTTTTTTCTTGAGAAATAATGATATGGATACAATCCAACCGCTATTTCTTTGGCACAACGAATCACAAATACAACTCAAGCTTCCGTGTGTTTAATGTTTGGTTTGATCATCCTGAGTTTGCATAGTTTGTTAGGGGCTGTTGGGAGAACTTGAATGTTGTAGGTTTCAAAACTCATGTTGTTAAAGAAAAATTAAAGCTGTTGAAGGAAAATCTTAGACGTTGGAATAAAGAGGTTTTCGATAAGATCGATTTGAATATAAATTCTTTGGTGAAAGATTTGAATGCTCTAGATCATGTTTTGCTAGAAGGTTGGGATAGTGAGGTGGTTTTACAAAGAAAAGAAGTGACGGCCTTGTTTTGGAAGGAAATTCATATGAAAGAATCTATTTTGTTTCAAAAATCAAGGCTAGTTGGATTAGAGAAGGGGACATGAACTCTAAATATTTCCACTCTTTTATGAAGTATAGAAGACGAAGATGTAGTGTGGTGATTGTGCGCGATAATGGAGAGTTGATGGAAGAGGTGGATGAGGTTAAAAATACGGTGAAAAATCACTTTGAGAATTGTTTTTCCGAGCCTTGTAACATTCGGCCTACTCTTAATGGTATTTCGTTTAAGCAATTGACCAGAGAGGATGTTGATTTCTTGGTTCAAACCTTCTCGGAGGAGGAGAATAGGGAGGAGGTTTGGAATTGCGGTGGTGATAAGAGCCTGGGCCCAGATGGATTTAATATCAGATTTATTAAGTCTTTTTGGGATTTGTTGAAAGTTGATGTTGTTGCGTTCCTTAATGAGTTTCACGAGAAGGTGTTTTTACCTATAGCTATTACGGCATCTTTTATAGCTTTGATTCCTAAAAATGACAATCCGCAGGGATTGGGGGAGTATAGACCCATCTCTTTGATTGGTTCTCTATACAAGATTTTGGCTAAAGTGTTAGCTAGCAGGATAAAGCGGGTGCTTCCTAAGGTAATTTCTTCGTGTCAGTTCGCGTTTTTGGGGGAAGGCAGATTCTGGATGGAGTGGCAGTTGTGAATGAGATTGTTGATTTTGCGAAGAGGTCGAAGGATGATTGTTTTTTGTTTAAAGTAGATTTTGAAAAAGCTTATGACTCAATCTCTTGGAATTTCCTCTTTTATATGCTGCAGCGTTTGGGTTTTCCCCAAAAATGAATTGCTTGGATGAAGTCGTGTATTTGTAATAATACCATGTCGGTGTTGGTGAATGGGAGCCCCACTAATGATTTCAAGACCTTTAGAGGGTTGCGTCAGGGGGACCCTTTATCCCCTTTCTTATTCCTTGTAGTTGCGGAAGGTTTGTCGGCGTTGGTTGCCAAAGCGGTAGAGAATGGTTCTTTTCTGGGCTATGCTATTGGGGATTCTTTGAGTTTTCCTATTATGCAATCTAATGGGGAAACCTTCATGGGATAATTTGCGGGGTATAAAGACGGTGTTGAGAAGTTTTGAACTAGTCTCGGGTTTGAGAGTGAATTTTCACAAAAGCAAACCCATTGGTATTAATACTCCGGAGGGGTTTCTTGAGGCAGCATCTTCGTTCCCTCATTGTAAAATGGAGTCCATTCCGTTTAAATTCTTGGGAATTCCGATGGGTGCTAATCCTAGGAGGGTGTCAACGTGGAAGCCGGTGATTGATATGCTCAAGAAAAGATTAGCTTCTTGGATGGGTCGTACGATCTCTATTGGAGGACGTGTCACTCTAATCAATTCAGTGTCGAATAGTATCCCGCTCTATTTCTTCTCATTCTATAAAGCACCAAAGGCGGTTATTAATTCAATGGTGAAAATTCAAAGAGATTTCTTGTGGGGCATAAATGATGGTGATAGAGGTATGTATTGGGTGGCTTGGGAAAAAATTTGTCAACCAAAGAGTGAGGGTGGACTAGGTATTAAAAATTTAGAACTCTTCAATGTGTCTCTTTTGAGCAAGTGGAAGTGGAGGGCTTTGGTGGATGTTGAAGCTAGTTGGAGAGGTCTCTTGTTTCACAGATATGCTGATTTTAGCGCGGCTTTTATTCATGGCTCGAATGATGCTCTTAGAAGAGGTGCTGTGGGTTCAATTTGGTGGCGCGACTTGTTGAATTTGGATAGTTTCTATTCGGCTGCTGTTAGCTTTGGTGCGCAGGTTAGTAGGAGGGTGGGTAATGGTCGGTGTGTTGATTTTTGGAACGATCAGTGGCTTGGAAATATGCCATTCTCTCGGTTGTTTCCAGCTTTATTTGTTGTGTTTGGTGCGAATTTTGTTACTGTACATGATGTGGGAGATTGGCATAATGGGGTGTGGATTTGGAACGCACCTTGGATGTCATTAGCTTATCCGATTGTTACTGCTGTTGATCCGATTGGTAATGCTGATCCAATTGTTACTGCAGAAGCAGTAAATTTAATTTCAATTTTGCAGGACGTTCGGCCAGAAAGTGATCAGGAGGATCAATGGATTTGGATGCTTGAGGCTAACAAACAGTTCTCTGCCCGTTCGTGTTATAAGTAGCTGATGTCCGATGTTCTTGAAAGCTCGGGCAGCATCATTAACAGCTTGTTGGAGAAGTTGTGGCGTTGTGTTACACCTTCCAACGTTATCATCTTTGGATGGCGTTTGCTCCGTGATTCATTTCCTACGAGTGGAAATTTATTTCACCGCCGTGTTATCTTGTTGGAAGAGGACTCGGTTTGTCCGTTTTGTGGGTTGAAGAGCGAAGGATCGCAGCATTTGTTCTTGATTTGTGCTGTCGCTGCAGCAGTCTGGCAGCACGTTTTTGGCTGGTTGCGCATTCATCCACTGAGCCTCATGGATTTACCGGATCATTGTTTGTGGCCAGGCAAGGTTTGTAAAGGCAAAAGGGCTAAGAGAACTCGGTATCTGATTTGGTTGACAACTTGTTGGAGTATTTGGTTGGCTAGGAACGCATTGATTTTCAAGAATGAGGCTCCTAATATCGACTCAATCATTACCCGTATTAAGAGCTTAACGTGGAGCTGGTTGGTTTATAGAATCGGTTGTAATTCAATGTTAAATAATTCCTCTTGGTGGAATGATCATATTGATTGCCTAAACAATTTGTAATTTGTTGTTTGGGTTTGAGCACCCCTAGTACTCCAATCAATAAAATATTGCTTATCTAAAAAAACAACTCAAGAAAATAAAAAACCAACCTATAATTTTTAAAAAAAAATTACGCTCTCTTTCCGTGATTACTATTTCAGTTTTCCAAATTAGTCTTATTGAGAAATACTTATATGGACACAAACCTAACTACTAAGTATAATTACAAAAAGACACCTAACCTATCTGCTAGATCTTGGGAGCAACGAAAAGACAACAAATGAGATTTACAAAAAACAAAAATCCAGCGAGTAAAATTAAATATAAACCACTCTCTCTTTCCGTTTTTACTTTTTCCAATTTGTCTAGTGGAGCAATTCTTATATAAACACAAACATATCTACTAGATCTTGGGAGTAACGAATCACCAAAAGACAAAAAAAAAGTAACTAAGAAATCGAGTTTGTAAAACTTAAGACTAAAAAACTACGCTCTCATTTTCCATTTCTATTATTTTAATTTTCCCAATTTTTCTGGCTAACAAATACTTATATGGACACAAATATACAACCACTATTTGTTTGTACATTTTTAAGAAAAAAATACACTCTCTTTCTGTTTTACTCTTTCAGTTTTCCCATTCTCTCTTGCTGGAAAATACTTATATGGACACACACCTAACCAGTGGTTCTTGGGAACAACAAATTACAAATAAAAAACAAAAAAAAAATTAAAAAATAGAAATCAAACATGTAGAAATAGCTCTGCTCTCTTTTGCCCTTTTTACTATTTTGGTTTTTCAAATCAATCTCGCTAAGAAATACTTTTATGAACACAAAACCCATTCGTGAATTTAACCAAGAGTCGGGGTTCGATCCCCGCATTGGGTATGGAGCAGCGTTAAAACTCTGGGTCAGCTCTCTTGCCCTCGAGGCACCTCTAATGAGCAAGGGATTAGTCACTGCTATCCGTGCGGTGGATACCCGGGTTTACCAAAAAACAAACTCATTCATGAATTCTTTGGCCATGTCCAATCATAAAAAGGTAACTAATAAAATTTTAAAGAATTAAATATACATCCAGTGAAATTTTTTAGTTTTTATTTTTTCCAAATCTGTTTTGCTGAACAATCGGTCAGAAAACGACAACAAATAAAATTTTACCTAAAAAATATATGCTCACAATCGGTCTTTGGAGAAATACAACATTTGGACATGAAAACGACAATTTTTGGGCACAACCAATCAGAAAACGACAACAAATAAAATTCTACCAAAAAAATATATGCACACAATCGGTCTTTTGAGAAATACTTATATGGACATGAACCCAATCGATAATTCTTGGATACAACCAATTACTAATAGACAATCAATAAAATTTTAAAAATACAATATTCAGATTGTAAAATTAAGGCAAATTTGGTCTCGGGGACCCTTAACTTATTTTCAGATTTCGAAGCTGCCCCTTATATTTTTTCGTAACGAATAGGCCCCTTATATTGTTTTAAAATCATTACACTGTTACCCTTTTTATCATTTTTGTTTAGATATGTTAAAAAACTATTGATGTGGCTGTTAGCATGCTTATATGGCATTACACTTGTTTTTTTTACAGCATGGTAGTACACCTGTTAGTTTATAGTTTAGAATTAATTTTTATTAAAAAAAATAAAATAAAAATAGGCATCTTCATCTTCTACATGATAAACACATTAATCTAGTGCACATTTCCCAGATCTATCCATTGTTAGGTTTTATTTACAGATCTGCCAAGTGTCGGTCTCATCATTGCCAAAAACTTTCTACATCACTAATCATATCATTGTACCATGCATTCGTGTGCTTCTTTTCATTCCATTGCCAAAAACTTTCTACATCACTAATCATATCATTGTGCCATGCATTCGTGTGCTTCCTTTCATTCATCGTATCATTTGCATATAATCATTACAATCGCATTCGTCCACATACGTTGTTTGTCAACTTTCATATTCCATCAGCTTCAAACACCCATCATCTGCCATATCTCACCCACTACCCCAACAAACACCTATCATTACACATGCCTACATTGCATGCACACATACATCATCCATTGCATTGTTAGACATGCCAAGTATATATAGTTTTTCCCTTCGGGTAAATGCATTTATTAGGTATGTTCAGGGAAAGCACACCAAGTGTCGATCCCTATATTTTGCTCCCTCGAAATCAGCGCTCCAGGCGTTGATCTCATATCAATTCAGAGTCCCAATACTCCTTCAGACCCCAGGTGGTCCTTCAATCCAACAATGGTCCTTCAATCCAGATCGCACGTCGCGTTATCGAGCAATCGACGGATCATCTGACCCCAGGTCCTTCAGACTAGTTGTGTCAACCTAAGACATAGTACACGTCCTTCGTGGTCATATCATTTCCGGATCTGATCCTGACCTTAATGGCCGCTCGAAAAAGGCCCCCCCTCAGACCATATTACTAGTACCATAGCTAATTGCGCTCCATCAGACCCATTGGTCCATCAGGCTTAGGCATGCCCTTCAGACCCCATCGGTCCTTCAGTTGATTTCAAGTCAATGCGCCAAGCAATTATTTTGAACAAGACCTTCAGATCCCTAATGATCCTTCAGACCCCAGTGGTCCTTCAGAGCCCCAGTGCTCCTTCAGATCCCCAGTGATCCCTATTTACCGCGTTTTAAGACAAAATTAGTGTCCTTTTTTCTTTATTTCTATTTTACTTTGAAAATTTTGGAAACCATTCAAATTTTCGAGAAAAATACAAATAAAGAGGGGCAGCTGTTATACCCTAATTTTGTCCGGATGCTTTCATATGAAAAAAAACAATATCAAAACTTTTGGTGTTGTGGATACCTAATTTTAACCGATATTTTTCACTTTTTAGAAAAAATAACAAAAATATGTTGTTCGCGTATATTCGATTCCTAGTCCCTCGAATAAGTCGTTTCGCGCTCATTTACCAATTTTGCGTTGTTATTTCTTTTTTTAGTTGTTAAACAAAAATTCAAATTATTACAAAAAATGTCCATGTACATCACTTGGCCCAAGAATGCCAAAGTTACAAAAAATATAAAAATAGACCAAAATACCCAAAACTGCAGCTATTTTGCGAATGCAACTTCTCTCTCCTCAGAAGTCGTCTCGACGATCCAAACGGTGAAAGTGAAGATATATGTCTCACTAACCTGCCGTCAAAAGACGAAGATGATCCAACGGTTAACAAATCTGGAATCGCACTGTCAAGTGGCTGGTTTGAGAAAAAACGGGAGTTGTTTTCAGCTACTTTGCGAATGCAATTTCTCTATTCTCAGACTACCTTTCGACGATCCGAACGGTGAAAGTGAATATATATGTCCGATAAACCTGCTGTCAAAAAAAGAAGTCGATCTGACGGTTATCGAATCTGGAATCGCACTGTCAAGGTGGCTGGTTTGAGAAAAAACGGTAGTTGTTTTCAGCTACTTTGTGAATGCAATTTCTCTATTCTCAGACTACTTTTCGACAATCCGAACGGTGAAAGTGAAGATATATGTCCCACAAACCTGCTGTCAAAAAACGAAGACGAACCAACGGTTAACAAATCCGGAAAGCACTTTCAAGGTGACTGGTTTGAGAAAAACGGGATTTGCTTTCTCTATCTTGTTTTAGTCCCACATTGCTTGGGAGAAACAAGAACTACCTAGCCTTTGGCTATAAAAGAGGTTGAGATGCAAAGACTATGGAAATGGGCCATTGACGAGCCTTTGTGGTCCATTACTTGGCGGTTTTCGGGTCAAAATGGACCTGATAGGAGTCTGGTTCGCAGTTGGCCTTTGTGGTCCATTAGTTTTGTATTTATTTATTTATTTATGTACATATTTATTTATTATATTGTTTATTTATTTATGCACATATTTATTTATTTATTAATTATATTGTTTATTTATCTATGTATATAATTATTTATTATTTATTCATTTATTTATTTATTTTTATGATTTATTTATTTATGTAGATATATATTATTTATTTATTTATGTGTATAGTTTCTTATTTATTTATTTATTATTACTTTACTCTTTATTAATTGTTAGTTTTGTCATTAATTTTTAAAATACACAAATTATTTTCTTTCTTCAAAAATATAAATAGGGGATTAAGTCGACTGTACAGTCGGGTTAGTCCGCTTTTTAGGACCACGAATGAACCGTACGGATCAGGTCCTAAAATTCCTATACAAATCAAATAATCTCTAAATTAAAAATAATACAAATATACAAATCATTTTTCTCTTTCTTTTCAAAAAAAATCAAGTCTTCAAAATCGGGGATTAAGTCGGCCGTACGGCCGGGTTAGTCATCGTTTTAGGATGAATGAACTGTACGGCTCAAGAGTTCTAAAATACCTATTCAAATCAAATCACTCCATACACAAACCATTATTCTCCAAAAAAATAAAAATCTTATTTTCAAAAAACAAGGGATTAAGTCGGCCGTACGGCCGGGTTAGTCATCGTTTTAGGATAAATGAACCGTACGACTCAAAAGTCCTAAAATCCCTAAATTAAAAAACACAAACAAACAAACTTTTTCTATCAAGAACTACGTAGCTTTGATTTCTCCATTGCACCTGAAGATACGTAGGAGCAGGGGCCCACTTCCGTCAAGCAGAAAAAATAAATCTTTTTATTAAGTCTTTATTTCTTTTTTAATTCACAATAAAAGGGTAAAATAAACATTTTCAAAATTAACATCATTTTCGTACAACTAATTAGAAGGTAACCTTCCTTAGGAAGGATGTCGTGGGGTGTTTATACCCTCCCCACGCATAACTGACTCCCGAACCCAAATCTAGTCTCAATGCCCCTTATCCATTCCAAATGGGATTTACTAATGTTTGCTCTTATAATTAAACATTGGTGGCGGCTTCATTTTTGAACTTCGAAGAATCCTCACCTGGATTTTTCGGTCGCTACAATAATAAGTTTGTTTCTGGCAAGACCGGTTGGGCCATCCCGAGTCTATTATGCTGCGAAAAAAATAATAGTTAAAAATTTTATATAAACATGTATTGAAGATCTTGTCGATTCTTCAATCCATTTATCTTTATTATTACTAATTCCCAAAGGAAGTTGACAGTTTGAGGGAACAAGAGTCTTGCATCTCTAAAAATTATATAAGGTGATATTTGTAAATCAATAATCACTTGGACTATTTAGATATTTTATTATTTTAATTGATGCATCAACTAAATGGCTACATATATATATATATATATATATATATATATAATTGTCATCAACTCACAACTAGAAGTTTGTGAGATTGTTTGCTCAACTAATTCGAGTAAAAGCTTATCATGTGAATTATCTTGAAAGCATCGGATAAGTATTTTATGACTATTAGAATTTATATTGAACATCACATAAATATGTTCATTCATAAATTGGTCTTGAAGAACCATTCATTAGACATCTAAAGTTAATTATCTGACCAATACTTATGAGATGGAACTTCCAATTTCTACTTGGTAACATGCAATCTTGCAAGCTGACACATTGACACGCACCAAGCCAATAAGTTAACATATATCTGTAAGTTCTCCCATTTACAATTGATTTTTGGTCAATGACCTAATATTCTCCATCCAATATATTTTTGATGGATCCTTAAAGAATGTTGGGAATATATGAGTATATGAATCTCCATCCACCATAAAGTAGGTTGAGCCAATAGCCAGAGATGTATTTATAGCTTAATCAGCTAATTATCATTTTGATGAATTAGTTTTCCCAACATTAGGGGGAGAGATAAGCAGCTGGAAATTAGTATTTGTTTAAATAAATTATTATTATCTTATCTTGATCCTCTTATAAACCAATGTGAACCAGAAGTTCAAAGAATAATTCATTTGCAAAACTTTATAAATTATTCACCAGCTGCAATACGCAAATAAAATTGATGTCCCCGTTGGACACTCAGACGTTGCAAATGAATCTTAACCACGCATGAAGCGTGTGGTTTAGTCGGTTCCAAAAAATAAAAATTCTAGAACAAGGAATTGAGCTTAAAAGCAAGATGGCCCAAAAGAGGATATGGAAACTCCTAACTGTCATACCCCAATTTTGTCCGGCTTAGGTCAAAACCCTAATTTTCCAAAAAAATAAATAAATTGAAGAGCGAAGAGCCTTATGCACTACATTTCGGATCCTAGAAGGCATTCCGAGGTTCTTGAAATCGTTTTTAGGGTTGGAACGCATTTTTCGGGCAAATTAGGATTTTAGAGCCAAAAAGGGTATTTTGGTCAATTATAACGGTTTTTCTTTTTTCGCTTTCAAAAAAGGCTCAAAAATATGTATAATTAAAAATAGAAATCTGAAATCAAAATATAAAAATGAATAACAAAATAGCATTGGATGCTTATTGTATTTTTAGAATTAGGGCTAATTCCTTTTTAGATGTTTTTGCTTTTATCCATTTTTGGCCAAAGTAAGCACAAATTTCACAAGCAAACAACCTCCCTCACTCCACCCTCATGCTCCACGCCTCCCTTCACTTCCGCCCCATCAAGTGCACATCACAAAAAAGCCTTTCATCATGACAAGCACACCTTTGAATCCAATAATATTCAATACACAACATATTTTTACCTTCTTTCCCTCTACACCACTAAATACACACTAATTTCTTTATTTCCCTCTCACAACCTTAAACCCATTAGATCTTTGGCCTCCCAAGGATTTGAATAAGAACAACTCACTTCTCTCCTCTCCAAAAAAAAGAAGAAATTCGTAGCCTCTCCTCTCCCTCACTTCCTCTTGTTTTTCTTTCATCTCAAAGGAACCTTCCCATTTCTCCTACACCAAAAAACCCTAGCACACCAAAAACCTCCCCTTTTCTCTCCCAAAACCGTGGCCTCCCTACTCCCTTCCTTCATCCATTTTTGATTTCCTCTTCACCCAAACGCCACCATCTCACTTCATTCTCATCCCTCTTTCATATATCTTCTCCATTTTCCATTCAAGATAAAACATCATCTTCAAGGAAGGCTTTCATCAAGCTTTTTTTTTGGGGTTGGAGTTGAAGTTCCTTGGAGGTTCTTGTTGATTTGGTTTCTATTTTCTTCATCTCATTGCATTTTCTAGCTTGGATTTGAGGTAAAAACTTTCAAACCCTTGCATCATCTTCAACCTTTTTTGCATTAAAACCCATTTTCCTCTTCACTTTGCATTTCACATATCATCATCATTTTGTTTAAGATGTAGCTTGTTGTTGTTGGTGAGAGGAGCCTTAAACACTATTGACAAGCACTTAGGGAGGCTTGGGTGTTTAAGGTGCCTCTCACTCTTGAATAAATTGAGTCATGTTGTTTTGTGTTGATTTTTTGCATTTGTTGTGAAATAAAATTGTTGTTTCATGTGTTGTTAGGTTTGCATATCCTATTAAAGTTAGCTTTAATTTGATTTTGTTGTTTCTCTTTGCTTGATGGGGCTTAATCATGTTGTAGATATTTGATTTTAGTGTTTTCATGCTTAGATACTTCGTTTAGGTTTGCAAATTTCTTTTCTCACATAGATTTCGCACAAAGGAAAGAGTTTGAGAATAAATGTTGACTTGAGGCTTTAGTGTTTAAATTATGTGATTAATTCTAAATCTTGTTAGTATCTTTTGCTTGCTTGATTTTGGGAGTTTGATGAATAAATTTATGGTTTGACTATGTATTGGTTTCGCAAGTCATGAAGAATAAATAGAGTTTTTATATGTTTGCTTATTGTCTCAAGTTGATGATAGGCAATATGATTCTCACTTGTGCCTAGTGCACCTTGCCTAAAGTGATGAGGATTGTTCTATATGATCCAACCCTTTTAGTCTATATGTTGTTTAAGTTGATGATTGGCAAGAAGATTCACACTTGTGCACTTGCGCACACTAATTTAAGTGTTGAGGATTGACCAAAGTGATTCAACATGCTTTGGTGTTTTGATTGTTAAGATGACTTGCTTGTTTAGGGTTTGCCAATGATCATGCTTGAGGCTACTCTTTTGAATTCATTTGTGCCTACCACTTCCTTGTCTACTCCCATGTGGAATCATTAATACTTAGATAGGCTCATTCCTTACATTGCATCTTCCACTAGATGTGCATTTAGACTCCCTTGCGTTTTGTAGAAATATTTGAGTATGGTTCTCGCCTAGCATCTTCCACTAGATGTGCATTTAGGTTCAATCTTGCCCACTCTTGCATTTTTGCTTAATGCCCAATTCAAGTTCCTTCTTTGCCTATTTATGTGTTGTGGTTTAATATGTGTAGTCTAGGCTAGTGTTTGCTCAAGAATTCAAATGAGATTAATTGCAAGTTATGACCATGTTGTTGTTTGCCTAAGGATTCGATTTCAATGATTGTGCCACGCTTGAATCTCCAAATCTTTTTGCATTCGTTGTTTTCTTTTCTAAATAGTTTAGCATGAAAATGGTAATTAGTGACAATCACCCATAACCGTTGTTAGTTTGATTGTCCTAAGAGCCTAAGTTTCAAAAAAGATGTTTTCATATGCATAAGCTACTAGTGATAATCACCCATAACCTTCGTTAGTTTGATTATCATGAACGCTTTCGATTTCAAAAGATATTTTCCTAAGCAGCGAAGGCATAGCAAGTGCTAGTGATAATCACCCATAACCTTTGTTAGTTTGGTCATCATGGAGGCTTTCATTTTTCAAAAGAGATTTCTACATGCACTTAAGTGGGTTCTAGTAATGGTCACCCATAACCTTTGTTAGTATGATCATTATGGACGCCCTCCACTTTTCAAAACCTAAGCAAAAAGACTTTCACTTTCGAGGCTCGTTAGAACTACGTCGCTTTGATTCCCATTTGGGATACGTAGGAGCGAGTCACGTTCTCGTCAAGCGCAACAAATAAAAGTCCTTTTCGCAACCATAAACAAATCATTTTCATAAAATAAACAAAAAGAATCATTTTCAAACCCATTGTCGCTAGTGGCTAATCAGAACCTTTGTTCGTCTAACCATTGGTAGCAATGTCTTTTCCCAAAAGAACAATAAGCGATGATCACTCATAACCTTTGTTAGTTTGATCATTTGTGCCAATCAATCTCTTTCAAAAAACCCTTTCAAAAGAACAAATAAAAAACGGGTTGCTACTAATAGTCAATCAGAACCTTCGTTCGTCTGACTGGCGGTAGTGACTCTCATTTTCAAGAGTACTTAGCGGTGATTACCCATAACCTTGGTTAGTTTAATCATTCACTAATGCTCGTCCTATTTCAAAACTCACTAAAAAGATAAAAAACAAAAACTTTTCAAAAAGACAAAGAAGAACTACGTAGCTTTGAGTTCTCCATCGCACCGGGAGATACGTAGGAGCGGGCCATGTCCCGTCAAGCATTTTTTTCTAAAAACCCATTTTCCCCCTTTTTCATGATAAGTAAAGATTTTCATTAAGAATCTTTCAATAAGAAGTAGAGAGGCAAAATTAAGTATTTTCAAGTCAACACACTAAAACCACACATTTAATTAAAGGTTCCCTCTCAGTAGAGAGGACGTGTGGGGTGCTAACACCTTCCCTGCGCGTAACCGACCCCCGAACCCTATTCTCTAGTTTCGCAAGACCAATCGCTTTCCAAAAAAGGTTTTCCTAATATTTTCCTTAATAAATATTGGTGGCGGCTTCATTGTCTTAGGAAAAGTTGTGAACGAGGAAGGTTCTCCCTCGGAGACTTTTTCGGGCGCAACACTAACAAGTAATTTGACATAATTAATTTTCAAGTTCCAGAAGAACTGATCAGGTACCTGAAATTTGTGGAAATGAGATCTCAATAAATTATGTCAATAATGAAATATAATGGAACCGAAACAAAGTCAACATTGGCAATTTTTTGTGTGTATAATGTAGCGCTAAATATGATAAATGATGAAGAGGGTCATGAACCAAAGTCTATTAAGAATTTAGACAAAGCAATGATTGGCCAAAATAGGAAAATACAATTGAAGCGGAATTAAACTTGCTTTGCAAAGAAAAACGTTTTTCTGAACTATAGTCAATACAGCCGAAGATGTGAATCTAGTTAGACTCGATGTTCACAAGTATTCGCACAAACTTAACATTTGATTTCGAAGATAAATTCACCTGTAGTGAATGCAAGTAATTTTGAAAGGCTCAAATACAACGATGGGTGTGTTACAACTTTTTGTTTGGCTTATTTGATAGTCATGATTATATGAGGATCCCAGAAGGATCTAATTTTTCGAGATTGGCTGTTTGGACTCTTGAGATGATTACTCCAATCGAAATAATCCCTCCATGGGATAATATTATCTGCACACATGTGGTATAATCATCTCAATGCATATTTTAAATTGCTTAAAGAAAAAGTTTGATATGAAGGACCTCAAATTATATTTGATGGATTTGGAGGTTGAACCTCTCTGGTTGATCTCTAAATAGAAAATTTTAGAAGGATTAAAGATATAGAGAAATATCTTAAATAAATATTTCTTCTAAACAAAGTTTGTCTCGACCTGCAGATCGGTCAACTAGCTAATTGAATCATGATAAATTATATCTCTATTGAGTACATGATATGTGTCTCAAGAAGATATCAAATATCCCGGTCTAGAAGACTTTAAATTAGTGCGCGCATATTACTAGATGTCATATGGATTGATGTGATAATATTATTTGATACATATTAGAAAGAGAGAATTTATCACCAACCAAAATGCATTAGAACAAAGTGAGATATATTTATTTTATATTTTTACGATGAATTGAAGCAATTATTTTATGAATATATGTCCATCAAATTAACCATGCCGATACAAGATATTTTTCTAATGCAGGGGGAGAAACCATTGCTTCATATGCATTAGGGGGAGAAAATCTAAATGTATATTCTTTAAGAGATTCTTAAAACAGGGGGAGAAAACTGTACTTTTTTCCTTGTCGTGGTTTTGTTCCATTGGGTTTTCCACGAAAGGTTTTTAACGAGGCAGTTTCCACATAAAGGATATTGTACTCTTTTTCATTCACTAAGAATTTTTCCCACTGGGTTTTTTCTTAGTAAGGTTTTAATGCGGCATATCCTCATGGACATCCAAGGGGGAGTGTTATGAATAATTGGTGGATGTCCATCTCTCCTTAGTCCTTTCATCTTACCTAGGATACTCTATAACTCCCATGAGTAAAGAGCTTTTAACTCATTCTTATTGCTCTTAACTTTGTGCTTGTAAGTTACAAGATTTGTATCCTATAAATAGGACTTATATGGCAATGTAAATGACACATTCGAGAGTAGAATGCAAATGCTCTCTTATTCTCTTCTTCTATTTCTTCTTCATCTATAGTTTATTATAATGGTTATATCTTACTATTGTTTGGATCAATTTCATAACAATAAGAAAAATGTTTCTTTCTGTTTTTTTGTTTTCCCAATCTATCTTGATGAGAAATACTAATAGGTCCTTTTTGCGATTGATTGTGTCCCTATTAGTATTTCTTAAAAAAAATTATTTGTTTTTTTCTTTCCATTAGGTCATTTATGTATAGCTTTCTGTTTCAAATAGGTCCTATTTACTTACTCCTCATCTTCCCCAAAACTAAACTCTAATATCTATCTCATCATCTTCCCCAACATCAACCCAGAAAACTCAGCCCAAAGCCTTTTTCGAGCTCCCCTCTTCTCCATCTTTTTTCCTCTCACTTATTCCCTTTCGTCTCTCCCTCCCACTCGCCAAAAACCACCATAACCGCCACATTTTGAGCTTTTCCCATCAACTCTGACCGCCCCACTCCCAACCAAGACCACCATTGTATTATTCTCCTTCTCCTTTACAGGAATCACCCATGTTTTGATAGAAACGGAGCAAAAAGGAAATTGGTCTTGAAATCTAAAATCGAAATTTCTCACCTCTTTTTTGTTGAATCAAGACCTCTAGCCTAAAAAGTAATCTTATATTCAGAATCCCCACATCGCCTTCTACATTAGCTCTCAAGTAAAAATGACCTTATTGAAACCCAAAAATATTCATAAAGGACCTAATTGAAATTGTCACAATAACATTTGCCACGCATACAAAGCCACTTAACTATGCCACATAAGTAGTTAAAAGTCATGTCATCCTCTGTTAACTCTAATGGACATAAAGTCCAAAAAATGATTTTTGTGTCACGAATTTGAAACATAGAGGACCTATCTGGGGAAAAAATTTAAAGGATCAACGTGACCTTTTAAAGTAACTCAGAGGACAAAAAATGTATTTTAGCCTAAAAAGCAAAATATTTAAAATCAACTATGCTCTCTTTCTATTTTTACTTTTTAAAAGTTTTCCCAATTTATCTCGCAAAGAGGTACTTATATAAAAAAAAACCAACAACTAATTATTAGGCACAACCAAATCACACACAAATAAAATTTAAAAAAATAAAAATTTAGCCTGTACTTTTTAAAAAAAAACTACTCTCTCAATTCGTGTTTACTTCAATTTTCAAAATCGATCTTCTCCAAATAGGTCCTCTATATTTCAAATCCGTGTTCACAAACCCAACCGCTACTTCTTGGATACAACCAATTACAAACATGCGATCAATAAAATTATAAAAAGTAAAAACTCAATTTGTAAGATTAAAAAACACAATGCTGTCTTTTTTGTTTTTAGTTTTCCAAAGTTGTCTTGCTGAGAAATACTTATATGACACAAACCCGAGAAATGCTTATACCGACAAAAAGTCGACAAATCCTTATAGCGATAAAACCTCGTCAACAAATAAAAGGAAAAACATCCAGTCTGTGAATTTAAAAAAAAAAAAAAAAACTGCCATTTCTTTCTGTTTTTAGTTTTTCAGTTTTCCCAATATGTCTTGCTGAAAATTCAAATATGGACACAAACCCAACCGATATTTCTTGGGCACAACCAATCAAAAAATAATGACAAATAAATTTAAGAAAATAAAAATCTAACCAGTAACAATTTGAAAAAATAAAACTACGCTCAATCACTATTTTTACTATTTCAGTTTTCTCAATTTTTCTTGCTAACAAATATTTATATAGACACAAATCCAACTTCTTTGGCACGCTCAAACAGAAAACAACGACAAATAAATTTTTTGAAAATAAAATTTTACAAATCCAATACGCCCTCTTTCCATTTTTACTCTTTTAGTTTTCCCAATCTATCCTGCCAGTAAATATTTATATGGACACAAACCTAATCATTGATTCTTCGGCACAACCAATCACAAAGCAATAGAAAATCCACCAAGGTTAAAAACCCTAACAGCGCCGCGCCTCATGCCTGAGCGCTGCCGTGCTCAGCCTTAAGCCGCCACCATCAAAACTTGATTCTTCTCCTACGACTAACTTGTTGACGTAGTACAATGTTCCGAACAAAATAGTTTTTGACGCAGAACGGGTTTACTGAACAACGATTAGTATGAAGACGTGGGAGAGGGACACGGGTGAACCGGGGGGTGGGGGTCGTAACAATGGAGGATGGCACGTGGTTATAGGAAAGAAAAACAAACGCTATGACGACAGCGAAAAGTGGATATTGCGTCTCGTTTCATGAAGGATGACGATAGGAGAAAAATTGCACCTCTTTCTATTTTACGAACTTCCCGGAGAAGCTTTGGGCAAGAAACTTGTTGGAGATCTTCTCCAAACATGGAAGGGTGAAGGAGGTCGTAATTCCGGGAAGGAGAAACGCCATTGGTAACAGGTTTGGATTCGTCGTTTCCTTGATGCCCGCAATCCGGAAAGAATGGCGTTCATGTTGGATAATATATTCGTGGAGGGAGAAAAGATTCACGTCAATCTTCCTCGATTCCAAAGGGAGGATCCCAAGAAACCCCCACTAAAAACCATTCCCAAAGCCCCTTCGAAAACAACAAAGGTTTGGAAAGAGAAAACCTAACTGAGTCTTACTCAGAAGGGAGAGGTGGCGAAGGATATGTGGTCTTATGATATTCCGGATGTTGGGCAGTTGGCAAGAGCGATGGTGGGAGAGGTTATCAATCCGAGAAAAGCTTATAGTATTCAAGATGATTTTGCGAGGGAAGGGGTATTTACTATCAAAGCTACTTCGTTGGGATCTAATCTAGTGCTGTTGGAAGGTGGAAAAGATGATGTCAATTTCAGTGGCTTTATTGATGATGCGAAGGAATGGTTGTCTCAATGGTTTAAATGGGTTCGTCCCTGGAAACCTACTGATGTTCACACAGAGAGGGTAACTTGGATAAGATGCTACGGGGTTCCGGTGCATGCATGGAATGCTGATTTTTTTGAGAAATTATCAGCCAATTTTGGCGTCTATATATGTGCTCAGATGATAATACAGCTTTGAAGAAGTCTTTCGATGTTGCCCGAATCATAGTTCGCACTCAAAACAAGGGAACGGTCAACAAGGTGATCCAAGTGTCAATTAACAAGGTCCATTTTACGATTAAAATGGTTGAAGATTGGTGTTATACCCCAATTTTGCCCGATCATTTTATCGTATTTGTTTTAGCCCCGTGTCACAAGCCCGTGGCATTTCGAGCGCTGTTTTGTTTTTAATTTGGACCGATTTGTCCAATTGGGCCTATGTCCAACCTTTTGGGCCTGATTTCGTTAGCTTGTCTATTTGGGCTTACGCTTAGTGTTTTGAACCAGCTTTTTAATAATTGGGCTTATGTCTAATGTTTTAGTCATTTTCCTAAATGGGCCTATGTGGCTATTGGACCTATGATAGTAATTTGTCTAGATTGGACCTGATCTTAGAAAAATTGTTCTAATTGGGCCTTACTTTAGTCATTTGTCTAATTGGGCCTATGTTTAGTTTTTTGATTGGGCTTGGCCCAATTTAATCATTCTCTTCCATCTTTGACCAAAAACAATAAAATTGTCCAAATAGCAATTTATGGGCATCACAAATATAATTAAAAATTAATAAAAATTAATTTACAATAATCCAAAAAAATCAAAAAATACAAAATAAATTAAAAAGTACAAAAATAATATAATCCGAAAATACATAAAAAATACATAAAAATAAAAAAAATAAAAGAGGCGCCTCAGCAACAGCAGCTGGACAACCCTTTCTTGCTCACCAAGCACGCATCTTCTCCAACCCAAGCCCAAACCTGCAAAAAAGGAAAGAAAGATGGAGAAGGATCAGAAAAAACCCTAATTTTTACCTATATAAACAAGCCTTGATACACCTAAAAAGGGGGACAAAAAGACACCAGAATTCAGAGCCAAAAGATTAGGGTTTTCACATTGAAACCCTAATCGCAGAACACTAAAAATTCAGGAACAGAAGGAGAGGTAGAGGAAAATAGAAGCAGCAGCAATCAGTGTTAACAACAATCAAACAAAAGTTCAGAAGCTGAAAAACAGGTTGGTGCTTCTTTTATTCAAAATACAGAAACATGTAGACATAGGCGTAATCTGTAATGCTTCTTTTCTAGATGTCCATATGCTATTATTCTTTTAGTCATACATATGTCCCATATAGTTTTCTGTATGAACAGATTAGTTTTAGGAATTAACTAGGTTTTTTAATCTAACATCAGGTTTATAAAAATTAGGTTTGAAAAATCAATTTGCAGTAGAGTATGGTATTACGAACAACCCTGTTTTTAGTTAGACAAATTAGGGTTCCTGTCCTTTTTTGTAGAAAACGAAATCAGCAAGCAATAAAGCAATAGTTTTAGCTAACAGAATTTATCTGTTCAAAAAACGAAATTAGCATTTTTTAGGTTTGTCTTCGTTAAAAAATTAGGGTTCTGTAGAAATCCCCCTTTTAAAAAAAAACAAACCAGCAAGAGAACCAGAAAAAAAAATATAGAGAAAAACATACCCAGATTCTGACCGCCACCACCGGCGGAGGTCAACGCCGTAAGGCATGGCCGCCGTGCTCCTCCACGTCGTCGTTAACCCCATTGTTGCACTGTCAACGTGTTGTTTACGTTCCATTACCGTGAACCACCCAGAGAAACCAAAAAACAGGCGTAAAGAAAAAGTAATTAGGGTTAGAAGCAGAGGAGAGAAAAAGAAATTAGAGATCAGAAGCAAAAGAAAGAGTAGTTGGAGAGAAGAGAAAAACAAAAAAAACAGCAAACAAAATAGAAAAGGAAAGGGCAGAAGCTACCTCCGGCCACCGTGTACGGTGGTTGGCTCTCAAGACCGCCGTCAGGGCCTCCTCCCCGTTTACGCCATCACCGGCCTTCCATCGCACCGTCGCAAGCTTCTCTTCTCCGACTATCTCACCGCCGTCTTCTCCCATCTTCACGAAGCTCCTCTTTCCTTCTCTCACTGCGTAAATCTCTCCTCTTTTTCCTTTCACTTCCTTCGTTCTCCTTCTCCCTCTCTCTGAGACATCACTTTCTCTCTCCTAACCGTAACCTTCGCAAGCCCTCTCTCCCTCTTCATCTTCTGCTGAACACGGTGTCGGATTAGAGAAGAACAGGAAATTAGGTTTAGGCGGCAGTGGACGAAGAAGAGAGGAGAGGACGGGTCTATGGCTCCGGAGGTGAGGCGGAAAGAGAGGGGAAATGAGAGAAATTAGGGTTGAGGGATTTAGGCCGCGGACAGCGCCGCAAGAGAGGGGAAACTAGGGTTGAGAGAGGTTAGGTTTGGGACGGCGTAGCTGGGGAGAGATGAAATGGAATTAGGTTTAGGTTTTTTTTTCAAAACGCCTTATATAGTGTGGAGACCGAGGGATATTTCTGTCCTTTCCTTTTAACACAGAATACTACTTACACCCCTCGTTTTCCTGTATACGCCTCCCCCCTGAAAAGCCCATGAATCCGTGGACCAGTCTACAAACTGGGCTGCTGCTTTTCACACCCAGTTTTAATAATACAACTCCCTTCTGCAAACTGCACCGCGTTTTACTAATATTGCACCTCTCTTCTCGTTTTTTTATTATTTTACAAGAAACCTATAAAAATAAAAAAGGATAAATATTTCATTTTCAAAAATATAAATAGGGGACTAAGTCGACTGTACAGTCGGGTTAGTCTGCTTTTTAGGTCACTAATGAACCGTTATGGATCATGCCATGAAATCCCTATTTAAAACAAACAACTTCTAAATCAAAATAAACACAAACACATTTCTTTCCATAAATCAAATTTTCAAAATAGGGGACTAAGCCGACTGTACAGACGGGTTAGTCAGCGTTCTAGGATGAATGAGCCGTACGGCTCAGGGATCCTAAAATCCATATTCCAATAAAATCAAACCAACACACTTCAAATCATTTTCCAAACTCCAAAAACCCCATTTTTACAAAATAGGGGACTAAGGCGACTGTACAGACGGGTTAGTCATCATTTTAGGACAAATGAACTGATCACTCAGGAGTCCTAAAATCCCTAAATAAAATACACCAACAAACAAAACTTTTTCTACCCAAGAACTACGTGTGATTTGATTCTCTACCAAGAGATACGTAGGAGCAGAGGGCGGCCGACCTCTGTCAATTGCACTAATAAAAAAACCTTTTTTAGTCTTTTCCTAAATAATCCCTTTCTTAAATTCAAATAAAATACCAATTTTCTTCTTAATTCACAATAAAAGGGTAAAAATAAATGTTTTCAAAATTAACTTTCGCTTCTACAACTAATTAGCAGGTAACCTTCCTTAGGAAGGATGTCGTGGGGTGCAAATACCTTCCCCACGCATAACCGACTCCCAAACCCTAATATGGTCTCAAGGACCCTTATCCATTCCAAAAGGGATTTTCCAATGTTTGCCCCTTAAACTAAACTTTGGTGGCGGCTTCATTTTTGAACCTTCGAGGAATCCTCACCCGGATTTTTCGGTTGCTACAATTGGTGTGGTCCATTAATGTGGACTAAGAATGATACAAAAAAGGTGGATGATGATTCCTCTGGTTCTGATGAGGAGTTCTTGGAGTCTTACTTTTCCGGCAACGGCGATATCATCGGGGATGCATCTGGTGATGATAACGCATTTAATGGGGAATTAATGCCTAGCAAATTACGTGGGAGTAACGGAGCCATTAAAGAAGGTATTAATGAGAAAGCCATTGATGAGGTAGAGCCTTTGTAGGAAAGTTCAAAATTGAATATAAATGGGAATCATGGGTCAATGATGGGTGGGACCCAGGCTGGTGGGACGACTCCAACTATTGTGGAAGAGTCTATGTTTTCTTCCAATCAAAATTCGGGTCCAATGATGGAAACTGTTGTCCCTAATGATTTGCGTGGTGTGGACGAATACTTGGGTCCTATAGACGCAACCCCTGTTTTGATCAAACCCAGGAAAGACCGTAAAGTTTTAATGGTGGGCCCAAAGTGTAACCCTAAAAACGGCAAGCTAAAGAAAGCAACTCGTGAGCTCAAATCCGTTTCTACCACTTCTCTTGAGGCAAACAATGTTGGCGTCGATCCTTCTGTATCCAACCAAAGGCCAAACTCGTCATTTTTATTTTCGGCGGGGATGGTTTTATCACTTTATGTGATGGTTCTATCTCTTCTGGTAACATTGCTTGCTGTAACAATAAATTCTGGATTCTGCAGAGTAAATCAGTTGCTAAAAAGGTTTGGGAGTCTGCTAAGAGTTTGGGAGTTGAAGGTAACATGCTTGATGATCACTATGTTAGGTTGATTGAGGAAGGGGAGGCTAGAGATGAAGAGGCATACAGTAAGAGGGTGATCACAAACGGGGTTCCATGAACTTGCCATCGTTGAATATGAGAGGGTGGGGTGACCGTAGTAAAAGGCGCCGGCTAGCAACTAATATTCACTCTGGTTGCTTTGATTTTATTTGTATTCAAGAAACTAAGAGGGAGATGGTGGATGAAAGGGAGGTGGGGGTGTTATGGGGTGCAAAGCCGTTTAAATTTATTTTTCATCCGTCGACGGGCCTTTCAGGTGGTCTATTGTGTTCTTGGGTTGAAAGTGGTTGGACTGTCTCTTCTACATTTAATGGTGAAGGTTTTTTGGGAGTTAGTATTTCTTTCCAATCTAGCTTGGTTCATGTCATCAATGTTTATGCTCCATGTTCGATAATGGCAAAGAGAAGGTTGTGGAATGATTTGATAATGCTTAAACAATCCATTGGTGAGGGGGAATGGTGTGTTGTTGGGGACTTTAATGCAGTTTTTAGTGTGGAGGAGCGAAAGGGGAGAAGTGGCGATAGTTCTTATATAGAGATCTCTGATTTCAACAACTTTATAGCAACCATGGATTTGATTGATGTTCCGGTATCAGGTAACAGATTCTCTTGATATAGCTCGGATGGTCTTTCTATGAGTCGTCTGGATAGGTTCCTTGTCTCCGAGGGTTTAATTGATTTGTGGGGTATATCCGGGCAATGGATTGGTAAGCGTGACATATCCAATCACAATCCTATTTGGCTCCTTCGTCTTGCAAAAGATTGGGGGCCAAAACCTTTCCGGGTCTTCAAGGCTTGGTATGATCATGCTGATTTCTTACCCTTTGTGAAGGAGTGTTGGAATGATTTCAATGTTAGGGGACATAAGGCTCATGTTGTAAAGGAAAAATTCAAGCTTCTAAAGGAGAAATTGAGGGGATGGAATAGAGAGGTGTTCGGTAAAATTGATTTGGATATAGAGTCGTTGGTTCGGGATCTGAATTCGCTTGACCATGCTTTATGTGAGGGGTGGGATAGCGCTCTGGTTAAGAATCGAAAGGAGGTCTCAATTTCTTTTTGGAATCAAATTGAAGCAAATGAATCTTTTTTGGCACAAAAGTCTCGTGCCCGTTGGATCAAGGAAGGTGACATGAATTCAAGGTATTTCCATTCCCTTTTAAAATTAAAAGGCGCCGTTGTAGTTTGTTGCTTTTGAGGAGTAGTGGGGAAGTGTTAGAGGAGGTGGAGGAAGTGAAGAATACAGTTAAACATCATTTTGAAAACTGTTTTGTGGAGTCTTGTCAATTTCGTCCCACTCTTGGTGGTCCTACTTTTGGTCAGCTCTCCTGGGTTGATATGGATTTCTTGATTGAACCTTTTTCGGAGGAAGAAATTAGGGAGGAAGTTTGGAGGTGTGATGGCGATAAGAGTCCCGGGCCAGATGGTTTTAACACGAGCTTCATCAAATTGTGTTGGGATTTGTTGAAAAAGGATGTCGTCGATTTCATTAATGAGTTTCATGATAAGGCTTTTCTCCCTAAGGTCATTTGCGCAACCTTTATTGCATTGATTCCCAAAAATGATAATCCCCAAAGTTTGGGGGAGTATAGACCGATTTCATTGATAGGGTCTCTTTACAAAATTTTGGCAAAAGTGTTGGAAAATAGGCTCAAGAAGGTGCTCCCTAGTGTTATATCGTCTTGCCAATCGGCTTTTTTGGGGGGTAGGCAAATCTTGGATGGGGTGGCAGTGGTTAATGAGGTTGTTGATTATGCTAAGAGATCGAAGGATGAATGTTTGTTATTTAAAGTTGATTTCGAGAAGGCGTATGATTTCATCTCGTGGAAATTCTTGTTCTATATGTTAGATCGGATGGGCTTTCCTCAAAAATGGATCCTTTGGATGAAGTCCTGTGTATGTAATACTACTTTTTCGGTGTTGGTTAATGGGAGTCCCACTAATGATTTTAAGGCGTATAGAGGTTTGAGACAAGGGGATCCTCTTTCCCCTTTTTTGTTCCTAATTGTGGCGGAAGGCTTGTCGCCTTTAGTAGCTAAAGCGATGGATGTTGGCTATTTTGTGGGTTATGATATTAATGCTTCTCTTCGGTTTTCTATTATGCAATTTGCTGATGATACAGTGCTAATGGGGAAGCCATCTTGGGATAATTTGTGGGCCATCAAGACAATCTTAAGAAGCTTTGAATTGGTTTCCGGTTTGCGTGTGAATTTTTATAAGAGCAAGATCATTGGTATTAACACTCCCGTGGAATTTCTTGACTCCGCTTCTACTTTCCTTCATTGTAAAACAGAGTCCATCACATTCAAGTTCTTGGGGATTCCGGTTGGGGCTAATCCGAGAAGGGCAACAACGTGGAAGCCGGTGCTTGATATGCTTAGAAAAAGGTTAGCTTCATGGAAGGGGCGCCATCTTTCAATTGGAGGTAGAGCCACTCTTATTAATTCGGTGCTAAATAGTATTCGATTGTATTTTTTTTCTTTTTACAAAGCACCGAAGTTGGTTATTAATGCGATGGTCAAAATTCAAAGAGATTTTTTGTGGCAAATCAATGATGGAGATAGGGGCATGTATTGGGTGGCTTGGGACAAGGTTTGTAAACCGAAGAATGAAGGAGGCCTCGGTATCAAAAATTTAGAATTATTTAATGTGGCTCTTTTAAGTAAGTGGAAATGGAGGGCTCTCGTTGATGATATCGCTCCTTGGAAAGGCTTATTATTTCATAGATATGGAAACTTCAATGATGCTTTTATACAACGGTCGGAGGGTGCTTTAAGAAAAGGTGTCATTGGTTCTATTTGGTGGCGTGATTTGTTGTTACTTGATCTCGCATTTCCACCTCCAGCTACATTCGGCCAGCGGGCTTTTCGCAGGATGGGGAATGGTGCTTCAGTGGATTTTTGGGATGATGTGTGGCTGAGAACTTCTTCTTTTTCTTGACTTTTTCCTTCTCTTAGGGCGGGGGGTGACTCCAGCCGTGTGGTTGTGCAGGACTACGGAAGGTGGCGTGATGGAGTTTGGCATTGGAATGAGTCTTGGGGGCTGCAAGTATTCAGCAGATTCTGGCCCCTGTGACTCTTTGGCAAGAGATTGAGGATAGTTGGGTGTGGAAGCTTGAGGCCTCAAAAAAATTTTCCGTCCGTTCTTGTTATAAAGAGTTGCTTCGGGAGGTAATGGGGAGCGATCAAAATGATTTATATAAGCTGTTGGAAAAATTATGGAGATGTGTCACTCCATCTAAGGTTATTGTTTTTTGATGGCGATTACTTAGGGACTCTTTGCCAACTCGTGGAAATTTACGACACCGGCTTGTTATCGCATCGGATGCTGATGCTCTTTGTCCTCTGTGTTGGAACGAAGCTGAATCGCAGCTTCACCTTTTTTGAACTGCACTTTTGTATCGGATATTTGGTCGCGGGTTTCTGCTTGGCTTATGATCGATCACGTGGGGGTCCAACAGCTTGATCGATTACTGTCTTTGGTGGGGGAAGCTGTCTAAAGGTAAAAAGGCTAAGCAAACAAAGTACTTAATTTGGTTGACTACTTGTTGGAGCATTTGGTTGGCTAGGAATGCTCTTATCTTCAAGACCGAGGATCCCAATATTGACTCTATTTTTTCTCGCATCAAACAGTTAACTTGGAGTTGGTTGGTTTATAGATCTCATTGTAATTTAAACTTTGATATATTTGCTTGGTGGCTTGATCCACTTCATTGCCTAAACAATATGCAACTTTTGTTGTTTGGGTTCGAGCACCCCTAGTGCTTTATCAATGAAGTATTGCTTATCTAAAAAAACAAAGCAATAGCAAATAAAAATTAAATAACTAACATAACAAAAAAAAATTGAAATCAAACTTGTAAAAATAACTACGCTTACTTCTTCCGTTTTTACTTTTTAAGTTTTCCAATCACAAACAATCAGCCAAAAAAAATTAAAAGAAATAAAAATCCGCATTGTAATTTCTTTTAAAAAAAACTACGTTTTCTTTCTGTTTTGAGTTTCGCAGTTTCCCAATCTGTCTTGCTGAAAATTGGTAATATGGACACAAACACAAAGGCTATTTCTTGGGAACAACCAATCAAAAAAATGACAAATAAAATTTTAGAAAATAAAAATCAAGCATGTAAAATTTGAAGAAAAAAATGAGCTCAATTTCCATTTTTGCTCTTTCAGTTTTCTCCATTTGTTTTGTTGGCAACTACTTATATGGACACAAATCCAACCGCTATTTCTTTGCACAACTAATCAAAAAACAAAGAAAAACTAAAATTTTAGAAAATAAAAATCCAACCTGTAAAATTTTAAAAAATAGGCTCTCTTTCCGTTTTTCCAATTTGTCTTGCTAGGAAATACTTATATGGACACAAGTCTAACCACTAATTCTTGAGCACAACCAATCACAAAAAGATGGGTATGGATTGTCTAACTTGAGGGCGTGAAAAGGTAGCTACCTTTGTCTCTATCTCTCTCATCTCTCATTTTCTCACTCTTGATTTCCCTCCATATTTGTCTACATCCTCTCTCCTCTTTTATGCCTAAAATTGCCTAAAGGTAGCTGCATTTTCCCGCCATCAAGGTAGACAATCCATTTCCCAAAAAGATAACCAAAAATAGCTACGCTCTCTTTTTTCATTTTTAATTTTTCAGTTTTCCAAATCTGTCTTGCTGAGAAAAACTTATATGGACACAAATGCAACCATGATTTTTCGGGTACGTCCAAATCGCAAATATTCAACAAAAAAAAATTCAAAAAAATTCAAAAGTAAAAGTCCACACTGTAAATTTTGAAAAAGAATTAAGTTTTCTTTGGGTTTCTAGTTTTTCAGTTTTTCTAGTATGTCTTGTTAAGAAATACTGATATGGACACAAAACCAACCATTATTTCTTTGGCACAACCAATGACAAATATGTTCTCTCTCTTCGTTGTTACTCCTTTAGTTTTTCCAATCGATCTTGCTGATAAATACATTTATTGACCCAAACCTAAGACTGGGGTAAAACATGAGACGGGTTATAACTAATCATAACTTGGTCCCAAATGTTGATTGGGCAATTTTGTCGACACTAACTCATCCTTAAACCGGGATAAACCTGATAAGCTATGGGTCAATTTAAGAGAGTTTAATTGAGACGGGTCCGGTTGTCCCAAAATACAAATAACATATTTTGTAAAAATGTTTTGGTAATGCTTCAATTACATATTTTATATTTGACAAAGAAATATATTATATAAATTTAGTAAAACTTTTATAAAAGTAATGTTGATGTGTGTCCAACTTCGTTAAATCGAGTTACTACTTGAGAAAAATATAAAAAAAGTTTCAAAACTAAAAATCATTCTTACAAAAAACAACTACGCTCTCTGTTTCTACTTTTTCGATTTTTCCAATCTGTCTTGTTGAGAAAAAACTTAAATAGACACCAACGCAACCGAGAATTCTTGGGCACATCAAAGCCCAAAAACTCGAGAGAAAAAATTTTGAAAAGTAAAAACCAAGGCTATAAAATTATTAGAAAACTACACATTCTTTCTTTTAGACAATAACTACACTTTCTTTCTGATTTTATTTTTTTTGTTTTCCCAACCTTTCTTGTTGAGAAATAATTATCCGGACACAGGCACAACCGCTAGTTATTGGCACAACCAATCACAAAAATACAAAAGATACAATTTCAAAAATAAAAAATAAAAACCCAGTCTGTTATAGTGAAAAAACTATGCTCTCTTTCTGTCTTCGGTTTTTACGTTTTCCCAGTCAATCTTGTTGAGAAATACTGATACGGATAGAAACATAACCGCTAATTCTTAGGCAAAATCAATTAGAAAAATTAACAATTAACAAATAGATCTTTGAAATCATTTTTACTTTTTCCAATATATCTTGTTGAGAAGTACTTATATAGGCACAAACTCATCCGCTAGATCTTTGAAACAACGAATCACAAACTCATCCGATAAAATATTGGAAAATAAAAATCCAGGCTACAAAACTATAAAAAAAACACTTTCTGTTTATAGTTTTATTGTTGGACAGCAAAAATCTAAATATCTGTTGCACAATAATGTAGCAATAACTTCTTATCAATGCCAATGGAGAACAACCAGCAGGCCAAATTGGACCTGCAAGTGCTATGCATCAACTACCAAATATTGTTTTACTACTAAGTTACTACTAAGTGCTGTCCCTGAACACAAATCCACCCTACACATCAGTAGCATAATATACATAGCTACCGCCCATCGGTTTTTGACAATTGAAAACCATCAAGCATAAGCTAACCTTTCAAGATTCTTTGGACACACAAACTTTACAATGAATTACTACACAATAATGATAACATTTTTTAACACAGGAAAATGTCTATATATCAATGTGTTCCTTTACAACAAGATCAATTAGATAATGTAAACAATCTTTTTTTCTTACCTTGCTCTTTCAAAAAGTCTATAAACAACATTCTATTCTTATGTGGATCATGTTACATCTTTCTAGTTGTCACCTTAGATGGTTACTCATGAATGCACTAAAATTATATACCTTAGTAGCATGGTAACTCTTGTCATCTACAACAAAAGGGAATTGTAAAAAATTTAGCACTTACTGTTAGTTTTTGGTCCTTTTCGAAGAAACAATTGGCGAAGAAAAGCAAACTTTCCTTTGTTTCTGGAAGAAAACTCAGTAATGGTACCATTACTTGTTGTTGCCACCTCAGGTTCATTGTCAGGCTCTGGCAGAGGAGGAGATGGCGGTGAGAGTGTGAAGAGAAATGCGTTGAGCATTCGGATGATCTGACTAAAGCTCGGTCTCAGGTTAGGATCTTCAACCCAACATGATTGTATGACAAAAGCAAGATCAGGGGATATATCATCTGGAATGCTGGGCCTCTCTTGCTGTAATCTCAAATGCAAAGCATTTCATGATTAGCAAATAGTAACAAATCCAATAACTCTCAAAAACATAGCTTTTGAAGCATACAAATAAACATATTATCAACCTTGATCCTCAAACAACATAAATGTCATGAATAAGAGAAGGTAGTAGGGAAACTCGTATCGGCATTTCTAACTCGAGACAAAATATAACCAGCTGATTGATGATAAACACCCAGTAATATCAAATTGAATACCTTAAAGGCAGCAGCATAAGCAGCCTGTAAATTTGACATCCCTTCAAAAGGCATGCGGTTTGTTAGTAGCTCCCACAAAACAATTCCAAAGCTATACACATCAACCTTGTTGTTATAGTGTTTTTTCTCTCCCTGACGCAATGTTACCGTACTGTACAACTGCAAAAGCACAAGCTATCATAAAAGAAATTCTAAGGATATAAACAAAATGGTATTAGGAATCTAGAACATATATCTAATGAGAAGAATTCAGTGATATGATGCATATCACAGTGTAATAAATTACCGTTTTAGGTTAATAGTGATTTTTTTTTTTGATAAGCGAGACATATATTAATGGGGGCAAAGGGGTGCACCAACCCATTACATCGGTAGCAAAGAGAAAATGAATCATGATAAACACCAAAAACTTCACCTTTATTGAACCCACCAGTGCAAATTTTTCGGATAGATGTCAGTGAAACAATAAAATCATGTTTCAAAGATAAGAATAAGACATACCTCTGGCGCCATCCAACGGTAAGTTCCTGTTTCTGCAGTCATCATTTCAGTCACAGATTCCTCTCTTGCAAGACCAAAATCTGCAAGTTTAACAGACTTCTGATTCGCTGTAAGCAATAGATTGTCTGCATTGTGACAGTTTCAAAAACAAAACACTTGTTATGATTAGAAGTCATCAGCATATACCTAGATTTCACATCATAACATTGATCTCAAAAGCTACTATCATCTGTAATTTAAGAAATACAAAGATATGAGTTTTAAATGAAATTAGCATTCCAACCTCTCCTTTCCTCTTCACTAGTTAAAGAAATGAATAAGATAGTTTTGACAAAAGTTGAGTCACAGAGATTTGGCAACCAAAACAAAAAGTAAACCATTCGGATCAACCTATCCATCTTATCTTATCAGCATTATAACAAATAACAACTTTTAGGTATCCAAGGACACTAAAGCTATGAAATTCATAATGAAATGACATCTAAATACAATTTATACAGTACATATAATATGTACTGTGTATGCATAAAAGTACCAGGTTTTAGATCTCTATGTATGATTCCATTGGCATGCAGCCAATCCATGGCTTGAGCAATATCAAGGGCAAAGCTTATAGCCACACGAAGATCTAACGGTTTAGGACGGATACTCATAAGATATTTTCGCAGCGACATCCCTGGTAATAGCTCTGTAACTATCACCATAAGAGGATCCTTGCATGCTCCAATAAACTGCAAAAGAACAATCACAAGAAATGTGAAACCAACCTAGTGAGATCATTATCTTCTATAAGAGCAGACCAACAATCACATCACAGGCTAGTATGAAAAACAATAAACTATAATATACATAATATAAATACATACGCGTCAGTAAAACACAACTACACAAAAACATAAAAGATACTCGCTGTAATTTCATTCACCTTTACAAGATTGTCATGGTGGACACGAGACATCATCACAACTTCCCGTGCAAAACGATCTTCAAGGGAAGCCCTTTCGTCTGAAGTGGTCCCACGATGCAGAACCTTGATGGCAACAATTTGGTCTCTATACCTGGAAAATTATCAAGCCAAATGTTCATCAGTAAGATCAACAGCATGTAAATTATCTTCTTATTATTGTAGAACATGTCTGCCAAATACTGAAATTTATATAACATCTAGCTATTCACTGCTTGAACTAACAAGTAACAACCACTCACAGTTATTTACTCAATAAGAAAGTAGAAGCAATTTTTAGTTGAAATTTTTATCGATAGCAAACTATGTAGCATTGACACCTCAGGTTGAAGACGTGTCCAATTTCTGACACCAACAATTCAATTACTTGCATTTTTAAATTAAAACTGGTTTCTACGTGTCCTTGTAAGTGTGTCCTTGTAAGTGTCGTGTCTGTCTGTGTCAATGCTTCATTGATAGCAAATATTGACTTCTTACTTAGCATTTAACCACAACAGCAAAAAAAACAATAACTCCTCCAGATAATGAGGCAAAAATATACATAATTATGGAAACTACAATAAATGGTACATCCAATCCAATACAAGGTTTTGCAACTGACCTTCCTTCATAAACTTTTCCATGAGCTCCCTCACCAATTTTGGACCCAATAAAGAGAAGTTTAGGGTCAACCAGAAGATTGTCATCAATTGTTAGCTGAGTAGTTGTCAATGAACCATTTTGCCTCACTGATTTTGATTCTGTACTGCCCAAATCCGATTTTTCACATTCCCTCTCTTCTCCTCCTATATTCCTTTCCCTAAAACTCATGCTGCCACCTTACACTATACCCCAAATTTTCATTTCAATAGAAATTACCCACAAAACCAAAACTTGATCAAAAAAGAAATATACACATATATATCTTCTAATCCAACAACAAAACAAAAACCAACTTCTCCTTAATCTTCCTTTCTACAAATTAAACCCTAATTCATTTTTACATAAAATAAAATAAAAACACAATCTTTACATCACAGATGAACCTGAAAAGAATAGGTAATTAAATTCTCCCAAAAAGCAGCATATCATAGCATAGCATGCCCCTTGTTTCAAACTCTTCAGTTAGAAGAAGACCTTTCGGTGCAGTTCACCTATAAAAAATTAGAGAAAAACATAAACAAGATAAGAAAAATAAAGAAACAAAGATGAAAAGTAAAGAAGGTTAAAAAATTATATATTTGCCAAGAAAATTGGCAGAGGGAAGAAAGAGAGAGTGTTAAAGAAAATGAAAACTAACCAGAGTCACACACACGCAAAGGTCCTCCAGTTGATGCCTTTGAAAAACGCACGAGTTGGATTTGAATTTTGAAGCAAGGAGGAGGAGAAGAAGTTGGATGAAGAAGATATTCGGAGTATTTTGTTCTGTGAAAGCTGAAAAGTGGGGGAAGAGAGAGAAAGTGCGTGCGTGAGAGAAAAACAAAGAAAAGTGGGAGCCAATGAAAAGTGAACACGTGGAGAGCTTTTGGGAAAAATTAGAAAAAGTTTTGGCGGACGCGGCAGCCTTAGATATGTATGAATGCAAATGGGGCAGGCACTCAAGCCAGTCGTGTACTGTACGGACTTCATTCTTCAACGTGCGAAATAAAAATTCATTAAAATAATAAATATATTATACTTTAATGTATTAATTTTTTAATAATATAATATCATATTATTTTTGACAATAATATAATATCCTATTATTGTTGGCTAAATATGTTGCAAACTGGACTGGAGGAAAGACCAGTAAGAAGTTCTCATCTAAGGATGACAAAGTAGTTTGGCTCGCCACCTTGTCTGCTTTTCTTTATAGAGAAATGTTAGTAATTAGTTAGAAGGGAGAGAAATATTAGTTTCTAGGATTTTTTTTGTATAAATTGGGTGTTTTTTGCGCGCAACTGCAGAGACTAATCCCTCAAGCCAGATATGACCACAATGGACGGCAAAACTCTCCCTCAAGATATTCAACACTGTTGCATGCCCAATGCTGGATTCGAACTCAGGACATAGGTTAAGCTGAAAGAGACCATTATCATCTCACCCAAGTGCTCTTGGGTTAGTTTCTAGGATTTGCTTCCTTCTTTCAACTTTTTTGTGTTTTTTAGCTCGTCAACTGAGCTACTTTCCAAAGACCACCTTGTTTGCTTTGTCATTGACCCCTTTTATCATGGATTTGCTTAAAATTAGAACATTGATTTGTAAATAAGTAGTGGGTTAAGAAGCAGAGTTTGTGTATATTGGTGGGCCAAATGGGGTCTCGCCACTTAAATTTCATTGCTGTAAAAAATAGCAAAATCATTTCTGATGAGTTTAGTTGGTTATCACTTATCAGCAGGATGATATGCAACTTGGGGAAGGAATTACTGTCAAGTTTATGAAATTGGAAGGTTGTTGCAGTAAATGATTGATTTATAAGGGTGTTGCTAATATTGCTTTGAAGACAAGGAGTCAAAGGTTATCTTGCTGAATTCAAGTTACATTCGGGAGGGAGCTTTCGAATTTGATAATTCTCTATGGTGGCTGCTGCAATATCTGATATAAAAGTTAGTAGGATGAATGGAAAACGATAGATAGCAGAAATGCAAAATGGGAAGAGCCCAATAACATGTAGGGTTGATATTGAGATATTCTTTGTTACAAGCACTACTCTCCAAGCATCGAGTATTTTTTTTTACTCAGTCTTGATTGGGAGGTAGGCGACTTATAGTAGTGGATTGCCTAGACCAAATATATGATCTGACATGACCGTGATATGATATGCTCATTAATATCGTCATATTCAAAGATAAAGTATGTGATGAAGAACTCTAATTACCACAATATTTTTTTGGTCTACTTAGATGAAATGACAAATAAACACCACGCACACACACTACCACTGCTCACACCCGAGTTCAAATCCGGGAGCCGACGTCCCCATGTCACTGCAATATGATATTGTGCTTAAAAATAACAAATTAATATGAAATTTTGATAGTTTAAATATTATTTTCCACTCACAAAAAATTGCATCATTTTGTTCTACACGAGTTTTTCTACCAACTTACAAAATATAAATTATTTGACAACAATTTTCAATAGCATACTTATACCCGTGCATGGCACGGGTCAATTATTCTAGTTAGTTACAAGGGAGATAAATGTCAGTTTCTAGGATTTTTTTGGTATAAATTGGGTGTATTTTGCGTGCAACTGCAGATACTAATCCCCCGAGCCAGGTAGGACTACAATGGACAGCAAAACTCTCCCTCAATAAATTCAACACTATTGCATGCCCAAGGCTGGATTCGAACTCAGGACATTGGTTAAGCTGGAAGAGACCCTTATCATCTCATCCAATTGCTCTTGGGTTAGTTTCTAGGATTTGCTTCCTTCTTCCAACTTTTTTGTGTTTTTTAGCTCGTCAACTGAGCTACTTTCCTAAGACCACCTTGTTTGCTTTGTCATTGACCCGTTTTATCATGGATTTGCTTAAAATTAAAACATTGATTTGTAAATAAGTAGTGGGTTAAGAAGCAGAGTTTGTGTATATTGGTGGGCCGAAAGGAGTCTCGCCACTTAAATAAGAAAATATAAAAATTAATTAAAACGAAGTTTGGGGTAAAAATGGCATTTTGGTGGGTTTGTCTGTAACACCCCGATAATTTCTAACTTGTAGAAATCACCGAAATGCACTACTGGCATATATTAGAGTAACTTCCTTTTTAAATACTGAACACATAGTAATACTTGATGCTAAGAAACCCATCAAGTGCGCTTATATAACTCAACATAAGATACATAAATCCGGTTCTTACACCACTCAAACTAGTGTTCAGTACCAAAATAGAAAGTCTACGGAAGCGATTTACAATTTATAATACAAGTCGTACCATCGTACATCTAAGGTACTGAATGAAAATACAGAGATACATAACATAACAAAATAAACAGCGTCAGCAACTCCTCAAGCGTCTCCATGACCATGCCTCATCGTCTTCAGCTTAGCCTGCAACTCTGAAAAACAGCAACATGGATTGGGTGAGACAACTTGTCTCAGTGAGTTCTATCGAGACCTCTTACTAACTCTCTCGGTTCAATTATGCTGGATTCATTATTCTTGATTCATAACTCATAGTCTTAATATTTGACTATGTGGCTAACATAAACGTTGTCCTCATAACCCTCATAAGCAGTTACAAGAGGTAACACATGAACAATGAACAATGATTTTTAGCATGTCACCGGTCACTTGGCAAAATAAGCTCCCGGTGAACCCAATCCACTAATCGCTAGTGGGAAAACCTCATGGGGCCTAGGTTCATAGGGCTCATGACTTCCCCTCCCCTAGCACACTAAACTAACATAGGGTCGTCACCCTAACATGATGTATATATTCTAATATACCTTGAACAATGAGCAGTGAACAATGATCTGTGAACATGACAGGGAGCTGAGCATAACAATGAATTTAAACATAACATGGTCTTGATACTAACATGAACTAATTACTAACTTGGTCTTATCGTTAAGTGATCTCACACGGCTTACTAAGGTTGTTAACTTGACCTATAATTATTCACTATTCAATCCAAATCATAATGTATCACCCACACTCAACATTATGATAGCATAACTTAATAATAATCAATCTCATAACGTCAACATGATTCGGAACATTAACTAACATCAATCACAGTCAATTTCATAGCAATGGTACTATAACATCATTGGGTGAGGTTGGGGAAAGGATTAGAAAGCAATTGGAATCGTTCGGAACGGTTTAAAACACTTTTTAAAAGAGGTTACCCGAAGGCCACGCACGGTCCGTGCCCAGGGGCGCACGACCCGTGCGTGTCTGAAAGACTTAGACATTTTTACACCGAACAGAGCGCACGATCCGTGCTCCTTAGGCGCACGATCCGTGCGATGTTCAACAGTAGCCCAGTTTTGCTGTTTTCTTGCACGATACCATTCCGTTCCGATTCCGATATACTATCCGATCGAAACTCCCACATTACACGCACACCATTACAGTCAATTACAGTCCAGTCAATCATCACATAACAATCAACAATCATGGCAACAATTTATAACTAACTTAATCAATCACATAATCCGACGATCCGAACGAGGTTTTCATAAAACGGTTAGCACCGATTTTCATAAAACGCGACCCCGAAAACTCAGATCACGAAAACACTTGACCATAAACCCCTAGTGAGTATAGAACTCACCTAGTGTGATGAAATCACACAACAACAAATCCCGCGAGACGAGCGATCCCGAGACTTCACGAACGGTCCTGAATTTGTTCCGATAATCGAACCCGAACTCCTCAATGGCCTAGGACTCGAACTCAGCTACTTAAATGCTCCCTAGGTTGATCCAATGTGTGATATGGCTACTATAGTTGGCCCTAATGCCTTCCAATTTAACATGCAAGGTCAGATTTTCTGGTTTTGGCTAGGTGGAGCTTAGGTGGTCATCAATGGTGATTTTATGGTGGAGGAGGGTGATGATTTCGAAATTGCGATCAATAGAAAGAGGGAGATGAACTGATCAAGATGATGGCAATGGATTGAACATGCATGGAGTTTTTGGGAAACTCTCTCCTCTTCCCTTCCTCACTCCCTCGCGCCCTCTCCCTTTCTCTCCTCTTGGTTCAGTTTGCTGTTTCTCAATCTTAGAAGAAATGAAGTGTGTGTGTGTTGGGTTTCAGCTGAGAAATGGTTTAAATATAGGCCATGTAAAAAGACAAGTTTATCCCTCACTTACAATTCCTATTCCTCATGACTCCTCTCAGCCCAAATTAACTTAATTAACATAATTACTTATTAAGCACACACAATTTCATACTTATTTAATCAAACAGTTTTATTTTCAAACCATTTTTTATTCAACCAACTGAAATAATCATTAATAAATAATATTACGTCAATATAATTAAGTAGCAAAAATAGGGGATGTTACATTGTCCATCCAAGTTGGCCCTAAATAGGGTAAAAATAGTGGGTTGGGGGCTAGGCGGGTCGGGTTATACGGTGTGATAAGTTGAAGAGCACCAATCCACTCCGCCCTTTTTGGCAGGTCGGCTCGACCTAGCCCATTCTACCACCCCTAACGAGATCCAATGTGGTAGTGTACTCCACAAGTAAGAGAACACATCTAGTGTGGTAGCTAGTGAGATTACATCATGCGGATCAACATTAAAGACATCCATTAAAGGTGCTCATTTCAATCACGAAAACCACTTCACATATTTCACCTCCACCACCACCACAAAAGTAGCTCTCACACCTCTCTCTCTTACGAACGGTCTCTCTCTCTCTCTCTCTCTCTCTCCCCTTAAAGGTTAATTTTTGATTTTTTTTGTTTTTAGGTATTTTTTTAGTTTTATTGTTAATATGGTTTATGAATGAAATTTTAATTTGAAATTTTAATTTGAAATGTGATTATTGAAGAATAAGTTTGTTGGTGTTTGAAATATCACTACCGCACCGGAGTACGCACCGTCACCGGACCGCCACGAGACCGTTGGATTATTTTTCTCGTTGCTCATAACGGTTAGTTTTTTATTTATTTTTGTTTTTAGGTATTAATTTAGTTTTGTTGTTTTTTAATTTATTTTTGAAATGTGAAATGTTAATTTGAAATGTGTATATTGTAGAATAAAATTGTTGATGTGAGAAAGATTGTTTTTAGTGTTTATGATTGTGAAATTTGAATGTTGTTGTATGTGTTTAGGATTGTGTTTAGAATTGTAGAATAAAATTGTTGTTGTTAGTTATAAAGGTTGTTCTTAGTGTTTGAAATGATAGAAATTTGAAATGTGGATGTTTATGATTGATGTTGTTGTTAATTGAAATTGTGTCAAATTTGTTGTTAGGGATGTTAATTGAAATTGTGTTAGATTGCTGTTTTGATGTTTTATGAACCCTTGGTTAGATGACTATATTGGATATTGTTATTGTGTGATGTTGATGGAAAAGGGTGAGGTGTTGTCCCTCACCCCCAAATTTTGCTCGAAATCTCCACTGAGATAATTACGAGACGATACTAACAACGGTAGGGTTGGGAGTTAGAAATAACTTCCTTTAGTACTTGGATGGAAAAGGTTTTGTGCTGTCATTGTCCCCCATATTCGGCTCGAAATTATCTCCACTGAGATCATATCGATATCATTAACTTGATAGGTTATTTGGAATGTTATGGGGATCTAACGCGCTTTTTTAAATGCGTGTAGATGAATTGGAATAAAATGAATCGTGGTTGAGTGTATGATCGGTTATATTCGGGAAGAGTGTTTTTTAAGGAAATTTTTGTAAATGGGGTTGAAGAGTTTATTATGGTAGCGTGACAACATGAATTGGCTAAACAAGAAGGGGGATTAGATGTCATGCCTTAATTGCGGCGGTGTACCTATTAGTACTGATGATGAAATCAGGCATCACTTGTATCGTGTCGGGTTTAGGCCTAATTATTGGATTTGGATGGAACAAGGAGAACGACTTCTAAATTTTGACGTAGGGGCTTCAAGCAGTTCTGGTGTTGGTGTTCCATCTAATGAACAATTTTAGTCGATGAAAAGCATGATTGTGATGGTCTCGGGGTGAATGTGCCATTTGATGAGCCTCAATATGACGATCATGATGAACTTCCAAATGAAGAAGCATAAAGATTTTTTATTTGTTAAGAGAGTCAAACAAACCGTTGTTTGAAGGCTCGCCACAGTCAAAAATATCTATGTGTGTGAAGCTTTTGGCACTCAAGTCCATGAGTAATATTTCTCAGTTGGGTTTAGATTATGTGACTCAAATGATGTTGGAAGCGACACCTAATAAGGATAATTTGCCAAAAAGTTATTATGAAGCAAAGATATTAGTTTTGAAGTTGGGATTGGAATGTAAGAAGATCGATTTTTGTGTGGATGGGCTCAAGTTGTTTTACGACAATGAATTTGGTAAAACCGATGGTGCGCTACAGGAATGCAGATTTTGTGGAAAGTCGGGGTATCATGTTCGTAAAGGGGGAAAACGTAATTATACACTCATCCCTGTAAAGCCGATTTTCTATTTGCCTATAGTTCCAAAGTTGCAGAGAATGTTTGCATCGACTGAAATTGCGAAGAAAATGACGTGGCATTATGAGAATAGGCGTACCTCGAACACTTTGATCGAGTGCATTCGGATTTTGCCTCAGATTGATCCACGAAATGTTCGACTTGGCTTGTACTCTGATGGATTTATTCCATAAATCCAAGCATCATCAATGCCCATTCCTGTTGGCCAGCCATTGTTACCCCTTACAATCTTCCTTCGATGTGCATGACTAAACCGTATATGTTTTTCACTTGTTTGATACCTGGTCCATCCAATCCAAAAGCTAACAATGATATCTTTTTGGAACCTCTGATTGATGATCTCAAGAGATTGTGGCGGAGTGTTTGGACATATGATGCAGCACGAGAGAAGAATTTTATGATGAGAGCGGCATTGATGTGGATAATTAACGACTTCCCGGCTTATGGTATGTTTGTCCCACCGACACCCACTTTTGGTCTTGAGTGCAGAGTCACAAACCCGTTTGTGTAGGCTCCATCTTGACCAGTCCTTGTAGATTTCTCTATATCTTCGCGATGTGGTGACTTTTCTTGGATCTCCACAACCCCAAGCACCACCATCTACATTCCACTCGATTGAAACCCATGGCTTAACCCTATAACGTCATGACCATCTATGCTCACCTCTTTCTCTTTTATGGAGAAGCCGCCATCAACTTCCATCTCCTCCTAGTTGTAAGCCTTCACGAGTAGGGACAAATTCTTTTTTTCTCCCTTGATGTGTAGACATATTTTAGTAGGGGTGTTCGCGGATTGGATTGGATCTATTTTGGGGGAAGAATCATCCAATTCAATCCCAACGGTTCTATACTTTTATATTCCAATTGGTTTGGCTTAAAAATCAAATCAGATCCGATCTGATTTTACTTCGGTTTGGATTGGGTTGGATTTTTGTTTTTGATTCTCTAAAATTACTTACAATGCAAAATACAAAATAAACCTCTTTGATAACATCAAAAGACCAAACACCATCAAAGTAGCTAAGTATGTTTTAGAAAAATAGCTAAATCATTACAAAATTTTTAAAAGACATAGCCAAAAACACATCATTAGTTTGGATTGGATCGGTTCCATGTGAGGGAACCGAAAACCGATCCAATTCAAAATTTCATTTTTTTTTGCAGTTTTCGGTTTTTTCGGTTTGCGGTTTTATCAATTTGTGGTTTTTCATTTCAACCATTGCAGTTTCAAATGGATTGGATTGGTTATCAACACCCACATATATTTTAGTATTAGTAATAATCGGTTTCATTTTGCTTGCCAACATATATTAGGTACACGTAGTGGTGTAGTGATAAAGGCTGGTTTTGCAATTAAACTTGGGATTAAATCACAACCGAGCTTTAATTAATATTTTTCATGTCCATTTTATTTTATTTTTTGCCCAAAAATAACACAACAAATGATAACTAGACAAATTCAAACACATAAACGCTGGCTAAAACATAGGAATAAACCATTGAACCATCAAATGTTAAACCAATATGTTAAAATAGTATTAGGATTTAACTTATATATGATGTCAGTGTATAAATGTATTACATTATCGACCAATTATAAGTTGGTATGTTATTAAGAAGAAGTGAGTCAATTAATATCTACCTTATATTTTGTCAAAAATAAATAAATCACCTTATATATCACTCATACTATGAATTGTTATTGGTTGTTAATATAAAAATATTTACGTCGACTGTGCGTAGCAATTAAGCCTGCAGTATTACATCTATGTTACTTAAGGATTTGGAAGCTTCACCATTGTCTCTGAGGAAACTCTTGCAAGCCCGTTGGGCAAACACACTCTTGAGTCTTGATGTTATGGTCTCTATAGGGCCTCCCCAAAAACCAACTAACGAAGGTTACATTTTAACTGTTGTTGTTTCTCGTAGGTAAAAAGTTTAAAATATAGATATTTGTAACATCCCCAATTTCGGTAATTTAAATTATTTAAATTAGCGAGGAGGTCAAGATGGTCATTAGCTAAATCGAATATTTAGTACAAGAGGTTTATTGCAAGTTACAAATGATTCATGTTTATGCTTAATTGTTATGTTAAGTTGATAAGTTAATTGGTCATGGAATTGTGGTGAGGTTAGAGGTAAATTAAGGGTTTTAGAGGGGAGGGGCGACTTGGTCATTTACTTCATTTAAGTTAGTAACCAGCTGAGCCAATATCTCACACCTCTTCATTTGCAATAAAAATAAAAACAACCACACTCACCACTCACTTTTCAGCTCTGAAATTTTAGAAGAAAATAGAAAGAATAATAGGGAGAAAGAGAGGAGGGTTACGAGAGAGAGAGGAAGAGATGGAGGGGGAGGGAGAATTCAGAATCCTGGTTGCATGTGAGAGATTCTCACACCATTGTTCATCATTTTTCATCCTCTTCCTATTGGTGCAAGTTTTAGAACCAGCAACCCATCCAAACTCAGATTCTTCATTTTCGTTTTGTTCATGATGCCTACTTGGAGGCTTTGCATGTCTAGCTTAGGAGTGGATTCAAGGTTTAAGAACTTGCATGATGTTACAAGAGGTGGAATCCTCGAAGATTGAAGCTGGAAGTTGGTTATTAGAGGTTAAATTCGTTCATCTTAAGTAGGAGAAAGATGGAGACAGAAGCTGGAAGTTCTGGAAAAATTTCTGGGTAAAAACAGTTTGGGGACCCTTCAGTGATTGCATCGTATCTCCCAGTACACTACTCCGATGATCGTGATTCTTGTCCCTCTGGAAACTAGACACAAAGATCTTCATTTTGGGCACAAGAACCGTATGATTTCATGGAGAAATGAAGGAGATATCATGTCCCCAAGTTTCGGATTCAGAATCAAGCACTGTCCTGGACCAGTCACCTTGTTTCGGGTGTATCTCCCAAGTTACTGGATGCATGCGTATGAACCTTTGACCATCAGAAAGTAGATAAAATTATCTACACAATGGGCACTGGTTTGAAGGGTTTTGGCCACGATTTGACCAAGATACGCGTGTTACAAAACTGCTCACTGATGCTGGAAATCGGATGTGGAATTGGAAATGTTGGTTCCTCAAATTTCGGATCGAATTGCCAAAGTTCGAGAGACGCCAATTTCGTAGTCAAGGAGGAAGTTCAGTAGCTGGATTTGTGTTGGTTGGTGTTCCGAAGTTCAGTTCGAGTATCGGACGAGTTCGGTGCGAGTACGTGATTACAGTTCGGTCATTTCGTGCGAGGACGTGATTTCTCGCGAGGTCGTCAAATCGGTAAGTTCTATACTCGCTTAGGGACGTTTTGTTGTCGAGTCATGTTATTTTCTGAAATGATATTATGGAAAATCCGCTTTGTGAAAACTTAACGAAAACGTTTTTATCGAAAAACCGTAAATCGCATAATTGCTCGAATTGATTGGATTGTCGATTTATGATATATATTGTTTGACTGTTTAATCGCTTTCGCTGGTCTGGAATAATAACTGTTATGTTGGGATATCGATCGGAACGAAATTGGAATCGGAACGGAATGGAATTTATTCATTAAAAGTCTGTTTTCTGGAAAACTGATGGAGACGCACGGATCGTGTGCCTCTGTGCACGGGTCGTGCGCCCCCATCTGATGCTATACGAAATGATTTTTAAAACACACACGGATCGTGCGCCTAGTCGCACAGGTCGTGTGTATCCTCCTGAAACTTTATTCAACAACGCCCGGATCGTGCGCTTAGTAGCACGGGTTGTGCGTATCTTTCTGGAAATTTTCAACAACCTTGTTCAACAGCGCACGGGTCGTGCGCCTACACGCACGGGTCGTGCGCCTACACGCACGGGTCGTGTGAGACCTTCTGATCTTCAAATTCAAAGTACCTTTTTATCCATTCCAAATGATTCCAATCCCATTCTAATCCATTCCCCAAGGTCCCCCAACAATGTAAAGATACCGATGTCATGAGATCGAACATGTTTAATAGAAAACTTGTGTATTTTGAACAAAATGGAAGACCGTACTTAGAGAACGCGAGAGGACATATGTCAAGAAATAATAATAGACGGTACTTGACTGAAATTATACACGGTACTTGACTGATATTATACACGGTACTTGACTGATACGATACACGGTACTTGACTGATATTATACACGGTACTTGACTGATATGATACACGGTACTTGACTGATATGATACACGGTACTTGACTGATATGATAGACGGTACTTGACTGAAATGACTAACAGCCCATTGCGGGTACATGGATATATAATGTATAATAAATACAAGAGGAAAAAGGGTGACGACCCTTAGAGGTTAGCATACTAGGGGAGGGGAAGTCATGAGCCCCAAAACCTAGACTCAAGAATGTTTCGCCCACTAGAAATAGCGGGATGGGTTCACCAAAGTCAAAGAAGTGCCTATAAAATAGGTAGACTGAAGTGTTATGCTAAAAACATGGAACAAAAGATTGTATGCTGCATGTGTCGCTTACGAGGGCAATGAGCATAGAGGATGCAGGAACTTAATATATTTCCACGTGGTTGCTTTTAGGGCCACGAGTTCAAAGTATAGCATAATGAACCGCCAGAGTTAGTAAGGGGTCTCGATAGGACTCACTGAGATAATGTTTATCTCACCCTTCATATTTGTGGTTTTTACAGAGAAGCAGGGGAAGGCAAAGGCGACAAAGCACGGTTAGCCGGTGCGACTCATGGAACTATTGGAAATTGGATTTCCTGTTTAGCCCTTTGTATTGTATTTAGTTATGTCACCGATTGTATAACTTTCATTGTTTAAGTTGTAAAATCGTTTCCGCTACTTTATGTTTTGAGTATTGAACACCAGGATTATGTACAAGTCTTAAGTTTTGAAACTTAAGCATTTTCAGGAAGTTTATGAGGTTCAGGGAACCATTTGATATGTATTATCGAAAGTTTTAGTTGTGTTCAATATTTCAATAACAGGAAGTTACTCTGATGTATGCCATTTAGTGCATTTCGGTGATTCTATATGTTAGAATTTATCGGGGTGTTACATTATGGTATCAGAGCAGTTCAACCTAGTCGGGCTTAGTTTAGTTTAGGGTTGAGTTGATTCCTTGTTAGTCCTTGTTGTGATTACACTTGTGATGCTAAGAGACATTGAGCCTGATCAACTCAATACTCGGTGTATCATAAGCGGAATTATGGAAGGATGACCAAGACGTAGTCCTCGACCAAGACCGAAGTTCCTTAAAACCCGTTTCATCTTAGGGAATGTTGGAAAGAAGAAGGTAGTTAAGTCATCAACTCCGAATGCAAAGTTAAAAGTAGCCTATCAAGGGAAAGAAAGTGCAGTTGTATGATTCCTCAAGATTCTCCAAATGTTTTGCTGGTAGGAAGCCCAAGAGGTGAATGTCGTCCTAGTGCGACTCAGTGGTAATATTTTAAGAAAAAGGGTCACTCAATCCAGAGTGCCCAAAAAGAGGAAAAGAAAGAGTCAGATAAGCCTACTTTATCTCGAGAGAGGGTCTACACTACAGATGCTCAGAAAGTCAGGGCTACAGACACTCCACCGAGAATGTGGATATTGTCCTAGGTATGAGATGGATGACTGCAAACCATGTGAATATTGATTGTTTTCATCGGACTATCGGTTTCGCCTCCGAGTCACTAGAGCTACAGCCGACCAATCCTGAAGTTGTTATTTCTTTTACTTCAGCCAGTAACTGTTTGTTTCAAGGAGCAGAAGCTTATGTCGTGATGTTGTCTGCACCCACTGAGACAGGTCTAGATTTATCTTCTATGCAAGTTGTTAATGAATTTCTTGATGTGGTTCCTGATGAAGTTTCTTCGTTACCTCCGGATCGTAAGATGGAGTCCTCTATAGAGTTGGTTCCGGACACTGGGCCAATTTCTATAGCTCCGTATAGAATGTCACCATTAGAGTTGAAGGAATTGAAAGTCCAATTGGAAGAGCTAATTTCCAAACAGTTTATCCAGCCGAGTGCCTCACCATGGGGTGCTCCAGAGTTGCTTGTCAAGAAGAAGGACGGAAGTATGAGATTGTGTATTGATGATTTGTTAGATCAATTGAGAGGAGCTTCTATATTTTCAAAAGATTGATTTGAGGTCCGGCTATCACCAAATCAGGGTTCGAGCTTTGGACGTCCCGAAGACCGCTTTCCGTACGAGGTATGGACACTATGAATTTGTAGTGATGCCCTTCGGTTTGACCAATGCTCCAGCCGTATTCATGGATTATATGAATCGGATTTTTAATCCCTATCTGGATCAGTTTGTGGTGGTGTTCATTGATGATATCTTGGTGTACTCTAAAACGATTGAGGAGCATGTGCAACATCTCCGAATTGTTCTGAACGTACTCCGAGAGAAGAAGTTATATGCTAAGCCGTCCAAATGTGATTCTTGGATGCCCGAAGTTAAGTTTCTGGGCCATGTGATATCTAGGGCTGATGTTGCAGTGGATCCCAGTAAGATCGAAGCTGTGGTAGACTGGGAACAGCCGTCTACAGTTACTGAGGTAAGAAGTTTCTTGGGATTAGCTGGATATTATCGAAGATTCATTCAAGGATTTTCCCAGCTGGTTCTTCCACTCACGCGGTTAACTCGCAAGGGTCAGCCGTTTGTTTGGGACTCAGATTGCGATAATTGTTTCACAGAATTGAAGAATCGTTTGACTTCTGCACCTGTCCTGATTCTTCCAGATCCGTCCGTAGGATTCCAAATCTATTGCGACGACGCCTCTGGGAAGGGTTTGGGATGCGTCCTAATGCAGAATCAACAAGTAGTTGCTTATGCCTCCAGGCAGTTGAAACCGCATTAAGAGAATTACCCAACTCATGATCTAGAGTTGGCAGCGATTGTGTTTGCCCTAAAGATTTGGAGACATTACCTGTATGGGTCTCGTTTCGAAGTCTTCAGTGACCACAAGAGCCTTAAGTATTTGTTTGACCAAAAGGAGCTGAACAACAGACAGAGGAGATGGGTAGAATTCCTGAAAGACTATGATTTTGAATTGAAGTACCATCCTGGTAAGGCTAATGTTGTGGCCGATGCTTTGAGCAGAAAGTCTATCCACACGGCAGAGTTGATGATGCATGAGATGTCTTTGTTGGAATCATTTAGAGACCTCAATTTGAAAGTTAAGGCAAGAAGGAACAGATTGGTGTTGAGTCACATTCGGATTTCGAGTCCTTTGAGAAATCTGATTCGCTCAGTCCAAGAGGTTGATTTAGAACTGCAAGCGCAGAAGAGATTGCCGAGTTACACCGAAGACAGTGATGGCGTAATTTGTTTTGATGGTAGGATTTGCATACCGAATGATGAGAATGTGAAGAGGAAAGTTTTAGCGGAGGCTAAGATAGAGCACCAGAAGCCAGGTGGCCAGTTGCAACCGTTGAAGGTACCTGAATGGAAATGGGAAAGCATATCAATGGATTTTGTCATGGGATTGCCACGGTCCCAAGCCGGAAATGATTCTATTTGGGTAGTGGTGGATCGCCTGACCAAGTCCGCTCATTTTATTCCAGTGCGTTCGAATCACAAGGTTGCTAAGTTAGCAGATGAGTATCTCAAGAATATTGTGAAGTTGCATGGAATCCCTACAAGTATCATCTGTGATCGAGATCCCAAGTTCACATCTCGATTTTGGAGAGCATTGAACATGGCGTTGGGAACAGCGATGTGTGTTAGCACCGCTTACCATCCACAGACAGACGGGCAGACTGAGAGAACGATTCAGACATTGGAGGATATGTTGAGGGCTTGTGTACTCGATAGTGGAGGGAGATGGGAGGATCATCTCCCATTGGTAGAATTTTCCTACAACAACAGTTACCATTCTAGTATCGGAATGGCTCCATATGAAGCATTGTATGGAAGGAAGTGTAGAACACCATTGTGTTGGTGGGATATAGGTGAGAAGAGATTGTTGGGACCGGATTTGGTCCGTGAGACTACGGAGAAGATCCGTCAGATAAGAGAAAGGATGAAAGCCACGCAGAGTCGACAAAAGAGTTATGCGGATAAGAGAAGAAGGCCGTTAGAATTCAAAGAAGGAGACCATGTCTTTTTGAGACTTTCTCCAACCACCGGGACCGGTATTGCTTTGCGAGCGAAGAAGCTCAGTCCTCGGTATGTCGGACCCTTCCAGCTTATCGAGCGGGTTGGGCCGGTAGCGTATCACATTGCATTACCTCCAGAATTGTCCAGATTACATGATGTGTTTCATGTATCGCAATTAAGGAAGTATATCCATGATCCGAATCAACCCTTAAGTTATGAAGCGATTGACATCAGACCAGATTTATCTTATCAGCCTACTCCAATCAGGATCATCAAACGTGCTGAGGAAACGCTCCGGACAAGGTCAATCCCTATTGTCAAGGTACTTTGGGACGGTGCTTCACCCGACGAAGCAACTTGGGAAGTAGAGGAGAGCATGCGGGTGCAGTATCCCTATCTGTTCGATTGAGGTATGTTTTGTCAATTTTGAGGACAAAATTTTTAAAAGTTGGGGTGATTGTAACATCCCCAATTTCGCTAATTTAAATTATTTAAATTAGCGAAGAGGTCAAGATGGTCATTAGCTAAATCGAATATTTAGTACAAGAGGTTTATTGCAAGTTACAAATGATTCATGTTTATGCTTAATTGTTATGTTAAGTTGATAAGTTAATTGGTCATGGAATTGTGGTGAGGTTAAAGGTAAATTAAGGGTTTTAGAGGGGAGGGGCGACTTGGTCATTTACTTCATTTAAGTTAGTAACCAGCTGAGCCAATATCTCACACCTCTTCATTTGCAATAAAAATAAAAACAACCACACTCACCACTCACTTTTCAGCTCTGAAATTTTAGAAGAAAATAGAAAGAATAATAGGGAGAAAGAGAGGAGGGTTACGAGAGAGAGAGGAAGAGATGGAGGGGGAGGGAGAATTCAGAATCCTGGTTGCATGTGAGAGATTCCCACACCATTGTTCATCATTTTTCATCCTCTTCCTATTGGTGCAAGTTTTAGAACCAGCAACCCATCCAAACTCAGATTCTTCATTTTCGTTTTGTTCATGATGCCTACTTGGAGGCTTTGCATGTCTAGCTTAGGAGTGGATTCAAGGTTTAAGAACTTGCATGATGTTACAAGAGGTGGAATCCTCGAAGATTGAAGCTGGAAGTTGGTTATTAGAGGTTAAATTCGTTCATCTTAAGTAGGAGAAAGATGGAGACAGAAGCTGGAAGTTCTGGAAAAATTTCTGGGTAAAAACAGTTTGGGGACCCTTCAGTGATTGCATCGTATCTCCCAGTACACTACTCCGATGATCGTGATTCTTGTCCCTCTAGAAACTAGACACAAAGATCTTCATTTTGGGCACAAGAACCGTATGATTTCATGGAGAAATGAAGGAGATATCATGTCCCCAAGTTTCGGATTCAGAATCAAGCACTGTCCTGGACCAGTCACCTTGTTTCGGGTGTATCTCCCAAGTTACTGGATGCATGCATATGAACCTTTGACCATCAGAAAGTAGATAAAATTATCTACACAATGGGCACTGGTTTGAAGGGTTTTGGCCACGATTTGACCAAGATACGCGTGTTACAAAACTGCTCACTGATGCTGGAAATCGGATGTGGAATTGGAAATGTTGGTTCCTCAAATTTCGGATCGAATTGCCAAAGTTCGAGAGACGCCAATTCCGTAGTCAAGGAGGAAGTTCAGTAGCTGGATTTGTGTTGGTTGCTGTTCCGAAGTTCAGTTCGAGTATCGGACGAGTTCGGTGCGAGTACGTGATTACATTTCGGTCATTTCGTGCGAGGACGTGATTTCTCGCGAGGTCGTCAAATCGGTGGGTTCTATACTCGCTTAGGGACGTTTTGTTGTCGAGTCATGTTATTTTCTGAGATGATATTATGGAAAATCCGCTTTGTGAAAACTTAACGAAAACGTTTTTATCGAAAAACCGTAAATCGCATAATTGCTCGAATTGATTGGATTGTCGATTTATGATATATATTGTTTGACTGTTTAATCGCTTTCGCTGGTCTGGAATAATAACTGTTATGTTGGGATATCGATCGGAACGAAATTGGAATCGGAACGGAATGGAATTTATTCATTAAAAGTCTGTTTTCTGGAAAACTGATGGAGACGCACGGATCGTGTGCCTCTGTGCACGGGTCGTGCGCCCCCATCTGATGCTATACGAACTGATTTTTAAAACACACACGGATCGTGCGCCTAGTCGCACAGGTCGTGTGTATCCTCCTGAAACTTTATTCAACAACGCCCGGATCGTGCGCTTAGTAGCACGGGTCGTGCGTATCTTTCTGGAAATCTTCAACAACCTTGTTCAACAGCGCACGGGTCGTGCGCCTACACGCACGGGTCGTGTGAGACCTTCTGATCTTCAAATTCAAAGTACATTTTTATCCATTCCAAATGATTCCAATCCCCTTCTAATCCATTCCCCAAGGTCCCCCAACAATGTAAAGATACCGATGTCATGAGATCGAACATGTTTAATAGAAAACTTGTGTATTTTGAACAAAATGGAAGACCGTACTTAGAGAACGCGAGAGGACATATGTCAAGAAATAATAATAGACGGTACGTGACTGAAATTATACACGGTACTTGACTGATATTATACACGGTACTTGACTGATACGATACACGGTACTTGACTGATATTATACACGGTACTTGACTGATATGATACACGGTACTTGACTGATATGATACACGGTACTTGACTGATATGATACACGGTACTTGACTGATATGATACACGGTACTTGACTGAAATGATAGACGGTACTTGACTGAAATGACTAACAGCCCATTGCGGGTACATGGATATATAATGTATAATAAATACAAGAGGAAAAAGGGTGACGACCCTTAGAGGTTAGCATACTAGGGGAGGGGAAGTCATGAGCCCCAAAACCTAGACTCAAGAATGTTTCGCCCACTAGAAATAGCGGGATGGGTTCACCAAAGTCAAAGAAGTGCCTATAAAATAGGTAGACTGAAGTGTTATGCTAAAAACATGGAACAAAAGATTGTATGCTGCATGTGTCGCTTACGAGGGCAATGAGCATAGAGGATGCAGGAACTTAATATATTTCCACGTGGTTGCTTTTAGGGCCACGAGTTCAAAGTATAGCATAATGAACCGCCAGAGTTAGTAAGGGGTCTCGATAGGACTCACTGAGATAATGTTTATCTCACCCTTCATATTTGTGGTTTTTACAGAGAAGCAGGGGAAGGCAAAGGCAACAAAGCACGGTTAGCCGGTGCGACTCATGGAACTATTGGAAATTGGATTTCCTGTTTAGCCCTTTGTATTGTATTTAGTTATGTCACCGATTGTATAACTTTCATTGTTTAAGTTGTAAAATCGTTTCCGCTACTTTATGTTTTGAGTATTGAACACCAGGATTATGTACAAGTCTTAAGTTTTGAAACTTAAGCATTTTCAGGAAGTTTATGAGGTTCAGGGAACCATTTGATATGTATTATCGAAAGTTTTAGTTGTGTTCAATATTTCAATAACAGGAAGTTACTCTGATGTATTCCATTTAGTGCATTTCGGTGATTCTATATGTTAGAATTTATCGGGGTGTTACATTATGGTATCAGAGCAGTTCAACCTAGTCGGGCTTAGTTTAGTTTAGGGTTGAGTTGATTCCTTGTTAGTCCTTGTTGTGATTACACTTGTGATGCTAAGAGACATTGAGCCTGATCAACTCAATACTCGGTGTATCGTAAGCGGAATTATGAAAGGATGACCAAGACGTAGTCCTCGACCAAGACCGAAGTTCCTTAAAACCCGTTTCATCTTAGGGAATGTTGGAAAGAAGAAGGTAGTTAAGTCATCAACTCCGAATGCAAAGTTAAAAGGTAGCCTATCAAGGGAAAGAAAGTGCAGTTGTATGATTCCTCAAGATTCTCCAAGTGTTTTGCTGGTAGGAAGCCCAAGAGGTGAATGTCGTCCTAGTGCGACTCAGTGGTAATATTTTAAGAAAAAGGGTCACTCAATCCAGAGTGCCCAAAAAGAGGAAAAGAAAGAGTCAGATAAGCCTACTTCATCTCGAGAGAGGGTCTACACTACAGATGCTCAGAAAGTCAGGGCTACAGACACTCCACCGAGAATGTGGATATTGTCCTAGGTATGAGATGGATGACTGCAAACCATGTGAATATTGATTGTTTTCATCGGACTATCGGTTTCGCCTCCGAGTCACTAGAGCTACAGCCGACCAATCCTGAAGCTGTTATTTCTTTTACTTCAGCCAGTAACTGTTTGTTTTAAGGAGCAGAAGCTTATGTCGTGATGTTGTCTGCACCCACTGAGACAGGTCTAGATTTATCTTCTGTGCAAGTTGTTAATGAATTTCTTGATGTGGTTCCTGATGAAGTTTCTTCGTTACCTCCGGATCGTAAGGTGGAGAATTTCTATAGCTCCGTATAGAATGTCGCCATTAGAGTTGAAGGAATTGAAAGTCCAATTTGAAGAGCTAATTTCCAAACAGTTTATCCGGCCGAGTGCCTCACCATGGGGTGCTCCAGTGTTGCTTGTCAAGAAGAAGGACGGAAGTATGAGATTGTGTATTGATGATTTGTTAGATCAATTGAGAGGAGCTTCTGTATTTTCAAAAGATTGATTCGAGGTCCGGCTATCACCAAATCAGGGTTCGAGCTTTGGACGTCCCGAAGACCGCTTTCCGTACGAGGTATGGACACTATGAATTTGTAGTGATGCCCTTCGGTTTGACCAATGCTCCAGCCGTATTCATGGATTATATGAATCGGATTTTTAATCCCTATCTGGATCAGTTTGTGGTGGTGTTCATTGATGATATCTTGGTGTACTCTAAAACGATTGAGGAGCATGTGCAACATCTCCGAATTGTTCTGAACGTACTCCGAGAGAAGAAGTTATATGCTAAGCCGTCCAAATGTGATTCTTGGATGCCCGAAGTTAAGTTTCTGGGCCATGTGATATCTAGGGCTGGTGTTGCAGTGGATCCCAGTAAGATCGAAGCTGTGGTAGACTGAGAACAGTCGTCTACGGTTACTGATCTGTAGTACAGTATAACTATAACCAGATTAACAGATTCAGATCAGAGTAGTGATATAGTTATACAATAAATCCACTGAGCAATATTATAAACAGATGTAAAATAGTATAATATGGACAGATATAAACAATAAGAAATGTAAAGAGATAGGGATAGAGATACACCAGGAATTTAGCGAGGTTCGGGATAAAAGCCCTACGTCCTCGGACTCAGGCTTTGCAACCCTTGGACTTGATGATAACCACTATATGAAGAACAAATGTTTTACAAACAATCAACTCCAAATAGCAAATCCCAATTCCCCCGAACTAAGAACCCGAGCACCTAGCTAAGGATTTCAACACCGCTTCAATCTCCTGATTGAACGACCCAAGAGCACCTCCCAGGATTTCAATACCACTTCAATCTTCCCCGATTGAACGACCCAAGATTACCTCCCAGGATTTCAAACCAACTCAATCTCCTGATTGAGAGACCCAAGAAAACTTCCCAGGATTTCAAACCAACTCAATCTCCTGATTGAGAGACCCAAGAACAACTCCCAGGATTTCAGCGTGACCCCACAAATAGAGTAACGAATACAAACAGAGATCTATGATCCAATCACCTCAGATATAATGACAGTATAGTGACTAAGAGATGAGTGATATGGAAAATAGAGAATGACATAAAAGTTGAAGCTCTATTTTCTCTCTTTCTCAGATCTAGAAAATGTATGTGAGAAGCAGAGAGGAGTTGTGAATTGTGGTGTGAGGTGTGTTTTGAAAATGAGAAACACACCTCCTATTTATAGGCGTAGGAAAAAATTGATTTTTGAAAACCATTTAATGCATAGGATAATCGATTAAGGCCTTTATGTTTTGACAAGCCATAATCGATTATTTGACAAACTTGGAAACATTTATTTGCTTGATAATCTATTATGTATAGAAGGCAAACAAGCATATAATCGATTATCTTGATAAAAAAGGAAACATTACTTTGCTTGCTAATCGATTATGTATGAAGTGCAATAGGCAGGTAATCGATTATTTTGATGTAAAAGGAAACATTGAGAAGCTTGCTAATCGATTATTGATATTAGTTCAAATAGGCACATAATCGATTTATTGTTGTAAAAAAGGAAACAAATCTTGGCTTGATAATCAATTATTTGTTTTAGATAAAATAGGAGAGTAATCGATTATGTGCTCTGAAAACATTCAGACACCTAATCTATTACCATAATCTATTATCTTTGTAAAAGAATAGGATTTTGATTTCAAGCCTTCAACAAAACTATTTTTAGGGTTTTAATCTTTCAACAAAAAATAGTTTTAGGGTTTTTGTTGCCACCTTATGCATGCATGCAATTTTATAAAATATTTTTCAAAACTATTTTGATGCACCATGCATGTTTTGAAAAACTCATCTCTCAGCTACTAAAAGTCATAGACCTTCAGTGATAGGACCTTACACAGTGTCCTAAAGAAAGCTTATAAACAATTTAGGTCTTGGACTTCTGAGGTGGCTTCTTCTCCAAGCTGCTCCATTTTAATCTTCCTGCTCTTTGCTTTATGTCCTGTACTTAATTCAACTTGAACCATTAGTAGATAAGGTGTAATTTGTTATCATACAAAACAAAGAGTGTTTGCCCTTGGTTCAACAAACAAGAGATACCCCACCCTTGTTACAAACAACTGCCTTAGAAAGATACCCCACTTCCTAGTACATGCAGCTACCCCTAGAGAGATACCCCACTCTCTAGTACAAATCACAATAACAAAATAACAATAAAATAAATACAGAAATACCTCTAACGAAGAAAGATATTACAACTTGAAGAACGCAACCCCAACTAACTCTTAGCGAAAGATCAGCTCTTGACGGACTAGCGGTGCGAGAAGAACACAAATAAAATATAAAGAGTTTTTCAGAAGTTATAGATTGTGAGAATGGGTTGGTTAGAAATGGATACTATGAGGCCTCTATTTATAGGCTATGGAAAAATAAGGTTTACGTTAAAAAGGTGTAGGAATCGATTCTTTGTTGAATTGCATTGGATCTAGGAATCGATTCTCTATTGACTTCTTTTAAGTAGGAATCGATTTTGCCTTACTTAGGAAATAGTAACAATCGATTCTTATGATTCAGGAGGGCTAGGAATCGATTATGTAGTTTAAAGGAAAAGGTTTGAAATCGATTTTCATTTAAATAAGAAAGCAAGGAATCGATTATGTAGTTTAAAGGAAAAGGTTTGAAATCGATTTTCTTTTAAATAAGGAAGCAAGGAATCGATTATGTGCTTTAAAGAAATACTAGGAATCGATTCTTTACTTTTGAAACATTATAGGAATCGATTCTTATCTTTAGGAAAATAGTTGGAAATCGATTTCTATCTTTTGAGAGGACTTGGAAATCGATTCTTGGCCTTATGGTAGAGAGCATAAATTGATTTCTCATTTTCATAAAATAGTTTTTGTGTTATGTGCCTTACCTATGTGTATGCATGCATTTTGAAAAAGCTAGTGAAGATGTGAGACTTTGAGAGATGAGCTGATCTGCGAAAGAGCTTACACTTTTTCCTAAGACACACCCAAACCCTAAGGACTACTCTTATACTTAAGGACTACCCTTAAGCTTGAATCTTCAATTCTTGAGCTTGATTGTCTTGGATTGTGACTTTGATTATTTGTCACTTTTTATCAACTTTGGCTTTGTCACTTTCACTTTTGTCATTTTAGCTCTTGGTCTTTTTCATCATCAAAACCCTGACCTGCAATACAAGTCCTACATACAAGATATCTACACCATTCACCGGTCTGGTCCTTTTATAACCGGTTTAGGTGTAACTTCTCTGGGCGATTTTCCTTGGAGTCTTCCCGGCGTTGCCACGTGTCTGGTCGGTCCTTACACCTCATCAGTTTGGCTGTCCTTATCCGATGTGTTGGCCTCCATGCCGAGTTCCATGTGTCACGTATTGAAGGCTTGTCTAATTAGTCCGGTTCATCGGGCCTCTTCTTGTATTGGGCCGAGGTCTTTATGTGAAGTTGAAAGATGGTCTGCCTTGCAGTGTGCCGAGCCCAAAAGTCCATGACGGTACAGTATGACTATAGGCATCCGAAAATAGCCGGACCTAGACAACCGAACCAGTTAAAAAGCACACCCCATGGTTTGAACACGCACTCAGGTACGACTATATGCATCCGGGTCTGCCCGGACCATGACATCCGAACGTGTTTAAACGGCTCAGATTCCACCGAAACTTTTGATCAACGGCTTACAATCAGTCAAATGTGTCAGAAAGAGGAGTGGATGGCATTTCCTTTGGAAAATGTACCCAACGGATAGAATTTAAGCGACTCAGATTTGTGATCTAAAATTGAAATCAACGGCTCACATTTGACCACGCCTATTACAAATAGGGTATCAGTTTTCACTACGTGTTTCACACCCATCTCCACCAACACCCCAGTCAGCTTCTTCACAAATACCCCTACCCGCTGAAATGGATTGGAAGTTTTGCTCAACCTAGTACTCAAATGACAAATTCCTGATTGTCCTTCTTCACCGTGGAACTATCACCTCCAAGGAAGATGGTGTTTGGTTTCAATGTTGCCATCCTGTCTTTTGTAGGTTGAAAAAGGATATAACATTCACGGATTTGAAGGAAAAGGCAGAGAAGAAGGTTTGAGAGGGTGAGTGGCGTAAAGAAGTAAGTCGTTTACGTTTTCGCAAGCCCAGTTATGGAAACGACGGGGCTATTTGTTATTCATCTATGGAGATTCGGAGCGACGACGACGTACGCACCATGATGGAAGCCCATGCTAATGTTCCAAGAACCCGTCCGTTGGAGCTGTATGTCAAAACAATATGCACTCCGGACGAGATCATTTATCTTTTGCAACAAGGACTTTAAATTAATTGTAATCGGGTGTTTGTTATGTTTTGCTCTTGTTGCGTAATGTTTCACTATGTAGCACAGCCAGCCACCTGCCTATTTTTGGGTTTGTTGGCATCCCGTAGCTGGTCATACAGATGGGAAAGGGCCATCCCCCAAGTGTAGACACCAGTCTGGTCCAAATAAATCAGCATAGCAAGATATGCCAACTTCACCATGTTCCCTGACTTGTCGGTGAACAAGGTGATGCTCAACAGGTATAGAAGATACGCCCTAGCGGCATGCTCCCATCGCTCCTCCAAGATGGCCCTAGGGTTGACCACGACCCTCAACCACGCCAGGGACACATACAACCCTTTGGCCTTTGTCTGGGCATATGCATCTACGGGGTTTGCACCCAAGAAGTTGATCAGCAGTTGCTCTCCCTATGCCTTGGTGTAGTCAGGCATGTTAAAAATTCTCCCAAAGATGGGGATGTGCAGCAATGAAGATACATCATCGAGCGTGACAGTCATCTCACCAATAGGTAGGTGGAATGATGAAGTATCTGGCTGTCAACGCTTGATAAATGTATTAAGTAGCCCACCAAGGACATTGGGAAATCCTAACTCCCTCAAAGGGTATAGCCCAGATGTCGTTACATAGTTGATAATGTTAGGATGCGAGTCTATATGGCTGTGCGCGTGTGAAATTATCTTTAGCTCCTTACGATCCTGCATTGGCAAATGGTATCCGTGATTAAAGCATTCAGAAAAGAAATAATAAAGTTTACAAGATATATGGTAGGTAACTTACCTCTCCATCCCATAGGGATCTAGCAAAATGAGACCCATAGATGGGCAAGACAGACCTATCCTCCAGACCACCCGGGAAAGGGAATGTGGAAGGAGGAGCAACTGATGTGGAAGGAGCAGCCTCCTAATGTTCATCCCCAGCATGAACATCAGCAGTAATATCAATTGCAGGGCCAGCAAGATCAGCTACCGGATGGGCAGGATCACGCTCAATGTCCTGCTCAGGGGCCGAATAAGCGTCCTGTGCCTGCTAGGTCCGGCTAAAGCAGCGCATGCATCCTCCTTCCTTTTCCGGTTTGAAACCGTAGGAGGTGGCCTCCTTCCACAAGGCTCAGGCTGTGACTGGGAATGCCCACCTCTCGTCTTGACCATAACTGAAGAAAACAAATTAAAACAGAAAAAACAAGCATTCTGTTAATGGTGGTTCAGTTGGCACCATCCGAACGGCTTTGGGAGCCATCAACTGAACGAGTTTGGGAGCCCTCAATCGAACCCTTTAAAAGGTCATCGGCCCCAAAATGGTTCGAAAGCCCTTAATCAAACCGTGGGATTTTACAGAGAAAAAAAATAAAGGAAACGAACAGAAATGAAAGTGAGAGTGAGACGTACCTGATGGGAGGGAGTGAGAAACGTGAGAGATGGAGAGAGAAGTCAGCCTTGGTGAGAGAGATGGTGAATGAGAGTGAGAGATGAGATGGTGGGTGAGAGTGAGAGAGGGTGTGAAGGGGGAGAGTTTAGGGTTCGGTTGTGGTGAGAGTGGGGGAGGGGGTGTGAAGGGGTTAGGGAGGGAAAGTGGGAGATGAAGTGTTTTGAAGTTAGGGGTAGTTTTGGGATTTAGGAGGTTATGTGGTGTGTGGTGAGTAGGGGGTTGGTAAAACATGGGCCTTATTAAAAATGGTTTGGGCCATACTGCAAAAACATGTGCAAGTATACACAGTCTAACAAGTAATAAAGTGTAAGTAAAGATCGTTCCCATGAGGATTAAGGTTTAACTACTAGGTCTACGGAATAGCGTTGATTTAGCGAGTAAAAGTGTAACCAAATAATAGAGTGAAGTGGTGACGCAACCAAACGACGTAATAATAACAAAGGTAACAAAATATCACAAGTGAAAATACGAGAGATGATAATAGTCAAGACTAGGTTCAATGAACAAAACTTATAGATGTGATGCTGTGATTGATGCTGTGATAGCACTCAGTGTGCAGAATGAATGTGGATACTCCTATCCTATTAACATAATGTCTTCAAGGTTCCCTTATTCCTAAGCTCCCATTGAGGTTCATTACATAGGTTGAAAAGCATGTTTCCGATCACACTATAGCCCTAACTTCATATTCCTATCCTTCACTAGGAAAGAATAATATTCCTATTACCCTTCAAACTATATTAACTTGCGAAATCAGTGATTTATTTCCTTCCGGATAATAAAACACGCTACCCTAATCAAAGTGATCAATTTCGAAAAGAGTTTATAACAATAAAAGTGCACAAGTTAATAAGGCATCACAAATCAATCACATAAATGCAATCTAAAATAACATGTTCATATCACCATATCTTGACTATCAAGGGAATTAGCTCATGATGAGCGTAGTCATGATAAAACAGTACAAAATAACCGCAAGAGTATTCATCAACCTAAAAACACCTAAGGGTTGAGTTACGCCAACGAGCATGAAGGCATATCTACAACTACTAAGGTTGATGCGAAGATGGTAAACACCGGCTACGGAGGTTTGTCTCTGAGTATGGAATGGAGTGATGTAAATGGGTGAGTACAGTGTGAAGTGGAGATAGGTTTGTCGTAATCTGGCTCGGATGTTCTTGTTTTCTTGAGAAATCGTGTCGAAGAATGTTGCACACCTTCCTCTAGGGCACGCTCCCTATTTATAGACTTGATGGTAGCACGGCGCGCCTCTCTCTTGGGCTTGCTCCATCGGGTTGTTGTAACAAACCCTAAGGAATTTCGTTGACTTGCTGAACACAGGGGGCGCCTATCTCGCTAACTGGGTAAAGCTTCCTTTTCTGGATGCGCTAAATGCGGCGCCTCGCTGGTCCTCGCTCCGCTTCACAAATCTGCTCAGATGCTACCGCAGCACTCGCCTAGCACTGAATACTTAGTAAAATGCTGCACACTTGGCACACATGTCAAATTCCAAAAAATTGGCACTTTCGTGCCCAAATTCCAATTATTATCCCTGAATTCAACAATGTCAAATATGAAGGTACTCATCACAATTTATAGCATAATTTATTCTTGGAACAAGATAATTCTCATTTGAATGACTGTAAATAACTCAAACTTCTGTGAGTTATCACACCCCCAAATTTGAACCATTGTTTGTACTCAAGTAATGACAGCACCAGGGCAGCATTGCTCACAGCATTCACTCACAGTAGCCTGCGATAGCATTTTGAAACTTTTAACCTCACGCTTCTATTTTCTCAAGGTTCCTCCCTCAGACTTAACATTTTCGCACTGCTTATCATGTGAAGTTGCAGCTTTCGTCCCCCTAGCTAGATTGTGTGTGTGCTCTCTTTGTTCTTCTTCCATAAGTTTGAACACTTACTAGGCTTGGCTTTGGGTCCAACTTAGAACTTCTTACACTGCTTATTGTTGTCAGTTTCTGCGGGAAGATTCTTGTGCTGATTTACACGGGGGTAGGTATTTTTCTTTTGAAGCCATATATTTTGATTTGGGTTTAGAGTGGTGCACATTATCTCTTTTTTTTAAGGATACTTTGATCAAAGCTTCGACTGAAACTGTAATGGTGTCGCCACAAAACAGCTTCCCTACACAGTGACCAAGTTCACCTTGTTGCATTTTTTTGCGCAACTTGATTCATTTTCGTGCACCCTCCCCCTGGCCTTGCTACTAGCATTTCTACCCCCAAACTTGTCTTTTATTCTACCCGCAGCTTCTTTCTACTTCTAAGCAGTTTGGGTCCTTGCTAAGTTTTCACCTAACGTCCACCTAAGCAAGCTTTACGCTTATTTTGGGAGACAAAGAGTTAGGTGTATACTAGGGGGCTTGGACTACTTGTTCACATTTCTAAGCTCACAATATCTGGTTATCCTCATCGGGGTTTGCCTTGAGAAAAAGAATATATATATATATATATATATATGCTATCACACATGCTACCATCACTAGTTAATACTGAGTGCTGTGAGGGGTGCTGCCCCAACACCTATCAACATTTTTATTCCTAGTACAGCTGGTACAAAACAGCAGAACAAGTGAAATATTTCATTCTTTTCATTTATGGGGAATATTGGGGGCACACACATCACAGATAATTATCACAGGCAGCATGAAAGCAAAAGGCTATAGATGCACCACCCCCCCCCCCCCAACTTAAGCAGAGACAGTGTCCTCACTGTCTACCACCAGGCGGAGGATGGGCAATAGCAGAAACAAAACAAAAAGAAAGGTAGTTACTGAGCTAAGGTGGAAACACCGAAGGTGACCACTTCTTTTTCTTCTATTAGCTCGTTCCTTCTTCAGTTTGCTTGTTTCCTCCCTGCTTCTTCCCTTTCTTCGTCCTCTTCATCACTTCCAATCATCATTCTGATTCTGCGAGGGGGTCTGGAAGCACACATTTTTTTCCTCGTCCAGGTGGACTTAGGGGGCAATTGAAATGGCGCAGTAGCAGTATCAGGACCTTTTCTTTTCTTGCATGGTGAAGATGCGGTAGCAGCACTCTTCCCAGCACTAGCTGGCTGTGCAGGGGCTGCACTCTTGTCCTGGTCATTTTTGGATTTCCTTTCTCTTTCTGCATCACCACTACCTTCCTCTTTTCCTTCGGAGTTCACCCCACCCACTGAACTGACTGGGGAGGAGCTACTGGTGCTCCCTCTGGTGCTGGCTTCCTCGTCTTCCTCAGACGCAATTACCACAGTTTCTGTTGGGGGTGCTGCCGTAGCCTTGGCAGCACTAGTTGAACTCTTCCTTTTCCTTTCATCAGATACAATTTCGACTGGCTCCTTTTTACCTTATAGACCGACGATTCATCCTTCACCCAATCAGTACCAGGCAGACACATCACTCGGAGTAATCGCGCTAAATCTCCCTTCGCTGCTGTAGCAGAGATCCTCTCAAGACTTTCATCCACATTAGGCAAACCCAAAACTTCGTTTATCCGCTCTGCAGAGAAAGAAACTAGTATTCCTCTTACGACAGAGAAGGTGGGCTCAGCTTTTCCCTTTTTCCTCTTGGAGAGTGGGGAGAAGTGACTTGATGAGAGGGAATGCGAAGGGACTTGACTGATGGCGTGCGTGATACGACTGCCGCACGCTTTCCACTATTTGACTGGCGCTCTAATGCCAGCGCATCCCTTTCCCTTTTAATTTCAAAATTTTCCTTGTTACTAATTCTGTTCACAACGGCCTCTTGCGGTGCTGCCAGCGATGCTGCCAAATAGTGCGTCTGTGCTGCCAGCACTCTTACTTTTATACTTACTTCTTAAAATTTTGAACAAAAACTAAAACAGAACAATCATTAGTTAGCCTCTGGGCTGCCTCCCAGTAGCGCTTGGTTTAAGAGTTCTCAGCCTGACTAGACAATCTTTTTCATGACGAGTCACTCAATGGGGTGGAAACCTTTGTGCTAGGCACAGGCTCACCCAAGTAAAGCTTCACTCTTTGTCCATTCACCTTAAATTCATTTCCATTTGTTTCGTTCCTTAGGTCCACAGTGTAACACCCCTTTTCTACCCGTTACTATATTAGCGTAAGAAATCAGAGTTTCAAATTTTTAATTACATCACAAGGGATGTCACACTTACTTCGTTAAACATTACGCGCCAAATTACTCGCTTTTCGAAAACAGTCTTACAATACTTACAAAACGTCATCGAAAACAGTCTTACAATACTTACAAAACGTCATTGCAGATTAAAGATACAATTTCACAGCGGAAAATCCAACAAGTTTAATCAAAAAAAGGCATTGCAACTATGCAAGGCTTACATTACTAAAATCCAACCACCACAACAATCCTAAGTAACGTAAACAACGTCATTTCCCCCCTAGTGTTACATAATCAGAGCAGACGACCCGACTCGAATTAGTGAAGGTACCTAGTCATTCACTCGCGATCACCTGCACATTACCACATAGGGGTAACATTCAAACAGAAGGGTGAGTCCAATTCAATTCATATAATAAATCATATGATAAATAATAAGTCAAGTCAGAGCTCTAAAATAAGCACATCACAATCATCAATCACATCACTACAATAACTCATAAATAATCACATCACAATCATCGATCACATCATTACAAATAACTCATCACAATGTCATGCAGGCATATGAAATGCAACCCACTCACGGGCATATGCATGAGGTACCTTTACACAAAACGTCGCTTAGACATTACGGCCTCATCGTCATTTAGCCTTTTGGGCCTCAAAACGTCACTGGGTTTATGCATATGGGATGCATGAGACACTATAACATGCATCACGCACAAATTACACAATCACTTACCAATTTGCCAAATAAAGGCACAACACCTGTCAATTCACAATTTACACACAAATAACATCGCTTAGCCTTTTAGGCCTTAACATCACTTAGCCTTTTAGGCATCAAAACGTCACTGGGTTTTCATCGTCACTTAATCACAAACATCATCAACTCAAACAATAGCCACCGAGGGCAAAAGCGTCATTTACTAGCCACCAAGGGCATCATTGTCATTTACACGTCATTATAAGTAATAATAGCCACTAAGGGCAAAACGGTCATTTACACGTCATTATGAATAATAATAGCCACTAAAGGCAAAATAGTCATTTACACGTCATTATAAATAATAATAGCCACTAAGGGCAAAATAGTCATTTACACGTCATTATAAGTAATAATAGCCACTAAGGCGTTGAAAACACTGGTTACACAAAAAGGGGATTTTTAACGACACCAAAACATCTTTTCAATGTCACAGCAGTGACCACCGGGGACAGCCACTTGGGCGCCCAGCAACCTTCTGAAATTGTAAGTTTTTATTTTTAAAAATGGAACACACAGATAGACAACTGAAAATGCTTCACAACGCTTTTTGAATCGTTCAAAACGGATATCCGAGTCAAAAGATATAGCGAAAACAGTTTTCAAAAATATTTTGGAACATCCTGAAAACTGGCGCCCTGGGCGCCCAGCGCCCAGCGCCCAGGCACCTGGCGCCCAGTAAGGCGCAACACACCCACACGGGCGCTCAGCGCCCAGTGCTGGCACCCAGCGCCTCAGCGCAACACGCAACGCAACACACACGGGCGCCCAGCGCCCAGCGCCTTGGCGCAACACAGGAACACGCGCACACGGGCGCTCAGCGCCCAGCGCTACACACGCACACACGCACACGGGCGCTCAGCGCCCAGCGCTGGCGCCCAGCGCCCAGCGCAACACCCAGCAACACGCGCACAGCGCCCTTGGCGCCCAGCACAGGGCGCCTGGCGCCCAGAACAGTCCCAGCACCAGATTTTCACACAAATTTAGCACAAACATCATTTTTCTCAAATTGTTTCTTGACTCAATTTCAACACACACTACAACCATCATGGATACACATTTAAATCATCAAAATTATACACCACCCATTCGAATTCAACAACAATCCCAAGCACCACATAGCATCACGCATATATCTAAAATCAAAACATGAATTCGTAAGCATCAACTTATAATCACGCATATGGCAACAATCAAGACATGAATTTCGCAAGCACTATAACCATCATACTTAACATCTAGGCTATCACTAACTTAGGATCCATCATAGAAATTATTATAGAAATCGATAGAACTCCCCTTACCTCGAATTCGAAGATTAGAAACTCTAGAGACGGTCACGAACGGAACCACGGCAACAAGGTCACGCCCCTTCCTCCTCCTTGCTCGCGGCCTCCTCTTCTCTCCTTTCCTCTCTATGGCGCTTTCTCTCCTTTCCTTTCCTCTCTTTCTCAATTTCGCAAATGCTCCCCAACAAACCCTAACCCCTAGGCACTTGTCCACTTCGCATATGACAAGAGTCATGGGCTTGGGCTTCTCACTTAAGCCCAAGTCCATCTAGTTTGGCACCTCCACCTTCTAATACTACCTACACATATTAATATAATTTCTAATTAATTAAATTATACCCAATAAATTAAATAAATTCCTAAATACTTAATTAAAGAAATTAATTAAATATTTAGGGTGTTACAACTCTCCCCCACTTAGAATATTTCGTCCTCGAAATTCACCTGTCAACGCCAACACTCTCCCTCTAAGGCCACCTAGACAACTAGGGCCATCTATATGCTGATCACTATTGCTTTAATTACCGGCGGTAAGTGCTTGGGCGGCCGTCCCTCCTACTTGTTCAGCCAGGTAACTTCAAGCAGTAATAATCAGACTCACTCTCTACTCTGCGGCGCTACTCTGATAAACTAACTCGCATTCTACCTCACTCATCTACCCTTAAGGATAACAAAATACATCAATCATCACAGCATCACAACGAAACTCACCGGGCGCACAACAGTCGTACCACAAGCCTCATAATTTAGCAACATGACAACAACATCAACGAACAACTTTGCCACTCAGGCGACATCAACAATTAAAATTGCCACTCAGGCGACATCAACAACTAAAATTGCCACTCAGGCGACATCAACAACTACAATTGCCACTCAGGCGACATCAACAACTAAAATTGCCACTCAGGCGACATCCACAACTAAAATTGCCACTCAGGCGATATCAACAACGACAAACCAACAGCAAAGCAACATCATCAATAACAATATAGCTTGGGCCATTCGGCGGTACCCAAGACAACACCAAAACATCAACATTATTAACGAGGCAACCACAAGCAACAGCAAAGCAACAATGCGGAGGCAACTCTGGGACCAACAATCAATAACACATCACAACTTCGGGCACCAAAGCGCCGACACTGCAACAACAACAACTTGGGGCTCTAAGCCACCGACAACACGACAACAATTTAATTCGACCGACACGCCTAAAAAAAAATCAACGACACCAGAAACAGTCAATTTTGCCTTGAAATTAGAATATTCAGTTAGGCCTCTGAATAAGCTTTCCGAAACATTTTAGTTTACTCAAATCGGACTCCTGGGTCAAAAGATATTGCGAAAACATTTTTCCGTTACAATGACAGCATAAACTAAGCAACGCAAGGAATTCCAGCACTCACACATAAACTTCAACAATTTATTTACCCTATCAAACGACATCGGAATTTTGCAAACAAACCCTCTACGGAATACTTACGAAGTCTAGTTTCTGGCTATATTTTTAGAATTTCATAATGATGAGTCAAATAGCACAGTTTTCGCAACCAAGGTAGTTGGTCCAGAAAATGGGGCAGCGACTGTGTCCAAAGTTGTGACTCTTCTACAATGCCCAAAACAAACCCAAATAACACGAAACTTCGGCCTAAACAGTAAATCATTTTGTCTAGTTTTCAAAGAATTTGGATTCATTCGAAAAGGAGTTCATTTGAAAACACCACAATCAAAACATTGACCCTATGTCCGGACGGTCCCTAGAATTTTACCCTAACTTGTGAAGCCCATAACTGGAGCTATACTACTCCAAATGCGACCAAACCAAAGCCAAAATGACCAGCGTTCAGTCTAGTTTCTAAAATTGTGTGCTACATAATTTATCAATTCAGTAAAACAGTCCTAGTTTAGCCGAAAGTCAAACCTACTCAAAGTGCCTACACAGTGAGCCTAGCAAGAAATTAAGCACCCAAGCAGCCACCAATTCAGCCATCAAGCATAGTTTAAACTTCCCAAATATCATATACATCCAAACATCATTTTCTTCAAAATTCAACCTTGCTACTTGTAAAACCAACTAGTACAACTCTCTAACTACTAAAAATACAGTTTAGCACCTTCTCAGAAAATAACCAAAAATCAGCTTCCTCTCATTAGTAATTAAAAGTCACTCCCCAAATAACAACAAGTTCATTTTTATAAGGTGTCTCCATTTAACTACAAACTCGGCTCTATAAAGTCTCTAAATTACTAACAATTCAATTATACATCTTTACCGCCCAATTCGACTTACGCATGCATCAATTAATTTTAGTTCATCCTATTAACTCAATGCATTTATATACTAATAACGTTAGTCACAAGCAAGACTAACCTCTCGAATCAGTATTTCTTATAAGTCAAACAATGCATAGAGCACGGCAATTTTCATAACCAATTTAAACACCATTTTTACAGACTAGTCTTTGTGTGATTTAAATAACCAAATTCAACCTCATAGAGCAGCCAAGGTCCCATACATACTAATACATACTAATACACTTTTGCTCCCAAAGAAACCCAATAATAGTTTTCAAAATCGTGATCAAATCATTTTTGACAAGATTTTCAAAACCCACACCACCACAAGTCGCTACTCCTTTTTAAAATAAAACCAATTAGAGAAAAAGGTCATTTTTCCAATTCCACAAAACTTCAACACCTACACTTCCTTCATTTAAAATCCTAAGTCCAAAATAATTCATTTCTTTCAATTTCTACAACAACAACACCTACGTTCCTTCGTTAAAGTAGATTTTATCACCAATATCAGTTTCCAACCATAAAATCGTCCATTTGACTTTTCAAAAACAATTTCAGAAGCCCTTTATCCTTTCAGATCACAAAATTACATAGCACATGACATTAGTGTCGCTAAAATAAAACGGTTTTCAAAAACATCAATAATTAAACAGCAACACTAATCCTTAGAAAACAGTACAATATTTCCAGCTAACAGCAACAGTAGTGTAATGGTACAATAACCCAACTACGTAACAATAAACAAACAGCAATGGCAATAACACAGTATTTACTTTGCAGCACAACAGTAACTTAATTTACAGAAGCAGCAATCACCAAAAGCACATAAGCACAACAACATGGTCAAAATAAAAGTCACAACCAAACGACACAGGGTTCACACGGAGCACAACATAGCAAACAGCACACAATACTAGTAGGGGCGTCTCCCCCACTAGTTTACTTACCATTAGCAACTCTCGGCTTACCTGCAATACAAATATTGGTCAGCACTTAAAAGACAACAGTTGGTCGTACACCGACACAACGACTCGACGACTTGGCCGGACGGACCAACCATTGCTCTGATACCACTAATGTAACACCCCTTTTCTAGCCGTTACTATATTAGCGTAAGAAATCAGAGTTTCAAATTTTTAATTACATCACAAGGGATGTCACACTTACTTCGTTAAACATTACGCGCCAAATTACTCGCTTTTCGAAAACAGTCTTACAATACTTACAAAACGTCATTGCAGATTAAAGATACAATTTCACAGCAGAAAATCCAACAAGTTTAATCAAAAAAAGGCATTGCAACTATGCAAGGCTTACATTTCTAAAATCCAACCACCACAACAATCCTAAGTAACGTAAACAACGTCATTTCCCCCCCTAGTGTTACATAATCAGAGCAGACGACCCGACTCGAATTAGTGAAAGTACCTAGTCCTTCACTCGCGATCACCTGCACATTACCACATAGGGGTAACATTCAAACAGAAGGGTGAGTCCAATTCAATTCATATAATAAATCATATGATAAATAATAAGTCAAGTCAGAGCTCTAAAATAAGCACATCACAATCATCAATCACATCACTACAATAACTCATAAATAATCACATCACAATCATCGATCACATCATTACAAATAACTCATCACAATGTCATGCAGGCATATGAAATGCAACCCACTCACGGGCATATGCATGAGGTACCTTTACACAAAACGTCGCTTAGACATTACGGCCTCATCGTCACTTAGCCTTTTGGGCCTCAAAACGTCACTGGGTTTATGCATATGGGATGCATGAGACACTATAACATGCATCACGCACAAATTACACAATCACTTACCAATTTGCCAAATAAAGGCACAACACCTGTCAATTCACAATTTACACACAAATAACATCGCTTAGCCTTTTAGGCCTTAACATCACTTAGCCTTTTAGGCATCAAAACGTCACTGGGTTTTCATCGTCACTTAATCACAAACATCATCAACTCAAACAATAGCCACCGAGGGCAAAAGCGTCATTTACTAGCCACCAAGGGCATCATTGTCATTTACACGTCATTATAAGTAATAATAGCCACTAAGGGCAAAACGGTCATTTACACGTCATTATGAATAATAATAGCCACTAAGGGCAAAATAGTCATTTACACGTCATTATAAATAATAATAGCCACTAAGGGCAAAATAGTCATTTACACGTCATTATAAGTAATAATAGCCACTAAGGCGTTGAAAACACTGGTTACACAAAAAGGGGATTTTTAACGACACCAAAACATCTTTTCAATGTCACAGCAGTGACCACCGGGGACAGCCACTTGGGCGCCCAGCAACCTTCTGAAATTGTAAGTTTTTATTTTTAAAAATGGAACACACAGATAGACAACTGAAAATGCTTCACAACGCTTTTTGAATCGTTCAAAACGGATATCCGAGTCAAAAGATATAGCGAAAACAGTTTTCAAAAATATTTTGGAACATCCTGAAAACTGGCGCCCTGGGCGCCCAGCGCCCAGCGCCCAGGCACCTGGCGCCCAGTAAGGCGCAACACACCCACACGGGCGCTCAGCGCCCAGTGCTGGCACCCAGCGCCTCAGCGCAACACGCAACGCAACACACACGGGCGCCCAGCGCCCAGCGCCTTGGCGCAACACAGGAACACGCGCACACGGGCGCTCAGCGCCCAGCGCTACACACGCACACACGCACACGGGCGCTCAGCGCCCAGCGCTGGCGCCCAGCGCTGGCGCCCAGCGCCCAGCGCAACACCCAGGAACACGCGCACAGCGCCCTTGGCGCCCAGCACAGGGCGCCTGGCGCCCAGAACAGTCCCAGCACCAGATTTTCACACAAATTTAGCACAAACATCATTTTTCTCAAATTGTTTCTTGACTCAATTTCAACACACACTACAACCATCATGGATACACATTTAAATCATCAAAATTATACACCACCCATTCGAATTCAACAACAATCCCAAGCACCACATAGCATCACGCATATATCTAAAATCAAAACATGAATTCGTAAGCATCAACTTATAATCACGCATATGGCAACAATCAAGACATGAATTTCGCAAGCACTATAACCATCATACTTAACATCTAGGCTATCACTAACTTAGGATCCATCATAGAAATTATTATAGAAATCGATAGAACTCCCCTTACCTCGAATTCGAAGATTAGAAACTCTAGAGACGGTCACGAACGGAACCACGGCAACAAGGTCACGCCCCTTCCTCCTCCTTGCTCGCGGCCTCCTCTTCTCTCCTTTCCTCTCTATGGCGCTTTCTCTCCTTTCCTTTCCTCTCTTTCTCAATTTCGCAAATGCTCCCCAACAAACCCTAACCCCTAGGCACTTGTCCACTTCGCATATGACAAGAGTCATGGGCTTGGGCTTCTCACTTAAGCCCAAGTCCATCTAGTTTGGCACCTCCACCTTCTAATACTACCTACACATATTAATATAATTTCTAATTAATTAAAGGCTTAAAGGTACTTTTAGTCCCTGCAAATGTCACAATAATCCAGTTTAGTCCCTGCAATTCCAAAACTTTTAAAATAGACCCTGCAATTACTAAACGTTACTACTTTTAGTCCCTGCTGTTAGTTTAGGCTTAACACTGTTATCTTTTGATGATGTGGCACCCCCCCCCCACCCCCCACCCCCCCACCCCCCCCACCCCACCCCCCCCACCCCACCCCCCCCCACCCCACCCCCCTCTCCTCCCCTCCTCCCCTTCGCCCCCCTCCCCTTCGCCGCCCCCCTCCCCTTCGCCCCCCCTCCCCTTCGCCCCCTCCTCCCCTTCGCCCCCCTCCCCTTCGCGGTTCAAATCGAAATCGAAATCCATGTCTTCTTCTTCTTCTTGCGTTCAGATCTTGTTGCGTTCTACAAATCGAATTCGAAAACGCCCAAATCGAAATCGAAAATCCCAAATCGAAATCGAACTAAGGGAAATCGAAAACGTTCAGATTGCGTTGGATTTCGTTTCTGATTTTGTGTTTTTGTTTTTTATTTCGATTTCGTTTACTGATTTTGTGCGTTTTTGATTTCGTTCGATTTCTGGTCTTGTTACAGATTCGTGTTTTTTTGATATCGTTTCTGATCTCGTTACAGATTCATGTGTTTTTTATTTTGTGCGTTTTTGATTTCGTTTCTGATCTTGTTACAGATTTTGCGTTTTTGATTTCGTTCGATTTCGTTTACAGATTTTGTGCGTTTACAGATTCGTGCGTTCACAAATTCAAAGCGTTCGATCCGTTTCGAAGGGGAGGAGGGGCGAAGGGGAGGAGGGGGCGAAGGGGAGGGGGGAGGAGGAGAGGCGGAGAGGCGAAGGGGAGGAGGGGAGGAGAGGCGAAGGGGAGGAGGGGCGAAGGGGAGGAGGGGGCGAAGGGGAGGGGGGGGGGGCGAAGGGGGGGGGGGGCGAAGGGGAGGAGGGGGCGAAGGGGAGGGGGGGGGGGGGGGCGAAGGGGAGGAGGGGGCGGAGAGGCGAAGGGGAGGAGGGGAGGAGAGGGAGGAGAGGGGGGTGGGGTGGGGGGGTGGGGGGTGTGCCACATCATCAAAAGTTAACAGTGTTAAGCCTAAACTAACAGCAGGGACTAAAAGTAGTAACGTTTAGTAATTGCAGGGTCTATTTTAAAAGTTTTGGAATTGCAGGGACTAAACTGGATTATTGTGACATTTGCAGGGACTAAAAGTACCTTTAAGCCTTAATTAAATTATACCCAATAAATTAAATAAATTCTTAAATACTTAATTAAAGAAATTAATTAAATATTTAGGGTGTTACACACAGCCCCATGGGGGTGTACCTTCAGAATTGTGAACGGACCAGACCATCTAGATTTGAGTTTTTCGGGAAAAAGCCTTAGTCTAGAGTTAAAAAGCAATACTTGGTCACCCTCTTTAAGTTCTCTCCTCAAAATTTTAGCATCATGCCAAGCCTTAGTTTTATCTTTGTACATCTTGGCATTTCTCATAGGAAAAGTGTCTCAATTCCTCAAGCTCATTGAGTTGCAGCATTCTGGCCTTGCCAGCTTGTTTCAAATCAAAGTTCAGCTTCTTGGTTGCCCAAAAAGCCTTGTGCTGCAATTCAATGGGCAAGTGGCAAGCCTTACCAAATACTAATCTATAGGGAGACATGCTGAGGGGTGTTTTGAAGGCTGTTCGATATGCCCAAAGAGCATCATCCAGGTGGATGGACCAGTCCTTCCTTGATGGATTTACCATCTTTTCTAAAATTCGCTTGATCTCCCTATTGGACAGCTCTACCTGCCCACTTGTTTGAGGATGGTAGGCTGTGGCAATCTTATGCTTTACTCCGTACTTTGCCAACAACCCACCCATCAATTTGTTACAGAAGTGGGTGCCCTCATCACTAATGATAGCTCTAGGTGTGCCGAACCTTGTAAAAATATTTTTTTGAACGAATTTCAGCACGACCCGCGCATCATTAGTGGGGAGTGCAAAAGGAGGGTGGAAAAGGTCCCATGAAGTCAATACCCCAAACGTCGAAGAGCTCGACTTCTAGGATATTGTTCAAGGGCATTTCATTTTTACTTGATATATTTCCCACCCTTTGACACCTATCACACTTTCTAGCATATTCATGAGAATCTTTAAAAATGGAGGGCCAGAAATAACCTGTTTGTAGAACCTTAGCAGCAGTTCTTGCTCCTCCAAAGTGGCCTCCACATGGTGAGGCGTGGCAGTGTTTTAAGATGTCTTCAATCTCTGACTCGGCAGCACATCTTCTCAGGATCTGGTCTGCACACTTCTTGTACAGAAAGGGTTTATCCCAAAAGTATTGCTTTGTGGAATGGAAGAACCTCTTCCTTTGCTATGCTGTGAGATCTTCAGGTATCATGTTACTCACCAAATAGTTTACAAAATCAACGTACCAAGGAGTTTCAGTGCTGGAGCGTGTGTCCTTCACAGTTGCTGAAATGGCCAGCAGCTGCTCATCAGGAAACTGTCCCTTAATTTCTGCTTTGAAAGGAAAGGAGTTCATGTCTGGTATTCTTGACAGGTGGTCAGCCACCTGATTTTCCACTCCTTTTTTATCCCTGATTTCTAAGTCAAATTCTTGTAACAAGAGCACCCAACAAATCAGCCTTGGCTTTGCATCTTTCTTGGCAATAAGGTACTTTATAGCAGAATGGTCAGTGTAAACTATGACCTTCGCTCCTACAAGGTACGACCTGAACTTGTCAAAGGCGAATACCACTGCCAGCAGCTCTTTCTCCATGGTGGTGTAGTTCAATTGAGCGTCTACTAAAGTCTTGCTGGCATAATGAATGGTATGGAATACCTTATCATTTCTCTGTCCTAGCACTGCCCCAACGACATAGTCGCTGGCATCATAGTCGCTGGCATCACACATAAGTTCAAAGGGTTTGGTCCAATCTGGTGCTATGATTACTGGTGCTGTCACCAGTGCTGCCTTCAGCTTATTGAATGCTACCAAGCATTCTTCATCAAACTTGAACACAGTTTCATGCTGCAGCAGCATACATAAAGGTTTTGAAATTTTTGAGAAATCCTTTATGAACCTTCTGTAGAACCCAGCATGCCCTAAAAAACTTCTTATCCCCTTGATTGATGTGGGAGGTGGCAACTTTTCAATCACTTCCACCTTTGCCTTGTCAACTTCTATGCCTCTTTTTGATATTTTGTGCCCTAGTACAATCCCTTCTTGGACCAAAAAATGGCACTTCTCCCAATTCAGAACCAAGTTTGTCTCCTCACACCTGTTCAGTATCTCTTCGAGATTAAGCAAGCATGCATGGAAGTTCTCCCCGAATATAGAGAAATCATCCATGAACACTTCCATGGATTTTTCAATATATTCAGAAAAAATGGCCATCATGCACCTCTGGAAGGTGGCTGGCGCGTTGCACAGCCGAAAAGGCATCCTTCTAAAAGCAAAGGTGCCATAAGGGCAGGTGAATGTAGTTTTCTCTTGGTCCTCAGGGGCTATAGCAATCTGATTATATCCTGAGTATCCGTCAAGGAAGCAGTAAAATTCTTTCCCAGCTAATCTGTCTAACATCTGATCAATGAAGGGGAGGGGGAAGTGGTCCTTTTTAGTGTCCTTATTTAGCTTCCTGTAGTCCATGCAGATCCTCCAACCAGTTATTGTCCTGGTGGGAATTAGCCCGTTCTTTTCATTTTTTACTACATTGATTCCTCCTCTCTTCGGGACACATTGCACAGAGCTCACCCAAGTGCTGTCAGCAATAGGATATATGATCCCAGCATCTAACCATTTAATTATCTCTTTTCTCAAGACTTCCTTCATGATAGGGTTAAGCCTTCTTTGTGCTTCAATGCTGTTTTTGGAGTTTCCCTCCAAGCAAATTCTGTGCATACATAAAGCAGGGCTTAACCCTTTGATATCAGCCATTTGCCAACCGATGGCTCTCTTATGCTTCCTCAGGACAGCAACCAACCCGTCTTCTTGCTGTACACTTAACTCGGCAGCTATGATTACGGACAGGGTGCCCTCTTCTCCCAGATAGGCATACTTCAAATGAGGAGGGAGTTGCTTCAATTCAAGCTCAGGGGGATTCTCAATGGATGGAATGTTTTTCTTGAAGCCTTCAACAGCTACCTCTAGTGATTCGTATCTCTTCGTCCATCTTGGGATGTTTGGTTTATCTTCCTTGATTTCAGCTGAACCCTCTTCCTGTAGCTCTTTTTTATCCACATGCTTCAACTCTTGCTTTAGTACATCATGCTGTGACAGCAGTTGCTTTTAGACCAAGCTGTCCAGTTCAGAAACGAAATTGCATTCTGCACTACTGGTGCTGTCATTAGGGTACTTCATAGCATTGAGCACATTGAAGGTAACTTCCTGGTCATTCACTCTCATGGTAAGCTCTCCCTTGTGTACATCGATCAAGGTCCTACCTGTGACCAAAAACGGTCTTCCAAGGATAATTGGCACATCCTTGTCAGCCTCAAAATCAAGTATTATAAAATCGACAGGAAAAACAAATTTACCTACCTTAATCAAAACATCCTCAATTTTTCCTTCAGGGTAGACCGTAGATCTGTCTGCTAATGCGAGTGTTACTGTGGTGGGTCTTGCTTCACCAATACCTAGTTTTTTAAAAATGGATTTGGGCATCAAGTTGATACTTGCACCCAAATCACACAAGGCCCGACCACAGTAATTACCCCCAATAGAGCAAGGGATAGTGAAACTACCTGGATCTTTGAGTTTCCGAGGTACCTTACTCTGCAACAACATGCTTGTTTCCTGTGTCATAGCTACTGTCTCGAACTCACCAAGCCTCTTTCTCTTGGTTAGCACATCCTTCATGAACTTGGTGTAGTTGGGCATTTGTTGTAAAGCTTCCACCAATGAGATGTTGATGTGAAGCTGTTTCAGAATCTCCATGAATTTCCCAAACTGTTTGTCTTAATTGGCCTTCTTTAACCTTTGGGGAAATGGTGGAGGAGGCCGCTCAGGAATAAACTTTTGGGGCGTTTTTACTGCTAGAGTTACATTTTCTGCAGTGGTATCAGAGTTCTCACCAACAGGTGTTGCACCAGTGCTGGCAGCATCTAGGATAGCACCTGTATTAACCATTGTCGGCACTGTGGCAGTTTCTTTGCCGCTTCTGAGTGTGATGGCCTTGACTTGCTCGTTACCAGCTGGGTTTGCCTGCTCAGTGGTGCTTGGCAAAGATCCACTTGGTCTAGTTGTAATTGCGGTTGCAATTTGGCCAATTTGATTCTCTAAATTCTTGATGGCATCCCCTTGGCGTTGGTACCTTGCTTTAGTTTCACTCATGAATGCTTTGAGTGCCTCGGCTAACGAGTTGTCAGCATTGGCTTTAGGAGCAGGCTGTGCAGGGAATCCTGGAGGTGTAGTAGGTTTGGCTTGACTAGCAGCAGCATTTGGATCCTTCCATGAAAAGTTGGGGTGGTTTCTCCATCTTGGGTTATATGTGTTGGAGTAGGGGTTGTTGTTCTTGCTGAAATTTCCAATATAGTTGACAGAGACTGGGTTTCCTGGGCACTCTTCGAACAAATGTCCCCCATTGCAGTACACATAATTTGGTGTAATAGACTTTTCTGTCGGTGCTGTCTCTACAGATGCTGTGGCAGCAGCAACGGTAGCTGGGGCTGGCGCAGAAGTGGTACACAGGCTTTTCAGCATGTTGGTTTTTGGCCACTTGTGCCGACAGTGCAGTTATTTCAGACACCTCATGGATTCCGGCTACCTTCTGTTAGACTATAGTATAACCTTAGAGGGGGGGTGAATAAGGTTATGTGCAAAATATGAATTCTTTTCGGTTTTCAAAAACTTATGAAATGCTTTGTTTAAATCAAATGCGGAAACTGAGATTTAAACTTATATGATGTATGCAAGCAGGCAGATCAAGCACAGTATGATATTACTCTATATTCAATATACAGAATAACTAGATTATTTATAGGCAGCGCAGTGATATTGAATATAGCAACAGACAGATCTACAGCAGTGATATGGATAATAACAGATCAGCACAATAATATAACAATAGACAGATCTGAGTAGTGATATTCAAAACAGATATAATTAAACAAAACAATGAATATCACAGCTATATAACAATAACAAATATAGACAATAAAGTAAAGAGAGTAAGGATAGAGATACACCAGGAATTTTGCGAGGTTCGGGATAAAAGCCCTACGTCCTCGGCCTCAGGCTTTGCTGTGAAGACATAGCTTCTCAGTGGTTTTGATGAAGACAACAACAATCAAGAGATCATTTGTGCAAGAGGAAATGGATCAAATATGTTAAAAGTTTCAATTTGCTCAAAGTTATCAAAGTGCAAGAATTGTCTATGATTGATCAAAGGTATATGACATTCACATCTTACTTTTGATTACAAGTGTTCAAGATATCATACATGCATGCCATGAGTTTTTTAAAAATATATAATAATAAAATAAAATATTATTATCAACGTGTTATGCATGCCAATTCATTTTGAATTGCTGATTGAATATTATTATATGAACGTTATGCATATTATTTTCACGTATTATTTTCACGTATTATTTCAAACGTTATGCATGAGTTCAAATATATATGAACGTGCCATGTTATTTGAATTCATTTTCAAAAATTGGTTTCCAACGTTATGCATGAGTTTTCATTTGAATATGAACGTTATGCTTCAAACAATTTGGTAACACGTGTAACCGACCCATTTTGAATTCATTTTCAAAAAATACATGCATGCAACGTGTTATGACGTTGCAAGTTGCTTTCAACAATTGGATCTTTTGACACTTTGACAATGGCACTCTTTTGAAAAGGTGCTTTAAGGCCTATATTAACTTCAGTATTTCAAGTCTCAAACAACCAATCTCTCTTGCTACAATTTTCACATACATACATTCTATTGAAAACTTTCAAAAATGGCAAGTGTTCAGACCAGATTTTTATAGTGAAACTTTTGTTCCAAAACTTTCATTCAAAGTCATAAGTTTCATATCATACATGAAGAACACTTGTATATCATTGTGAGACTTGGTTGTCACAAGAGAAAAGATCAATCTTGTATTGATACATATTATTTCAAACACTTTCTACAAAAATTCAGATTTGTATAAACTTGACCTTGCATTCCAGGATTGTTGGAGCAAGTGTGTGCATTGAAGAGGATTGTTCTTCTTGCACTTAGTGTTTAGATCTTAAAGGTTTTAAGAGCCTTTGATCTCCCTATAGGTTAGATAGTAAGCATCACAATCGGTGTGAACAGGCTGTACAATCATTCTAACTATAGTGAAATCTCTTGCTAGTTGGCGAGGGGACTAGACGTACTCTCCGGATTGTGGAGGGGAACTAGTATAATTCTCTTGTGTCATTTTACTTTCCAGCACTTTACTTTTTCCATACACTCACCATAAAACAAGATTTTATCAAACCAACTTTAAAACCGAAAAAATCTCTAAGTACCTAATTCACCCCCCCTCTTAGGCGCAATCTATACTCACATTTGGTATCAGAGCAGGTTATAGGCAACCTGCTCCTAGAGATCCATAATGGCTTCCGCAAATCCGGTATTTAAAGATGGTGGTAGCAATAACAAGCCTCCATTGTTTTGTGGTGAATATTTTGATTTTCGGAAAATTCGCATGAAGGCTCATTTAGAAGCACAAGGAAAAGAAATATGGGATGCTGTCCAAAATGGTCCTTTTGTTCCTACAAGTGTGGTCAATGGTGTTGGTACTATAAAGCCTAAAGGTTCATGGAATGGTGATGATAAGAAAAGGGTGCTCTATGACAAAAAGGCAATCAATCTACTTCAAGGTGCACTTAGCATGGATGAATTCTTCCGCATTTCAACATGCACAACGGTAAAAGAAATATGGGATACATTGGTAGAAACACATGAAGGTACCGCCGAAGTTAAGAGATCTAGATTGAATACCTTGAGTCAAGAATATGAACTTTTCAGAATGCAGCCCGGAGAATCCATCCTTAATTTGCAAAAGAGATTCGTGCACTTGACCAACCACTTGAAGGCATTAGGTAAAACTCTTACTAATGATGAACTTAATCTTAAAATTCTTAGATCTTTGACCAGGGAATGGCAACCAAAAGTAACGGCGATATCCGAAAAGAAAAGCCTATCCAACATGTCTCTTGCAACATTATTTGGAAAACTTCAAGAATATGAGACGGAACTTGGAATCTTACAAAAACATGAGAGTCAAGACAAGAAAGCCAAGGGCATTGCCTTGAAAGTTGGTTCTAAAGAAGTTGAGAAAGATGACGATTCGGGAGAAGACGAAAATGTCATGCTACTTGTTAAAAGGTTAGGGAAATTCTTTGGCCATAAAAATAATTTTGGCAATTCTAACTTTGTGAAAAGGAAGAAATTCTCAAAAAGCAAGGATAAAGAAGCATCCACTTCAACACAAGATATCACATGTTATGAATGCGGCAAGCAAGGTCACATAAAGCCGGATTGTCCGAAACTCCTCAAGAAAGGTGGTCTCAAAGACAAAAAGAAATTTAGGAATAAGAAGGCCTATGTTGCATGGGATGATAATGAGATAAGTTCTTCATCCGATTCGGATAGTGACGAAAGTGCAAATCCAGCATTGATGGCTTCACACCATTCCGATGATGAAGATGGCAATGTAAGTTCTGATTTCTCTCTTTTTGATAATGATGTACAAGGTGTTATAAATGAACTCTTAAATGAATGCAAAATTCTATATAAAACTATATCATCTCAAAACAAACAAATCTCATCTTTAAAAGAAAAAGTTGAGACAATGGAAAAGGATTTCAATAATGAAGAGATGAATAGTAAACAAAAGGAGAATTTTGTATGCAATACTTGTGAATCTCTTACTCTCCAAATTGTCCAATTGAAAAGAATTATTGAAAGATATGAAAAAGGGCAAATTGGATTGGAAGGTGTCCTTAGCCAACAAATTAGATATTCAAACGATAAAAGTGGGCTTGGTTATTCAAAGTTTTCAAAACCAAGTTCTAGCACTACTATCTTTGTTAAGGATAGTGACCAATCTTCCAATGTAAAAGTAAACAAGCCTAAAGTAGTTCATCAATATCCTAAGAAGAAAAGATTTACTAAGAAGAAATATTATCCTCCTAGATATAGAAGTAACTTTGTGCCTACTTGTTTTTATTGTGGTATTGTTGGCCATACACCTAATGCTTGCCATGTTAGAAACTTTAGTGTGGCTAGTGGGCATTATGTGTGGGTAAAGAAAGGTACTAACTATGAAGGACCCAAAGCAACTTGGGTACCTAACAAAACTTAATTTGTTTTTGTAGGTATGCTTGAAGACCACATCAAATCTATGGTATCTCGATAGTGGTTGTTCCAAGCATATGACGGGAGACATCAACAAATTTTCAAATCTAAAGCTTAAGGCCTAGGGTTATGTTACTTATGGAGATAACAACAAAGGAAAGATTCTTGGCATAGGCAAAGTTGGTGCACCACCTTTCACATCCATTGAAGATGTTCTTTATGTTGAAGGACTAAAGCACAATCTTCTTAGTATTAGCCAACTTTGCGACAAAGGCTTCAAAATCAACTTCACCAAAGATGAATGTTTGATAGAAGATGAAGCCACAAATGAGGTTAAACTTAAAGGTAAAAGAATCAATAATATTTTTATGATATCCCTTGATGACTTATCTTTGAAGGTTAAATGTCTCATGGCGAACAACAATGATTCATGGACTTGGCACAAAAGAATAGCACATATTCATATGGAGCATTTGAACAAATTAGTGAAGCATGATCTTGTCATTGGATTGCCTAAGATGAAATTTGTCAAAGATAGACTTTGTGATGCTTGTCAAAAGGGGAAACAAACTAAATCAACTTTCAAATCTAAAAATGTGGTGTCCACTACAAGGCCACTACAATTGTTGCATATGGACTTATTTGGTCCATCAAGAACAAGAAGCTTCGGAGGTAATGTGTATGCTTTAGTTATTGTTGACGATTTTTCTAGATATACTTGGACATTCTTTTTAGTGCAGAAAAGTGATGCATTCAAGGCATTCAAGAAATATGCAAAACAAATCCAAAATGAGAAATCACTAACAATTGCCTCCATAAGAAGCGACCATGGTGGAGAATTCCAAAATGCTTCCTTTGAAGACTTTTGTGAAGAATATGGAATATCTCACAACTTCTCGACACCATTTTCTTCGTGATCATGTGCTTCGTGGAGATGTCGAAGTTACATTTGTGGATACGCATAATCAATTAGCAGATATCTTCACAAAGCCTTTCGCAAGAGAACCGTTTTACAAAATTCGGCGAGAACTTGGGGTTTTAGATGAAGGAGATGTGTAATTCGTCTATTCTCATTCATTATATATTATAATAAAGTCAAGTTTTTCCCATCCTTTTTGTTAATGACAAAGGGGGAGAAAAATATGGCTCTGTTTTGGTTTCTCTAACAAATTTTGCAGATTTCAAAACTCTCTAATTATGGATTAAGGGGGAGCTTTAATCCAGGGGGAGCAGTCTTGTGTAGAGAAATAAAAGTACAACTAATTTTCACATATCGGGTTGTCATCATCAAAAAGGGGGAGAATGTGAAGACATAGCTTCTCAGTGGTTTTGATGAAGACAACAACAATCAAGAGATCATTTGTGCAAGAGGAAATGGATCAAATATGTTAAAAGTTTCAATTTGCTCAAAGTTATCAAAGTGCAAGAATTGTCTATGATTGATCAAAGGTATATGACATTCACATCTTACTTTTGATTACAAGTGTTCAAGATATCATACATGCATGCATGCCATGAGTTTTTTAAAAATATATAATAATAAAATAAAATATTATTATCAACGTGTTATGCATGCCAATTCATTTTGAATTGCTGATTGAATATTATTATATGAACGTTATGCATATTATTTTCACGTATTATTTTCACGTATTATTTCAAACGTTATGCATGAGTTCAAATATATATGAACGTGCCATGTTATTTGAATTCATTTTCAAAAATTGGTTTCCAACGTTATGCATGAGTTTTCATTTGAATATGAACGTTATGCTTCAAACAATTTGGTAACACGTGTAACCGACCCATTTTGAATTCATTTTCAAAAAATACATGCATGCAACGTGTTATGAATTCCATGAGTAACGTTGCAAGTTGCTTTCAACAATTGGATCTTTTGGCACTTTGACAATGGCAACTTTTGGCAAATGGTACTCTTTTGAAAAGGTGCTTTAAGGCCTGTATAAACTTCAGTATTTCAAGTCTCAAACAACCAATCTCTCTTGCTACAATTTCACATACATACATTCTATTGAAAACTTTCAAAAATGGCAAGTGTTCAGACTAGATTTTTATAGTGAAACTTTTGTTCCAAAACTTTCATTCAAAGTCATAAGTTTCATATCATACATGAAGAACACTTGTATATCATTGTGAGACTTGGTTGTCACAAGAGAAAAGATCAATCTTGTATTGATACATATTATTTCAAACACTTTCTACAAAAATTCAGATTTGTATAAACTTGACCTTGCATTCCAGGATTGTTGGAGCAAGTGTGTGCATTGAAGAGGATTGTTCTTCTTGCACTTAGTGTTTAGATCTTAAAGGTTTTAAGAGCCTTTGATCTCCCTATAGGTTAGATAGTAAGCATCACAATTGGTGTGAACAGGCTGTACAATCATTCTAACTATAGTGAAATCTCTTGCTAGTTGGCGAGGGGACTAGACGTACTCTCCGGATTGTGGAGGGGAACTAGTATAATTCTCTTGTGTCCTTTTACTTTCCAGCACTTTACTTTTTCCATACACTCACCATAAAACAAGATTTTATCAAACCAACTTTAAAACCGAAAAAATCTCTAAGTACCTAATTCACCCCCCCTCTTAGGCGCAATCTATACTCACATTTGCAACCCTTAGACTTGATGGTAACCACTATATTGAAGAATTGTTTACAAACAGGCAACTTCAAAATAGCAAATCTCAATTCCCCCGAACTGAGAACCCGAGCACCTAGCTAAGGATTTCAGCACCGCTTCAATCACCTGATTGAACGACCCAAGACCACCTCCCAGGATTTCACTACCGCTTCAATCTTCCCCGATTGAACGACCCAAGATCACCTCCCAGGATTTCAAACCAACTCAATCTCCTAATTGAGAGACCCAATAAAACTTCCCAGGATTTCAAACCAACTCAATCTCCTGATTGAGAGACCCAAGAACAATTCCCAGGATTTCAAAGTGACCCCCACAATAATAGATTACACGTGAGAACCTATGATCCAATCACTTCAGATAGTATGACAATATAGTAACTGAGAGAGATGAGTGATTTGGAAAATAGAAGAGCTTTAAAAGATATGAAAAAGTTCTTTTTTTTCTCTTTTCTCAGATCTAGAAAATGTTTGTGAGAACTAGAGAAGATGTAGTGTATGTCGTTTGAGGTGTGGATGAAATGTGAATCACACCTGCCTATTTATAGGCTTTAGAAAAATGTAGAAATCATTTGAGATGCATAAGAATCGATTGTTTGATGAAAGCAAAATATGGGAGAATCGATTCTTTATTTTTAGAGAACATAGGAATCGATTGTTTGTTTCTTTGGAAATAGGTGGGAATCGATTTTCAGGACATCCTGAATAGGGTAGGAATCGATTCTTACTTTGTTTAAAATGAGGAGGAATCGATTCATAGCCTATAGGATTGCTTGAAAATCGATTTCATAGTCTTTTGAAATAGAAGGAAATCGATTCTTACCTTTGGCTTGAGAATATGTAGAAATCGATTACATGCTTCAAACATAGGATAAGGAAATCGATTCTTGGCCTATAGGTGAGCCTAAAATCGATTTCATAGCCTATATAAATTGTATAAATCGAACAAAATAGAAATTGTTTTTTGCTTTCCACAAAATCGTTTTATGGTTTAGGTGCCACCTTATACATGCATGCAATTTTATAAAATATTTTTCAAAACTATTTTGATGTACCATGCATGTTTTGAAAAACTCATCTCTGAGCTACTTAAAGTCATAGACCTTCAGTGATAGGACCTTACACAGTGTCCTAAAGAAAGCGGATAAACAAATAGGTCTTGAACTGCTGAGGTGGCTTCTTCTCCAAGCTGCTCCACTTTAATATTTCATGCTCTTTGATTCATGTCATGTACTTTATTTTGTCCCTGCACTTTTATACACTGCAACCATTAGTAGACTAAATGTAATTTGTTATCATACAAAACAAAGAGTGTTTGTCCTTGGTTCAACAAACTCCCCCTTTTTGATGATAACAAATTACATTATGCATAGGGAGACCATAATAGAGAAACAATGGCAGAAGCTCCCCCTAAGCATAATCATAACAAAATAAGCAGTATGACAGCAGGATAGCAGCAATTATTTTCTCCCCCATTAAATAATAACATTCATATTCTCTCCCTTAACATGCATATTCTCTCCCTTTTGCATACAATTTCTCCCCCTTTGTTTTCATCAAAAAGGAGGGGGTGAGCACATAGCATATGAGATAATCACAAACAGACATAATCACTTTGTAAACTAGCAAAGGAGCACATAGCATATGAGATATCAGAAACAGTAGTTCATGCTATGCTCCCCCTTATATCAACGCCAACTACTTGATAAATATTGTTGTGTTTTCCTTACCCACACAACCTTTACCTATTAAGCAGATTTATAGTTGGTATACATTACAGATTCACTAGCTTTGTTGCTCAAGTTCAAGAGTAGTGAAGCATACCAGATTCATGAGCTTCGTGTCTCAGCTATCAAGGTACCAATCCCCTATACCTTGAAGCATACCTGCACAAAAAAATCAAGTAGGAACTTTTGGTACCCATTTCTCTTTGGGTCCTTTGGGGTTAGTTATCAAGGGGGTTTTCACAATCCACCTTGGTTTCTTACAGGCAGGTATAAGGGTACCAAGCTCACATAATTTACGGATAGGGCATCTAGGTGAGCTATGGTTTCCCTTTTGACAGTAGGTGCATGAGAAAACAATGGGTTTATAACTTGAAGTAGATGCAACAAAAGTTAATTTCTTGTTTAAAATGGAGGAGGTGGAATTACCTTTGTACCCAATTCCTCTCCTATCAACATATTGATGTTGAGAGTGAAGCAACTGAGTCAAGGTCTTTTCACCAACCTCAAACTTTTTCAATGTTTCTTTCAAAAGTTCATTTTCAACTTTGGCATTTTCAAAATATTGTTTAAGCTCACAAAACTCAAGGTTGACAGATTTATGCAGTTCATTCTTTAATCTATCTACTTCATTTTCAAGTGTCTCAATTTGAGTGAGCATGCTTTTGTTGCTCTTTGTCAATTTTTTGGATTTTAACAAGAGAGCTTCATGTTCAAAATAGAGAGCTTCAAAAGCCTCACTCAAATCTTGACTACTACAACCATCATCAAGTAAATCATCATGCATAGAGGAATCAGAAAGACTAGAAGAGTTAAGGCTTACCTTAGATGAGTCATTTGCCATATGACAAACACCATTTGCAATTTGCTATTCTTCGTCTGTGTCACTATCAGTGCCAAGACAATCCCATATAGTAGCCTTAGGTGTTTCACATGCCGTGAGACAAATGGCATTTGCAACCTCCTCTTCTTCACTGTCAGTATAGTTGTTCCATGTAGCCTTCTTAGCTTTCTTGGATTTCTTTGAGTTATTTCTCTTTTCAAGTTTGTTGAATCTCATGAATTCTTCAAATAATTCAGCCACGTCTTCATCATCAGATTCTTCATCAGACTCAACCTCTTTCCTTGCTACCTTAGGTGTTTTAGCAGCAAGAGCAAGAGATTTTCTTTCTTTTACCATTTCTACTTCTTGATCTTTGTTAGCAGCCAATACAACCTCAAAGGCTAGAAGTGACCCGATAAGATCTTCTTGAGGCAGAGTACCAATATCCTTAGCTTCAGTGATTGCACATGTCTTTGGAAAGAACTCACTGGTTAGGGAAGCAAGGATCTTCCCATTTATATCTTTTGTGGAGTACTTCTTCCCTAGAGCCCTCAGGTTGTTCACGATCAGATTCAGTCTCTGGTGCATAGCTGCCACAGATTCATCTTCCTTCATTTTGAAGGCTTCATACTCCGAAGTGAGGATTCTGATTTTTGTATCCTTCACTTGGCTCGTACCGACATGAGTGGCTTCCAAGCAATCCCAGATTTCCTTTGCTGTTTGACATCCTTTGACTCTACCATATTCTTCTTCACATAAGGATAAGTGAAGAATATTCATTGCTCTGGCATTTTGAGATATCTTATCCAACTCTGACTTTCTCAGCTCTTTCACGTCAATGGTGTAGATATCCTCAACTGGCACTTCTTCTTCTTTGCCGGTAGCTTTGCTTTTGATTTTCATTAGGATCAGTGGTCCATCTGCAATGATCCTCCATAAGGTGAAATCTATAGCCTGCACATGATATTTCATTCGACTACTCCAGTAGTCATAGTTAGTCCCATCAAACAGGGGTGGCCTAAATAAAGACATCCCCTCTTTCAAAAAAGAACCCATAATCACAGATAGATAAATAAAATTTAAATTGCGAGATGTTAAGCTCTATATGCAATTTCTAGCTCTGATACCACTTGTTAGACTATAGTATAACCTTAGAGGGGGGGGGGTGAATAAGGTTATGTGCAAAATATGAATTCTTATCGGTTTTCAAAAACTTATGAAATGCTTTGTTTAAATCAAATGCGGAAACTGAGATTTAAACTTATATGATGTATGCAAGCAGGCAGATCAAGCACAGTATGATATTACTCTATATTCAATATACAGAATAACTAGATTATTTATAGGCAGCGCAGTGATATTGAATATAGCAACAGACAGATCTACAGCAGTGATATGGCACTAGTGGAAAAAATGGATTTTACATCGACAATTCATATCGGTTCAAAAACTAACAGATGTGGAAAAAAAGGCGGTGGCATTTTTGAAATTATGATTACATTTTTCACATCGGTTGAGTGTTTAACCGATATTGAAAGACTAATTTAGAATATTAATATCGGTTCCCATTTCAACTGATGTGGAAAACCCCTAATTTATATCGGCTCCCATTGCGACCGATACGAAAACCCCAAATTTTAATTAGATCTCACGACTCGCTCTCACTCTCAACGAAAACCCCCTCACTCTCCTCTCAACGAAAACCATCTCACTCTCACTCTCAACGAAAACCCCAACCCATCCCATCGCTGCGAGAAGACCCCAAGCCACCGCCGTCGCTGTTGTTGCGCCATCGCTGTTGCTGCGCCGTCGCCGTTGCCGCTCCGTTGCCGTTGCCGTTGCCGTTGCTGCGCCGTCTCAGCGCACGTTCCGTCTTCTCCTTCCCAGTTTCTTCAGTTTTGTTCTTCTTCTTCTTCGACTAGAAGACTACCTACCATTTTCGTTTCTTCAGGTAACGATTTTCGTTTCTTCAGGTAACGATTTTCGTTTCTTCAGGTAACGATTTTCGTTTCTTATTCTTCGATTTCAGTTGATTTTTTCCGTTTCTTCACGTTTTCATTTTTTCGTTTGTGCCCAAAACGACGTTTCCTGAAGGCTGAAGGTTTTCATTTTCGTTTCTGACAGCAAAGGTTTTCATTTTCAGGTAATTTTTTTGTTTGATTTCATTGATTTCATTGTTGATTTCAGCAAAGGTAATTTTTTTGTTTGATTTCATTTTCAGCCATTATCGAAAGTAGGAAATTATAAAAACTAAAAAGAAACATCCATTATCGTTACTGCTTACTTTGGATTCATTATCGTTACTGATAGTTCTGCTTACTTTGGATTGTTTGCTTTTGTTCTAAGCTGGGAATTGGCTTCAGCATTGAAAGAATTCAAACCAAAGTTTGATTTAGCTGGTGTCAAACTAATTGCAATTGGTGTTGGTGCTCCAATTAAAGGCCGTATTCTTGACAGGTAGGAATCCATGGACACAAATTTTCTATGAAGGTTTTTAGATGAAGTGTCATGTTTGAGAGAAATAATTTTAGTTGTTAGTCTGAACTCTGAAGTATATTTTGTTTTAGTGGTTTGTAATTCAACTTTAAATCCACTTCATTGAAGACTGACCATTTGTGTTTCAAATTAGCTGAGGATAGCAGTATGGATGGTCATTATCTTGAAAGACCATTTGTGTTGCATTGTTTAGGTAACTCAACCTCTCTTACTCTCATTAGTACTCATTATTTGACTAATAATTTATTAAAAACTAGTTAGTACTATAACTTTTTAATCAGTACGAAAGAGTAGTATACTTAAAAAGAAAACAGTGTTTAATTGATTTTTTTTATGATTTGGTATGTTAGATTCAAGATTTGTTGGTTGTCTACCTTCTGTGTTGGCCACTGCAACAATGCTGCATGTTATAGACCAGATTGACAAGAGTGATGATGGTGTGGAATACAAAAATCAGCTTCTTGCTGTTCTCAAAACCAGCAAGGTTAGTGAATGTTTTAATTAATTTAACATTAATTAGTTCATGTCATAGTACAAGATGGGACCATGTAATGTACTGTATGACTAGAGAACATGTTAGATTAAAGTTAAACTGATTTTGGTCTGGTTTCAAACCAAAGCTTACAATAAAAAAAAGCTCAGGTTCAGGTATATAAAGTGTCATTTCATTTCCTTTTTATTTAATTTATAGTCAGATAATAGGTTTAAGATATCTATTTCTATCTATCTATATTAGAGCTACCATTCTGTTTTGAATGTTTTGGGTGCAGGAAGAGTTAGAATTCAGTTTAAAATTAAATGGCTTCATCTTTGGAGGAGCTTCTTGCAAAGGAAGGATTTAAAGCAAGCAAAGGAATGACAAAGTCTAGGTCTTCCTTCCACCATGGTGCTTCAAGTGAACCACTTCACTCATTGGAAGACAGACTCTGTGTATCAAGTGAAAGAATTAAAACACAGCGAGCAAAGTCTAATAAGACAGCTTCAAGATATCAGATTATTAGTAATAATAAAAGTGATCCTCACACTCTTGTTGCAAACCGGAAGTCAAGGGATAACAATGTTTTTATAGGAGACAAAGTGGATTGTAACTTTACAAATTCAGGTACTAGTAGTAGTAGTAGTAGTAGTAGTAATAATCTGATTGCAACAGAAAAAGCTTTGAAGATAGCAGGAATAAAAATAGTAATCATCATGGTATTGAATTGCAAGATTCTTCTTCTTCTTCTAGTCTTGCTCTGGATGAAGTTTCTGTGCAAGCACTAGTTTCCATTCTGAATGGATATGTAAAACGTTTTCTAAAGGATGAGGATTTTAGGTCTGCTTTGAGACACAATTGTTTCTCTTCCTTGAATTTTGTTCATCTTGAGGAAGAAAACAATAGTGAGACCAAAGTGATTACAAGTCTTGAGCAGGCAATTGAGACCATAGAACAAGCTGCTAGTGCTAGTGCTGCTGCTGAGGAACCAATTATATCTTCAACATATCTGAAGAGAAGCACTATGCAGCTTAGCATTATTACTGGTTTGAGTTTAAATGATCTCTTGCAAGTATTTTGTGAATCTCCTTTTCAGGCAAGGACAGTATTGTTGCCTCATCTGTGGGAACATCTATTTTCTCCACAGCTTTGTCATTTGAAGGCATGGTACAAAAAGGAAGCTCAAATTCAAACACAAAAGCTAAAACTTGTTCAGAAAGTGTATAATGAACATTTGGATTCAGGAACTCATTTGTTTGTTGTAGGTTATCTGATAATTTTTATAACTTTTTTCTAAAGCTTCTGTTGTAGGCACTATTTGTTAGATCTAGCTGTTGAGATTTTTTTTTTTTAAAAAAAAGTTAGTTTTAACATCGGTTCCCATCAGGACCTGATGCGAAAAGTACTTTTCGCATCAGGTGGTTCTGAAAATCCGATGCCAAAAAGGTGTTAAAATCTAATTAAAAGGGACTTTTGGCATCGGATGGTAATACAACTGATGCGAAAAATACTTTTCGCATCAGGTCTGTACCTGATGCAAAAGGTGCGTACTTTTAACATCGCCTGAATCTATAACGGACACGGAACCGATGCGAAAAGTCATTTTTAACCGATGCGAAAAGCCTAAATTGTAGTAGTGTGGATAATAACAGATCAGCACAATAATATAACAATAGACAGATCTGAGTAGTGATATTCAAAACAGATATAAACAAAACAATGAATATCACAGCTATATAACAATAACAAATATAGACAATAAAGTAAAGAGAGTAAGGATAGAGATACACCAGGAATTTTGCGAGGTTCGGGATAAAAGCCCTACGTCCTCGGCCTCAGACTTTGCAACCCTTGGACTTGATGGTAACCACTATATTGAAGAATTGTTTACAAACAGGCAACTTCAAAATAGCAAATCTCAATTCCCCCGAACTGAGAACCCGAGCACCTAGCTAAGGATTTCAACACCACTTCAATCTCCTGATTGAACGACCCAAGAGCACCTCCCAGGATTTCACTACCGCTTCAATCTTCCCCGATTGAACGACCCAAGATCACCTCCCAGGATTTCAAACCAACTCAATCTCCTGATTGAGAGACCCAAGAAAACTTCCCAGGATTTCAAACCAACTCAATCTCCTGATTGAGAGACCCAAGAACAATTCCCAGGATTTCAAAGTGACCCCCACAATAATAGATTACACGTGAGAACCTATGATCCAATCACTTCAGATAGTATGACAATATAGTAACTGAGAGAGATGAGTGATTTGGAAAATAGAAGAGCTTTAAAAGATATGAAAATGAAAAGCTCTTTTTTTCTCTTTTCTCAGATCTAAAAAATGTATGTGAGAACTAGAGAAGATGTAGTGTATGTCGTTTGAGGTGTGGATGAAATGTGAATCACACCTGCCTATTTATAGGCTTTAGAAAAATGTAGAAATCATTTGAGATGCATAAGAATCGATTGTTTGATGAAAGCAAAATATGGGAGAATCGATTCTTTATTTTTAGAGAACATAGGAATCGATTGTTTGTTTCTTTGGAAATAGGTGGGAATCGATTTTCAGGACATCCTGAATAGGGTAGGAATCGATTCTTACTTTGTTTAAAATGAGGAGGAATCGATTCATAGCCTATAGGATTGCTTGAAAATCGATTTCATAGTCTTTTGAAATAGAAGGAAATCGATTCTTACCTTTGGCTTGAGAATATGTAGAAATCGATTACATGCTTCAAACATAGGATAAGGAAATCGATTCTTGGCCTATAGGTGAGCCTAAAATCGATTTCATAGCCTATATAAATTGTATAAATCGATTTCATAGCCATTGGAACAAAATAGAAATTGTTTTTTGCTTTCCACAAAATTGTTTTATGGTTTAGGTGCCACCTTATGCATGCATGCAGTTTTATAAAATATTTTTCAAAACTATTTTGATGTACCATGCATGTTTTGAAAAACTCATCTCTTTGCTACTAAAAGTCATAGACCTTCAGTGATAGGACCTTACACAGTGTCCTAAAGAAAGCGGATAAACAAACAGGTCTTGAACTGCTGAGGTGGCTTCTTCTCCAAGCTGCTCCACTTTAATATTTCCTGCTCTTTGATTCATGTCCTGTACTTTATTTTGTCCCTGCACTTTTATACACTGCAACCATTAGTAGACTAAATGTAATTTGTTATCATACAAAACAAAGAGTGTTTGTTATTGGTTCAACACCTTCTTGGCAACACTGACTCTAGCAGTGAGCCATTGATAACTGTTTGCAGCTATAGTCTCCACCAAATCGTATGCTTCATTGTAAGAGTGATTCAGAATGGGTCCGCCTGCAGATGCATCCAGCAACAGCCTTGATTGGGAAATCAAGCCATTGTAGAATGTCTCTAATTGTATAGCGAAAGGGATGCCATGATATGGACATTTTCTGAGCACATCCTTGAATCTCTCCCAGGCCTCATATAATGATTCTTCTTCTTGTTGCCTGAACGATGTAATGTCGTTTCTCATTATTGCATTCTTGACTGGAGGAAAGTATTTTACCAAGAACTTCTCGGCCATCTTGTTCCAGCTGTCTACTGAATTGGGTTCCAGGGAATTCGGCCAAGCTTTGGCTCTATCCTTTAATGAGTATGGGAAGAGTCTTAACCTGAATGCATCCTCTGTTACTCTGGGAATTTTAAAGTTGTTGCAGACTTCGAGGAACTGTCTTAAATGCAGGTGAGGGTCTTCAGTGGGTCCTCCTGCGAATTGGCCTACTGTTTGCAACATTTGGAAAATCATCGGCTTGAATTCGAAGGATGCTGCCCCGATGGCAGGTGTCACAATACCAGTTTCCATGGTGGTGGGATCGAAGACAGCATAGTCCCTCATTGGCCGCTCTCTGTCATTGGCCATTTCATTGTTTGTTAGTGCCACAACTTCATCTTCGTGATCTGCCATTGGAATGGCTTCTGCTACTGATACTGCAAGTCTTTCTCGAACCTCTCTTCTCAATCTCCTTACTGTTCTTTCAATTTCGGGGTCTATGTGATGCTCTGGCTGATGGGCTCTGCGCATACACTTCTCTTAAAGCTGAAATTCACAATGAAGGGGATGAGAAAATAAAAGCTCACTAAAACAAATACTATTTAAGACACAGTGATTAAATCCGTTAATCCCCGGCAACGGCGCCAAAAACTTGTTGTGCAAAAACGTGTGCAAGTATACACAGTCTAACAAGTAATAAAGTGTAAGTAAAGATCGTTCCCACGAGGATTAAGGTTTAACTACTAGGTCTACGGAATAGCGTTGATTTAGCGAGTAAAAGTGTAACCAAATAATAGAGTGAAGTGGTGACGCAACCAAACGACGTAATAATAACAAAGGTAACAAAATATCACAAGTGAAAATACGAGAGATGATAATAGTCAAGACTAGGTTCAATGAACAAAACTTATAGATGCGATGCTGTGATTGATGCTGTGATAGCACTCAGTGTGCAAAATGAATGTGGATACTCCTATCCTATTAACATAATGTCGTCAAGGTTCCCTTATTCCTAAGCTCCCATTGAGGTTCATTACATAGGTTGAAAAGCATGTTTCCGATCACACTATAGCCCTAACTTCATATTCCTATCCTTCACTAGGAAAGAATAATATTTCTATTACCCTTCAAACTATATTAACTTGCGAAATCAGTGACTTATTTCCTTCCGGATAATAAAACACGCTACCCTAATCAAAGTGATCAATTTCGAAAAGAGTTTATAACAATAAAAGTGCACAAGTTAATAAGGCATCACAAATCAATCACATAAACGCAATCTAGAATAACATGTTCATATCACCATATCTTGACTATCAAGGGAATTAGCTCATGATGAGCGTAGTCATGATAAAACAGTACAAAATAACCGCAAGAGTATTCATCAACGTAAAAACACCTAAGGGTTGAGTTACGCCAACGAGCATGAAGGCATATTGTTGCGGTCGTGTGTTTTATAGTCGCAATATTAGTGCAAGTATACACGTCGTACAAGTAATAAAGTGGATAAGAAGTAAGAGATCGTTCCCACGAGGATTGATTTACTTTCAAAGTTCAAGTCTTTAAAACACAAGTGAAATAAGTAATAAATCGGCACTAAAAGTTGGTATTAAGACTAGTAACATAAATCAAGCAAGTAAACAAGAAGTGGTTGTGAATATGGAAGAGTATGAGTTGGATTTCTGCATGCAAATAAATCTCCTCTAGTCAGACGTTATAACGTTTACACGTTAACACGTACAAATGCTATGTTGTATAGACGTTATAACGTTTGAACGCTGTTGCAAAAGAGCTGTGCTTTTCAGTCACAAAACGTCAGAGCTTCAAGTACTAGAATTCCTATGTCTAGGTTCTAAGTAGGCCTACTCCTGTATTTTAAGTACCCACAGCAATGTCCTATGAACTATTATCCATTCTATGTCTAGATTTAGATAAAAATGCCTAAATGTCTTTAGTGCACCTTTTCATTCACATAAATCCTTGAGTTCTTTTCATAGACCATGTCTGTACCTATGAATCTACTTGTTTTAAGTGGCCAAGTTCAAAACAAGTTTGGAAATATTAACATGCAAAACTTAAAACGCATAAACATCAATACTTCATAGCATTAAACTAGAGGTTCATTACATGCAAAACAACAACCCAACTACAAATGTTTAGCTCATGCTGAGCATCCTTACAGAAATAAGAGGAGTTAAAATCCAAGTACCGTACATAGAGAAAAGGAGACTAAACGCAAAAGATACGCCTAAGTGGCCTTCCTTCATGCACGCTGTAAAGACGTTACAACGTCTGAGCTTCACAGTAATGGTTGCGAATGGAAATAAAAATTGGAGCTTGAGAAAATTTAAAAATGAAGAAGTCTGTGTCCAGAACTTCTTTTAGAAAAACTATCTCTGAAAATGGAGGAAGGTGGATGATGAATGGATTCGTCGATGATTTCGCATGATGCCCCCTTTTCCTTTTGTAGAGAGAGAATAGCCATGGTCAAAAGAGGGTCACATGCTTGCTGATGTCATTCCCCACCTTCCAAGCTTGCTTGCGAGTTGACTCTGCCCTGAAGTGACACCGCACTGCTACAGTGCGTCAGCCGCGTCAGCGCTGAGGAGAGAGAAGATCTTCTGCACTTCTAGATCTTTGACCATCATTTCTTGTGCGCCAAAAATAAGATTTTTCTTTCTTGCTCTGCTGCCCTTCTTCAGACGTGATGAGGGACGTTGCCACGTTCAGTTTACTGCACAAACACAAGAAGCATCAAAACGCTCACAAAGGCGCCAATTGGCACCAATATGCCTAGAACTTATAATTTAGCCCCTTTCTAACTAAAAAGCAATAAACTAACAGAAACTTAATAGAAACAACCTACTATTGCCAGAGAACTTGCATGATTTAGCTTTGAATAAGTATAAATAACTCATATAAATATGAGTTATCACACCCCCAAACTTAAACCATTGCTTGTCCTCAAGCAATCGAAATACAACATGTGCAAAGATGCAAGAAATTAAATACACCAGCAGTTTATACCCTGTTCATCCATTTTGATCAAAAAAATTTCTCAAGGGGCTAATTCCTTCAGACTTACACTACACACTCACGCACCAATGCACAATTACATTCTAGATTCATTACTGCCCAAAGTGAGTGTGTGATCTCTGTATCAATTCTATTCCTAGCTAGGTTCAGAAGCTACCCTAGCCTATGAAAGAGTGGTTTCCATATGGTGAGAGCATAACATCTTTCAAAACAGAGAGTAGGCTAACATTTTCACATAAGACATGGGGGTTATTTTAAGCACGACAAAGGGTCTTAATTTGGGTGCTAGGACTAGATTAGTGCAACTACTTTTCTGACTCACACAATACAAAACACACACAGACGACTGCAACCCCTCATTACTGAGCAACCTTCATTTGATTCACTTTACTTTTGGTTTGGAGTTTTTGTGATTTTCTCCTTTTTGATCCTTTGGATTTGACAATTTAGGATTGAGATATTTGGGGTACCCAGTATTTGTTTCGGGAAATTGCAGCCAACACAGAGGACATGTGGATTTTTCCACTTATTTGAAACAACACACTCTTTTTGGTCTTTTTGGAGTAGACGTTATAACGTTTATAGGTGAGACGCTACAACGTTTCATAACACAACACGAAAACACACACGGCATACGTTATAACGTTACGGGTAGACGTTACAACGTTGCACTCACACTACACAAGCACTAATCATCCTACAGTCTTTGCACCCAGCCTTAGTACAACCTGATATACCCCCAAACTTAGTTTCTACTGCTACTCTAAGTTTTTAATCAAGTTTTACCATCACCATAGTCAACCAAAACTAGCTTTTGCATCACATAGTCCCTAGCTAAGTAGGTTTTCCTCAAAACAGAGTTTGTGTGGAAGCAGTAATCAATTCTATTCATTTAATCATGCATCAGCTACTCACACACATTCACACACAGTTATTCCTAGATTTAGCCCAAAGAGAAACATTTTTGATGATTACTAGAGTAGGGAAGTAAACTGATTTTGCATTTGATTTTATGCATACACAAAACATAAAAAATGATCCTCCCCCCCCCCCCCCCAAACAGAAAGATGAGCAGTGTCCCCACTGCTCACTGATTTTGAAAAATGGGAGAGGAACATTCACACACAACAGAAACAAAACAAACTACTGACTACTAACTCTCTAGACGTTGTAACGTCTGGACAGCTATTTATTTGTACTGAAATTACAAACTATAACTATACTACTGCTAAAAAGAGGGCTAACTTACTTGTTCAGAGCACCAGACCTGAGCCTTCCACTCTGTCTGGCTGGGATGCTTGCTTGCACAGTCTTCTTTTTCTTTTCCTTCTTCTTCTTCTCTCCTTCACCATCACCAGCATCAACTGAGACTTCAGTTTCTTGGGGCATCTTTGCACTGCTCTCAGCAACTCTTTTCTTTGCTTCCTCCCATGCTTTCTGCTTTTCTAGCTCTGCAGGATTAATCTGCTGCTGCTCTTTGGGGTCCCCCTGGGCTTTTTCAACCTCTGGCTCTTGAGACGTTGTAACGTCTGCAGCTTTATCTTCAGTAACAACAGCAGGAGCATTCTCTGAACCACTAGCAGTAACAAATGCTGCACTGGTAGCTGTTGCTGGCTTGTCTTTAGCAGCTTCAGATTTCTTTCTTACCTGTAACTTTTGCCTTTTGGTTGCAGGAGCATCAGCTAGTTGTTCTTCTTCTTCACCATGTCTTGTTTCTTCACTTGCAGCAGCTAATTCACGCCTTTTCTTCTTCCCAAATGGACTCTGGGTGGGTACAGTCTTGAATCTTTGCTTTTTGGGTGGGGGAATGAGTTGTGAGTCTGGGTTACTTTCAACAGCAGTAGGTTCAGACATTGCCACGTCTGCACTGGTTACTTTTGGAATGGATGGTTGTGATGGCTCTTTAGTTGGTTCAGGTTGAGTGGGGGTTGGTTTTGAAATGGGTTGATCTTGAGGTTCAGATTGTGGTGTTTTGGGGATGTTTTGGTCATGGGTGGATTGTTCTTTAGCTGAGGGTTGGGGTTGTTTGGCTTTTGGTGATGGAGGTGTGGGCTGGGCTGTCTCTTTGAGTGTTTGGGTTGGTGGAGAGTCAGCCTCAATATCAGTCTTATCACTGGAGCTTCCTTTCTCTTCTGAATGTGTTTCTTCCTCATCATCGCTTAGGATTTCTCTGCTCACCTTCTTTGATTCCTCTGCATCACTCTCAGTGATGCTATCCATATCAGCTGATTTGAGCTCTTCTTCCTCACTACTTACCTTCTTCTGTTTTTTCTTTGCTGGGCTCTTTCTTTTTGTGGGTGGTTTTCTTGTTTCCTTAACTTTTTCCTTCTTCACTGCCCTGAGGTTCATTGTTGATAGGGGTATATTGTCTTCATCTTCCCCTTGCATCCAATCTGGAAGTACTGGTTCTTCAATCACCATCTTGCCTTTTGTTGTCTGTGCATTCACCTTCTTTTGCCACTCAAACTGCTCCTTGACAAATTTGGCTAGGCTGTTTTGCTGGTCCACCAGACGTTGTAACGTCTGTGCATCTACTGACGTGGTAGCATCTGCAGCTCTCTGCCTAGCTTTGAACTTTGTAGAGAATTCCCCTTGGGGTTCCTCTATTAGCTCAGATGCTTCAATCTCCACTCCAGCCTCCATGCAGAGATCAGTGATTAAACAAGGGAAGTATAGGTATCCATCCTTCCTGTTCTGCCATTTGTTTATCTCCCTTTTGATGAGCTTTCCCACCTCAATCTTATCTCTTGACATAATCGCATCAATAGCAATCAGCCTCTCCTTATCAACCCAGAGAGTGTGAGAAGTGGGTATCAAGTAGTGCCTAATGAAATGAAACCAAGCACTGGCCTCATCACAAAGGTATCTTTTCAAAATTTTGAATTCATTCCCATGGTCGCCTCTTCGCTCCCAAACAGCTCCTTCAACACATATCCTTTCTTTGATTTCAGTCATCTCTGCCACTCCGTAAGTCTTTTGCTTTACCTCAACTGCCTTGCCATAGTAACCCAGCCCAAAGTAGTCATTTATGACTCTTACACCAAATTTGACTTCTTCACCGCGAACGATGGAGGTGTTTGAAAGTTCTCCATCGGTTCTTTCAACGATTCCTTTGTAGAAGTCATGCACCAGAGTTGCAATGTATTCCTTTCTGTGAACTACAAATTTCTGCCATCCTAATGCTGCCACTGTTGCGAGAAAATCAGGATTTGGGTTTTCCAAGCTGAAGCCCCTTTCTGGTAGCAAAGCTTTCTTCTTTGAAGGAATGGGGATTTCTGGAATTGGAACAGAGGAAGAACTTGGGTTAACATTCTTTCCTTTACCAGATGATTTTACTGCAGCTTGCTTGGTTTTTGTCATGGTGATTGAATGAGTTTTCTGGAGAGTGGGGGATTTGAGATTTGAGATTTGGGGGAAGGGATAAGATTGCGGTTTCTGAAAGTGTCTGAAGGTGGTTTTGATGATTGTAACTGGTGAGTGTTTATTGGGGAGGTTTTATGGGAAGTTGAGAAGTAGGTGGTGGCGTGGGCTTGGGAAAAAGGGGTAACCGTTGGAAGTGACGTCAAGGTCACTTTGGCAGTCACGTCCTTGAAAAATATTTTCATTTAAAAAAAATTTTCATTTGAAAACTGCTTGACTCATTTTCTTTTCTTTTTTTTTCATTTAAAACTTTACCCAGGCAGCAAACGTGACAACATCCTAGACACGCAAAGACGTTATAACGTTCACCGTACTTCAGCTCCCATTCCTGCACACAACAAAAATTTAAAGACACAAAATTGCTGGTTAGTTAAAACCGTTGGGTTGCCTCCCAGGAGCGCTTGCTTTAAGAGTCTTCAGCCAGACTATTCCCTTTTGAATTCAGGGGTTGTTGAGAGCCACTGTGGTCTTGTCCCTAACCACATGTTCTCCATGGTAATGCTTCACTCTTTGGCCATTGACTTTGAAAATGGAATTAGTTTTCTCATCAAACAGGTCCACAGCACCATGAGGATAGACTTTTACCAGCTTGAAAGGTCCTGACCATCTTGATTTTAGCTTCCCAGGGAACAACTTTAACCTTGAATTAAACAGCAAAACTGGTTGTCCCTCTACTAGCTCCCTTCTTTGAATTTTCCGATCGTGCCACTTCTTGGTTTTCTCCTTATACATTGCTGAATTCTCATAGGCAGTGTGCCTGAATTCATCTAGCTCATTTAGTTGAAGGAGTCTTGCTTCTCCAGCCTTTGAATGATCTAAGTTCAGTTGCTTCAGTGCCCAGTGAGCTTTGTGTTGGAGTTCAATAGGTAGATGACAAGCTTTTCCGAAGACTAGCTTGTATGGTGACATGCCCAGTGGTGTCTTAAATGCTGTCCTGTACGCCCACAATGCATCATCAAGGTGCAGGGACCAATCTTTCCTGTTTGGACCAACCATCTTCTCAAGTATTCTTTTAATTTCTCTGTTGGAAATTTCTGCTTGACCACTTGTTTGTGGGTGATAAGCTGTAGCAATCTTGTGCTTCACTCCGTATTTAGCCAATAAATTCTCAATTAGCTTGTTACAGAAGTGAGATCCTTCATCACTGATTATAGCTCTTGGAGTACCAAATCTTGTGAAGATGTTTTGCTTAAGGAACTTGCTGACTGATTTGGCTTCATTATTGGGCAATGCAATGGCTTCCACCCATTTTGATACATAATCCACAGCTACCAAAATGTATAAGTTTCCATGAGACATAGGAAATGGCCCCATGAAGTCCATTCCCCACACATCAAACAGCTCTACTTCAAGGATATTTGTCAATGGCATTTCTTGCTTGTTGGAGATGTTTCCAGTTCTTTGGCATTTATCACAGCTTTTCACTAATTCATGAGCATCTTTGAAGAGTGTTGGCCAATAATATCCTGACTGTAGCACATTTGCTGCAGTTCTGGTTCCTCCAAAATGTCCTCCATAAGGTGATGCATGACATTGTTGTAACACATGAAGTTGTTCTTTTTCAGCAAGGCATCTCCTAAGCAACTGATCTTGACACATCTTATACAGATAGGGCTCATCCCAAAAATAGTGCTTCACGGTGTGGAAGAACTTTTTTCTTTGCTGATGGTTGAAATCCACAGGCACAATCTTGCTGACTAGGAAGTTGACTATATCACCATACCAGGGTGCAGTAGCATCAGACGTTATAACGTTTGAAGAAATTGCCATAGACGTGGTAACGTCTTCAGCTACTGTGGCTACTGTCAGCAGTTTTTCATTAGGGAAATTTTCTTTTATCTCTTCTGCACCTGTACCTGCATCAACATTCTCAAACCTAGAAAGATGATCAGCAACTTGGTTCTCCACCCCCTTTTTATCATGAATTTCCAAGTCAAATTCTTGGAGGAGGAGAACCCATCTGATGAGTCGTGGCTTTGCATCTTTTTTAGCAATCAAATACTTGATGGCTGAGTGATCAGTAAAAACAATAACTTTTGCACCCACCAAGTATGATCGAAATTTGTCAAAAGCAAATACAACAGCCAGTAACTCTTTCTCAGTTACAGTATAATTTAATTGGGCATCATCTAAGGTTTTACTAGCATAATAGATAGAGTGAAAAATTTTGTCATACCTTTGACCCAATACAGCCCCCACAGCGTAGTCACTCGCATCACACATTAATTCAAATGGTTTGGACCAGTCAGGAGTGACTATCACAGGAGCTGTTACAAGGGCAGTCTTCAATTTCTGGAAGGCTTCATGACATTGCTCATCAAAGTTGAAGACGTTATCACGTTGCAGCAGCAGACACAAAGGTTTGGAAATTTTTGAGAAATCCTTGATAAACCTTCTGTAAAAACCAGCATGCCCTAAAAAACTTCTAATACCTTTGACAGTGGTAGGTGGAGGTAATTTGTCAATAACATCAATTTTTGCTTTATCAACCTCCAACCCTTTCTTTGAAATCTTATGCCCCAAAACAATTCCCTCTTGAACCATAAAGTGGCATTTCTCCCAGTTGAGTACTAAGTTGGTCTCTTCACATCTTATTAAAACTCCTTCTAAGTTATCCAAGCATGCCTTGTATGAGTCTCCATAGACTGAAAAGTCATCCATGAAAACTTCCATGGATTTTTCAATAAAATCTGAGAATAAAGCCATCATACACCTCTGGAATGTTGCAGGAGCATTACACAGCCCAAATGGCATCCTTCTGAAGGCAAAGGTACCATAAGGACAAGTGAATGTGGTCTTCTCTTGGTCCTCAGGCACAATAGCTATCTGGTTATATCCTGAGTAACCATCAAGGAAACAATAGAATTCTTTGCCTGCAAGTCTATCCAACATCTGGTCAATAAATGGCAGAGGAAAATGGTCCTTCTTGGTTGCTTTGTTCAGCTTCCTGTAGTCCATACATATCCTCCATCCACTCACTGTCCTTGTTGGAATCAATTCATTTTTGTCATTGGTCACCACAGTAACTCCACCCTTCTTTGGTACACATTGAACTGGGCTCACCCATGAGCTGTCACTGATTGGGTAGATGATTCCTGCGTCTAACCATTTGATGATTTCCTTCTTGACCACCTCTTTCATTATCGGGTTCAATCGCCTTTGTCCTTCAATGCTGTTCTTTGCATTCTCTTCTAAGACAATTCTCTGCATACAGATTGTGGGACTGATACCCTTGATATCTGCCATTTGCCAACCAATGGCTTTCTTGTGTCTTTTCAAGGTGCTAATGAGATCACTTTCCTGCTTTTGTGAGAGATTAGAAGAAATGATTACAGGTAAAGAATCATTTTCCCCTAGAAAGGCATACTTCAGGTGATCAGGTAACACCTTCAGTTCCAGCTTGGGTGGCTCTTCAATGGAAGGAACTATCTTCTTGAGATTGGAGTCTTCTTGCCCCAAAGATTCATACTTCTTTGTCCACGCCTTGGGTACAGGGGAGTCAGACGTGACAACGTCTGTAGTTGACGTTGTAACGTTTGACGGAGCAGCTTCTTCTGTTAACAACTCTTGAATCTCATCATTGCCCAGAATCTTCTCCAGGTGGTCATTATCTTTATTGAATTGTTTTTGAACCACATGGTCAAGGGCAACCACAAAGGAACATTCCTCTGTGTTAGGTTCTGGATACTTGAGTGCGTTGAGGATGTTGAACTTGACTTCTTGGTCATTGACCCTCATGATTAATTCTCCTTTTTGCACATCAATGAGTGTCCTTCCAGTGGCTAGAAATGGTCGCCCCAAGATGATAGGAACTTCCTTATCTGCATCGAAATCTAAAATAACAAAGTCCACTGGAAAAACAAATTTGTCAACTTTAATCAAAACATCTTCTAATATGCCCTCAGGATAAACTCTACTTTTATCAGCTAAGGTAAGACTTAAAGAAGTAGGTCTGGCAGTTCCTATACCAAGTTTTTCATAAATGGACTTGGGCATCAAGTTAATACTTGCCCCCAAGTCGCATAAAGCTTTGCCAAGGTAAAAATCTCCAATGGAGCATGGTATAGTAAAACTGCCAGGATCCTTCAGTTTTCTAGGGAGTTTATTCTGCATAATTAAGCTACATTCTTCAGTTAAAGCAATAGTTTCAAACTCCCCTAGCCTTCTTCTTTTGGTGATGATATCCTTTAGGAACTTGGCATAGTTTGGCATCTGCTGTAGAGCTTCAACCAAGGGAAGGTTTATGTGTAGCTGTTTGAGCATCTCCATGAACTTGCTGAATTGCTTGTCTTCATGAGCTTTCTTTAGTCTTTGAGGGTAGGGTGGAGGAGGATATTCAGGTACAAGCTTAGGAACAGTCTTGATTCCTGGTTCAGAACTAGACGTTGTAACGTCTGGTTTAGACAGCACAGTATCTGGAATAATCTTCTCTTTTTCTCCACTTCTGTTTTTCTCCTTTTCCTCTTCTGGAACCTCGGGTTCCTTAGACATAGATGGGTCAGGATACTCAGTTCCACTTATTAAAGAGATAGCATTTACCTGTGCATTCACCACCTCTTTACCAGTTGACTTAGATGACGATGGTGTTTCAGTTGTGGATGGAAGAGATCCATTCTGTCTTTGAGTAAGAGCTGAGGCTATCTGCCCAATTTGGTTTTCCAAGGTTTTGATTGAAGACTCATGGGTCTGTAAGGTTGCCCTACAATCGCTTATGAAAGTCTTCATCAAGGCTTCCAAATTGCTGTTGTTGTTATTCTGCGTATACTGCTTTTGTTGTTGAGGGGGAAATCCTGGGGGTATTGCAGGAGCAGTATCGCTAGCATTCAAAAAATTGTTGTTCTTCCAACCAAAATTTGGGTGATTTCTCCAATTTGAATTGTAAGAGTTGGAGAAAGGACTGTTACCTTTGTTGTGGGATACAAAGTTTACAGACTGAGGGTTATGGGGACACTCTTCGTAGATATGCCCTCCTTCACAATAGACACACACTACTCCCCCAGATGGTGTTGGTTCAACAGCTGCAGCAGTCTGTCTTTCAGACGTTGCCACGTTTGGAGTACTCAAGTTTTTAATTATGTTGGTCAGGGAAGCAACCTGAGCAGAAAGGGCAGTTACTTCACTTATCTCATGGACACCAGCCTTCTTTTCGGGAGTGAATCTTTCAGAAGGCCAATGGGCATTATGAGTGGCTATGTCTTCAATAAGCCTGCATGCCTCAGAGAAAGACATGTTCAATATGACACCACCGGATGAAGCATCAAGTATAAGCCTGGTAGGCTGATCTAAACCATTATAGAAAGTCTCCATTTGAATAACCACGGGTATACCATGGTGTGGGCACATTCTCAGTAATTCCTTCCATCTCTCCCAAGCCTCAAACAATGATTCGCCTTCCCTTTATTTGAAGGAAGTGATGTCATTTCTCAACTTGGCATTTTTGTTGGGAGGGAAGTATTTTCCAAGAAATTTCTCAGCTAGCTCATCCCAAGTGTGAATTGAATTTGGCTCTAAGGAGTTCAACCAATTCTTGGCCTTATCCTTGAGAGAATATGGAAATAGTTTCAATCGGAAGGCATCTTCTGAGACTCCAGGGATGACAAAGTTGCTACACACATCCAAAAATTGCCTTAAATGTGCATAGGGATCCTCTTGAGGGAAACCCCCAAATTGCCCTGCAGTCTGCAGCATTTGGAACATCATTGGCTTGAATTCAAAGTGACCAGTATGAATGGGTGGTCTTGCAATGCCTGTTTGTAAATGGGCAGGATTGAGCACGGCATAATCACGCATAGGCCTGTCTCTGTCATTGACCATGTCTTGTGGCCCTGCATTGATGAGTTGCTGTCTCTGCCAGTGTTCATCATAAACATATGTATCTGTATGAGTCTGTGGTCCACGACCACGTTCTCTACCTCCAGCATCAGAGTGCCTTCCTCCTCTTGGAGTTCGTCCACCTCTAGAGCTTCTACCACCAATACCATGTTCAGACATGATTGGTGGCTGAAATTGCTGGTGTTGTTGCTGTCTTCTTAACCTTTGTTGTCTCCTTAGTCGCCTGAAGGTTCTTTCAGGTTCTGGATAGAATTCAGGCTCAGATCCACTCCCTGGTTCAGTTGAACTAGAGCTTGAACTGGAACTAAGCATACGCTGTAACGTTTACCTGTTCACTCACAGAAACAACAAACAACACAGCAGAATTCTTTCACCTAGTGTTTTAATTCTTATTGAGCAATAAAAGTTAAATTCAATCCCCGGCAACGGCGCCAAAAACTTGTTGCGGTCGTGTGTTTTATAGTCGCAATATTAGTGCAAGTATACACGTCGTACAAGTAATAAAGTGGATAAGAAGTAAGAGATCGTTCCCACGAGGATTGATTTACTTTCAAAGTTCAAGTCTTTAAAACACAAGTGAAATAAGTAATAAATCGGCACTAAAAGTTGGTATTAAGACTAGTAACATAAATCAAGCAAGTAAACAAGAAGTGGTTGTGAATATGGAAGAGTATGAGTTGGATTGCTGCATGCAAATAAATCTCCTCTAGTCAGACGTTATAACGTTTACACGTTAACACGTACAAATGCTATGTTGTATAGACGTTATAACATTTGAACGCTGTTGCAAAAGAGCTGTGCTTTTCAGTCACAAAACGTCAGAGCTTCAAGTACTAGAATTCCTCTGTCTAGGTTCTAAGTAGGCCTACTCCTGTATTTTAAGTACCCACAGCAATGTCCTATGAACTATTATCCATTCTATGTCTAGATTTAGATAAAAATGCCTAAATGTCTTTAGTGCACCTTTTCATTCACATAAATCCTTGAGTTCTTTTCATAGACCATGTCTGTACCTATGAATCTACTTGTTTTAAGTGGCCAAGTTCAAAACAAGTTTGGAAATATTAACATGCAAAGATTTAAAACGCATAAACATCAATACTTCATAGCATTAAACTAGAGGTTCATTACATGCAAAACAACAACCCAACTACAAATGTTTAGCTCATGCTGAGCATCCTTACAGAAATAAGAGAAGTTAAAATCCAAGTACCGTACATAGAGAAAAGGAGACTAAACGCAAAAGATACGCCTAAGTGGCCTTCCTTCATGCACGCTGTAAAGACGTTACAACGTCTGAGCTTCACAGTAATGGTTGCGAATGGAAATAAAAATTGGAGCTTGAGAAAATTTAAAAATGAAGAAGTCTGTGTCCAGAACTTCTTTTAGAAAAACTATCTCTGAAAATGGAGGAAGGTGGATGATGAATGGATTCGTCGATGATTTCGCATGATGCCCCCTTTTCCTTTTGTAGAGAGAGAATAGCCATGGTCAAAAGAGGGTCACATGCTTGCTGATGTCATTCCCCACCTTCCAAGCTTGCTTGCGAGTTGACTCTGCCCTGAAGTGACACCGCACTGCTACAGTGCGTCAGCCGCGTCAGCGCTGAGGAGAGAGAAGATCTTCTGCACTTCTAGATCTTTGACCATCATTTCTTGTGCGCCAAAAATAAGATTTTTCTTTCTTGCTCTGCTGCCCTTCTTCAGACGTGATGAGGGACGTTGCCACGTTCAGTTTACTGCACAAACACAAGAAGCATCAAAACGCTCACAAAGGCGCCAATTGGCACCAATATGCCTAGAACTTATAATTTAGCCCCTTTATAACTAAAAAGCAATAAACTAACAGAAACTTAATAGAAACAACCTACTATTGCCAGAGAACTTGCATGATTTAGCTTTGAATAAGTATAAATAACTCATATGAATATGAGTTATCACACCCCCAAACTTAAACCATTGCTTGTCCTCAAGCAATCGAAATACAACATGTGCAAAGATGCAAGAAATTAAATACACCAGCAGTTTATACCCTGTTCATCCATTTTGATCAAAAAAATTTCTCAAGGGGCTAATTCCTTCAGACTTACACTACACACTCACGCACCAATGCACAATTACATTCTAGATTCATTACTGCCCAAAGTGAGTGTGTGATCTCTGTATCAATTCTATTCCTAGCTAGGTTCAGAAGCTACCCTAGCCTATGAAAGAGTGGTTTCCATATGGTGAGAGCATAACATCTTTCAAAACAGAGAGTAGGCTAACATTTTCACATAAGACATGAGGGTTATTTTAAGCACGACAAAGGGTCTTAATTTGGGTGCTAGGACTAGATTAGTGCAACTACTTTTCTGACTCACACAATACAAAACACACACAGACGACTGCAACCCCTCATTACTGAGCAACCTTCATTTGATTCACTTTACTTTTGGTTTGGAGTTTTTGTGATTTTCTCCTTTTTGATCCTTTGGATTTGACAATTTAGGATTGAGATATTTGGGGTACCCAGTATTTGTTTCGGGAAATTGCAGCCAACACAGAGGACATGTGGATTTTTCCACTTATTTGAAACAACACACTCTTTTTGGTCTTTTTGGAGTAGACGTTATAACGTTTATAGGTGAGACGCTACAACGTTTCATAACACAACACGAAAACACACACGTCATACGTTATAACGTTACGGGTAGACGTTACAACGTTGCACTCACACTACACAAGCACTAATCATCCTACAGTCTTTGCACCCAGCCTTAGTACAACCTGATATACCCCCAAACTTAGTTTCTACTGCTACTCTAAGTTTTTAATCAAGTTTTACCATCACCATAGTCAACCAAAACTAGCTTTTGCATCACATAGTCCCTAGCTAACTAGGTTTTCCTCAAAACAGAGTTTGTGTGGAAGCAGTAATCAATTCTATTCATTCAGAGGTTTGGTTTCGAGTCTTATGTATTTACAGACACCCCCCCCCCCCCAATTTTTGAATTTTTAAAGGTTCGGAAGTTTGGAACCGTACCGGTTCGGATCCAAACTTCCGAACCTGTGTTGTTTTCATTTAGGTACCTTTTTCATGGGTTTGTTTTCTGATTACATTAGAAGAGACTTTATCAGAACTCTAGAATGCCTTAGCAATATCAGAAGGCATAAGCTCTGACATTCCTTGTGCTGCCAGTGCTGCCACTTTGATATTGCGACTTTATCTTCTCTCCTATCATAATCTAGATTTTTCTTAGGTAAGTGAAAGACAAAAGAATCCCTTTCCATATTCTTTATTTTGACTGGAAGACGTATAAATTCACCTTGCTGCGTGCATAAAGATTTCAGGGTAGGCTTAAATCTTGTAGTTTGGTTTCTGATTACTTTGATGGTTAGCTATAGTTGAAGAATCACGACTATTAGATGTTTTGGTTTTCTTCAGTTGTATCATTTCTATAGTTGAATCATTTTGCGTCTTTTAGTAATGAACACAGGTTCAAAAGTTTGGTTCCGAACCGTTAGGGTTCCAAACTTTCGAACCTTTAAAAATTCAGAAATTGGGGGGTTTGGGAGTGTGTTTCACGTATGGGTATTTTGGAGATATTGAGGAGTTGGGGCTGACCAGTGAGTAGAGGGTGGGTTGTACGAAGTATGGGCCAATGGTTTTTATGTGGTTTTAGATTGGTTATGAATATAACCAAACCATTAGCACTGCAGCCCCTTTTATTTCATGCACCCCCGACCCACATGGGCTATCACACCCATGGTGACAATGAAAATAGTCTCCAGCAAATATATCCATATATGTTTGAAAAAAAGGAATCACTAAATCCATGTGAACTTGGAGCCTGTTGACTCTCAATCATATGATGTAAGTTATGTATTTTTAGGACCAATTGTGCAGGTTTTTCATTGTATCACAGTCATTATCTGGGGATGTAGTCTAGGTTTAGATAATTGTAGTAGGAAGTTCATTTGTAAGTAATCCCTTCACTTTTGGAGCTAAATTGGACTTGAAGACCTCTAATTTGTTGTGGCATCATTCGGCGAACCAGACACTTGCCCGGAAATGCAGCAAAATGGAGGGATTTGATTTCTGTTCAATATCGCGTCGCGACCAGGAGGTTTCGCGACGCGACCAGGAGGAGTTTTGCAAGCCAGGACTTTCTGTGCTATTTCGCGTCGCGACCAGGAGGGTTCGCGACGCGACCAGGAGCAGTTGTGCGAAGCCAGATGTTTCTGTCTTATTTCGCGACGCGATAGTCACGGGTCGCGTCGCGATGATGAGCGAAAATTAGGTTTCTAAAAGCAGTTTCAGCATTTTTTTGGAGAGGACTTTGTCTTGGGATCTGAGCCACAATTTGGAGCAGCTGGAGGGTGCGATTTTGGGGCCTTCTCACCACTTGGGAACAAGGGATTGAAGGTTCTAATGTCTTCCTTTATGTTTGTTTTCTATTTTATGTTGGTTTCTACTCTTAGGATGGATTGTAACTAATTTGCTTAGATTAGGGAGAGATGAATCTCCCAACCCTATCAAGTGAACCATTGTTCTAATCAATTCAGTTGTTATTCGATTTACTTTGTCTAAATACCTATGTTCTTAATGCTTTTCAATTACATATGATAATTGTGATGATCCAGGCTAGTGATTGCATAGGAATATGAATTAGTAGCTGGAAATTGGGTAGTTAGATCACATGCTAGTAATCATCATAGGAATATGTGGTAGCTTATGTGAATTCATTAAAATTCTTAATCTTAATGCGTTACCCTCTGGCATGACTCACCTAAGGAATTAGGGTAACTCTTAGGGTAATAGGGGTCTTGAGGCAAGGAATTGCCCTTGACCTTAATTAGTGAATTGAATCTAGAAATTGAATAATTAACTTGAATTGGCTAAGGTTCATGTGATAGGCGAGGTGAGAGGATTCGATCCCTAGTCGTTTTTCTCGTATTCTTAAATCACGTTTGTGTACTGTTACTGATTACTCAATTACCAAAACCTTTACAATCTAAGAATTTACAACTTTGCTACTGTTTTCAACGCGCAATCCCTGTGGAATCGACCGGTTACTTACCGTATTTTATTACTTGCGACGACATTTGGTACACTTGCCAAAGTCCTAACAAGTTTTTGGCGCCGTTGCCGGGGATTGTTGATTTCGTTGTCAACAAGGCAAACGAGTCGATTCTAGATTTTTAATTTTTGTTTTATTCTGAGTTACCTAATTTTGCTGTTTAGTGGTTCTCTTGGACCTGTTGACGTTTGCGTGGTGTTTCCAAAAGACTGTTTATACAGGGGCACAGGTACATTCGGTTGAATTAATGGCGGAAAATCCACTGGGCAGATGCACTCTCAATGATTTTGGGAGAAGAACTCAAGGCACACATACTCACACCTTCCAGCCAGGGTGGGCGGCCACTTTTAATATCAAGTCGTCCGTTCTCTCAGCATTAAGGTCAAAGCCGTTTTCTGGGTCAGATACTGAAGACCCCAATCAATACTTATCCCACTTCCATGAAATCTGTGGGACCACCTATTCTGAGGGAGTAGATGAAAACTCCAAGCAGTTGCGCCTGTTCCCTTTCACTTTAACAGGCAGAGCAAAGGATTGGTTGAATACTCTTCCACCAAGAACTATTAATGCCTGGAGTGAGCTTGAAGGTAAGTTCCTAACAAGGTTCTTCCCAATTTCTAAGTTTATTGAAAAAAGAACAGAAATCTCCAACTTCGCACAAGAGGATGAAGAGTCCTTGTACGATTCCTGGGAGAGATTCAAGCTGTCATTAAGAAAGTGTCCTGGGCATGGTATTGACGATTTTGTGCAGCTACAAACCTTCTATCATGGATTGAAACCTCCAACCTCAGACCACATTGAAATCCAAAGAACAAGTCACACAAGGCATGGAGAGGAACCATGAGGTTTCATTAAAGAACTTGGAGAGCCAGATGAGTAAGATGTCAAGGCAACTTGCTGAGATATCCAAGGATAGTTTTTCTGATAGCACGGTGGAGAGCCATAAGGAAGAGAGTTGCGGAGCTATCTCATTGAGGAGTGGTAAGGAACTTAAACCGGTTGAAGCGACCAAGCACAACTCTGGAGGGGAAAGTAGTGAAACGGAAGTGTTGAAGGAAGAAGTTGAAAATGAGTTGAGTGAAAAAAATGAGGGAGTGGTGAAGTCTAACAAAAAAAAATGTGTTTAATGAAAATTTGCACGTGGACGAGAAGCCCAAGGAAATTCCTTCCTACATGAAGTTGCCATACCCTCAGCGGAGTAAGAAGAATCACAAGGATGAGCAATTTTCAAAGTTCATGCAGATATTCTCCAGTCTCCAAATTAGCATTCCTTTCGCAGAGGCCCTGGAGCAAATGCCTATTTATGCAAAGTTTATGAAGGAATTGTTGAGTAAGAAGAGGAAGTTCAAAGAAGATGAAACGGTGGCTCTGACCGAAGAATGTAGTGCCATTATTCAAAGGAAACTTCCTCCAAAATTGAAAGATCCTGGAAGTTTCACCATACCTTGCACCATTGGGAACTTGACTATAGGCAAGGCCCTTTGTGATTTGGGAGCAAGCATCAACCTGATGCCCTTGTCTATGTTCAAGAAGCTGGGTGGAGGTGAGGTGAAACCCACTAGGATGAGTCTGCAGCTTGCCGATAAATCAATCAGACAACCTTATGGGATCTTGGAAGATGTTCTGGTAAGAGTTGACAAATTTTTATTTCCTGTTGATTTCGTGATTCTTGAAATGGAAGAAGATGCAGATGTCCCACTTCTCCTTGGTAGACCATTTTTGGCCACTGGGCGGGCCCTCGTAGATGTTCAACAAGGACAGCTAAGGCTAAGATTCCAAGATGAGGAAGTGATATTTAATGTTTTTGAAGCTATGCGCCACCCGAATGACCAAGAAAAATGTTTTAAGGTGGATGTGATCGAAGATTCAGTGCAAGAAACTTTTAGACATAATTTACCCTCTCCTCCTCTTGAGAAGGTAATTGTGAACTCGATTGAGGGCTTGGACGAAAACTTGGGAATTGAAATAGAGGACTGCATTCGCCAGTTTGAAGCTTCTCGGGTAGAAAAGGTTTTCAAGAAAAAAGAAGAGCTGAATAGGGGGGAAGGCCCAGACAAAGGAACTCCCGAATTGAAACAACTTCCCTCTCATTTAAAGTATGTATTCCTTGGGAGCAATGATCAATACCCAGCCATCATCAGTAATTCTTTAACTAAGCTGGAAGAGGAAAAACTGATGAGAGTGTTGAGATTAAATAGAGCTGCACTAGGTTGGACTATCTCCGACCTTAAGGGGATTAGTCCAGCTTTTTGCATGCACAAGATCAAGCTCGAGGAAGAGTTCAAGCCGGTGATTCAACCTCGGCGACGGTTAAATCCCACTATGAAGGATGTGGTGAGGAAGGAAGTGTTAAAACTCTTAGATGCCGGAATGATCTACCCAATCTCAGACAGCTCTTGGGTGAGCCCGGTCCATGTGGTGCCCATGTGGTGCCCAAGAAGGGTGGTATGACCGTTATTAAAAATGAGAGGAATGAGCTGATCCCTACTCGCACAGTCATCGGGTGGAGAATGTGTATCGATTACAGGAGACTGAACCAAGCCACTCGGAAGGACCATTTCCCTCTGCCATTCATGGACCAAATGCTTGAAAGATTAGCCGGTCAGGCCTTTTATTGCTTCCTGGATGGATACTCTGGATACAACCAAATAGTAGTAGAACCGGAAGATCAGGAGAAAACTGCTTTTACATGCCCATTTGGCGTTTTCGCCTATCGGAGGATGCCCTTCGGTCTGTGTAATGCTCCTGCAACTTTTCAAAGGTGCATGCTTTCTATATTCTCTGATATGATGGAAAATGCTATTGAGGTATTTATGGATGACTTTTCTGTTTTTGGACCCTGCTATGATTCTTGCTTGGCTAACCTCAATGCAGTATTAAAGAGATGCATTGAAACCCATTTAGTCTTGAATTGGGAAAAGTGTCATTTTATGGTTCAAGAAGGAATTGTTCTTGGCCATAAAATCTCGTCAAAGGGCATTGAGGTTGATCAAGCCAAGATAGAAATCATAGAAAGGTTACCTCCTCCTATGAATGTTAAAGGGGTGAGAAGTTTTTTAGGACACGCCGGATTTTATCGACGTTTCATAAAAGACTTCTCCAAGATTACAAAACCTCTATGCAATTTACTTGTTAAGGAGAACGAATTTGTCTTTGATGCCGAATGCCTGCATGCTTTCAATGTATTAAAGGAAAAACTGATTTCTGCCCCAGTCATTGTAGCCCCTAATTGGGACATTCCCTTTGAATTAATGTGCGATGCTAGCGATTATGCAGTGGGAGCAGTGTTGGGGCAGAGACCGGAGAAGTTTTTTCATGCCATATATTATGCTAGCAAGGTCTTAAATGAAAATCAGGAATTCGACTTGGAGATAAAGGATAAGAAGGGGAGCGAGAATGTGGTCGCAGATCATCTGTCCCAGTTGGATAATAAGGAAGTGACCGCCCGGGAAAAAGATATTCTTGAAGAGTTCCCCGATGAAAAGCTGTTTGCAATTGAAGAGAGACCGTGGTTTGCTGACATAGCAAATTACAAGGCAGGTGGAACGGTCCCTCAAGACTTTACTTGGCAACAAAAGAAGAAGTTCCTCTGTGATGCCCAACACTCCCTGTGGGATGATCCCTTTCTCTTTAAGGTCGGGGCGGATGGAATTCTTTGAAGAGGTGTTTACGGTAGCAAAAGTCAAAAGATTCTATGGCATTGTCATGACTCCCCATGTGGAGGACATTACAATGGGGAACACACAGCTGCAAAAGTGCTTCAATCTGGATTTTATTGGCCGTCCATCTTCAAAGATGCGCACAATCATGTTAAAAATTGTGACAAGTGCCAGAGGACAGGTAATATCTCACGTAGGGGGGAGATGCCGTTGAACCCTATACTTGAAGTGGAAGTGTTTGATTGCTGGGGCATTGACTTCATGGGACCCTTTCCACCATCGCATTCTTGTCAATATATCTTGGTGGCGGTGGATTATGTTTCTAAATGGGTGGAAGCAATTGCCACTTCTAAAAATGATTCCCAAACTGTGGTCAAATTTGTTAAGAAAAACATCTTCTCAAGATTTGGTGTTCCGAGAGTCTTAATCAGTGGTGGGGGTAGTCACTTTTGTAACACTCAGCTCAGCAATGTGTTATCCAAGTATAATGTAAAGCATAAAGTGTCGACACCGTATCACCCTCAATGTAATGGCCAAGTGGAGGTATCAAACAGAGAAATCAAGAGGATATTAGAAAAGACAGTGGGGAACGCAAGGAAAGATTGGGCAGTGAAGGTAGACGATACTCTGTGGGCATACAGGACAGCTTATAACACACCCTTAGGTATGTCCCCTTACCAATTGGTTTATGGCAAACCTTGTCATTTGCCGGTTGAGCTTGAACACAGAGCATATTGGGCGTTAAAATTCTTGAATTTTGATCCTGGATCAAGTGGGGAAAAGAGAACACTTCAGCTTCAAGGATTAGAGGAGATGCGCTTAAATGCATATGAGAACAACAAGATCTACAAGGAAAAAATGAAGGTGTGCCATGACAAACACATTGCAAGAAAAGAATTTCACCCTGGACAACAAGTCTTGTTGTTCAACTCAAGACTCAAGTTATTTCCAGGAAAATTGAAATCCAAGTGGTCGGGACCCTTTGTTGTCAAGGAAGTAACACCGTACGGAGCAATAGAAGTGGAAGAGCCAAAGTCCCAGAGATCTTTCAAGGTCAACGGACAAAGACTCAAGCTATATATGGGTGACGGGTTGGAAGAGCCTCAAATGGTTCTCATGCTGAGAGACCCATAAGAGTGACAAAAAGCGTCAAGCTAGTGACGTTAAAGAAGCGCTTGGTGGGAGGCAACCCACTGGTGAGCGCCACTTTTCATTTCCTTGAGCAGGAGGCTCAATTTATTTTACTGTTTTATTCAGACATTTTTACTCGCACTTTTGGTTGTATTTTGCCCTATTCTGACCTTATTTCGCACTTTGGTCTGTACTTATTATTATAACTTACTCTGTGATATTGGGGCACCACTGCCCTATATTTTGTTTTTGTTTTGTTAAAGCAGCTTCAATAGTGATGATGTGTGGCATTTGGGGTCGCATGTTGCATTTTTCCTTTTGACACTCGCACTTCAAGTTTTATCATCAAGTAATAGCAGGGGTCATGACAAACGTTGCGGAAGTTCCTTATCATCTGTGAGCAGCATCTCTCAAGTTCCATCTCTACGATCCCAACTGTGAGGTTTGAGCCTAAACACGTTCTTATATATATTGTGTGTATTCCTTGCCTGCATTAGTCTGCAGAACTTGACATTGTGCTTAATTGTTTTTGCATTTGATTTTCATACACACTGAGGCATTTCTTTTGGCACCCCTGAGCCTTTCAAACCACACCTAATTAATGTTTATCCTCTGCTAGCCCCTCTGAGCCTATTGTTAAAAAAAAAAATTGTATGCTGTTTCTCTGAAAATCATAGCCTAGTTAATTCTTAACTTGGAGTTAGGTAACAAAAGCTGTGAGAGTGGGGAAATTTTTAAGTTTGGGGTTGCTCGTGGAATAGCAACAATATAAGTTTGGGGTGGTATACAAGAGAAGGAACAAGAAAAGAAAAAATATATATGTATATATACATCAAAAAAAAAGGGAGAAAATAAATAAATAAATAAAATCCTTCTCTTGTTTTGTTAAATGCTTTGGGAAAATGGGTGAGTAAGTGAATTGCGTGAAATTGACAAAAAGAGAGGTAGGCCTAACTCCAAGTGCAACCTACTTATCCAAATGTATCCACCCTTACCTAAGCCCCGCTATAACCCTTAAAGTCCTCAAAATGTGTGTATGCATTTCATTTGTATAGAATGATATAGAACTCTGTCAAGCCTATGAAACGATGATGCAGGTACTGTGAATTGAGTGAATACCCGAAACACCTCAAGAGTGAAACACTGGTGAGATGTGCGTACAGAGAAAACTTGAGAATGCTGCCTGCTTATGATTCGGTATTTCCAATTCAGTTGTCCTGCCACTGTATTAGGTTGATGATGATAGTTGATGTGCTGATGTGTTTAAGGTTGATGTATTATATGTAACAACTAAATAGAAAAACAGCCACAGTCTGAATTGATTGTTTGTTTGAGGACAAGCAAAAGTTTAAGTTTGGGGTTGTGTTGACTCTCAATCATATGATGTAAGTTATGTATTTTTAGGACCAATTGTGCAGGTTTTTCATTGTATCACAGTCATTATCTGGGGATGTAGTCTAGTTTTAGATAATTGTAGTAGGAAGTTCATTTGTAAGTAATCCCTTCACTTTTGGAGCTAAATTGGACTTGAAGACCTCTAATTTGTTGTGGCATCATTCGGCGAACCAGACACTTGCCCGGAAATGCAGCAAAATGGAGGGATTTGATTTCTGTTCAATATCGCGTCGCGACCAGGAGGAGTTTTGCAAGCCAGGACTTTCTGTGCTATTTCGCGTCGCGACAGGAGGAGTTTTGCAAGCCAGGACTTTCTGTGCTATTTCGCGTCGCAACCAGGAGGGTTCGCGACGCGACCAGGAGCAGTTGTGCGAAGCCAGATGTTTCTGTCTTATTTCGCGACGCGATAGTCACGGGTCGCGTCGCGATGGTGAGCGAAAATTAGGTTTCTAAAAGCAGTTTCAGCGTTTTTTTGGAGAGGACTTCGTCTTGGGATCTGAGCCACAATTTGGAGCAGCTGGAGGGTGCGATTTTGGGGCCTTCTCACCACTTGGGAACAAGGGATTGAAGGTTCTAATGTCTTCCTTTATGTTTGTTTTCTATTTTATGTTGGTTTCTACTCTTAGGATGAATTGTAACTAATTTGCTTAGATTAGGGAGAGATGAATCTCCCAACCCTATCATGTGAACCATTGTTCTAATCAATTCAGTTGTTATTCGATTTACTTTGTCTAAATACCTATGTTCTTACTGCTTTTCAATTACATATGATAATTGTGATGATCCAGGCTAGTGATTGCATAGGAATATGAATTAGTAGCTGGAAATTGGGTAGTTAGATCACATGCTAGTAATCATCATAGGAATATGTGGTAGCTTATGTGAATTCATTAAAATTCTTAATCTTAATGCGTTACCCTCTGGCATGACTCACCTAAGGAATTAGGGTAACTCTTAGGGTAATAGGGGTCTTGAGGCAAGGAATTGCCCTTGACCTTAATTAGTGAATTGAATCTAGAAATTGAATAATTAACTTGAATTGGCTAAGGTTCATGTGATAGGCGAGGTGAGAGGATTCGATCCCTAGTCGTTTTTCTCGTATTCTTAAATCACGTTTGTGTACTGTTACTGATTACTCAATTACCAAAACCTTTACAATCTAAGAATTTACAACTTTGCTACTACTTTCAACGCGCAATCCCTGTGGAATCGACCGGTTACTTACCGTATTTTATTACTTGCGACGACATTTGGTACACTTGCCAAAGTCCTAACAGAGCCCCATCATCATTAATCCTGAAAACATCTTTAACGTCCTCCATAGAGGAAGGTCCAGGGAACATAAAATTATCTTTCTTGAAAATCAAAGGAAAAATCACATAATAAATCAAATCATTGTTAATGCAGTTGTTATTTGAAGCAAATAGAGATTCATAGTAGTTGAGAATGTTCTTTGATGAATGTCTTACATTTGTCAGGTTGTGAAAGTATTGTGTTACTATCACCAGGAGTATGCCGAGTATCACATGGTTTTCCCTTCCCGAATTCTTCCCTGTAAGTGCAAAGCTTTCTGTAATTCAGATCGAGCTGTTTTTTCTTTAGAGGACAAATCATCAAAATATCCTTCTTAGTCTATCAACGACTGAATATAGTCCAAATGCTATGTAATCACTTTGACCTTATCAAGATCATTGCAAAAAATAGTGTGATTCCAATCCCTAATTTTTGCCTTTAGAGACTTTAATTTAATTAGAGCTAAGAATGAATTTTGGACAACCAACCCCTTATTGTTTTCAAACAGTTGCAATAAAAATATTTCAAGCAAAAGAAGTTACTTCTTTTTTGAGCTAAAGTAGAGAGAAAATTCACTATGTAGCAAAATACAACAAGAAACATCCGACCAAAAGTCTAGCCAAGTATCATTTGGTCTTATCAAGGCGTATCTCATTGAGGTTATTTCCTGTACGGCCACTATTCCAAGTGAACTTGTAGGAGCAAGAATTGATATATTGTGTAATTGAACTATGAAAAAAAGGAATGAGAATGAATTCACAAGTGTGTAGGAATTATTCTGAGAAATCTTGTATCATTCAATGCTTAATGTCTTATTTATACAACAGTAATAACTGCTCTAACAAAATAGAGCTAGCAGTAACTAACAGCTTAACAAACTGTTTACAAAACATGCAGTGCTATAGCACTGCTAACAACATATGTTGCTACAACATCTCTTATATCGCTAACTAGAATTACAACACATTTAACACATTTCCCTAATTCTTGTTTACAAACTCTATCATTCTTACCTCTCAAATCAGAGAACACATCTCATTTGAGGGGCTTGGTTAGAATGTCTGCCACTTGGAGCTTGATGCTACAATACTCAACCTTGAATTTCTGCTTGTTCACTTCATCTCCTAGGAAGTGAAAACGTGTCTCAATGTGCTTGCTCTGACCATGTGTGACAGGGTGCTTAGCTAGATTGATTGCTGGCTTGTTATCAACCAACAAAACCACAACTTCATCTCCAATCCTCAGCTTCAATTCATGTAGTAATGCATCAAGCCATGCTGCTTGACATGCTGCCATTGCTGGCACTTTCAATGGCGCTACTTCCAGTGCTGCCAGTTATGTGGGCCTTGAGTCTTAGCATTGTGGCAACATATACTTATGTGGTTTTCTTTAACATTGGGCTTGGGCCTGTTACATGGGTCTACAGTTCAGAGACTTTTTGTTGGATGTTTTAGTGTAATTGATCTCTTTATTATGTTAAAACAAGAGTGCACGCTTGATTTAACGTAATAAAGAGATCTAAGGTTTAGGCGATACTTGGAAGTAGTATGGAAATGTTCGACTAGAACTTCCACTTGGACTTCGACTGTAAACGCTTGGATTTCGACTGAGCTTGGACCTCGACTATAAAACCTTTTCTGTTTGTCGAAGTACAAAGTCTTGTCGAAGTTGCCCTTCATTTCTTTGTCGAAATATGAAGCGTTGTCGTAATACGCAGCAGTTACGCTGTCGAAGCAATGGCTGTTACAAAGGCAGTTGTCGTCGAAATTTAAGAGCAGTTGCGCGTCGAAATTTCGCGTGTAACTTCCATGAACCGCCAATAACCGTTGGTTCTTTGATCATATATATTCTTTTTGGTTCAGAAAGTCACATAAGGGAGAAAAATAACAAAAACATCAAAACTCTTGAACAAGAATACTCTTCTGATTTTATCCGATTGAACATTTTGGTTGAACCCCGAAATTGATTCAATCTGAAAGTGTATTAACACGACTTCAGATTTATCCAAGTTATCTCGAATTCAACAAATTAACCAACAAAAGATTGAATCAATTCTCATTAAATTCGAGATGACGAACACCAATTCGAAAATGACAAGTCAGTTTGCGAAATTGGAGAAGTTTGAAGGACAAGATTTCAGAAGATGGCAGAAGAAGATGCACTTTCTCTTGACAACATTGAAGACGGTGTATGTGTTGAGTACACCAATGCCGGAGACTATGGAAGATGAAACTCTGGAGCAAACAAGGAAGCGCTCCAAATGGGAAAACGATGATTACATTTGTCGTGGGCACATTCTGAACGGTATGTCTGACTCTCTCTTTGATATATACCAGAATGCTGAGTCTGCCAAGGAACTGTGGGATTCGCTTGAGTCCAAGTACATGGCAGAAGATGCTTCAAGTAACAAATTTCTGGTGAGTAATTTCTTTAATTATAAGATGATTGATTCGAGGCCTGTTATGGAACAATACAATGAACTGTTACGGATTTTGGGTCAGTTTAAACAACATGACTTGAAGATGGATGAATCCATCGCAGTTTCGTCAATAATTGATAAACTGCCCCCTTCTTGGAAAGATTTCAAGCATACATTGAAACATAAGAAGGATGAATTGACTCTGGTCCAATTGGGTAGTCATTTCATGATTGAGGAGTCGCTGAGGGCTCAGGAAATTGACAAAGTCAATAACAAAAATGTAGCAGGTTCCTCTTCCGTTAATATGGTAGAGGAAAGTGGAACAGTTAAGTCGAATTACAATGGTACAGGTAAGAAACGAAAATTTCAAGGAAATAAGAACAATGGTCCAAACAAACAGACAAAATTGTCATGTTGGAAGTGTGGAAAACCTGGTCATTTGAAGAGGGATTGCCGTGTGTTCAAAGGAAAGAACAAGGCTGGTCCAAGTGGGTCTAAGGATCCAGAAAAGCAACAAGGTCAGATGGTAGTGAATAATTTTAATTCGAATACGAATTCAAATTATGTATCACTAATATCTGATGCATTCTATGTGCAGGATGATGACATTGCTTGGTGGTTTGATTCGGGAGCAACAAGCCATGTGTGCAAAGATCGTCGTTGGTTTAAGGAATTTAGACCAATTGATGATGGATCTATCGTGAAGATGGGCAATGTTGCGACTGAACCAATCCTAGGATTAGGTTGTGTTAATTTAGTTTTTACTTCCGGAAAAAGTTTGTACTTGGATAATGTTTTATTTGTACCTGGTATTCGTAAGAACTTATTGTCTGGTATGATTTTAAATAATTGTGGTTTCAAGCAAGTACTTGAAAGTGACAAGTACATCTTGTCAAGACATGGTTCGTTTGTTGGATTTGGTTATCGTTGTAATGGAATGTTTAAATTAAACATTGATGTTCCTTTTGTTCATAAATCAGTTTGTATGGTCTCGTGTAGTTCAATAAATAATATGACGAAATCTGAAATTTGGCATGCTAGATTAGGACATGTTCATTACAAAAGATTAAAAGATATGTCAAAAACAAATATGATTCCTCCTTTTGATATGAACATTGAAAAATGCAAAACTTGCATGTTAACCAAGATCACTAGGAAACCTTTTAAGGATGTTAAAAGTGAAACTAAAGTCTTAGACCTTATTCATAGTGATTTGTGTGATTTGCATGCTACTCCATCATTAGGCCATAAAAAGTACCTGGTTACTTTTATTGATGATGCATCAAGGTATTGTTATGTATATTTATTACATACAAAAGATGAAGCTCTTGATAAATTTAAAATTTATAAGAAAGAGGTAGAACTTCATCAAAATGGGCTAATCAAATCTCTTCGTACGGATAGGGGAGGTGAGTATTATGATCCGGTATATTTTCAATCTACTGGAATAATACATCAAACAACAGCTCCTTATACACCACAACAAAATGGTGTAGCCGAAAGGAAAAATAGAACATTGAAAGAAATGGTGAACTCTATGTTATCCTATTCGGGTCTAAGTGAAGGATTTTGGGGTGAGGCTATGTTGACAGCCTGTTACTTGTTGAACCGAATTCCTAACAAAAGGAATAAGGTTACCCCATATGAACTTTGGCACAAAAAGACACCAAATTTGAGTTATCTCAGAATTTGGGGATGTAGGGCTGTAGTCAGGCTTACAGAACCTAAAAGGAAAACCTTAGGTGAAAGAGGTATAGACTGCATATTTATTGGATATGCTGAGCATTCTAAAGCATATAGATTCTATGTGCTGGAATCTAATGATTCTGTTGCTGTGAACTCGGTCATAGAGTCACGGGATGCTATCTTTGATGAACAAAGGTTTACATCTATACCTAGGCCAAAGAACATGATTTCCATGTCGAAAGTCTCAGTTAATAAAGAGGATATACCTTCAACTAGTACTGAAACTAGAAAGAGTACGAGAGTAAGAAAGGCTAAGTCATTTGGTGATGACTTTCAACTATATTTAGTTGAAGGGTCAAGGAATGATATTGAATTTCAATATCAATATTGCCTCAATGTTGAGGAAGATCCAAAGACTTTTAGTGAAGCAATGGCTTCAAGGGATGTAGCATTCTGGAAAGAAGCAATCCAAAGTGAGATGGACTCCATCTTGCAAAATAATACCTGGAAATTGGTTGACCTACCTCCTGGATGTAAGCCACTAGGATGTAAGATGATCTTTAGGAGAAAGATGAAAGTGGATGGTACCGTTGACAAGTACAAGGCCAGATTGGTCATCCAAGGATTTAGGCAAAAGGAGGGTATTGACTTTTTCGATACATATGCTCCTGTTGCTAGGATATCCACTATTAGGTTGTTGTTAGCACTCGCTGCTATCCACAATCTGGTAATTCACCAAATGGATGTGAAAACTGCATTCTTAAATGGCGAATTGGATGAAGAGATATACATGAAACAACCTGAAGGGTATGTTATGCCTGGAAATGAAAATAAGGTGTGTAAACTGATGAAATCTCTTTATGGCTTGAAACAAGCACCTAAACAATGGCATCAAAAGTTTGATGAGGTTGTGTTGTCTAGTGGTTTTGTTCTAAACCAAGCAGATAAATGTCTATACAGCAAGTTTGATACTCATGGCAAAGGAGTTATCATTTGTTTGTATGTAGACGACATGTTGATCTTTGGTACCGACCAAGATCAAGTTGATGAAACTAAGGCATTTTTGTCCTCTAAGTTTGATATGAAAGACATGGGGGAGGCGGATGTGATCTTAGGAATAAAGATCAAACGCGGAAACAATGGTATTTCCATCTCTCAATCACATTACATTGAGAAGATATTGGAGAAATTTAATTTCAAAGATTGTTCTCCGGTGAGTACTCCCATTGATCCTAACCTGAAACTATTACCTAATACAGGTGTAGCAGTGTCTCAACTTGAATACTCAAGGGCTATAGGATCACTCATGTATGCAATGATCAGTACTAGGCCCGATATAGCCTATGCTGTTGCTAAACTTAGTAGGTTTACAAGTAATCCTAGTACACATCATTGGCAAGCTATGAACCGAGTATTTAAGTACTTAAAGGGAACCATTGACTATGGTTTGACATACACTGGCCTTCCTTCTGTTATTGAAGGATATTCTGATGCAAGTTGGATAACCAATATGGAAGATCATTCATCCACAAGTGGTTGGGTATTCCTCCTTGGAGGAGGTGCTATTTCTTGGGCATCCAAGAAACAGACTTGCATTACAAATTCAACAATGGAATCTGAATTTGTGGCTTTAGCAGCAGCTGGTAAAGAAGCTGAGTGGCTAAGAAATTTGATATATGAGATTCCATTGTGGCCCAAACCTATACCTCCCATGTCTATCAGGTGCGATAGTCAGGCTACTTTGGCTAAGGCATATAGTCAAGTGTATAATGGGAAGTCTAGACACTTGGGTGTTAGACACAGCATGGTTCGGGAGTTAATCATGCATGGTGTGATATCATTGGAGTTTGTGAGAACTCAGCATAATTTGGCCGATCATTTAACCAAAGGGTTAAGCAGAGATCTTGTGAAAAGGTCGGCTGTGGGATTAGGATTAAAGTCCATTTGAAATCTCTTATGTTAAGATACCCAATTCCCATCTAATATTACATTAGGTGCTGAATTCAATGTGGAAAGCCTAACATGAAGAGATTGGAACACATCATTGAAAATATCCCAAAGGTATGTGTTCGGTTCTGCGAGTTAAGGAGGTTGAAGTATAACTTCTTAATGGTTCTTTTGAAAAATTACATTTGCAGGTGCAAGAAGAAAAGGACTACCTATGTGAGCATGAAGTTTAGCCGCTTCAAGAAGCTAGGACTTGGCTTTGATATGCTTATGAAGGATAGGGACACAGGCTAGTAAACTAGTGTCGAGCAAGAGTGATGTTATAAACTATTGTGCAGATTACCTTCATGTATTCATTATGAATAAAAAGGGTTCAATCCTTAGTGACACCCTGATATTCGAATATTTGAAATGTGTAATTTGCTAAGATGAAATTCAATCGTCACGATATTTCATTTATGCAGCAGTTTGATGTAAATTGTGACTTTGGTAAAGTGATCAATAATTACACTAAAATAGGGGAGGTTTGTTGGATGTTTTAGTGTAATTGATCTCTTTATTATGTTAAAACAAGAGTGCACGCTTGATTTAACGTAATAAAGAGATCTAAGGTTTAGGCGATACTTGGAAGTAGTATGGAAATGTTCGACTAGAACTTCCACTTGGACTTCGACTGTAAACGCTTGGATTTCGACTGAGCTTGGACCTCGACTATAAAACCTTTTCTGTTTGTCGAAGTACAAAGTCTTGTCGAAGTTGCCCTTCATTTCTTTGTCGAAATATGAAGCGTTGTCGTAATACGCAGCAGTTACGCTGTCGAAGCAATGGCTGTTACAAAGGCAGTTGTCGTCGAAATTTAAGAGCAGTTGCGCGTCGAAATTTCGCGTGTAACTTCCATGAACCGCCAATAACCGTTGGTTCTTTGATCATATATATTCTTTTTGGTTCAGAAAGTCACATAAGGGAGAAAAATAACAAAAACATCAAAACTCTTGAACAAGAATACTCTTCTGATTTTATCCGATTGAACATTTTGGTTGAACCCCGAAATTGATTCAATCTGAAAGTGTATTAACACGACTTCAGATTTATCCAAGTTATCTCGAATTCAACAAATTAACCAACACTTTTCCTGAGGTTGGGAGCACAAGAGGCAAGTATAGGAGTTGCTGTGAATAGGATCGTGAATGTTGTTGTTTCAATGATTTTAATTTCAATCTACAAGGCAATTACAATAGGTGGGGCATTTTTCATGTTTGCTGCCATTTCTGTATTAGTTTGGGTTTTCTTTTACTTTTACCTTCCTCAAACCAAGGGAAAGGCCTCGGAGGAGATGGAGATGGTTTTCACTAAAAAAATATAGTGATACAAATGTAGCAATAGAAAGCAGTCCAAGACACACAATGCCTAGTCTGTTTCCTAGTGGCAAACTGAGGAGTGCTATATAGGTGTAGCTAGTAGTTATGGTAGGGCTTGGATGTAAAGTAATTACTAGTTATTGTATTGATATACTCAATTCGTTACAAAATATAAGCAAAACTGGGTTAACAAAAATTTGGACTAAATACATCAACTTTTGTTGATCAATTTTTGCTTATATTGTGTAACAGAGGGAGTATGCATCTTGTGTGTTTATTGTTAGAAAGCCGTGAATTGCATTTTTTTGTCACCTTAGACAAAATAGTAATTAAACACCACATATATTATCACACGATCGCACTCAAGTTCTCAAGTTCGAATTTGGGAGCCGGTGTCCTTATATTGCTGAAATTGCAAATACAACTAGTTGTGGGTTACTGGTAGACTTTATTTTCTCTAGAAAACCGTTCTCTCTATATATATGGTTCCGGATGCATTTCTTTTACACATTGCTTTTTGTGTTGCATGCTATATGCACTTCCCTGCAAAATTTTGGATTCTTTGGAAATGACATAGACTGACAAGTACCAAAGGAAAAGTTGTGAGTTGAAAAGCAAGACGAAGCTAGAGGGCGTAAATGGAATTTTTTTCTTTTTGCTATGAGAGAAAATAGAGTTAATTATAAAGGAGGCCAGGGTAAGTAAGGAAATGAGAAGAGTGTAAAATAAATAAATAATTTGTGAAAAATCCGCCGGAAATGTGTTTTACTGGCGGATTTTTTCGTCGGAAATTACCGGCGGACGATGGAAAAATCCACCGGTAATGCACATTTTCGGCGGATTTTTTTTAAAATAAAAATTAAAAATAATTTTAAAAATCCGTCGGTAATGCACATTACCAACGGATTTTTCCAACAGTAATTTCCGGCGGATTTTTCCCGCCAGTAATGCACATTTCCGACGGATTTTTTTTAAAAAAAATTTAATATTTATTTTTTTAAGCAATCCGCCGGAAAAAACCTATTTTTATGCCGGAAAAATCCGCCAGTAATGCTTGTAGTGATAGTCCGTAGTTTCCAAATGGACAATGCTTCACTAAATGCTTTGCTCTTTAGTCCTTTCAAGAATGCCACCACGAAGAATTTCTCGTCAGGCTCCTCCACCAGCATTGTTGCCTTGTTAAACCGATATAATTAAGAAACCTTTAAGGGGTTCCTCAAGTGTTTGGCGCAGATCAAATAAATCTGCTAGCTACCTCCTTTTTGTTGGTTGAGAATTGCTGGAAAAATCTGTTAGCTAATTTGTCAAAGCTAGCTAGAGATCGAACGGGGATGGCAGACCTTTGAACCATTTTAGTGCTACATACCTCTATTTGAATGGAGTTCGCATACTTAGTTTTTCTTATGTACACATAATTGAATATAAAAAAAAAAAATAAAGAAATAACGTCCCTATTACCTACCGTAATGAATAAACAATGATAAAAGAAAAATCTCAAGAAAAATGATGCTTAGTACTATACCATGTGTTGGATATTTTCACTTCATAAAATTGATTTTATAAATATCATAAATCAGAATTAAGCAATCCACTAATTTCCTCATCCTTTACAATTTCATCCTCAGTTGTTTTCTGAGCAAGTTGCTCAGCTCTCTTAGTTTGGTGTCCCCAATCAGTTTGAATCAATGTATACACCATCATACAAAAACAAGAAACTTGTGCTGCAAGCATTCCAAACCACAAACCTCTCAACTGATAAGTGTAATTAAAAGCAGCAAAAACAGCAACTGGCAATCCAATAAGATAAAAAGCACACAAATTAATTCTTACACCAACATAAGGTCTTGCAATCCCAGTTAATATTCCACAAGCAGCTGTTTGAGGCCAATTACCAACTTCACATAACCCCAAAATTGGTAGTATAGTTGTAACCATATCAACAATTTGTGTCTCATTTGTGAAAAACTTCCCCCACACTTTCCTTACAAACACCAAGAAAATAAAAGCTGAGATACCAAATATGAATGATATAAAAATTCCAACCATAGCTGTACTTTGTGCTTTAATAGGTTCCCCAGCACCTAATGAATGACCAACTCTTATAGTCAAAGCAGCACTTAATGAAAATGGAAACACATATAAGAACCCAGTTGTTTGTATAAGCACTCCCATTGTAGCAACAGTAGCTTGTGGATTTTTTAAAAGTCCACATAAAAATAACATTATTTCATAGCACCACCATTCTAAGCACACTGAAAGGCAACTAGGCAATGCAAGACTTAGCAACGGTTTCCAACCGTGGAAAGTTGAGAAAATAGTAGCGCCTTCCCATGGTTTAAGTGCTTTTTTTGATAAAAGTAGATAAATGATTAAGCCTAGAATCATGTTAATGGAATTCAAAAATGTAGCTAAAGGAATACCTTTTACACCTAGATTTAAATATGTGGCTAAAAAATAAGTGATGGGTAGGTGTAAAATGGCAGCAAATGAGGCACATATAGTGAGTGGAGATGTTAACCCTTGTGTTCTTAAAAATGACCTTAGTGGATTTAAATGAGCTTGAGCAAGTAATTCAGGAATAGAGTAAATCATGTAAATTTGTGCAATTTTTGTGACTTCTGGGTCTTGACCTAATAAATGAAGAAGTGGTGTCATATTTAGCCATAATAGTGAAATGGGTATGGAAATAAGAAGGAGGAGACAAAGGGTTTTGAAAAATGTTTGACTTAGAATTGACCATCTTTTTGCTCCATATGCTTGGCTACAAATTGGTTCCATTCCCATTGTTAGACCTTTAAGTATTGAATTGGCTGTTATGTTTGCAAATCCAATTGCTAATGCACCACCTGCTAGCTCTACTTTGCCTTGACGACCTAAGAAGATCATTGAAATGGCAGATCTAGAGTATAGAAGAACATTAGTCATCATCATTGGACATGCTATCTTTGCAAGTGACTTCAACTCTTCTTTCACCTGCATAATCCATGCAAGTTGCATTGATTTCACATATGTCTACACATATTTGAAATTATATAGATAATGAGATGTAAAAAAGCTTGATTTTATATATGTTGGTTTTGGGAGGAAGGATAAGATAATATGCAGAGAAGTGAATTGCAAACTAGTTGTGGATTGCAAACTTGTTGTAGACGCTCTTCACATGAATAAAGATTTACTTTCAAATTTTGGTATTCTCATCTCTAGGTGCAAGAATATTGTTCACTCAAATACAAACTATATGATTAGTTTTGTTAAGAGACAAGCCAACCAAGTAGCTCATTGTCTTCTAGTAAAAAAATGTTAAGAGACAAGCCAACCAAGTAAATTTGTTACTTGGTTGGCCAGCTGACACCTGAGAGATTGGGTCATGCCATGCTGCTCCCTATACTACTTTTTTGGGGGCCCCCTAAAAAGTGTTACTAGGCTGAGGCCCTGTTAAGTAGCACAGCCTGCATAGGCCTATGGCCGACATTGGTTATTTGCTAGCTTTAAGATTTTTATTCTAAGTTGTTTCTCAAAACTTTATTTAAATGAATTAATTTAAATTGGTGTTTGTAAAAAAATGGTGGTTTTCTATTTATTTATTAAATATTGGTCGAATGAAATAAAACTTAGTAAGGGGCTATGGATGGTTTGCTAGAGATTCATTGATAATGGGCTTCAGAGTCAGTGGTATTATATATTTCGATCCAGCTTTTCTAGTTTTGAATTACTATTCAGACCTCCATTTTTCCCTAATACACCCTTTTTTGTAATGTTTATTTCCAAACGAGAGAAAAAATGTTTAAAAATGAAATTGAAAAGGGCTAAATAAATACCAAAAAATTGCTGATCCAAAATAGACATCAAAGTTAAAAAGTAAGGTCAAAACTAAAACATATTCGATATACTCGATATGATATTATAATTAATTTTAGGGGTTGGATTGGATGGATAAGATTGTTGTATTTGATAGGATAAAAGTAATATTTTAAATATCAAACATTGGATGATAATTTGGCCTATTTCTATTGGGTATCCGCAGAATATATCCATGATGAGCCGGATAAATACCCACAAAGGATTTGATTTTTTTTTTGATCATTTGTTAATTGAAGTATTTCGATATGTAATGATTTTATTAATAACATGCTCTACATCACTAGTAGAACATTCTTCCCACATTTCATAAAGGGTTGGGCACATAAATTCTTGACGAGCAAATATAAAAGTTTTTTCAATAAATTACTTGAACAATCATTGTATCTAATTCGATCATATAAATTTGTATAGTAGCTAAATAAATTTTTGATTTGTAATTATCTGAAAAAATTATCAAAAATTAGTAATCTACATAATTCTCATAAAAATACAACCATAAAGCATTAAAAAAATATTAAAATGAAACATGGAATTATGTTTCAACACATATCCAGCATATATCTACTTCGGGGTATTATTAAATTAAAGGTTTTTTTTTTGACAAAAACAATTTAAAAGTTAGAAAGCCATCACAATAAAAATAAATACTTACACACTTATTAAAGAATGTTAGTTAAATGCATTTAATTTTTTTGATTTTAGATAAAAAGGAAAGTAGATTCACTAAATTACCTCTAATTATAATGTTCTCACCTCACAAGATTAAAGAATTAATTTAAGAGTATTTTTGAAATGATAACATTAAATATACGAATATATTAGTTTGCATTTACTTATATTTATATGAGTGGTTTTGAAAAGAAAAAAAAACTTACATTTAAGACAACCAAATTTCGACATTTCTTTATACATAGAATTAAAACCATAGGAGTTCAAATCAAATGTTTTATTCAATTATATGTATCAACACCAATTCAAACAAAATCTAAAATAAATAGAACGTAAAGAAATATTGAAGTTACAATTAAAGTTATTTAGTAGAGAGAAAGAGAGAATGCAAAAGATACCTAAGAGATTTTTCTAAACAAAATATGAGAAAATAACATTATGAAAGAATTGACCACGACAACAACACCAATCATCTCATTTTTTATGATAAAATTTTAGGATGAAGAATTCAATACGATCATCTTAAACAAACATGACCACAACTACAATTTCTTGACAAAGCTAAGTATTTTATATTATATATGACACGATGGGTATTTAGGGTACCCAAAAACCTACAAGAACTCGGGCAGAGTCAGAAAACCAGTGACACCACTGCTACTATCTTTGAAAATATAAAACTTTTAACAACAAAAAAAAACAAAAATGAAACACTCTAAAAGTGTAAAAAAAATAAAGAAAAACTTTGTAGTTTGCAACCCACATACGTACACAGAGAGCAAGAGATGCATGGTTACGAACCTCAGATAGAGAAAGGTTAGGAAGAAGGAGTGTGAGGAGGTGATATAGTTGGCCATCAATGAATCTGCCATTGTTGCTTCTCATTCTAACTTCACTATAGTCTCTTCCAACCTTTGAAATCACCAAAGGGTCATCATCTACTATTCCTTGAGATTCAGCAGTACGAGTGCACATGTTTCATATATCACAGTTCTTTCTTAAAGGGTCGGAGAAAGAACCAACTTTAAAAGATGGATTGTGCAAACTTCAAAAGTTGATAATATTATATAGTCGAACATTTATGGTCACATTATTTATTTTGTCAATAGAATAATCTCTTAAAGACCTACAATGTCATTATGCATATTCATATGAATGAAACACTAAAGTCATAATATGTTATAAAATAATAAACTTGTTACCTGTTTTGTACTTTTGAGGCACTTTGTGTTTCTATAATCAAAAGTATATAATTTATTAAAGGAAGAAGGAGGGGTATTCAACCCAATTACGTTAAAGAGAATGGAATAGATAGACAATCTATTATTGGCGCTCTTACCCTATGGCTTGTTTAAATTCAATTTAAACTCATCTCCGGAAAATATTCAATTTAAACTCCATTTGTATATGGGTTAGAGTACTTCTTGTATTATTTTTTTTGGTCCAGGGATCTTTGACCTCGCTCCAGTGTCCAGGGGAAAAGGGTCCTGAATAATTCGGAGTTCGGTCGAGAGGTAAGTAAAGTTTGGACAACCAACTTACTCAAAAACAATTTACTCACCCTATCAAATTAAGTAAATTTAAACTAATTCCTAATATGCCTAAATTATCTCTAGGATATTAACTTATAATATAATATCATTACACTCTATCGACATACAATATAATGCCACACAATTGAAGGTGTCAATTTTGGCCTAAAAAAGGGGGTCACCCCGACAGCTCAATGTTATGGGATACAGTTGCTAAATAAACACTACGTCAGATGTTGAGAAAAAGGGCGCCCTCACTAGTGCAGAAAAGACATTTAGCATCGGTTGTTTTGGACATTTAGCATCGGTTATCCGACGATGCTAAATACCCCGATGCTAAATGTGGGACATTTAGCATCGGTTATTTAACCGATGCTAAATGTCTCTTACTAGTACATTTAGCATCGGTTGTATCGTATACCTGATGCTAAATATCTCTTACTGGTACATTTAGCATCGGTTGTATAATATACCCGATGCTAAATGTCACTTACTAGTACATCTAGCATCGGGTATACTATACAACCGATGCTAAATGTCATTTACCAGTACATCATTTACCAGTACATTTAGCATCGGTTATACTATACAACCGATGCTAAATGTACTAGTAAGAGACATTTAGCATCGTGTATACTATACAACCGATGCTAAATGTCACTTACTAGTACATTTAGCATCGGTTATACTATACAACCGATGCTAAATGTACTAGTAAGAGACATTTAGCATCGTGTATACTATACAACCGATGCTAAATGTCACTTACTAGTACATTTAGCATCGGTTATACTATACAACCGATGCTAAATGTACTAGTAAGAGACATTTAGCATCGTGTATACTATACAACCGATGCTAAATGTCACTTATTAGTTCATTTAGCATCGGGTATACTATACAACCGATGCTAAATGTACTAATAAGAGACATTTAGCATCGTGTATACTATACAACCGATGCTAAATGTACTAGTAAGAGACATTTAGCATCGTGTATACTATACAACTGATGCCAAATGTCACTTACTAGTACATTTAGCATCGTGTATACTATATAGCTGATGCTAAATGTCTAATTTTTTTTTAATATTTTTTTTTTGTTTTTTATCCATACCAGTCAACTAATATACCTGTTATATACAGAGATAATTCCAGTCATCAGTTTAAATTCATCCAGTCAACTAATAATTCCAGTCATCAGTTTAACTTGTGTTCAACACATAATACATTGAGAAAACACAAGTTTTATAATAACCTGTTAAACTAGTTTAACTTGAAAGGATCAAACAGTTTAACTACTTCAAATTCAACACATAATACATTTAGAGAACACGGGTTAAATTACTTAGAAAAAAAATAACAATGTTTGTTCAAAATGTGGTATCCACCATTACATACTTTAGGATCCCTTTCCTATTTACCAATTCAACCAAACAGTTTCCCACTAAATGCAACAAAATATTTCTACACAAGTTAAACTACACAGGAAATAGTGTATACTTTTGCTCTGTACGAATCTTCAAAAAGAATTCCGCCCAAAGCTGACGAATCTCCTCAAGTTCCTCATCGGTGTATGACTTTGGGTTATCAAATACCTACAAATTTAAAAGTGACTCAAACAAATTAGATTTCAAAATTTTATACCTTCTCCCAATTATCAAATACCTACTAAGAAAACTTATTTGCTTTTACAAAATTTAATACCTTCTCCCAATTATCAACAATACCGGCACTCACAATGGTCAGCATAAACTTCATCACATAATAGCCACAATGAAAACCATTCGGTTGTATTGGCATATACTTAGATGAATTAACAAAGTTAACCAAAAAAGAATATAAAATATATCATATATGAATTCACTCAAAATTAAATCAACCCAATATTTTAAACTACTTACTATAGGGTACAACCACTTGGTGACCAATGTAGAATCCCCTTTCACAGCTCTAATAACAACATAATATAAATTAGTTATAAAATTTCAACCCGAAGTTCAATAATACTACAATCTAAACCATGATAAACAATTAAAAACTTACTTGCTAAACATTTCTTTGATTGCTTTGCTTGGTTGGCGACATAAGGAACACATCCAGACCATGGTATTTTACTTCGGGAGTAGGACAACTAGTTGCCAATGGTTGCTGCAACATTGATAAACATAAAATTAAGAAACAAACAAACAAACAAAGGAAAATGTATTACCAAATCGTTCAAATATGTAATCACGTACCTATTGCAAAATGGAGCCACATATACTTCCTTATTAGTAGTAGCCAATATCTGTTGAATATTTTTAGAAACATCCTGTTTGGTCATACCACCTTTCAAGTTCATCTTATGTGGACACACAAATCCATACAAGTCATCGGCACCCCTTTCAACACATTGGCGATACAAATATCTATTGGCACGTAAGAAAAACAATCAAATTGACTAATATATGTAGAAACGCGATAAATTTATATAATCAAATAAACCTTACTACTTACGTGCACCATATGCTCAAGTGGCACAAATCAAGCCACGCTTCACTAGAAACCATGTCCATGATCTCTTTGAAGGAGACAAAACACACATGTTTTTGATGCTCCAACATTATCTTGGCATGTCTCTTATCATCATACGCAATCATATGTATCTTTCTCAGCCAATCAATTTTCTCCTCCTCCTCCTCCTTCTCCTCTTCCTCCACATTAGATGGTGAGCAACTCCCCTTAGATCCAACAGTGGTCATGGGAGTGGGAACCTGAACAGCCGCATTTTGACATCCTCCACATGATTGAGGGTGCTGAATAATTAAAAAATACATATCTCAATCAATCTATTTATAGTGAAAAATATACTATTATTTCATAAACATATACCTCTGCCAACAACTTGTTAACTCGGTCTTGCACCATCACTTCCACGCCCTCCATGACTTGTTTCATAAACACCTCTTTGTTGAGTTCTGAGTTGGTCCAGGAAGAATGTTGCACACCTCCAAAGTATTTCTTTAGCCCGACACCTTTTCCAGCTCCCCGACAACGACCGGGATGCTCAGGTGTTCCAATGACAGCGGTCAAAATATCATTCTTTCCTCGCGGAACGAAAGATCCTTGGCTGCTCATAATCGTAAGTTCGTCCTACAACAAAAACATGTTCACGTGTTAGAATTGAATTAATTAAACCAAGATCCAGACATGTTAACCACACAATATTTTACTTACAATCTTAGATCCAACTGATGCTGACTCCTCGGATATATAAGATCAAGACTTGTTTTTGCGGCCAGCCTTCCACAGCTCATGTCGCTCTGGAGATGTAGGCTCCACCTCCAACTCAAGATCACCAGACTCCTCCTTGACTTTTTTTATTTGTTCTTCCTTCAAATTCTTCTTCAACTTTTTATAACCGCCTGGCCCCATTGTGTGTTTGTATTTATTATTTTTTTGAATATTCTTGGCAGATTCTCTCTTAGCCTGTTACAAAGAACAAACACCACCACCTATATAACAAACCCATAATATTGTTTAAGAAACTAAAATATTTGTGGTTAAAACAATACCACAAACTCCAGAGTAGTGCGACTTTTTACAAATGCGGCCCATGTCTCGGTAGATATGACGCTATACTTGTGACATGGAGTTGTTTCAACGTTCTTATCCCCATTGCCAAAGACATATTCTCTGGTGAGTTTTGTCTTGAACTCTCTCCAGCAAAGATTGATATGAGACATCCAAGTCTTCTTGAATTCCTCATTGTCGGGAACATCAAATGTTTGCTTAACATCATCCCAAGCAATATTTTTTGTCTCGGCATCAACTTCATCCCAGGACATGGGCAATATGCTTACTTTTGTTCGTGCAACCACCCCTAAATAGTTCTTGAATTGGCTAGCATACGGACCAATAAGGTCGACTTTACTATCAACAACCACACTATATTTTTGACCAGCTGGGAGCCTATTAGTGAACTTATTTAATGATGTCGGACGTCTAGTTTTCTTTATTGGAGGGTCGGCACTGGAATCATCCATGATATCTGTTTGAACAAAGGAAACCAAATATATCAGTTAGAACAATATCATCAACATATACTAACTAGACAACAATGTTAGAACAAAAAACTTCACAAATAATGAATAATCTGACTTTGATAAAATGATGCAGAAATACAAAAAATCTTACTTAGAGCAAAAGTTGCAGAAATACAAAAGCAAAAACGAATACAGCAGGAGAACAAAATTGCTGCCAGTCACACAACTTTGTTATGGAACAATACATAATAAGGACAAGAGGCAAAAACATGTATACGACAGTATTACTACCCACTCCTTGTCAATTTTGCTACCACATTTCAATGACAGAAACAAAAAAAGGACCAAAAATAAAATGATAAAATGATATTTGAGTCATGTAATTAGTGGCAAAGGAACGAAATCTTGTACTTCAATATTGTTCAATCATTGTCATTAAAGTTCAACAATACAATTTCATAGATTCCAAAAAAAGAAGAACAAATCTAAACTCCTTCGTATAAAATCCTTTCATTATGATCATTGCGAGTGGCATGTTCATCGTCAACTTCATTGTCATCAACTAAAGTAGGCACTTGTGTTAACAAACAAGGTGTTTCAGAAATTGCACGACTTGAATCTTCATCACTTCCTATTTTTCCTTGTAGGACCACTGACCACTTTCTGTTAGAAGGATCTTTCACATTGAATACTTGTTTTGCTTGGTCAGCCATGATGAAAGGTTCCTCATTATAACTTACCTTGTTAAGGTACACTAGTGTAAATCCCATTTCGTCGGTATGCACACCACTTTTGCTGTTAACCCAGTTGCATTTAAAAAGAGGCACTTTAAATTTACGGTAATCAAGTTCCCAAATCTCTTCAATGACACCAAAGTAAGCAATGGATGCGAGTACGGGATTAGCATCCTTTGAACTAGAGAAGTGCATTGAGGAAGCCATGACCATAACTCCACTGTTTTGCATGGTACTCATGTCATCTTTCGACTTTGTGTAAAAGGAAAAGTTATTTATGTCGTACCCGCTCCAACACATGACATTAAAGCAAGGGTCATGTGCAAACCGTCTCAAAGTTTCAGACGCACTCGCATCTTTCTTAATCTGCGATTTAAACCAATCTATGAATGTGTTGTTATGCTCGTACAATAACGATATTTTTTTCATTCGAGGGTTTTTGGCCTTTCCTATGACTTTATGATGAGACAAGTAAGGTAATACCTCATCAGTGTTATTCAAAACATATAAATGTGCTTGAAGCACTTCAGCTCGACCCATGCTCTTAGTGGCCGGTCCATGTGAACCTTTACCTTGGCATCTCCCTCCATAACGAGACTTTGGTAGTCCTACAGATTTCGCTTCTGACAAGTAGTCTGAACAAAACTCAATAGCTTCTTCTGTGACATACCTTTCGACAATGGATGCTTCAGGACGATATTGGTTCTTCACATACCCTTTCACAAGATCTTCATGTATCGCTCGACTGGGTACATCCACCTTAAATAAACAGGGCCGCATAATCTAATCTCCCTAACTATATGAACAATTAAATGAACCATGATATCAAAGAACGAGGGAGGAAAAAACATCTCCAACTGACACAAGATAATAGCAGCCTCATTTTCCAACTCGTCCAATTTTTTAGGGTCGATGACTTTAGCACATTTACTATTGAAGAATAGGCACAATCTAGTTTTGGTATGTCGGACATCTTTCGCCAAGATGCCACGAATCGCCACAGGTAGTAGTTGTTGCATCAAGACGTGGCAGTCATGCGACTTCAAGCCAACTAATTTGAGATCTTTCATTGAAACCAGTCCCTTTACATTTGAAGAGTAACCACGTGGCACTTTGATTCCCCGTAGACATTCGCACAAGCTCATTTTCTCTTTTTTTGACAAGGTATAACATGATGGAGGAAAATATGTGCCTTTACCTCTTTCCACTGGATGTAATTGTTCTCTTATGCCCATCTCACGCAAATCTAGACGAGAATTTATGCCATCCTTTGTCCCTTGAATGTTGAGAAGAGTCCCGATGACACTATCACAAACGTTTTTCTCGACGTGCATGACATCAAGACAATGCCTTACATCAAGATTGGACCAATACGGAAGATCAAAGAACACCAATCTCTTCTTCCACTTGCTTTTCTCCTTGGACTGCTTCTGCTTTTTGTCGAATACAACTTTGATGTCCTTAACCACTTGATAGACTTCTTCTCCGGTCAAGGCATTCAGAACAATGTCATTTTCCTCTTACACCCATTAAAAGCTTTTTTCAACTTACGATATCTGTGATTAGGTTTGAGAAATTTCCGATGCCCAAGGTAAACAGTCTTCCTTCCATGTTTGAGTTGATGGTGGCACGTGCCTTCTGCACAAATAGGACAACCTTTATGCCTCTTGACACTATAACCAGACAAGTTTCCGTATGCTGGAAAGTCATTGATCGTGCAAAATAACATGGCTCGCAGCTTGAAAGTTTCACTATAATACCCGTCAAACACATACACGCCTTCATCCCACATTTTTCTCAAGTCTTCAATCAATGGACTAATTAAGGTAAACATCTAAGTCATTACCTGGTTGTTTCGGACCAGAAATCATCATGGATAACATCACATATTTGCGCTTCATGCACATCCATGGAGATAAGTTGTAAATTATATGGAGAACAGGCCACGAGCTATGATTCGTACTTAAGTTACCATATGGATTCATACCATCTGAAGCAAGTGCGAGCCTAAGATTTCTTGACTCAATGCAAAAATCCGGATACAGATTATCAACTTTCTTCCATTGCAAAGAATCGGCCGGATAGCGAAGCTGTCCGTCACATTTCCTCTCATCTGCATGCCATCTAATTCTCTTCGCGTCATTTGCGTTAGCAAACAAGCGTTTGAACCTAGGTATTATTGGAAGATACCATAAAACCTTCGCAGGGGAACCCTTTGTGCTGTTGTCGACAAAGCTAGATTCACCCGACTTCACTTTGTAGCGCGACCAATTACACGTAGGACACTTATGAAAATTCTCAAAGTCTTTCCGATACAATATGCAGTCATTGGGACATGCATGTATTTTCTTATACTCCACACCCGTCGGACACAATATCTTCTTCGCATCATACGTACGTTTTGGCAGTGTGTTACCTATGGGAAGCATGTCTTCCAACAGTTCAAGCAATTCAGTGAAGCCTTTATCAGTCCACCCATGTATCGCCTTCAGATTGATCAATTTTAACGAAGCAGACAACCGTGTGTATTTTGCACAAAGTATCATATTCATGCGCTCGCTTAAAAGATTCAGGACCAATGTCACGTATCATGTCCTCCATTCGATCATCCATATCTTCATCGACTTTCTCACTTTTGGACACACTTGGGTTGCCGATTGATTCACCATGCCATATCCATGTGGTATAACTGGGTAAGATCCCATAAACAAAGAGATGGTCCCATATTACACTTGATGGTTGTGGAGCCCGATTCACACAATTACAACAAGGGCAGGAATAAGTTACATCAGTTTCGGGAACATCAGTTTTGGGAAGATTTGCTTGAGCAAAAGTTAAAAACTCTTCGACTCCTTTCGCATACTCATCACTCAAACGATTACTTTGCATCCAATTACGATCCATGGCCGCGCTCCAAAATAATCGACAAAGTATTGTTAAAACAAAATCAAACTATCACATCAAACCAATATAGTAAAAATAAATTCATAAATCAAAACAAGTAAAAATATAAATGTACAACATCAAACTATCACATCAAACCAACATAGTAAACATAAAGCTTCATTAATAAGGTTATTCTTTATAGCATGATTCTTCACAGAAACATGAACAAAAACTCCACAAATAACTAAAGCTTGAATATGTCTAATTAAAACTGATACAAATTATTAGCACCCAACCTATTCCTCTTTTTTCTTCCCAACCAAAAAGATAGTTATAGCAAAAGAACTTGTGCAACAGGAAGACATACTAATATGCTCTAGTGCAACAATCAAATCAGCCCACAAAACACAACAGACAAGCGTTTAATCATGTTACTATTGTTACTATTATTTAATAATATTAACATAATTTTGATCAGGGAAGGAACTCAAATGATTAATCTTAGACAAGAAATTGAATAAGTAATATATCGAGAAGCAGATGCAAGAGTGAGAAGCGGGTTTGACAATGAACTTCCCAGGTTGACCCGACCGAGCAATGGCGATTTCCGGTTCGCGCTATTCGTATATCACTCTACTCAGCCTTCCACTTCTAGATATAAGTGGTTACTTTCAAATTCACAACAAAAGAAAAAGAAAACACACAAAGAATTTAACAGTACAAATTAGTAGTGGACCTCTTAATATAAATGTACAAAATAAAATATAGATAGATAGCTAGGTACCTTGTGTAAGTGGAACTTAGCTTCTCCAATTTGATCTAAAAAATCACTTGGAATATCAGTTGCAACTTACCTGCATGAAAAATTATGAATATTGGATAATTTAATAGTACTACAAAACAATATTATGAAATGATTAAGGACTTTAACACCTTAAAAGATTACTACAAATTATGTAGTTAACAAATTCAGAGTTCCCTTAAGGAATCACAATCCAAAACAATAATTAAAGTTTCCTTAAGGAATCACAATCCAAAACTAGTTTAATTACAATGAAATCAGTCAAGAACCCCTAAATGTCATCTTCAACTATTTCTATAACTTCCTAATTTTGAGGAATGCTAAATTTTCAACAACTATTGATCCCTAATACCCTAACCAGACACTCCACTGTCATTCAACAAAACTCACTCTCACAATCTTCAATCACAATAAACAAACAAATATTTACAATACCCTTGCATAGCTGCATTACTACTCCAAGTCTTTTCTTCATTTTTTATGACAGTGGAGTATAAAATCATGTCTTCAAAATCAGCAAAGAAGCCTAAAGATTTAAACAAAAATAGCAACTATATAAAATCATGTCTTCAAAATCAAAATCAAAATCAAAATTAAAACTGAACTAGAAACTGTTGTCAAAATTAACAACGAAACAAACAAGATACAACAACACTCACAGTGAACGAAAACGAACTTAGGGTTTCAAGCGGAGAAAATGAAAACGAAGGGAGAGGAAGAGAGAGCGAAGATGCTTACCATTTGAAAACGAAAACAAAGTGATTTCGGGACAGAAGCTTGAAGATTCTGAACAATGTTTCTAAGATTTCTGAACAATGAACGAAAATGAACTTAGGGTTTCAAGCAGAGAAAATGAAAACGAAGGGAAAGGAAGAGAGAGCGAAGATGCTTACCATTTGAAAACGAAAGCGAAGTGATTTCTGGACAGAAGCTTGAAGATTTCTGGACAGAAGCTTGAAGATTCTGAACAATGATAGGTTTGTGACAGATCCTTCGAAAATGGAGCACCTATTGTTACGGTGAGGAAGAGAGGAGCATCGCTTGTGTGAGGAAGAGAAGAGGTTTCGCGTCTGTGAGGGAGAAGGGTTTCTGTGAGGGAGAAGAGGTTTCGCGTATACGGGTTCTGTTTTGTGCGAAAAATTAAAATTGGGATTCGACTTCTAGCATCGGGTCTTTTAACACCCGATGCTAAATGTACTTGCTTTGGACATTTAGCATCGGTTGTTAAAATACCCGATGTTAAATGTCCAATTTATGTACATTTAGCATCGGCTGTTAAAATGACCGATGCTAAAAGTCTAACGTTAACTTAAACTTTTGCTCGTAATTTCTAAAATGCCACCGGTTACACATTTAGCATCGGCTGCTCAAACAACTGATGCTAAATGGTACTTTCTAAAGTCAATTTTGCACTAGTGCCTATTGGGCAGCGCTCTTGATGTAAACCGCTGCTTTTGGTTAAAAGGCGCTGGGGCAATGGGCAGTGCTTTTTAGGAAGCGCTGCCTATGGGTGTGGCGATGGGCAGCGCTTTTTAGGAAGTGCTGCGTTTGGGTAACGCGCTGTTGGCGATGGGCAGCGCTTTAAAGGAAAACGCTGCGTATGGGTGGGGAGATGGGCAGCGCTGAACGCGCTGTTGGCAATGGGCAACGCTTTAAAGGCAAACGCTGCCTATTACTTATATTTTATTCTCGCGTTCAGCTTCTTCAATGTCTCTCTCTCACAGTTCGCCTCCCACTCTCTCCCTCGCGAAGAACAAACCCAGTAACCTCACACTTGCTCCATCGCGAAGAACAACCCAACAACCTCACACTCTCTCCCTCGTTTCGTTCACTCTTTCGTTTCCTGAAAACCATTGTTCCAGAAAACCCCCAACTCCTCATTTTCGCGTTGGTTTTGTTCACTCTCGCCGTGAGCTCGTGTGCTCCCCTTGACGTCGTGAGCTCGTCATCGTTTCCTCATTGCGTACAGAGGTTAATATCCCTCCACGCTTGTTTCCTCACGTCATTGCATGTTGTTCTAGTTATTTTAATGGCATTGGAACCTTAGGTTAGATGATTCTATGTGAAGTTGATGCTTGATGATTGGTTGTTTGAAAGGGTGAAGTGTTTCTAAATTTGAGGTGAAATGTTGGTGAAGTGTTTGTTGAAATTACCAAATGAAATGCTTGTTATTTGAATGTTGTTCTAGGTTAAGGGATTCTTGTGTTGTATTTCTAAACTTGAGAAATTGAGGATTGATGTTGAATTTGGGGCTGATTTGTTGTTTATTTTACTCCATGAAACTAGTAATTCTATACATGACTTTGTTGAATATGCGGATTGTTTGTTAGGTTTTGCGAGTTTGTTTAGCTGGAGCTTCGCCTTTGTTGTTCGAGTTCATCCTGGTTGGAGACTTCGTGGCTCTCGTTCGTTCGAGTTCATTGTTGCTTCCACTTGTTCAGGTACTTTTGTTGTTTTGATGTATTTATTATATGAAGAATTGCAATATGAAAGACATCAAAGTCTTTGATTTCTTTAGTTGAAAATAGTTGAATGTATTAGCTTCAAAAAAATTGTACGTTGTGTGTTTTTCACCTATAATAGGTTTAAGTTCTCTTATCAGAATTTTATTATAAAAATTGGGAAATTATGGATAGAAAGTGGATGTCTGCCAATCGTCTGTCCAAGGAATATGTCGCTGAAGTGGATTATTTTGTGAACTGTGCTGTTGAACGTTTATGGACTTCTAGAAATATCAAATGTCCTTGTTTAAGTTGTTGTTATGTAAAATCAGTTAATGCAGAGGAGTTGGCAGGACATTTAAAGGGTTACGGAATTGATCAAAGTTACACTTGTTGGACAATGCATGGTGAGGAAAGAGGTGAATCTTCAAATATGGGTAATAGTACTGAGAGATGTGCACCAGTTGACACCGAAAGACCTGCATTTGATGAGGACGAATTTGAAGAGATGGCAAAGGCTGTTGAAGACGATCTTAATGACTGTCCTCAAATGTTTGAGAAGTTGATAACAGATGCGGAGACACCGTTGTATTCAGGTTGTACTAAATGTTGAACCAAGGTCAAACACTCTTTGTTTTGTATGATAACAAATTACAATCTGCTTACTAATGGTTATAGTTGAACCAAAGCACAGGGCATGAACCAAAGCGCTTGACCTTGATATCTTAAAGTGTAGCAGCTCGGAGGAGAAGCTACTCAAGCGTTCAAGACTTATGTGTTATTTTGTTTTCCATAGGACACGTGTAAGATCCCGTCACTTCAGCTTTATGACTTTTGTAGTTGAGAGATGATCTTTTAAAATAGAAATATTTTGTTAAAATAGAATTGAGCTAGGCTTGGTAAAATCTTTTATATAAAAGCAAATAGGTTAGGCACAAATAATGAATTGTTGTTTTTTAAAGAAAATAGATTCGTGGCTTAGTGTTTTAAAAGAACTTGTTTTTGAAGTAAAGAATCGATTCTTGATTTGGTCTTTAAAGCAAGAAATCGATTTCTCTCTTGCTTTTAGAGCTAGAAATCGATTTCTCACTTCCTAGTGTAAAGCCAAGAATCGATTTGCGGCTTGATTGTTTTTAAAAGAACTTGTTTTCGAAAGAAAACAATCGATTGATGACTTTGTGTTTTTAAAGTGGAAAATCGATTATTCACTTGTTTTATAAAGCAAACAATTTATTTTGGACTTGATTGGTATGAGAGCTAGAAATTGCATATAGAGCTTAACATCTCGCAAATTTTGTGATTATGGGTTCATTTATTAAAGAGGGGATGTCCTTCAACAAGCCACCCCTGTTCGATGGGACTAACTATGACTAATGGAGTAGTCGAATGAAATGTCATGTGCAGGCTATAGATTTCACTTTATGGAGGATCATTGTTGATGGACCACTCACTCCTATGAGAATCAATATTACTAAACCTGGGGTTGCTGCTGAGGGAGATACTACCAAATCTCAAGCTACTGCTGCAGGTGAGGAAGTACCGATTGAAGATATTTATGCCATTGACTTGAGTGAGCTGAGAAAGCCTGATCTAGAAAAAATATCTCTCAATGACAAAGCAATGAATATTCTTCACCTATCTCTAGGTGAAGAAGAGTATGGAAGGGTGAAAGGATGACAGACAGCTAAGGAAATTTGGGACTGTCTGGAAGCGACACATGTTATTTTGTTTTCCATAGGACACGTGTAAGATCCCGTCACTTCAGCTTTATGACTTTTGTAGTTGAGAGATGATCTTTTAAAATAGAAATATTTTGTTAAAATAGAATTGAGCTAGGCTTGGTAAAATCTTTTATATAAAAGCAAATAGGTTAGGCACAAATAATGAATTGTTGTTTTATAAAGAAAATAGAATCGTGGCTTAGTGTTTTAAAAGAACTTGTTTTTGAAGTAAAGAATCGAGTCTTGATTAGGTCTTTAAAGCAAGAAATCGATTTCTCTCTTGCTTTTAGAGCTAGAAATCGATTTCTCACTTCCTAGTGTAAAGCCAAGAATCGATTTGTGGCTTGATTGTTTTTAAAAGAACTTGTTTTGGAAAGAAAACAATCGATTGATGACTTTGTGTTTTTAAAGTGGAAAATCGATTATTCACTTGTTTTATAAAGCAAACAATTTATTTTGGACTTGATTGGTATGAGAGCTAGAAATTGCATATAGAGCTTAACATCTCGCAAATTTTGTGATTATGGGTTCATTTATTAAAGAGGGGATGTCCTTCAACAAGCCACCCCTGTTCGATGGGACTAACTATGACTAATGGAGTAGTCGAATGAAATGTCATGTGCAGGCTATAGATTTCACTTTATGGAGGATCATTGTTGATGGACCACTCACTCCTATGAGAATCAATATTACTAAACCTGGGGTTGCTGCTGAGGGAGATACTACCAAATCTCAAGCTACTGGTGCAGGTGAGGAAGTATCGATTGAAGAAATTTATGCCATTGACTTGAGTGAGCTGAGAAAGCCTGATCTAGAAAAAATATCTCTCAATGACAAAGCAATGAATATTCTTCACCTATCTCTAGGTGAAGAAGAGTATGGAAGGGTGAAAGGATGACAGACAGCTAAGGAAATTTGGGACTGTCTGGAAGTGACACATGTTGGTACGAGTAAAGTGAAGGACACAAAGATTAGAGTTCTCACTTCTGAGTATGAAGCTTTCAAGATAAAGGAAGGTGAATCTGTTGCAGCTATGCACCAAAGATTGAACCTGATAGTGAATAACTTGAGAGCACTTGGGAAGACCTATTCAACGAAGGATTTGAGTGAGAAGATTCTTGCATCCTTGACTAGTGAATTCTTTCCCAAGACTTGTGCTATCACTGAAGCCAAAGATATTGGCACTTTACCTCAAGAAGACTTGATTGGGTCACTTCTTGCATTTGAGGTGGTGTTGGCCGCTAAGAAGACTCAAGAAAAAGAAGCGGTCAAAGAAAGGAAGTCTCTTGCTCTTGCTGCTGCCAAGACTCCTAAGATGGCAAGGAAAGAAGTTGAGTCTGATGAAGAATCCGATGATGAAGACATGGCTATGTTTGCCAAGAAATTCAAAAAATTCATGAGATTCAACAAGCTTGGGAAGGGTGACTATTCAAAGAAATCCTGGTACAACAAAGGAGATAGTTATGAGAGAAGAGATGATCAACCAAAATGTTTTGAATGCAACAAACCGGGTCATCTCAAAGTGAATTGTCCAAAGCTAAAATCCAAGTACCCACAAAAGAAAGCCATGAAGGCTACATGGGACAATACTGATACTGATGGTGAAACAGATGAAGAAGAGGAGGTTGCAAATGTTGTTTGTCTTATAGAAAACGAAACCCCTGAGGCTACATGAGACAATCTCCACACTGATAGTGAAACAGATGAAGAAGAGAAGACTGCCAATGTTGTTTGTCTTATGGCAAATGACACCCCTAAGGTAATCCTTGCTAACCATCGTCTTTCTAATTCACTTGAGCATGATGACTTATTTGATGATGTGTGTAGTAGTCAAGACTTGAGTGAGGCTTTTGAAGATCTTTATAATGAACATGAAACTCTTTTGGTTAAATCTAAGGATTTGACAAAGAGCAACAAAAGCATGCTCACTCAAATTGAGACTCTTGAGAAGGAGGTAGCTAAGTTGAAGAATGAGCCACATAAAACAAAATCTTTCAACCTTGAACTTAAACAAAATTTTGAAAAAGTCAAGGTTGAAAATGAAAATTTGAAAGAATCCTTAAAAAATTTTGAGGTTGGTGAAAAAACCTTGACCAAGTTACTTCACTCCCAACATGAATGAATATGTTGATAGGAGAGGTATTGGGTATGAAGGTAATTCCACCTCCTCTGATTTGAAAAAGAAAGTGATTTTTGTAGCTGCTACTTCAAGTGAGACACCTACTGTTTTCTCTTGCACTTATTGTCAGAAAGGAAATCATGGCTCTCATAGATGCCCTATTCGTAGATTGTGTGAGCTTGGTATCCTTATACCTGCTTGTAAGAAACCAAGGTGGAGTGTGAAAACAAACCCCTTGAGGACTAACCCCCAAGGACCCAATAAAATTTGGGTACCTCGTACTAGTTGTTAATGTTCCTTTTGCAGGTTGGTCAGTCATCCAAGAAGAAAAATGTGTGGATGGTTGACAGTGGGTGCTCGAGGCATATGACTGGTGATGCCTCACTATTCTTGAAGTTGGGCAACAAAGCCAGTGGACCTGTGAAGTTTGCCAACAATGAATCTGTTCAAGTAATAGGTAAAGGTCGTGTGGGTAAGGAAAACACAATCAAGATTAAAAATGCTTCACTAGTTGATGGTGTGAAATTTAACTTGCTAAGTGTCAGTCAATTATGTGACAGTGATTTTGATGTGTATTTTTCTGTTGATAAATGTGTTATTACTCATAGGACTGCTAAACTTTATATTACTGGCTTTCGAGAAAATAATGTGTATTATGTTGATTTTGACAATGTGAGTAATGATATTGTATGCATGCCTTCCTTGCTTGATGATGTGAATCTGTGGCATAGACGTCTAGGACATGCTAGTATAGAACTTTTATCTAAGTTGTCTAAGAATGAGCATGTTAGAGGTCTACCCAAGCTGAAGTATGAAAAGGGTCAATTATGTGATGCATGTCAGTTGGGTAAGTTGCATAGATCTTCCTTCAATCCAAAACCTGTTATTTCCACTAACAATGTGCTTGAATTGCTCCATCTTGATTTATTTGGTGAGATTGATGTAGTAAGTCTAGGAGGGTCCAAGTATGTCTTCGTGATTGTAGATGATTATTCTAGGTATACTTGGGTCATTCTACTTGCAAATAAAAGCGACGCTTTTAATGAGTTCTCTAAACTGTGCAGAAAGTTATAGAATGAGAAAAGCTTAGCCATCAAGGAAATTAGAAGTGATCATGGAGGAGAGTACGAAAATTCATCATTCAGGACTTGGTGTGAAAAATATGGTGTTCATCACAACTTTCAGCTCCAAGGACTCCTCAACAAAACTGTGTGGTGGAAAGGAAGAATAGAACCATACAAGAGATGAGCAGAACAATGTCGAACGAGCACAACCTTCCCAAGTATTTTTGGGGACATGCAGTAGTAACAACATGTCATGTGTTAAACCGGGTGTACCTGAGACCGTCTCTTAACAAGACACTATACGAGTTGTGGAATAGTAGAGCTCCAAATATTTCATACTTCAAGGTTTTTGGAAGCAAGTGCTAGATCCTCAACACAAAGGACAAGTTGGGTAAGTTTGATGCAAAATCAACTGAAGGTATTTTTATGGGTTATTCAAGTCATAGTAGAGCATATATTGTTTACAATAAAATTGATAAATGTATGCAAGAATCAATACATGTTTCTTTTGATGAGACTAACCCGTTTGCTAAGAAATTTGATGATGAGGATGAAGTGGTTGAAGTGATCAAAGGCAGAATGCCTGAATCAACCAGTGAAAGTGTGGAAGAAGCCGAGGTGAAAGTGGAACCTCAAGAAGAAGCTGAAGTGGAACGAGAGCCCCAAGACATCGATGACCATCTCCATGGAAGAACACATGATGATTTGCCCAAGACTTGGAAATTAGTTCGAGATCATCCCATGGAGCAAATTATTGGTAGTCCATCAAAGAGGGTAACCACTCGTTCTTCTCTTAATCATTTATGCTTTCATAGTGCTTTTGTCTCTCAGATAGTTCCTAATAATATTAAGGAGGCTTTATGTGATCCAGAATGGGTTGTGTCAATGGAAAAGGAACTTGAACAATTTGAACGGAACAAAGTTTGGCATTTAGTTGAAAAATCTGTTGATAGAACCATCATTGGTACTAAATGGGTTTTTCGCAACAAACTTGATGAAACTGGTGTTATTTTATTAAATAAAAGTCGTTTAGTTGTTCAAGGTTTTAACCAAATCGAATGGGTAGATTTTGAAGAAACTTTTGTTCCGGTGAAGCAACTACTAATGATGGTTCTATCAACAGATTTTTCAACTAAATCTACCCAATTTCCTTGAACAATATTATTTTTGGATCTACTAATGATGATCTGTGTAAAGAGTTTTCTGAAATGATGACTAGCGAGTTTGAGATGAGCATGATGGGGGAGCTGAACTTCTTTTTGGGACTTCAAGTGAAGCAAATGAAGGAAGGAATTTTCATCTGTCAAAACAAGTTCTCAAAGGAGCTACTAAATAAGTTTGACATGAGTGATGCAAAGGAAATTGGTACTCCCATGGCGACTGCAACAAAGTTGGATAAGGACGAGCAAGGTAAACCAGTTAATGAAACAATGTATCGAGGTATGATCGGTAGTCTCTTGTATTTAACTGCTTCTCGACCTGATATTATGTTTGCTGTGTGCTTGTGTGCTCGATTTCAAGCATGTCCCAAAGAATCACATTTAAGGGAACCACAGATTTTGGACTGTGGCACCCAAAATCGAGTCAGTTTGCTTTGGTCGGTTTATGTGATGCTGATTTTGCTGGATGTACATTAGATAGGAAGAAAACTAGTGGAACCTGTCATTTCTTAGGGCCTTGTTTGACCTCCTGATCTAGTAAAAAACAGAACAGTGTTACTTTGTCCACCGCTGAAGCCGAATATGTGGCGGTTGGAAATTGTGTTGCACAAGTTCTGTGGATGAAACAGACTTTGGAGGATTTTGGTTTGTTATATAACAGTGTGCCAGTCCTATGTGATAACACTAGTTCATTAACATTGCTAAGAACCCCATCCAACACTCTAGAACTAAGCATATAGAAATAAGGCATCATTTCATTAGAGACCATGTTTCTAGGGGGAGCATAGCATTAAATTTTGTAGGCACCGATGACCAACTAGCGGACATCTTCACGAAACCACTAGCCGAAGCTCAATTTTGTAAGATCCGGAGAGAGCTCGGTATGCTTGATTTTGCCAGCCTGTAATGTGATTATGTGATGTATTTTTGAGGTGCTATGTGCTTGTTATATCATATGCTATGTGTCTTGTGTGTCTTCCCTCCTTTTTGATGAAAACAAAGGGGGAGAAAGACTTGCTGCTTATTGCATTGCTTACTCGTTTATTTCACTCACTATGTTATTGGATTAGTTTATTTTTTTTTATGCTTATGCTTAGGGGGAGCTTATGCCGTTGTTTCTTGTTTATCGCCTCCCTATGCATAAGGTAATTTGTTATCATCAAAAAGGGGGAGTTTGTTGAACCAAGGTCAAACACACTTTGTTTTGTATGATAACAAATTACAATCTGCTTACTAATGGTTATAGTTGAACCAAAGCACAGGGCTTGAACCAAAGCACAGGGCATGAACCAAAGCGCTTGACCTTGATATCTTAAAGTGTAGCAGCTCGGAGGAGAAGCTACTAAAGTGTTGAAGACTTATGTGTTATTTTGCTTTCCATAGGACGCGTGTACACTTTAGCTTTATGACTTTTGTAGTTGAGAGATGATCTTTTAAAATAGAACTGTTTTGTTAAAATCGAATTGAGCTAGGCTTGGTAAAATCTTTTATATAAAAGCAAATAGGTTAGGCGCAAATAATGAATTGCTGTTTTTTAAAGAAAATAGATTCATGGCTTAGTGTTTTAAAAGAACTTGTTTTTGAAGTAAAGAATTGATTCTTGATTTGGTCTTTAAAGCAAGAAATCGATTTCTCTCTTGCTTTTAGAGCTAGAAATCGATTTCTCACTTCCTAGTGTAAAGTCAAGAATCGATTTGTGGCTTGATTGTTTTTAAAAGAACTTGTTTTGGAAAGAAAATAATCGATTGATGACTTTGTGATTTTAAAGTGGAAAATCGTTTATTCACTTGTTTTATAAAGCAAACAATCAATTTTGGACTTAATTCATCAAGCACAAAATTGATTATCCACTTGATTTTTAAAAGGTCTCGTTTTTCCTAAAGCACATAATCGATCATAACCTTATTTGTTTTAAAGCTCAAAATCGATTATGATCCTATTTTGTTAAAGTACAAAATCGATTTTTGCACTTTGTTTTAGAAGCAATCAATCGATCATTCTCTTATGAAGTTGTTCTCTTTTTAAAGCAAAGAATCGATTGTCATACTAAGTGGTTTTAAGCAAACAATCGATTTTTCACTTGTTAGAAATTGTCTCAACGGTCATATTTTTTCTAACTCTATAAATAGGCTTAGGGTTTCTCACGTTTTTCAACAAGCGCAACAACCTACAAAATCTAAACAGAACAAAACGCGAACTCTCATCGTCACAATCATTCTTCACGTTCTTCATCACTGGTTAGGTTGGGAATCACGCTAATCCAATTCTCTCACCTCTCTCAACTACATCATTGTCATATGCATGAGTGATTGGATCCTAGTTCTCAATTGTAAACATCGATATTTGATTGTTGTGAAATCCTGAGAGTTGTCTTGGGTAATTCAATCAGGGAGATTGAATTGTAGTGAAATCCTTAGCAGGGAGCTTGGGTTCTCAATTTGGGAAAATTGAGATTGGTGTGATAGCTATAGGGGATTTGCTTGCTTGTAAGACGTTGAAGAAGTTATTCTCTTATAGTGTTTATTATCAAGTCTGAAGGTTGCAAAGCTGGAGGCCGGGGATGTAGGGCTTTTATCCCGAGCCTCATAAAAATCACGGTGTACTTCTTTCCCTTCTCTTTACATTGCATCTCCCTTATAATTGTTAATTGTTATTGCATTTGATATTATCGTGCTTAGATATCATTATCATTGTAATTGTTTCTGCCTATTGTTATAGATTGCATAGTTGTTGCATATAGTTTAAATCTTTTTTTCCGCATTCGATTTAAATTAGCATATTCAATTCTCAAAAATAAAAAAGATTTCATTTTTAGCATATAACCTTATTCACTCCCCCCCTCTAAGGTTATCATATAGTCCAACACTAAATTCACAAAATTATTGGCTGTGATAAAGTTGTATAACTTGAAAACTTGCCACGGATGGACGGATAAGAGCTTTACGAAATTACTCGCACTATTGAAAGAAATGTTGCCGAAGGATAATGTGCTCCCTTCTCGGACGTATGATGCAAAACAAAATGTTAGGGTCCATTGGCTTGAACTATGAGAAGAAACATGCTTGTCCCAATGATTGCATTTTGTTTCGGAATGAACATGCATTGTTAAAGTCGTGTCCTAAATGTAATGCATCGCGGTATAAAAAGAAAGAATCTGCTCCAGAAAAGGTGTTGTGGTATTTTCCCATATTTCCTCGATTTAGGCGCATGTACCGTAGTTCAGAAGATGCAAAACACTTCACATGGCACGAGGATGAAAGGATTAAAGATGGCATGCTACGACAACCGGTGGATTCTCCGCAATGGAAAAAAAATTGATATTGATTATCCTGATTTCGGGTTGGATCCATGAAACCTACGACTTGCATTGTCTCCTGATGGATTTAACCCGCACGGTATTCAGAGTAGCTCCCACAGTACATGGCCTGTGATTTTGGCGATCTATAACTTACCTCCATGGCTTTGCATGAAACGCAAATATATGATGCTGTCTTTGTTAATTTCTGGGCCCAAGCAACCAGGAAATGATATTGATGTATACTTGGCTCCTTTAATTGAAGACTTGAAGCTAATGTGGGAGACTGGAGTAGAGGTGTATGATGGGTTCCGAGAAGAAAGTTTCACCCTCAGGGCTATGATTTTTGGCACAATTAATGACTTTCCAGCATACGACAATCTATCTGGGTACAGTAACAAAGGTCAGTGTGCATGCCCTATATGTGAAGATAACACTGATTGGATGTGGTTGGAACATGGTAAGAAGAATATCTACCCTGGTCATCGTAGATTTTTGCCATCTACTCATCAGTATCGATTGTTGAAAAAGGCATTCAATGGGAATACCGAAACCCGTAAAGCTCCCATGGCTTTGACGGGCAAACAACTATTTGAAAAGATGAAAGATTTGAACATTAAATTTGGGAAGCCTTTTGCAGGAGAGCTTGCCAAACGGGGGTGGAAGAAAAAGTCAATTTTCTTTGAGGTGCCATACTGGAAGTCATTATATGTAAGGCACTTTATTGATGTGATGCATGTTGAAAAAAATGTCTTTGAAAGTGTCATTGGTACCTTACTCAATATCCCAAGAAAGGCTAAAGATACCATCAACTCGAGGTTGGACTTGCTTAGTATGGGGTTGAGACCAGAATTGGGTCCGATAAAGAAGGGTACACGTACATATCTACCTCTGGCAGCTCATACTCTATCTAAAAAGGAGAAGACTGTGTTTTGTAAGTTTCTTCATGGAGTTAAAGTTCCAGAGGTGTACTCTTCAAATGTTACGAACCTTTGTATCGATGAAAGACCTCAAGTTAAAGTCTTTAAAGTCCCATGATTGTCATGTTCTAATGGAGAATTTGCTACCCATTGGTATACGATCCATTTTGCCTAAGAAAGTGCGCAAGACCCTAACCAAACTTTGTTTCTTCTTTAAGGCCATCTGCAGTAGAGTGATTGACCCTGGAAAGTTGCCATCATTGCAAAGAGAAATTACTGTCACTTTGTGTGAGCTTGAGATGTATTTCCCACCTTCGTTTTTTGAAATAATGATTCATCTAATAGTTCATCTGATTAGAGAGACACAATTGTGTGGCCCATGTTACATGAGATGGATGTATCCGTTTGAGTGTTACATGAAGATATTAAAAGCATATGTGAAAAACCGATCACGACCCGAGTGTTGGATTGTTGAGCGCTATATAGTTGAAGAAGCTATTGAGTTCTGTACTGGCTATCTATCTAGTCTTGAATATTCTGTGGGACTGCCAAGGTCTCGTCACTTAGGAAGCATTAGTAAAGGGTTGTCAGGAAAGAACTAGATCAAGCGCACTTATATGTTTTGCACAATGATAGTGAGGTTGATTCATATGTTGCCAAGCACATGGACATACTTAAGAGTGATCACCCATATAAGGGTCAAGTTTGGTTAACAAAAGAACACAATCGTAGTTTCATAGTGTGGCTAAAAGAGCACATTGATTTCGAGTTTGCTATGAATCCTACCTCGATTTCAGAAAGATTGAGATGGTTAGCAAAAGGTCCAAATATACAAGTTTTCTCTTACACCAACTATCTAATGAAAGGGTACACGTTCTATACAAAAAACCATGATGATCAGAGTAAAATGCAAAATAGTGGGGTGACTGTAACATCCTCAAAATAATTAATGGAATTATTTGGATGTTAACCCAATTGAATTATTTTAGTACTTGACTGGTAAATTTATTGAGTGCAAAAATTAATTATTGGTCGTCATCGGATCGTTAACCGGATTATACGGGTCAAGGAAGTTTTGGAATCGAAATAAGAGATTTAGATCAATGTGGTAATTTGACCACGTTACCAATTATATTATATATATATATATATATGTATACGTGTGTGCGTGTGAGAGGAGAAGAAGAGAATTAATTAAAAGAAAGGAAGAAAAGAAAGAAAGCAGCGTGAGAAGAGAAACAGAGAGGGAAAGGAGAGAAAAGAAAGGAGAAGAGAAAGAATGGTGAGGAGGAAGAAGAGGAAAAAGGGGAAAGTTAGGCTCATCAAAACGACTTCCTTCCAACACGAGAAATGCTCAGCGTTACTTCCTCTTCGTTTTGGTACCAATTTCACGACGATCAACTCACTCTCTCTCACTTGGCCATTTTCGTGTTTTGGAGGTTTTGTGGGAGATCCGATTTTGGGTTGGTTTTGAAGGTTTAAGTTTGATCAGGAACGAACCCAAGGTGGATTGCTCGAGTATTAAAGTTCGATTGGATGATTGGGAGCTAGTTGGGTGAGTTAGGTTGGAGAAATCACATTTTGGGGTTATGTGTGAATAGTAGTTTTGGAGGTTGAAGATGATGAATAGTGTCCATGGAAGATTTCGAGGAATTTGGTATTTCGGTCAAAAGAGGTTTCGTGATCGAGTGGGAAGCTTTGGAAGCGGATTGGGTGTCGCCGGAGCGGGGAGCGTTCGTGTGGCTACTCGGTGATTTTGGCTCGATCGTGGATCACGCGTCAAGGGTGAGTTCTACTCACGTTTAGGATTTTTGTTTTACGAATTAATTGATTGATCGTTTTATCGCTTTCGCTGGTCTGGAATAATTCTTGATACTGTCTGATTCGGGTTAGGAATTGATCGGAGCGAGTCTCGGGTTGAGTCGTGTGGAAATGGAATTTTTAGTGATTTAATTTCGGAAGATTTTGAGTCAAAAACCATTATTTTTAAATATGTCGAATTTTGATGAAAATCGAATGTGTTGAGTCTTTGATTGGATTGGTTGATCGAGTGAGGACGTTGGATATGTTTTTGTACTATTTTGGTGTTAGGACTGGACTGGAACAGGTATCGGAATTAGTCGGAACGACGAAAATTGCGAGAACGGGATAAAATACAATGCTGTCAAAAGCGCACGACCCGTGCGTCCCAGGCGCACGGACCGTGCGTGTCATTCTGTTCTGTTTTCAAAAATGCATTACAGGGCGCACGACCCGTGCGTGTGGGAGCACGAACCGTGCGCCGTGTTCTGTCCAAAATTTTCAAAGTGCCCAAAATGATTCCGTTTGGATTCCAATCCCCTCCCAATCCTTTCCTAACCCTCCTATAATGATATTAGACTAATAATGCCTTGATTTTGGGTATGTTCCAAAAAGGTTTTATAAAATACTTTTGATGTCCAAATCGTTTCGAAAAAGCCGAATAATAAGAACACGTGTGAGGTCATGTTTTATCGAAAGGAAAACGAACTATAAGTCCGATGTGGTATTGTATAACTGACGGGGGATGATTATTATTTAAATCATCTAAAACGATCTATGATTCACGATATATAAATTATATCGAATATAGGAGTTAGCCCAAATGTGGGTGGATATATATATATATATATATATATATATATATATATATATATATATATATATATATATATATATATATATATACTATATCGAGTTTGGGTGACGACCCATGAGGTTAACATACTAGGCAGGGAAGTCATGATCCCTTACCCTAGGCCCGTATGCCATTAGGGAAAGTACTATTGGTAAGGGGGTTCACCGGGATTACCAAAGCTGGGGTCGGTGTTATGTTACAGTTATAAAACAGTTCACCGGGATTACCAAAGCTGGGGTCGGTGCTGTAATAAAGTTATGAAGCGGGTTACCGGGATTACCAAAGCTGGGGCCGGTACCGTGTTAAAGTTAGAAAGAATGGTCACCGGGATTACCAAAGCTGGGGTCGGTGTCATTCTAAAGATATCAATAGTATGGTTACCGGGATTACCAAAGCTGGGGCTGGTATCATACTATGTTGACTAGTACGAGTCACCGGGATTACCAAAGCTGGGGTTGGTGTCGTGCTAAATTAAAAGAATGTAGTTTATAAAGTAAACTACGAATGTATAAAAATTTATAACTGGACCGAGAGTGCTAGTAGGGGTCTCGGTAGAACTCACTGAGATTGTATCTCATTGTTTATATGTTGTGGTTTTACAGATAAACAGGGAAAGTGGAGATCCAAGAGGCACAAGTAGGTGGTACTCGGATGGTTGCTGAAGACTTAGCTTTTATGCTTAAGTTATGTTTTCCCTTGTTAATTATGTATCTCGACATTATGACTTTAACTGTTGTAAAAGTTATGTATTTATTTTCCGCTTTCTTGTAAGATATTGAACACTGTGTTTCACTGATGGTTTATGGTCTTATTTATGTTTAAGACTGTTCTGTTGTTATTCAGTGAAAATTTTATAGTGGTGTTCAGTATTTAAACAGGAAATATATCTCTGATGATTTAGTAATTGGTACACTTGGGTATTTTTACTCGATAAAAATACCGGGGTGTTGCAGTGACTCTTGTAGCTCAAGTTATGCATACATCGAGTGCCAAAGACATAAATCCCATATACGCGAATATGTCATACTTCGGGGTCATTGAACACATATGGGAGTTGGATTACAACGTGTTTCGGGAGCCTGTGTGCCAATGTAAGTGGGTTGACAATAATAATGGTTTACAAATTGATGAGTCGGGGTTCATGCGGGTGAATTTCAACAAGTTAGGATATAAAGACGAGCCTTTTATTTTGGCATCCCAAGCTCAACAAGTGTTTTATGTCACTGATCCAGTTGATATCAATTTGTCCATTGTTTTATTGACAAATAAAAAATTGGTGAATGACATTGATGATCAAGCAACCGATGATGATGGTATTGAGAACGACCCTTTCTTCGGGACATCACTACCAATAGTAGGGGAAAGTACTCCTAAAGAGGATGTTGTGTATGTTAGAAATGATCATAGTGATGGAATTACGATTCGTCAAAAACAAAGTACCAAGAAGCGAATTGCAAATAAAATTATATCCAAGAAACGGAAAAGGTAATTTAGACTTACATCAAATGCTTTTTCTGCTTGTCTCTTCTTTATCTATCTACATAGTTTTGATCTTCTTGACTGGTTATTTATTTTGGATAAATAAATATAACAATAACAATGATTATGTTTTATTGCAGGTCAGATGGCAGATCATAGCGATCATGGTAGTGGGCATGACAGCGGTCATGAGAGTGATGTTGGAAACTATATTAAGAAGCAGGCTACCTGTGGAATGACTGTCAAAAAGGATATCATCGGTCGGATAAATAAAGGAAAGGAAAATTATCAGTAAGTTACTAATTACTAATTAACTTAATTCAATACTTAGTTTTAATTGTTTGTTAACTAATTTACTAATGACATAATGCAGGTCGAGTGGAATGTTAAGGGTCAGCAAATTGGAAGAAACAGCACACCGTTGATTACCTTCGTTGGTAGTAAGGTAAAACAAATGATACCAATTACAATCACTAGTTGGAATGAGAGAAACAATGCCGTTTTGAGGAAACAAAAAAAGAGTTCTGGTTAACAATACAGGTATATAATTTTAGATCTCTTTAGTTAGCTTATTTAATCAGAATATGTGTAAGCAGAATTTCATATATATTTATATCATTTTCAATGCATATGTGTAAGCAGAATTTTTTTGATGTGGATGAGTCTCGAAAAACCTGGTTAATGAAGGAAGCTGGAAAGTTACATCGGAATTTCAGGACTAGTCTAACAAATAAATGGCTGAGAGATCATAGTGGAAACATCAGATGGGAGCCTCCACCACTATATAGTGGATTTATTATAGAGGAGGATTGGGGTATATTTGTTAGGAAACGCACCGAAGATTCAGAATTCTTGGTTAGTCCTATAATCTATTAAGTTATAACTTAAAATATATTTGACAATTATATATTATGCATTAATGTGTACTTATCTCTCTAAATAGAAAGCAAGCCAAGCGAATCGAGAGAGAGCTTCTGCTTGAGAGTACCCTTATAAAGGCGGTGCTAGTGGATATCAAATTATTGAAGAGAGATTGGTAAGACACAATAAGCTTGATTTCATTTCGTTTAATGAATCTTTTGATTTATAATTTTTTAACATTTGGTAAATTTAAATATAGTTGGAGGAGAGTGGGAAAGATCCTAGTAAAGAAAGTATTGAGCGGCATGTTGTGTGGGTAGAGGCCCGACAAAACAAGGATGAGGAGATTGTGGATCCCAAAACTAAGGAGGTGACTCATAGAATTGTAAGTATTTCCAAAATTCAAATATTGTTTTGAAACTTTTATGATCTTTATAATGTATAATAAGTTTATTATACTTTTGTTTGTGAATCAGGAAACCATATCATGGTCTGTGCCACAGGGAGAGATCACTGATTTCTCTGAAAAGGAAATCCTTGCTCGTGCCTTGGAAAGGGAAGAATACCCGGGTCGTACAAGGGGTTGTGGATTTGGAGTTAATCCAACCGACTACCTTGGACCAAAGAAGCAAACTCATGATGAGCATCATGAATGTCAACAAAGTAGAGAGTTGCGAGTATTGTATGAAGATCTAAGGGTTGAACTTAGTCATTTCAAAATGCAATATGGGTTGGTTTCGCCTGCGGTACCATCCTCTGCCACAGATAGCGCACGAGATAGCTGCACCATTTTGTCAATTGAGGTATTAATTGTTTTTTTGACAATAAATAAGGAATTAATTATTAAACCCTCTTTCTGGTACATATATATTACATCAAATAATGTCTTTATTATTTTTTGTTTATAATTGATTTAGGACAACAATGAGTGTGAGTGTGAATTGTATATGTCAAACCCACATCAAATGGTTGCAATAGGCTCTATATGTAAACAATTGGCTCCCTTGATGCACAATTTACCACTACCTCCAGATCATCTTAGAGTCAGAGTTGACTGTGCAATTGTGGGGGATGCACCATTGCCTGTTCCAGTTGACAGTATAGATTTACTGATTGTGCAAAATGCAGTCAGTACCTTTGTGGGATGGCCAGCACACCTTGTCGTTGTAAGTGACAATATATTTGTAACTAAATAATTATTTTTTGTCATATATTGTGTGCTAACTAAGTAATTATTATTTTTTATATATAGGTACGCCAAAATGCTAAATCTAGGGGCAAAAGTGTTGGCAAGATAAAATCTACTGGCAAGAAAGTGTCGCGGTCTGGCCCTTCTTCACAAGTTTCTCAGCCCGCCCCTCCTCCAAAAGTGACTCACCCCTCCCCTCCTCCAACAGTGAGTCAGCCCTCCCCTCCTCCAAAAGTGACTCAGCCCTCCGCCTCTTCCATTAAGGATTATAAGATGATTTGTTATGCCGAAATGCAGGCGGAATGCAGGATGACTGAGCAGCCCCGCTTGAAATAGAGATGGATGACCAAATTTTTGGGATTTCCGGTCAAACACTGACGATCACACATCAGGAAATCGACGATGTATGTAAAATGAAGTGGGCAACCAATACTTCTATTAGAGCATATGTCAGGTACGTATGTAATTTATTATTTGACATCATTGAATTTATTTTATTATATCGTTAATTTAATTTGTATATATATCTCTAATTATAGGTACTTGTACGAGGACATTTTGGTCCCTTCGGAATAGACACAGATTTGTGTTCTTGTGTCCGGATAATACAAATCTTCGTGATGTGTCACCCAATCTGCGTAATTATGAGACGCTTGTGGAACAAAACAGGAAAGAGGTTACAAATTATATCACTCAACGCTTATGAGAAGCTCAAAATACAAGCGTCGATACCATGTTTTTGGCACCGTGTCTCTTACGGTGAGAGATTTAATCCATTCTTATATAACATGTATTTTTAAATACTAAGAAAGATACGGTGTGCTACATTGATTCATATATGTTGACATATTGGTGCATTTGGATAGTTATAATTTGTTGTTAGCTAGTTTATATATATATATATATATATATATATATATATATATATATATATATATATATATATATATGTTGTTAAGTATACATAATGGATTGGATTGGATTGGATTGGCGGTATATGACCAGAAAAATTGCAAATGTAAAAAGGAAAATAAACAAAAACAGAAAAAAAATTAAAAAAAATTAAAAAAAATTTACACAATGGGCAGCGCTTTTAGGACAAAGCGTTACTCATTCCCTTAGGGCTTTCAGGAATGGGCAGCACTTTTATGCGGAAGCGCTACCTATTCCTAAAAAGCGCTAAGGGAATGAGTAGCGCTTTTGACTGTAAGCGCTACCCATTGTGTTAGCGCCTTTTGGGAATGAGCAGCGCTTGCGCTAAAAAGCGCTACCCATTCCCATAATCCGCTAACATGATGAGCAACACTTTTCCCAGGAGCGCTACCCATGGCTATCAATGAGCAGCGCTTCTTAAATGTTGCCCATTATGGGAGTGTAATCAGTAGCGCCAAGTTTAGCAGCGCTCAGAAGCGCTACCCATGGCTAAAAAAAAGCGCTGCCCATCCCCAAATCTGTTGTAGTGAAAGGCCCAAAAAAACCAGGTTGTTTTGTCTCATCTCTGTTGGCCATCGACAAGATTCTGCCTGCTTTTCTAAACACTTTTTATGATTTTCGTTGTTAAAAAGTTGGACTAGGGAAGTGCTACGCTAGCTCAGTGTTTTGAGCTGATACAAAAACCATAGTCCAGTAGACAACGAAGCTGACCCAAACCCCTTTACATTTTGGCCCACTTTTTATGATTCTCACAGACTAACATTTCTAATAAATCTAACAATATGCTAACATTTGTCATTCAAAGAAAATAAGAAGATATGATCAAGCTACCTAATAAGAGGTAGATCTATATGGTTTTTAGGAGATTAAACGCACCCCTAAAAAATAAATAAATGCATTTATACTTATATAAAATTCTACTTTGACCCTCCTAATTTAAAAGTTTGCACCAAGGTTTTCAAATTTAATTTATTACAAGATTGTTGCATTCAATTTATATGGATAAATAATTGTCTAGGGACTTATAAAAATAGAGATCTATTCAATAATATCAACAATGAACTATTCAACGATTTCAAAACATGAAATTCACGTAGAAGACAATTATGCGATTGTTAACACCCAAAATTGCTGAGTTGTTGGCCGTGGAAGAGCTCAACAGAGGTGAAGGCTCAACTAAATCTACATGGGCCGATATGCTCAAATTATTGGTAAGAGGAAGGAGGCTAACTAATAGCCTCTATTTCTTCAACTCTATCTATATTCTTATCATGTTTCTGAAAGAGCAACCACAAACGAGATGCTCATAGCCTTAGAAGATTGTGATCAATGAGGTAAGCCTCTTGAAAAGGAAAAGGGGTATGTTCTTCCCAAGGTTAAGGTAGTGAGTTTTGATCAGTTGAAGATCATCAAGTCTAATAAAGTTCAAACTGTTGTGATGCCAACTAGGAGTCCAAGGAAGAATCTCTGCCAAGAAAGACAAAGAGGGCTACTCTTAAGAAGAATCCATTAAAGATCTTGATTGTTGTGTTCATATTCAACCCTTATGCTAAAACTGCTAAGAGGATGATTGTGCTTGTTGAAGCCGAGTGTCTCAGCCGAGGAGTAATTCACCTGAGGGGTGTTTAGTTGAGGGGATATTTGCGGATGGTTTTGCAGCTGAGGATATTGTGGTTGATACAAAGGAGTTGCTTTGGGAGCAAGTAAGAAAAGCACGTGAGGAAATATGTTGAGACGTGGAGCGATTGAGAAGAACGTGGTCAAGGCGCCAAAAAAATAGGAAGTGAAGGTTTTTTACCCACTTTCCTTGCTAGTGGGCGTTATGGAGGGGTTTTCCTAGATTTTAGAGCGGGTACCTTGATCTTAGTCGATCCAAGGGTGGTTAGCGTAGGCTAGCTAGTGATCATGGCTGACAGAAACACATGACATCAATCAAACACATATATTTTTTAAGGGTGGTTAGAAGTAGTTTAGACTAGTTTACCATCCTTTCGCGCCTAATCCTAATGCTCTCTGGTGTAGTTAGAAAACCCATAAATGAGGAACAGAGTTCCTTCCTCAGTGTAATCACTTAAAGAAATGAATCACCACGTTCAAAATTTTGACAAGAGAGGTGTGTAATTTATTTTATTAAATATATTACACACTACAACATTTTTTGTCTCTAGCAACACATCCTTTGACAACATGCAAAAAATGTTGCTTAAATCATATCAGACAACATTTGGGAACTGTTGCCTCTAAATCAATGTTTTATAGCACACTCTTTTGGCAACACTGAATAAAGGTTCCTTAAATTCTATATGACTACATTTTTAGATTGTTGCTATCCTGTTTCGTTTGCAACATTTAATAACTGTTCCCTAAACTTTCACTAGCAACAGTTTCTAATTGTTACACTAATTATTTTAAACGGGAACATTTCTTTTGGTGTTGCCTTCAAAATTATATTTAAAAATTTGATTTGGTTGAATTTCCTTTCAACATTTTTTCATTTCATTTTAGGCGGTACTATCTTTATTTCATTTAGGCGGTAAAATTTTTACTCATTCCCTCTCTTTTTTTCAGCTAATTCACTCATCCCTCCTAAAACAAAAGAAAAATATTATTTACAGAAAAATTAAAATGAGATAAATTTACAGAAACCTATCCCTCTCGTTTTTCTCTGCATTCCTTGCGGCTCCCTTCTCGCGACGGTGATCGGTTGCTACTGAAACGGAGAGAAGGGGAAGAAGCTCGTTCGCGACGGCGCCGACTCCCACCCTGCTGTTCGTTTGCGACGGCGCCGCCTCCCACCTTGCTGCTCGTTTGCGACGGAGCCATCTGTTCTAGGCTCGCCCTCTTCTCTGCTTTCTACTCACGATCTCTGCTCACAGATCTGCCCTGTCTCTCTGATTCCGTCGCAGCTCTGCTCCGACCGGCGATCACCCCGTGTCCACGCGGCCGCTGCTTCTTCTGTTTCTTGTTGTTATTCGGTTCCTATTCTCTGTTCTCCACTAATTTGTTTTCTCCATTCTCGCAATCAAACGTAAGCTATCGCTCTTGTTATTTACTAATTTGTTTTCTCCATTCTCTGTTCTCCGATTCTCTATTCTCCATCATTCTTCACTAATTTGATTTCTTGATTTCAAGGAGGAACGAGGTTGATTCTCCACTCTCCGAATCTCAGGTTTGATCTTTCTATTTATGCTACTAGGGATTTGGGAGGTGGGAATATGGGTAATACTGCAACTTCAATTGTTCTGCAATTTTTTGGGTTTAATTATTTGGTTTTATTTGTTGTTACAGGGTTCTTTCTTCTCTGAAACAAACGAAGTTCACAAACCAGTTCGTAGACCGTTTGTCGCTGCCTATAACTTACGTTTGATTGCTCGCTCACTCCATTGTTTGCTGATTTGAGGTTAGTTCTTCTTACTAGTAAAAGATTGGGAGTTTTAGGAATTTTCAATTAACTTAAAAATATGCTGCAATATCATTATGATTAGAAAACTACTTAATATGGCAGAACATTAGCTCTAGAGTAATATTCTATTTACATCTATAATTTGTTATAATTATTCCCTTGTAGATATAATATATTTTTGTTAAGTAGATCAAACATGATAAACAAGGATTGGGTGGACTTGCCTCCATATGGAGACGATTATGAACAAGGAGTTGAATACTTTTTGGATTTTGCATTCACCAAAGGAGAGGTTGTAGGAGAAACGATTTTGTGCCATGTGCTATATGTTGCAATGATAGTTGGGAAGTAAGAGATGTTGTCAAAAGTCATTTAGTATCATATGGATTTGTAAAGGGATATAGAGATTGAATTTACCATGGTGAAGAGTGAAGTCTTACAGATCATGACAATGATAGCGATACAGATGCCGTCTCATATGATGATATTGATGGCTTATTATTTGAAACATTTAAAGATGTGGCTGAAGCGGGTGGAGTACATGAAGGTCTAAATGAAGATGCAAAGAAATTTTATAAACTTGTTGAGGATGCAAATGAAGAGTTGTATCCTGGTTGTAAAAAATTCTCCACCTTATCATTCACTATCAGGTTGTATTTGTTGAAATGTCTCTATGGATGGAGCAATGCTTCATTCACTGCTCTCCTAGAGTTGTTGAAAGTGTGCCTAGCTGGAATATTCAGGTTTCACAAGGGAATACTGGGTATCCGGAACATATGGTTTTTGATTCTCAGTATCCTGATTGGTATTATGAGAAAACTGATTTTCCTTGTGTTTTGTTTTTGTAGCGTGCAAAGGAAAAGAGAGAGCCCACCCAAGCAGAAATTTTTATTGAAACTCAGAAAGGGAATAAAGGAAAACAGTTGGATCCAGAAACTAAAAATACAATTGTAAGTGAAAAAATTATCCCTAAATTGGGTAATTTTTTTGTTTGTTGATAATAGAAGTATTTGGTTCAATTTTCTAGCTATTATTTATATAAGTGGATTTGTCTAATTTCATTTTTTTTATTAGTCTCAAGTTCAACAATTGGTTGAGAATGAAGAATATAGTGGAGAAGCTCTTCAAGTTGTGCTTGGGAAAGAACATCCCGGAATGATGCGTTGTATAGGAAGAAATGTCACAAAAACTTCTTTAAAACAAAAAGAAAAGATCAATGCTCTAAAACAAGCACATAATGAAGAGGTCGCTTCATTAAATGAAAAAATGGAGAATTTGGGAGATACAGTGGGTAAGTTGCAATATGCTTTTAATGTCTTACTCCAACAATGTCGTCCTGGAATTAGTGTGGAATCATTGGAAGATTTGATTGGAATATCTCCTGGAGACATAAATAGTTCGCCAAAGATTGTTCGACAACGACATTCTGCTACATCTACACACGTTCCACGTTGTAGAAAGGTAACTAATATATATAATAATTGTTTTATTATATCTACATCATTCAAAAAATTATTACATTATAACTGTTTTTCATTCTTATATGCAGAACGATATCATTGGAGAAGATGAAGATGATGTGTTGGAAGATTATCTCGATGAGTTTCAAGATGAAGAACTTTGATTCCCTATATATTCATCTTGGATTTGTTTTTTATTATAAGTTCTTCCTTTAGGATTGGAATTGATTAAACTACGATGTCAGTTTGTTTATGATTATGGATTCGAATTGGTGTTTGAACTAGTTTGATTGTTAAAAAATTTTATACAATATATATTTTGCACTTAATCCATTTATTTTAATTTACCAATTATATCATTAAAATTTAAAGCTAACTGTGTTGAATATATAATCAAACTTTAGTTTTATTTGTATGTTTATGGATTATATATAATGTTAAGGTAAAGATGTTTGTTTAATGTAATAGTATTTTTAATAATTTTATGAAATGAAAATAAAATTAAGAGTAGAGTTGCAAAATTTTTTTGGTACTTTTAGCTACAAAGTTACATGTTAAAATTGTTCCTTATATACCATGTACAACGGTTAAAAATTGTTGTCTATATAAAAGACAACAGTTATAAAATGTTGTTTTGTTAATGTTTAGGGAACAGTTATGACCTATACTTAAATGTAGCAACATTCTCTAAATGTTGCGTTAGGTGTGGACGATAAATGTTGCCTCTTCGTAACCTATAGGCAACATTTTTCGAGAATGTTGCCAGAAAGTGCAAAAAAAATGTTGCCATAGACAATAGGTAACACTGGCTTAGTCTACACCTGGAAAATGTTGCCTATACTTTCGGGCAACATTTTTTATAGTTTTGGCAACAATTTTTAAATGTTGTTAAAGACCAAAAATATTGTAGTGACAGTTTTTGTTTCCCACATTCTCAATTTGACAATTTTGGTTTCTCTCTTTTATTTTTGGCGACTTTGGTCACTATGATTTTTTAATTGGACAATTGGTACTCAAAAATTTGGAAGTTGTGCGTTATTGGTCACCCAACCAAAAGTGTAAAAAATCCATAATTTTGATGGATAAAAAGTTAATTTAAAATTAGGGTTAAATATATTTGTGGTTCCAATAAAATTAATTTGGATCTTTTGTCTTAGTCCCTAAAAAAAATCACTGACTTAGGGTCTCTTTAAAATTTGGGATTTTGCTTTTAGCCCCGTAAACTTTTAATAACGCCTCATGACTTTTAATAGCGCTTTTTTGACCTTTTATAAGCGCTATTAAAAGTCGCGGGGGGATAAAAAACAAACAAATCAAATTTTATAGGGACCAAAAGTTTGTGAAAATTGTTTAGGGACTAAAACCAGAAAACCTAAATTTGTCCAATAATACATGACTTTCTAGCCAAAAAAATTTGTCCAATAATACATGACTTTTTAGAATACCAATGAAACATTAATGTTTCTTTTCCTATCGTACTCTTCATTATTTAATAATATCTCTTCTTCTAACTTTACTAATTTATCTTTCCAATGTCATTAATGAAGGATAATTTGGTAAATTAACTCACTATTTCTCTTTCCCATACAAAATTAACTACATTTCTTAATTTGTGTATGAAATGACCTAAAGTGACATATGACATGGGACGGAGGGAGTATATTTAATAAGGACCAAAAACCTAATATTGACAAAATTAGAGGGCCACGATTTCCAAAAATAAAATAACGGGACCAAGATCGTTAAATAAGAAAGTTGAGGATAAAAAATGCAATCAAACCTAAAATTTGATTTTTATAATACTTTTAACGATACATGGTTGTAAAGAAATTTACATTAGTGGCCTAAGGTTCTAACGTTTAACGGGACCAACATCTAAGTATAGTACTATAACGTTTTTACACCCGTGTGATGCGGTGAACAAAAACTTCATTTAATACATAAATATTGTAATATTGTATGAATGAAAATAAAATTAATTATATCTTGTAGAAGTATGTGACAAGTTAAACTATTCTTAAAAATAAGTCTAAAAAAACTATTGTTAAAAATATTGTTTTTAATTAACAAAGAATTTTGAGATTGAACATCCATAGATTCTAAAAAGAAAAAGTCTAAAGAATTTTAGTAACATAATCCGTATCGAATAATTGTATATATAAAAACTTAACTAATAATTAGAAAAGAAAAGAAAACAACACAATTAGAAAGTGAAAAATGTGGGTATCATGTAGGGTTAGACGAGAACCACCAATGAAATGGAAGTCATACAAAGTTGAAGAAATATGGTCCTTAAATTATTTTTTTCCGAAGCATCTTTAAATTACTTTTTTAAAGGTCCAGAAAAATATGGTCCTAAAAAATATGTGATTTTTTAAATCGGCTATTGATGAACGAACTTTAAGTATTTGAACACTAAAAAAAACGAATGCTAAAAAAGTACCCCAAAACACAGTTTAGCATCGCACTTTACGTGTTTTGTCACAAAATTATTTTCTTTTCACCATACCGGTTATTGAGGAACAAACTTTGCATATATTAACATTTACAAAAAAATTTGAACTCTAAGGTAACCCAAAACATACTGCCTAGCATCGCACTTTACATATTTTGCCACCAAATTAATTTTTGGTTTAGCCAAACTAATTATTGAGGAACGAACTCCTTGTAATATGTACAAATAAATTTTTTAATTTCCTGAATCCTAAATCACCCCCAAAACACATTACTTAGCGAGACACTTTACATATTTTGTTACTAAATTAATTTTTTTTAAAGAGAGTGGTTGTCGAGGAACAAACTTCGTGTTTTTGAACAATTAAAATTTTTTCGGACCCTAAAGTTTCCAAAACATACCGTCTAGCATCACACTTTACGTAATTTGTCACGAAATTTACTTTTGTTTTCACCAATCCGGTTATGGAGGAACAAATTTACGTATTTGAACAATTAAAATTTTTTCCGACCCTAAAGTACTCTTAAAACATAAAAATATAAAAGAAGCCGAAAAGAGGAAAGGGGACCAAAAAAGGGGAGGGGAGGGGAGGGGAGGGAAGGGTTTGGTTTTGCGCCCAAACTCCCTAAGATTTAAGAGATATGATATATGGTATGAAGACTTCATGTATGAATTGTCAGAATTAGTTGTTGTCGTACATTTGCCATTAGCATAAAAAGGGGAAAGCTAACCCAACACTTGCGGTCGTGCATTTCGTTTAGTACAAATTAGTATTTCTCAAGATTAAATGATGAAGATACTAAACAAATATAGTTACAGCAAGCAAACAAACAAATTGAATTCATATATATTCCCTAGAAAGCCCAGATTATGAGAGAAGTATTACTGCTATGGTCCTTATTATAAGAAAAATCTACATTTTTATGCTCATTGAATAAATGACATATTTGACCTATATTATAAATCAGATACATCAGGTATTCAATAAACCTAAAAAAACTACAAATTTTTCTTATAATAAAAATAAGAGGGAGTACCTGAGTATCCAATCACATACCCAGACAGAACAAACATTTTAAAAATTAATTGGTTGCAGTAATACACTAACTCTTGGAGAATTGATTTAGAGAATATAAAATGGCAGGGAATGTAAGCAAACGCATCGATCCCTCCAAACCGCTAACAGACCAAAAGGAAGAACAAAAAAACAATTGAAGGCCCTAAAAAGTGATTATAAAAAGTATCAACTTGTTCAAAAAGTGTTAGCTGATTTTTAAATTAGTTACATGCATAAAACAAGATGTAGTTGCCCGCAGAGATATCATAAAATTAAAAGGCTTGACATAAATAAAACAACGAAAGAAAAACCAAACACATATTAATTAAATATCTTAAAAGGATATGTGTAAACTGTACAGTATCATTACATATTATTCTCTTTGTCTTGGCCTCTCAGCTCAAGGATGTCGCTAGGCCTCTAAACTCTAGTTTGCCATATATGCATTGAAAGTATAACTCAAGAGAAAATGGAAACTCCATAGAGGCGCATGGGAACTTGTAAAAACCAAAAAAAAAATTGGGAACTTGTAGAACTACTCTCTCCGTTCTATATTATATGACGTTTTAGCTAAAAAATATTGTCTCGTATTATATAACGTTTTACAATGGCAATGAAGTATTAAGTTTTCTTTTTCTATCATTCCTTTCATTATTTAATTATCTCTCTTTTTTCAATTTTATTAATTTATTTTTCCCATGTCATTAATGAATGACAACTTTGTAAAGTAACTTATAATCTATCTTTCCCATACAAAACTAACTACTTTTATTAATTTGCTTGAAACGGTCAAAACGTCATATAATATGGGACGGATAGAGTAATAGTTAATTATGAACTATCGTTGATAAAAAATTAATTTAATTATTACGCTCTCCAAGTATATCAATTCCAGGTTATGCACAAGTTTTAAGAAAAACTATTTATATATCTCAAGGTAAAATAGTTTATTTTGACTACAATACGCTTATTATAATTAGAGTCAAGTGGAATGATCACAAAATAGTTTAGATACCTATTATAAAGGTGTTACTCCCTCCATCCCCTTTAAGTGTCATATTTGAGTTATTCACCATTTTCAATGTCTTTCAGTAACAACATGAATGGTGCCTCCATTGGTGATGTTTCGGTGGGAGATTCAGGTATTCAAATATGCAATAATAGGTACCTAGTAGATCATGAATTGTCTCTTGCTAATAAGATGTGGAGTTTTGCAAAGGAGAATCTCGGTGTTACAAGCAAAAGCAGTAATGATGAATATGCAGGTAGAATTAGAGCCCTGGAAGAAAGGGACCAGACTGCAAAGGGAAGGAAGGGGAAAAAATTCGGTTCTCAATGAAGGTTGCAATACTTAATATGAGAGGGTGGGGGCGCAGCTAAGAGGAAGCGCCTGAAGAAGTTGATATTAAAGGAGAAAATTGAGCTTTGCATGATTCAGGAAACAAAATGTTCAGGTTTAACGAAAAGAATGGTAGGTAGCATATGGGGTGATTCTGACTTTGATTGGTTATGTAAGAATGCTAATGGAATGTCAGGAGGATTACTAAGCATATGGAAATCAGATAGTTTGGAGGTAATGTTTTCTTTCTCTGGGGAACACTTCATTGGTGTCTGTGCAAAAATTCAGGGTATTCTTTGTTATCTGGTGAATGTTTACTCTGCTTGCAACATGGCTGGGAAGAGGAGGTTGTGGGACAATCTGAGAAATCTAAAGAATGACTTTGAGGTAGGAGAATGGTGCATTGCAGGAGATTTTAATGCTGTTACATCTAGAGCAGAGAGAAGTCGTTGCTCATCTAGTTTTAACAATCTGGAGGCAAGAGAATTTGTGTCCTTTATGGAAGATATGGAATTAGTTGATGTGCCGGTGTTGGGGAAAAAGTTTACATGTTTTGGCACTGATGGAAGGGCGAGTAGACTAGACAGGATCTTGCTAATTGAGGGGCTAATTTCAAAATGGAAAGTAAGTGCACAATGGATAGGTGACAGAGAGATCTCTGATCATTGTCCGGTTTGGTTGGTGAGCTCGACTCTTAATTGGGGACCTAAACCCTTTAGGTTCAATAATTGTTGGGTTGAACATGATGAGTTTATGGATTTTGTGAAAGGGTGTTGGGCCTCTTTCCAAGTCGAAGGAAGGGCTTCCTTTGTGATAAAGGAAAAACTGAAATTATTGAAAGAAAAATTGAAGGCTTGGAACCGTGAGGTGTACGGCTATAAAGATTTGAAGATAGAGAATATAATCAGGGATATGAATGAGGTGGATAAACTGGCTTCAGAAGGGGGAGGTATTGATGATGCACGGAGGAATATGTTAAATGAGGAGTTTTGGAAGGAACTTCATGCAAAAGAAAGTTTGCTTGCACAAAAGGCAAGAGTAAGGTGGCTTGCAGAAGGAGATTCAAATAGTAGATTCTTCCATGCATGTGTAAAAGGAAATAGGAGAAGAACTCAACTAGTGAAACTTATGGTGGATGGTGAATGGATTGAAGATGTGGGGGGTGTGAAGAGGGCGGTCAAGAATCATTTTGAAGAGAAATTTAGGGAGGAGGATCCAAATAGGCCAACACTTGATGGAGTGAATTTTAATCAAATTACGGGGCCGGAGAATGAATTGTTAGTTGAACCGTTTAGTCTCGATGAGATTAAAGAAGCGATATGGGAATGTGAAGGCAACAAGAGCCCGGGGCCGGATGGCTTTAATTTCAAATTCATAAAGGAGTGTTGGGACATTATTGGAGGGGAAGTTTTGAAGTTTTTTGAAGAGTTCCATAAGACTGCGCGTTTGCCCAAGGCGGTAAGTGCATCTTTCATTGCATTGATACCCAAGAACATCAATCCACAAGGTCTTGGGGAGTATAGGCCTATATCTTTAATCGGTTGTTTGTATAAGATGCTTGCTAAGGTATTAGCGGGAAGATTGAAAAAGGTCTTGAAGGGAGTGATCTCGGATTGTCAAAGTGCTTTTCTAGCCGGAAGAAATATTCTTGATGGGGTGGTAGTGGTGAATGAACTTATGGATATGGCTAAGCGAAGAAAGCAAAAATGTGTGGTAATGAAAGCGGATTTTGAAAAGGCTTATGACTCGGTAAGTTGGTCCTACTTGGATTATATGTTGGGTAGGTTGGGGTTTGGGGAAAGATGGAGGAAATGGATGTATGCATGCATCTCGTCTAATTCTATCTCAATCTTAGTTAATGGTAGTCCTACGGAAGAGTTTGTGGCACATAAAGGTCTAAAACAAGGGGACCCTTTGGCGCCGTTTTTGTTCTTGATTGTGGCGGAAGGGCTTGCGGGATTGGTGAGGAAAGGAGTTCAATCGGAAAACCTCCACGGGTTTAACATCAACAATGCTCTTTCGGTTGAACTACTACAATTTGCGGATGATACAATATTTTTCTGTGATGGGGGAGATAAGAGTATTTGGTGTTGGAAAGCGATACTAAGAAGCTTTGAGATGGTGTCAGGGTTAAAGGTGAATTTTGCAAAGAGTAGCGTATTCGGTTTGAACGTTGAGAATAGAGTGTTGGAGGGAATCTCACAGTTTTTAGCATGTAAAGTGAGAGCGGTTCCATTTAAATTTTTGGGGATTCCGGTTAGGGCAAATCCAAGAAGAATGTGCACATGGCAACCAATTATTGATTCTATGAAAGCTAGATTGAGCAATTGGAAGAGCCGGCAATTATCTATAGGGGGTCGTGTGACGCTTATCAATTCGGTACTAGCTTCACTCCCGTTGTACTTCTTTTCTCTTTACAAAGCTCCAAAAAAAGTCATTGCGGAGATCACCAAAATTCAAAGAAGATTTTTATGGGGTGGTGATGAAGAAAACAAGAAAGTAGCTTGGGTGAAGTGGGAGACAATTTGTTTACCAAAGGAGAATGGGGGATTGGGTATAAAAAATCTTGAATTATTTAATGTGGCTCTATTAACAAAATGGAGATGGAGAGTCTTGATGGAAGAAAACAATGCTATATGGAAGGAGGTATTGGTGGAAAAATACGATCTAAAGGGAAGATGGCCCGATATGGTGGAGAGTAGAAGAGGGTGGGAGAAGAAATCGTTATGGTGAAGGGACTTATGTTTGCTTGGAGAGGATATTAATTTGCAATAAGAATGGTTTAGCCAAGTGGTTAAAATTAAAGTTGGTAATGGTAATAAGGCGAGGTTTTGGAGGGATGTTTGGATGGGACGGGATCGTTTGAAGGATTTATTTCCAGATTTATTTAACTGTTGCAGGTCTAAGGAAGCCACGGTTGACGAGTTCGGTCAATGGACGGAAGCGGGATGGAGCTGGACCATGAACTGGGCTGACGGTCTGCTGCAGAATTCTGCAGACCGTTCGGCCTCTGCTGCTGTCTTGCAGGTTTTGCTACAGCCTGTTGTGCTGTCAGCGTGCTCAGATAAATGGATAAGGGTACCGGGTGCGTTAGGTGGCTTCACTGTGAAAACATGCTATGAATCTTTGCTGAATTTTTCTGCAGGTGGAGCGATTGTACAACATGTACAGCAGGCTGAAATTGTTTCAGCATGTAAGGAAATATGGAAATGTGATGTTCCATCCAAAATCCAAGTTTTCGCGTGGAGAGTAATGTTACAACGGGTTGCTACCAGAGTTGCTCTGTATAGAAGAGGGATAATTCAATCCCAAAATGATTTAAGCTGCGTATTATGCTTTTGGGAGGAGGAGACGGCGGATCATTTATTTATGTCTTGTGAAGTTGCAAGGAGTATATGGAGGAGTGTTCTCGGTTGGATGGGGCTTATGTTGGATGACACGGAAAATTTAATCACTCACTATTTGGAGTTTGGGAAGTTGGTTAAAGGAAAAAGACAAAGAGGGGTTAAACATCTTATATGGATGGCGGTAATTTGGAACCTATGGATGGCGAGAAACAATGTCATATTCAAAAGCGAGGTAGTTTCAACTCCAAAAATTCTAGCGGGCATCAAGGACTCGGCGTGGTGCTGGTTCAAGGCAAGGAAGGGAAGAAACTGTATGGCAACATGGGCGGATTGGTTCCATTGCCCAATGGGCTGTTTTTCTATGTTGTAATTTACTATCTTTATGGATTGTAAACATTATGGAGATCTATAGGGGGAGAAACAGTGGAGTATTGTTTGTTCTTCCACTGTGGCACATGTCTTGTGCGGGGTACTCTTTTTCCTTCCAGAGTCTTTTTTCCAATGGGTTTTGGCTCTGGGAGGTTTTGAGGAGGCCCTCCCCCTTCCCTTTTTCTCATTGTAAGGGCTGGGCACCCCTTGTGCTCCCTTCAATGATATCTTTAATTATCTAAAAAAAAGCGACACTTAATATGAGAAGGAGGGAGTACTTTTCCAACTTATTTAATAGCATCATTCCTAAAATGAGTAATTCACATTGTAGGGATCTTGTATTTCTTAAGTACTAATAAAAAGAAGTAATGTTTATTCACATCGCTTTAGAAAGAAGTAATTCACATCAATATGATGTTTATTGGAGTAAGGAGTAATTCACCTCGTAAGGAGTAATTCACATCGATCAAGAAATAGAATTGGAATATATTTTTTCTAACTCATAAAGATTGAGTTTAATTCTAAAATTACCTCTATTATGAATAATCGCTATACAAGAAATTTGATTTTTACCCACAGACAAAAAAATGTCAAATTTTTGATAATAATCCAATGTTAATATTGCGCAAATATCGAATCAAAAGAGATGAAGATCATCAAATAAAATCTTTTCAAATTTTATTTTAAAGTTTTCCTCTGAAGTATATTTCTTTTTTCCGTAAAACCTAGCACAATTGGCAAAACTAACATATTATGCTAGATATTTTCCGTACCTGGGTTTAAACTCAAGATCTCCACTTTGTATGTGTGAATCGGTTGTTAGTATCTGGGCAAAACTAAAATATTATGTTGGTGTTTTCCACTCCGTTTCCAAAAAAAAAAAAACTCTATCTTCTATCTACTAAAAAGGGGTATTATTCTTCAACATGTTGATGACAAGAAAGTTAAAGATATATTTATAAGCTAATGATGCTTTTAGATAAAGACATGTATGCACTTTTAGTTACGAGGCCTCAAAGAAAACAAACACAATAGTTCGTTCGAACAAAGATTGAACTCATATTTGTTCAAAGATTGAAATTAGAGAATCTTAAATGGTTGGAAACAACCTCCCCACTTTGTACCTTAATTCTCTTTTCATGGGCTCGAAATGCCACATAGAATTTAAGGATATCAGACTAGAATTTAAAGATTGAACTCATTGCCAACCCTGGGAATTTATTTCATCGCCATGTTATACCATCAGAGGAAGAGTCTTTATGTTCGTTGTGCTGGCAGCAGTGTGAATTAAACCAGCACCTCTTTTTGCAATGCTCTTTTGCTGCTGAAGTTTGGAACCGTGTATACTGCTGGCTGGGAATTAATGGTGCTGCCCATGGTACTGTGGCTGAACATTGTTTGTGGTTTGGAAAAGTTTGCAAAGGAAAGAAGGCGAGGAAAACAAAGTATTTAGTTTGGTCGACAACTTGTTGGAACATTTGGTTGGCTCGGAACGCGCTTGTCTTCAAGAATGAGGATCCAAACATTGATTTAATTGCTTCCCGCATCAAGCAATTATCGTGGAGTTGGTTGGTTTATAGAATCGGTTGTAATTCTAATTTTAATATTTCGTCTTGGTGGACCGATCCACTACATTGCTTAAACAATTTGTAACTTTATGTTGTTTGGATTTGAGCACCCCTAGTGCTCCATCAATGAAGTATTGTTTATCTAAAAAAACTAGTTTTTACTTTAATAGTGGTTGTTTATTTTTGTTGGGTCTCACAATTAATGGCTCTATATACACACGAAAGCCCATCTCAGCATTGTTAAGCGGACATTTCTCTTATAGAACTCATTTGTTTTTAGCTTTATTACAGTTTTGGTCCCCCTATTATGACCAACTCACGATTTTTGTCCCCAAAGTTTTAATTTGACGATTTTGATCCCCCTATTTTCCCAATTTATAAAATCAAGGTCCCCCTATTAATTTGGTCAAAATTAAAACTGACTTTGACTTTCAATCCTACGTGGCAGTCCACGTAGACTGCCACGTAGGCAGCACTGTTCATCTCTCTCTCACTCACAGCCCTCTCCTCTCTCACAGCCCCCTCCCCTCCCCCCCACCGTGACCCCCTCCCCCCTCCTGAACCCCTCCCCCTTCGCATCTCTCCCCCCACCATGACCCCCTCCCCCCATCGTGACCCCCTCCCCCCATCGTGACCCCCTCCCCCCTTCGCATCTCTCCCCCCCTCGTTTTCCCCTCCCCCTTCGCACCTCCCCTCCCCCCTCACCGATCCTCCTCTTCGCATCTCCCCCCCCCCCCTCGCCGTTCTCTCTCTCTTCGCACCTCCCCCCTTGTTTTCCCCTTCCCCTTCGCATCTCTCCCCCCCTCTCTGGTTCGCTCTCCCCTCCCCCCTCTCTCGCCGTTCTCTCTCTCGTCGCTCTCCCTCTCTCGTCGCTCTCTCTCGTCGCTCTCCCTCTCTCGCCGTTCAGATCCAAATCGCAGAGGAGGGGGGAGGGGTTCACGGAGGTCGCAGAGGTGGGTGGTGGGTGTGGTGACGGTGTGGGGGAGGGGAGGTGCGAAGGGGAAGGGGAAAACGAGGGGGGGAGAGATGCGAAGGGGGTAGGGGTTCAGGAGGGGGGAGGGGGTCACGGTGGGGGAAGGGAGGGGGCTGTGATAGAGAGGAGAGGGCTGTGAGAGAGAGATGAACAGTGCTGCCTATGTGGCAGTCTACGTGGACTGCCACGTAGGATTGAAAGTCAAAATCAGTTTTAATTTTGACCAAATTAAGAGGGGGACCTTGATTTTACAAATTGGAAAAATAGGGGGATCAAAATCGTCAAATTAAAACTTTAGGGACCAAAATCGTGAGTTTGTCATAATAGGGGGACCAAAACTGTAATAAAGCCTTGTTTTTATATATTATGGATCAAACAATCGAGTCACTTAATAGGAGATTTGAGTATTGTTTTATGTAATTGAAAAAGCTTGAACATTAATCTCTCATAATGACTTAAATTAAAAGCAAAATCATTGTTAAAATCTCATTTGCAAATTAAATTAAATAGTTTCTGAGAAAGCTATTTCATTAATTCGTCCAAACCGAAAATCTAAAATCTAAAGACAATGTGGTGTATTGTATGTTGGTTTTGTTAAAATTAAAAATCCATTGCAGATAGTTTAATTGTTAAAAGATTTGCATTGAAAAGTATTTTGATAGTTGTTGTTGTTAACTAATTTAGGCTTAATTATGTTTTTTTGTCCCTGTAATATGAAATATAATTTTTTTTTCATGCGTGTAATTTTCTAAATTTTATTCATCCCTGAAAAATTCTTTTTTTTTTTATTTTGCATCCCTGCAATAAATATCTGTTTTTGGAGTTAGTCCTCATTTAGTCTATATATGATTCAGGGACTAAAAATAAAAGAGTCTCTAGTTTCAGGGACTAAAAAAAATTACAACGACGAAAAACAAAAAACTCTATACTTGTAGGGATGAAAAACATATTTAAACCACTAATTTATTATATTTTATATTAAGATACGGTTAAAGATGTGGAGTAGTACGATCGTAGGTGCAAGTAGTACAATCGTAGGTGCACGTCGTGCAATTTATTATTGGATTGCAAACCATGGGTTTTCCATTCTGTATGCTGTTTTTACTTTTGTTTTTCTAATTTTAACTTGGTAAAAGCATCGTACGATAAACAGTATTGGTTAATGAATTTGAGTAACGTGATTAAGTATTAAGCTATTAGCAGGCGATAATGGGAGCAACTGTCATCATATGTTGCTAAGTAAAAGCACGTGCAAAGGCTTTCCTTTGCCTAGTTAGTTAGGTCGAGTTATCTTATTCACTACCCATTCATAATGTGCTCACATGTTTGGCCACATGTGCCATGGATTTCCCTTCAAACTAATATGTCTTTGTCATTAGCTTTTTTTAAAAAAATATTAGTTTACAACAACTCTTTAATTATGTGTGCTTTATACTTGTGCAAACACTTTCTCAACAATATTTTATTTTGCACTATTTTACAGCAACTCTTTTAAGAGAATTTTATAACAGATTGAAGTGTTAATTAAAATATGTTTTTATCAAGAGCACTTGGATGAGACGGTAGGAATCGCTTCCAGCTTAACCAATGTCCTGAGTTTGAATTCAGCCTTAGACATGCAGCTAGGGGTGCACAAAATAATCATGGTTACAAAACCAATCCATATCCATCAAATATCCATCAAATATAACCGGGTACATAACCAAAGTAAAAAAAACCAGTTATTAATTTGTAAAACTGGTTATGTAACCGGTTATACTAGTTGTATCCATAACCAGTTAAAAAAACGGTTATAAATCCATAACTGGTTATTATAGGTATAATCTCTAACAACTATTTTAAAAATGAGTTTTAAAATTATTTTTTTTAAAAAATTTCAGAAACAAAAATATATAATATATACTAATATATATATATATATATATATATATATATATATATTATACTAAATTATATATATATATATATAATATAATATCCCAACAACTTGCTTCAAAAAAAAATATCCCACCCACCACCGAAGCGCCGCCGCTGGCCGCCGCGACCACCGCCGCCGGAGCGCCGCCTCCGACCACCGGAGATCCACCACCGACCACCAGAGCGCCGCCGCAGTCACCGCTACCGGCCACCGGAGAGCCGCCGCGCTGGCCACCACTTGCCACCTTTGATATCAATATAATATTTATAAAATCTTATATTTATATATATATATATATATATATATATATATATATGTATTTATATATATATAGTATATATTTGGTCAGAAGAAATATATATAGTATATATATAAATTTATTTATATATATATATATATATATTATACAGATATAAATATTTATATATATATTTATAGTTTATATATATTTCATTATATATAGTATTTATATATAAATATATATAGGCAAAATCATTTGGATATCCATCACATAACCGGATAAAAACCATAATCATTTTTGGACAAATTGAAATAACCGGTTATAAAAAACTAACAAAATATCCAGATTTTTTTAACTGGATATGGATATGGATGTGGTTTATCCATTGAATCGGTTATTTTGTGCACCCCTACATGCATCAGTGTTAAATCTCTTGAGGAAGAGTTTTGCTGCCCATTGTAGTCCTACCCGACCCGATGGATTAGTGTCTACAGTTGCGCACAGAGGATGCACGGTTTATAAAAAAAAATATGTTTTTATGTAACGTTGCGATTTGATAATGTAGTGACTAGTGAGTGTAGGAATTGTAGTTCATTCATATTTGGTTTGATTTTTGCACAATAAATATAATTGAAATACGGTACTTTTGCACAATCTTCTCGGGACATCAACATGAGAGCCATAGCTAGGATCATGAGCAGCACTGCGATCCTTAACCCTTTAAAAAATGGCACGGTACTTTTGCCTTGCGTTCATACAAGGCCTTCTTCAAGCCGGACCACCACCTAAGATCCAAAAACCTAATTACCTAAAACATAAGTACATTAAACTAACAATATAAATTATAACAAAACCTAATAGTATTAAACTAAGATAACTAATAGAATATAAATTAAAACCTAATAGCATTAAACAAACAAACTAAAAAAGAAATCATAAAAAGTTAAATTACCCAAGGTGAGGGAGAGATAGGACGACGTGATGGAAGTAGAACAACAACGATGGGAGGGACTACGACGCGAACGAAGGGACCATGGTAAAGGGAGGACGCACCGAGGAAGAGGGTCATGATGCAGTCAGTGACCACGATGACGTGGAGATTGAGAGTGAAAGAACAAAGGGGACCGAAAATGAAAGGGAGAGAGACGTGAGAGTGAAGAGAAGAAGGGAATAAATAACATAGATCTGAACAGAGAGAACGAGGTACTGAGTGGGAAATTGCATAGAACGTCGATTAATATGTATGTAACCAGTGTTATCTGTTAGACAGTGTAAATTTTTTTTCCTTTTTTTCAAAAGATTTAACATCGGTTTTCTAGGCACCCGATGTAAAAAATATTTACAACAATTGTCATTAGAACAGCCAATGTTAAAAGCTAGGCGCTAAATTGAAATTTGTCAAAATAATTGCAAAATTGACATTGTATTCACTTATTACACCGGTTTTCACAAAAATCGACGTTTAATCTCCAATTTTTTTTATTTCATTTGTGTATTCACTTATTAAACTATTAGAATAAGAATTAAAAACATAATATATACTTACATATATATATATATATATATATATATATATATATATATATATAATATTACTCTAGGATCCTTTAAGTAATGCTCTTCTTGTACACTAAGCTAGTTGTTCACGACGAGCCAAATAATTTGGATACATTGACCAAGGAGGAGGTGGTGTTCCTGAAGGATGGTCGCCGAGTCATTTATACTCTTGGTGACGTGAAAGTATTGTTTGACTTTTTTAATTTAATTTAATTATGCTACGACTTATATATGTTTGACTGTTTGATATATCTTTTTTTATATAGGTGTCTTCCTTTGAAGGCCGCTTTATCAGCGATCACCAATATCCTTAAGAAAAAATAATTTCTGGAAATCCAAAGTGGTTAAAAGTGAGTGCCGACGAAAATAAATGATTTTTGGACTTGTTTAAGGTAAGTATCAAATATGTCATTACCCATATTGTTAACTTTAATTTATTGTTTAATGTTTAATATAATTACTAGTACATATTTTGATTTTTCTTAATACAAACGAAAGTGACACGGCTGCTAGAGGATGATGAGAAGGTTAGGAAAGCTTTTCTCTTTAGAATGGGCTGCCAATTGTTGGATATGCTCTTTAAATTGCGGATGAAAGATTGAAGGCCGAAGTATACAGGTGACCTTGTTTGGAATCGACTCAAGGCACATTAGGATTCTAGACAAATGTACAAAAGCATATCTGAAATTAAAGCTAAGAAGAATCGAGCTTCAGAAAAGGGTGGCTTGCTTCACTGTTGCGGCTACATCAACCAGGCTCAGCATGCTGCCAGGTTGGTAAATTATTTTAAGAGTTTGTGTGTTATTTTAGTTAGTTAGGGCAACTAGTTTGCAATCGTTGAAAATGTGTGTTTCATTTTTATAGACTAAGAAGGTCGGACGCTCTCTCACGATTCCTGAGCAGCACAGGGCCACATACGTGAGGAAGGATACCAAGGATTATGTTGATGAGCGCTCGAAGAAGTGTCAGGCAAATATACAACTTGATTTGTACTATATAGTGTTGTTTTGTTAAAATGGAGCGCTAATTATGCTATGTTTTGTGGTTATGCCAAACAGGAGGAACATAATGAGATGATGACTCGAGCGACTCAGGGGAGTCAAAACCCTGACTCACTTGATCTGCTTACCCCAGAGATGTTATCTCTGGCGAACCGCAACTGGGAGAAGTTGGTAGGCGAGAAGAATAAGGGTCGCATGTATGGTTTGGGGCCCTTCACTCCATTTATGTAGTTCCGGTAGATCACTTTGACACCAGCGGAGCTTCTAGCAGTCGACCTCCTCCTCCTACACGGGACGCAACTGAGGTGACAGAGCAAATCAAGCAGCATGTGCAGACTCAGGAGCAGATTATCAGGAGTCAGGATCAGACTATCAGGAGTCAGGATCAGACTATCAGGAGTCTGGAGGAAGACTTCGCGAGAGTGACCGGTTGACAAGAGAAGATGTTTAGGTTTTATAAGAGCATGCGGCCAGCTGGGTCTGGGTCTAAGACAGACCTTGATGATGCCCCCTATTAGGAATTTCTGTATTAGTTTGACATTTCAGTATTATGTTATAACATTTCAGGCTAGTTTATGACGATTCAGATTTTATTCAATCATTTTTAGAATATTTATTTTAAATTATGTTACAATTTTTAGTATTTATTAATAATATAATAAATATTAAAAAAGCATAAAAAAATAAAACAGTACCTGATTAGTGATGGAATTGGCTGTCGCTAGTCAGGACATGTCATTTGAATTAGCGACGAATAGTGTTCCCTCGCTAATTAGCGACGAAATTAGCGACGGATTTGGCCGTCGCTAATTTGTGATGGATTTTCAAATTTCATCGCTATGTGCTAGCGACTAGTGTTTTAGCGACGAAATTAGTCTGTCACTAATTTCGTTGCAAATGGGCAATAACGACGGATTTACTGCTGTTAGCTACTGATTTGGCCGTCACTAACAACCTGGTTTTTTTGTAGTGGTAAGTCATATAGCGTGAACAACATATTCCCCTTTTAGTCGTCGGTTCAAACAAGTTGAACTGGCTATAACATTAGTGACATGACATGTAATGACAGGAGATATATAATATTCATAGTAGCAAAATTACACATGGGACCCCTTTACTTCATTTAAATTTTTGATTTAGTCATTTATCTTATTTCTTTGGTCCTTTAAGTTTTAAAACATTAGCAACAATGACATTATTTTAGTTTTCGTTCAACTCCGTTATATGTTTGTTACTCGTGCTTATATGATTGTTTAAAATCATAATCTAGGTCATTTTGTACTTAATTTTTATTATAAACAAAAAAATCAATTTAGAGTGTATCTTATTCTACATGGAAGCAAAGAAAGTAGGATTTCTCTTCATAGACTCTTTCCATGAAAATCATTCAAGTTGTGAGAGCCTTCTCGACCAACAATGTATATAAAGGATAATAATTGATAGTACGAAACGAAAACTAAGAATCATCTTCCTTGTTTTGTTATTTTGGTGTATAGTGATTTTGTGCCTATTCGTACATTTCGTCTCGTACCGAATAACACTACTGGTATATAAATTACACTCTTATAGAAAAGCTAACGCCTTTATAAAAATATCAAAATTTATTAATTAATTTATTTGATTTGTATAAAATAGTAGTAACTAAAAGTAATGAGAGGAGTACTTTAAAACTCCAATTAAAATTTCACTACGGGATTAATATTTCTTATTGATAATCTACTATCTATATTTTACTATCTAATATAATCTACTAATAAACTAAAATAATTAATTGAAACTATGAGTTAATTGCACTGACATATAAAAAACACGGAATAACTTCACTGATATATAAAAAAGACGGGATAATTGCACTGATATATAAAAAAATACGGGATAACTGCAATGATATATATATAAAAACACTGGATAGCTGCACTGATATATAAAAAACACGGGATAACAACACTGATATATAAAAAACACGAGATAACTGCACTGATATATATAAAAAAAATACGGGATAACTGCAATGATATATATAAAAACACGGGATAGTTGCACTGATATATAAAAAAAACATGGGATAATAACACTGATATATTTAAAACACTGCACTGATGTATAAAAAACACGGGATAACTGCACTAATATATAAAAAATAGGAGATAACTGTAATAATATATATAAAAACACGGGATAGCTGCATTGATTTATAAAAAAACACAGGATAACAACACTGATATATAAAAAACAATGCACTGATATATAAAAAAATACAGGATAAATGCACAAATTATTTTTAAATGACTTTTACATTTTTATATTTGAATATTTATCTATTTTTTATTTGAGTCTCTTTTTTTATCTACTTTAAAATTGTCTTTATTTTTACTGGGTCATGTTCAGACTATTTAAATTATATCTAAGTTCATTACTAAAAAGAACACGACAGCACCCGTGTATATACACAGGTATCCTACCGGTATAAATTAAACTCTTATAGAAAAGCTAACGCTTTTAAAAAAATATCAAAATTTATTAATTAATTTATTTGATTTGTATAAAATAGTAGTAACTAAAAGTAATGAGAGGAGTACTTTAAAACTCCAAAGTGACCTACTTCGTTAAATTTACACAACGGTCTTGTACAAGGATTAGGGAACATATAGGGGTACTAGGTTTTCTTTCAGTTGCGGTCCAATAGTCAATTATTGTGTCAATAAGATCCTCTGAGGCACTTCCTAATAGGCCGACAGGTTTACAATGATAGAGTCATTTCATAAACTTCATATAAAATTCACCCAAAGTTTTGATAAGCAAAACAAATATTTAGAAGTGTACTATAAGTGGTACCCTATGTTTTTTTTATTTAGGCTAAATATATATTTTGGCCCTTTATCTTTGGGGTTGTGGTCACTTTGGCCCTTTATCTTTTTTTTCTCATTTTAGACCCTCATGTTTTTTGTGTGTGTCATTTTGGCCCCTGCCGTTATGTTTATGTTTTTTTAGGCAAATTTTTAAGGACGAAAATGAAATCAATTAAAAACATAAGGGCCCAAAATGAAATCAATTAAAAACATAAGGGACTAAAATGAAATCAATTAAAAACATAAGGGACCAAAATGATAACGGTAGGGGCCAAAATGACACACACAAAAAACATAAGGGTCTAAAATGAGAAAAAAAAAAGATAAAGGGCCAAAGTGACCACAACCCCAAAGATAAAGGGCCAAAATATATATTTAGCCTTTTATTTATAAGCAATGTTAGTGGGGTGGAGGAATGTTAGTTTTCGGGATTTGAACCCGGGACCTCCTTTTTGCACTCTTTTGGTACCCTATGTTATAAACAATACAAGATAATAATAACTCTTCTGGACTGGACCAAAAGGGTTATTCAGCATTTGGACATGGATTGGCCTGATCACTTTGATGCATATCCACCATATGCAAGCCCAATTGTAGTTATCACACTTGAATGACTCAGATCAACTCTATCAATCCGACGACTCACAACGGGCACGAATTCCTATAAATATCAGCTCACATTGCCATAACAAGGTAGATTCTCATTCCTAGCTAAATCACTCATCTATTCTCAATACTGACTTGAACGTCGGAGTGGCTTTGCAAGCACCCCTCTCGGGCTCGCACTAACCTCCGGTCAGGCAACAGGTGACCTACCAACTGCAGTCCACCCAACACTGCAAGATACAGAACATTGGTGACCACAGTGGGAGATATCTATCTTTCACACCATCTCTACTCTTTGAAGTTTGAACTTTCTCCTGCCTTCCCATGGCACCCAGAGGTAGACCACAAGTCCAAAGCATCGCCACTCCGCAACCCCAGCCAGAGGGCACTCCCGATCTTGCTGCTTTCACACCAAACAAAGACATTCAGGTCCCGGCACCTCAGCCAACCTCTATCCAGATCCCCGTCAAACCTGGGGATGCGGCGACCATCCGCCAGCTCTTGGACCTGCTGTGCAACCGCACCCAGACTATGTTGCAACAAGAAGGGCGCCTCAGGCAGATAGAGAGGCGAATGACAGCCATGCCTGAGCAACCCCATCCTCGCTAGAACACCCATTCCCCAAGGACAATGAGCTCCAGGCGCCGCAGATCTCCACCCAAGCATCATCACAATCATCGCTCTCCACCTAGACGGAAGCGAGCTCGCCACTCTCCTCCTCGACGCGGCATGCACCAAGGATCAGATTCACCTCCAAGCACCCCTCCAACCTCGCCTGACAGTACATACTGGCCTGATGAGTCTCTCCCCAAGTTCTCATCGCTCACAACCTCCAATTCTCGCGAGAGGTCGCGGAGCAGAGCCAAGACCCATAAGAGGAATCGCCAAAGATCTACCTCGAGGAGATCTCCAGTCCGACGTGACCGTCGAGATATAGATCTCGGGCACTGGTCACCTCACAACTCACGATGGACCTCCAATGAAGGACCCTTCACTAGGAAGGTTGACGACTGCCCAATTCCGAGGACCTTAGAGAAGCTCCCAGCCCTCAAAACATACGACGGGACTGGGGACCCAGACATTCATTTGGCCTACTTCTCTGTCATGATGAGATACCGGGGGGCAAGGGAACCTGTCCACTGCAAGATCTTTCCCCTCACTCTCACGGATTCAGCACTAGCCTGGTTCCAGGAGTTGAAACCAACCTCGGTTTCATCCTGGGGGCAGCCGGCCACCATGTTCACAACCCGCTTTGCCGCTTCCTGCTTGAAGCCAAATCTGAAGAGGTACTCAGGGCGATCAGGCAAGGAGAGAAAGAAACGCTTAGAGAATATCTAGAAAGGTTCAACAAGGAGGGTGGCAACGCCAGGAACCTTGAAGACAAGAGAAGGCTCTTTTGGATGAATGATGGCCTTAAGAAAGAAAGCCTGTTTCAAAGAGATGTGGGGATTAACAACCCCCGAAGCTTGGATGAGTTCCTTCAGAAGGCACAAAAGTACATGGATTATGAAGAAGACACCATGGCATACCAAGAGGAAGCCAAGGTTGGCAGCAAGAAGGACGAGCTGGCCTGCAAGGCCATTGAAGAACCATGGCGGAAGCGAGTCCAATATGACAGAACTCCTAGTGAGCCCCGACCTCGACAAGGTCGCTCCTCAGAGTACACCCGGCTGAACACTTCCCAGGCTGAGATCCTTGCCGGATGCAGCGATGCGGAGTTTCGGGACATCAAACAGCCCGAACCTCTCGTGCAAAGGAAAAACCAACCCTCTAAGAAGTACTGTCGTTATCACGAAAATTATGGGCACAGTACCAACAAATGCAACACCCTCAGGGATGACATTGGAAATGATCCGCGAAGGGAAGCTCGCTCAGTACGTGAACGAGGAAGATGATGAGACTCGTGACTCTGAATAGGGAGCAGGGCATCAGGACTAGAAACTAGAACTAGGCCTAGTTAAGAATTTTACTGTTTGGGCACAAATGCAGAATGTAAAAGCTCGATATAAAAGTTCATTTTGCAATTACCGTTTTTGCTTTAGTTCACTAGATTGATGCTTGTTCCAAAGACAAATTCCTTAAGGTCAAGAAAGAAAAAGGGCCCAACTCCATAGTTAGGGGTAGAGCGAGACAAATTTGAGACCCGACAGAGCCTGCAAGGAAGGACTGCCTACCTTGCAGGGGCAATCTCGACATTAACTCTAAGCCAAGACCATCTTTCCAAGACGATGGTTTTGCAAACACATCTCTGGATGCAAGATCGCACGAATTAGGCAAGCGCTGACGTGCACCTCCAATCCTAGCAAAGGAATCAAGAGTGCCATGACACGCCGAAACAAATAAGGCCATCGGTAAAAATACTGGTCAAAGGAAGACACCATGATTGTTTGCATTTTTCCTAATTACCAAAGCAAGAATCTCATAATTCTTTCCACTAAGTGACCTTGGCGGTCACAACCCCTTGGGAGAGTTCTATCCGGGCCGAGTCCTGGTAAACTGTGCCAACGGTATACTTCAAGCTGACCTTGGTGCTCACAACCCCTTGGGCGAGTTCTATCCGGGCCGAGTCCTGGTAAACTATGCCAAGGGTACACTTCAAGCTGACCTTGGTGGTCACAACCCGTTGGGCGAGTTCTATCCGGGCCGAGTCCTGGTAAACTGTGCCAAGGGTATACTTCAAGATGACCTTAGTGGTCACGACCCCTTATGATGAGTTCTATCCAGGTCAAGTCTTGGTAAACTCTATTCAGAGTATACTTCATTACAAATTGTCCCGAGAGGCGTCGACAACTTAACCGCCTAAAGCAAGACAAATTTAGAGACTGTCTACCGGAAAAATACTAAGTCCAACGAGAAGGCGCACACGCGAAAAATCACCAGTAAGGCGTGAGACCATGGGGTCACGGTTCCATGATCAAGGTTTGCTGGTGAAGGGCGCCAAGATCTCATGTTCACGGTTTGCAAAGTGAAGGGCGCCAAGATTCTATGTTCTCGGTTTGCAAATGCAGGGCGCCATGGGCGCTAGGATCCCATGTTCACAGTTAGCAAGAGCAGGGTGCCAAGATCACAGTTTGAGCTGTTGGGCGCCAAGGTGACGGGTTGCTTAGAGCATGGTCACGGTTTGTGGTGCTGGGCGCCATGGTCACGGTTTGTGGTGCTGGGGGCCAAGGGCGCCAAGGTCACGGTTTGAGCTGTTGGGCACCAAGGGCGCCAATGTGAAGGCTTGCATAGAGCAATGTCACGGTTTGTGGTGCTGGGCAAGATCCCGTGTTCACGGTTCGCATGTTCACGGTTTGCAAAGTGAAGGGCGCCAAGATTCTATGTTCTCGGTTTGCAAATGCACGGCGCCAAGGGCGCCAGGATCGCATGTTCACAATTTGCAAGAGCAGGGCGCCAAGGGCGCAAAGATCACAGTTTGAGCTCTTGGGCGCCAAGATCACAGTTTGAGCTATTGGGCGCCAAGGCGACGGGTTGCATAGAGCAAGGTCACAGTTTGTGGTGTTGGGCGCCAAGGGCGCCTTGGTCACGGTTTGTGGTGATGGGCGCCAAGGTGACGGGTTTCATAGAATGAGGTCACGGTTTGTGGTGCTGGGCGCCAAGGTGACAGTTTGTGCTGCAGGGCGCCAATGGCGCCAAGGTGACAGTTTGTGAGGCTCGGCGCCAAGGTGACGGTTTGTGCTGCAGGGCCCCAAGATCACGGTTTGTGTTAGCTCTTGGGCGCCATGATACAAGTTCACGGTTTGTGTTGGCTCCTGGGCGCCATGGGCGCCAAGTTCATGCAAGTTCACGTTTTGTGTTGGCTCTTGGGCGCCATAAGCGCCAAGTTCATGGAAGTTCACGGTTTGTGTTTGCTCCTGGGCTCCTGGGCGCCATAAGCGCCAAGTTCACAGTTTGTGGTGATGGGAGCCAGGGTCACGATTTGTTCCAATTTGACCACACTACAAGAAAACAAGGATTTACCGACGGGTTTTTCCCACCGGTAACGTACCAAATCCGTAGGTAATGTCACAGTATCGACGGACAAAATCCGCCGGAAAGCCGCCGGAAAAACGTCCGTAGGTAATATTTTCCGACGGAATTCCAGCCGGAAATTACCGACGAAAATTCCGCCGGAAATTACGACAAAACCGCCGGTAAAGATTTGATTAATTTATTATGTTTTATTCGAAAACCGCCGGAAACGTTTTTCGTTTATTAAAAAAACCACCGGTAATTACGAAAAACCGCCGATAAAGATATTATTTTCTTATTAAAAAAACCGCCGGTAAAAGATAAAACCGCCGGAAATTTTTTTGGGATTCAAAAACCGCCGGTAATAAAAAAAACCGCCGGTAAATATATTACTATTTTTTCTAAAAAATCGCCGATAATTAGTAATATCCGCCAGAAATAAAAGACAATAATATATAAATTATAATTAGAATAGATAACGAGAATAGTTCAGAAAAACGATAAACGTACAAAGCGATAAAAGACAATAATATAATAAATTATAATTACATATATGGTATTACGATAATATAAAACATATAACTAATATTTGTTTAAAAACATGCCGTGAAAAATTTGCAAACACGTAAAGATGAGCGAAATTTTGGAATGGAAGAAAAGAATATGAGAGTGTGTAAGGAGAATGAATGAGAGAAGAAAAAAAATTAAAGATGAGGGAATGGGGATGAAGAAATTCGGAATTGGTGGGATGAAGGAATGGGGAAGATGAAATATGAATGAATGGAGATGAAGAAATTCGGAATTGATGAGATGAAGGAATGGGGAAGATGAAAGATGAGTGAATGGGGATGAAGTAATTTGAAATGGGTGAGATGAAGGAATGTGGAAGATGAAAGATGAGTGAATGAGGAAATTCGGAATGGGGAAGATGAATGAATTGGGAAAAGAGGGTCTTATTTATAAATCGGTTGAATTTCCGGCGGTTTTAAACAATTTCCGGCGGAATCTGTTTGAAAAACCGAATTTTAAGAAACCGCCGGTAAGTCCACGTTTCCGGCGGATTATTTTGAAATTCAAAATTTGGCCAACGGCTACACGTTTTACGGCGGATTTATCTGTTTCCGGCGGAAATTAATTTGAAATTCGAATTTTCAAAACCGCCGGTAATTACACTTTTCCGGCGGTTTTTTTGGTCTGTTATTTCCGGCGGTTTTCTCCACGTTTTCGGCGGAAATTTCATATTTCCCTCCCCTCCAAAAAACCGCCGTAATTGTCGTTACCGTCGATTTTAATTTTTCTATTTTTGAAAACCCTTTGCGGCGGAATATTACTCCAGTAACTCACTCAAAACCGCCGGAAAGATACCGGTGGAAATTAAACCGCCGGAAAATCCACACATTCCGCCGAAAATCTTTCGTGGAAAAAAATCTGCCTCTAACTACTTAAAATCCGCCGGAACCATATAGACGGATTAATTCCACCGGAAATAAACAGCCGGTAATTCCAGTATTTCTTGTAGTGCCATGGCTATAGTTTGTGGCCTTTAAAGAAGAAAATCATGGTCATGGTTTGCTTAAGGGAAGCCATGGTCACGATTAAGAAGCATCTCGTATGGTCATGATTTACAAACTTCAAGCATAAATGATGATTCACAATTTTCTTATGGCCATAATGTGCATTAAAAGAAGAAGGAAGAAGATATACACTTACCCAAGAGGGGAAGAAAAGAAGCTTGCTCCCACTTCTCACACACCTCTCTCAAAAAATTTCAGAAGAGTAATTCAAGAGATGAAGACCCACCTACTTAGGGTGGGTGAAAAAAGTGATAAGATCATTTTTCTTTTCTTTCTCAAAGATCAAAAGCAAAAGTATTGTCGTCAAACAAAGACATTTTGCACGACCTGACAAGGCATACGAGCCATCGCGTCGGACGAATCAACGAAAATTCTTCAAGCCAAGACCATCCTCTAGAATAATCTCGGCTTGGGGGGCAACTGTTCTGGACTGGACCAAGAGGCCCATTCAGCATTTGGACATGGATTTGCCTGATCACTTTGATCCATATCCACCATATGCAAGCCCAATTGTGGTTATCACACTTGGATGACTCAGATCAACTCTATCAATGTGACGGCTCACAACGGGCACGAATTCCTATAACTACCGGCTCACATTGCCATAACAAAGTAGATTCTCATTCCTAGCTAAATCACTCATCTATTCTCAATACTGACTTGAGTGTCGGAGTGGCTTCGCAGGTACCCCTCCCGGGCTCGCACTAACCTCTGGCCAAACAGCAGGTGACCTACCAACTGCACTCCACCCAACACTGCAAGGTATAGAACAATAACCATTTAAAAGAATTCTATCATTAAAAAAATTGACAGCGAGTAAAGTTACTTTGGAAACTATTGGGCACCGTGTCAATGATATGGTCAAGTTGTTGGTCCAACCCAAAAGATTAGTGTATCACATTCAGAGCAACTTACTATGTCACAAAATTGCATGGGATTCATTTTTTATACTCTCTAGTCTTAGTGGAAAATAATACAAAATGGATATATCTATTAAAATGATAAATCTATTTTGTATTTTTTAAAACCGAATTTAGATAAATCTGTTTTGTTAAAAGAAAAATGTAAAAGGGATTTATCATTTTAATAGATGAATCCGTTGTGTATTTTTAAAACCGAATTTATCTATTAAAATGATAAATCCGTTTTGTATTAAAAAATAAAATTTATTTTATTTAAATTTTTAAAAAATGTTATAAAAACACCACTAAAAATCCAGTAAACCATCAAAACTAATCTAAAAATTATAAAAATACCACTAAAAATCTAATAAAATCAAAAGAATGTTATGCAAAATTTTTTAAATTTTTTTGGAGATTATGAAACATTAAAAAAATTAATAAAATATAGTAAATGATGGAATTTGGACTTTTGAGCCCCGCAATTCCAATAGAAGTCCTTTCTTTGGGAGTCATGATCCCTGATTTTTTTTGGATTTAGTCGTTGTGGTTTTGGGACAATCGGAGTAGGTTGCCCGAAAACCGATTTTTTAGCCTAAATAATCTAGCTGACGTATAACATCGTGACGTGTAACGAATATCTACTCACTAAATGGAACCAAAAGATCACCGATATCCATATATATTTTATTTTTTAAAAAAAATTAATTATAATTTTTAAACGAATTTATCTATTTTATCTATTTTATTTTGAAAAACGGATTTGTCTATAATAGATATATCTATTTTGAAAAATTGCAAAGCGGCTTTATCTATAAATTTGTTTCCAACTTGTTTTGCAAAACGGATTTATCCTAAAAATAGATAAATTCATTTAATCATTTTCATAGGGGCAATATGGGAATAAAAAAGTGGTGAGGGTATGGGGTATAATAGTGGGGTGTAAAAAACGCAACCCAAATTGCAGCTGCCATATTTATCAAAAGTGTTTGTCTCAAAATAGTTGTATAGTCTATTTTAATCCATTTTTTTATCAATTTTACATTGTAATTAATATTTAATGTACATCACTCTCAAGTTATTATTATAATATTATCTACTTTAAGTTTATGAGAGTGGTGAAATAATAAGTGTGACAGTTAAAATGAGATATAGGGAATATTCAACTAGCCTTCTAGATGTTAGAGAATCTCTTTAAGAAGGATTTCAACTAGCCTTCTATTGTCTTATTTCCAAATCTCAAGCCACTTGTGTTAACACTATCGGCAAAAATCGTTTAAAATTAAAGGACATGAGAAGAGTGGTAGATCCAAAAATATTATTTAGTAGAGGGACAAGAAAATTTATAATAATTTATTTAGTAGAGGGACAAGAAAATTTATAATAATTTTGAGACGACCCTCGTCCTCATTATAGTAATCTTTTACGCTTAATTTCTTAATTAAAAAATGGATAAATTTAAAACTGTTCTGTACCTTTACCACACCACAGATTGGACCGAGCATGTAGTTGGTAGGGTAGTTGCTTTACCTGGTTGAACTTCTGATAGCACCAGGAGGTAGGGGACTGGTCGAGCTTGGATGGATAGGATCAGGGAGTTTTGCTTGTGAGTTGGCCTGCTTGTGACCTGGCCTGCTTGTGGCCGGGCCTGTTTGTGGTCGGGCCTGGGACGAGCAGGACTGCTGATGATGAGTTGATGTCAAAACGTTCCCAGGTGGGGTACCTGCGAAGCCACTCCGACGCTCAAGTCAGTATTGAGGATAATAGAGTAGGATAGCAAGGAATGGGAATCTCCCTATTAATGGCCAAGCATGTCAGTATTTATAGGGATTTGTGCCAGCTTTGAGTCGTCGGATTGGTTAGGTGAATTTGAGCCATTGAAGCATGATAGCCATAAATGGGATGATTTATCATGGATATGGGCTAAAGTTTATCGGGCTTAGTCATGTCAAATTGCTGGGGTGGGTCTCATGATCCAATCCAGAACAGTTGCCCCCCAAGTCGAGATTATCCTAGGGGATGGTCTTGACTTGATGTTTAAGGATGCCTTCGTAGACTGGATCACTCTCACGGCTCGTGCCGTCGTCGGGCTTGTTCAGTTTGACGGCTGATCATAGCAACTATCTTGTTCGTCTCTTGATATTTTTTACTGATCTGCCTTGATCGAGGTGATTGATGGTAAGGAATTTTTAATAATTGTTTACCTTGTATAAATAGGGGGTGGTCCCCTTTCACATTTACTCTTGTCAAGGGCCAAAACAAAACTTCTTAGAGAGAGAAGGGGGTGTGAGGCGAGTTCCTTTGAGAAAGAAAGAGGGAGGGGCGACCGCAACTATTCCTCTTGGCACGATCAAGTCTTCCTTTGCGCTGATTGCCTAGGATCGACCACATCTTCAGCAAGGTACCTCTTTCTTTCTTGTTTAGTCTTGATTAGCTCATGGAGTTTATGTGCGAGAGGGCGAGAAGTAGGGTGAGGCGCGAGCAGAGAGATGACGCAAACAGGGGATGAGAGCGAGCAGAGGAGTGCGCGAGCAGGAGATGAGGGCGAGCAGAGAGTGGGGAGAGCAGGAGATGAGGGGCGAGCAGACGCAAACAGGAGATGAGAGCGAGCATAGGAGTGCGCGAGCAGGAGATGAGGGCGAGCAGAGAGTGGGGCGAGCAGGAGATGAGGGGCGAGCAGACGCGAATAGGAGATGAGAGCGAGCATAGAGTGCGCGAGCAGGAGATGCTGGCGAGCAGAGAGTGGGGCGAGCAGGAGATGAGGGCGAGCAGAGAGTGGGGCGAGCAGGAGATGAGGACGAGCAGAGAGTGAGGCGAGCAGGAGATGAGGGGTGAGCAGAGAGTGAGGGCGAGCAGAGGAATGAGGGACGAGCAGAGAGTTGAATTTTCCTTCTCATGCCAAGTCCATCCCTTTACTCATCATTTGATTCCCTCACATGCTAGGTCCATGACTTCATGCATCATTTGATTCCCTCACATGCTAGGTCCATCACTTCATGCATCATTTCGATTCCCTCACATGCTAAGTCCATCACTTCATGCATCATTTTATTCCCTCACATGCTACTTTTGTGATCTCTTCTCATGTACCAATGAAGTGTGCTATCTTTATGCTAACCCTTTTGTCTCGTGACTTTTTCAGGATCAAAATCTCAGCGCGTCGGGCCATCATTTGATCCAAGCGTCCAACTCGAGGTATTTTGTTTGTCTCCGCATCTGGTAATCGTTAATTTTCTTTGGTCTCTATTTTCGGGAAGTCTTGGATACGTAGGTCCTTCCCCTTCTTTTAAACTCTGCTTGGGCGGCCTCGGGAGGGGGAGCTTGTCAAGAACAAGTCATCCATTTTCTTATTAGATGCTTGTTTTGACTATATGCCCCCACCCTGCAGGTTTAGTTGATGCCCCGTGATGACTCATCATCATATGTATATTTTTGTTCAGTTTACAACCGAAATGTCGGTGATTTTATGTTTGATTCAGCCAATAGTTAGGGTTTTGGCATAATTTTAGTTCTATGTAGTAAGTGTGGAGTTGTAACAAAATGCATGAGAAATCCTTCAATTTGATGTGGCGTCTACTAGCGAACCAGACACTTGCCTAGTGACGAAACGGAGAAAAGAAGGAAGGAAAAAGATCGGACAGCTTTCGCACCTGCGGCCAAGAAGATCGCGCCACAACCCTGCAATTCTACAAGAAGTCGCGACGCGACCCAGGCCCATCGCGACGCGATGCGTGGCCGAGAGTGCTATATATTTCAGTTTTGCGTTTTTCAGAGCTCTCTTCGGCTTGGGAACGATTTTAGGGTTTGGAGCAGCAGCTGGGGGCGAATTTGGGGCCTTCCCAACACCTTTGGAACAAGGGTTTGAAGGTTCTAATGGAGGCCTAATGGTGTGAACTTCTTCTACTCATAAATTCTATTCCTATTATGCCATGTAATTAGTTCTTTTGATTTGGGAGAGATGACTCTTCCCAAAACTATTATGTGAATGCTTTGCTATGACCAAGTCAGTTTTTGTTCAATTTATCCATTGCCTTTATCTCTATGCTTAATGCTTTACTCTTACACATGATAATTGTATTGATCTAGGTTTATGATCACCATAGAAATATGGGTTTGTATGCTTGAAATTGGGGATCTAGGTCACATATGCGACCACCATAGGAATATGGGATGGGTGTGTGAATTCTCTATTTCTCATGTTTAATGCTTTGCCTATTGGCATGAATCACCTAAGGAATTAGGGTTTCTCATTAGGTAAAAGGGGTTTTGAGGCAAGGGATTGTCCTTAACCGAATTTAGTGAATTGAATCAGATAATTTGGATAATTACTTTGATATTGGTTGAAGGTCATATGATAGCATAGGGAAGATGAATCAATCCCTAATCGCTTCTATCTTGCTTTATTTTCAATGCTATCTTTCAGTTAATTAACAAAATCCCAAAAATATTATCTTTCCGTTTTTACCTCTAAGAATTAATAAACTTGCCTAATTAATAATGAAACGCAATCCCTGTGGATACGACCGGTTCTTACCGTTTTTACTATTACTTGCAATGTTTCGGTACACTTGCCGAAATTTTAACACCCCGCACTAAGCAAACGGTGAGGAAAGTCCCGTACGGTGGTCGCATGCCTGTCATGCGAAAGAAAGATCTTGACTCCTCGGCCTCTCCAAACTCACCAGTAACTTCTGAGATGTCTGGCTCTGAATATGAAATTGAGGTAGAGCTGGTTCAATCCGAGTCGGAAGAGTTTGATAAGGTTGATTATGATTGGGTTTCTCGGACTCTTCGTGGTGCAAAGAGTATTTTTAGTTCTGAAAAGGACTTGTCGGACCTTGAGTGCTTTGTTGGGGACCCAGGCCAAGAGTGGCGGTTAAAGGGTGTTAAGCAAGGAGAGTGTATCTGCCAGACTCCCAAAACCTTGAAATTCATGATTTACCACTGCATCTTGTGCAGGATAGGTGTTCACCCCCTTTCACCTTTTTTCAGCAGGGGATTCTCAGATTCATTGGGGCCGCCCCTTCCCAGTTACATCCTAACGGGTGGGCCTTTCTGAGGGCTTTCGAGCTTGTGATGTGGGCTATGCGGAGGACTCCGACTAGCGATGTTTTCTTTACCGTTTTTCGAGGTCTCTTGGAGACATATTCGTGGCTCGGATCGATATCTCTATAAGCATGTGTGTTTTCGCAACCGACTTAACCTTCCAATTTTCAAGAGGTATGCGGATTCGCAGAAGTGGAGGCACAAGTATTTCTAGGTCGTGCCTAGTGACGATAATGCGGCGAGGGCTGTGGGAACTTTAGATGAAAATGATGAGTTTGACGAGAAGAACTTCCCTTTGTCTTGGAGTGAGGAGTGTGTCACATATTCCAGGGGAGACTATTTTGTTGATCCGAAAGAAATGGACTCGGAGGACCGGCGAACTTGGGCCATGCTTCGAGCTGTGGTTAAAAAGTTGAAGGGTCGCACCATCAAAGTTCGGGATATAGTGAAATGTGAGAGCGTGGGGGATGCTATCACAGCCTTGGGTAGTTTATCTTGTTGGATCTACTTTTATGCGTAGTATGTTTGAATATTTGTTTCTCATAATCTCTGTTTCTTTTTCAGATAAAATGAGCACGAAGGGGTCTTTTGAAGACATTCTTTCTTGGGCTGGTGATGATGATGCTCAAGTCGCAGAGTCAGCCTGTCTCACTCCTTCGCCTCCTGCTTCTAACCATTCGTAAGGTATCTGGATTGAAGTCTAAGGCAGGGACGTCCTTAGCAGCGAGTTCTCATGGGAAAGGCAAGTCTCAAGCCCAATTACTATCTGATCGAAAGTGCAAAAATCTGTAGGTGTCGCCCAAAGGTGCCCAGATTAGGAACCCCAAGCGTCATAAAGATAGGAGGAACCATCATTCCCCTGGGCTGCTTTTTGAAGGCTTCGACCGGGTTGGGTATGAGGCTTACCAGAGTGATCCCTTTGCTTTGTGCTCTCAAGTGACCGACTATGGTTCTATCTTGCTCAAGAAACGTGAGGCTAAAATTGCGGACCTTGAGTCAGGTAATCTTTAATGCTCCTACTCCTGTGGTTTTCGTAAATTTAGTTTATATGCCTTTGATTCCGATTTATGTTGCAATCTATTTTTGCAGGGATTAGTAGAAGCGAGAGTGCTTCAAGTTGGAGAAGGAAAAGCTCTAGATGGAACTTGCTGATGCCGGAAGTGCCGTGCAGGAATTAAAGAAGTCTCAGTCTGTGTCAGATGAGAAGATGAAAGGGCTCGAAGCTGCAAATAGAGACCTTCATGGCCAGCTTGCAGGCTCTCGGAAGGAGTTAAGTCAGGTGAAGCAGGAATCAAAAGAAAATTTGCAAACAGTGGCGCGTAAGGCCAAGGATTTTCCAAGGCCTCTTTCAAGAAGTGCTTGGCCCAAGTTAGCTGTTTGTATCCAGAAGCAGAGTTGGATCCTTCAATCATCCATTTCGATCATGAGGTTCGGCATGGGAAGATTGTGAAGGCTCGTGCCGATATGTCTGGTTATGACATCATTGCCCCAGCCTCTCCTGATTCTCCATGATCATGTATTTGTTTGAATTTCCTTTAGTTATGTACTTCTTGTTGGCGCTTTCGAGTTGTGACGGGGGCCTCTTCGTTGTTTCGAGGTCTCCTTAATCTATGTTTATGTAACGCTGGTTTTTGTTTTACCATGCGCGAATTTATTTCATGAATCATCAACATTGCTTTTATCGATCTTTCGTTCTAGGCCAGCGCCATTTCTTTGTCAAGTATGCTCTGGGGACAGTTTATCAAAACCCGGTCTGATTCTAACTTGCCCTTCAGAGGTTGCAACACGTTTTAAGTTGCTTCGCGAAGCGAGTGGGTCGACTCGTGCCTTGGTTTATAGGAAAGCGCAAACGATCGCAGTGTCGATCTCATGCCGCCCATTTCTACCGTCAGGCTTTCTTGTTAGCTACCTAGTCCCCCGCAATTTGTGTCGGGATTTGGCTTTCTGACCTGCAAGTTATTGTAAATATTTGCAAAATAATATGGTAATAACGCTTTATTCATTCATGCATATTGATGGTTTATGTTGTTACATTGGTTTTTCATTTTTAACAGTTATGTTCTGTTTATATAACAAATTTTCTTAACTTGTCGGCATTCCAAGTTCTAGGTATTGGTTTCTTGCTCAAAGTCTCTAATTGGAAAGCGTCGTTTCCTGTTTTTGTGATTATTCTGTATGGACCTTCCCAATTAGGGGCTAGCTTTTCTTGGGATGCATTCTTCGAACCCACGTCAGCCCTTCGTAAGACTAGGTCACCCACCTCGAAGGTTCGAAGGACCACTTTGTCATTGAACCTCGTTGCCATCTTTTGTTTGATTACCATGTCCTTGAGGGCTGCTTGGTTTCTGAATTCTTCTACGAGGTCCAACTCCTCTCGGAGCCTTTGCTCATTGGTTTCCGGAGGGTTTGAGTGTTTGGTATTCCAACTCAATTCTCCAATCTCCACGGGTATGACTGCTTCTGTTCCGTATGTCAAATGGAAAGGTGATTTCCCAGTTGATGAGTGTGGGGTGGTTCTGTATGCCCACGGGACATAAGGTTGCTCCTTCTGGCAGGCTGCCTTTTGCCTCATCGAGCCTCCTTCGTAATCCTCTCAAGATTACTCTGTTGGCTACCTCTGCCTGACCATTGGTCTGTGGATGCTCCACAGAGGTAAAGCGCTGTTTGATGGCTAGGTCGATCATCAGTTGTCTAAATCCTTTGTCTGCAAAACGGTGTGCCGTTTTTAGTGATGACTACCTCCGGTGTGCCGAATCTGGTCATGATGTTCTTCTTAAAAAACTTTATACAGTTTCTTGCCGTGATGGTGGCCAGGGGCTCAGCTTCAATCCACTTGGTGAAATAGTCAACTGCCACGATCAGATACTTTACCTGCCCTGGGCCCGGGGGGAAGGGACCTAAGAGGTCAATCCCCCACCAGGTGAAAGGCCAGGGGGAGGTCAAGGATGTCATCTCCGATGAAGGAGTGATGTGCACGTCGGCGCGCTTTTGGCACTTGTCACATTTCTTGACATAATTTTGTGCATCCCCGTTCATCGTGGAGCCAGTAATAGCCCGCTCTGAGTGTTTTTGTTGCCAGGGCTCGTCCTCCTAGGTGTTGTCCGCAGATCCCCTCATGGATCTCTGCGAGAACATAGTCCGCTTCTGTTCCTTCTACACGTTTTAATAGAGGCATCGAGAAACCTCTACGAAAAAGTCTTCCTTCAATGACCCAGTAGGACACAGCTCGCCTTCTTACGGAAGCTGCTTCTTTTGCGTCAATGGGTTCTTGCCCTTCAAAGATATACTGGAGAATTGGGGTTATCCAACTTTGGCTTGCCTCGACGGTGAGGATAGAGGTGGGCTATCCACTGTCTAGAGAAACACTAGGTCTGGACAGAGTTTCTTGAATGATGCTCCGATGGTTCCCGGGTACTCTGGTGCTGGCAAGCTTGGAGAGTATGTCAGCTTTGGTGTTTCCCCCCTGGGTACATATTTTACTTCTGCATTTTTAAACAATTGTAAGAGCGCTCGCACTCTGGTTAGGTACTTTTGTAACACTGGATCATAAGCGCCAAATGCAGCGTTGATCTGAGAGACTACTAAAAGCGAATCTGTGTGAAGCTCAACTCGTGTTGCACCGAAGTCTCTGGCCAACTGTAGGCCGACTATGCAGGCCTCATACTCTGCTTGATTGTTGGATGTGGAGAACGAAAATGTCATGGATACTTCAATCATTAGTCCTTCCGAGTTTTCAAGTATTAGGCCTGCTCCACTTCCCTTACTATTTGAGGACCCGTCCACGTGAAGAGTCCACACTGCCTCCACGTTGCCATCTTGTGGAGCTGTCCTCATTTCGGCCACAAAGGCTGCCAAGATCTGAGCCTTCATGGCTGGTCTTGACTCATACTTGATTCCAAACTCTGAGAGCTCGACTGCCCATTTAATCATTCTCCCATCCAGATGCGGGCGATGGAGGATTTGTCTTATTGGTTGGTTTGTTCGAACTACCACTTGATGTGCTACGAAATACGGTCTAAGGCGCCTGGCTGTAATTACTAGCGCCAAGGCGACCTCTTCCACCTTCTGGTATCTCAACTCTGGGCCCTGTAATGCCTTACTTACGAAGTATACCGGTCTCTGATCAGCGTTGGTTTCTCTGACTAGCCCGCGCTTAATGCCTCATCGGCAACTGCGAGGTATAAATACAGGGTTTCTCCTTCTTCAGGCCGTGTTAAGGTGGTTTGGAGAGGGTTTCTTTTAAAAGGTTCAGCGCCTGCTCTTGCTCGGCGGTCCAGTCGAATTTTGATTCCTTCATGAGTAGTTTGAACAAGGGTAGAGACTTGTGCGCCGCTTTTGAAATGAAACGAGATAAAGCCGCTATCATGCCGGTCAGCTTTTGGATTTCTTTCTTTGTAGTTGGTGAAGTCATTTCGGTCACCGCCCTACACTTATCGGGGTTGGCCTCAATACCTCTCTCAGTGAGATAGAAACCGATGAATTTCTCTGCTCGAACCCCGAAGGTGCACTTTTCTGGGTTTAATCTCATGTTGATTTTTCGGATTTCCGAGAATACTTCGGTCACATCTTTGAGATGGTCTGGATCATTTTTACTTTTAATTATCATGTCATCAAGATATACTTCGATCACCCGACCAATTTTATTCTTAAAGACCTGATTCATCATCCTTTGATAGGTTGCCCCGACGTTTTTGAGCCCGAAGGGCATTACGCAATAGCAATAATTTCCTTGTTCTGTCATTAACGCCGTTTTCTCTTGATCTGGCGGGAACATTGGGATTTGGTTATATCCCGAGTACGCGTCCATAAAAGATAATAAACGAAAACCTGAGGCGCTATCAACTAATTTATCTACGCAAGGAACAGGGAAGACGTCTTTTGGACATGCCTTGTTAAGATCAGTATAATCAACAAGGACTACATTGGACAACCAAGTGGTGTACTTAATTTCTTTTACAAAGTTTGCTTCTATGAGGTCTTTCACAACCATTGTAGCAGCTTCAGCTTTTTCCCCTTTCTGGACTCTTCTCTTCTGGGCCACCCACTTGGTGTTTGGGTTAACAGCAAGGTGGTGGCAAGGTACCTCGGGTGGTATCCCTGGCATGTCCACCGCAGACCAGGCGAACAGAACATCATTCTCTCTTAGGCAGATAGTGAGTTTTTCCTTAACTTCCTCAGGGAGGTCGACGCCTATCTTAACAGTCTTAGTGGGATCTTTTCCTAATTGGATAGAGATGAATTCACCGTCTGGCTCTGGCCTCTGATAACTCTATTTTGTATAGGTTATTTATGCTCTTAATACTTAAATCAAGCTCACTTCTCAAGTAATTTTAGTACTTAAATATGTGAATATATGATTAATAGGGTAAAAACGGGTTGTAAGTCAATTCCCTAAATATTGGGCATAATAGGTGCCTTTGTGAATATATTATGTTCTGCCTTAGTGCTGCAGCGGTATGCCATTAATGAAACGCTACAGCGTTATGAGGCGGCTGGCCATTGGGATATTTGTGTAACCACTTGCTGAAACGATGAGTCATCACCCTTATCTCTTATCCTCAGCATGACATTGAAGCCACAGTGGAGTCAATAAGACACTTGGCGTCTCCCAATTGATTCCTACTTGATAGTTGGTAATGATTTTAATCATTACCACTTTTTGTAAAGTAGTTTTATGAATAATTAAGATATTATCTAATTAGGATATTATCTATTAGGGAGATATCTAGTCCATGATACACACAAGTTAGATTATTATTATTCCTACGTAGAAAGAGAGTTTTAACTTGGAGAAGAGCTAACTTGACAATTTGGTTTTCCTCCATTGTTATTCCAATCTTGAAGCTTTTATTTGTAGTATAGTTTTTAAATTCCATTAAAGGTTTTTGTTCACGCCATAGCTTCATCTAACGTATATGACTTGGGATTCTTGGAGTGCATCTTTTGCAACCAGTCTCCTATTCTCTACCTACGGTAATATAAGTTTGTTTGTTTGTATTGCGATGATGAAGCTTGTCATGAGCTAAATCACTTTGTAGTTGGATTGTTCTTAGTGTGTAATGAATCTTGAGTAGCTTTTATATAATATTATGATGTTTGCGTTTCATTCCTTGTGTCATAATGCTTTCAACCTTAGTTTTGGGGGCTTTGTGGGTACAGACATTTAAAGGCATTTAAAGGAAGTACTACTTAACCCTAGACATAGGGGAGTATTAGTTCATAAGGTGCATGCTGTATGAACTTAATATACAGGGGTAAAACTTATTTAGAGCCTAGACATAGGAGTCTCGTAACATAGCCCTGACGATAGTGACTGAAAGGCACGCCACCATGACGCTATAGCGTCTGTTGATTCTGTAGTGCTACAGCGCTTAACGCTACAGCGTCTAATATTATAGAACACTACTCTTGGGAATTTACATAACTGCTGAACCATCCAACTCACTCTTAAATACTTTCAATTCACTACTATTTTATCTCAAATCATTATGTTTACAACTCTACACTTTTATTTGTCACCATACTTGTTTCACTAAGTTGCTAATCACTTAAACTTCTTAGATTAATTCCAACCCCTGTGGGAACGAACTTTACTTATCATTATATTACTTATTGCGATTATGTATACTTGCACATCTACTTTTCGGACATATGATTATTAGATTTTTAGATTATTATTATTCCTACGTAGAGAGAGAGTTTTAACTTGGAGAAGAGCTAACTTGACAATTTGGTTTTCCTCCATTGTTATTCCAATCTTGAAGCTTTTATTTGTAGTATAGTTTTTAGATTCCATTAAAGGTTTTGTTCACGCCATAGCTTCATCTAACGTATATGACTTGGGATTCTTGGAGTGCATCTTTTGCAATCATTCTCCTCTTCTCTACCTACGGTAATATAAGCTTGTTTGTTTGTATTGCGATGATGAAGCTTATCATGAGCTAAATCACTTTGTAGTTGGATTGTTCTTAGTGTGTAATGAACCTTGAGTAGCTTTTATATAATATTATGATGTTTGCGTTTCATTCCTTGTGTCATAATGCTTTCAACTTTGTTTTGGGACTGATCAACTAAAAAAAGGGGGTTTTGTGGGTACGTACAGACATGGTTCACAAAGAGAACTCAATGAATGATATGAATGAAAAATCTTTTAAAGACATTTAAAGGAAGTACTACTTAACCCTAGACATAGGGGAGTAATAGTTCATAAGGTGCATGTTGTATGACGCTACAGCGTCTGTTGATTCTGTAGCGCTACAGCGCTTAACGCTACAGTGTCTAATATTATAGAACACTACTCTTGGGAATTTACATAACTGCTGAACTATCCAACTCACTCTTAAATACTTTCAATTCAATACTATTTTATCTCAAATCATTATGTTTACAACTCTACACTTTTATTTGTCACCATACTTGTTTCACTAAGTTGCTAATCACTTAAATTTCTTAGATTAATTCCAATCCCTGTGGGAACGAACTTTACTTATCATTATATTACTTGTTCCGATTGTGTATACTTGCACATCTACTTTTCGCACAACATCCTCTTCATGCGCTTCTTCAGCTCCTTGGCGAGGGTGCTATCATCCTCCTCTTCATCACTGTCTAGATCGTATCTGGCATCCAGGTCTGCTAGGTTCACCTCAGCTTCTTTTCCAGATCTCTTGTCTAGCTCCTCTATTTCTGCAATCTCTTTTTCATTCTTAACACTCATGTAATAATAGCATCTGCGTGCTGCTGCTAGATCAGCCTGAAGGGTTACAATCTTGTTCTCCAAATTGTAAAATTTCATTTTTAAGTGAACCGTTGAGGTTACTGCCCCCAACCTGCCTAATGTCGGCCTTCCGATGATGCACTGGTAGATAGATTTGCATGGGAGGACTAAGAAGGGTGTCTTTACAGTTCTGAATAGAGTTTGTTCGCCATCAGGGTCTCCATAGGTAACCATCAGTTCCAGATGGCCAAGTGGTTTAGCTTTTGATCCGTTGAACCCAGTCAGGTCTGATCCTCGGTAGGGAGTTAGGTCATCGGGGGAGATATTCAACACATTCAACAAATCTTCAAAAATGATGTCTACAAAGCTACCCTAGTCGACCAGGATTCTTCTCACTTCAACATTGGCCATGACGGCCGATATCAGCAGTGGGATGTACTTGTTTGGCTTTCCGTCGAGTAAGTCTTGATCACTAAAGGACAAAGGTGGCCTGGCTGGCCCTCTTTGGGGGTTAAGGTCGATGCAACATTCGGGATTTCCTTCCACCTTCTCTTTATTGACTTATTCGTTCCACACCCATCTAAAGGGTGTCCTCCACTGGTCTTCCTCTGGAATTTTTTGAGGGGGATCGGAGTCTCTTCCTTTGACGACTTCGCTGGCCGGGCCCTTGCCTTTGCGTGGGGACCTGGAATTTTTTGAGGGGGATCGAGGTCTCTTGCGTGAGCTACTTGCCTCACCATCTTTCTTTACGTACTGTAAAAGTTTCCCTTTCTGAATCAGCTCTTCAATGTCGTCCTTAAGGGCTCGGCATCCATTGGTGTCATGACCTCCGCTTCGGTGATAATGGCACCATTTTTTCGAAGGATTCTGGCCTTCCCTCAGCACTAAAGGCTCTGGTCTTTTGACGTTTTTAAATTTAGTATTGGCACACACAGCTAAGATCTTAGCCCGGGATGCATTGAGGAGGGTGTGTTCGGCGAACCTGCGTGGTCATGCCTCACGATGCCCCCCTCCTGCTTCCTTTCGCTGCCGGGTTTCTCGAGCGTCACCCCTGTCGTCACCGGCCTTGGCTGCCTCACGGTAAGCCATATCATCCTCTTCATAGTCCATGTACTTCTGCGACTTTTGAAGGAACTCACCCAAGTTCCTGGGTCTGTTGACCCCCACATCAATTTGAAAGAGACTTCCTTTTTTTAGGCCATCTTTCATCCAAAATAACATTTTCTTCTCCTCCAAATTTCGAACACATGAAGCCTCCTTATTGAAACGCTCTATGTATTCTCTTAACGTCTCGATGTCACGCTGCCTCACTGCCCTCAGCACCTCTTTTGACTTGGGCTTCAGCCGGGAGGCAGTGACGCGAGTTGCGAACATTCTTGCCAGCTGACTCCATGAGGAGATGGAGTTTGGCTTCAGCTCTTGAAACCATTCTAACGCTGAATTTTCGAGAGTAAGAGGAAGGATTTTATAGTGAACAGGCTCCCTCGCGCCTCTATAGCGCATCATCAAGGAGAAGTGTGTCAGATGGTGGTTTGGGTCTCTAGTCCCATCGTACATCTTGAGAGCTGGCAGTTTCTCTAAGGCCCTCGGTATTGGGCATTCATCCACCTTCCGAGTGAAAGCTCCTTCGTTGGAGAACCTCCTTGAGTTGCGAGGTGAGACGTCCTCATAGTCAAATCTTGATACCTGCGCTGGTCGGGGGATCTCCTCGATGGTGAGCCCCGGTGGCGCCTCTTGTGGGACTTGGCCCTGCTTCTTGACCTTTCACGGGAATTAGAGGAGGCACTCGAAGAGGTCCTGGAGTGGGAATCGTCAGGCCAGTAAGTACCATCTGGGGAGGATGGAGGGGTTTTTGGAGGTGAGCCCGACCCCCGATATTTGCGACACCGAGGAGGGGAGCGGTGCACGTGCTTTCGCATTGGTGTGGAACGATGGGCACGATGCCTTCGAGGGGGAGACCGATGATGCCTTGAGACCACGGTTGTCTGAGGAGGGGTTCCCCAGTAGGGTGAAGGCTGTTCAGGCATGGAAGCCACACGCATTTCAATTTGCCTTAGGCGTGCTTCCTGCTGCAGCATGGTCTGAGTGCGGTTGCACAGAAGATCCAAGAGTTGGTTCACGTTTGGGGGTTGGGCAGGCTCCTGGAGGGAGTCTGTCTGCGGGACCTGGATGGTATCCTCGTCAGGCTAGCTAGCTACATTTCCCTCAGGAGTGCCGTCTGGCTGGGGCGCGGGCACAGCAATGCTTCGAACTCGGGGTCTACCTCTTGGTGCCATGGAGAAGCAAGAGAAAATTTCAAGGAGTAGAGATAATGTAAAAGATAGATAACTCCCACTGTGGTCGCCAATGTTCTGTACCTTTACCACACCACGGATTGGACCGAGCAGGTAGTTGGTAGGGTAGTTGCTTTACCTGGTTGAATTTCTGATAGCACCAGGAGGTAGGGGACTGGTCGAGTTTGGATGGGTAGGATCAGGGAGTGCTGCTTGTGAGTTGACCTGCTTGTGACCTGGCCTGCTTGTGACTGGGCCTGTTTGTGATCGGGCCTGGGACGAGCAGGACTACTGATGATGAGTTGATGTCAAAACGTTCTCAGGTGGGGTACCTGCGAAGCCACACCGACGCTCAAGTCAGTATTGAGGATAATAGAGTAGGATAGCAAGGAATGAGAATCCCCCTATTAATGGCCAAGCATGTTAGTATTTATAGAGATTTGTGCCAGCTTTGAGCCGTTGGATTGGTCAGGTGAATCTGATCCATTGAAGCATGATTGCCATAAATGAGCTGATTTATCATGGATATGGGCCAAAGTTTATCGGGCTTAGTCATATCCAATTACTAGGGTGGGTCTCATGATCCAGTCCAGAACAAAAACTTAATAAAACACAAGCATTAGAACATAGATCACACACACACACACACACACATATATATATATATATATATATATATATATATATATATATATATATATATATATATATATATATATATTATGCACCCATAAAGCCTACAGATAAGTGCATAGTATATGGATGGTACACATAAGAAACTCTCCTAGTATATGTAGTAATACTCTGTGTTACGTCTAGCTCCCAAAATCTCGCGTCGTCTTTGTCATGATACACAACCTCAAGGTCTGATCGAGGAATTGACCTTCTGTGTTCGATACCACACGATTGTGGACATGCAACACACATGTCTCTTATTCATTACACCTTAACCCGTATCTTTAACTTAATTTGTTGATCAGTACCTTGTACTATCTTTTGCATTGTGGCTAAGTGTTCATTATTCTTATTCATGTTATCCAACACATAAATTCATTATAAGACTTAAAAGCTCGGTTTTCTTATCATACTTGTTTTTCATGCTTTTATCATAAAGTAAAAGCATGCTTTCAACATAAATGTATAAATGAGACATTTCAACAGATAGTCACATATGGAAAAGAAGCATTTCATGGCATTTGAAACAACTAAAGCAAACATAATCAAGCCCAAAAATAATATCATTCGTGTGTGTTGAACGGTCCATGGCGGCCTAAACCTTACTTAATCTTACTCATTAGAGTAGTCAAATGGTCTTTAAGTTTCGTTGACAAATCAATCCTAGTAGAGCTTAGGTCACTGTATACATATTCAAACTACTACTTTCACTACCAAAAAAAGCTGATTAGCGAGGAAATTAGTGAGGAAATTTTTAGTCCCTCGCTAATTCAGTCATTAGCGACGAAATTTTTAGTCCCTCGCTAATTAGCGACGGAATTTTCAGTCCCTCACTAATTCCCTCGCTAATTTCTGGCAGTTTTCAAATCACAGGGCTCCGTGCAGGTGATTAGCGACGGAATTTTCAGTCGCCACCACCACCACCACACCCCCACCACCACCACCATACCACCACCACATAGCTCGTTTCTATCTCTCTCTCTTTCTCCCTTACTCTTCTCCTTCTCTCTCTACCTTAATACCCTTCACCACCACCACCACACCACCACCACCACCACATAATAATAATAATAATAATAATAATAATAATAATAATAATAATAATAATAATAATAATAACTATATAAAAATAGATTTAAAAAAATTAAAATAGTATTTAATACAAGCCATTTAGATTGGGACATGTGGCTGTCAGACTTAGCGACGGAATTTGAATCCGTCACTAATTAGCGAGGGAATTAGCGACGGAATATTCCCTCGCTAATTAGCGAGGGACTGATTCCTTCGCTAATGGGCATTAGCGACGGATTTGGGTCATTTAGCGAGAAAAAAATCCCTCGCTAATAAGCAATTTTTTTGTAGTGTTTACGCTAATTGTCTCAACGAATACGGTGTCTTTGTCCCACCTTATAAAATAAAAGAGACCTCAAACGATACTTAACCCATCCTCAAAACTATCTCAAATAGCAAGTATACATGCAAATACAGAAAAGGTGCCAGAAGGATCCTTAGGCGATCCATTTCGGCCACGAGCTCAGAAACGGGACTTAAAGAAGAATCTTAACAATAAGGTAGTACCATGAATCATCATGGACCCTAAAGTTCTAACAGAAAACTGAATCTTGCAGAAATCTTAACAAGCTAATAGACCCTAAAACAATCTAGAAACTAGATACGAGTTATACGAACTCATAAGGATCACAAAACATAACTTAGAAACAGAAGAATAACTTGCAGTACGTAATATAAAGGAAATGCGTTATATCACATCCCAAATTTAGAAACTCTAATTCGTACTGAAACGTTGATAACGCCTTCTAATGAAATGCTATAAGTACGGGGTTTGATGGTGAAGCATTGTGAACCTTTTGAGAGCATAAAAATGGTTTTCTAACACTGATTTTCAGAGAAATGGAGCTCGGAGATTAAGAGAAAACGGGTCTTACCTTTAGTGGAAGGTAAATGCCATTTTATAGAGGTGAATCTATGCCGATTCATTTCACTCAACGATATGTGCCTGAATTAAACCACCTTACTCTCTGCTTCACCGCCTTATTGTGTACCACTCGGGTTCCGCCATATGGGACAATAATCAGCTTTCCAAGATGTGTGATAAGTCTCAATTAAGTCTCTTTATAGCATTTGTTTTTAGTTCGTTATGTAGCAATTTAGTTCTTTTCATGAGCTATTTTACTACCAAACGTTTGCTTTTCATTTTTAGGTCAAGCTTTAAGAGAAGTAAAGGAATTTGAGTTCTAAAAGCATAAAGATCCGGGCCAAGTAAAAAGGAACAAGAAAATACAAGAGATTTCAAGCAAAAGACCAAGGACCAAAGGCAAGCACAAACTGTGCGCCCTTGAGCACAACTCGTGCGTGGCCTGCACCAAAAATTGAAGAATTAGCAGTGAAGACCAGTGGGACGCACGACCCGTGCGTGGTCTGTTACCCATTGGAGCGTTAAAAACGTCAATTAGTTTTAAGCACGACTCGTGCGTCTACATCAGATTTCAAAACTGTTACACTTTGATGTTTTATGGCTTGTAATGTGCTTTAACTCATTTTTCCTAGCTTAGCCTATAAAAAGCACGAATTTCTGAGTGCTAAGACCATCCTAGGCTATTGCAAACACTACTCAAAGTTTACTTCTAAGATTTTATGCAATTTACATTCTCCATTTTAATGTCTTGTTCTTTATATTCCTGCACTTTATATTCTTGCAATTTTATTTTCTGTTCTTATTTTTCCTGCAATTTTATCTTCTGCACTCTATTGCTTTCTTTACATTCTGTCATTTACGATTCCAGTCATTTACAATTCTGTCGTTTATAATTCCGTCATTTACAATTCAAGTATTTCAATTTCAAACAATTGTCTACTATGATCATGAGTGAGTAGGCTCCTTTTAGTCTTGGGATTGTGGGACTAATCCAATGATAGACCCCTAAACAATCCCAAGTCTAAACTCTATTTTGTTAAAGTATATATTCTAATTTAATCCCATCCTTCATAAAGTTTTATTTCAAATATCAAACGAAGTACCGAAATGTGAAGTTTGATATTGGAACTATGAGATTAAATAAAGGAAACAAAACATGAAAATAGTTTTGGGACTCTTGGGATAAAAAAACGCTTGTACTTAAGGGGTCTTGGCAATAATCAACCATGAAAATAGATTTGATTATTGGTTCAAGACACACTCTTGTATTCTGAAAGGAAACTTTAGTTACCATTGGATGCTTTGTCCTTAGAAAATACACCTTATATAAAATAGGGAATGGATGAGGAGTTGTGAATTCATTCTATCATTGTGATGAAACCACAATCCTAAGATGCTTTTTATTTTAAATTTAAAACCAAACAATCAACTTCTTCTATTTCAATCATTCCTTTTAACTAATCAAAACCGAAAATAACATTGGTAATCATATAAGTCTCTGTGGATCGATACTTTCTATTACGCGCGATAGAACCATGCACTTGCGGTCTTATCAAAGTGGATTTTGCTGACGGATATCCTCCTCACGCTCCCAAGTGGTATAACCAGTAACACTGTTCCAAATTACCCTTACGAACAAGATATGTTTACCACAAATTTCCTTAACCTTTCGGTCTGCAATACGTACTGGTAGAGCCTCGTATTCAAGATTATCTCTTAGCTTAGCTCTATTGACTCAGGCTCAATTAGAAGTGGTGGATTACAGTAATACTTACAAAGTTGTAAAAAGTTAAAAACATCATGAAGATTAGACAAACTAAGTGGCAAAGCAATATAATAGGCTAGTGGACCAATCTGACGAATAATCTTGAATGGGCCAATAATCCTAGGAGTAAGCTTTCTAGTCCCTCTTGGAATTCTGAATGTCTGATTCGCTTGTTACTATAACTTCTCTGTGTATCCTGTGCGATTTTGATCTTTTCCCTAATAAGCTTAACGTAGTTTGCTTAACACCTCTTAGGGTGTCATCCCTATGCTAGAGTTGAAATTGTTATTACAGGTGAACTCAATCAAAAGAAGGAAATCATTCCAACTACCAGCATGCTCCAACACACAACCCCTTAAAAGATCCTCCAACTTCTTTTGATTCCTAGGTAAACCCACAACAAAATCCATAGCAATGTTATCCCACTTCGACTTTGAGATATCTAAGGATTGCAACATCCCTTCTGACAAACAAGATATGACAACACATACTCCATTATCTCTTTTACCAAATGAGGCTACCAAAACATCTTTTTAGTAGCACCTGGATGAAAACTCAATCAACTCTTGTGACCTTCTTACGAATCTCTTTATCCCCATGAATTCAACTTTATCCTCGAGAATAACACATATTCCATTATCTCCTTTTCCATACTCAATTTATCCTCGAGAATATAATTTTAGTAGCACTTAAATGAAAACTCAATTTACTCTTGTGATCTTCTTATGAATCTCTTTATCTCTAAGAATACAAACTCTATATAAATTTATTTATCTTTAGGAATACAAACTCTGTCACCGAACTTTACCAGAGCCTATGTACCAATTTTAAATTCAAAAGTACAAAGTTAGCCGTAAACTACTCCTTCTGTTCTATATGATATGTCGTTTTGAGTTATTTCACACATATTAAGAAAAGTAGTTAATTTTGTATGGAAAAAAGAAATTGTGAGTTAGTTCACCAAATTAACCTTATTAAGGATGACATTGAAAAGATAAGTTAGTAGAGTTATGAAAGAGATATTATTAAATAATAAAGGGTATAGTAAGAAATAAATATTAATATTTTATTAGTATTCTAAAAAGTCATGTATTATGAGACACAATTTTTTGACTAGAAAATCATATAATACGAGAGCGAGGGAGTATATCCCTAAAATGATAGTATAATAAGTTAGCTACTTCTTATGTCTACTTCTTATGTCACTGTTATCGTCATTTCCTTTAATTGTACTAGGAATCAAAATGGGGGACAAACAGTCTAGCACACATAAAGTACCCACTCACTAACTCAATAATTATTATTTTAATACAATATATTCCTAGGATTATTATTTCACTATAATGTCGGTGGCACGGGGGAAGAGTTAGGACTCAGGCTGCCTATAGATCATGTAGCAACACCTGTCCATGCCAAAATCTGGGTAGCAAGCAACTGTCACTTTTGTTTTTCTTCACCTTTGCATTTTTTTTAAAATAGGCAAAAGATATCATTGAATAATAAAAGATTGCTGACCTTGGGGGCAAGTTGTGCTAAGAAAAGCATAAGACAGTTCAAACTTCAAAGCAATAAAGAATCACCCAGCCATGGAAATACGGAAGCAGAACAATATTAAAGTAAAAGCTGCAGATTTGATTTACAACTTGTTAGCCACCACGGTAGGCAAGTAAGGCTAATTCTTTTTCTGTTCCTTATGTTAAGTTTATATCAGAGAAATGCTAAATATCAATTTTAGTCATTTATCTTTGTTCTAGGTTTCACTTTGGTCTTTTATTTTTTTTTTGGTCTGTTTGGTCCTATATCTTTCATTTTCGTTTCATTTTGTTCTCTGTTGTTAGTTTTTTCTAACGGACGCCACGCTGGCAGTTAACTGCTGACGTGACATCCATCTTCATTAAATGACGTGGCAAAATTAATATTATTTAATTCCAATTGAATTAAAATCAGAATTGAAATTAACAAAAACTAAAAACATCAAAATAAATAAAAAAGGGAAACAGATCTGGAAACAATCAACAACATTCCAGAACATTCAACCAAGGTTGTCAAAACCGGACCGGACCGGGCGGTTCAACCGGTTGAACCGGGAACCGGACCCCTATCCGGTCCAGTTGACTCCAATAACCGCCCTGAACAAGAACCGCTTGTGGAACCGCAAAACCGCTTAAAAACCGGCAAAACCGACTAAAACCGGCGGTCATCCGGTTGGGAGCGGTTCAAAAAAAAATAAAACTTAAAATTTTGAACTGATTTGATATACACACATTGCTAATAATTAGTAGAGGCCCCACACTAGCTGCAAAGTGAAGCGGGATAATGAAGCCAAGGCACACACTACTCTTTTATAGCTTATGCACTATACTATTCACCCTGAGATTTTCGATGTGGGACAATGTTTAGAGCCAACACCAACACCACTCTTTTATAGCTTATGCACTATACTATTCACCCTGAGAATTTTTGATGTGGGACTTTGTTTAGAGCCAACACCAATACTATTCACTCTTTTATAGTTGTTTTTCCGTTTTTTAATCTTTATATATTGTAATAAAAATAATAAATAATTTATTTAATTAAATCCGGTCCGACCCACGATTCAACCGGTCCAACCCCAAGAACCCTGAACCAGTACCTTTGCCGGTTCAATGTCCGGTCCGGTTTTAATTACCTTGCATTCAACATTCAACAAAATTCAACAACATTCCAAAACATTCAACATCTTCAAACCCAGAATTTTTAAAAACAATCAACAACATTCTCCATCGCACTCTCACACTCTCTCTCTCACATCGTTCTCTCACCGCGCTCTCACTCTCTCTCATCGTGTTCTCCCACTGCGCTCTCACTCTCACAATGTTCTCCATCGCTTCTTGCACTTCAGGTTTCTCTCTCTCTCTCTAGGTCGCGCTTTTTCTTACTCTCCAGGTTTCAGATCGTGATTTCTTCTTGTTTCTGCTTCTGCTTTAATCGAAATCCGTTCATGCTTCTGCTTTAATTTTATTATTCTTCTTCAATCCCAAATCGAACCCTAACAGTGGTTTTGAGGAAACCCAGATCATCCAATAACAGTGGTGTTGAATGAAAATCAGAAACCCACAACAACAACAACAATTGCATTATCCACAAATGTCGATGAACAATTAACGAAACACAAGAAGAAGAAACCCATGGTTTTCTCAAATTAGGGATTTTCACTTTCTGATGAACGAAACCCATGGTTTTCTCAGATTCGTTTTTCGTTTGCAGGTTGAAGGTTTTTCTTCATGGGTGAGAAGAAGAAGAACGATGGGTTTGAAGAACTGGGTCTCAGATGAAAATGTTTGAAGAACGATGGGTCTAATTTTTTTTCTGGGTTTTTTCTGGGTTTGAAGAACGATGAGATGAAGAACGATGAAAATGTTTCAGTTTAATTTTTTTCTGTTTTCATTGAATTAAAAAACTTAAATACTGATGTGTATAATGAATGCCACGTCATTTAATGAATTTAAGACGCCACATCAGCAGTTAACTGCCAGCGTGGCGTCCGTTAGAAAAAACTAACGGCAGAGACCAAAATGAAACGAAAATGAAAGATGAGGGACCAAAACGGACCAAAAAAAAGATTAAGGACCAAAGTGAAACCTAGAGAAAAGATAAAGGACTAAAAGTGATATTTAGCCTTAGAGAAACTAAAATTTAATTAGTCAAAATATTCTCAAATATATCTTTCTTACGCTGGTCCGTGTAACACCTTAATATCACAACTAGCTGAACAAAAAAGCATTAACATAATCATAATAAATCAGAGTATAATCTGCTCATACAGTTGGACCAAATTAAAACTAAAGCGGATTGAAACCACTTTACATAACTTTGAGATAAAATATTATGAAATACAAATCCGAATTAGGTACTTAATAGGTACATATTCGATATAATAAACATAACTATGGTCCAATCTACAAGACAAGGTTATAAAGACTACATGACATTAGCAACAACTTGCTAAGCTTCCATGAATCTGTGATCCTCAACTCAGAACCCTTGGCCTGGCCCATGAATTCCTCATTCAATATCTGTGAATCTGAAAAACAGTCAACAATAAACATCAATTTGCAACCAAATCAAATTATATCATAACATTCAATCACATACTCTTTTTCAACTTATCTCAACTCAAACTATGACTTCCCAATGAACCCTATTTCAGATTTTTAACATGAAAACACACATGTAATACTTAAAATCATCACACAATCGAATTTAGTGAAGAACTCACCTTGGTTGTCGATTTCAACACACAAACACGCAAGTAATTTCAACTTGAAGCATCAAATTTGAAACCTAAGGCACCAACAATTTCTTCATTTTCCCAAATTGAACCCTAGGCACCAACAATCTTCCAAATACCACCAAACTTAAAATCAAGCTTCAAACCTTCATCAATCTACCATGTGGGTGATGCTAAACCTCTAGGAGCCTTTCAATCTAACACACAACCCTTGATAACCCAAATCAACTCTTCATCTCACATAAACCCTTGAACTTTGAGAAGAAAGGATTGAGGGAAAAATAGGAAATTTTGATGCTCTAGCCACTTGGGTGATGAAGAAAACGAAATCAAAGAGGGAAGAAGTGATGATTTTGAGCTAGGTTTTGGTTGGGTTCCCTTCTTCTTCTCTTCTCCTTTCCTTCTTTCTTCTCTTTTCTTTCTTTTCTTTTCTTCTCTTCTCTCGAACTCTCCTCTCTTTCTCACTTCTCTCCTTTTCTTTTTCTTTTTTAAAACCAACTTAAATGAGAGTGTGGGTGTGATGGGGTAAAAGGACCATCATGCCCTTATTCTCTTCTTAATTTCTAAACAAACTCCTCATCTATCAATATTTAGTTTAGCAATCAATTTATAAAATTATCAACCAAATACCATTTCAAAAATAATTAAGTGGTTCAAGCATCAAAGTAATTAAATTAATTATTTTGGGATGTTATGGTCCGGCTGGTCAATTTAGTGTTTGACATCAACTCAATTAGTTAATTTCATCATAGATGTTGAGCCGTCACATTATTTGGACGTGTGATACTAAAATGTCATGTTTAGTTACAACTGGTTGGGGTGGAGGGGTGTTCAGTAGTTCGGGTAAATCAAAACTAACCCACAATCCAATCCAATCTGATGTGTTTGGTTCAAACATTTTTGTTGTTTGGGGCAAACTCAAACGAATCCAAACTAACCCATAGTTGTTTGGTTCGGACAACGAATTTTAAAAAACAAACTCGCGAACCAAAATCAACCCATAATAGGTCATACTAGTTTTGTAATTTTAGAAGTACAAAATTTTATTTACTTAGACGTTTTACCTTAATAATTTATGATCAAGTTGTACAATTTTAATACTATGAATTGGAAGAATATTAATGGATTTTAGTTTTATTTGGTGTAATTTTTAAATTATAGAATTTTGTGGCTATTTAGAAGTGTTGGATTTTTAGAAAAAAAAAAGTGCTATTTTTATATTTTAGAAAATTAATATTTTAGTGCATAATTCGTTAGCCCAATCCAAACCAACCCGTTCAATATCAGATTGGCTTGGTTCAGATTTTGGAGTAAAAAATGTAAAATCCGAACCAATCCAAACCGAGTAATTGTAATTTAATTGGTTCAGATAACATATTTGACCAAATCCGATCCAAACCAACCCGCAAACACCCCTAACAAGGGTCTGAATTTGTCATACCACATCTACGGGACCATTAATCAGTCACTTTAGTCTCTAAAAGTGTGAAGTATCATTAAGTTAAGGTCTCCGAAAATGTCAAAATTACCAATAATAATAATAATAATAATAATAATAATAATAATAATAATAATAATAATAATAATAATAATAATAATAATAATAATAATAATAATAATAATAATAATAATAATAATAATTCTCGAATGTGTCTTTCGTCAAACTACTTGGTTCCTAAACCCAGAGCATGGGGTTCAGCGGTTAGAGCTGATCCTCCTTTAACCAATGGTCGGGGGTTCGATCCCCACCTTGGGTACGGAGCAGCGTTAAAACTCTGGGCAGCTCTCTTGACCCTCGAGGCACCTCCAATGAGCGAGAGATTAGTCACTGCTGTCCGTGCGGTGGATACCTGGGTTTACCCAAAAAAAACTACTTGGTTCCTAGAAACCTAGTTAATGCGGCACATTACGTGCCACTAATTAAGGTCGTTTGTTTAACATGTTTATGTGCCCCTAAGGATACAAGTGTTGGTCCAAAGCAAGGAGAGCATAAATTAAAGAACCTTGAGCTATCCCATTGAGTTTACAACTCAACCAACTTCCCACTAGTTGATGCCATCACCAGTGACAAAAGATCTAGATTCAACAATGTTGAATAGGAGATTGCAATGTAAGAAGAGAAAGGGCGTATGGTAAAAGGTGGAGCCTCTTTTCCCTGTTTGCTGCATCTAAATTTTGAAGGTCTAGAATCAACATTAGAGTGTCTCCAATACTCTTCATATAGCAGGTGTTTGGGTTTGAACTTGATGAGATGACCTACTTGTGGCCCAATAGGTTGTTGGGTCACGTTGTACAAGTGACATGCTAGTGGGCCAGCCAACACGCCGGGCTAAATCCATTTTGCGACCCCTAGTATTCGGTGACCATGATTGCTTGAAGGTGGTGATGAGTTTCAAAGTAACCAACAATGAATGTTGCTAGAGTATGGGCCAAAAGTTTGTGATTTTTGAACAATGAAAGGAAAAAAAATGTAATTATTGGATATTTATCGCGGCGAGCCACTTATGCTGGTGGTTCTCTTGGTGAAGACTTATGCTGCTATTTTACCATAGAATTCAATTCACCATATCAAGTTTTTAAAAAATGAGGGAGAAATTAGTAATGATAACCATCTCAAGACAAGAGCCGTATTAAATAAAGAAATTGGTTCAAATGATTGCGGAAAATAGTAAATAGAACTAATAGTACATTTTGATTTGTGCTTGTATAGCCTTTTACGCATTTAACCTAGCATAGTGTTACAAATCCAGCCTTCCTGTGAACTGTAATATATCCAATCTCTTAAACTTTCTGCTACTCACTCCATAGCCCTTATCCTGATAAAATTAATCCACTCCAATTTACACTCACCTCCATCACGAAACGACAGGTTCATAGGTATGTATGCAGGAACTCCCCACCTCCAACTGATCTTGTCAATTTCATTAATACAATGTATCTATTGTATTAATGACATTAAGGTTGCATCATTCAACTTTTGCTATCTCTCCAACAGACACACTGCTTTCAACAACTGTTTCCCTTACAAATCTGGAAATTCAACAAGCATGAAATTATGGTTGCGAATAGACAACAAAAAAATTAATCTCTACAAGTCGGAACAGAGAAAGAAATACCTTTCCAATTTTTCACGTGATGATTGCAAAGTGTAGATTGAGAGGATGAAAGACAGCAAGAGCCCTGGACATATCCATTGGACACAATTATTAGCAGTAGCAGCAAAAAAGTACTCTGTTGGCAACTTGCTCATTTACAAATTCATCACACCCATGTTTTGAAATAAATGTTTTTAAGTAATTTCAATCATCGGCTAAAGAAACCCTTCCATATTGTATCAGTCATATCACAAGTCAACAAAATTGTACTGCCGCCAGGTGCATTTCTCATTACCAAACAAAACATATAACAAATATGGGGTACCGTGATACTTGCTCACTTGTGGAACTGGTAAGACAGAATGGAAGTAAATATTGCAAGAACAAAATACTGACATGAAAGCTAACAAGAGATCTCATCTTTATCAAAGATATTTATAAAAGTAACAACGGTATTTAGTTACCTGAACCAAACAGAACAAAAAATCCTGAAGTTACATCTATCTCTGAATGTTCTTTCCTGAAATATTTCAGAATGCATACTCAGCAATTTTTTCTCCAATCTATCATCTCTAAAATGCTGAATAACTAAGCATGTCATTCAAAGTTCAAATCCTAATAAAAACAGTTATATATCCATCACCAACTGATATAAAACATTTAATATACTGTTAGGACTTACACTATAGGGGCTGTTAATAATAAGAGACGATAAGGCTGTTAGTTATGACTGATGAGTTAGTTAATGGGAAGTTACAGCTCACTCATGACTCATCTATAAATAGGAGGCTAGTGAGTTAGAGATTCAGAATGTAAACATTTTAGTGAATAGAGCATTGGCTCTATTGTGAAGGGGAAACCCTAGGAGGAGAACATCTCTCCTATTCTTTCCTTTCTTTCCTATTTCTTTCTCAATAAACAGTATCTTTTTTCTACATACAACTTCCTGGTTCCTAACATATAACCATAGTTGTCAAAATCGAGATTCTACGTAAGATCGGGAGGGGGGTAGCGAAATCGTAAGCCGTAAAATCGCAAGTAGAATCAGAAAACTCTACCCAAAAAAACTTGTAGGAATTTGTAGAATCGGGAGGGACTAACAAAGTCGTAAACTCATAAAATCGCATGTAAAATCGTGATATTCTATAAAAATGTACAAATTACTATAATAATATTATGTATAAACAAATAATAATAATAATACTAGAAAGGGGTATTTCTAGTGAAAAAGTGGGTGTGGTTAGAAAAAATAGTTAAAAGTGTCATTTACAAAATTTTGGGCCAAGCCCATTACCTAACCCTGTTTTGTCTAAACCCTAATTTTGTGTCACTTCTCTCTACTCAGCAGCCGCACAGCGTGAAAATTTCTGATTTCAGATCTTCTTCTAAAGTCATCTACGTTTTCTCATTTCAGATCTTCTTCTATCTTCTTCTCCTTCATGTTCTTTTTCTTCCAACACAATCCTGCTATAAATCGTGGCTACCAACACCTGTTTGCTTGGGCAAAAACGAAATGGGTCGCGCAAAATTCGACCCGGTTACACAGTTCATGTTTTTTGCGATTTTGCTCAGAAAAATCGCGTTTCTGCTCGTGAAATCGTACGATCCTACTGAAAATCCGATTTTGTTTACGATTCGAATCGTAGAGGCTGACCAGACTCGTAAACGATTTTACAATTAAAATCGCAATTTTGATAACTATGCATATACCCATTCTGATCTAAAATAGCACTCCAATTTTAGGAGTTAAGAATGCTAGTTAGGTCTGTAGGAAAATCATCGTTGAAGATTTAAATGCATTTAAGGCCTACATACAGATATGAATTTAATTTGTATCCAATGTAAACCAGAACTAAAGAACAAAATAGATGACCATGTAGTGACAGTAACTGGTGCCACAAAAGCTACTACTTTAATTATTTGTTTGATAAATCATTTGAAAAGAAGGTTTTATATGGATCAAATAATGGCATAATGACAGACCACTTAAATCTAAATCCTTCTTAACAATTTGGCCAATAGGTTTCCCTGGTCCCCCTCTATGCCTAACTAACTACTGAACCACCTTCCATCTAATCTACCCTCCTAAGTGTATGTTTTATAGGTGTCATTCTATGTAGTCAATAGCAAATAGCGTAGCGTAGCGGCCTACCCCCAAAACGCTATAGCGGAGTAGCGGGTAGCGCTACGGCCGCTACCTCGAAGCCTAGGGCGTAGAGAAGAACTGCATAGAACAGGGTGCAGAGAACAGGGAGGGGAAAGGTCACGCAGAGAGGAGGGGAAAGTTCGCCCAGAAAGGAGGGAAAGGTCGCGCAGAGAGGAGGTTCTGTGACTTCTGTCTCGTAGAGTAGCAGAGAAGGAGGAGAAATGGAGAAAATAGGTTAACAGAGAAGGAGGTAGAAGATGAAAGGTTGAAGAGAAGAGGAAAGGTCTCGATGGGAATGGTTTTTTTTATTATTGGTGAAAGGTACTTTTAAAACTTACTGCACAGTGGTAAAACAAACTTACTGCACAGTAAAAACGGAAAATGAGCATTTAAAAAACCCTAAATGCGAGGTCATTTTAGACTTTTCGCGATTAAAACAGAGGGTATTTTTGGGTTTTGACCTGCGAAAACACTGTTGCGGCCGCAAAACAGAGCGCGACGGCCGCAACACTAAAGTGCACCGCAACAGCGTTTTGCGTTGCGCCGGACCTTCGCCACGCCACGCACCGCCGCGATTGCGGCCGCTACCACCGCTATTAACTACAGAGGTCTCATTCATGCATGTCCAAAACTCCAAATCATCTGAAGAGACTCTACCATCTTTTTTCACAATAAGTACTACCTTTGTCGTGTGTATCCATACATCCATTATAAAACTCAGGTCAATTCCTAGAATATCAAAACAAATAAAAATCCAGCTGAAGTCACTATTAGCAAAACAAGATTCCTTTGTCAAAAAAAAACAAGATTCCAAAAGGAATTGAAGTCCTAAAATCATAAGCCCACCAAATGCTAGATAATTGGATGAACAGGCTTAACTAGCAATAAATTTAGTTCGAAACTAATAAACCAAATATATCAAAAACGAATTTATATAGCTGCAAATCAAATAACACCAACCATGTATATCGGACAAGTATATGCTTTGGCCAATGCTGAACATCCCAGAATTTTTTACCAATCTCAGGATGAATTTCAACATCTGAAAATCCAAAACAAATTGTTTAGGCACAATAAAAGCCCAAAAAAACGGTAATAATAATATAGCTTAAATAAGCATACTGCATAGTAATTCTATTAAATATACCCTGACTAATGGTATAATGGCAACACCAAAGTCTAATCTATCAAGTTATTTATTATGAAAGACAAAGTCAACAGAATATAAAACTTCCACAGAACCAGAACAATTTTGATATATCAGCACTAACACAAGTTACTCAAAGTTAATCAATAATAGAGAATGCAATGACTTTAAGGTTTAAACAGAGGTACAAAGACAGCAAAAAAAAGAATCATCTTTAATTACATTTAAATTTTGTTATGTAGTGTAATAGAAAATCTGGAATACAGATACGGTATGTGAATATGCCAAATGACAGTTAAAATTGTACCAGTACAAGCTAGGAAACATCATAAGTAGAATAATCACCTCATATAAAAAGAAAAAGATAAAGAACTTAAATAAACATAAACTTAGGGGAAAATGAAGATTAAAATGGTTTAATGTAGACAAATTTCAAATAAAACCTAGCATGTAGGAACATTAAATGAATAAGTGTTTAGATCTACAAACAGTTTACAAGCACAGTCTTTGATATTTCCAACACATTTAGGGAGAACACTGGCAGTAGGTGTAGGTCACTGATAGAATCTAAATTTCATGATAAACTCACTCAAATGTGATGTCCCTCAGCTCCTCATACCAGAAAGGTTCTGTTGAAAATTAACCCAAAAAAAAGACACGAAAGCCTGTACACCAACAGAACAAAGGAACAAAACAAAACAGAGCTTGGAACCAAACATAGTTCCAATTCCAACACCTTTCCCAGGCAAGGGACTCCTATTCTTCTTCCTCTAGTCCTGCAATGCCCTCCTCCTCTCTAGCTGCTTCCCTTATATCCTTCCTCTCACACCCTAATAGGCCTTTTCACTATTAGGCCCATCTCTATGCTTCTTTCCTCTCCTGTTTTTTTGGTTAAATGTTTCTTTTCTCTCCTATAAACAAGGGGTCAATGGCCCATCAGCCACACACAAAAGCTAAGAATAACACTTTCATTCTCAAAGTTCTGAAAATGTAATAAGCTGAAGCATATCACAACCTAGTAAGCAGTCTTTAAATAAAGAACATCATGATGTTTTCAAAAATTAAAGTAAAGAAAAACGTACAGTGATGTGGCATATCCACAATTTTGGCCGTGACACCAAGCAAATCACTTCCTGAATACTTCTGCACAACATTAAAATTCCAACTAATTCATTTCCTAGAGAAAAATTCTCTGTTTTATTGTTTTGCATCTATGAACTCATAATCCGGTACAATGATTGGGCAAATTGCACAAGTTGGTGTACATGACCTATCTTAAACAAAGCATTACCAGGTCAACATCAATCATTGGAACCTCGGTACTTTTCCGATTTACAACTAGAAGCCACGGGATATAAAACTTCTCTTTTCCAACTTGAAATGATCTGCAAATAAATATTAAAATAAAAATCTTAACCACAATTTCTTCTGCAGTTTAAGAGTGGGGACGAGGGAACCCAAAAAAAGAGAGAGAAAACCAAATGTGCTCCCCCATATTGCACAACCAGCACAATTGCCGAAAATTTCATTTCATCATTTAATGACCTAATTATTCCTTTAATTTCCTACAACGATCACTCCATTTTTACGATACTTATCTCACCAATGCACTACAAGAAAATCACCATCTCTTACTAGCATACCACTCATTTTTGCAGTTAAAAGTCCACAGCCTCGGATTCAACATACAATGATTTTATGTATTCTTCCAGACAAATTTTACACAGAAGGGAAACCCAAACAGTTAATCATGCATTCTACAGTTCATAACTATAGTCAAAAAACCTTATAAACAGACACAGCACAAAACAGCAAGCACGCCCACCACAATACATGTCCGCAGGATCCTTAATTAGCATCCTAAATCGATGCTTCTGAATCAAATACTTTATATCTTCAAACTACATCTTGCCTAGTGCATATTTGAATTAAAAGAATTTTCTGTTCAAAACCAGCTTATAATCAAAGATTCAAAACCTTTCTAACAAAGCTTTTAGAAAGGAAACAAAAAAAAAAGGTAAATGCTTCCTATAAATTAATCAAATCCAAACAGAAGAAAATTCCTCACAATTTATAAGGATCAGCACCAGTAAAACCCGTAGGCTTGGGTATGGGCATCAACACCTGCAAATGCAATTCCCAGAAAGAAAACAATTACAAATCGAATATTCAAAACGCAAAATCAATTCGATAAAAAAAACCTAATTTTACCAAACCAACATATGCGTACCTCACGATTGACTCCGAAGATGGGGCAATGGCGGCCAATAAGGTCTTGCCAAACGGTTCTGGACTGCAATTGAAAAGAAAAATGGTAAGATGAAATGGTGCCGTATGAGAAGGAAGGGAAGAATAGCGAAAAGCGCGATTAAAAAGAAAGTGAATTGGAGACGAACGGAGTGGTATTGACCCATGCGACTCATAGGAACGATATCGCCGGGTTTGTAAGCGAGAGCGATCGAGAGAAGTGACGGCCATAACAGTAGAAACAGCGACGGCGAGAGAAGCGTCTTTACGGTGGTTGCAGCCATGGCTAGCTAGTAGAGCTCCCAACTAAACTCTGAAGTCAGCAGCACACGTTCCAAACGCTGACTCTCTGTCGTATTGCATTTCATTCAGCCCCGTTTTGGTGCGTTAAGCACTTCGCGAAAGGAGCCTCCAAAACGTAGTGTCGTTTTGCATTTGGACCGTGCAATGGGCTATGAAGTTCATGCATTAACTAACTGAACTTGTTGTCCGTAAGGGGGTTGCTTTTTGCACCCTCATTATTTCTTATAAATCCCTTCCGACCCAAATAGATAGGTATATTTTATCTTTTCAAATACTTTTATCGAGAACTAAACATCCGGAATGTGTTTTTAATTCCTACTACCTTCTTAAATTTAACTATTAGATATTGTACTTGTCCGAGGCTGATTCGTCGCAGCGGCAGAAATGATGTTTATGGACACCCAGTTGCCGGGTTTGATCTCCATTGGGTGTCGAACCTTGGTTTTTTCTTTTGTGTGTGTGTTAGGCCCTTGCACTTGCCAGTTCAACCAGCAGACAAAAAAAATATATAGATATTGTACTTCAATAGGATTTATTGATCAAGTTAGTCTATTATAATGGTGGTCAGATAACTTTTGTCTCTCTCTCTCATTTTCTGGTACTATTTTTGTATCTCCTTTTCTTCTCCACTTGGCCTATATCAAGCCCTCTATTTTGGTACCCGCTAGGCAGTTCTCCTGGAGGTTACTTATTTTCCCGCCTAAGAGCTCGGCTACACTCTTTGAGCCTTCGACACCCTCTATCCGACCTCATGTTCCATTGGGCCAAGCTATTGGGTCTTTAGTCTCATGAGCTGAGTTGAGGTAATCACGAATAAGACTCCCTGACGATCTATAGCTCCCCAAGTGCGAGCTCGGCTAGAGCGAAGCGCTTAAGAGTTCTTGTGTCGGCCCCTGTATCTTGGATTATTGTCGTCTTCTCGTTGTGTTGAACTTTGCTTGGACTGTGTCACGCCTTTTTGTTAAGCCTGGGCTTTCTAAGGCTTAGTTCCATTAGGGACAGCGATGGTTAAACCACTGACTTAATAGACAACACGCCTCACAGCGATGATTGGACCTCTGACTTGATAGACAACACACCTCCTGTAGTGCCTAGGGAAACGCCTCTGCCGCCATTATGTCATTTAAACTTGAGGAGAGAGGAAGTGTGGCGATGGGACGTTTCGCTGCTGCGTGTGTGGGGTGCATTGGGTCTTTAGTCTCATGAGCCGAGTTGAGGTAATCGCGAATAAAACTCCCTGACGGTCCATGTATTTATTCTATACATTTTGAAAGTTATTTTTTTCTTACCGTGTTAATGGTGTGCGATATTCATCAGTTTCTTCGGTGACGAATCTACATCAGGGAGTGTGGCTGGTCACGGGTATCCATTTTTGCCGGCCAGTGTGGTTCTCCCCTCTCAAAAAATGTTTTTCCACACCCACAACTCAAACTTGATACTTAGGGATGGAATCCAAACCCAATTACCCATCAGGCCAACCCTTGTTGGTTCTGAAAGTTAGATTCTATTATCATACAGCGATACTCTATTTTTTATTAATAAAGGAAATGTATAAGCCCTAGAAACAATATAACTATCACCTCTAACATCATCTACATAAAGGCTAAGAGAAGGGAAGGAAGATATAAAAACAATTACAAAAAAGGGGCTTTATAAGAAATACTCTAAAGTTCAGGTGATTGTTAATGAATTGCAACACATTTAGATTCAGTTACAAAACACTTGATTCAACTTTTTTTTATACAACTTAAAAATCATGGTTAATGAATTTCATTATATTTAGTTACAAAACAATTGTAGGATCCATTTCTATAGTGACATCCTACGAGCATACTCTGTTTAGCATCTGTGGAGATGAGGTATCTCTCAAATTCAAGAATCCTTAAAATCGACCCTATTGAATTAACTAATTATAACCACTTGTATAATCATTAACCTTTAACTGAACTTACCACGATTTTTAAGTTGTAGGATCCTCTTCTGTGTTTCAACTCATTAATCATCAATTCAACTTCTTTAACCACGAATTTTAAGTTGTGTAGGACCATTATTTGATGGTTAATGAGTTGCAACACATGATATAATCAAATAGAATTTCTCTTAAAAATATAAGTACCTACTTTCTTCATTAATTTTCTCTTGTTCACATAACAGAATTAATTGAATAAAACCCACATTAATAACACAAAATTATTATTATTATTATTATTATTATTATTATTATTATATTTTTTTTGAGAGACTATTATTATTATTATATTGTATTACATTATCATTTTTATTATATACTTATACCTATATATTTATGGTGTCATAAGGTCACCTAATTTTTTAAAAAAAAAAACTATACCTTATACCCATATACATGCAATACACTTGACATGAAAAAATACAATACACTATACGTACATTTATGTTGAATGTATTGTCTTGCTCCAAGTCACTCACCATTCCAACAAACGGCCGACCTATAGCAAATTGATGGAAGTCACCTGAAACCCCCTAAAAAAATTAATTTCCATTTACCCCTAATATAAAAATATTTTGACTCATTTAAAATTTTGCACTATGATCCTAATTTTGCACCAAAATAAAAAATCTGCAAATAAGATTTTTGAGATCACAACCTAGCTGTAGTCTAATATCCACAAATCTTTTTACCAAAACATGCATGGCCATTAGTTCTTCAAAATTAGAACCCATCTTTCCTTCCCTTGTCTCTAACATATGGTGTTTTCATTTTCTGAGCAGACTTCTCATTCTCTCCAAGCCCTCTTTGTCTCCAATCATCTAATGCACCAACTATATATACACCTATTAATTAATTAAATAATTAATAATCCCCTAGCTCAAAATTCACATTCTGTGGTGTGGTCTCATTCCGGGTCATTACTCATACAACATTATTAACTTAGTATCTTACTTTTCTTCTCTGATTTATACAAATCATTTTTTTTTGTCTTCCTATCATTCAATATAACTTTAGTGAGTTATCACTCTCTGTCTCTCTGCCCCTGAATTTTCCTCCTCTTGACACTGTTAAAGCAATGGTTACCAACCACATGTAAAGTTCTCACGTTGAGTTGTTGAAAATAGCATGCATAATGCATAGTGTTGTTGACTACTCAAGGCTCTTCTGATTCTGAGTATTATTTAGTGTCTTCTCCTTTGATCATTCAGCACTTACTTTTTTTTTCATATGTAACTTTGTTATTTTTGTTGCTTAATTCTTCGTTCTCTTATACATATATATAATTCGCATAGCAATGTACAAAGGAAGATTCTGCAGTGCTGGTGGGGTAAAGGTTGCAAATGGATATGTTGAAACTGATCCATCTGGTCGATATGGGCGTGTAAGTGCTTTTGATTCATGCTCATTATATATTAGTTTGTAAATGGGAAATTAATATAATTAAGAATTGGAGCTGACTTTTAATTCACAACGTAAATTCATATACTTTGTTGTTTAATTGTTTAAATCACACAAGGGAACTTTAGAATAATAATTGATAATAAGAGTAGTATTTCTCTAAAAGTTGCTTTTTTATTGAGGTTTATTTATCTTATTGTAGTGCAAACCAATTTTAGCAATTAAAGAGTTTGTATGATTTTTATTTATGAATTTGATATTTGATTTAACGACTTCACAATAAAAGAGTTTGAATTCACTCTAATCACACCTTCCACGCATTTATACAATCAGAAACTTAGAACCGTTGGATCAAAGATCAGATCACTCAGATTTCGAGTTTGCGTTTAAGGCTGCTTTACTGAGTTTAAAAAATCTTGATCCAACAACTTTGAGCTGCTGACTGCATTAATACTTGAAATGTGTGAATGCAGGAATTCGAAACTTGAATTATACATGTGGTGGATATGTTTTTTTCTAAAATGAAATGTATAAGATGCTTAACATTTTAATTTTTTGTATTAATATTTAGTTTTCATCTTCTTCATATTTAATTTTCACTTGAATTCGAAACTTGAATTATACTTTTTTTTTCTGATATGAAATGTTTAGATGCTTAATATTTTAACTTTTTGCATGAACGATTTTTAATATTTAGTTTTCATCTTCTTTGTATTTAATTTTCACTTGAACTCGAAACTTGATTTATACTTTGTTTTTTTTTCTGATATGAAATGTTTAGATGCTTAATATTTTAATTTTTTGCATGAACGATTTTTAATATTTAGTTTTCACCTTCTTTGTATTTAATTTTTACTTGAATTCAAAACTTGAATTATATTAATATTTAGTTTTCATCTTCTTCATATTTAATTTTCATTTGAAATGAAATCGAAACTTGAATTATACTTGTTTTTTTTATATATGAAATTTTTAGATGCTTAACATTTTAATTTTTTCCATGAACGATTTTTAAGGCTTTGACTTATGATATTAAGGAATTTCCTTAGTTATAGTTACTAAACCAATCTTAGCCATTGGATGCTTTATTTCTTAATCTATTTCGATCTACATATAAAATAAGGGCATTTTTGTCTTTTTTATTATTCCGGAAACACCTTTTTGAGGTGTTTTCGGCACACATTTTTATCATTCCGAAAACACCTTTTTGAGGTGTTTCCGGAACACATTTTTATCATTTCGGGTGTTTCAGGAACACATTTTGGGGGTGTTTTTGGCAATAGTTGCTGTCATTTTTTTCATTGATGGGGAAGTGACTATTACGCCCATTTAGTAACAACTACTAAACAATAGTTTAGTACCATAAATCAGACTCGATTTTTAATATTTAGTTTTTATCTTCTTCATATTTATGTTTGCAATATTCAATTCTTCCATTTTGTTTTAACTACTTTTCTGTTGAGAATTTGTGATGTCTTCTGAAGCACGTAGGAGTTTACCGAAGAAGAAGGGGTTTGTGGTGCGTTTAAAATAAATTGAATATTTTTTTTCAATCTTTGTATTGACGTAAATCAGTTATTGAGGAATAAACTTCGCGTATTTGAACAGTTAAAATTTTTTTTGAACTCTAAATTACCCTAAAATACACTGCTTAGAGTCGTACTTAACAGATTTTGTCCCAAAATTAATTTTTTTCACCAAACCAACTATTGAGGAAATTTTTTTGTGTATTTGAACATTTAACATTTTTTCCGACCCTAAAATAATCCAAAATACACTATTTGGCGTCATACCTTAAGTATTTGCCACTAAATTAATTTTTTCACCAAACCGGTTATTGAGGAGAAAATTTCATGTATTTGAACAATTATCATTTTTCCGACCCGAAAATACTCCAAAACGAACTACTTAGCATCATACTTATGTATTTGTCCCTAAATTAATTTTTGTTTTGGCCAAACTGGTTATTGAGAAACACAATTCGCGTAGTTGAACTGCTAAAATTTTATTCGGACTCTAAAGGACCCCAAAACACATTGTTTAGCATCGCACTTTACATATTGTCAAAAATTAATTTTTGTTTTGACTAGACCAGTTATTGAGGAACAAACTTCCCGTATTTGTACATTTAAAATTTTTTCTGAACCCTAAAATACCTTAAAAACATAAAAATATGAAGGAAAGAAAAAGGGAGGGGGGAGGGGAGGGGGTGCGCGAGTACTATGCTATAGCACAGTACTCTAAAGTACCCAAAAACACACTCATTAGCATCAACTTTACATATTTTGTCACGTAATTATTTTTTGTTTTGGCCAAACTAATTATTGAAGAACGAACTTTGCACATTTGTACGTCTAAATTTTTTTCTCTACCCTAAAATACTCTAAAAACATAAAAGTATGAAGGAAAACAAAAGAGGAGAGGGGTGGGGGGGGGGGGGGGGTACTGTGGTGCGGCATGGTACTCTCTTTATATTTCTAGATAGCATGACACATTGCCTTCTACTCAACCCATATGGTTATTCTACATGTTAATATGGCATATGTTAAGTCTTATTTACTGTTGTATTATTATTATTATTATTATGGTGCTTGTAGTTCAGGGATATTCTGGGCAGAGGAGCAATGAAAACTGTGTATAGAGCATTTGATGAGTTCTTAGGAATTGAAGTTGCTTGGAACCAAGTCAAACTCGGTGATGTCTTTCATTCACCAGAGCAACTTCAACGTCTTTATTCAGAGGTTCATCTCCTTAAGCACCTAGACCATAAATCTATGATGATCTTCTATGGTTCTTGGATTGATATCGATAATAAAAGCTTCAACTTCATCACTGAATTGTTCACCTCAGGCAGCCTTAGAGAGTAATCAATCAATCACTTATTCAACTTAATTGGCATCTATATTTCAATGGTTATTTTTGTGTTAACATTTACATTACATATTTATATAGGTATAGACAAAAGTATAAGCGAGTAGATATCAGCGTATTGAAGAATTGGGCTTGTCAGATTCTAAGTGGTTTGAAATATTTACACAGCAACAATCCTCCAATAATACATAGAGATCTCAAGTGTGATAATATATTTGTTAATGGTCATATGGGGCAACTCAAGATTGGTGACTTGGGCCTAGCAACTATACTTTGTGGCCCCCAACAGGCTCAAAGTGTCATAGGTAATGTCCCCCGCGCTTTTATTACATAAATAGTAAAGGTCAAGCCTTGGTATATGAATCTTGATCCTCTGTTGCACGCAGAATGGTGCTGCGTGCAGCAAAGGATCTGTGCTCTTGGTATTGTGATAAGGTTGTTGTCAAGTGATTACGAGGTCATAAGTTTAAATTTTGGAAATTGTCTTTCTACTTGCTCTAAACCAATCTTGGGCATATTGATTCCATTTATGTAATTATTAAAGGATAATATAAATTATTTTCCTATAAGCTGAATATTTGTTTTATTTGACTAATTATTAGGTACACCAGAGTTTATGGCACCAGAGTTGTATGAAGAAAAATACAATGAGTTGGTAGATATATACTCCTTTGGGATGTGTATGATAGAGATGCTTACTCTTGAGTTCCCATATAGTGAGTGTTCTAACCCAGCTCAAATCTACAAGAGAGTAACTTCGGTAAGCTCAATTAATTGGACATTGAAAACATTGGTTAATTTTAATTTTCCCATCATTGATTAATTAAGAGCAAGACTTAGGTACAATATCATAGGTACTGTGTGTACTGGTCCAAAAACTAACTCTTTTAAAAAAATTGACAAAATTGCATTTATAGAAATACATCATCCCAATGGTTAATAGCAGTTTTTCTACTTTTTTTTTTTGAAGAACAGTACCACCAGTACCTAGAATATTGTATCTAAGTTTTTTCCTTAATTTAAATGAAGTCCTTTCACAAATGTTGGCTAATTTGATGTTTAGGGAAAGCTACCAGATGCAATTTACAAAATCCAAGATTTGGAAGCTAAGAGGTTTGTGGGAAGATGTTTGGCACATGTCTCAAAGAGACCATCAGCAAAGGACCTATTGTTAGACCCATTTTTAGCCACTGAACATCTTGAATTATCATTACCAAATACACCATTATCTACAAATCAAACTCTTAGGGTTAACTCTTCTACAACAGTTGCCAATGAGCTTCCTCCCGTTGGTGATAAAACAAGTACTGATATGGCAATCACTGGTTCGATAAATGAAGAGGATAACACAATTTTCCTTAAAGTACGGATATCTGATGAAATGGGTAAGTACAATTTCATCCTAACTCTTGGATTCAGAGCTCTCAATTTGAAGAGAAAACAAAGACATATCAATTTTCATAAACAAATGCAGATATTACTAGGGTCTTTTGAATCGCGATTGCATCGTGATCCTTTATACTACTGAGAATTACAGTCTAATGTGATTGATGCGCCCTCAATCGCATTGCAACCAAATAGACACAAAAAACATGTTAACATGGCTTAGATTGCGGTTGCAAATCCTTGTTTTAAAATCGTGATTATTATTAAAATCTACAATCATTGTTTTATTTTCTTGGTCAAATGTTGAGATGTTTTAATTTCTCCATAAAACAGAGTTAAATCCCAAAATATGTATCTTACAACATTTAGAATATCTCACTAGCTTGAAGTTGTATTCAAATACAGGGCATACAAGGCACATATTCTTTCCATTTGATACAAAAAATGACACTGCTATGAAGGTGGCGTTGGAGATGGTAGAAGAACTTGAAATTAGCCACTTGACACCATTGGAGATTGCTGAAATGATAGATCATGAGATATTGGCTTTATTTCCAACTTGGATGGTTAGGAGCAAGTGGAAGCATCTACGACATGACAACCTTAACTCTGAAGAAGATAAGGATGTCAATAACCATAATCATCCTTTCTACTTATCTTCTTCACCCTCTACCCCTCATGGTTCTCTTCCTAATTCTGGTTCATCCTCCAAGACACATTTCCATGGGAATAATCGCATGTTTGCTCACGAATGGCCGCAGCAAGGTACCTCCTTTCTCTAATTTTTCTAACTTCCACTAATCTTTTTACAAAAATTTTAGGCAAAATTGCTCCTGACGTCCCTTAACTTAATTTCAAATTTCAATTTTATTGTTTATACTTTTTTGTCCCAAGTTGGTTTTTTAAGTTTTAAAATATTAACAACATTAACCTTTTTTACATCTTCCATTTGTCTCTATTAAAAAAATGCTTCTGAGTCAAAGTTTGTTACTGTTTATGTGGGACCCACCATTTAGAAATAGAACTCACTTATTTAATAACACACTTTTAATTAATCATAGAGAGTGTCGAAGAGAACAAGACACTATAGTTAATGACACACATTTGTAGTCTATGCGAGATTAAAAACCGAATTTGTATCCCAAGTAGGTAGCTCAGTTGGCGAGCTAAGGAATACCGAAGGAGTGCACCAAATGAGTGCAAGAAGGAGGTCCCGGGTTCAACTCCCGGAAACTAATATTCCCCCACCCCCAATAACATTGCTTATAAAAAAAACCGAATTTGTATCAGGCAACCAATTTTCTATTTGACATACTTTAGATTTTATTCAATTCAATATGTCTTTAGTATTATTGTGTTGCTTGATCCATGACTTATATTGTATTGGCAGATCTATTTGTGAATTACGATGGAAGCTCTCCAAGGTCGATGAACTCTTACAAGTGTTCCAATTTCCATTACTATGAAAATGAACATGATGAAGTTGGAGCCAAGCATAACAAGCTAAAGTGGTGCGAAAAGGGAAAAGCTAGTAATTTCCACACAAAAATTTTTTGCCACGCGACAATGAACTCTTGTGGCTGTAGTGGCCCAAGGATTAGTTCAAGCATGCAAGAAAGGAGAAGCATGCAAGTTCAGCAATCATTATTGGACTTTGAGGAGATGTACAAGTACAAGAGACGAATGTACAACACGGTTGGCGCTGTTGACGGAATTGGGTTTCAGCATCCAGATAGTGGTACTGGTGGATGTTGTTCTCGCCGTCGAGACTTTATATAAGAATTGTAATCCTCTTGTTCATTTTATGAGTAGTGATTGTTGTTGCCTTGTTACTTTAATTTGCTTTTTATATGATGTTTGATGTGTGCAAGTATTTATAAACATGGATGAATATGTATAATAGAATATATAGTTCGTGTATCCAAATTATTGTAGAACTAGGGTTAAGTCCGTGCATTGCACGGGTTTTTTTAAAATACTTTTTTCCAAATTATTATAATATTATTTATTTCTATTATATATTCTTTAAGACTTATTGTATGTAATTTGCTAAACATTGTCTAATGGTTTGGTAAGATTCGATTAGTGTCTGCAGTTGCACGCAGAGGATATCTGGTTTATACCAAAAAAGTATTCAATATTGTAAGGTGCTATTGAAAAGTTATAAGTTATAATCATGTAGTGGTAAAAATTTGTTTGTATTTAATACTAAAGCAAAAGCCATTTAATTAATTAATTTCATTAAAGCTTTGTAAAGAATAAAAAATTGATAGAATATGATTTGATAATAATAAATTCATGATTAAAAAATTGAAAGGAATAATAATGCTCAACTTTAAGAATAGTGTTTCATAATTGCAAGTCTCCAGAATATTTATACAAGAAATCGTAAAATGTATATAAAAAGTTATTATTATTTATATGCATTAAACTTAATTGTAATAAATTCTTTCTTAATTTTAAAATACGAAATATCCAAGATAATTGTACTTAAAGTTTGATTAAATAATTTAATTTAGACGCTGACCAAAAAATAATAATTTAATTTTGACAATATTATTATTAATTTAGACAATAGTAAAACGTGAAAGTTGAAGATGAGAGAGTTTGCACATACCTTTGAGCATTAGAATAAAAATAAAATGTGAATTTTTGGAAGTCTTTTATTGGCATGAACTTTAATGAGGAAGTGAATCAATGTGTCTAATGAGAAGTAAATAATAGAAAATAGAAAATCATTACCCCTTCTTTCTTTCTTTTCTTCACCATTTAAAGGAACAATATATCCCCTTAACACTTTTAAAACAATCCATATGTTATTCTAAGTTTTACACATAATTGATTAAGCACTTGAAACATAACAACACGATTTGAAAGTTGATTGAAAGAAACATATTGAAGAAAGTATGAACAAAAAGTGAAGAGACAATAAATCATGAAAATATTATTTAAGGAAGAGGAAAAAATATAAGTGCCAAAATAAATCAATAACCAGATCGCTATCATAGTGGTAGCCATTTTCTACCCTATATTACTTACCGTATATGGTTAAAAAAAAGACTATCATAATAGACTAATAGTTACATGCAGAAATGTGAAAGTAGCTAGATAGTACTCTCCATCAAGAAGAGAGGCTTAGTATGTTCATAAATAGAAGTTAGACCACCAATCTCAATTAGAGAGTATGAAACTTGAAGATAGCTAGATATGGGAATGCAAGCAAGAAAGTGTTGATGCCTACACGATTCACATATATATATATATATATATATATATATATATATATATATATATATATATATATATAGTAGTAACAGTAAGAAAAATGGAATAGGAATGGACAGCAATGGCTATGTGAAAAGTCATAATTCAACAATTAACTAAGAAAGGCAACTATATATACGTAGTGATTTTAGCATGATATGGGGTGAGAAATTAGATTTTACATGAAAATCTAATAGAGAAAATAATCAAAAATAGGTTCTGCAATTTTATTCTTTATGATAATAATTAAAGAATTGAAAAAAGGAGAATATACATGTTATATAGTTAGATTAAAAAATTTCAACTACCCCAAAGATACAAAAGGTGAATAATAAGTCTTTTCTTCAACAATCTCAAAATGCTACAAGCCTACAACGAATGTAAGCTACACTCGCTAGTAGCGATTTTTGGGACAATCCTGGGCACCATTGGCAAAGAAAAATCGAAATATATGTCCAAACATTTTTTTTCTTCCAAATGTCATCATAACTAAACAATTGAATTTGTGCCTCAAAATCCAAATAGTGGAACCTAACAAAACATTAATTGCACCAAAAAGGAATGAGGAAAAAAAGGAGAATATACATGATATATTTAAAAATAAAATAAATTATACTACCTCCAAGATACAAAAGATGAACAATAGTTTTTTCCTTCTAAACTATAGCGAAAGATATGCTTTATATATATAGCATCTAAAATACACATGTAAGCCTAAGAAAAGAAAGTTAAGGCCTACGAAAAGAAAGTTAACGAAACTATATAACCTTTTCAAATAACCTATTGTATCAGTTATAAATATTTATGATTAGTATTATTTTTCTTATTACAATAATCATTACATGGAAAGCCAGTCATCTCAAAATGATGTAACAGTTCCCCTCTCATAAAATTTGTATTAAAACTTAAGAAACATCATACCTCTATAATAATTCAATTAAGAGTCTAGATAGATATAACAAAAAAATGTATCAGTTTTTTACCCATAAGTGGGTATGAGAATAGTTCTAAGTGATCGATTATAGATTTAGAGCAAGGTATGTTTTACACTACATGTTCCCTAGCTAATTAATTGTGTGAAATTAATCAATCCATCCGATTTTTAAACCTTAAGTGAGTAATAAAATAGTCTATAGTGATGTTTGAAGATTTAACATAATGCATGGTTCACATTAAGAAAAACTTTTAGCAATAATGCACTTAAAAACTTCTGGATGAATATGAACCATCGCGACAATCAAAACCAATCAAAAGAAAAAAAAATACAAAATAGGTCAAATAAAAGTCTGAAAAAAATTGAAATGTAAGTTTACACATATAGAAAACATGGCGGGAAATATTATGTCCAAATTGCCTTATACTTTTTTACATTTATTTTTTAAACACTCATTTAAAAATTAAGATTAATATACAATATTATTAGAATTTTCGATTTTGTCTTAACAAAAAAAAAAGAATTATCTATTTAGTGACACGGGTAAATATTTAGCTACTAAAAATATGAAATAAAATGCTTTATATACAACTAATGGAAATTTATGCATTTATACTTGTAATATGAAAAGCCATTTAATTAAGTCATTTCATCATTTCATTAAAGCTTAGTACATTTTTTTTTTTTGAGATTAGTACATTTGTTATTTAAAGGTGAAACTAAATTTCTCAAGTCTCCTTTACGATATATATATATATATATATATATATATATATATATATATATATATATATATATATATATATATATATGCTTCGCCTATGACAGGTGTCCATAACGACAAATGAAAAGGAAAATGCTACTCATCCCAAAATAAAATTCGAGAAATACCCCGAGTGAATTGTATTGCATGTACGTGGCTGCTAAATGCCAGTGACTTTGCATTAACAAGTTTGGGTCTCAGCTGGGCTTAAGTGAGATTATATTGTAATTTTTGGTTTTAACATGTTTACTTTTGCGGGTCGTCACTAGAAAGCTAAGAGGAAGAGCTACTAGACCTGTAATTTTCTAGGGGTTTTTTTTTTATACCCCCATCAGCTTCCATGTACCCCCACCCAAAAACGTTATTCCAAAAATACCCCTGACATAAATTACAAAAATTGACTTTTGGAAGATTCTCTGGTGGGGGACCACTTAATCTGGAAATCGGATTTACCTAAATGGAAGGTAAATCCGATTAGCTTTAAATACGATTTAATTCTGAGGCAAAATATTTACAAATCGGATTTAGCTAAATCCGATGCGAAATCGGATTTAGCTAAATCCGCCTTTATTGTTTAAGAAATCGGATATACCTGGTGAAGCTATATCCGATTTGTAAAAATTAGAAAACGGATTTACCTTTAAAGTCACCTAAATCCGCTTTGTTTTTTTTATTTTTAAATATATACTTTATAACTGTTGTTCTATTTTGAAATAAATACAGTGAATACAGAGTCGCAGGTCGTTCCTTTTGTGGTAGACACTACAGAGGCATTCTGGACAGAGAGGGTATATTTTTGAAACCAATTTTCTTAATTAAAGTTTGGTAGATATTTAATTAATTAAGTACCCCCATTTATCTATTTATTCTATTTTGTAGATTTTTTCTACACGCCAGGATGTTGAAGAGTGGGCTAACGCAGTTGGGAGGCGTATTGGAGTTGTGGTTATCATCGTAAGATCTGACAAAGCTGGAGGTAAAAGGGGTTCTAGAGATAAGATTATATTTGGTTGTGAGAAGCAAGGGAATTGGTCTAATGATTCTAGAGTTTTCGGGTCTAAAAGAAGAAGCTGTCTGTTTACATTGAGAGCTACTTGTACAAAACGTCATGGGGGTTGGCGTGTTAGTGTTAGGTGTGGTCTTCACACACATCAGTTGCTTACTACCCCGGTTGGGTCGACAGCTTTTGGTCGTTTAAATAAGCCGCAGAAAGCTATTGTTAATGAGCACACTGATTTGAATGTTGCCCCGAAAGATTGTCTTACTGCTTTGAAGAACCATTATCCGGACAACGTCACTTCTCTTCCTCAAATATATAGGCAGCGTTACGCCTATAGGTCTTCTAAGAGGGGTCCTAGAACGGACATTCAAGAGCTATTGAGATTGATTGAGACGCAAAATTATTTATGTTGGAGCAGAAAATTTGAGGGTTCCGATGTGGTCAGTGACATCATGTGGGCGCATCCCACTTCTATTAAGTTATTCCGGTTGTTTCCAAAGGTTCTTATTCTTGACACCACCTACAAGACCAACAAATACAATCTACCTCTATTGGAGATTGTAGGTGTCACTTCAACGGAGTTAACTTTCTCGGTTGCTTTTGCCTATATTTCACACGAGCTTGGAATTCATTTTACTTGGGCATTGCAGCAACTAAAAGAATTATTTGCCTTGCACGGACTTCAGCCTCAGGTGTTGTTGACTGATAGAGATCTTGGTCTTATGTCCGGTATTGTTGATGTCTTTCCTTCCGCTACAAATTTGTTATGTTCTTGGCACGTGACTAAAAATGTGAAAGCGAAGATTAAAGAGTTGGTGCATGTGGATAGGCAAAAGGACGTCATCTGTCTTTGGCATAACATTATTGATTCACTTGACGAGTCAGAGTACTCAGGTCACTTGAAGATTTTTGAGGACTCCTGCGTTGATTTGCCCGCTCTTATTAAGTATGTGCATGACACGTGGTTGACAAAGCATAAGGAAAGATTTATCTTGGCATGGACAAACCAGATCCCACACTTCGGGAATCAGACCACCAATAGGTATTTTTATCGTAGTTTAAATTTTTTTGACACGTGTTTAGTATTTTTATCGTAGTTTAAATTTTTTTGACACGTGTTTAGTATTTTTATCTTAGTTTAAATTTTTTTGACACGTGTTTAGTATTTTTATCTTAGTTTAAATTTTTTTGACACGTGTTTAGTATTTTTATCGTAGTTTAAATTTTTTTGACACGTGTTTAGTATTTTTATCTTAGTTTAAATTTTTTTGACACGTGTTTAGTATTTTTATCTTAGTTTAAATTTTTTTGACACGTGTTTAGTATTTTTATCGTAGTTTAAATTTTTTTGACACGTGTTTAGTATTTTTATCGTAGTTTAAATTTTTTTGACACGTGTTTATTGTTATTATTTAAGAGTCGAGTCAGCTCATTGGACTTTGAAGAGACAGTTGAGGACTTCTGGAGGTGACTTGTCTAAGTCTTTTACATCTATGCATGAGATGCTTACTATTCAATTTGATAAAGTCATCGGGTCTTTTCAAAGAAGCATCAACCGTATTGAAGTGGCTTCCAATACTCCTTTGTTTAAAAAGCTTCGCGGTCTTGTCTCTTTAAATGCTTTGGATCATATTGTTAAAGAGTTTTCAAAATCGACATCTGGGGTTGGATATGACAAAGCCCGCTGTGGGTGCATTATTAGAAAGACACATCTTCTTCCTTGTGCTTGTGAGCTAGGTGTGTACCATGTCTCCGGTACTCCTATTCCGTTGGATGTTATAGATGACCATTGGAAAAAATTGAGTTTGGATTCTATGGATGATAAATTCTCGCAGGAAAAATCGACTGACTGTGATATTTCTTACCAAATGGAGATGATTTGGGCGAGATATAATCGTATGACTCGTGAGGAGAGATTTGTATTCAAGAAACAACTTAATGAGCTTGCATTCCCTACCACTTCTTCAATGGTTGCACCACCATTTAAAGTTAAAACAAAAGGTGCACCAAAGAAGAAGAAGCAGAAATTATATGATGTCAAGCGTGATCCTTCTGGATGGGAGCATGTGGATGAGAAGATGAAACTGACTCAAGAATCTGGAACTTCTTCCAAAAATTCATCACAGCGGTCTTCTTGTATAAAATCATCACAGCGGTGTTCAATCCTATCTCAGAGTGTTTCTAAGAAATTAACACATCAAGGTGACACAAAATTCAATTTGCCGTCGGTTCCTCATCACGTGCAACCATATGTGGAAAAAATTATTGATGTTGAACGGGATGGTAATTGTGGGTTCCGAGCAGTAGCGGTTGGTCTCGATCTTGGTGAGGATAGTTGGCCTATAATTAGGCAAGATTTAATCAAAGAAACAAAGGAGAGGGAGCAACTATATAGTTACATGTTTGGAAAGGACAGACTTGCTGTGCTTAGAAAAGCGTTATCCATTGAATACCCCGGTTTCCAGAAGGAGGATAAGTGGTTGAGTTTGCCTGAGATGGGGTACTTTATAGCTACTAAGTATAATGTGGCCCTAGTTCAATTGTCTTTGGATATGAATTTTACTTATCTTCCTTTGAGAGGTAGTTATTCTTCTTCCAAGTATAAAATCATATGTATTCTTAACGTCAGAGATATCCATTGGATGCATATTTCGATCTCCCCTGTCTGTCCGTTGCCTCCAGTTGCTTTGATGTGGTCTCACAATCGATCAGATGAATCTACTTCATGGCTGGATCCTTATACCGGTCGTTTTGCCCTTTGGCAGTCTACCGCTTTGAAGATGCCCTGTCTCCCTCCCACTTTTGTAGACTTAACCCATGATTCCGACGATTTACATTGACATTTATTGTATTTATTATTTACATTGACATTTTTTGTAACTATCTATCCATATATACCAAATACAAATATTAAGTGTTTTAACTGTTTTTTTAAGTCGGATTTACCCTGGAAGAAGGTAAATCCGCTTCGTAATTTAGCAAAGCGGACCGTCGCTGAGATCCTTCGTCGTTTCACTCCACCAGCTCAGTAGTTTGTCGTTTTATCATTTTCACTGTCGCTCACTTATTTCAGGAAAATGTATCTTTTATATTTTATTGTTATTGTAGTTGGTTATGTTTTATCTTGTATCGCATGAAATCGAAATTATATCTTTTATCCACAAAAATAATAAACAAGAAATATTAATTAACAAAAAATACTAATAATCAAGTAATATAAAAATAGTTCAAACATAAAATCCCGCAAAACCCTCTAGTCACGCCTCGGTACCATATCCAGTAACTGCGTGAGGCGAGTGTACGTCTGAGTACCCATCCTAATGTCTCCCACCCTAAGCCCCCTCCGAATCTCCGCCTCCATAAGCTGATAAAGCTCGAGCAACTCTGGCTGTGCTGGTGGTACTGGTGGTGGTGGTGATGCAACCCGTAAGAGTCTAGGAATAGATGCCCTCACATACCAATGTATGTAATCCGGAGCAACCTGACCCAACTCCTCAGCAGCATAAGTAGCACGCAAAACGTCCTGCACCACAGGCATATAATGTGCAATCCGAAAAATACAGTCTGCATGGCTCGGACGATCGGTAAGAGGGTGACGTGGGATGACCTGCACGTACCCAAGCTGTCTGAGGCACCTATCGGGCATGTAGGGAACAGTGATGTCTCCCCAGCTGATGTGGCCCCTGTAAAATGAGACCATGTGAAAGTCTCTACCCTCCTCCCGGTGCTCCTCAAATGGTCGCCAGCAGACATCATCCGAGGTAAGTGCATCAATCCTCTGCCTGTATACCCCCAGCTTCACTCCATCTGTCTTCTTCTTCCTCCAACGCCCACACAGTGCTCCAAGCCGCAATCCACTCCTCCTCTCCACCAGCTGAGGGAAATACCATAAAATCCAGCTCTGAAAAAAAGAAGATAACTTAAAAATTGTTTAACAGAAATTTAACCAAACTCGGAAAATATAACTTAAAATTATTACCTGTAAGAGGGTCGCATACCCTCCTAACTGATGCGCCTGATCCAAGCAGGAGTAGTTCAGCTGGTCATACATGAAAGCAAGCCCTGCTGCCCCCCATGCATATGATCCCACTCCAGCTTCACTGACATCCTCAAGTAGCAGCAGCCACTTAGCCTCAGCTCTGTCGCCGGTCTTGACCGTGAAGATGGACCAGCTCAGAATCAGAAGGATAAAGGCCCTGACAGCAGGACGCATGTCATCCTCTATGGACCCTCTAGTAACAATTTCCTGCAGCCACTCAAAACGGTAATACGGGCCAGATGAAGCTCGACACTCCAGCCCCGCCTCCTCTATAGTCACACCTAGATAAACATGTGCTAGGTGGATGGCCTGATCAGTGGTGACCGAGGTAGGTGGGGCTCTGAAGTAGTTCCCCGTAATGGGTAGATGCAGCAAACAGGAGACATCATCCAAAGTAATCGTCATTTCACCAAATGGTAGGTGAAATGACGATGTCTCAGAGTGCCACCTCTCAACAAAAGCAGACAGCAGCTCATGGTCCACCTTTGTATGACCGGTCGAGACAAGAGGGGCTAATCTGGAACCCGTGATAAAATCCCACATCCGGGTGTTTTGGGCAAACCCAAGCAATCTCTGAGCCAGCTTGTTACCATGGTTGGTAACCTTCAATTTACGCTCATATGTCTGCATTATAAAAAAATAAAAAAATAAGGCTATGTAAAAAAATTAAACTAAAAAGGCTACGTAAATAAATAAAATTTACCGGGTCTCTCAATATAATAGAACAGACATGAGATCCTAGTCCAGTGAATAGCTCATGCTGCTCCTCATGCTGCTCCTCATGCTGCTGAGGCTGATGATAGGGCTCCTCCTGGTACTGCTGCTGCTGATAATACTCCTGCTCAGCCATAGAATGGCCCTCGGACATAGAATGCTCATCAAGAGGATGCCCCTGCTGGCCCTCCTCATACTGATAGTCCGGGGCCTCCTCCACCTGCTGATACTGCTGCTGTCGCCTATGGCGGGCAGACGCATGTCCCGCAATCCTGTGGCGGGTGCGTGTACTCGGAGCACCTGGTGATGCCCGAGACGAAGACTCCCCTCGATACCTGTTTGACACTGAAAAAACAAATTTTTAGAAAAATAAAAACCAAATCGGATCTACCTATATCCGATGGGAAATCGGATTTAGGTATATACGATTGGAGAATCGGATTTACGTAATTCCGACTCACTTGTTTACGAAGCGGATGTGTGGATCGGATATAGCTACGTCCGATGCGTAAGTCCGATGGGAAATCGGATGTATCTCTGAAGGTTAAATCCGATGATCTCTAAAAAAAATCTGGTCAAACGGATGAAAGTGATAAATGATAAATGTTTTGTAATTTTATCAAAATTTTAAGGGTATTTTGGTATTTTCATAGGGCTGATGGGGGTAGATGAGAGTTGATGGGGGTACAAAAAAAAACCCATTTTCTAGACCTTCCAATTCAGAAGTCTTCTCGGTCAAAAACCCGATTTACTAGACCTGTAATTTTCTTTTGTAATAGTTTAGTTTTGGGCCAACTAGCTCTTTTATGGCCTTGGGCTTTTAGACCCGTTTTTAGGCCCATTTGAGGCTGAACATAACCTAATATTTGTTTTCCTTAGAGAATAGGATCAGTCACGTATTTTTGAAAAAGAAACAGAACTATGGTTGTCTCTCTATGCTCATGGAAGGCTAATCTTTAAGGTTAATTCACTAATCTCGATTTCAAAAAGGATATTGTGGTTTGATTTTAATGATAATTTCGTTTTAGTTATGGTATTCCTTTTCCTTTCAATCATTCATCTCATTGATAACCATTGCAATTTTGAATTTGTGTTTTGCTTAATCACCCAATTTCGGTTTTGCTTTATAATCAAATGATTAAATTATAGTTTTGGTCCTCCTATTTTAACAAATCCGGACATTTGGTCCCCCTATTTTAAAATGCAGACATTTAGTCCCCCTGTTTTAAAAAATTCGGAATTTTAGTCCAAAGAGGGGTTTCTCAGTTTTTTTTTTCTGATGTGGATAAAAAATGCTGATGTGGCACTCATTAAATGACGTGGCATCTGACACAACTTATGCCACGTCATTTAATGAGACACATGGACATGCACGTCAGCAACCTATTATTAAATTATTAAAACTTATAATTAAATAAACAAATAAAATCAAAACCTAAAACTAAAATTGTTCTTCATCTTCTTCTGTCGTTCTTCATCTTCTTCTGCCGTTCTTCTTCTTCTTCTTCTTCTCCGGTTCCTCTTCTCAGGTTCCTTTTCTCCATTTCATCTCAAAAAAATCGTGAAATCAAAAATAGAAAGATCAGATTGAGAAAAAGAATGCAAAGAAAATGGGAGAAGTTTCGCGAAGAACATCTTCTTCTTCTTCTTCATGATTTCTTCTTCTTCTTCAATAATCGATTTCTTCTTCTTCTTCTTCTTCTTCAATAATCCACTTCTTCTTCAAGCTAACAACTTCACACAAGAAACTACAAACTGAAATTGAATTCACACCATGTCCTTCTTCTTCCCTGAGCATCAATCCAGAAAACAGAAATTAAACAAATCACAAATCCATTATTAAAAAACAGAAACCCAAATCCCAGATCCCAAATCATTTTCACGAACCCAAATCAACGAAACTCCTGCAACGAAACTCTTGCAACGATGATCTCAAAAAAAACTCCTGCAACGAAACTCCTTCAACGAAAGACACACACAAAGAGAGAACATCCTCAAGATCTGGATCTTCGCGACCACCCTCTCTGAAGAGAGCGACTTCGCAAGCCACATTAACAGTGTCGTTTTGTTGTTGCTGTTGTTCGGATTCGCGAGACCACTCGACGAGTTCACAGAGGACAGGGTGGTCGGCGACGTCGGAGGTGACTCTGTAGACGTAGACGGTCTAGAGATCTGATCTGGAAGAGGAAGAGAAATCTTCGTCTGCGACGGTGCTGATAAGAACAATAATACCCACTAAAGAGTTTTGTTTATTTATAAGAAAGGGGGTGAAGATTCTGAGGAAGTCTTGGGTGGGTTTTGAAGTTTAAAAGAAATAGATGATTTTCATTTCTGGGAGAAATGTGAAACAGAAGGAATTGAATGGATGGCAAAGAAGGATTAAATTGATTCTGTTGAAAGAGAGAGAATGGGAGGAAGAATATTAATGGGTTGAAGGTTAGAGAGTGGGGTCGTAGTTGAAGAGATGAAAGAAGGGGATTGGGATTTTAGGGTTCTAGTTTTCTGGGTTCAAATTCTTTCTAATATTTTAATTTTAGTTTTGTAATTTATTTTTTGTTTTAATATTTTATTAATTAGATAATAATGTGGCATGCTTATGTGGCTCATTAATTGACGTGGCAGCCACGTGTGGTGTCTATGTCAGGCGCCACGTCATTTAATGAGGTCCACATCACCTTTTTTTTGACACATCACCTAAAAAAATGAAAAAAACCCCTTTGGACTAAAGGCCTTGAGCTTTTAAAAATAGGGGGACTAAATGTCTGAGTTTTAAAATAGGGGGACTAAACGTCTGAATTTTTGAAAATAGGGGGACCAAAACTATAATTTAGCCTAATCAAATTTATAAATCTCATAGATATTATTCAAAGCAATTTGAATGCTTGATTTGAGTTGCTACGAATAGGGATTGATAAAATTGCTTGATTGAATTTGGAATTGAAGTTTATAGTTTAGTGATGCTTGTTCCTTGACTGGCTAACCAAATTCTGGGATGCTTAATCCAGTAGGAATTCATATAGGATTGATTGACGCTCAATTAGTCAAATCTATGATCAAACATGAATAGTGTTTCGAATAGAAACTAAATTCTTTTAAACATGTTATAGGTCTGATCTAAATCTCGAAATCAGTGAATTAGTCGTTTTATTATATATGATTTTAATTTCGTTTTTTTTTGCAATTTGTCCTTTGAACCTGAATTTTGAAAACCCCAATTTTTGTTTGATTCTATAATTAGTTAATTGTGTCACGGAAGTCCTTGCGAGACGACTTAGGTTGTTACCATGAACTATGTTTTTAACTCATATTTGACCCGTGCGCGACCACGTGTGTTAGAACCCAAACACTTATACTAAATGCATTGAAAACCTTCATGTAAAGGCACATTAGAGTTTCAAAAACACTTGCATGTAACTTTAAGAGAGACAGCGAGAAGTTAGAGTGGAGAGAGCTAGAGAGAGTGAGGGAGTTCGATTGAAAGGGAGAGGGAAATAAGAGAGAAACCAGAAAATCCCTAAGTTGAAATCCTCATGATTCAAGTCACCCCTTCTGCTAATTACACCATTCATCTACTCTACTTACCATTTCATATCTAAAACCGGAAAAATCAATCTCAAACCCATCTTAAAATCATTCTCTTACTACCTTCAAATCATTTTGCATATCCTAATTGAAAGAGGAATCAAAGGTAAAGAGCAATGATGAATGTAGGTGGAGACAATAAGAGGATTAAAGTTAGGGATGAGGATTTGAACATCAAATTCTAGGAGCAAAGGTGAGGGGAAAACACATATGTTGTTATTTGTTGCTTAGATTTTTAAGGTGAGTTTCATTAATCTTTCAGGATGTCGGAAGGGCACCCATAAGACCCTCATTTGAGTATAATGCATAGTCCTAATCGATTATACTTATTATAGTAACCGGTTGGCCGTGTGATGTTAAGCAGTTAACCAAGTGATTCACACATTTCAAGTGATTCACCACAACCTAATGAGTTAACCAAGTGATTCACACATTTCACGTTTCTATCATTCATCTAACTAGTTGAATTTGTGGTGCTAATTGATTTACCAACCCCCTGAACTAGTTTATTGTTCTATAATAGAATACTCACCAGCTTTACTCATTTGTTAAGCCATGAATTTGAAAGTGAGGTGAAAATGTTGCCATATCAACACATAACCTTGCTTTATCATCCTACCATAGTCATCTTGATCTATGAGAAGCATCTAGAGTTAGATCAAATATATATGACCAATGTAAGAAAAATGGGTTGGATATGGGATGTGAAACATACTTAAGGGTATGTTTGGATGAAGGATTTAGGAGGGGAATGGGGGATTTTCAATTCTATATAAATTGAGGAAGGTATAAAATATTTCTAAATAAAAATGAAGTGTGATTAACAATGTTTTATCATTATCTATCATGTTATTCTCTCAATTTTTCAAATCTCAAATAGATATTAAAATGTAAACCGAGCCCTCCAAAACTCTTCCCTCCTAAACCCTCCCAAATCCCTCTCCCAAACGGTTGATGTTTCTAGTGATTGGGATTTAGGTCTAGAGAGGTTGATGAATACAAAAAATTGTCTAAGTTAATTAGCAGCTTAGAGTAATATATAGATGAAGTGGTTTTAAGATCCTTAATTAGTAGATTCAACGATATACCTACCCCAAGGGATAAGGAATGAGGTTTCCTAAGCACATTGTGATGTTCATAACAACTAAGAGTACGATAGCTTACGACAAAGTGGGTGCGTGGTGACCAAAGTGGGAGCATCTGTCCCACCCCCCTCTGATATGCCACAACGGGGAAGACCGTGTGGGGTCCCGCGCTTGCGAAGCGTAGCCACAATCCCCGAGCAGCAACCGCTCGGTCAGGAGGACCCTGCCGCTGACGTCGAAGACATAGCTTCGAGCGCTCAGGCGGGCCCGGCACAGCCGACCAATGTGGTATTACCAAGCGCGATCGTGCAAGAATTGCGTGACTTGCTACGCGTGAGAGACAGACATATCGCGCAACAGGAAGATCGGCTCAATCAGATAGAACAGCAGGTCGCTTCTGGAAGGGCGTATACCGCACCCGAACAGTGTCGCCGCGACGACGACTCTCCCGTGCGCAGGGTTAACCAGTCTAGGAGGCATCGATCGCCCCCGAGAAGACAAATTGTGCACCGATCTCCACCAACACGGGCGGGGAGAGGGGCTTTCCAGGGGCGGCCACGGACGTCACCTTCCCCAACCGACCCGATCTACTGGCCCGAAGAACGGCTTTACCAAGAGTCCTCGTACAGCTCAACTGAATCGTTAACCTGGTCAAGGAGAAGATCGTTTGATAAATACGCTCGTTTACACCCCAAAGACCTTTCACCTAACCGACATCGTCGTTACAATTGCATGTACCCCCGAGCGACGTGGTCATCGAGACCGACAACTCGAGGACCGACCACCTCGCGGGGGAAGGTGCGACACCCGGATAGGACCTTTCACTCGAGAAATAGACGAGTACCCCATTCCGCGGGCTCTTGAGAAGCCTCCGTGCGACCTCAGGATGTATAGTGAGGTGAAGGACCCCGACGCTCACTTGAGATATTTTGACCTAATGATGCAGTATACGGGAGCGTATGGGCCGGTCAAGTGCAAAATCTTTCCGTTGACCCTAGAAGGACCCTCTTTGGAGTGGTTTACTGAGTTGAAACCTAACACGATCTCGTCATGGGAGCAGCTAGCAAGGGTTTTCAGTGCCCGCTTTACCGCGTCTAGGGTAAAGCCTAAATCACATGTCGTTCTGAAGGTGATCGGGCAAGGTCCAGACGAGACCCATCGCGATTACGTTGAACGGTTTAACAAAGAAGCCGCCAACGTTCGCGGGCTGGAGGACGACATGCGTCTACGGTTTCTTTGGGACGGGCTCCGTACTGGTAGTCTGTTTAAGATTGAAGTTGGAGTGAACGAGCCACCGGATCTCGAAATTTTCCTTCGACGATCCCAAAGGTTTATAAATTATGAAGAAAGAGCGATGGCCACCCAGGCGGTCGCCGGAACGACAAGGGAGCCCCGAACTGAGCGGGATCAGAGATCCCGGAGAGACCAGGAAGGACCATCAAGGGAATACAGGCAGAAGAAGTATCCCGAACGGACAAAGCTGAACACATCTTATGCCCAGATCTTGTCTGAGTGTGCGAATGCGGAGAAGAGATATTAAAAGACCAGACCCCCTCGTCCTCAAGGAAGGACAGCGCCCGTCTCGCAAATACTGTCGATACCACAAGAGCAACGGGCATGATACCAACAATTGTATGGCCCTCAAAGATGACACCGAGGAGCTGATCAGGAAGGGTAAGCTCACCTAGTACGTCAAAAGGGGCAAGCAGGTAGACAGGAGGAGAAAAGCGAAGCCCGTTCCCCTCGACAGGGGAAGGCCGTAGTGAACGAGGTCAGCAAAGGGGGAAAAGAAGACGATGACGAGGAAAAAGATGAAGAGAACGACCAAAGAAAGTCAAGAGGGTGCCCAGTTGCAATGGTGATCACTGGAGGATGCCCCATGGAAGGAGGGGAAACAAACAAATCCATGAAGAGGTGATGGAAGGAGATTATGAGTGTTGCATCGACCTCCATTCGACGACGATGACCCGCTTGATGGGAAACCAAACAAGTATGTCCCTTTGATAATCACTGCAGTAATGGCGAATGTCGAAGTTAGGAGAATCCTAGTTGATCAAGGAAGCTCAGCAGACATCATATTCGAGGACCTTCTGGACGTCCTAAGGATACCCAAGAGTGAGCTAAGGGCCTATCGAAGGCCTGGCCTAATAGGCTATCGAAGGCCTGGCCTAATAGGCTTCAACGGATAGTCAACTACGCCCCTTAGAATGATTGAACTCATGGTAACTTTTGGGGATGACAGCAGAAAGAAACCAAAGTGCAGGGCCGCCAAAACCGATTTCCTAGTGTTAGCATGCAAGTCAGTATACCAGTACATCATTGGTCGACCTACGTTGGGAAAGCTTGGGGCAGTGACCTCCACTATTCACTTGAAAATGAAGTTTCATTCCGACAGTAATGAAGTGGTCACCGTTCCAGCCGACTTGCAATCCGCTAGAAGGTGTCGTTACATGAGCCTTAAAGAGCAAGGCGAAGAAGACAGACACAGAGCAAGGGCGGGAATCAAATCAACGTTGCCGATTTAGACGCCAGGTACAACCCAGACACTGATATGGAAGAAGGATATGATAATCTAACCCGGGAGCTCAAGAACAGAATTAAAAGGCCAGAGCCGGACGGTGAACTCGTCCAAATACAGCTAGGGAACGATCCGGAGAAGACAGTGGCAGTGGGGAGCAACCTTCCCCCGGAAGTACGAGATCAGTTGATCCAGTGTTTAAGAGAACACGCTGATTTATTTGCTTGGAATGCTACCGATATGCCAGGCATTCTGCCAGAGGTAGCCTGTCATCACCTGGCTGTTAGCCCCGCAGCCAAATGGGTCGCCCAGAGAAGACGGGTGCAGAGCGAGGAGAAAGCACAAGCGGCCATAAAAGCAGTAGACGACTTGCTAGAAGCCGGATTCATCAAAGAAATTAAGTATACAACATGGTTATCCAATGTAGTTCTGGTCAAAAAGGCCAATGGGAAATGGCGCATGTGCGTCGACTACATTGATCTTAGCCGGGCATGCCCTAAAGACGCATTCTCGGTGCCTAGTGTGGACCAGTTGGTTGACAGCGCAAGCGGTTTTTGATTGCTCTCATTTTTGGATGCTTAATCGGGTTACAACGAGATCGCAATGCATCCACCCGATCAGGAAAAGACTGCTTTCATGACAGCAAGAGGGAACTACTGTTACTTAGTCATGCCCTTTGGGTTGAAAAATGCTGGAGCTACCTACAAGAGAATGATGAATAGAGTTTTTTGAGCTCAAATCGGCATAATGGTCGAAATATACTTGGATGACATGATCATTAAAAGTAAACAAGACATTGATCATGTGACCGACCTGAAAGAGGTATTTATAGAAGCCCGCAAGAACTCGCTGAAGCTAAACCCTGAGAAGTGCACATTCGGAGTCAGAGCGGGCGAAGTTTTTGGGGTTCTATTTAACGGAGCGGGGGATTAAGGCGAATCCAGATAAATGCAGAGTGGTGACAAAGATGAGGCCGCCCACTAGTAAAAAAGAGATCCAGAAGTTGAACGGAATGATAGCCGCTCTCTCGAAATTCATTTCAAAAGCAGCCAGCAAGTCCCTCCCGCTCTTCAAACTGCTAAAGAAGGAAGCTCAGTTTGAATGGTCGCCCGAGTGTGACCAAGCTCTAGACCAGCTGAAGGAGGCTAAGTTGCAACCGCCTATCTTGACGACACCAGAACCCGGAGAAACGTGTATCTCTATCTATCCATCAGTGATGAAGCTTTAGCGGCCGTGCTAGTACGGGAGGACGAGTCAAAACAGAATCCTGTATATTTCGTGAGTAAAGCGCTCCAGGGACCAGAGCTCAGGTACTAAAGAATTGAGAAGCTAGCCCTGGCGCTGATTGTGGCATCTCGAAGGCTGAGATCGTATTTCGTGGCCCACCAGATCGTCCTCAGAACAGATCAGCCCATTCGACAGATCTTGTATCGACCAGAACTAGTCGGAAGAATGATTAAATGGGCGGTGGAGCTCTCTGAGTTCGGCATCAAGTATGAAACCAGAACGGCTACTAAAGCACAAATCATGGCGGATTTCATTGCCGAGATAACCCCGATCCAGGAAGAATGGCCTGAACCGACCTGGACACTGTATGCGGATGGCTCCTCCAATAGTAAAGGGAGCGGGGCAGGCGTGATCCTAGAAAGCCCAGAAGGAATGACGGTTGAGGTCTCTTTGACATTTTCGTTTTCCACCTCAAACAACCAAGCTGAATATGAAGCGTGCATTGCTGGACTCATGCCCGCCCGTGAATTCAAGGTGCAAAGAGTCGAACTCCACTCAGACTCTCTTTTGCTAGTAACAGATTAAGGAGACGTTCGATGCAAATGATGAAGTGTTACGGAGATACCTTGCTAAAGTAAGGGAACTGCTCGAGCAGTTCAACCACGCAGAAGTTCAACACATTCCCAGATCAGAGAATGCAAGGGCCGATGTGCTTTCAAAACTGGCCAGCACGAAAACTCCAGGAAATCACAGAAGTGTAATCCAAAAGATCCTCCCCCAACCCAGCGTCAACCTTGAAACAGCTCCAAACTCAGATGTTTGCATGATCGACCTTGACGAGACATGGATCGACCCCATCCTAAAGTATATCAGGGACGGGGAAGAGCCAGACGATCCAAAGAAGGCGGCCCTGACACGTAGACGAGCATCGTCTTACTCGGTCTCCGAAGGAAGATTGTTTCGAAGAGGATTCTCTATATGCCTCTACTGAAGTGCCTAACACCAGATGAGGCCGGCTACGTTTTGAGGAAGATCCATGAAGGAATATGTGGGAACCACCTGGGAGCACAGGCTCTAGCAAAAAAGGCACTGAGGGCAGGTTACTATTGGCCCACGATGGACGAGGATGCAAGCAAGCAGGTTAAAAAATGTGACAAGTGCCAGAGGCACGCTGACGTGCACTTCGCTCCCCCGGTTGAATTAAACAGCATAACCACACCTTGGTCGTTCGCGTGGTGGGGGATCGTTCTCTTGGGTCCGTTCACAGTCTCCCCGGGACAACTGAAGTACCTAATCGTAGCAGTAGACTACTTTACCAAGTGGATTGAAGTCGAGCCTTTGGCGACCATCACGTCTAGAAACTGTTTGAAATTCTTTAAAAAGAGTATATTGGTCCGGTTCGGGGTTCCAGAGGTATTGGTCTCAGACAATGGCACTCAATTCACAGATAAAAATTTGCAAGAGTCCATGGTAGAGCTAGGAGTGAAGCAGCGCTTCACCTCCGTTAAACACCAGCAGACGAACGCCCAAGCTAAGGCCGCCAACCGAGTGATCTTGCGCGGGTTGAAGAGAAGGTTAGATGAAGCCAAAGGCAGATGGGCAGGAGAACTCCCCTTCGTTCTTTGGGCATACAGAACGACCCCCCACTCGACAACGGGTGAGGCCCCATTGAAGATGGTCTACGGGGTAGATGCGCTCATTCCAGTGGATACTTCCAACGGGTGAGCATGAAATTAAAAGAATGATTGAAATAAAGTACATAGATAAAAAAGGGGCGAGCCCCAACAAAGTACATATTACATCAAAAAGGGGCGACCAACAGGCCGCCCTAGACAAAGTACAAAGAAAATGTTACAAGTTAAAAGGATGCTCATAAACAACAACTTCCTCTCTCATGATGTTCCCCTGCTCGTCCTTCTCCGCGGGGTAAACAATGCGACCATTCTTGAGGGAGTGGGAGGAGTTGATGATGTTGGGATCGATCTCCAAGGTGGGATAGACACATCGCACCTGGGCCAGAGCCTCTTCAAACCGCTCCTGGAAAATAGCAGTTGACTCAACCACCCGGTCGCATTCCTCCTGAGCCTCGTCCCGCTCTTTTTCCAGGGTGCCGACGTTCTTCTTAAGCTCAGTGACCTCTTCAGTAGGCTTCAGAGCGGCCTAAAACTCTTGAAGTTTCTTCTTGGTGGCCTCCAGCTCCTTCCGTAACTCTGAGATAAATCCATAGGCACGGTTTAGCTTATCAGTTTTGTCTAAATTATCACTTTCCAACCACAAGTTTTGGGCGATGAGTCTATTACCTGCAGTCCAGAACACCGGCGGATTTTTAAAAGAAAATTTTCTTTTTAAAAAGTTAAAAAAAAATCCGCAGCTATTGTTAAAACTCCGTCGGTAAATCCAGCGGTGACATTTCCGACGGATTTTTTTAAAAAAAAATTAAAAAAAAACCGCCGATAAATCCACCGGTGACATTTCCGGCGGATTTTTTTCAAAAAAAAAAAAGAATTTCCCAAAAAATCCGCCGGTAATGTTAAAAATTCCGCCAGAAAAATACGGAGGGAAAAAATCTGCCGGAACCGTCCGAAAACGCCTATAAATAAAACTTTCTCCTACACTCTTCTCATTGTCTCATTTCACTCTTTATTTCCTTCTCATTCTCTTCTACATTTTCTCTTTCTTATTCTTTCTCATTCTTTCTCATACTCTCCAATCTCCATAAATTTCTCTAGATATCTCTCTTCTGCATTCCCATTTCTTTTTACTTTTCATTTCTTCTCACTCATTCATTCTTATTCCTTCTTGCTTCTTCATTCTCTAAACTTCTATATTATTACTTCTCATACTCTCATTCATTCGTATTCCTTAATACTTCTTCATTCTTATTTTCTCCTATATTATTTCTTCTCATACTCTCTTTCATTCTTATTGATTCCTACTTCTTCATTTTAATTCCTCTATTCCTTCTCATTCTCTTCTATATCATTTTTTCTCATATTCTATTTCATTTTCATTTTTTCTTACTTCTTATTAAATTAAATATTAAAAATTCGAAAAATTTTAAAAAAGTAATATTAAAAATCCGCCGGTAATATGCTTTTCCGACGGATTTTTCAAAAAAAAAATCCGCCGGAAATAATCCGCCAGTAATGTGCATTTCCAATGGATTTTTCAAATTTTAAAAAAAAATCCGCCGGAAACGTGCATTACCGACGGAAAAAATCTGCCGGTAATGTAAAAAATCTGCCGGAAAACATTACCTACGAGCGTTTTACCTGCGGATTTCCGGCAGAAAAAATTCATCGGAAACGTCACTTTTCCGACAGATTTTGTGCATTTCCGACGAATTTTTCTGCCGGAGAAACGCGTTTTTCTTGTAGTGCTAATCAATGAGCACTTGTTGTACTTAAGCACCACGGTCGATACTTCTAACTTAACCAATTGGAAAGATATACCCAACTGATTAGAAGACTCCTAATGCTATTAAACAAGGGTCTTAAGGTCCAAGTATTCAGTCTTAGATTCCTAAGCACTTAGCCCTTCGTTGAACAATAACAACTATCTTCTAAGCCTCAAACCCTGTGGTGCTCAAAACCTGCAAAAAACATGTTCTGGAGCCTGGAGGTATACTCTCAAAAGGTGTCGAATAACAGAAAAATATAAAGGCTAAGATCATTCATGTGGAGAGGAGAGATATTGTAGGCGAAGAACGAGCATGGGGAAGATAATAACAATAGAGTGTGAGGTGTGAGAGAATGTGAAAGAAGAGAGTGATTTAAGGGAATGCAATAGTGAAAAAATAAAAAAGATGGCTGATAAAAGTGTTGGACGTTCAAACATTTAAAATGGCAGTCCTTTTAATACATTCTTGAAGTTAACTTCTAAAAAGCACTTTAAAAAGAAATATAAACACAAAACAAGAGGGTATTAGAAGAAAAAGGTGCAAATAGCAACCCAATATGAAATAAAGAATGTTAACACAGGTGAAGCAGGCTCTTTATCCCAAAACAAGGCCCATATTTCGTACAACCCACCCACTCTATTCACAGACACCCCCAAATCATTAGAAAAGACCAAATTACCATTAATGAAATCACGCTCTTCCCTTTTTTTTTATGGACTTACCAAGTTTCGGAAGTTTAGTTCTGGACCGATATGGAATCAAAGTACCAAGTGTTGTTTCTTGGCAGACACCCATTTAAATGATTACTTTAACACGCCCGGAAATAAAAAAACGAACCCATACAGTTTCAAAATATCGTACCAAAGAGACTCTAACTGGTCCGAAACTTTGTATCCGAACCAGTACGGATTTAAAGTTCCGAACCTACGAAAATACAGCATTTATGTAAGGCAGATGTATTACGTTGTTCGTGTTTAAAATAAGGCAAGCTAAATTCATCATATAAAATAAATACCAAGGAAATATAAATTACTTAGTAGCATATGAGTACAATACAAATGAGTTACAGAGTTCAAAAAAAAATGGTCATATAAAAAAAAAACTACTGTGTCTGCCGCCCTCTCCTCTGGTAGACATAGCCATACTTCCTAACTCCTCGCGTGAATGGCCTCACCATAGACTTCAGCCTATCCAATATGGTCCACGGCCGGGCATGCCTTGGAATCCCCCCCTAAAGCTGCCCCTCCATCTCATCAAATAGCTCCATCATCTCTAGCATAAACTGTGCGACAGAAAATAAAATAATTAACATAATATCAACTTTAATACTATAAAATTAATAAGACTAAAATAAAAGGCATACCTGTCTAGCATCTTCAGCATCCGGCATGGGGTAATTTTTCGGCTTTAGGTATGGGTGGGAGACTCTCATATACCAGGCAAAGTAGCCATCAACAGTGTCTGGGAGGCCATCAACTACAAACTTCCCACGGGGAACAAGACGCTCGTTTAAATTTTCCCACATAATGTCAGCCTCCTCACAGGTAACAGTCGCCCGTATAGAAGGTCTGGGGTCATCTTGGATCCCCTGTACGTAGCCAAACTGCCGGACCACGCGATCAGGCATGTATGGCATCATGCACCCAACATGACGTACAAAACCCTTAAAAAGTGATAGTGGCTCCCTGGGTCTGACCATTCTGTGATCCCTGTATGGGTCCCATGTGACCTCCTCAGGCATAAGCCTATCAAGTGCTGCCCGAAAGTGAGAAATAGACCCATCATTTTTTGCAGTCCCACTTCTTAGCACATGGGTTCTCTTCATCAAAACCAACGGCAATTCTCTTAGTACCAAAAATCTGACCCTGGAAATGTTCAAATATTTAGGCCTGTATAAAAAATGGGACACAGGTTAGTAAATAAAGCAGCTAATTAAGAAGTAAAGTGATTTTAGAAAACATACTTGAAAAAGGGTCGCATACCCCACTATCTGCCTACATTTTTCTTTGATGGCATCCCTCAGCTGATCATATAAGTGTGCAAGAGCCATACCCCCCCCCCTCCCCAAGTGTAGGTTCTAGTTTGCTCCAAGTCAGTGAGCATCCCAAGCAAGGTAATCAAAACCGGACGGGACATTGAACCGGAAGAGGCAGCGGTTCAGGGGTTCTTGGGTTCAACCGGTTGAATCGGGGGTTGAACCGGAATTAATTAAATACATTATTTAATATATTTTTTTACAATATATAAAGGATAAAAAACAAAAAAAAAATCATAGTATGACATAATAAAATTATAATATTCAACAATCATAGATAGTTAGATACTAGTATAATGTAAATACTCTCGTAGTAATATTAGTGTACACATTTATTTTTTAATTATTTATTTATTTTATCAATTTAATTATAAAAATGTATAAAAAATATCCCATATACCAAAATTCAACATCATTTATCATTTTTTTTTCCAAAATCAACATGATATACCATTTTTTAAGAAAAATAAAAAAAAATCCGGTTTTCTGTCCGGTTCGCGGTTTTTGGCCGGTTTCTGGTCCGGTTTTTGGTTTTTGGCCGGTTTTCCGGTTCAATTCCCGGTTCTTCAGCAATCCGGTTTTGGGGTTCAACTGGACCGGATAGGGGTCCGGTTCCCGGTTCAACTGGTCGAACCGCCCGGTCCGGTTTTGACAACCTTGATCCCAAGATAGCCCACCTTCACCTTATTCCCAGACTTGTCGGTGAACAGGGTGCACCCCAGCAGGTGTAAAAGATAAGCACGAGCAACGTCCTCAAAAAGATTTTCATGAATGGGTGTGGGGTACACTGTAGTCCTCAACCACTTCAAATTAACATACAGCCCTTTCTCAGAAATTTGTGCATGGGCATCCTCAGGGTCAACACCCAAATAATCGACTAGAAGATCTTGAGCGTCAAACTTTGTATACTCAGGCATGTCATAGAACATTCCCATGATGGGAATGTGCAGAAGCTGAGAGACGTCATCCAGCGTGATCGTCATCTCACCCACCGGAAGCTGGAAGCTACAGGTGTCAGGTTGCCATCTCTCAACAAAGGCCTTCAGCAACCCAATATTGATGTTGGTGAATCCTAAATCCAGAAGGGGATACAGACCAGATTCTCTGATATAGCCCTCGACATGTGGTATGATGGTCATCCCACTAAGGCTCTGGTTATGAATCTTAATGGTTCACATTCCTGCATTTGTGGTTATGGTATCCATTAGTAGAATATTTAAGGAAACATGACAACTAAAAGAACATATTTAATTTAAATAACAATAAACTTACCGTCCCCTCCCATATCATCCGGGCAACGTGTGCGCCGTAGGTCGGCAATACTGATCTGTCATCTGGACCACCGGGGAACGGGAATGTGGCTGGTGCTGATGTTGAAGCTTTAGATGTAGCAGGCTCACCAACTGGGGAATCAACATGAACATCAGCAGGATCTGGACCAGCTAAGTCAGTAGCCACAAAATCAGCAGCATCATGTTGAATATCATCATACTGAAGAGCAGCATCAGCATGTGGTGGGTCTTCAACATACACCCCGGTTCATCCGCTCCGCCTGCGTCCACGTCCATGTCCATGTCCACGCATCTGCATCTGCACATTCTGATTACGAACGAAAGCCGTAGGACGCACCTTTTCATTATCGTCATGTGCATGTCTAGAAGAACCACCTCCCCTAGTCTTTGCCATCCCTACAAAAAACATTAAACATAAATTAATTTCCAAAATACAGAACTAGAAGGTCTCAGGGGCGTTCGTTAATTTAGATCCGAACCGATTCAGAATTTTATTTCCGGAATTACATTTTAAAAACCCAACAACGCATGTTCGTTACTTTGAGAATGAACCAGCCCGGAGATTTAGATCTGGACTATGTAAAAAACCCGGGTCCGGAAATAAAGTACCGAACCGTGTAGAGATCCAGAAAAAAAATGGAACGACTATGAGGGAGAATAGTAGCATACCTGTTTTGTGTGAATGCGAGAGTGAGGGAGAAGGGTGCGACAGAGATGGAGATTCACAATGTGAGAGTGCGGTGGAGAGGAGAGGAATGCGAGAGAGTGATTGTGAGAGAGGGGTTCGCTGGTTTAGGGAGTGAAATGTGGGGGTGTGAGAGAGGGAGAGTGTGAAAAAGGGTTTAATGAATGATGGGTAATTTGGGAATATTAGGTGGTTGGGGGTGTCTAGTGAGGGGGTCGTAAGAAGTATGAGCCTAAAACAATTGATAGAAAAAGTACAACTACAACTTTTTTTTGTTTAAATTATAATTTTGCAAATTAATTTGGATTTAATTATTAAACACCGATAGTGTAAATATTATTATACTATCACTTAACGGTAACCGTCAGATCATTAAAAACGCTTGTCTTTCTTTATAACTACTCATAAAGTCGCACATTGAGCAACTTTAGCCCAAGTAAATTAAAGGAGTTTCTTATCTATATCTATATATTAAACAATTGAGAATGCATCTCAATAAATGACATTACACATGTCATATTCTCATGCATTTGCTAATTAATTCGCTTGCTTTAGCAAATAATTTCATATTAAATAATTAATTGAATTTAAATATTCAAATTATGCAAATAACGAAATCCATCTAACACATATGGAAATAATTTTTGACATTCTGATTCACAATTAAACATTATCTTAACCTCTCAAATTAGTTACAATTTTCGAATTTCAAGTGGCAAAGATTTCCCACACCACAATGAAATGAAATTACTTCTATAAATTTTGGTCATTTCAATGAGTATTTCTAAGTGGTAATTTTTTGACCACATAAATAAGGACAAGAGCTGAATATAATATTTTTAAGTGGTAATTTTTTGACCACGTAAATAATGAATCTTTTTGAATCACATATTATTGGCACCTTCTTACATATGCAATAGAGTGATATTCAATTTGCCCACAAAACCAAAGAAACCTTTTTTTGACGTAAAAAAAAAAGACCTTTTGATTTTTTGAATGAGAGAGAACAATGGTACTTGTTGCGCCCGAAAAAGTCCCCGAGGGAGAACCTTCCTCGTTCACAACTTTTCCTAAGACAATGAAGCCGCCACCAATATTTATTAAGGAAAATATTAGGAAAACCTTTTTTGGAAAGCGATTGGTCTTGCGAAACTAGAGAATAGGGTTCGGGGGTCGGTTACGCGCAGGGAAGGTGTTAGCACCCCACACGTCCTCTCTACTGAGAGGGAACCTTTAATTAAATGTGTGGTTTTACTGTGTTGACTTGAAAATACTTAATTTTGCCTCTCTACTTCTTATTGAAAAATTCTTAAAGAAAATCTTTATTTATTATGAAAAGGGGGGAAAATGGGTTTTTAGAAAAAAAACGCTTGACGGGACATGGCCCGCTCCTACGTATCTCCTGGTGCGATGGAGAACTCAAAGCTACGTAGTTCTTCTTTGTCTTTTTGAAAAGTTTTTGTTTTTTATCCTTTTTTAGTGAGTTTTTGAAATAGGACGAGCATTAGCGAATGATTAAACTAGCAGAGGCTATGATGAATCGCCACTAAATACTCAAAAAGAGAGTTGTACCGCTAGTCAAACGAACAAAGGTTCTGATGGACTATCAATAACAACTCGTTTTTATTATCTTTTTTGAAAGCGATTTTCTAAAGAGATTGATTTGCACGATGATCAAACTAACAAAGGTTATGATGGATCACCATTTATTATTCTTTTAGGGAAAAAGACATCGCCACCAATGGCTAGACGAACAAAGGTTCTGGTTAGCCACTAGCGACGATGGATTGAAAATGATTTAGAAAGGAAAAGGTTTTTGTTCTGAAAATGATCTTGGTTTGCAAAAGTGATTCTTTTTTGTTATGAAAATAACTCTTTTATTTTTATTATGCAAATGCTAAACTTTTTATGGTTGCGCTTGACAAGAATGTGACTCGCTCCTACGTATCCCAAATGGGAATCAAAGCGACGTAGTTCTAACGAGCCTTGAAAATGAAAGTCTTTTTGCTTTGGTTTTGAAAAGTGGAGGGCGTTCATAATGATCAAACTAACAAAGGTTATGGGTGACCATTACTAGAACCCACTTAAGTGCATGTAGAAATCTCTTTTGAAAAATGAAAGCCTCCATGATGACCAAACTAACAAAGGTTATGGGTGGCCATCACTAGCACTTGCTATGACTTCGATGCTTAGGAAAATATCTTTTGAAATCGAAAGCGTTCATGATAATCAAACTAACAAAGGTTATGGGTGATTATCACTAGTAGCTTATGCATATGAAAACATCTTTTTTGAAACTTAGGCTCTTAGGACAATCAAACTAACAAAGGTTATGGGTGATTGTCACTAATTACCATTTTCATGCTAAACTATTTAGAAAAGAAAGCAATGAATGCAAATCGAATCCTTAGGCAAATAACAATCTCATTTGAATTCTTGAGCAAATATTAGCCTAGACTACACATGTTAGACCACAACACATAAATAGGCAAAGAAGGAACTTGAATTGGGCATTAAGCAAAAATACAAGAGTGGGCAAGATTGAACCTAAATGCACATCTAGTGGAAGATGCTAGGCGAGAACCATACTCAAATATTTCTACAAAACGCAAGGGAATCTAAATGCACATCTAGTGGAAGATGCAATGTGAGGAATGGGCCTATCTAAGTATTAATGATTCCACATGGGAGTAGACAAGGAAGTGGTAGGCACAAATGAATTCAAAAGAGTAGCCTCAAGCATGATCATTGGCAAACCCTAAACAAGCGAGTCATCTTAACAATCAAAACACCAAAGCATGTTGAATCACTTTGGTCAATCCTCAACACTTAAATTAGTGTGCACAAGTGCACAAGTGTGAATCTTCTTGCCAATCATCAACTTAAACAACATATAAACTAAAAGGGTTGAATCATATAGAACAATCCTCATCACTTTAGGCGAGGTGCACTAGGCACAAGTGAGAATCATATTGCCTATCATCAACTTGAGACAATAAGCAAACATATAAAAACTCTATTTATTCTTCAAGACTTGCGAAACCAATACATAGTCAAACCATAAATTTATTCATCAAACTCCCAAAATCAAGCAAGCAAAAGATACTAACAAGATTTAGGAACAATTAATCACATAATTTAAACACTAAAGCGTCAAATCAACATTTATTCTCAAACTCTTTCCTTTGTGCGAAATCTATGTGAGAAAAGAAATTTGCAAACCTAAACGAAGTATCTAAGCATGAAAACACTAAAATCAAATATCTACAACATGATTAAGCCCCATCAAGCAAAGAGAAACAACAAAATCAAATTAAAGCTAACTTTAATAGGATATGCGAACCTAACAACACATGAAACAACAATTTTATTTCACAACAAATGCAAAAAATCAACACAAAACAACATGACTCAATTCATTCAAGAGTGAGAGGCACCTTAAACACCCAAGCCTCCCTAAGTGCTTGTCAATAGTGTTTAAGGCTCCTCTCACCAACAACAAGCTACATCTTAAACAAAATGATGATGATATGTGAAATGCAAAGTGAAGAGGAAAATGGGTTTTAATGCAAAAAGGTTGAAGATGATGCAAGGGTTTGAAAGTTTTTACCTCAAATCCAAGCTAGAAAATGCAATGAGATGAAGAAAATAGAAACCAAATCAACAAGAACCTCCAAGGAACTTCAACTCCAACCCCAAAAAAGAGCTTGATGAAAACCTTCCTTGATGATGATGTTTGATCTTGAATGGAAAATGGAGAAGATGAAAGAGGGATGAGAATGAAGTGAGATGGTGGTGTTTGGGTGAAGAGGAAATCAAAAATAGATGAAGGAAGGGAGTGGGGAGGCCACGGTTTTGGGAGAGAAAAGGGGAGGTTTTGGGTGTGCTAGGGTTTTTTGGTGTAGGAGAAATGGGAAGGTTCCTTTGAGATGAAAGAAAACAAGAGGAAGTGAGGGAGAGGAGAGGGGCTACGAATTTCATGGTTTTTCTGGAGAGGAGAGAAGTGAGTTGTTCTTATTCAAATCCTTGGGAGGCCAAAGATCTAATGGGTTTAAGGTTGTGAGAGGGAAATAAAGAAATTAGTGTGTATTTAGTGGTGTAGAGAGAAAGAAGGTAAAAATATGTTGTGTATTGAATGTTATTGGATTCAAAGGTGTGCTTGTCATGATGAAAGGCTTTTTTGTGATGTGCACTTGATGGGGCTGAAGTGAAGGGCATGAGGGTGGAGTGAAGGAGGTGAAGAAATTAGTGTGTATTTAGTGGTGTAGAGAGAAGGAAGGTAAAAATATGTTGTGTATTGAATGTTATTGGACTCAAAGGTGTGCTTGTCATGATGAAAGGCTTTTTTTGTGATGTGCACTTGATGGGTCTGAAGTGAAGGGCATGAGGGTGGAGTGAGGGAGGTTGTTTGCTTGTGAAATTGGTGCTTACTTTGGCCAAAAATGGATAAAAGCAAAAAACACCTAAAAGGAATTAGCCCTAATTCTAAAAATACCATAAGCATCCAATATTATTTTGTTATTCATTTTTTTATTTTGATTTCAGATTTCTATTTTTAATTATACATATTTTTGAGCCTTTTTGAAAGTGAGAGAAAAAAAACCGTTATAATTGACCAAAATACCCTTTTTGGCTCTAAAACCCTAATTTGCCCGAAAAGTGCGTTCCAACCCTAAAAACGATTTCATGAACCTTGGAATGCCTTCTAGGATCCGAAATGTAGTGCATAAGGCTCTTCGTTCTTCAATTTATTTATTTTTGGAAAATTAGGGTTTTGACCTAACCCGGACAAAATTGGGGTATGACAGTACTAAAAAATGTAAGGCTAAGCAAGTGGCGGCAACTCCGTAGTTGATACCACCCGTCTCATTCTATAATCCTTCTCCTTAGTATTCCTCCTATTACCATTCCTTTTTTGGTGTGTCGCAAATATGAGTGTTGATGAGTTTAGGGATTATAGTTCTGAGCTGTGAGAGGAAGACAACCTAAACTACTAACACATCAAGGTTTGTGCCTTGAAATGGAGGGTGAAGCCTTTCACAATCTCCACCTTCATGTGAACCCATGCAGAAGATGAAAACCTATAAACTTAATCTCGCCATGAGAAATGGGAATTGTTCTAATTCTCTCCACGTGCGCTTTTTCTCACTTTAATCCTTCTTTCTTTGTTGATATTATCTATCATATTTTCCTTTTCTCTTTTATTTTTAAGGTGTGTTCTACGATTTCAAAATTTGTATTTTAGTTACCTTCAATTTTGGATTACACCCACTTCTTTGGAGTATTGTTGTAAAAATATATTGCTTTGGTCTGTTGCAGTTTTTGGTATAAGATGGAGATTTTCCTTCCAATTTAAATGGTTTTTATGGATGAAAGGTAAGGCTTTTTTTTCCTCTTTTTATTTTCCCTCATTTAGTTTGGAAAATATATTTGTTTCTTTCATATAGTTATAATTTGATCTTTTTTGTAGATATTTGTCAAAGCATACTGATTATTTGGTTTGGTAAGTAAAAATATACAAACAATGGTTCAATTCCCATTTACATGTAGCTTTTGTTTTATTTTCTTCTACAATAGTTGTTGCACCGGTTAGGTAAGAATAAATGAGTATATCATTCTTCATTCATGTTTTAATGTTCTAATTTTATTGTCTGGCTTAAGAATGATTTACATACCCAATCTTACTGTTTTATTTTTCGTTATTAAATTTGTTAGTCTTTTGCTGACTTTGCTCACATGTTTGTCTGGCTTTCCTAGATGTTTACTATGACAATAAGAGGAATTGAAGGTGCCTTTTATCATAAACAGAAGTTTCCAAATGGCTATCGAACTTTTTGATTTTTGTAGGACTAATGTCCAGTAAGTATATGCAACATTCTTAGAGCCTGCAAGCTTTATTGCTCACAATTCATCAATTTGAGATCTTGTGTTGTAAGATTTTGAAATTGAATAAAACTTCAATAAAGAATGCATTTGTTGGATTTTAACCGTGTATCCTCGGATAAGAATACTCCAAATATGAGATGAATAAATATTTGGAGGCAATTTTGCTTTAATGTCGTCATTTTTTTGTTTAACATGTTCTCAACTAGGTTGATATTGTGTCAGCTTAATGCCAACAAGAGATGAGTTTTGCATCTATTATTGCAGCGTATTTATATTTTTATTGTGACTAAGAGGGATTCCATTTTAATCAACCAAATTTTATTATGATCTACTATGCAACTAGGTTTCTATTAGTATTACTTTCCCTAATGCTAATGTTATTTCTTATGCTGCATTCTCGAGTTCACTTGCTATTCTTTTAAAAAAATACTTAATATGCATTCTTTTATATATGCCTTCTCTCATTAAGCCTTCTTAACATATGGTATCTTAGTGACAATATTGTATGACCAGTTGTTAAATTCTATTGTTATAAAAATTAGTGAAATCCATTTCTGACCAACAAGATAATTTTCTCCTGAGTTTAGTTGGTTATCGACTTGATGATATTTACATACAGGCTATTTTGCAGCTACGGGAAGGAATTAGTGACAAGTTAATGAAATTGGGAGGTTGTTGCATTGCAAGATTGATCTATACGGGTGAAGACAAGGAGCCAAAGAGTTATCTTGCTGAAATTCAAGGTACATCCGGGAGGGAACTTTTTAATTTGATAATTGTCTATGGGTGTTGATGCAATAATTGATATAAAAGTAAGTAGGATGGGTCGAAAATGATAGATAGCAGAAATGCAAAAGGGGAAGGAACTCAAAAACATGTAAGGTTGATATTAGGAATCTCTGTTACAAGCACTACTCTGCAAACTTCAAATTTCTTACTCAGTCTTGACTTGAGGTTTCGCAAAAGTTGTGCAAATGGAGCAAGTAAAGGACGAGAGACTGGGAGGTAGACGACTCAAAAATTGTGCAACTCCTTGACCAGATATATGACCGACACGGCCATGTCATGACATGCTCATCAATATCGTTATTATTTAGAGATTCATGAGTATGAGATGAAGAATTCTAATCACCATAATATGATATCATTTGTCCTTAAAAAAATCAAATTAACATGAAGTTTTGATGGTTTAAATATTATTTTCAAATCACAAAAAATACCACTATTTACCTATACATGCATTTTGCTACTATAGCTTACAAAATATAATTTATTTGACAACAATTTTCAATGACATATTTATACCCGTGCATGGCACGGGTTATTTATTCTAGTTTTACTATACACATCTTAAAGTTTGTCTCTATTGGAGAGAGAGTCTACACGGCATAGTTAGTTATTAACTTTAGTTTCCGGAAACTATACAAACAACTAAATTAATATTAGTTAAAATCAAATTTAATCTATATATTAAACAATTGAGAATGCATCTCAATAAATGACATTAAACATGTCATATTCTCATGCATTTGCTAATTAATTCGCTTGCTTTAGCAAATAATTTCATATTAAATAATTAATTGAATTTAAATATTCAAATTATGCAAATAACGAAATCCATCTAACACATATGGAAATAATTTTTGACATTCTGATTCACAATTAAACATTATCTTAACCTCTCAAATTAGTTACAATTTTCGAATTTCAATTGGCAAAGATTTCCCACACCACAATGAAATGAAATTACTTCTATAAATTTTGGTCATTTCAATGAGTATTTCTAAGTGGTAATTTTTTGACTACATAAATAAGGACAAGGGCTGAATATAATATTTTTAAGTGGTAATTTTTTGACCACGTAAATAATGAATCTTTTTGAATCACATATTATTGGCACCTTCTTACATATGCAATAGAGTGATATTCAATTTGCCCACAAAACCAAAGAAACCTTTTTTTGACGTAAAAAAAAAGACCTTTTGATTTTTTGAATGAGAGAGAACAATGGTACTAAAAAATGTAAGGCTAAGCAAGTGGCGGCAACTCCGTAGTTGATACCACCCGTCTCATTCTATAATCCTTCTCCTTAGTATTCCTCCTATTACCATTTCTTTTTTGGTGTGTCGCAAAGATGAGTGTTGATGAGTTTAGGGATTATAGTTCTGAGCTGTGAGAGGAAGACAACCTAAAATACTAACACATCAAGGTTTGTGCCTTGAAAGGGAGGGTGGAGCCTTTCACAATCTCCACCTTCATGTGAACCCATGCAGAAGATGAAAACCTATAAACTTAATCTCGCCATGAGAAATGGGAATTGTTCTAATTCTCTCCACGTGCGCTTTTTCTCACTTTAATCCTTCTTTCTTTGTTGATATTATCTATCATATTTTCCTTTTCTCTTTTATTTTTAAGGTGTGTTCTACGATTTCAAAATTTGTATTTTAGTTACCTTCAATTTTAGATTACACCCATTTATTTGGAGTATTGTTGTAAAAATATATTGCTTTGGTCTGTTGCAGTTTTTGGTATAAGATGGAGATTTTCCTTCCAATTTAAATGGTTTTTATGGATGAAAGGTAAGGCTTTTTTTTCCTCTTTTTATTTTCCCTCTTTTAGTTTGGAAAATATATTTGTTTCTTTCATATAGTTATAATTTGATCTTTTTTGTATATATTTGTCAAAGCATACTGATTATTTGGTTTGGTAAGTAAAAATATACAAACAATGGTTCAATTCCCATTTACATGTAGCTTTTGTTTTATTTTCTTCTACAATAGTTGTTGCACCGGTTAGGTAAGAATAAATGAGTATATCATTCTTCATTCATGTTTTAATGTTCTAATTTTATTGTCTGGCTTAAGAATGATTTACATACCCAATCTTACTGTTTTATTTTTCGTTATTAAATTTGTTAGTCTTTTGCTGACTTTGCTCACATGTTTGTCTGGCTTTCCTAGATGTTTACTATGATAATAAGAGGAATTGAAGGTGCCTTTTATCATAAACAGAAGTTTCCAAATGGCTATCGAACTTTTTGATTTTTGTAGGACTAATGTCAAGTAAGTATATGCAACATTCTTAGAGCCTGCAAGCTTTATTGCTCACAATTCATCAATTTGAGATCTTGTGTTGTAAGATTTTGAAATTGAATAAAACTTCAATAAAAAATGCATTTGTTGGATTTTAACCGTGTATCCTCGGATAAGAATACTCCAAATATGAGATGAATGAATATTTGGAGGCAATTTTGTTTTAATGTCGTCATTTTTTTGTTTAACATGTTCTCAACTAGGTTGATATTGTGTCAGCTTAATGCCAACAAGAGATGAGTTTTGCATTTATTATTGCAGCGTATTTATATTTTTATTGTGACTAAGAGGGATTCCATTTTAATCAACCAAATTTTATTATGATCTACTATGCAACTAGGTTTCTATTAGTATTACTTTCCCTAATGCTAATGTTATTTCTTATGCTGCATTCTCGAGTTCACTTGCTATTCTTTTAAAAAAATACTTAATATGCATTCTTTTATATATGCCTTCTCTCATTAAGCCTTCTTAACATATGGTATCTTAGTGACAATATTGTATGACCCGTTGTTAAATTCTATTGTTATAAAAATTAGTGAAATCCATTTCTGACCAACAAGATAATTTTCTCCCGAGTTTAGTTGGTTTATCGACTTGATGATATTTACATACAGGCTATTTTGCAGCTACGGGAAGGAATTAGTGACAAGTTAATGAAATTGGGAGGTTGTTGCATTGCAAGATTGATCTATACGGGTGAAGACAAGGAGCCAAAGAGTTATCTTGCTGAAATTCAAGGTACATCCGGGAGGGAACTTTTTAATTTGATAATTGTCTATGGGTGTTGATGCAATAATTGATATAAAAGTAAGTAGGATGGGTCGAAAATGATAGATAGCAGAAATGCAAAAGGGGAAGGAACTCAAAAACATGTAAGGTTGATATTAGGAATCTCTGTTACAAGCACTACTCTGCAAACTTCAAATTTCTTACTCAGTCTTGACTTGAGGTTTCGCAAAAGTTGTGCAAATGGAGCAAGTAAAGGACGAGAGAATGGGAGGTAGACGACTCAAAAATTGTGCAATTCCTTGACCAGATATATGACCGACATGGCCATGTCATGACATGCTCATCAATATCGTTATTATTTAGAGATTCATGAGTATGAGATGAAGAATTCCAATCACCATAATATGATATCATTTGTGCTTAAAAAAATCAAATTAACATGAAGTTTTGATGGTTTAAATATTATTTTCAAATCACAAAAAATACCACTATTTACCTATACATGCATTTTGCTACTATAGCTTACAAAATATAATTTATTTGACAACAATTTTCAATGACATATTTATACCCGTGCATAGCACGGGTTATTTATTCTAGTTTTACTATACACATCTTAAAGTTTGTCTCTATTGGAGAGAGAGTCTACACGGCATAGTTAGTTTTTAACTTTAGTTTCCGGAAACTATACAAACAACTAAATTAATATTAGTTAAAATCAAATTTAATTACAATAAAAAATATAAATATGTGGAGTAATGTATAAGTTCTTTATATACGACCACCATTGATGTAAAATCTACTACTTGTGCTCTTCATAAATTACTTAAATTCTACTCGATAGTTTGAGCGCACAAAAATCAACTTAATTAATCCAATTTATTCTTTATAAATTACCCTACTAAAATTGGTATTGCTTATTTTAATTTGTTGAAGATGCAAATATTTTTTACACGAATAACAATTAGGGTTTTTTTATGTACCCCCGGTTATACCCCATACCCCCCAAATTGACAAAACAGACGATATTACCTCTGACTTCAAAAAAATTTCCGAAATTACATCAATAGTTATAAATCCGGAACTCCATTTATTGGGATTTCCGGAAATACCCTAAAATGAGATAAATCTGGAATAATTTTTTTTGGGATTTCCAGAATTACCTCATTTTAGTGTAATTCCGGAACACATTATACTTTCCGGAAATGCACTAATATCAGGTAAATCCGAAAATCCCTAAAAATTTGTTTCCAGATTTATCTCATTTTAGGGTATTTCAAAAAATCCCAATAAATTGCGTTCCGGATTTATTTTATTAATTAAAAACACCGTATACATTGACTGAAAATAACATATTACAACAACAAACAAAACAAAAACAAGGTCTAAAACTATTGAGATGGTGGAGTTAAATGGCGAAGGATCTCAGCGACGCTCCTTGTGGTTTCGACGTACAACTCTAAAGGACTCTGAAGTCTAAACATGTCATAACTGTCCATCATGGCTCGCACGTCATCGTCATTCTTCACATCCATTGTGGACCAGCAAACACGATTATTATCGCCCATACTGGGGTTGCAATAAATGATACGAGTGACCTCTCGCCCGTCACCCTCCACTTGCACCTTACTCTGTAGTTTAGCTTTGAGAGCAAAGGTGATATCGTCTTTATGTCTACATAAAATAGGTTTTGGACACTGGAAATAGACACCATTTTCTTTGTTGGTGATTGTGCCCTGATGGTGAAGGCCAGTGAGTGCGGAATCACGAGAGTATTGTGTATTTAGGGTGTTCATTTGCTTGTGTTGTGTGTGAAAGAAGTGAAACCTAATGGGTCTATTTATAGGAAAAATATGAAACCCTGAAGCAGATTTCCATCGTTGATGAAAAGTGGTCGGCAAAATCTAGACCATTGAAAGTGTCGGCAAGATCAAGACCGTTAAAAAGTGTCGGCAAAATCTAGACCGTCAAATAATAAACTCGTGGAATATAATATAATATAATATAATATAATATAATATAATATAATCAGGTAATGTTTATGTAATCAATTGAGCCGGTCGGTGCAACATGCTTTGGAAAAAAGAAGACCATAACTGTAGACGTCCAAAATATGGATATAACCACGATCTGGCTTCAGATGAAGCATATGCACTCCAAGTAGGATGAATGGGAGGTAATGGACTAGTACCGTTCAACATAACCCAGATCCAATGATTCCCCTGATCAACCCCACACAGAACAATTGGCTCTGAGTAGAAACATATGCTCCTCTCAAAGGGAAGAATGTCCGTGACCCACCATCTGAAGGTGATAACATAACAAGGGCTATCTGATATCTAGTTGCTATAACATGTCACATGTCAAGCATCGACATCCACTTCTCAGGAGGTTGAATTTCTTGTAAAAAAACAAATTTAAAAACAACTTCCGAAATTACCGAAAATACACGTAATTCCGGAAGGGACATTTTAAAATTTTCGGAAACACGTAAAAACTGTATTTTCGGAAGTTTAAAAAATAAACTTTCCGGAAACTAAAAAAATAATGTTTCCGGAAATACCAAAAATTTGATGTTTCAAACGTGAATAAAATTTCCGGAATTACCTTTAAATGTGATAATTTCGGGAAACTCAAAATTTTGTGGGGTCTGGTCAGATTTTGGTAAAAATGAGAGGGGTATTTTTGGGTTAAATTGAATTATGGGGTATAAGGAGGGGGGTAAAAAAAACCTAACAATTAACCTCAATTATTATTTTTCTTCATACACAAGGGAACATACACTCTGGAGTCTGGAGTTAAAGCTTCACTACATCAACTTTAATAGAAAACTAGTTTTTTACCCGTGCGTATAGGTCAGAGTATTGCCATAAAGACATAATAGTAATTTAGAAGATAATCATAAGTTGTGAAGAATGTCTAAAATGTATGATTTGAAATTCAAAGTGGAAAGAGATAGGTATTATGTCATATAACATACGAATGAAAATTATATTTAGTCGAAGAAATTAAAGGAGATTGATAATCAGAATTACAATAATCCATAATAATGTATTTTGACATTAGGGGTAAAATATGCATCTCCGTTGACCCTCCCGTTTGCATCCTCGTTGGCCCTCCCATTGGCACTTCCGTTGGCGCTCTCGTTACCTCTCCCGTTGGCGCTCTCGTTGCCACTCCCGTTGGCACTCATGTTGGCAGTCCCGTTGGCACTCCCATTGGCGCTCTCGTTACCACTCCTGTTGGCACTTCCGTTGACAATTTACTCCTTTTTAGTAATTATAAAATAGTTATTTGGAACTAAAAAAAAAAACTAGTTATTAGGTAATTTTTTGTAGTGGTTAAATTGATTGATTTTATTTTTTTTGAAAAAATTGACTGATTTTAGTAGTTTTACTATTTTAGTAGAGAGATTATAGTAAATAAAAAACTTTAGATTATTCAATTATCGAGTATAATATCAATTTAATAATTTAGTTTTTTGGAAATTTTAGTCTTTGAAAGTGGTTTTTCCGACAATTAATTGTGGTTAAATTCATTAATTTTAGTAGTTTGAGTAAATTATAAAAATCAATAATTTTTTTTTAAATAGTTGTGTTGGAAAAAGTTTAAAAAAAGTCGCTACTTCCGTTGGCACTCCCGTTGGCGCTCTAGTTGCCACTCCTGTTGACACTTCCATTGTCATTTTACTCATTTTTAGTAATTATAAAATAATAATTAAAAAAAATCAGATAAAAGTGATTTAAAAAAAAGTTTAAAAAATATTTTTAAAAAAGTTGTGCACAGTGCACGTAGGCTGCTTTTGCAGCTTTTTGTTTTTTAGTTTTTTTGCCTTTTAACAAAATTCTGATGCCGCAGCTTTTGGTATTTTTTTACTGTTTTTAATTTTTTTATCTGACTTGCAGCTTTACAGTTTGTCCTTTAGTGCGAAATGTCTAAAATGTCCAAAAAATTGGACACGTGGCGGCCTAGTAGAATGTCTAAAAATGTCATTTTATTAGCGTATGTTTTTATTATAGAGAAAGTAGATTGGCACTCCCATTGCCATTTTACTCATTTTAATTATTTATAAAATAGTGATTTAAAAAAAAATCAAAGAAAAGTGATTTAAAAAAAATGTTTAAAAAATATTTTTGAAAAAGTTGTGCACAGTGCAGTAGGCCGCTTTTGCAGCTTTTTGTTTTTTATCTTTTTTTTTGCCTTTTAACAAAATTCTGACGCCGACAGATTTTGGTATTTTTTTACTGCTTTTAGTTTTTTTTATCTGACTTGCAGCTTTACAGTTTGTCCTTTAGTGCGAAATGTTTAAAATGTCCAAAAAGTTGGACACGTGGCAGCATAGTAGAATGCTTAAATCGAAGGGGAGAAGATCAACGTCAATCTGCCTAGATTCAGAAGGGAGGACGCACATAGAGGACAAAAGCAACACACGGTTCCGTCTCGGCCGAAGAAGGTGAGGCAAGTGTGGGTGAAGAAGAATGACGTTAATCCACCAGTGCAAGGCCCAAGTTCGAAAGAAAGGAAAGTAGACGTGGTTTGCGACATAGACATTGGACCCTCTTTACCAAAAGCGATGGTAGGGGAGGTTATCACCCCGGGGAAATCATACTACATTCAGGATGAATTAGCCCAGATGGGCGTGTTCGCAATAAAGGCAACTCCGATGGGATCTAACTTAGTCCTATTGGAAGGTGACTCAGAGGAAGGTGATTTCGCTGAATATATAGATGAGGCTAGGGATTGGCTCTACCAATGGTTCAAATGGATCCGTCCATGGACACCAACGGATGTGGACCCAGAGAGTGTGACTTGGCTCAGGTGCTATGGCATTCCGGTTCACGCATGGAATTCTCCTTTCTTTTCCAAGCTCACAGCCTATGTGGGGAAACTTGTTTGTGCGGATGATAAAACTGAAAGGAAGAGGTCTCTGGATGTTGCCAGGCTTATGGTAATGACTCAATCGTCAGAGTTGGTGAATAGATCTGTTATAGCTGCTGTTAACAACACCCTATACAATATTAAGATTGTGGAGGACTGGAGCGGTCCACTTCAATGGAGTTATATGGGGAGCAGGGTTGACTAAGTGGTAGACGACTTGACAAGCTCGGAGGAAGAGTTTCATGATCAAGATTTTGATGGTATTGTGGGTGATCAAGGTGGCGAAGAGGTTGATGAAGACGAGTTGAATGCTCTCCTCAAGGAAGTGCGAAACTTTAGAATGTCTGATAATGAAATTGGGAAAATCAATTCATCATCGACGTTGTTTGTCAACAAGGAGGGGGCGCAGGAAGAACAAGGTGATTCTCCTTTGTCTGCGGCTGAAAGTTTTGTGGCGGAAAGCCCAATGATTGGTGAAAAACCCCTAGACCTCCCTTCAATTCCAAATATGCGTCCCTCGCCCTCTTTATCCGCGGCATGGCCGAGAAAATAGAGGAAATATCTAAAGATAGGTGTGAAGAGGAAACCGAAGTCGGTATCTCGCGTGTATCTCACTGGTGGTTTTAAAAAACCTCGTGAATTAACTTAGGTTACGGGTGTAGTTTTGGGTGTATAAGTTGAAGCTAGCTTCTAGAGATTTAGCGGAGGTCCCTTTATGCTCCATTCTAGAGGAACATGTTGCGCAATCTTTTCTGGAGGTAAGTAACAATCCTTCATCTTTGTTTTCTACTGGTACTGTGTTATGTGATGAGTCTATTTCTAGTGGAGACATTGGCTTATGCAACAACAAGTTCTGGGCCCTTCAAGGAAAGGGGGTGGCTAGGAGAGTTTGGGAAACGGCTAAGCGTTTGGGTGTTGAAGGTAGTATGCAAGAAGAAAGGTATGTTGATTTGATAGAAGAAGGTGAACGCAGAGATGAAGCTGATAGTAGAAAGAGGGCGGACAACATCAGAACCTCATGAATTTGCTATCCTTAAACATTAGAGGGTGGGGCGAGCGCGGTAAAACTCGCCAATTAGCTTCTTTGATAAATTCTCGTTCTTTCGATTTTGTTTGCATTCAGGAAACTAAGAGGGAGGTGATGGTTGAAAATCAGATTGGTTTGTTATGGGGGAATCGACCATTCCAATGGGTTCACCAACCTTCTCGAGGCTCATCTGGAGGTATTCTGTGCTCGTGGCTAGAAGGGGATTGTGTAGTATCGTCTCATTTCTCAGGTTTTGGTTTTCTTGGTGTTAGTACAACCTTTCGGGGCTTTACAGTGCACGTGGTAAATGTTTATGCTCCGTGTTCAAGGGTGGGAAAACGAAGGGTCTGGGCAGAGTTGTTAGCTATTAAGCAAAGCATAGGGAGTGGTGAATGGTGCATAGTTGGAGATTTCATTGCTGTGGTATGTTCTATGGAGAGAAAAGGTAGGAGTGGAGACCACTCTCGTAGCGAGATGGACGACTTCAACAGTTTTATTGTGGATATTGATCTCGTTGATGTTCCGGTATCAGGGAAGAAGTTCTCTTGGTTTTGTTCTGATGGGTTATCTATGAGCAGATTAGATAGATTTTTGTTATCTGAAGGCCTTATAACAGAGTGGGGGATCTCAGGCTAGTGGATTGGGAGCAGAGACATTTCTGATCATTCACCTATTTGGCTCATCCGGTCTGTCTCAAATTGGGGCCCTAAGCCATTTCAAATTCTCAATGTGTGGTTGGAGCACCCCGATTTTCTGCCTTATGTTCAATAGTGTTGGAATAACTATAAAATCTCAGGTTTTAAAGCTTTCGTTATCAAAGAGAAACTGAAGCTGTTGAGAAGCAACATCAGAGGGTGGAATAAAGAGGTTTTTGGTATAGTGAACTTGAATATTGACAAACTGGTTCGGGACTTGAGTTCTCTGGATGACGTTCTAAGCGAAGGATGGGATGAAGGGGTGGTTTTGAATAGAAAGGAAGTATCAGCAGAGCTTTGGAAAGAGATTCGCAAGAAAGAGTCCATCTTAGCTCAAAAATCTAGAGCTAGGTGGATTAAGGAAGGCGACATGAATTCTAAATACTTTCACTCTTTGATGAGGCTCAGAAGAAGAAGATGTAACGTAACGATTCTCAATGAGTCAGGGGAGTTAGTGGTAGATGTGGATGAAGTGAAGCTCTTTGTCAAAAATCACTCCGAGAAGTGCTTCTCAGAGGTTAGTTACGAGAGACCGACTTTGGGGGGCTTGAATTTCAGCAAAGTTTCTCCTGGTGACTCAGATTTGCTAACACAACCTTTTTCAGAGGACGAAATAAGGATGGGAGTGTGGGATTGCGATGGAGATAAGAGTCCGGGACCGGATGGTTTTAACTTCAACTTTTTAAAACTTTGTTGGAATGTGGTGAAAGAAGATGTGGTTGGTTTTTTCAACGAATTTTACAATAACTCTTTTGTCCCAAAGGCGATTGCAGCATCCTTTATAACCCTCAAGGATTGGGGGAATTTCGGCCTATAAGTTTAATTGGATGTCTCTACAAAATATTGTCGAAGGTGTTGGCTAGTAGAATCAACAAGGTGTTGCCTAGCATCATAGCGCCTCAACAATCAGCCTTCATTGGGGGGCGTCAAATTCTGGATGGAGTGGTCGTGGTTAACGAGGTGGTGGAATATGCCAAACGTAGCAAGCAAGAATGCTTATTGTTTAAAGTTGACTTTGAAATCGTGGGATTTTCTTATCTACATGCTTCGTAGAATGGGTTTCCCTTCCCGTTGGATCTCTTGGATGAAATCATGTATCTGCACTAGCTCTATACCGGTACTAGTCAACGGTAGCCCAACTCAAGATTTTAAGGTACATCGGGGTCTAAGGCAAGGTGACCCTTTATCTCCATTTCTGTTCGTTATTGCAGCTGAAGGTTTGACGGCTCTTATGCGTCAATAAGTGGACATAGGTGTTTTTCAAGGTTTCGCTTTGAATGACGAATTGCGTTTCTCTATTTTGCAATTCGCGGACGACACTATTCTGTTGGGTAAGGCTACTTGGGATAATATTTGGAGCATAAAATCTATCTTGAGGTCGTTTGAATTGGTGTCGGGCTTGAAGGTTAACTTCCTCAAGAGCAACCTTATCGGTATTAACATCCCGGATGGGTTCTTGGAGAGAGCAAGTGCATTCGTCTATTGTAGATCGGAAACCGTCCCATTCAAGTTCTTGGGGATTCCTATTGGCGCCAACCCCCGTACGGAGTCAACTTGGAGCCCGATAATTGGGACCTGACGCAAAAGGCTGGCAACGTGGAATGGGCGCTCTCTCTATAGGAGGACGGGTAACTTTAATTAATTCTGTTTTGAATAGCATCCCGGTATACATGATGTCTTTCTACAAAGCGCCAAAGATTGTATTCAAGAAAATGGTAAAAATCCAAAGAGATTTCTTATGCGGGATCAATGAAGGGGAGCACGGAATGTATTGGGTGGCTTGGAACACTGTGGGCAAATCAAAAAAGGATGGCGGGTTAGGGATCAAAAATCTCGAAGCATTCAACATCGCACTTCTTTCCAAATGGAAATGGAGATATTTGACGGAGAATAACGCTTGTTGGATTCGCTTATTATCTCACAGGTATGGCGATTTTGCTAACTCATTTGTCTATGCCTCAATGGAGGGTCACTCAATGCGAAACATTGGATCAATCTGGTGGAGGGATTTGTTGTTATCGGACTCTAAGGTGGAGGGGCAAAGAAGATTCGCGTGGGGCATAAGAAGAGGATTGGGGGATGACAGTCTCATTAATTTTTGGAAGGACCAATGGTTAGACACTGAGCCCTTCTTTAAGGTATTCCCTATACTCTTTGAAGCTTGTGGTCGACAACTTAAAACTGTGGCTGAACTGGGTTGCTGGACTGGCGATTATTGGCGGTGGAATGTTGATTGGCAGCATTTTAGAGATCCCGTGACTGCAGTTGAAGGAGAGATTTTGTACAGTATTGTGTTACCCATTGCACCGAATAGAGGAAAGAAGGATTGGTGGAATCAGAATGTTGATTGGCAGCATTTTAGAGATCCCGTGACTGCGGCTGAAGGAGAGATTTTGTACAGTATTGTGTTACCCATTGCACCGAATAGAGGAAAGAAGGATTGGTGGAATCAGAATGTTGATTGGCAGCATTTTAGAGATTCCGTGACTGCAGCTGAAGGAGAGATTTTGTACAGTATTGTGTTACCCATTCCGCCGAATAGAGGAAAGAAGGATTGGTGGATTTGGCCGCACGATTCCTTAAAATCTTTTTCGGTTAAATCCTTCTATTTGGAGTTGAATTCCGCGCCCATTCAGCAGCAACCCCTTTCGGTTCAACAGGTAATTTCGGCATCCTTGTGGAAAAGTATTGTCCCATCGAAGGTAATAGTGTTTGGTTGGCGTCTTTTGTTGGACTCACTGCCGGTTCGCATGCAATTGCTTAGGAGGAATGTCATTAACTCCGATCTCGATGCCCGCTACCCCATATGTCACCAAGAAGCCTAGACAAGATCTCATCTGTTTCTCAATTGTCCTTTCGCAACTTCAGTTTGAGAAGGAGTCAGCGCTTGGTTTGGGGTTGATTTAGACTTGTCCAAGCCTCTGGAGGAGTTATTCCTTGGATGTGCAACTTTGTGCAAAGAGAAAAAATCAAAGCGTACGAAACATATGTTATGGCTAACAACTTGTTGGAGCATTTGGCTCGCTAGGAACGAAGCCATTTTTAAAGAGGAGGAAGCGAATGGTGACTCAACGGTAATCCGCATCAAGAGCTTATCTTGGAGTTGAAGTGTTTATAGATTAGATTTACATTCATCTGTATATATTTCATCATGGTGGTCTAATCCACTACAAGTTCTAAACAATTTGTAACTATTGTTGGTTGGGTTTGAGCACTTCTAGTACTCATTGAATGAAATTTTACTTATCGAGAAAAAAAAAGAATGCTTAAAAATGTGATTTTGTTAGGGTATGTTTTTATTATAGAGTAATAGATTCGCTGTGCAACCCATTTATACAAACGACACGTGGCACAATATCAATGGACATCGATGAGGAGACGCGATACACTCCAGTGCAGGGAAGCACGTAACCCAAAAGTCGTGCGCTCCACGCGAAATAGAGAGCACCCCCACCAACGAAAGGGTCCCTCGCGTTCCCATTTTTCAGCCTTAGAAAAAAGCTCTTCGCCATTGCAATCCTCGTTCATCTTCATCATCACTCTTCTCTCCACCTCCTTCTTCTACTCCAAACGACGTCGTCTCCATTGAATCATCATCACCATTTCCTCTTCTTTCCACAACCCCTTCTGAAATCCTCATCAGCGAGTCCTCTAATCATCTAATCTTATAACATCGATCACCTTCGCAGCATAAATAAAACGACATCGCTAATCGTAACCGTTTTCTTCCTTTTGATATTCTCAATGGAGATAACAAAAGCAAACTCAAACGACGTCGTTGCAGCGTAACAGTTTTCTAAATACGCATCGGTGATTCTCTTTACGGCAACGTTTACACCGAAAACAGACGTTTTAACGACGTCGTTTTCGTTGCAATGCCGATCACGCGCTGCAATAGCCAGATTCCGGTGCCACTGCCATCGCCGATTCCTACAGGAAGAGGATCGCGATCCGCCGCGGATGATGTCTTCAGTCAGTTTCTCGAGAAGACGCTTCAGTTGCCGGAGCTTACTCTACCGGAACCTCACCTCTCGCCGGCACCTGTGGAGATTGATCTTCGCTCTCTGCCGCTGGACTCTGCCGCTTTGCTTTTGCGTTCAGCTAAGGAGTTCGGCGCGTTCAGAATCCGGTGCCACGGGATCTCCGGCAATGAACTGAAAACGGTGGCGAAGGAAGCCGAGTGCGTCTTTAAAGATACTAAAAACGTCGTCGTTGAGCGTAACGGACGCTGCGGAGAGATGATTCCCTGTGTTCGCTCCAGCAATGGAGCATTGGAATTCACCGCTCACAACCAAACGCATCGGAACTTTTGGTATTAGCTCAAATACATGCTCCTCGTTTTGGTTATGAATATACTTATTATCGAATTGGCTTTTTTACTTGTTTGGTTTCGATTTGCTGATTTGGAATTTGAATCAATTCATCTTCCTTTTTCACGTCTACTACGCGTATGCATATTCAATTTAACTTGCTTCTTACATGCAATGCGTAAACTACCTTTTTTTTTTGGCTCAATTGCACTTGTCCACTCAGACAACTCAATTATGAACTATGTGATTTTGGTACTAAGCACTCTTTTTAGTAACGTCATTTAGCCAAAATATTTTAGCCAAAAATAGTCAAAAATAAAGTTTAAACACCGATTAACCAAGTTTTATAAGCCATTAACCAACCTGCTTTTTCAAAGTTTTCTAGACCATTGACTAAAAACATGAAAAAGCAGGTTGGTTAATGGTCTATAAAACTTGGTTAATTGGTGTTGTAACTTAGCTTTTAGCTATTTTTGGTTAGAACATTTTGGCTAAATAAGATTACTCCTTTTATTTATCAACACATTGTTTTCTACACGGCTGTCGTATAAATGTTAAATTATACTTTCAGTCCAATATTTATTTTATATTTCATTTGTTTCAAATTGGCCTCTCTTATGTTACACTTACACCAATTTGGTATTTTTTTTTTGCAAAATATAAAGTGAAAAAAGCACCACATTTTTATATGATCAATATTATTTAGCCAAAATGTTCTAACAAAAAGTAGCCAGAAAACCAAGTTACAACACCAATTAACAAAGTTTTATAGGCCATTAACCAACCTGTTTTTTTACAGTTTTTAGTCAATGACCTAAAAAAATGTGAAAAACAAGTTGGTTAATGGCTTATAAAACTTGGTTAATTGATGTTGTTTTTTTTGGCTATTTTTGGCTAAATAAGATTCCACTTTTTTATATATCAACTACATTGTTAACAGGTATAGAAGAGAATTAGTCAACTACATTGTTATTTGTCTAATTGTCTCTGTTATTAATGTAGACAAAACAAAGTGTTAAGTTGTTTTTATATATCAAGCAGGGTTCATATGGGAAACGTTGCAAGTAGATTGGATACTATAGTGGAGCAAGTGACTCTGGCACTACAACAGGACACATCTCAAGAGTTTAAGGAACGGATTCAAGAGACGGAGTCTGTGATTTGCCTGTGCATGTATCCGCACGACAATTCCCCCCAACAAAATGAAGGCATCTGGGATAATATGACGAAGGACAGATTATCTGATCATGCTTTGCGCTTCTACCTTCCCATGGAGCAATGTATATTTTACGTCCAAACTGAAAGAGGTCCCCTGTCATTTGATGCAGGTCCAGATCATATAGTTGTCACTGTTGGCAAGCAATTAGAGGTACTTTCATCTTCTGTTTCCGAGCCCACTAATGTTACAGCAGTAGATTGATATAAAGTTTCCATTTGATTGATGAAACATTTCTACCAATCTAACATCTTTAATTTTTTTTAAATTGGTACTCGCTCAAGTCTCAAATATATGCAAAAAAAAACACTTCACACTCTTTAAGGAAACTAGCTAATGCCATTTAGTTTTCTTAGAGTAATAAAAAAAGAAATTACATCCCCCAAATGCCCTTCGTGAGAACTTGTTCCATGTGAATAAAAGAGCTATTGGAAAATAAAATCCAATTTAATTGAAGTGTATTTTAGGAATATTGTTATTAAATAAGGTGAGATAATTAATATTTGTTTATATTTTAGACGTCAAACATGAGTTTTTTGTTGGTTATATTCAAAACCGGAATAGTACATCATAAGTGCTTCCCTTTACAATTACCGTTGGAATACATGTGTAAATATGAAAGTGGCTCAAATACGGTTAATATTCAGAATTGGATTAAGGAGTAGCTGTTACAATTTGTGTTATTGGTTCTTAATGGACGAGCCAATGCCCAACAAGTGGTAGGCCTAACTAAGAGATCGTTGAGGCCTTTATATGAGATAATAGGCCCATCGTGCATCCATTTTTTAGTTTAGTGAAATGTGAGGCCTAAAGCTAGAGCTTAGACTGCACTGCATCCCTTCAAGAGAGGTCCCTTGTCTTGCCTATAAGAAAACCTGTGATACTCCATTAATTTGATTCACGCTATTCAGAAAAGACAAAGGCGAGGCATTCTCTCAATTTTCTGTACACTCTTGTTCTGAGTTTGAGGTGTTCGATACTTTGGATGAGAGAGATTTTTGATAAGCAGAGTATCAAACATAAGCTCAAAGTATGAATCAAATAGAGTATAATTGCCTTTGCCTATTCTGCAAAGTGTGAATCAAATAGAGTATACCTAAAAATCAAATCCTTGCATTTTATCTCATTCAGATAGTTGTAATAACCTATAATTGTTATTTTTCAAATAGTCACTCAACTAAAGGTGACCTCGTACTGGTAAATCTTATACTAAAATAACATGTAACCATTAATAGTCTGCAAAAAATGATTGGAGGAAGTAAAATCAAGTAACAGATAAGAACGTAAATCAGAAAGGATGATTTATTTGATCTTCAGTGAGGCTCATAATAATAAAGTATGATATGTGACCAGCAGAAACTAAACAAGAATTTCACTTTATGAATGTAGGAGTGGAGCCAAGGTGTTTTCAAATATGCTCCTGGGGAAATGATCTTCATGCCAAATTTCCAGAGTAGTCTCGCCTCTTTCTCCATAGAGCTTACATGCTCGGCCTCTTCAAATCTAAATCACATTTTAAACAATTCTGAAAAGATAATATCCTTAACAGATCAAATCCTTATTGTACTTTGCCTTGTATTCTTATACAAATTTCTATACTTGATCTTTTCATGATCTTCAGAACATGGCTGCACCATTTTCTTTTATTTGGTTGCCTTTTGCATAGTCATGACTCATGATGTTGCTCTTACCCAGTATTAGTAGCATCAATTTTTTCTCTTGCATTTTCTTTTTCTCTAATTTTTTGAGAAAAGTCATTTTGATGTACAGTTTGAATTTAAAGATTGTGGGTTTTAGTTTAATGTACAGCTTGAGTTCAAAGATTGAGAAAAACCATTTTGATGTATTGGCATGTTTGAGTTTAAAGGAGCAAAATTGTATGCTTACATATTTAACATTGCAAAAACACAGGAAACAGAGATTCTCATATAAGAAATTTAAATTGACGAATCATAATTTGTATTATGACTTTGTTACTAAATTTTGCTGTGTCCACACAAGTTTAATGTGAGAAACAATTTGAATTCGAGTCTCAGTCTATATTGTGCGTGCAGATGTCTGATCATTAGAACATTTCCGGTTAAGAGCGGATCAAATTTCTAAAACATACATGTGTGCAAATTTGCAATCCATTTCTCATGTACCATTCTTTGTTCTTGCACTATTTTGTTAGTAGAACAAGAGAAAATTTGTAAAAGTGATATATAAACATCTTTTCTTGATACAATTTTTTCTTTTGTCAATATTTGCTCAGTGTGTCTACTATGGACCTCTTAAAAATGTTTTAAAAATGAACCTTTACCATTTTTAGCAAAAAATGAATTTATAAAAATAAAAAATGTAGAATAAAAATAATATTTTATTAAACCTTATTAACAATTGGAGGGTCCTCTGTTGGTCTGAATCCATATTAGACAACTCCATATTTGCTGGATATAAAATTATGCAATTTTTATATATAAAATATTAGTAATTAAGACCAAAATTTTGTATAAAACTCCCCCTTTCACCCTGAAAGAACCTATAAACGTTGTTTGCAAAGTGAATATATGCCTAGGGTTTGGATCCTCTCATGTGACTTGAGGGTTTTGTTAAATTTCCAACTTCCACCGATAGGAGGGAGAAAGGGAGTTTACGATGAAATGAAAAGGGGCAGAGAAGGTTCTCACGAGGTTTCCTTCCTTCTTTTTACTTAAAAAAAGAAAGGGGGAGAGAATGTGAGAGGAAGAGAGTTTCCAATGAAATGAAAGGGGACAAGAGAATTAAGGAGAATGAATAGACTAGATGACAGGAAAAAGGAGAATGAATGAAAATTATTGCATTTTTAGTTGGAAGATTAAAAAACACAAAGAAATTTCATTTTTATTTGAGAGTTATAAGTAAAAAAAAAGTTCGTGATACTTTTTTTTTTGAAATTCAAGTTGAGCAACTTTATTGATAACGTGGAAAATAGCCAACGGGGTTTTCATTACATCTAACTGGGGGAGATCCCAACCAGTGTCTACAACCAACATTCTTAGCTAAAGAACCTAAACTATGAGCAACAAGGTTCTTATCACGCTTGACATGGATTACAATGTTGCTTGGCATCTGGGAAAGAAAATCCCTACAAGCCTGAATAATTGGTTCAATGAATGCCACTAGAGAAATATTGTAAATGCAATGGACAACGGTCTGGGCATCAGTGAATAAGTTAGCACCATGGATATTCTGTTGGAGAGTTGTCTGCATACCCCATCTGAGCCCAAGAGATTCTGCCATCACTAGTTCAATTTGGATCTGCTCCTTCTTGCACGCACTGAAGAGAATTATGTCAGCAAGATCTTTTACACATAGGCCCCAGCAAGTGGTGCCATCAGCAAAGCACTCGGCATCAACAAAAATTGAGAGAGAAGATCTTTCATGAGTATCTGTAACAGCAACAGGACTAGGACTGGGAACAATTCTAAAGGGGTTTGCACTATTAAAATTAGAGACAAAGTCAGTTGTAGAGTTCAAAATTCTAATTGTATCAGGCTTTGTGTTTTTGAAGACTGCTTCATTTCTAGCCTTCCACAACATCAAAGGAGAATACAAAAGAGTTAAGAGCTTACCTCATTTTCACAAGTGAGCCATTTTAGAAGTCAACCATTGAGATCGGCATGAGGAGGAGAGTGAACACCAAGAGGAGAGGCAAACAAGGTGAGCTTAGTAACTTTGCACTCCATAAAAAGATGATCGTGGGTCTCAATGGCACTATTACAGAGAGGGAAGGTTTTGCCCAAATGGATACCGTTTTTGCTGAGGCTTGCTCTTTTGGGGAGAATGGGTCCAGTGAGGCGCCACAAGAAATTTGCCACTCTATTAGGAATTTTGGCCCTACATATTTCCTTCCAAACCAGGCTAGTACTATTATTTTGAGGGGCTAGCTTTCAAGGTCTTCACAGAGGCAATGGTATGCAATCTTGATTGAGTACCTCCCATCTTTCTCCCATTTCCAAATCAGTTTGTCACTAGGAAGCCTCAAGGAGAGAGGAGTGCTCAATATTTTTCTAGCATTAGATTGATCAAAAAATTGGAAGATTTTCTCTTTATCCCATGCCTTCTTATCTCTGTCAATGAGTAAAGAGACAGTAGCATCCATCTCTAAGGTTTTAACAACACTTCTAGACTTGACCAAAGAATTATCACCCAGCCACTTATCAGCCCATATTCTTGTTGTTTCCCCATTGCCAATGATTCATCTACCCTCAGTCTTAGCTAGGTTGGAACCCCAGAGCAACCTCTAGAAAGTTTCCCCTAGGGTAATATCTGCTCTTCAGAATCTGCTCCAGCAATGAGCTTTCTGTAGAAACTAGCCTCCAACAGTGCTTGCCAAGGAGGGCTTTGTTGAATTCTTTGAAGCCCCTAAATCCAAGAGCCCCTTTAGCTTTTGGTCGGGATAACTTCCCCCAACTCATCCAATGAATCCTCCTGTGTTCTTCATCAGTTCCCCACCAGAACTTAGCTAACAAGGAGCCAATATCTTTGCAGTAACCAATTGGCATCTCATAGCAACTGAGGATGTAATTAGGAATAGCCTCGGGCACGACCTTGATAAGAGTTTCCTTCCCATCATTATATAGGTACTTATCCTTCCACCCCCTGATCATCTTCCACACCTTATCCAGGACACAAGAGAATATAGTCTTTTCAGATCTCCCAATAGGAATTGGGAAACTCAAGTGTCTTGATTGAGCCTCCGCTGCCTTTACATTCATCATTTCACAGATTGTATTTTTTGTCATTTGCTTCCACATTTTGGCTAAAGGAGGCTTCAAATTTTTCAAGGTTGACCACTTGGCCCAAGGCCAGTTGGTAGGTATGGAGGATATTTAGGATAGTTCTTGCTTCATCACAGTTTGCTCTAGAGAAGAGCAAGCTATCATCTGCAAAGAATAGATGAGATATCAAGGGAGGTTGTCTAGTAATCTTCAGGCTATGAGTTGTCTTATCTTCCACACTCTTGGGAATCATACCTAAAAGGACATCAGCACATATAATAAAAAGTGCGGGGAGAGGGAATATCCCTTCCTTGAACCCCTTTAAGGGATAAAAGGGGTGTTGGGGTGGCCATTGAAAAGCACTTGATAGGTCACATAGTAGATACACTTCATGATGAGACTAGTAAGGCTTTGAGGAAAACCCATGGCAACAAGGGTCTTCTCAATAAAGATCCACTCAAGCCTGTCATAGGCCTTAGACATATCAAGTTTCAGAGCCATGACACCATTCACCTTTCCTCTTCTTCTTTAGCCAGTGAAAACACTCCATAACAGTGAGAGCACTGTCAGTGATAAGTCTGCCTTGCACAAAAGCACTCTGCTTTATATATGTCAATAACATCAAGGAGGGTTTTCTTAATCCTATTAACAATCACTTTTGTCACAATCTTCATAGTAAATTACAAAGGCTAATATGTCTGAATTCCTTAGGAGAAGTGGGATTCATGCACTTAGGAATAAGGACAATGAATGTCTTGTTGATGTCAAAAGGATCCACCTGATTGTTGAGGATGTTAAGGGATTGAACATCACTACCCACAATATGTCAATACATCTGAAAGAACAAAGTAGGGAGTCCATTGTGTCCAAGAGCCTTTAAGGGGTGCATCTGGAAAATTTGCCTCCTTGATCTCGGCAAAAGTGATAACCTAGGCACAGAAATCATGGTGGGAGCGGAAGGATACCATGGTACCCCCAGAAAAAATAAAATTTCTTTTTTAGTAGAGAAATTGTGAGTTAGTTTACCAAATTAACCTTCATTAATGACATTTGGAAAGATAAATTAGTAGAATTATGAAAGATATATTATTAAATAATGAAGGGTATGGTAAAATGTGATGGTTTTTTTAGTTAGTAGTTGCGGCACCCCCCAATATTTTGGGCAAACTCCGCCATTGCCTGCAGTTTCAACCAATGGCCTTCATGGTGAGCGGTGATGTTGGCCTCCCAACACCACATCCTTGTTTTTGTCCTGATATCTACCATTTCAACATCTCCTTTGAGCTTCTTGTCTGCAGCCCTTAGATCTTCAATATTCCTCTCAGAGATGACCACATCAACTAGTGCCCTTTTGCCAAATTCCTTCATTTTAGGCCCCTGTTTACATTTCCTAGGAGCCTTGGGGCCCTTGTGCCTAGTCCATTTCCCACCTTTAGAATCAATTTTAAACTACATTATCTTTTCTTAATTTTAGCTAAAAGTAAAATGCATTTTCAAACTCGTCATCTATGCGATTTACTGTAGAGAACACAAATTAAGAGTAGGGGTGTCAAAATGGATGGATCGGATGGATTTGGATTTGGATTATAATGGATGGATTGAAAACAATCCATTTATCCATTTATATCCATTAAAATTGTGTCAAAAAAAAACCAATCCAATCCATCCGTTTACAAAAAAATTCATCCAATCCATCCAATTACAATTTTTTTATGGATGGATATCCAATCCATCCACTAATATATTTAAAATATAAACAAATCTTTAGATAAAAAAATATTGAGTAAAAAAAAAATTAACATTTTTTTTTGCAGAAATTAAATTTATTATTATTTTTTGATAAAATTGAATTTTTTAGATTTATAAATATATATATATATATATATATAACTATATGTATATATAATATTGTTAATATATATAATATAATATATAAATATATATTTTAATATGTGGTGGTGGTAGGGGCGGCCGGCGGCCGGCACGACGGCCGACGGCGGAGCTCCGGCGGCCGGCGGTGGTTCCGGCGGCCGGTGGCGGCTCCGGCGGCGGCGGACGGTGGCTGGCGGTGGTTCACGGTGGTCCTCCGGTGTGGTCAATATTATTATTATATATATATATATTATATTATATTATATATATATATATATTATATATTATATTAATTTTTGAATGATTTTTGGTCAAAAAAATTATTTTTTTAATGAATTTTTTTAAAAAAAAAATTTCTGGAAAAAAATATATTTAAAAAAATATTTTTTTTTTAAAAAAAGTATTTTTATAATTATACAATGGATTTGTTTAAAAAAATTAATTATCCAATGGATTTTGATTTTGTAGTTATTGTAATCCAATGGATTTAGAAAATACAATGGATGGATCACAACCATCCACAAAATCAAACGGATGGATTCAATCCAATCCATTAATATTTTTTTTTTGTAATGGATGGATTGGATGGATTTTGTTATGGATGGACCGGATATCCAGTGGACAAATGGACCATTTTGACACCCCTAATTAAGAGGGTACATTCTTTTCGCGAAGCTATTTAATGGAATACTTTGACTGCCATCCACCCATACACTCGAGGCTATGAAGATAAATACTTTTTCATTCTCAACTTGAAAATAGCCATTTTCTTCTGTGTTGGTTATTTTCTCTTTTCTTCTCTTGTTAGTGTATACGCGGATGAACCTTGTACTAATTGACACCATTTTGAAATAACTGTGGATCTTCGAACAAACGTTTAGAGAGGAAATAAATAATGACATCTTGTAAGATGGGCAAACCCTTGGAAATGGGACAAAATAATGTCAGGGATTTTAGAGAGACCCAAACCCAGAAATCCCAAATATTGAGTAATTTCGAACAAACATCTGGTAAAGTCGAACTCCATTCTTTTGAACAAGCAAAATTGGATGGAGGAACCAAAATTACACAATCCCGATACCTACAAGATCTAATTGACAGCACATTTTGATATTCAGCACGAAAATCAACATTAAACTCTAAAGCTTACCCGTTATTTGACTAATTACTATAATGCATATATATGTTGTGGTCTCTATATATCGTTGTTAAAATATTCCATTAAGGTAGTAAGGTGTGACAGTGTATCCTATGGTCTACATTGGATCGATACTTGAAAATAACTCACAATTAGAAGCTCATGATCACACAACTGAGATAATGACCTAATCGATGCCAATTGAATGAAAAACAAGAAAAAATGATTATGTTAAGTTTGAAGCACTCATTATTTGTGTGGAACCAACATGATTAGGTCACCGTTTTTACCGTGTGGACATGAAAAACCATAATTATACTTAAACCTCGATTATTATTCGAATTTTAAAACTATTTTCAAACATCCGTACATTGAGCACATGATTCCTAATCTATATAATGAGACATTGAGTACACGATTGTCCTATTCTAGAAGCAGCCTTCACCTGAAACCAACTATTTTTTTTCCATGGACAAGATCAAATGGCACTTTCCAAACAATGTTAGTTACTAAAGGCTATAGTTTATTCTAGGGAAAGAAGAAATTTCGTTAATCGTGCAAATAATCATATAAACACTTCTTTATACTAGCTGTTACAATGTCATTGTTAGAGGCCCCATATAAGAATCTAACTCGAAGTCACTGAAAATCCCAATATAATCTTTTTGTTAAGATTACGATAGGAAAATCTTGATCATTGTGATATAGACCTCAAGCAAGACAAGTTCTATTAAAATGAAGGGTCTTAATCCAAGTAATAGCTGCTAGCATTAGTTATCATCCAATTCCACTATTAACTGGGGACCTTATACTATCGATCATGTGAATGATGTGATAATAGCTAGTGTGATACAGCTTATGTTAATTGTTTGGATTTTGCTAAGTTATGAATTAGTGGCTAATGAAATTTGGTGTGAGATTTGTTTCTTTTGTTGGCGTGAAAGAGTATATATATGGGCAGAAATATGGACCATTAATTCACTCATATGATTAAAGGCTAGATATATAGGCTAGGTAGTGAGCTAGCTGGATATGACATTGACACAAGGCAAAGATTTTTTGGCAGTGGGTTTTGGTTCCGGAATTCAGCAAAGTGTGTGAATGAGATAGTAGTAGAAGAGTAGAACAGAACATGTGATCTGCAACATACAGCCAGACAGAGCCAGATAAAGAGGCTGGTACAACCTTTTTACAGATACCTTAACCTCATTTTCGTTGAATTATGGAGGGACTAAATATTCAATCATTAGGGTGGAAAATTTGGCAATACTAAATATTTATTTCTAATTTGCAAACTTGACAATATCAATTTGGATTCAATAACTTTAAAATGTTGTATTTTTGGCGTTTTTAGACTTTTTTTAGAAGAGAAATATTTTTTTTTTGACTGAAACCAAATCACTTCATTTCATTATAAAGAGTATCACGAATACAGGTTGGAATGTAATCAAAAATATTAGAACAAGCAAAAGATATTGATGCTCTCGCAAGCAAATGAGCAACAACATTGACTTGTCTCCGGACAAAACTACACATATAGTTTTGATGAATAGATAAATGGTAGCTCGTTGTCATGAGATGGTTTCCATTGATGCCATTAACCACTGGAAGACAATCCAGTTCAATGGTAGCTCGCTGGACTCCTTGCTCAATGAGCCACTTGATAGCCTCATACGCACCTGTTGCTTCAGCTTCTTGGGGGGTTGGAATGCCATTAAACTTCATGGTTTTTGCTGCCACAAATTCCCCTTTATCGTTCCTAACACAAAGACCCAAGCCAAACATAGCTTCTGGTTACATTTCAGCTCTCCAATCGCTGGCTTCGACCACGTGACATGGCTGGGAATTGGACGATCACGCGTAGCATTAACGCCCACATTGCGGACCGCCTCCCAATCATACAAGACGTCCATAGCTATTCTGCCTGAGACACTAACTGGCCGGTCAACCTATTCCCGAACTCGATCGTTGCAACATTTCCAAATACACCAAAACTGCATAGCCATAGACTTTGCTTGATGTGTACTCCCGCAAGAGAGCATCGCAAAGAACACCCCGTTAAACCCAACACCAGGCTGCAATTTCTCACTAACAACGTTCCAAAGACCAGCATGTTGCCAAACCTCCTTCGCCTTCTTACAACCAAAAAACACATGAAGTCATCCTCATCATATTCATTGCACAGAGGACACACTCGAGGACACTTCACATGTCGTTTCTGAAGATTGCATCTTGTAGGAAGGCATCCTCTAGCTGTGCGCCAAAGGAGTAACTTGACCTTTTGTGGGATTCGCAACTTCCGAATAGACATCCGATCGCCCTCTTTCCTCAAATGATGTTGATAATATCCTCCATAATCATGTAATAGGCGGACTCGCGGACCTAACCGAATAAACACCATTCCTTCTCTTATTCCAAATAAGTGCATCATCCTCATGGAGGTATAACAAAGGGATACGCTCACACAAGCAGCTTCCTCACTTACAAAAACTTGATCAACCAAAGTATTATTCCACCCACCTCTTTCATTATCAATAAGATCGCGAACACAAAGATCCTCGCGGCCGAAAACCACGGGACTGCGCACAAAGGAATCGCCTCTACCCCTTATCCAAGGGTTCGTCCACACATTAACACGGTTACCGTTCCCCACTTTCCATCTAGCTCCTGACCTCACTACCACCTAAGAAGCGTGGATCTACGCCAAACATAGCTCGGATTATGGCCCAAGCGAGCCCCCATAAAGTCTCCCTTTGGGAAATATTTAGCTTTAAAGACGCATACAACTATAGTATAATGGTTAGTAGCAAGCTTCCAACCCTGCTTCCCTAGCATAGCCAGATTAAAGCCATGAAAATGATGGAACCCCATCCCTCCATGTTCCTTCCGCACTGCCAGTCGCTCCCAACTCAAGCACTTGATACCTCCACCAGTCCCACTATCTGTACCCCACCAGAAAGAATTAATCATCCTCTCCAGTTCCTCCCCCAAAGTTTTGGGTAGGAGAAAGGAGCTCATGCAATAGGTTGGAATGGATTGAGCAACTGATTTCACCAGCACTTCTCTACCTGCTTTTGGAAGGTGCCTCCCTGACCAATTCTGAATTTTCTTCCAAGTTCTATCAGAAGAGAAATATTTAACATTTCATTAGAGAAATGAAGTTGTTTTTTTATAAGCTTAGCCATGAAGTTGTTAATAAGTTAATACTTCATTCGTTACAGAATATAAGCAAAAAAATGGGACAACGACAGTTGATATATCTGATCTGGTCCAAATTTGTACCAATTACATCAACTTTTGTTGGCCTATTTTTACTTATATTTTGTAATAGAGGGAGTATTTTTTATGTTAATTAAGTTCTTTTGATAATTAAGAGTCACATTAAATAGTGGTCTGAGATAGTCGAATGGTAAAGTGTTGAAAGATATAAGGAAAAAATAAAATTAGTACTCACCTAACCATATTTTTTATGAATTTTTGATTAGTACTCAACCATATGAATTAAGAACAAAGAAAATTAGTAATATCATTTGATTAAGGGAAAACACTCTATTGATTAAGTTAAAATAAGGTTAATTAGTATTCTAAAAAGTCAAACAAATTTTTTTAAATAAAAAAGTCAAACCGTTGAAAAAGTGATAATAGTATATTACTAGTATCACATACATTAAGCCGCATATTAAGCATTTTTGGAGGAATGGACAAATTTGCATACTTACAAAGTAACATAATTTTTTTTTACAAGACAAAGTAACATAATTGACATGCATCAATACTTTTTTTTTCTTGTTTACAAAGTGGTAAGTACCACTTAAAACTCACACACATAATTGTGAGGTTCATGATTTGAATTCGGGACATGATATCTAACTTATCAATTTCAACATTTGCCAGTTGAATTAAGCCCAGTGGCGGACCCAGGACCCCCGGGGTCAGGGGTGTCAAATTTTTTAAGGCTGGTGTCAAATGGGTGCAAAACTTGGTCTACTAGTGCAATTTAAAATTTTCAGGGGGTTCAAAATAAAAATTTCAGCAGATTTGGGCTATTTATATATGGCGGTAAGTGTAATTTTTTTCTAGGGGGTTCAACCCCAACTGAACCCCCTGGGTACAAGGTAGGTCTGCCACTGATTAAGCCTTACAAAACAATACATTTTATTTTATTGCACATAATATTAATACTTAATTACCAAAGTTACCAAAAAAATTAAATAAAATTGAAGAGGTAAAGAGGAGAAAAGAAAGCAAGGAAGATAAGGGTAAATAGAGAAAAGACCCGGAAAAGAAGGCCAACGAAGGAAGACGGCATGAATTGGGATATAAGTACTTTTAAGGGTTAAATATATTTTTGGTCCTTATAAAATTTGGTTTTTTTGTTTTTAATTCCTTAAAAAACTTACACCAACTTTTGGTCCCTATATATTTGACTTTAATTTTAATAACATTTCATGACTTTTAACAGCGCCTTATTGACCTTTTATTAGCGCTATTAAGAGTCTTTATGCACTATTAAATGTCGTGAGAGTTTAAAAGCAAAAAACCAAAATTTTACAGGGACCAAAAGTTGTTGAGTTTTTTTAGGGGCTAAAACAAAAAAACTCAAATTTTATAGAGATCAAAAACATAATTAACCTTACTTTTAAATGCTACTCTCATCAATTGATATTATAAGAAACAAGATGGTTCTTTTTTTGGTAGGTAGACGAAGTGGCATGTGTTACTTGAAACTCACATATACAACTGCAAAGTCCCCCAGTTCTAACTTAGGGCATGATATCCAGCTTAACAATTTAAGTCATTAAATGATTTTTTTTTGTTTAAAGTATAAGAAAAATGCTTGATTTTTCAAATATATTACAAGCTAATTTCAAATTATAACTTTATTTATTGTAAGCCTTCATTTCAACTATTTTATAAAAGGGGTACTTTTGAAAAAAATAATTTTTTAAGAGTGTGTTTGGAAAAAATTTAAAATTTCTAGAAAATTTAAAATTTTAAGTAATTCAAGTGCTTCTCAATTGAGTTCCCTTCAAAGTTTTGGGTAGTATTTAATGACTTCTCCATTGCGCAGCACAATCTCAATAAAAAAACATTCATTTTCCATAGAGTTGGAAATGAGTCGGCCTGAGTCGAACTTGGTCTAGCTCGGCTCGACTAGATAAGAATCGGCTCAGCTCGTAACTTGACTCGAGTTCGACATGAACCTTTTTATTCAGCTCGACTCAACTAAAGTTCGTGAGCAGCTCGGTTCAACTCGTTAGCTCGTCTCGCAGGAAAAGTTAAAAAAAATCTTTTTTTGAAAAGAAAACCAAAAAATTCTACATTTTTGACTTTTGAAATAGCAATTTGCTAGTAGTTTTTGAATAAAATAATCTCTTAATAGAAAATATAAATATAATTATAATATTTTTATTTACCTATCTCATGAGTTTATTAAAAAAAAAATAAACAAGCATAATAATAAAATAATTTGAAAATTGTGTAATGATATAATAATTAGTGCTAAACAAACTGCACAAACCAATAAATAAAAAACCTTGCTCTAAAAACACAAAATGCATAACAAAGATTATATTTAAATAAAAAATGGTAAAGTGTATATATATACACACAATTATCAAGCGAGTTTTGGTCATAAAATATATATAATTATAGAGCTGGTTCTAAACCAGATGAGTCAAACTATACCTAGTTAGGGATGTAAATGGGGCGGGGCGGGCACGAGTACCAACTACCTGCCCCACGAGATATAAATAAGACCCGTGGCCGCCCCGTACCCGCATTGGTACCCACGTACCGGTTATTAAATGGGTATTATCTCCTCTCGCGGGTACCCACGGATACCCAGGGATACTTGTTAGAGTTATAAAAATAAATTTTTATAAAATAAAATTTGAAATACTATACAAAATTAATCTTTTGAACACCGTTTGTTTCGTTCATTTAGATAAGAAAATTATGTATTTAGTTAGGCATTTATCTTATCAATTATTTACTAACTTATAATTGTTAACAAATGGAGATAAAAGATACTAGAATTACAATAATAGGAAACTTTGTAAATAACAACTCACTAATTATCCAAAATATTAAGATAAAAGACACAACACATGGTGCGGGATTTGTTTTGCACCCCTATGTGAGAGTGTGTCGAAAATTTTTAGGGTTTCTATTTTAAACTAGGTATATATATGAGGGTAATTAGGTATATATATTACGGGTACCTCATTACCCGCCCCCACACCGTTTATTGACGTGTATTTTTTTGCCCGTTTATTTTGCCCGTGGGTAGCTGTTAAGGGACTCGCCCCGTGCCCGTCGCGGGTTTTATCTGCGGGTACCCACGGGTGCGGTTTTTTTTTGCATCCCTATACCTAGCTAAAGTTCAGCTCATTTATTTAATGAGCTGAATTTTTAGCTCAAGTTCAACTCATTTGGTTCATGAACCAAGTTCAACGAGCTATTTATCGAATTGAGTTTTGAACTATGTTTGAGTTAGTTCGGTTCATTACCAACCCTTTTTTCCATATGATCTTCCTTACACAGCATATCAATGATCTCCTAATTTTGCTAGAGCATTTTTGTGTAGTTTGAATACCAGGCGATATGACATTAGTTTCCGCACACTTAACACACCGAATACTTTTTTTGACTCAAAACAAAACTTAGTTCATTTCATTCATAAGAATAGTATCAATACAGGTTGTCTCCTAATGAGAACTAGCATAGTATCTCGATGCCCTAGCTAGAGTATGAGCAACGAGATTAGCTTGTCTCCTAATGTAGCTAATCCTATAGCTTTCACAGTTTGATAATAGCAATTTACAAGAAGAAATGATAACGCCTAAGTTTTTGTTTTGATTGTTGGTTCCTGTCACACCCTTCACCACTGGTAAAATCCAGCTCTATGGTAACCGCTTGAAGACCCAACTCTCTCAACCATTCAATAGAAAACTTAATCCCTATAGCCTCCGATTCTTGAGGAAGAGGTATGCCGTTAAAATTCATAGTTTTAGCTTTGACAAACTCTCCCAAATTGTTCCTAATGCACATCCCGATACCGTATCGACCTTGTTGATTAAATAGTGCGGCGTCCACATTACACTTGAGCTCTTCATCACACGGCTTTAACCATCGCACCACTTCATTGTCCTGATGTTGTTGCACTGCCGAATTCGGACCATGCTTCTTCCTAGCAACCTCCCAATCCCACAAAAATTCCATTGACCTCCTCACCGCCATTGCAGCAACTGTATTAACGTTCTCCCAGATTTTGTCATTCCTCACCTTCCAAATTGCTCAAAACACCAAATTAAAAGTACCTATAGCGACCGAAAAATCCGGAGGTTCTCTCGCGTTCAGGAAAGTCGCCATCAATGCTTAATTATTAGGGAAAACATTGAAAATTTCCTTTGAAAACGAAAATGGTCTTGAAAACCAGATTTTGGGTTCGGGAGTTGATTATGTGTGGGGAAGGTATTAGCACCCCACAACATCTTTTCGAAAAAGGTTACCTCTAATTAATTGTGCAAAACTATATTAACTTTTAAAAATAATTATTTCCCTTTTATTAAAATAATGAATTGAAAAAGACTTAACGAAAATAAATGTTTTTGTATTTTTATTGAAAACTAATAAAGAAAACGTTTAGAAAAGACTAAAAAATGGTTTTTTATTAATGCACTTGACAGATGTGGGCCCCACCTGCTCCTACGTATCTCCGGGTAGAGAATCAAAGGCTACGTAGTTCTTGGTAGAAAATGTTTGTGTGTTGGTGTTTTTTATTATTTGAATGTTTTTGAAATTTGGGGGCATTCATAATGACCAAACAGATAAATCCGGAGTGGTCACCACTAATAGCCTATTTGAAATGTAAGGTGTTCACAATGTTCAAACGAGTTAAACCCAGAGTGAGCATTGCAAATAACCGATCTAGAATTGAGTGTTTGATTATTTGAAAATGTTTGCTTTGAAACATGATCTAAAAAAAGATTTAAGATTGTGTCAAAATGAGTTGGACTCATTAGCTTGTAAAATGTGTGAGCATAAGTTGGACTCATTGGTTTGATGAAAGTGAAACGAGTGAGACAAAACACTCAAAAGAGTTAGAAATATAAAAAGATATGGTGCAAAGTAATTTATGTTTATTTAAAAATAAATAACATGACTAATGAAGTTGATAGATAAAATGAAAGGGGTTTTAAACTTGAAAAAGGGATGTTAGTAATAACATTTGATGATTAGAAACAAACAAACAAAGATAATAGTAATAATAATAAGGCTTAATTACAGTTTTGGTCCCCCTATTATGACCAACTCACGATTTTGGTCCCCAAACTTTTTTTTTGACGAATTTGGTCCCCCTATTTTCCGAATTTCTAAAATCAAGGTCCCCTTCTTAATTTGGTCAAAATTAAAACTGTATTTTGACTTTTTATCCTACGTGGCAGTCCACGTAGGCGCACTGTTCATCTTCCTCTTCCCTCCCCCCACACGTGGCACTGCTCATCTTCTTCTTCCCTCCCCCTCCGTGAACCCCTCCCCCCTCCTGAACCCCTCTCCCACCCCCCGCAAACCAGAGAGGGGGGAGGGGGTCGCAGAACCGCAGAGGGGGAGGGGTTCACGGAGGGGAGAGAGGTTCAGGGAGGAACAGCGCCACGTGGGGGGAGGGGTTGAAGAGGAACAGAGCCACGTGGACTGCCACGTAGGATTGAAAGTCAAAGTCAGTTTTAATTTTGACCAAATTAATAGGGGGACTTTGATTTTAGAAATTGGGAAAATAGGGGGATCAAAATCGTCAAATTAAAACTTTGGGGACCAAAATCGTGAGTTGGTGAAACTAGGGGGACCAAAACTGTAATTAAGCATAATAATAATAATAATAATAATAATAATAATAATAATAATGATAATAATAATAATAATAATAATAATAATAATAATAATAATAATAATAATAAGATATACAAATACAACAAGGGGTGGGGGTTACAAGTGAAGTATAAACAATAATAGTAATAGTTAATAAATAAAAAGAAAAGATAAGGAGGAATGGGATGTTAAATAAGTATGAGGTGGTGTTAGTAGTAACACTAATAAAAAAGAAAGAAATCAAATGGGTGAAGAATAGTTAGAAGGGATGGGGTACCGAATGTAAAAAGGGGGTAAATAGTAACACTAACAAATAACAGTAATTGTTTATATATATACAAAAAGACGTAAAACTTGATAGATAAAAAATTAGAAAGGGAAAGGGGAAGAGGAATACTAGCAGACACGGTTAGTAACAGGGAGGGATAAAAAATGAAGGAACCAAAAATAAAAGAGAAATAAATGTGGAGATATTATTGGGATTTAGTGGTTCATTTGAACCCTAAATTGCAAAGCTGCGCAGCAGCAACAAGAGGTTTGTGGGAGGTAGAGAGTGCTGGCTAAAAGAGATGGTTGTGAGGAGATGATGGAGTGAGAGAGAGAGAGAGAGAGAGAGAGAGAGAGAGAGAGAGAGAGAGAGAGAGAGAGAGAGAGAGAGAGAGAGAGGGACAACGAAATGGAGAGAGAGAATCGAGAGGGAGAGGAGAGAGAAACAGAAGGGTGAGTGGTGGTGATTCACCGGACGGAGGTGGTGGTGTGGTGAGGGTACCTCGCCGGAGCTGTTGGTGATGGTGCGGCGGCGAGCGGTGGAGGTGATATTGCTAGGAAATTTTCTGTTTTATGGAGGAGGTGGTGTCTTGAAGAAGATGGTTTTCCCTCTTTTTTCTCTATATTTTTCCTTTTTTGAATGGGATGGGTACTGTATGCTGTTGTTGGTACTGCCTTACTACCCTTCCCTCTGTACTCTCTCAATTCCTCATTTTATTTTTCCCTTTTCTTTCTTTTTTTTCTCCCCCTTGTTCTCTGGCCAAGCTTTCTATATAAGCTTTTCAATTTTGTTTTTTTTCCTATGGCCAGCTATGAGCATATGAAATGTCTCTCTCAATTTCTCAATTCATGATACTGTACCTTCTACCACTTCTGATATTGCTAATGGTCTCTGTTTATTTCCAGATTCATGTTTGCAGGAATTAAGGCTTTATTAAAAGTGATCCAGGTCCTGAATGTCATTTTTGTTTTATTATATTTTGTAATTTGTAATAATAGAATAATATAGCAATTAGTAAAAAATATTTTTGTCGTTGTATGATTTTTTATTTGTAATAAAATAAAATCTGCTAATACTAAAAGTAATGCAAAATTGTCCATTAGCACAAAATGACATTCGTAAACTACAAAAATTTCAAAAAGCATCACGAACAATATTTTTGATTTTTTCTAATAAATTTTGAATTAGTCGGACAAAATTAGGGTATGACAGTACCCGTTCGGGAAATCGGTAAAGATCTCAACAAACTCCAAAAGCAATCTTTAAAATTATCAGTAGTTGATCTTGCTTGTGCTACATCGGCCTGCAAGTCACTATGTGCCCAAATTTCCTGTGACTTAGGACAATCAAAAAATAAATACAATTCATCTTCATCATTATCTGTGCACATCAGACAGTTTAACTCGCAGTTTACCATCTTTTTGTGTATGTTGCTCATTGTTGGTAGTACTCCCCTAGATGCACGCCACATTAATAATTTAACCTTTTGAGGCACTTTCATCCTCCATAGCGCCAACCAGTCAGCTTCCTTCCTTAGGTGTGAATTATCAATAAAATCCTCCATCGCCGCATAATATGCCGACCGAAATGAATAAGACCCATTCCTGCTTCTCCACCAAATGATATTGTCGTCACTTTCGCGAGTAAGTAGAGGCATGGATTTAATTAAGCTTGCATCGGCCGAATACTTATATATAACACGAATTGTTCTCTATTTTCTTTTTGGTTATCTTCGTATAGGATGGCAATTGGCACCCTATGGGCAATGTACTATATATAGTGCTCATACTTGAGCCCACACATGTATGGGCAGGGGTACTATAGTGTCTGTCCGGTACCCTCTGGGCACCAAGTGCCCATGGGCATACCCATTACTCGCGCTTTAACATCAAAAAATATTGAGGGGAAAGGCTTATAACTTCCCTTGGTTCTTTTGTTGTCTGCTTTTAAAATAAAATTTTTGGTCTACCATTTGTCTTTGATTCTACAATGCTTAATACTTAATGCATACTCCCTTCGTGCCGTTACTTAGAATCATTAAACCAATTTAATATACATCATCAAAAATGTTAGTTAATTTAGCTAATAGCATTAAAATTTTAAAAAATAACTAAAAGATAATGAATAATATAAATAAGGTAAAATTATATTAGGGGTCTTTTAAGTTATTTAATTGTAACGAGTTGGTTTTTTATGTTTTTTCGTACCAACTTAGTTCTTTAATTAAGTTAGCTACGTTTCCATCCAACTATGCTAAAAAAAGCTATGTGGCAGTTAAGTGCTTATTTGGCATGTCCAACAAGTAATTTTTAAAGCCGACTCATAATTTCTTATTTAATATTTAATATTTTATTAAAAAAAGCCCAAATCTTCATCTTCCAATAAGAAACCCAGGAAACCGCACAATTTCAAGTGAAAACTTCCCCACAAAAAGTTTTAAAAACCTAGATTGAAGTTAAAAATCAGAAATGTCGTCGCCTCTATGACTGAATCTGCATGCAAATTTGTAGAATAGATCCACTGCACCTTGTAGAACAACAACAAACAAAAATGGAGAATCAAGTTTCCTTTTCTCAATATATCTCTTCTCCATCTCTGCAATCTTGCAATCTCCCGCTGTTTTCCACTATCTCACCTATCGGCTTCCTCTCGCGATTATGCCATTGGCCGCGACATCACTGCCACTCTTCTCTCTTCGAACTCTACAAAATTTTAATCTTTAAGCTCATCACAGTGAGTCAGTGACGCTTCACATTTTGTAACTCCTATTATTTCAGTTTCAAAAAACAAAAGATGAAAGAAAACGTACAAGTCTAAAAATTCATGGAAGAAAAAAAAACTCAAAAACAGATAAATAATAAAATAAGCTTAGTTGAGTGGGCGAGGTCTTGGTATTCAACAAGCCTTCAATAACATTCGGATAATGTTCTTTCTTCTATTGACACAAAACACAAAATTAAAAAACCAATTTAGAATTGAAATTTGAACCATATCAAAGATTTGGAATTAAAATATTGAAATAAAAAAAGAACTCATCAAGAAATGATGCATAATGAAGAAGATAAGAACAACCCTTTTGAGAGAAGAAGAAGAAGAAGAAGGACGGGGTGGTACACTACAAGAAATTCGCTTATTATCTGCGGAAAAATCTGTCGCTAATAAAGAAAAATCCGTCGCAAATTGCAAATTCCGACGGACCAAATTCCGTTGCAAAATGGCTCATCGCAAACTGTTTGTGACGAAAATTCCCGTTGCAAATGAATCCGTCGCAAATCCGTCGCAAACTTTTTTATCAGGAATCCATTACAAATCTGTCGGAAGTATTAATTCACGGCAAAAAAAAACTATATGTAAATAGTCATCCATTCAAACACCCCCAAATATTTTTTATAACATACTAAAGACAATTGCAATTATATTTCAACAGTCATCCAATCATAACCCCAATATATTGAGCTAACATATTAAAAAGAAAATCAGTATCAAGAATATGATTCATGTCTCTATTAACATTCACTTCAATGTTGAGCAGAAATAGAATAAGAAATGAACCACCTACAAGAATCCCTACAATAATTGAAGTATATATTACATTCACAAGTGTTACCAACAAAATGCAAAAACTATACTAAAATAGAATAACTAATGTCATTTAAGTCGAGCTGCTAGTGTAATTATAGCTACAACCTACACCCTAAACACAAAATCACTTGCGGGAAGCTCTTGTTGGCTTTTTCCACTGGTTTTGGATAGAACCAAAAGGTTTTCAACAAATTTCTATTTGAGGGTATCTAACACAACAAATTGCATGGTAAGAGGGGCCGGCTAGGAGAGCCCTTGTTCTTTGCAGTATTTGAAATGTTTTTCCTTTAAACCAACATAACAGGACACAAGTTTCATTTTGACATATAGAATTGGGCTTCCATTGTAAAGAATATTAAATTGAAGTGAAACAATCAAGAACTTAGAGCTCTGAAATTGAAAACTAGCATTACACAGACAAGAAACTGCAAAACAAAAATTCAGTGTTACAAATTAGAGGTTCTACTCCATTTTGGGACAAGATTGAGTGGGGTAAACTTGCCACTCGTTAGCCCGAGTGTTTTTTTATTGTTTGTAGTATATTGTTTAGCTAATGGTTGGGGATGAGGTAGAGCAAACTCAAGATCTTAACACACTACTCATCGAGGGATCATTTTTCCAACCCAAACTCAGGGTTGAGATCTTCTACGATTACTGGACAGTTCCAAACTCCAAACTCTCAACAAAATAGAATGCGCAAGGCAGATCGACTGTTTTATTATCCCTACACACAATGACACAAATAAAGACAAAGTGCTCAGAGTCAACATACCCTTTTTTTTGTTTTACCCAAGGTATCCACCGTCGGCCGTAGGACAGCTGGCTCGAGGTATTTAACGCTGCTCCATACCCATGGCGGGAATCGAACCTCCGACCATTGGTTAAAGGAGGATGAGCCCTAACCGCTCAACCTCACGCCCCAGATTAGTCAACATACCCTTTTGATTACGTATAAAGAGCGGAAAAATATAGCCGCAGACATTATTTTCCAAGATTTTATGTCTCTTGCACGTGCATTAATTGGCCCACTTCTTTTTTTTCCATTTCATCCATATTATTTTCTTTTAATGAATAAAGTCTACAAAAATTCCCATACCATTTTAGCGTTATACTATTTCTTCTGTTTTCATCCAATTATTTATAATTTAAATTAGTGTATACAACGTCTTTAGCAATTAATATTATTAGCCTAATGACATTATCTACTTTGAGACACGAGGAGTCGAATTGGTGCTCCAAAATTTGATTTTCGCAATGACAATTTTGATTTCCAAACTCGAATCTAAATATGACTATGGCTATGTGATAGTGTTTAGTGTTTATTTATCATTTTTCTAAGAAAAAAAGGACTATGTGGGTGACAAAAGTAAATGTGAAGCATGTAACACAAATCAGTACTTGTAGGGGTTTGGTAGGGGGTAATAATTGAAAAGCATTGTGTAATAATTAATACTAGTATTTTATAGGCCATTGAATATAGCTATAAAGAACCTATACATATTCTACTCACATATTGTTTCTTGTGATCGATGTCTAGATTTGCTTGTTCTTTGCTTTGGTTCATTTTCACCATTGTTGTTTTTGAGTTTCACAAAAATTGTTGAAGTAAATAAATTACAAAAGAATTACTTGGTTGAGTTGTGTACTACTCGTTCTTTTTAAGATGTTTCGCAACATTGCTGAAATTTGTGCATGCAGGCTATCAATCACGACGTCTCCAAGATAAAACATCCCAAGTATAACTGTTTCGAAATTCCATTGCATTCTAAAATTTCGTTAGAGAAATACACAATCGTAATATGGTTCTATGACCACTCGAATATGGCTCAAAGATCACTCTAGGTTTCACGCAGAAACTGATATAGAGACAGACAGAGAGAGAGAGGGAGAGAGAGAGAGAGAGAGAGAGAGAGAGAGAGAGAGAGAGAGAGAGAGAGAGAGAGGAGAAGAAAACACATTACTGCTTAAAGTTTTCGAGGTAAATTGGAAACTAAGTAAAGGAATCTGGTCAATTCGTGTGAGACAAGTAAGGAATTTGACTATTGGCGACTTAGTGAGCAAAGCAACACAATAAACATGTGTTTAATTGAGAAACGCACAAATAAAAAAATTAATTTTTTTAGGTTAAAATAACTACACCACTTAGCCCATGCCCAAGCAAAGCCTGGTGGCGCACGCGTGTGGTGGTCAGTTTTGTTTGCGTTCTCTCCATTCACAAAATTGGGCACCTCTTAGGACCCAACCCAAGGTCTCAATCTCCACACTTATAAACACTCTTAAAAAATTTATTCTATTTAGTATGGGACTTCCCACTTGAATTTAAAAAAGGGTTTTAGATGTAGCGTCAAATGCCTCCATAAGTTTGAGTATAAACAAAGGTGTCTTTTGACTTGAACCTTTGTATAGTGATTAGGATTTAGATTCAACAAGAGTGATTCGTAGTGTTGAACTCTATCTCCATGAGTGTATTCTTAAAAGCATGTGCTTTAATGGCCCTGCACGTCTATCCCAGTATAGTGAACGCTCTATGAATTTTGCCAAATATTTCATAGGAAGTGGCTTAACTACCACATTCACATAGGTGAGTCTATCAACAATACTCCTGTAGCTAGGTACTCCACTCCACGTAGAGTATAGATCTCTCTAAGAATTTCTAATACCTTTTCCTTTCAGCGCTTCAGGAATCATGCTTCATTATTTATAATAGCATGTTCATCTCGTATGACATCACAATTTGTTATTACCCATTGAACCTAATTCTTGGGATCTGCAGTCTTTTAGGTCGGGTTACGATAATGAGTGGCTCATGGTTCTAATGGTAGTAGTCTCATCCTTTAAGATGTATCTTGAATTTTCTCTCCAACTAATCCTTTCATTAAAGGACCGGCTAAGTTATGATCAGTGTGTACATGATGCACTCTCATAGATCCTTTTGAGAGAAACTCTCTAACAGTGTTGTGTTTACGACGTATTTATCGTATTTTACTCTTCTAATGACGATTCTCTATTTCTGTAATAGTCACGGTACTAACTGATGACTCTTATTTATAAGAGTTATTTATGTTCTTTAAGCTTAAATCAACGTGAGCTCTTAATTAATATTGTTGTTTAATTAAGTAAATATGTGTTATTTAATGTAAAAGAGGTTTAGGAACTGATTTATGATCATTTGGCACTTTGGTGCCCCATCTTGTGTTTTAATGTGTTTGTTCAGTGCAGCAGCGTTCAGACGCTATAGCGTTGCGTTCTGCAGCTGATGAGAGAGAAAACGAAAAAACAGCTTCTGCTGCATATCAAATCACTATAGAATAGTGCAGAACTTTTCCTGCAGCAGCCACCCACCTTTTACTTTATTGGGACACTTGTCTATTTTGTAATGGATGATGAAAATAGTTGGTGGGATGACTTGTCAACCTTTTTAGGAGATATTTCTTTATATAGAAACCTCAACTTTCTTCTTCTTCATCATGGGGTTGCTGGTCTAAAGAGAGGAGAGTTAGAAATAACTCTCTTGCACTCCATTTTCGTGCCAAGCTCCATTTTCACAATAAAAGTAGAAATTCTGCAGTGTTGTGACTGATGTTGTAGCATCACGGAGGATGTCATCATGGTGTTGTAGCGTCACAGGAGCTGTCATCATTTGGAGCATTTTCCTTCTCCTTGTGATTTCGGTTTTATGGCTTTAGGTATCACCTTCATGCTTTATTTCTTGTGTTTGCTGCTCATCATGAGCTAACTCTCTTGTAGTTGGATGCTTGAAGTTATGTAATGATATTTTAATAGTTTTAATGTAATGTTTGTTGTTAGTATTTTAACCCTTGCATGAAACTTCTTCCAATGCTTATTTTAGAACTGATCAACTATATATAAGTACATTTATAAATTCAGACATGGTCTATAAATCGAACTCAATGATTAATATGAATAAGTGGTTGTTTTAAGGACACTTAGAACAATCCATGCTTAAACCTAGACATAGGAGAGCATAGTTCATAGGGTGAATACTGTGGGAGCTTAATATACAGGGGTGAACCCATTTAGATCTGAGACAATAGCCATTGTAATGAAACTCTGGCGTTAGTGACCGAAAGGCACGCATATCATATGCTACAGCATCCGATGCTCTATCATCAGACTTTGCATTAATCTATTTTAATGAATTTACATAGTGAAAGGCATTACAACTACTCTCATTCTGAATTTCTACTCATCATTTATGTTACTTGCTTTTGTACTTTTATTTATGTTTGATGACACTAATGATTCTACAACTTGTTATGTTATTTTGTGTTACTCATTAGCTTATTTACTAATTTAAATATAGAAATAAACTCAACAATCCTCGTGGGAACGATATTTACTTACTCTTTAATACTTGTTGCGACTGTGTATACTTGCACATACGCTTTTCCCACAACACTAACGCAGTGGATCAACACAGCTGGCATCAATTTTTCGCATAAAGGAATATCTGCTAGTAAGCATCTCAACCAACTAGCTTACTTCACTAGCCGTCACCAATATTATCATTTCGGACTACATAGTGGAGCTGAGCCAGTATAGTTTGTTTATTAGATTTCAAGGAGAGCACCTCCAGCTATACTAAATATATAGCCACCGGTTTTCCTCCTCGAGTCTTTTTCTCACTGGGTTTTGGCCTCAGGAGGTTTTAACGAGGCCCCATGTACATGTACGGGTTGGAGCACCCCTTGTGCTCCTTTTATTCATAAAAATTTTTGTTGCTTATCAAAAAAAATAAAGCCACTGGTTGCTTTGAAATCATCTGATAGAGTATTATAGTCAACATCGTTGTACCCTTCAAGTACAGCTGGAAATCTTTGTTAATGTAATTCGAGATTCATGGTCCTTTTAAGGCATTTCGATCTTGACTCTCTTCAATAGCGTTCCAATGCTCTGTACTAGGTCGACTAGTAAATCTGCACAGCAATCCCACGACATAGGGAATGTCGGGTCTAGTACAATCAGTGGCATACCTTAGGTTGCCAAAGATGCTCGCATATTCTGTTTGTCTAACACTTTCACCAATGTTCTTAAAAAGTTTGACACTTGGATCATATGGCGAGTTAGCAAGTTTTTAGTCAAAACAATTATATTTCTTTAAGATCTTCTCAATATAATGAGATTGATCCAGAGAAATTCCTTTCTCGGACATAGTAATCTTAATACCAGGGATTACACTTGCTTCAGCGAGGTCATTCATATCAAAGTTGTTGCACAATAATGATTTCACTTTATTTGCAGCATGAGGGTTTGAGCCAAATATGAGTAAGTCGTCTACATAGCGACATATTATAGTGCAAATGTCATTTTCATATTTGTAATAAATATATTTTTCACTTTCATTCACTTTAAACTCATTCGATATAATCAAATTATCAAATTTTGTATGCCATTGTTTAGGAGCTTGTTTAAGACCATACATAGACTTATCTAACTCACAGACCTTGTTTTCTTGTCCATGAATTATTCTTCCAATTCACCATTTTTAAAAAACATTTTCGATATACATTTGGTGTACTACTAAATTGTGAAAAGTAGCTAGTAAAATTAGTACCCTTATGGATGCAATTCTTGACAAAGGTGAAAACGTGTCGAAGAAATCTATGTTTTCTCTTTATCTAAAATCTTTGTCTGCAAGGCGAGCTTTGTATTTATCAATAATTCCATCGGGTTTTAATTAGTATCTTTTTCAAAATCCATTTTACAATTTATCGATTTGCCACCAGGATGCAAGTCTACTAAATGTCAGGTCTTGTTAGACTCTAAAGAATCCATCTTGTCGATTATGGCTTCTTGCCACAAATCTGCATCTAATGAAGACAAAGCTTCTTGAAGGCTTGCTGGATTCTCCTGTATTATATAGGCTGTATATATAACTGGGTCCATAGTCTTTAGCAACTCGTGCTCTTTTACCTCTTTGAGATTCCTATTCCCTTTGTTCATTGTTCTCAATGCTCCTTGGCACAGAAACTTAATTAGTTATGGTGCCCCCACTATTTTTTTATTTGAAAGGATATATTTTCATGAAAGTTAACATCATTTGACTCTACGATTAGGGGTGTCAAAAGGATCCATTTGTTAATTGGATATCCAATCCATCCATAGCAAAATCCATCCAATCCATCCATTACAAAAAAAAAATTATTAATGGATTGGATTGGATCCATCCACTTATTTTATGGATAGATGTGATCCATCCACTAATTTTTTTAAAATCCAATGGACTACCATATCTATAAAATAAAAATCCAATGGATTATTATAAAAAATATTTTCATAAACAGTAAAACAATTTTTTTGATAAAGCTACGCGTGAAGCCGTGAACCCACCTCCTCTCTCTCTCACTTGTTCCAATTGTTCAGCAGCACTGAACCTCTCTCTCTCACTACAGTTCCGTCGTGCTTCCCCTAATCTCCACCACGACGTGAACCCACCTCTCTCTCTACAGTTCCGTCGTGCTTCCCCTAATCTCCACCACGACGTGAACCCACCTCTCTCTACAGTTCCGTCGTGCTTCCCCTAATCTCCACCACGATGTGAACCCACCTCTCTCTCTACAGTTCCGTCGTGCTTCCTCAGATCTCTCGTCGTGCTTCCACTGCGAATTGTTCTTCGTTCTTCCTCTTCCGTCGCACACCTCCGCCGTTCGCCGCCGTCAGGAAACTGAATCGTTACCACTGCGAGCTTGTCGTATGTATCTCTGTATGTATCTCTGTATTTTTTGATTAAGCTTTTCAGATTATATGGTTAAACCACTAAATAACCATTTCTATTTTTTGGGGGAATACAAAGGGCTGGGAATCTTAGAGAAATTTTATGCATATACTTCATTTCTGTTATCAAGATAACCTGTCTATCTATTGTATTTCTAATTTTATTTTATAGGTTTCATTTCTGTTTTTTAGCAACTTGAGCAATTTGGTATACTGCCTTTGTTTGCGTTTCTGATGAGGAATTAATTTTGTTAAGTTTTCAGTTTCAGCTTGAGAACATTGACTCAAAGCTTCTTCTGCTCAAGAAGGCATTACAACTTGAACTAGTGGCCATTCAAATCTTCTCTTGAGGTTGGCTAAACTTTCCAAACAACTGAGTTCAGCAGCGCCTACCGGTATGCACACAGCTTTCTATTTTGTGTGATGTGTAGATTGGGTTATATTTTGTGTGATGTGTGAATATTTTTGTATTAGGTAATATGTCTAGTGATCAATATGAAATTGGGGGTGACGAAGTAGGTGAAAGTGCACCCCCTTGTTCAAAAAGAAGTAAAACATCTTTGGCTTGGGATCTTTTTGAAAAGTTTGTTGATAATGATGGACTTCCAAAAGCTAAATGTAAAAACTGTGGTAAAATCTACATATCAAGAAATGCCTAGTAATATGAAAAATCACGCAATAAAATGTCAAGGATTGGAAATGTCTTCCTATCCCCATCTAGATCAAGAAAAGTTAAGGGAGAAGATTTCTGGAGCAATCATTAAACATAATCATCCATTTTCTCTTGTTGAGCAAGAAGGGGTTCAGGATTTGCTTTGTTTTTTACACCCACAAGCTAAAACAATATCAAGAAATACTGCAAGGGCTGATGTCATTAAGTTGTATAAAAAGGAAAGAGAAAATCTTAAATGTTTATTGTCGTCCATACCCGGAAAAATTTGTTTAACTTCTGATCTTTGGACATCAATCACCACTGATCAGTATATGGTGTTGACTGCACACTATATTACCAAGAATTGGGAATTAGACAAAAAAGTGTTGGCCTTCTTTCACCTTCCACCACCCCATACCAGTTCTGTTTTGGCTGAGAAGTTACTTAGTTTACTTAAAGATTGGGGTATTGATAAAAAAGTATTCACCATTACATTAGACAATGCATCTTAAAGATTGGGTTTTGACACATATCAGAGCCAGTTGTGTGGATCAACAAGTACACAATCTGATTTGCAAGTTTATCTGGCTAAACCACGACTTGACCATAACTTATATGCTGACTTGGACATTTTGGAGTATTGGAAATCAAATGAGGGCAAGTTTCCAGAACTTTCTGTGATGGCCAGAGATGTTTTGAGTATTCCTATTACTACAGTTGCATCTGAATCAGCATTTAGCATTGGTGGTCGTATACTTAATAAATATCGAAGTTCTCTTTTGCCTGAAAATGTTGAAGCCTTATTGTGCACAAAGGATTGGCTTTGTGGAACTCCTGGTGAGTATACACCAGCTTGAACTTTTAGTTTGTTTTTGAGTCTTTTTCATTTATTGTATGTTTAATGGTGTTTCACTTTGTTTTTCTTTTGTAGCTGAGTCTGATCTTGATCTTGATAGTAAATAACTCGTCGAAGACTTTTCAACCTTTGTCATACCTAGAACTTGATGTGTGTAAGTTTTTTTCATGTTATGTTGTCTGAACGGCCATGCACAATACGTATTTTGAATTACAGGTTAATACTTTGATTCACTTTTTCTGTGCGGCAAAAGCTTCTGGAAAGGTAATTTTGATTAGCTATTTATTAGCTGAACTATGAATCTCAAATGTCTATGATATATTTTCTGTTTATCTTTGACAATAAAATATTAGCTGAACTATGAATCACAGTTCCAATTTTATTGTTATTAGCTGTCTATGATATATTAGCTGAACTATGAATCACAATTCCAATTTTATTGTTATTTTAATTCAGTATAACAAGCTGTTTGAATTTATCACAGGGTCCTAGCTTTTTTCAAGGATCTAAGAAGGCTGTGTTCAGCAATATGAAATCAAGAGTTGATTCCAAGTGCAAAACAACAGAACCTAAAAGACATCAGTGCAACAACAATATGTAATAAATATGTAATTTGACACTTTGTAATTTGACATCAGGGGGTGTATGTTTGTATAGAATAGGATACCATGTATCATGCTGAGAGTAGTCTGTATTGACCACCTACCAATAGAAAATTTGTTTGTGACTTTGCTATTTTATCGGTTTTGTTGATGCACTTCAACTGGATGGCTTCTTTGCTTCAATTGTAATTCACGTTTTTTCTTTAAAAAATGTGGTATAAGAGACCTTTGCATGGCTGGTTTTTTTTTTACAGAATGTAGTACTAAAAGCAGGGATCAAAATTCTAGCCAAAAAAAGCAAAAAAAAAATCCGGTGGTGGCCGGTGGTGGCGGCCGGCAACCGGTGGTGGAGGGCGGCGGCCGGCCGGTGGTGGAGGGCAGAAGCCGACTGCGGAGGGCGGTGGCCGATGGCAGTGGGAGGTGGCTCACGGTGGTTTTCATAAATAATAAATCATTTATTTTTAAAATTATTATTTTTAAAATTATTAATTTATTTTTAATGGATGGATTGGATATCCATCCATAAAAAAATGGATTGGATATCCATCCATAAAAAACTTGTTAATGGATGATTTGGATGGATTTTGTTTTATCAATGAATGGATTGGATTGGATTTGTTTGAAAAATTTTGATGGATACAAAAGGGTTGAATGGATTTCTAATATCCATCCATTATAATCCAAATTCATATCCATCCGATCGATCCATTTTGAGACCCTATTTCAACCTTAATTAACAATGTCTAGAATCATTAATTATACATTTCTTACTACAGAGATTATTAACATGAAAAAAAAGGAGTAAAAAATTTGGACCACCGGTAGGTAAACAAAGGTACTACGTGAAGTACTTTTGTCTTTTTCTGTTAGCTTAATTATTGGTTATTTATTGTATGCGTACGTATATAATGTCAACTGGTCTCCCCACCCTATAAGTTATAACCCTAATATTGTATAGATCCGCAATGCATTTCTGTCAATCAACTTGAATTAGCATCTTCTTATTTTATTTTATTTTGATAGGCACTTGAATTAGTTTCTTCTTCTTTTTTTATTTATTTATTTATAAAAAGAGGTTAAATTAGCTGACTAGGGTTGTTGACCCAATAATCGAATCTTTTTTATTTTGTAAAAGAAAAGAAGACAAAACTGAAAAAGAGAAAAGTTTGTGGGTTATATCAACCGTTGAAACTTGGACGTAGCATTTATATAGCTCAATAAAAAAATTTATCTTTTAAAATGAATTATTACCCATTTATCCAAAATAAAGGCTTAAACATCATTTACCCTTTGCAAATATCACGTTTATCTATTTACTCCCTGCAAAAAAAAAAATTAAAATAAATTCTGCAAAATGTAATTGTTTCAAGTTGCACCCCTGCTGTTAGTTTTGGCTAACAACGTTTAGTCTAGCCTGACTTGGCTGACATTTGAGATCTAGCTAACCCCCTGCAAATATTAAGTGTTTATAGTTACCCCCTGCAAATATTAAGTGGGGGTAGTTATCCCGTTGCAAATATTAAGTGTTTCTAGTTACTCCCTGCAAATATTAACGCTGTTAGCCAAAACTAACAGCAGGGGGAGTAACCGGATACAATTACATTTTGCAGGGCTTGTTTTAAAATTTTTTTACAGGGAGATAAATAAATAAACGTGATATTTACAGGGTAAATGATATTTAAGCCAAATATAAATACCACGATTAACAACAAAACATGTAATGATTGTCGATCATGACTCAAAAGCAATTTTAAAATAGTAAAATAACTAGGGCCGTACACCCGTGCTATGCACGGGGTGGTTTAAATGATGCGGCTAAGAGACACGCGTGGCAACTATGAAACAGCAAGGTTAACGTAAAGTCATATCAGGAAATAATATTGGCGTGCTATGCACGAGGTGGTTTAAATGATGCGGCTAAGTGACATCAGGAAATAATATTGGTGATAAGGTTTACATTCCAAAAATTTCGGCGTAGACAATTTATTTTAGCACTTTCAATTAACGTCGGGCCTGAATCACACAACACCAGTTGGACTTGTCATTTAATATTTCTACATTTCGCCTTCATACTTTTAAGTATTACCCTTAAGAAAACAACGCAACTATTTGGTACGATACGAATTGTACGAAAGTTACTTTGTTAACCTCAGGTCTGAATCACACAACACCAGTCGGGCCTGTCATTTAACGTTCGTAACATTTTGTCTTCACACTTTTAAGTATTATCCTTAAGCAAAAGAGCTACTACCTGCTATGATAAGAATCTAGCGAAAGTTAATTTATTAACGTTGGGCCTGAATCACACAACACCAGTCGGGCTTGTCATGTAACGTTTATGACATTTTGTCTTCTTACGTTTAAGTATTATTCTTAGGAAAACAGCGCTACTATTTGGTACATTAGCTGATTGTACGGAAGTTACTTTGTTAACCCCGGGGCCGAGTCACATGCACAACACCAGTCAAACTTGTCATCTAATATTTCGGACATTAGTTCTTCGCAGTTTTAATAGGGTCTGGACCCTAAAATTAGTAACCCAAAATCAATGATATCTTTATTGGCCCAGTCCGATGGGCCCGATGATAGTATTGGGCCTGGCCGGGTCGGCACGATGGGCTTCGGATAAACCCGAGAATAGGTAGGGATGCCAAAACGGGCTGCCCAGCCCAGCCCGTTAAGCGTTATGCCCGCGAAAAATCGGGCGGCTCGGCCCGGCCCGTTAACAGAACGCGGGCGCAAAATTCATGCCCTGCCCGCGAAGTGGCGGGCTGGCGGGCTGGCCCGTCAATTTACACTGAATTAAAAAAAATGCTAACGGGTGGTTTGGCCCGCCACAGTGTTTAGCCCGCGGGCTGGCAGGCAAAGCGGGCCGGGCAACACCGGCTGGCGGGCAGCCTTTTTTTGGTGGGCGAACGGCCCGGCCCGCTGGGCCAACCCCATTTTGACATCCTTAGGGTTAGGATTATACTTTACTTATTTCGTTAAGATTTTGTTTCACCAAACAGGTTACTGAGGAACAACATTACATAATTCATCACGAAATTTATTTTCATTTTTCACCTATTCTATTATCGAGGAACAAACCTAATATATTTATAGACCAAATTTAAATTTTTTTCCAAATTTTTATGTATTAAAAAATAAATGAAAAAAAAAAGAAGAGAGTGGTAGGGGGTAGGGGTGGGGTGGGGGGAGGGGGTAGGGGGGAGGGGGGTGGGGGGGTAGGGGTGGGGGGGTAGGCGGGAGGGGGGGTGCGGGGGTAGGGGTGAGGGGGTGGGGGGATGTTGTTTTGGCGCCTATTTTTTGGTAAAGTAGATGTTGTAATTATATATAGAGGATTATAAAACTTGTTGGTAGAGGAAATGAGATTATATTGACAATCGCTAATATTTTTTCACAGTTAAGATTAAAATAATTATTTATAAATAATAAAGATATTTATAAAATTAATATAAGATCAATGAAAATTGTTACGGATTGGGCCTTCAGTGGCCAATCTGCCTAAGGCCCAAACACCAAAGGCCAAATCCATCAGTCAACAGTGGAGATCTAAGACCTAGATCCACTGGTCCCCTTTTGTCCCACAAACTTATAAATAAGCATTCAATGCTAGCCTTAAAGGTACACACTTTCCATTCACCTAACTTGCAATTAGCTCACTCGCTGACTTGAGCATCGGAGTGTCATTGCAGGTACCAACCACCCCGGATCGGAGCCAATCTCGGACTGACCAAGAACGCGACTACCAACTATCTCGGATCGGACTTGGTGTCTAGCATTGGATACCCGTCCAGAGGTACGGTACAGAACATTGGCGACCACAGTGGGAGGATCTTATACTTCATTTCCTCTCCCATCTCCAAGGTCAGCAATGGCTCTGGTTTTACGTCAAAGAAACATTTCAAGTGCGATAGTGAGATCGGACCCGCAACAACAAACCCCTGAAGGGGTAGCAGTCACAATCCCCCTCAGCTCGGCACGTGGGCGTAACTCGTCCAGAGCAATAGCCCCGGAAGGTTCCGCCCCGAGTCGACTTCCGCCACCTCCTCAGACCGTCCAGATACCGATCGACGCTGTTCAAGAGCTCGTCCAGTTACTGACTAGGCAAGCCGAGGCAGAGCAAGAAAGGAGTCAACGCTACACACAGCTTGAGGCTGAAATTGCCGAGATCCGGGCTCGTAACATCCCAGACCGGTCCTCTCCTCAAGGCCATTCTCCCAGCAGGGGGACGTCTGGTCGAAGGCGCCACCGATCTCTGGCCTGGAGGAGGCATCATCACCGATCTCCACCTCGGCGCAGGAGGGGACAAGGATCGGGAACCCTTCCAAGTGAGACCTACGACGATACCTACTACCCCGAGAGTTCCCCTCGTCAGAGCTCATCTTTAGCATCCTCGTCTCCGAGGCGGCGCTCCTAAAGCCGGGAGAGATCTCCAAGGCATGAAGCTCGTAACCCACACTCCCAAAGATCCCCTGCCGGACGTCGTGCCCGACGATCTCCCGAAAGGACTAGGTCGACGGCGAGGAAAGGGCCATTCACAGCCGAGATAGATTTCTTCCCGGTACCAATGTATCTGGAGAAATCCCCGGAAGGTCTGAAGATGTACGATGGGACTGGTGATCCGGATCGCCACCTCGACTACTTTGACACGGTGATGCAGTATCGAAATGTCCCAAGCGAAATCAAATGTCGGATTTTCCCTCTGACTCTTGAGAAGTTGGCCCTGGACTGGTTTAGAGCCCTGAAGCCAAATTCTGTATCCTCCTGGGACCAGCTAGCCCAGCCGTTTTTCCCCCATTTTGCCCACTCCAAAATAAAGCCGAAATCTCGGAAGGTCCTGCAGGCGATTGGACAAGGAGAAAATGAGTCGCTTCGAGACTACATCGAGAGGTTCAATAGAAAATCCGCCCAGGTCCAGAACCTCGATGACTCTTTCTAGCTATATTTCATGGAGGCCGACCTCCGTGAGGGAAGTCTTTTCCAGATTGATGTCGGAGTCAATCAGACTGAGTCGCTTGCTGATTTCCTCCAGCGATCTCAAAGTTACATCGACCACGAAGAAGGAGTGATCGCAAGAAGGAATGATGCCGACCCCGGAACACCAAAACCTCGGAGTGAAAAGGAGTTTCGGAATGAGAAGGAGACCCGGAACGATGACAAGCCCAGGGCTCGAAACCGTCACCAGCATTACTCCGAGCTCAATGAGACCCGGGCTAGGATCCTTGCGGATTGCATGAATACTGTGACGCCCTAAATATTTAATTAATTTATTTAATTAAGTATTTAGGAATTTATTTTAATTTATTGGATATAATTTAATAAATTAGAATTATATTAATTTTGTTGGTGGTATTAGGAAAAGGAGGCGCCACTTGAGTGAACTTGGGCTTAAGTGAAAAGCCCAAGCCCGTGATCCAATGAGACATGCGAAGTTGTGAGGTCTTGTGAGGTTAGGGTTTTGGTGTTGTCATTTGCGAAATTTAGAGAGGAGAATAGAGAGAGGGAGAGCGCCGTAGAGAGGAGAAGGAGGAGAAGAAGGGCGCGAGTTCAAGGAGCTAAGGGACGTGATTTTGTTGCTGAGGTTCTGGTGGTGACTGTATCTAGGGCTCCTACTCTTCGAATCCAAGGTTAGGAGAGTTCTATCTTTCTATATAATAGATGTTCATGATAGGTTTTTAAGGTAGAGTTAGCCTAGATCTACCCATAATCACGAATTTGTATGTGACTTTCATGTTTTGTTAATGTTTTATGCGTGATGTTCATGAATTGTGGTTGAAAAATTCATTTGGTTGCTGTAAGGGCGCCTAGGGCGCCATATGTGTGATCTTGTGTTGCTGGAATCGTTGTTGAATTTTTCTGTTGCTGCTGGTGTGTTGGGCGCTGCCAATTCGCGCTACAGTTGCGCGCGAGGCGCCACTGAGGCGCGATCCAGGTGTGTTTGGGCGCTGCCAATTCGCGCTGCAGTCGCGCGCGAGGCGCCACTGAGGCGCGAAAACTGCACTGTAGCGTCCTCATCTGCGCTTAAGTGGCGCTGGGAGCGCGAGTGAAGCGCAAAATACTGGAATGTTCCCAAATTTTTATAAAAAACTGTGTTCGCTATATCTTTTGACTCGGGTATCCGTTTTAAACGTTTCAAAAAGTGTTGGGAAGCTTTTTCAGTTGTCTACCTGTGTGTCTCATTTTTAAAATAAAAACTTATTATTTTCTGGTGGTTTTTGGGCGCCCAAGTGGCCGTCCCCGGTGGTCATTACAGTGACGTTGTAAAGCCATATTGAGTCCTTTAAGAATCCTTTTTGCGTATAACCAACAGTTTTAACGTTTTAGTGTCAAAATGAGTGATTATGACGATGATGCCCTAAGTGGCTAGTAAATGACGTTTTTGCCCTTAGTGGCCAATATTATTGATGATGATGCGTAAATGACTGTTTTGCCCTTAGTGGCTATTGTTTGTTTGGTGACGTTTATGATAACAAGCGACGATGATAATAAGCGACGATGATAATAAGCGACGATGAAATATAGCAACGTTGTTGTGTGTAATATGAATTGACAGGTGATGTGCCTCTTATTTGGCAAATTGGTAAGTGACGGGTCACATAGTTGACTGTGATTGTGTGTGTTCGTGTGTGATGCATGTCATAGTGTCTCATGTGTTCCATGTGCATGAACCCAGCGACGATGAGGCCATAAAGGCTAAGCGACGATGAGGCCATAAAGGCTAAGCGACGATGATGAAAGGTACCTCATGCATATGCCCGCGAGTGGGTTGCATTTCATATAGTCACATGACATTGTGATGAGTTGTTGTAATGACGTAATTGCTGATTGTGATTGTGACTACTCTAGTGCTGTGACTTTGACTTATTGCTTATCATGTGATTTATTATATGGACTGAATTGGACTCACCCTTCTGTTTGAATGTTACCCCCATGCGGTAACGTGCAGGTGATCACGAGTGAAGACCTAGGTATCTTCATTAATTTTTGAGTCGGGTCGTCATGCTCTGATACGTAGCACTCAGGGGGAAAACGAACTCGATGTTTTTAAGACTATTTGAGTTGTCATGTGTTATCTGATGGCTTTTCTCTTATTTATACTTTTCGCTGCGTAGTTGGTTTTATTGATGTCACGGTTGTGGCGACGATAACTGATGTTTGAGTTTTTCCCCATTGGGGGCGTGTTACGTATTGCACAATTATTGATGTTGAACTATTCATTTGAAGTATGACGTTTTGTTTTGAGTATGTGTAACATTCCTTGCGATGAAAAGAAATTTTGAAACTCTGATTTTTTTCAATTAAATTAACGGGTAGAAAAGGGGTGTTACATTAGTGGTATCAGAGCAGTTCGGTCTGTCCGGCCAATGTTGTCCTGTCATAGTGTCTTATGGCAATTAAGAAATTGTTAGATTAGTTCTGAATTTTTGGGTTGCGCTGCAGTGATAGTTTGAAATGGCTGGGAGAAACGATGCTGCTCTTGCTGCTGCGCTGCAAGCTATGGCCCAGGCTGTGCAGAATCAACAGAATGCTGGAGAGAACGCTGGTTTTCGGAGTCTGACTACCTTCCAGAGAGAGAATCCGCCCACTTTTAAGGGCAAATATGATCCAGATGGTGCTATGGCTTGGTTTAAAGAGATCGAGAGGATTTTCAGGGTGATGGACTGCACTGTTGAGCAGAAGGTCCGTTTTGGTACCCACATGTTGGCTGAGGAGGCCGACGACTGGTGGTTGGCTACTAGGCAGAGGTTGGAGGCTGTGCAGGAAGAGATTACCTGGGAGGTATTCAGCAGAGAATTTCTGAGAAAATATTTTCCTGAAGATGTCCGAGGAAAGAAAGAAATAGAGTTCCTGGAACTGAAGCAGGGTGGTATGTCTGTGACCGCATATGCGGCGAAGTTTGTGGAATTGGCAAAATTCTATCCGCACTACAGTGAGGCGACAACTGAATTCTCAAAATGCATCAAGTTCGAGAATGGTTTGAGGCCTGATATCAAAAAGGCCATTGGTTACCAGAAGATCCGTGTGTTCGCTGATTTGGTTGACTGTTGTAGAATCTTTGAGGAGGACGGTACCGCTCATTACAAAGTTGTGTCCTAGAAAAAGGGTAAGTTTCCGAGTCGAAGCAAGCTGTAGGAGGTTCCTGCGGGTAAGAGTTATCAGAGGGCTGCTGGAGGTAAGAAGACTAGTGGGGGAGATGCTCCTGCTAGCATTGTCTGTTTCAAGTGTGGCAAACCTGGCCACAAGAGTAATACATGCGAGTCTGATGAGAGAGTTTGCTACCGTTGTGGTAAAAAGGGTCATATGGCGGCCGAGTGTAAGGTCAAGGATGTGGTGTGTTTCAACTGTGGTGAGTCTGGGCATATCAGTGCAAAATGTACAAAGCCGAAGAAAGAAAGGTCTAGTGGGAAGGTGTTCGCATTGGCAGGAGAGGAGCCTGATGAGGAGGATGGTCTTATTAGAGGTACGTGTTTCATTAACGGTACTTCTCTGAAATCTCTTATTGATACTGGTGCTACCCATTGCTTTATATCTGTTGATTGCTGTAAAAGATTGGGTCTTGTTTTATCTGCTATGTGTGGGGATATGGTTGTCGAGACTCCTGCGAAGGGGTCGGTGATTACTTCCCAGATGTGTTCTCAGTGTCCCGTGTCGATCTTCGGCAGGGACTTTATTGTGAATTTTGTTTGCTTGCCGTTGAGAGGTCTGGATGTAATCTTGGGCATGGACTGGTTAGAAGATAACCACGTCCATATCAACTGTCGTAGCAAGTCGGTTAGTTTCGGGGAAGAAGATTCTGTTTTGGTATCCGCTAGTCAGTTGAAGAAGTTGAGGAAAGAAGGAGTTCAGCTATTTTCATTGATGGCTTCGTTGTCTGCTGATAGTCGAGCTGTTAATGAAGAATTGCAAGTGGTACGCGAGTTTCCTGAGGTTTTTCCTGACGAAATTCCGGGTGTGCCGCCGGAGAGGGAAGTTGAGTTTTCGATTGATCTTGTACCTGGTACGAGGCCTGTGTCTATGGCACCGTACAAGATGTCGGTGTCTGAATTGTCGGAGTTGAAGACGCAACTCGAAGAATTGCTTGAGAAAAAGTTTGTGAGACCGAGTGTATCACCTTGGGGAGCTCCGGTATTGTTAGTAAAGAAGAAAGATGGGAGCATGAGGTTATGTGTGGACTATCGTCAGTTGAATAAGGTAACTATCAAGAACAAGTATCCGCTTCCGAGGATCGACGATTTGATGGATCAGTTAGTGGGTGCCCGTGTTTTCAGCAAAATTGATTTAAGGTCCGGATATCATCAGATTAAAGTGAAGGATGAAGATGTTCAGAAGACAGCGTTCAGGACACGGTATGGGCATTATGAGTATTCAGTGATGTCGTTCGGTGTGACCAATGCACCGAGTGTATTTATGGAATATATGAATCGTATTTTCCATAATTACTTAGATCGATTTGTGGTGATCTTCATAGATGACATTCTAGTTTATTCTAAGTCGGAGGAAGAGCATGTTGAGCACCTGAAGGAGAAAGTGATGACGAACTCGCCCGAGAGCTTAAGAAGAGAATCAGAAGGCCACAACCGGATGGGGAATCCCTGGAAATCCCGTTGGGGGATGATCCAGCCAAAGTCGTCTGAATCGGTTCCGATCTTGACGAGGAAGTTAAGGAGAAGCTCGCCCTATACCTGAGGGCCAATGCCGACCTCTTTGCTTGGTCGGCAGAAGACATGCCCGGGATTCCCCCTGAAGTCGCCTGTCACCAGTTGGCCGTTAACCCCAGAGCAAAGTGGGTCGCCCAACGTAAGAGAGCTCAAAGCAAGGAAAAAGCAGCAGCCACAGTTAAAGCAGTATCAGATTTAGTTAAAGCCGGTTTTGTAAAGGAGGTCAAGTACACAACTTGGCTTTCCAACCTTGTACTTGTCAAGAAAAGTAATGGAAAATGGCGAATGTGTGTTGATTACACCGAACTTAATAAGGCTTGTCCTAAGGACGCCTTTCCTGTTCCCAGCATTGATCGCCTCGTCGACAATTCTTCAGGTTTTCGCTTATTATCTTTTATGGATGCCTACTCCGGATATAACCAAATTCGGATGTTCCCACCCGATCAAAAGAAGACCGCGTTCATGACCGATCTCGGTAATTTCTGTTACCGGGTCATGCCGTTTGGTTTAAAAAATGCAGGAGCTACCTACCAGAGAATGATGAACAAGGTTTTTTATAAGCAGACCGGGCGTAATGTAGAAGTGTACCTCGGCGACATGATCGCAAAAAGTGAGAGTGGGCGCCTCCGCATTACCGGCCTTGAAGAAATCTTCACCGAAGTCAGAAAAAACAAGATGAGACTGAACCCAGAAAAGTGCACTTTCGGGGTCCGAGCCGGGAAGTTTCTTGGTTTTTACCTCACAGAAAGGGGCATTGAGGCCAACCCGGATAAGTGACGTACAGTAACCGAGATGCGTACCCCATCCACCAAAAAAGAGCTTCAGAAGCTTAATGGTATGATAGCCACATTGTCTCGGTTTATTTCCAACGCCGCATTCAAATCACTCCCCTTGTTCAAACTACTCAAGAAGGAAGCAAAGTTCGAATGGACCCCAGAGCGGGACAAGACCCTCTCCCAGCTTAAAAAGGTACTCTCAGAGCCACCGATCCTGACTAGGCCAAACCCAGGGGAAACCTTATACCTATACCTGGCAATCTCGGAAGAAGCGCTTGGCGCCGTGCTTGTTCGGGAGATTAAGGGCAACAAAAGCCCAGTCTTCTTTGTAAGCAAAGCGCTGCAAGGGCCGGAAGTCTGATACCAGAAAATAGAGAAAATTGTGTTTGCCCTCCTCATCGCAGCCTGACGCCTCTGACCTTATTTCATCGCCCATTAGGTAGTGGTTCGAACCAACTACCCATCCAACAAATCTTACACCGACCTGACCTCGCGGGTAGAATGATAAAGTGGGCAATAGAGCTTTCAGAGTTCAGTATCAAGTACGAGTCCAGGCTAGCGATGAAAGCTCAAGTACTTGCCGACTTTGTCGCCGAAATGACCCCGGCCGATTCCGAAGACGAACTATGGACCCTGCATGTTGATGGATCCTCAAATCCAAAAGGGAGTGGCACCGGGTTAATGCTCGAAAGCCCGGCAGGTGTCGTTATTGAAGTATCCCTCACTTTTGGTTTCCCCACTTCAAACAATCAAGCCGAATATGTGGCGTGCATAGTAGGTCTCCGCCTTGCCCTTGACCTCCGAGTTACTCGAGTCACCTTGAAAACCGACTCTTTACTGGTGGTCTCTCAGATCGGCAAGCAATACGAAGCCAAGGAGCCAACCCTGCAAAGGTATTTAACCCAAGTGCGAGAGTTGCTCGCTCTGTTTACATTCGCCGAAGTGAAGCACGTTCCAAGATCGGAAAACATTAGAGTGGATGTCCTATCTAAGCTCGCCAACACCAAAGTCCCTGGAAACTTCAGATCAATAATCCCGGAAACGCTCATCAAGCCTAGTATCCAACCAGTCTCGGAGCCCAATTTTTCCGCCAACGTGGTCGAGGAAAGCAGACGATGGATCGCGCCTATAAAGAGGTACATCGAGTCGGGGGACGAGCCTCTAGATCCGCGGGAAGCCAGATCAATCAGGAGGAAGGCCTCGTCCTTCTCCGTGATCAAGGGTACACTCTACAGAAGAAGCTTCTCGGCGCCTTTGCTGAAATGCATCGAAGGAAAGGAAGCAGATTATGTTTTGACCGAGATTTATGAAGGGATCTGCAAAGAGCACCTTGGAGCCCGATCTCTCGCCCGGAAAGCTCTAAGAGCAGGATATTTCTGGCCAACCATGGAGACTGATGCAAAGAACAATGTCAAGAAATGTTGCAAGTGCCAAATCCATGCCAGTGTCTATTTAGCACCTCCTGCCGAGCACACAAACCTAACCTTGCCATGGCCTTTCGCGTGGTGGGGAGATCTCCAAGGTCCTTTCCCAACCTCCCGGGCCAGGTCAAGTACCTAATAGTAGCTGTGGACTATTTCACAAAATGGATCGAGGCCGAGCCCTTAGCCATTATCAGCGCAAAGAACTGTATCAAATTCTTCAGCAAGAATATAATGACCAGATTCGGGATCCCCGAGGTAGTAATCACCGACACCGGAACTCAGTTCACCGATAAAGGTTTCAGAAAGCTCATGTCCAACCTTCAAATCAAACACCGGTTCACCTCGGTGGAGCACCCTCAAACCAACGGTCAGGCCGAGGCTGCAAATAAGGTACTCCTCAATGGACTAAGAAAGCGACTGGATGAAGCCAAAGGCAAATGGTGTGAGGAGTTACCGTATGTGCTATGGGCCTACCGAACCACCCCCCAAAGTTCCACGGGTGAAACTCCTTTCCGACTCTCATACGGGAGCGAGGCTAAAATCCCGGTCGAGATTGGAGAGTTAAGTTGGAGAACCCTCCACTCAAAATCACCGAAGGACAACAATCGGGCGTTGAAAGAGAACCTCGACCTCATCGACGAAGTCCGAGGCCAAGCCTCCCTTAAAGAAGCACTGATCAAGCAAAGGATAACAGCCCGGTATAACTCAAAAGTTATCCCGAGGGATTTTGAAGTCGGCGATTTGGTCTTCCGAAGAGCCGACGTCGGCTTAAAGAACGCCGCCCATGGAAAACTCGCCCCAAATTGGGAAGGACCCTACCGAGTCGTATCTAAGATCAGTAACGGCGCTTACGAGTTAGAGACCTTGGTCGAAAAAGCAATCCCAAGGACATGGAACGCCACCAAATTGAAGAAATACTACAGTTAAGCTACACTCTGGTGAAAAACGGTGTATACCGATTTTAATTTCCCCTTGTCCTAAGGACGCCTTTCCTGTTCCCAGCATTGATCGCCTCATCGACAATGCTTCAGGATTTTAATTTCCCCTTTTTGTATGAAGAACGGTGTATACCGATGTTATACCGATGTTATAATTTCTTTTGACGAAATACGGTGTATACCGATGATATACTAATGATATCATTCCTTTTGTATGAAGAACGGTGTATACCGAGAATATTAATCTATGCTTTGACAAAGGACGGTGTTTACCGACGTTATCGATGACCGAGGTAGCCACAACCCTGAAGGGCGTGTTCGTTCTGGGCCGAGTCCCGGTAAACTGCCCTGAAGGCGACACGCGTTACGTGATCAACGTAAATAACGAACGCACTAATTGGCCGAGGTTGCCACCACCCTGAAGGGCGAGTTCGATCTGGGCCGAGTCCCGGTAAACTGCCCTGAAGGCGACGTCCACCACTTGAGCAAATTAGAACGCAAGTGCATAAATTTAACGAAAGGAGTAAAACGCAGCCGAGATAAATAAAACCGGAATTGCGGGCAGTTAAATTAAGTAAATATTACAACCCGGAGCGAAGGATCCGTGCTAGTCCCAGCCTTGATCTGCCCTGCTTTCCGATTTTCAGTTTCAAGTTCAGAAATCCGGACCCTCAACGAGGCAACCACCTCCACGGCATCCCTCTCTTGGTTCTCAAGCTCGGAAATTCGAAACTCGAGTTCCTTATTTTTAATGAGAGCAGAATCCCTCTCTCCCTCGAGTTTGTCTCTCTCCGCCTGGAGTGCGGACAGGTCTTCTTGAGTTTTCACAAGAGTCGAAGACAGGGACTCATACTTTTTCTGTAGCGAAGCCCGGAGACCCCTTTCTACATCCCTCTCCGCCAGGGCCCCTGAAATTGTGGAAATAATGAAATTAAGAACGGAGCTACCAAAAGCAAAAATCAAGGCAGCAAATCCCCTTTATTACCTTTTGCCTGGCTCTCAGCCTCTGCCCTCTGGAATTTGGAAACGTCGGCCAGATGCCGAAACAGCCTGGCGGCAGCTTCCCCTGGGTCGACCCGGGAATCCTCGCGGTGCTTCTTCAGAAACTCACCGTCGATTGAGATACCAGAAGATCTCGAAGCTTTATGCTTCCCATGACGACTCTTCTTCGAAGCTTGAGGGAACCAGCATGCCCAGTCTGTACCCGTTTTCCTGGGGCCTGGGAAGCGGAGACAGGATCTTCCCGCGACAAAGGTCGCTGCCTTTTCCGATGTTGAAGGTCGGCGGCCCGGTCTTCAACACTAGCGACACTGGCCACGGTAACAGTGTTGATAGGAACGGCGTGCATGGGCTCGCTCCGATGAGGAGTGGGTTGGGGATCTTGCTGGACACCGGCTCTCCTCTCCGAGATTGCCTGCAGGCGGGAAAATTTGTCAGTTCCCATGCTATCTTCAAAACAAAGAAAAGAAGAAATGTTGAAGGAAGCGACCTCAAAAGAGAGAGAAGACAATTAATATCAATGACATTATCGGCTATCAAAACCTACCAAGCACGGCCAACACTTGGGACCTAGAGCCCGCCCCGACCAGCCTGGCTACATCGATTCCGAACTTCTTGGGATCCCGATAGGGAATCAGGTCGGCAAAATTGGTCAGGATCGCCAAAGACTCCTGATCTATGGGACTTAACCTGCTTAAGCTGACCGTGTATGCATGAGGTCGCCGATTGAAATGGGAGAGGAACCACCCTATTTGAAACTTGGTGGACTCCAGGGATTCCCCATCCGCACCGTACTTGCCGACATACCTCACGGCCTCCTCATTAACAGGCTCGACGAAGAAGTATTTGCTCTTCCAATTTTTCAAAGAGTCGGAATAGGGCATAAAAACTTTTAGGCCCCTCTTAGCCCGGAAGCTCACGTGTTCCCATCGATCCTTAGTCCCGTCCTCGTGCCTCCTGTTAACCTCGAAGAGGTAGAAGAACAAGTCGGAGGAGATAGGCCTCGTTGGGATGAAGCTGGGAGGGGGCGAGGTTCAGAATCCCCAATGCCTCTTGCTGAAAAGCAGTGAAAGGGGGGGGGGTGATATTCATGTCAAAAATCGTCACTCTGTACATGAAAAATTTCAAAGCTTTTGGCCAAAGAGCTACATGTTGACCCTCGGCCATTCCTTCCACGTTCCATATCTGATCTTCTTTCCTAGACATCCGGCGAACAATGTGGCTCAAGTCGTCTCTGGTCCGGTAAACAGACTGAGTCTCCCTCAACGTTTCCGACACCCAAGAGTACTCCCGAGGGACATTCAGAGGTAGCACCAGGGGAACATCAACCGGCCCAACCCCGGTGCTGGGGTATTGCTCGGAGTCACCCTCTTCGCGAACGAGATTCCCTTTGATATCAAGCCCATCCTCGTTGTTACGGCTCTCAGGAACCTCGGCTTCGCTATCGTCAGAGCTCCAGCTAGTTCTCCCTTGCTCTTCATTGTTCGGCTCGGTATCAGACTCCTCCGAGTCAAGAACCACTATCTCAGGGCGGTTTTCCTCCGGCAGATCATTGCTGGGAACCTCGGGAGAACGGTCATCCGCGTGAAAGCTGATGGGGACGGAACCCAGGCCTTCCTGAACCTCGGGACCAACTGACCCCGGGGCACCAGCACGTACTTCGACTGAGTCTTTAGGATCAGAAGCCATCGCTCTGGCTACAACAGGGCGATCTACGTTGACAACCCGACGGGTTTGTTTTGTCCTCGCCAGATCGGACCTGCAGAAATGGGGGCTTGCCGAGTCAAGTTGATTTTAAAGCAGTGGGTCCACAACCAAGTCGGAACCCGACCTGACAACCCACACTCTATTAATAAATACGGGTTCTAAGAGGCCCGGACTACAGCCTAAAGCAAGAAGCGGACAAATAAAAGAAGGGGACTAACCTTACAAGATGGGAAGCTCGCCGACACTTAAATCTGATCACGTACTTCAACGATCTCGCTGAGACTCGCCGCGGAACTCTGAAATGAAACGCTAAGAGACGAAATTAAGATCGGAGGTCAGAGCAATTCTCAGAAATCAGTGCGAGTGATGGAGGTCCCCTCCCATATTTATAGGGAACTGAGGGCCTCAAAGTGAGCCTGGGCCTAAGATACGCGACCCATCACTAGCCCCTATAGTAGGCACGTCGATCCAAGCGTCATCATTACTCCAATCACCCTCGAACGACGCGTCCAATCAATGACATCAATGACAGGCACGGAAATCGATGCGTCGCTGTGAATGAAACGCCTCGAGTCACTCAGCCTACCCCGGTCTCGGAAGCTCGCCCGTCGACCACTAGAGGAGATTCTAAACTCGATCATCCGAAAATCGGCAAGGCTTGAGTCTGAGTCCCTCACGCTCGGAGGCTGGGGGAAAAACGCGAGCAGAAGTAAAAGCCCGGCCTTGAAAGCTCAACACGGTCTTCTAAAAACAAGTCTAGCCCGCCCCAAGGCGGCCCGAATTGGGGGGCAACTATTACGGACTGGGACTTCAGTGGCCAATCTGCCTAAGGCCCAAACACCAAAGGCCAAATCCATCAGTCAACGGTGGAGATCTAAGACCTAGATCCAATGGTCCCCTTTTGTCCCACAAACCTATAAATAAGCATTCAATGCTAGCCTTAAAGGTACACACTTTCCATTCACCTAACTTGCAATTAGCTCACTCGCTGACTTGAGCGTCGGAGTGTCATTGCAGGTACCAACCACCCCGGATCGGAGCCAAACTCGAACTGACCAGGAACGCGACTACCAACTATATCGGATCGGACTTGGTGTCTAGCATCGGATATCCGTCCAGAAGTACGGTACAGAACAACAATAAAATTATACCGCAATAAGTAATATTTCATCGTTGAGTCTCGGAAGTAGAATGATTATTTGTAAATAATAAAAATATTTACGAAACATTTATGAAACTGATATGGGCTCTTTGGTTGTAAGCACATAGCAAGCATCTTTTATTTTGGATCCTTGGTGGTTAGTCCGTTGGAGGGTTCTCTGATTGCTCGTATTAGGGAGCCTCTTTGCTCTGATTGGAAAGTGTGTATCAAGCATTGTTATCGTGAAGCTAACGCACGTACGATGATGCTCTGGATGCAGTTAGTTGCTCTCAGAAGTTCGATTTAGTTGTTTATAACCAGCCTCATGTGGCTGTGTTATGTGTGATTTTGATGTAAATAGAGATTCTTTTTTTTTATGTACACGGAGTAACAAGTGCCACTTCATGAAACTCACACACACAATAGGTCTTAATTTGGTTCGAACTCGAGACATGATATCCAACCTAACACATTAGTCCCTTCGTTCATCAAGTGTTAAACACCTCATCTAACGCCTCATACGTGTCACGTTAACTGACACGTAATACCTTGTTTTGGCCGAAATTGGTCATTGACTTGACAATTCTGAAATTTTTTTAAAAAAAGGACATGTTGGTCCCTCCACATTTTGGGACAAATCAGTCCCTAAGCGTCTTCTTCTTCATTAGTGCGGTTTTGAAAACCAGAAACCATTTCACCATTTTCAAACGCAAACAGCAAGGTGAAACCCATTTTTCGTTTTGATCTATTATTTGTGTGTGATTTTTATTTGCATTTTATTTTTTGTTTTGAAACCCTTTTTTTGTCGTCATAATTTCCCCTTCATTCTGAGCAAGTTTTGAAGGTATAAAAGGCCTAACAAGAGGTGCTGGTGTCCAGATTGTTGGTGTAACAACTACTGAAGAAGGAAGTGGGTTGAAAGGTGGAGGTGTTGATTGCGGTCTCATTTGAGGACGCGGCCTAATCAGCTGTGGTCTAACAATTAAATGTAAATAAAAATCACACACAAATTATGATTTAAAACAAAAAGTGGGTTTCACCTTGCTACTCGCTCTCCTGCATTTGGAAATGGAGAAATGATTTCTGGGATTCAGAAACCACACTATTGAAGAAGAAGAGCTCCAGGGACTAATTTGTCCCAAAATGTGCAGGGAGCAATATGTCCTATTTTTTCAATTTTCAGAATCTGTCAATCCAGGGACCAATTTGGGCAAACATAAGATATTACGTGTCAATTAACGTGACACTGTAGATATCTTGTGTTGCAGGCTAAGTTTTGATGATGAAGTGGTTAAGAGGTTTTGATGATGAAAAAGACAAAAGTTAAAGTTGATAATAGGAAAAAGGCCAAAGCCAAAGTTGATGGTCAAAGTTAATAAAAGTGACTAAACATCAAAGTCACAATCCAAGACAAACAAGCTCAAGAATTGAAGATTCAAGTTTAAGGGTAATCCTTAAATATAAGGGTAGTCCTTAGGGTTTGGGTGTGTCTTAGGAAAAAGTGTAAGCTCTTTCGAAGGTCAGCTCGTATCTCAAAGTCTCACACACTCACAAGGTTTTCAAAGATGCATGCATACTTACGTAAACATACCTATCATCTTTAAAACATAAAAATCGATTTTATCTTGCATATACATTCATCAAAATCGATTTTCAGGCCAATCAGAAAAGGAAGAATCGATTTTCACTTCATATATTTCCAGTGCACAAATCGATTCCTGAGCCAAATCTTTTTAAAGGAAGAATCGATTCCCACTCTTTTGCACTTAACTGAGAATCGATTCCTACATGTCTCAGGCAAGCTGAGAATCGATTCATACATGTTTTCACTAAGTACATAATCGATTCCTAGCCCTCCATGGTTCTTAAGAATCGATTGTCCCTATTTTTCAAACAAATCAAAATCGATTCCTCACTTAAATGAATCGATTTCTAGATCAAATGCTTTCAACAAAGAATCGATTCCTACACTATTTTCAACGTAAACTTGATTTTTTTCATAGCCTATAAATAGGCACTGCATTACGCTCATTTTCACAACAACCCATTTCACGAATCAGAAAACTTTTGAGAAAAACTCTTCACGCTTTTACTTTTGCTCGTCACGCACCGTTGGCCCGTCTGAGCTGATCTGTTGCTAAGAGTTAGTTGGGGTTGCATTCTTCAAGTTGTAATATATGCCTTCATTAAAGGTATTTCTGTCTTTACATTTGTTATTATTTAATTGTTTGTGATTTGTACTAGGGAGTGGGGTATCTCTCTAGTGTAGCTGTTTGTACTAGGAAGTGGGGTATCTTTCTGGGGCAGCTGATTGTAACAGGGGTGGGGTATCTCTTGTTATTGTTATATTAGATTTGAGGGCTCTCCATAGGTGGGGTATCCTAGGAGGAGAGTGCCCGAGTCTGTAAAGGTTTTCCAAGGCACCTGTAAGCCTTGTTGTTTTGGTTAGTGGAAAATCTCACAAGGGTGTGAGGACTGGACGTAGGTCACTAGGAGGTGACCGAACCAGGATAAATCTCTGTGTGGTTTACTGTTTTCCTGCTTTACTGTTATACCGCTCTACTGCTTTATATTCTAATTCCTTCGCTTCCACTTAACCTGCGCGGAAATTGATCTAAGTCATTGAAAAGGGGAAAACGTTTTTCGAAAGATCTGAAAAGTTTTTAATCTCAATTCACCCCCCCTCTTGAGACTGAAGCCACTTGGTAACAGACACGTTGGCACATAATGTGCCATGTAGGAGATGTTAGATGAAGTGGCTAACACTTGATGGACTGAGGGACTAGCATGTCCCATTTTGAAAATGTCAGGGACTAATGTGGCCCGAAAAAATTGTCAGGTACAAATTTGTTCTTTGAGGAAATTGTCAGGGACCAATTTGGGTCTTTTTTTTCAAATGAAATCAAAGTGCCATCAATTCTTGATATAATCTTTTATTTTTAACATTTATCTCTATTTTTTTAAAAAAATATCTCTATGCACACATTCATAACCATCCAATCGAGGGAGCGTACCTACCTTTGTGGCTTGTGGCAAATCTATACCTCTGCTTCAGATTTCACTGATGTCAACAAAGGCGGTGGTCCATCTGTTCCAACTACCCCTTTTTTGAAGGCCTTCCTCTATTCATTCTTAATTCATGATTTGGTGGTAAGAATCTACGATGCGAGTCAAACCAAGAACTCCTTCCCCTGTATTTCAGCTTAAATGCCTTTGTGTGTTCCATGCAGTGGGGACATGCCAATTTATAGTGAGTCCCCCAACTAGACAACATATCATAAGCAGGGAAGTCGTTAATTGTCCACATCAATGTCGCTCTCATTATAAATTCTTCTTCCGTGCTGCATCATATGTTTAAACACCCCCCCCCCCACAATCTCTTGAGATCATCAATCAGAGATTCCAAATAGATATCAATGTTAGCTTTTGGATTGGATGGACCAGGTATCAGACAAGTCAAAAAGATATAAGGTTTAATAATACACATCTTAGGAGGAAGATTGTAAGGGGTAACAATAATTGCCTAACAGGAATAGGGTGTCGTTGAGGCTCGGATATATGGAGTAAATCCATCAGAGCACAAGCCAAGCCGAACATTTTGTGGGTCTGAGGCAAGATCTGAATGCACTCGATCAAACTATTTCCACGCTTCACTGTCAGATCGGCGGTGTAAAATGTCTGAGGTAGGCCTATTCTCAATATGTCACTGATAACTCTATTTTATATAGGTTATTTGTGCCCTTAATACTTAAATCAACACAAGTTCTCAAGTAATATTCGTGCTTTATTAGGTAAATATTAGTTATTTAGAGGAAAGAAGGGTTAGGAGCTTGTTTGTTATCATTTGACACATTTGGTGCCTTTGTGAATATATTGATGTTTTGCTTGAGTGCTGCAGCGGTAAGCCAGCGGTAGACGCTACAGCGCCTATATGACGGTGGGACATTTGGATATTTATAAAGCCACTTGCTGAAATGATGAGTCATCACCCTTATCTCTTATCCTTAGCATGACATTTCAGCACCCAAGTGGATGCTTCAAAGACACTTGGCGCCTCCTACATGTGTCCCATGTGATAGTTGGTGATTTTAATCATCACACCTTTTTGTAAAGTAGCTTTATGAATAATATCTAAGTTTTATGATCATGAATTATTATTATTATTTTATTAAGACTTGGTTAGATTAAATTAGAATAGAATGCTTCTTTAGGGATTAACATACAGAGAGAGTTTTAACATGGAGGAAACTATCTTGACATTGTAGCTTTCCTCCATTGTTATTCCACTCTTAAGCTTTTATTTTTAGTATAGTTTCTAGATTTCATTCAAGGTTTGCTCACGCCATAGCTTCATCCTTCGTATGTGACTTGGGATCATTGGAGTGTATCTTTTGCAACCATTCTCCTCTTGTCTTCCTACGATAATATGAGCTTTTTAGTTTGTATTATGTTGATGAAACTTGTTATGAGCTAATCATGTTGTAGTTGGATTGTTCTTAGTGTGTAATGAACTTTGAGTAGCTTTTATGTAATATTATGATGTTTGCGTTTTATTTCTTGTGTCATAATGCTTTCAACTTTGTTTTGGGAATGGCCAACTAAAACAAGGTAACTTTGTGGGTACAGACATGGTTCACAAAGAGAACTCAAGGAATGATATGAATGAAAACCCTTTAAAGACATTTAAAGGAAGTACTACTTAACTCTAGACATAGGGGAGTAATAGTTCATAAGGCAAATGTTGTAAGAGCTTAATATACAGGGGTAAAACTTATTTAGAGCCTAGACATAGGAGTCTTGTAACATAACCCTGACGATAGTGACTGAAAGGCACGCCACCAAGGCGCTACAGCGTCTACCGATTCTGAAGCGCTACAGCGCTTAACGCTACAGCATCTAATATTATAGAACACTACTCTTGGGAATTTACATAACTACTGAGCTATCCAACTCACTCTTAAATACTTTCAATTCATTACTGTTTTCACATCTTTACTTGTTTATTTACATTCATGTTAATCACAATGACAATACTTGTTGACAACTTGTATTTGTTACTTGTTTTTCTCACTAGCTAAATTACTAATTTAAATATAGAAGTAAACTCAACAATCTCCGTGGGAACGATCTTTACTTATCATTATATTACTTGTTGCGATTGTGTATACTTGCACATCTACTTTTCGCACAACAGTCACGTCATTTCCTCTGCAATTTCAGTCGATGCAAACATTCTCGTCAACCTTGGAACAATTGGCAAATAGAACATTGACTTTACAAGTATGAATTTATAATTATGTTTTCCCGCTTTACGAACATGATACCTCAGCTTTCCATAGAATCTGCATTCCTGTAGCACTCCATCATTTTTACCAAATTCGTTGTCGTAAAACAACATGTGCATAACTTTTTGGCACATTCCAATCCCAGCTTAACATCTTAGCCTCATAATAACTTTTTGGGAAATTATCCTTTATAGGTGTCGCCTCCAACATCATTTCAGTCCCATAATCTAAACCCAACTCAGAAACATTACTCATGGACTTGAGAGCTAAAAGCTTCACACACAGATAATTTGGACTGTGGCGAGCCTTCAAACAACAGTTTGTTTGACTCTCTTAACAAATTATAACATCTCTGTACTTCTTCATTTGGAAGTTCATCATAATTGTCATACCGAGGCTCATCAAATGGCACATTCACCGGCACATTCACCGTGAGAGCATCACAAATCATGCTTTCCATCGACTCAAATTGTTCATTAGGTGGAACACCAACACCAGAAATGCTTGAAGCCCCTACGTCAAAATTTGGAAGTCGTTCCCTATAGTCAACCCAAATCCAATAGTTAGGCCTAAATCCGAAATGATACAAGTGATCCCTGACTTCATTTTCGACCCTAATAGGTACACTGTCACAATCAATGCATGGATATCTAATGCATCTACCATAATAAACTCTTAAACCCCAACTACAAAATATTTCTTCAAACCTGCTTTCCCTATATATAACCAGTTACACGCTCAGGCACGATTCAATTGATTCCAATTCAAATAACCTATGCAAGTTAATGACATCGATATGATCTCAGTGGAGATGATTTCGAGCAAAATATGGGGGTGAGGGACAACACATCACCCTTTTCCACCAACATCACACAATAAGAACATCCAATATAGTCGTCTAATATAGGGTTCATCAAACATCAAAACAACTGTTTAACACAATTTCAATTAACATCCCTAACAACAGTTTAATACAATTTCAATTAACAACATAATCAATCCTATACAATATAAAATTCACAATCCGAAACACTAACAACAACATTTCTATTCCACATTTCAAATTTTTATGACTTCTAATTCAAAATCCTAAACACTAACAACAACATTTCTAAAAACAACCTTTCTAACAACAACAATATTATTCTATTTAACATTTCCCACATTTCACATTTCAATAATAAACCATAAATACAACAAAACTAAAATAATACCTAAAAACAAAAATAAGTAAAAAACTAACTGTTATGAGCCAATAGAAGAAGAATCCAATGGTCTCGTGGCGGTTCGGTGATGGTGCGCACTCTGGTGCAGTGTTGAGAGAGAGAGAGAGGGGTTGTGGTTGTGGTTGAGGAGAGAGAGGGAGACAGTTAGAGAGAGAGAGGGGGAGAGAGGGAAGAGTGAGGAAGGAACAAATTAGAAATCAGACGGCCTAGTCCGTCGCTAAATCCATTGCAAACTACATTTATATCCCTCCCACTATTTCATATTCCCTCTCTTATTTAGCTACAGATAGATCCGTCGCTACTGGCAGATTTACCTACGGACACCAGTCCACCGCTAATATTATGTCTCTTATGAGTTTTTTTGTAGTGTTTTTTTATGGTAAACAACTTCATTCAATAGCTAAAAGAAATGAACACAAAGATTCTAAAACAAATGAGTTGGGACATTTCCCACCCAGATCCTAAGATAATATCTAAGAGAAAAAACCACACAAGCATAATGGAAACTACACATAAAATGTTGAGAAACTATGAGAACAGATTTAAAACAATCACAATGATCTAATATCCAAACTATCAGCAACTTCCAACCATAGGCACTGACAATGGAGAAATGAGAATCCACAGGCTTTCTCTCACTCCAATTACAAATTGTTTCTTTGACCTTTGCAAGCATACTTTGACTATTATTGGTCTCAACACAGATTGAAAGGCGCGTCACTTTGGTGGCGTGACCTTTTCACCCTTGGAACTGACTTTACAGATGACCCAATCTGGTTAAAAAGGATCACTAGCTTTGGTTGGGTAGAGGGGACAAAGCAAGATTCTGGTTGGACCCTTGGTGTTGACCAACACCTGTCCAATCACTGTTCCTTGAATTATATTCGCTCTGTATTGAAAGAAAATGTCACTCTTCACCACTTTAGCTAATAGCTTGACAATAGGTGGGTGTGGGACTGATCATGTGGAGCTGTCAATTCAGGCGAGCATAGCCCATTCAGGCCAACCTCAATTTTGGGTCAAACTGGTTGGGCTAGATTAATTTTGGAAGCCTAATCCTATGTGGGCTGCAGGCCAAATGGGCTGGCCCATGGGCTACTAAATTCTCTTTTTTATGTGAAAGCTCCTAAGTCCTATATGATCTTTGTGTTTTAGATTGTTTATATAAAAGTAGGATTACTTGAATTGCAATTAAGCATTCGCAAAGCTCCTAGCCCCTTAAGCTATAAAGACACCATGACAAAGGAAGAGCATCTGTTGCCCCATGGGGGGTGCCTCAAAGCAGCATAAAACGTGCAGGGAAGTGCTAGACCATGCGATATAAAGGAAATGAAACAAAGGGGGATCTAATTGTAGGCATGCAATGGGAGTGCAGTAGGCGCAGGAAGCTTAAATAGCCACAAAATATCCGATTGTTACTGTGTTATCTGTTAGCGCTACCTCCCCTCTTAGTTTTGGCATGTGCAGGTGGTTGCTTTTGGAATCAGTGGTTTTGCGCCTCCTTTCTTGCTACGGCAGACACGATTGGTGAGGGAAGGACAGTGGGCCCACTTTTTAGGAGTTCCTTTTTGTTGGTTTGTTGGATGGTGTACTTTTGTTGTTACTTTTGGGGGGGGGGGTACACTTTTTCCTCATTAGTCTTTTTTTCATTGAGTTTTGGCCCCGTGAGATTTTAATGAGCCCCCCTTTTCTTTGTACTTTCACGATTAGAGCCCATTATACTCCCTAATACATTTTTGCTTATCAAAAAAATATATGAAATTGCACCTAATTAAGTTGTTTCCCCTTAATGGTAGATGAAAAGAAAAAACGTGAGACCATGTAGTCTATAGTCTATACTCTATAGAGCATTGTAAAATATTTGGGCGACCCCGGGACCGGCCCATGGATCCCTCGTGTCACTGTAACCATGCACGCTTATTTAATTAAAATATAAATTTAATACAAAGGCTAATAAAATATGAAGAGAACAGACATCCAAAACTTTATAAAGCAACAAGGGGAGAGAGATCTTAAAGTTAGGTAGGGACTGCCAAGAATCACAGGAAATTTTCAGAAAAAATAATGATAAATAAACATTTAAGTAATTGGATCTTTTGATCATCTTTTTGGTCGGGATGTCATGCTAGAACCTCTTTGTCCAAGAAAAAGATAACATTTTCAATTGGGGCTTTCCTTTCAACTGTGGAATTACACCTTTATGTTCACATATAATTCAATTGGGATAATAGATGAAGTAACCCAAGCTTGAGTTTGAGTGTGAGTTAACAAACTCATTCCATTTAAAGACATAGATTTGACTAGTATTTGAGTACAATTTCTGGCTAACAAATAAATTGGGGGCGAAACTTTACTTACCTCTCGGTGAAGTTTGAATTGGTTGGTGTCTCTTTTCCATAGACATTAAAGTGGGGTCAAAGACCGTTATACAAAAAAATAGCTGAAGCAAAACTTTACACAAAAAATTAACAAAGAAGAAAAGAAAAAGGTTAAGACACTATATGCTTTCGATTTGATTTTACGTGTTATGACTTTTAAATCTTTTGCACTATATCAAAACATGATTAAATTATAGGTTTAAATATCATTTTAGTTACTGCAATATAGCGATTTTTTTGTTTTAGTTCTTGTAAAATATATTTTTTCATTTTAGTCCCGGAAATTTTCAAAACCATCACTTTTAGTCTTTTTTTTGGTCAAGCTTTTTCAAAACCATCACCATCAATTTTCTAAGTGTTTTTTATTACATGACTAGGGACTAAAATAAAAAATTAGCTATATTTGCGGGCACTAAAATGATTTTTTTTTTTATATTTGTAGGGACTAAAAAAGAAGTCACATAAGCTTTTTTAAACAAAAAAAAACTTTGGGGGACTAAAAGTGATGGTTTTATAAATTGTAGGGACTAAAACAAAAATATATTTTACAAGGACTAAAACAAAAAAATCACTATATTTACAGAGACTAAAATGATATTTAAACCTAAATTATATGAAAAAGCTATGTGAAGTGTGAAATTATTTTTTATAATTTAAGTGCTCATTAGCATATAATATTTTTGATTAAAACATTTTAATTTTTTAAATTTACTAAAGTAAACATATATATTACACTTTAGTAAACAATTTCTAAAGTTAAATTCCTAGTTTTATTTGTTAATTAGAAAGAAAAAAACAAAAGAAATTGCTAGTGATATACTGTATCTATAGGTATATTTTATAGCACGCTGTGTGAACTATTTCAACTTCAACCCACTCCATGGAGGTCCATGTAAGTCTACCTAGGGCACACGACAAGATCCTCACCTGATGAGCCTGCCTGTCTCTCTGGTTAAAGTTTGGGACCAACTTTTGTAATAAACGAAGTAGCAGCTATAACTTTAGCTTTTGAAAATCAAATTTCAACCTTTACCTTTTTAATTTTCTCTTCAACGGTTCATAGGGTCGCAGTAAATTGGTATTGTGAAACAATTTGAATTTTGAAGTTCATAGTTAGGGGAAAATTTTATATTTAAAAGTAGGTAAATTTTAGGGTGGGACTACATTATATGGTTAATCAATACTTGAAAATTATATCAAACAATGACGATGATCGATGTCACTCTTTAGAAGTAGAAGGTTGTAATCCTTCTTGTCCACACGACTGAGACAACAACCTGAGTAGCGTTGGTTCAATGAAAACAAGAGAAAACAAATATCAGTGTCTTAAAACTCAAGTGGTATTCATTTCTCCTTGCTTTTGTTGAAGCAATGCGAGTAAAATTATCGTCTCAACTATGTGGACAAAAAGGAGCGTGAGGTTCTATTTCATAAAACACCATTAAATTTTCGAGCATTTTTTCAGGTATTGGTCCAATGTGGACCACTATTTAAGGAGCCATCATAGAAGCTGTGTTAAAAGTATTTAGACTTTGAAAGTGTTTTTTTTCTTCTTACCTATGATACTTTGAAGCACTTTGGATCCTCTTCTTCCATTATTTTTCTCCATCACAACATATAAGAGTAAACGAGTATAAATGAGAAAGAGTGGATTAAAAGAGAGACAGAAACATAGAGGTAGATGGAAGAACAAAGTGAAATCAATGTTATTATAAACCCGAACCGACCATCAACTCGGTTGAGGCACTGGGTTAGTAGGTCACAACTCAGACTGGTAGATCACTAGTTGAACTGCCTCATAGCAAGCCAAAGACATCGTTTCTAATTTTAATTTTTTGAACATTCAGGTAAAACAATATCGTTTTACAGTAGGAAAGAAAAAGTTGCAAGACCGGTCGGTAACTGAGAATACCCACTGATTCGACCGAGTAAGTCATTGGTTGGACCGCAAAACTATTTGAATCATACCGAGTCACTAATATGGCATGTTCAATTACTTGCTTAGACCGATCATATATTGGTTTTTTGCAGATCAGTTGGTCGAGGCAAGTTTAATAACACTTAGTGTGTGTTTGAATTTGATAGAAACTATGGTGAAATCCCACATTGAGCTAAAAGCTACAACTGAGAGCTTCAACTTTCCCGCAAGTTTGAAAGATTTGGAAGTGTATCCAAAGGTATGCTTAGTATAGAGGATCCAAAGTCCATATATTTTAATTTATTCTCTATTTTTTTACTCATGAAAAGGTAGCTTAAAAAAAGCAAAAGAGTACATGTAATGATAATTTTTCTAGTGAATATATAGCTTTTTCCCTGAATGGCTGAGTAATGTTGAGGTGGAAAACTAGCATACAAAATCTTAAAAGCTGCATATTCTGGCTAAGAAAGATAGAAGCCCTTTAAATTTAGGGTTGAAAGACGCAAAATCAAGGACATGTACTTAAAAGGGCTATTTCTTTTGAAACAAAAAAACAAAAGAAAATCCAATGTTTAATGGAAGAAATTGTCAGTTATTGCAACCAACTCTGTCCCTTAAAATATTAACAATTTATACAAATTTGTGCCAGTTATGTCTTGTTCTAAAATCACTTTAGAGTACTGAAATTCAGAAGCAAGCTTTGTATAACAAAAGAAACAAACAACAATGGCAAGCTTTTTTTTGCCTTTATAAATAAACATGAAATGGTCCAAATGAAGCCTAAATATGTACAAAACCAATTTACACGTTTACATGCTAGTGTGACATGTATCCTGAATTCCGCAGACTGCACCTCATAATCAATTGATTGAATTTCATTCACCACTTAACAAAATATTCCTCAAGCAACTAACACGTCTATTCACTGTTTGTCCAATGGCTTAATTTACATCGAGATAAGGGGGTCGACCCGATGCTTCTGGATTTGATTCTCATGTGGACAAACTCAGTGTTGGTCAGTGCAAAATTTAATCCTAAATACGAGTAGAGATTAGTCTTTCGTTGAAAGCGTTATAACACTTTGTGGGTTCGATTCCCAAAGCTCATTTTATTTTCCTATGGATCATATATAGCGATGGTAGTAAGAGCCTATCTTGATAAATTTTGTCACCTTCCACTCATAAAAAGAAAAATCAATTATCTTTAAACTATGATAAGATTTTGTTACTTAACAAGTTTTTTAGTTTTCTAAAATATGGCAATTTTTCCTTTGGTCCCTAAAATATTTTTGTCGTATTTTGGTCCCTAAATTTAAAAATTGTGTAGACTTTTGTCCCTATAGCTAACATTATCAAACCTATATAGAATCAATTGAATCTTTGTCTAGTTACATGTGCTTGAATGGTTGCAAGCACATGAATTTTGGGGATGGATTTTCTCATGGGGCATGAGAGTTTAAGAGTAAGATTTGTTTCACATTACTTTCTCCAATAGTTTATATGTATACTTTCTGACGGATATACATGGTTTTGGTTCGGATCATTGCTGGCTACCCACAGAGTGTCTCAATGTTTTCAACGAAAGGCTAATCTCTGCTCGTGCTTAGGATCGAATTCTACAGTGGCTAACATCGAATTTGTCCACAGCGAGAATCAAACTTGGAGCACCAGATCGACCCTCCATATCCCAAGATAGATTATGCCAGTGCGCCAACTGTGTTGGTTACAAATATACTGGTTACAAATATACATGGTTGGCTGCAAGGTGCAAAGTTGATACATTTTCTAAAATGAGATCCCGAAATTCAATAATCTTTTGAGAGGCTAAAATAAAAAACTATCATATTTGAGGGACTAAAACAAATTTGAGTAAGAATGCAAATTTGACTAAAACAATGATATTACTCACACTAACATTCACATAAGATCAGAAAATTGTATACAAAACATAAACATAAACATAAACTTAAGAAACTCATTTCAGAATTATAATTTTTACAACTTTCTACTGATTATCAGTTAAATCAAACCATATTTGCTTAAACACTTTAATAATAATCTCATGATACTCATCTGAATTCAAAGAAAGGTAACAAGCTAGAAGATCTTCCAAATCCTTAGAACTCCTTATATTGTTCTGCACAATCATCTCCACCATTGATTCTCTAAAATCTCTCTGTGGATTCACTGATGACTTCACAATCGCCAAACTATCCGAAAGACTTTTCCGGTAGCCGCCGGTTCCGGTTCCGGTCACGCTTCTCCGGCCATGTTGCTGAAGCTGAACTTTTCTGCTTCCAATTCTTGGTGAATTTATCCTTAGCTTCACACCTGGTGAATTCACAGAAAATCTCCGACCAGAAATGTTGTTGTTGTTGTTTCTCTGTTCTTGTTTCACAATCTTCACTTTCAATGACCTTTTTTTGATTTCTTTCTTCTTTGCATCATTGAGCAAATCATTGAATTTTTCTGGTTTAGTAACAATTGGTGGAAGCATCATAAGCTTTGGAAATGAGTCAAAAACATCGTCTTTTTTTGCTAAAGAATTGTTGTCAACATTGATAATGATATCATTGTTGTCGTTGTGTAACTTGTTGCAGCCACTACAAGTTGAAATCTTTTCATCAAATTTCACAGTTTGAAGAAGAACTCTATCTGTTCTAATTTCTGGGTCAGGGAATTCTGATTCCTCTTCAGAGCTATAAACAGGAGAAGATGAAGAAAAAGAAGTTTTTGGTGTTTTTTTCTTCGGTTTTTGTTTGGATGATTTTCTAGGTTGTTGAGGGAAATTGGTTTCTGAGATATTAAGGTTGTTGTTTGCTAGTGAAGTATGGCTAAGCTCTCTTGTAAAGTAATAAGATTTTCTAGGATTGCATTTTGGTTTTGATGACTGAGTAGTAGTAGTAGTAGTAGTTGAGTTTTGTGAAGAAGATTGTTTTTTCTTTCTTGTTGAGGATGTTTGGTTTCTTGTTGTTCCTCCTCCCATGTTGTCTCTGAGCTTGTAAAACCAAGCATTTGGCATCATATCTGATAATTTGAACCTGTAATTCCCCATCTAGTGTTTTATTTCTCTCTTTCTTTTGAGGAGTGAAATCATGAGACATCAACAATGTCTTTGATTTGGCACTCTTTTGTATTGTGAGATTAATAGAAAAAAAAAGATAGAGGAGACTTTTGGAATAGAAAGTAGGGATTAGTGGGGCCACAAAAGAAGAAAAAAAAGTTTGGCATAAAAAAATATTTGTGGGGTTGAAGTGGTTAATGACCTTATATTAGTTAATGACAATATTTACCTAATCCCAATAAAAAAACTAAATTTACTTCTCATAAGGATCATAAATTAAGGTGTATTTAATTTAAAGTTTAAATAGTATCACTTTTCATCATGCGTGATTCCACTACGGTTAACAAGAGTTACCTTGAGCAGTAACTAACTGAGTTTGGATCCCACTTTAAGGTTTCAAGTTTGAGTTTTGGGTGTGGTAAAAACTCTATTGGGATAGAAGAACTACATAGACCGAAAAAATTGAGTACACGTAGTCAATCAAGTTCCCCAACGTAAATTAGTCACCGACAATGGCGGACCTATGTGGTGTTGAGGGGGTTCACTTGAACCCCCTAAAAAACTTCTATTTTTCTCTCTATATAATTTTTTTTTGAATCTCCTGAAATTTTAAATTTGCAGCCAAGACACAATTTTGAACTCCCTAATTCTAGTTCTTGGATCCGCCACGGGCAAAACTAGTAGATATTACACATCAATAACATCCGTAAAATAAATGTGTGATTCCACTACAGAAGTCCTTTAAGGCTGGTTATTCCCCATGTGGGTTATATTATATAACATGTAACCTGAGATCGGATCCTCTACATGCTGTAGAGGGTGCAGCGAGTTGCTGCACCATCCGATCTAGAGAGAAAACAATTGTTGCGCCGTTCTCTCTCTAGATCGGAGGGTGCAGCAAGTTGCTGCACCCTCTACAGCATGTAGAGGATCCGAACTCCATGTAACCTTGAAATAGAACAAAAAATAGCCCAAAATTTATGTGTGTTTCTTTGCAATATTTGGAGTGATTTTTCTGCTAGTGGTTGAGACCTGAATGCAGACACTAACGTTAACAAAGAAATCTGAGTCTGTGCATCTGAGTCAGATATACACATTGGTTATGTTTTCAGATGTAAAAGCAAAAGCACTATACTTTTGTAAGTGGAAAAGATACTATTTTGTTGTAAAACCCATTGTCTTATTGCAATAAGCTACCTATGTAATTTTGGTTAAAAACTTGTTCTTAGAAGAAAGGGAAAAAGGAACACATAGAGAAAACTGTGTTGAAAAGAATCTGAGAGGCAGAGAAAAGAGAGAAGCTTTCAGGATTGGAAGCTTGTTGAGTGGGTCATGGTTGGATTACATGTATCTAAAATTCTAAATATTGAATATTTTAGTGGTCCATTTAATTGAAAAATTGTGTAAATTTGGATTACTATACTCTTTTTTTTGTTGTATTCTTTTCTTATGATTGTTTCCTTTTCATGCTTATAGAAATTAGAACATGGGTTTGTTGTTATAGTGAAAGTGTCTTATTTTGGTCTTAGGGCTTTATCCATCATTTTCATGTTTCTTTAGGCACTACAAGAAAATTGACCAATAGTGACAGTAAATTTCCGTAGATACAGGGTCGAAAAGCGTAGGTATAGGCCGTAAAATCTATACCGACGCACGTTCATTACCGTGGTAGATTTCGGCCTAGGACCGCGAATTTTTGCTGTCGCTATAGCCTACAGCGACAGTTTCTTTAGCCGTTGGAAAAACCCTGGTGTTATACCTACGGTTACATTTCCATTGGTATTGACCTTATATATCAACACCTATTATTTTTGCTATACCCACGCCTATATTCTGTTGGAATAAGTCTTAAAATCACCTATTAGTTTTGCTATACGCACAGTTGAACCTCCATCACTATAGATTTAGTAAAAAAGAAAATTTTCCTGTGTCTACAATTTTTATATTAATAACACTTATGATAATTTTATATTTTTTATTAAATATTAAACCAATTAAAAACTAAATATAAAACAAAAATAAAGTCAAACTCTACTCATATTGAAAATTAACATAAGTCTTACAAACATATCAAATTACAAAATAGTTAAAAATGTCAATATAAGAGTACCATATTGGCATTTAAAAAGCTTATAATAATACCAAAATTACAAAGAACGAATTCCATTCACTTAAACTTCTAAGCCTACTCCCTCAACAGAAAATTAGCTTCTAGTCTTCATTAGTGCCATTATCTTCACCATTGTCTGGACTTTGAGAATTCATTTCGCCCGGGACACTAGAAGCATCAGTAGCCTGTTGAAAAAAAAAATATAACTCATATATTCAACTTCAATTTTTTCTTAACCCATCCATGTCATGCACGTTTTCTGATTGTTGCTCAATTGGTCTACTTGAAACTTGAAGGTGTAGGCCTCTCACCGTGAAATATCCATTGCCTATAACCTCTAAGAAACCCACATCGTGGATCAGTTAAGTGTTCATAAACACTTCCGCGAGAATGTGATTTATAGTTGGCACATGTTTTACAAGGACACAATATTTTTCCGTTGACTGCTAAATTTTGAAAAGCAAATTCAAGAAATTCATTAACCCTCGAATATATTCCTCACTACGTTTTGATGGATCACACATCCACTCTCTATTCTCCATTTGACAAAATTAACTGAAACAAATAAAGTGCTTGACAGAACCACCAGAAACAAGTGAAATTATGTTGTAATAAATGATGTACATGTTGGTTTTCATTCTAAAGAAAATATCTTTGAGGCTCGGCTTTAAGGCCAATCTCAATGGTTACAGTTTAGGCCTATCAAACATGTGCAAGTATATAAACATTGGTTTCAAGTTTATAAGCATATTCAAATATAAGTTTCTTAATATAAATATCAGCTTTGATTTTATCTAAACTAACTCTAACTTTTGGAGGAGGATTCTGAATATAATGATACCCCACCCCCACACACAACAACGTTAACACAAATTACAAAATTTGGCTAATATCAAATCACCAAAACAGAGGGAACAAGAAAGATCGAAGGACACAAGGCAAGGCAAAAGCTACAAAAAGAAGAACGGATAATCGCTACATACCTTGAACTTTTCCTGCGCTTAGCAAGAGAGAGAGAAATCAGGACTGTGTTGTCTGGAGATACTACTAATCTGTATCAATGCAAGAAAATGTTACAAATGGACTAGACAAATTCTCAGAAAACAGGATTTCTACCATTCAAAATCTACAAAAGAACTTGTATGAATACAATACTTAGAGATAGAAGAAGAGCAAGAAAAACTATAGACCAAAACATTAATAGCGATTTAGAGAAAAATGATCTATCTTTAGAGTTTAGGTTAGATCTAATACATGACAGGACTTTTTAGCATCGATTGATCATGTAATCAACAACACCTAGTGGAGAAAGACATGGTTGTGGTAATTGGCGTTGTTGTTGCTTTGATGAAGAATCATTTTCCAGTTTCACTTCATAAAAAAGAACTGGATAACAGGCCCACACTAAATATAGCACTAGATGACAATCAATTATTGAATATATATGACACATATATACATAAAATTAACAAACACACATGTAAAGAACATACCAAGAATGATGACAGATGTAGTTCCATCTCCTACTTCTTCGTCTAGGGTGCGACTTAATTTAATCATAGACTGTAGCCATCCAAATAAACTAACAATATCAGAAAGTCTTAAAACCAAAGAGGAACTAAACCTAGAAAATTCAACGCAAACCAGAAAACGGTGTTGTTACAAGACGTTGTCAAGATAGCAATATGTATGCCCAACAAAGCAATATCAACGAAAAGAAAGAAAAAAAAAGAGACAAGAACCTTGGCAGCTGGGTGAGCGATATCTAATTCACGTAAGATAGCTTTCCCGTCATTTGTCACCACAGTTCCTGTTAATTCACAGGAAAGAACAATGGGTGTCTGAAACACTTGAAAACAAAAGAAAAAAACCAAGCTTTTATGGTACGCACAGAAACTGTGATTTCAAAACAGAAATTTCAGGAACAAGAGCAGAATCGAGAGACTGGGGTAGAAGAAATTTGGGGAAAAAGATGGAGGAATAGGGAAAAAGATTCAAGATATAAGACTCACACACAGTGGAGTAGTGAAGAAGGAGATCCGGCGGTGGCTGGGGGCGGTGCGGTGGCTCGCGGCGGTGGGTGGAACAGCGACGTCGTTTCTTCTTCTCTACGTTCTTCTCGTTCTTTCTTCTCTGCGTTCTTCTAGTTCTTCTTCTCGATCATTTCTTTTTCTCTACACACAGTGGAGTAGTGAAGAAGGAGATCCGGCGGTGGGTGGACAGCGACGTCGTTCTTTCTTCTTCTCTGCATTCTTCTCGTTCTTTCTTCTCTGCTTCTCGTTCTCTCGATCGTTTTCTCTTCTCTGTAGAATATTTTAGTGGAGAGGGAATTATTTGGGTAAAAAAAAAGAGAGGGAATTATTTTGGTAAAAAAAACAGAGGGAACTTTTGGTCAAAGTGGGAATAATTCCCGCTAATACCTATACTAACAAAATTTAACTTCATAGGTATAGGAAATTACCTATACCCACAGTTATTTTTCCACAATCTTTCCTGTGAATCTATACCCACGGTTTTTTTAACTTGTTGTAGGTGTAGGATACCTATACCTACAGTTTTATTTACCATCGCTACAGGCGTCCGTTGGTATATGTCAATTTTCTTGTAGTGGTAAGAAAAAGAATCAGTTTTTTCAACCAAAGGAAATGCACTAGATTCATATATTGTAAAAGAAAAAATTGTAAAAAAAACTGAAGTTCACTTTTTTTTCCATGTTGAAATTTATGGTAAGGGAATGGTTTCTAGCGAAAAATGAATAGAAAAAACATATTTGAACAAACCCTACAAATGAGTTTACCACCCCAGAATCCTCAAAAACTAGTTATGACTAGTACATGTTGAGGCAAATCTTCTTAATGACAAGGGGGGTCATGGCTGTCTTATTAATTATTTCAATACTAATTTAATTTGTTTTGACATAAAAAGGAATCTTTAAAATTTATGAATTACAAAATAATATAGCGATAAATAAAATAGTTTAAAAATTAGTGATAAGTTTTTTCTTAATGAGCCACAATTGCGTGAGAACACACAAAATAAACCATCCATAAAAAAAGTAAAATAAACCATTGTGACTAACCAAATAATCATTATAACTTTGCTCAAATATTTTATATATATTATCTAACTAACCGACTCACTAAAAATATTCCAGTCAAGATCTGTCACTGCCTAAACGATACATTATGAGGTAATTCGAAACCCCCTTCATATGAGTAGCATATAAGAAACGGATTGTTACGCCTCACGTACACTATCCCTAACCACCTAAAAATCGCATATGAAACACTAACAAAAAAAATCTCACCAAACAAGTAAATTAGGATTGTTAGCTGACCTAGCTAGTGACCGAAAACCATACTTTAAAATTCATAAAGTCGAATAGAAAAGTCTCACCAAACTTAGACGTAAAAAAAGTCTTACCAAGCAAACAAATTAGATTACTAGCTAACCTAGTGACCAAGACCATAATTTGAAATTGACAAAGTCATATCCGTATAAATCCTTGAATGATATTGAAACACAATGTACATGAATAATGCCAGAGAAATTAATGTTGATTACTACTAATCTTGTAAATTTCACATCGGGAACATAATTTGTACAATTATTACACTATTCATGTGAATAAAACATAATAGCATCATAATTATGTATAAGGTACATTCTTTCCTTCTTTCCAAAATCATATGGTAAGAAGATAAGAGTAAGACTAATTTGTTACTTTGCCTTAGGTTTTGAGGGTAAAAATGGTTGAAACTAGTCAAATGGTCCCCTACTATTAGTTCATAGTAGAAAGGTACAAGACCAAAGGCTATCCTAACGGTCTCAGTGCTGTGTACGTGTGTAAATTGGACTCAAATCAATTAGGGAAATATTGTTTTTTGAGGGGACCAAAGTGTGTGTTTTTATCATTGATGAAAGATATTAAGATTGTTTTTATTTTTTGGAAGGACGACAACATGTATGTACCTAGTGGTTTGTTGTCCACATTGTTTGTTACCTTCTTTTTTAGCATTATGAAGTGAAATCATGCACTTAATCCAATGTTTGGGCTATATTCATAATTTAATTTTTTTGTTGACTTTATTGTTTCTTTTTGTAAACTTCATAGTATATGTGATATTTGATCTATTGGAATGTAGTGTTATTTATTTTAGGGTAATATATATTTTTAGTCCTTATAAAATTTGAATTTTTTTTGTTTAGTCTCTCGAAAATTTTCCACCTACTTATGGTCTTCGAAGTTTTTTCCATCAATAGTTTTAGTCCCTTATGACTTTTATTAACACTTAGAAGCGTTATAAAAGCACCAAGTAACTCTATTAATAGTCATGAGAGATTAAAATTGCCGATGGGAGAAACTCGGGGTACCAAAAGTATATGGAAAATTTTTCAAAAACTAAAACTAAAAAATGCGACCTTTATAGAGACAAAAACATATTTAACCTTTTATTTTAATTTTAGTAGGACACATATAACGTTTGGAGTGCCCAATAGTATGACACATATAACGTTTGAAGAGCTTTGCCGCTCATTGTGGTCCTACCCGACCCGAGGAATTAGTCTCTGAAGTTATGCGCAGAGAATACCCCGTTTATAATATATATATATATATATAAAGTTTGGGGTTAGATGAAAATAAAGAAGAGCAACTTTCGTAGGGGCCCATTAAGTGAAGGGTTTTTTTTGGACCCCCACTCTTTCAAATTATACCCCCACCAAAAATTTAATTTCGAAAATACCCCTGTTGAAATTTACAAAGACGGAAAGTACATACCAGACATGTAAATCCGTATTGAAGAAAATTTCAAAACGGATTTACTGAAAAAGAAGTAATTCCGTTTAACTTAAAAATTGGCTAACGGATTTACGTAAAATATTCTACTTCCGTTTTACAAAAATTATAATAACGGAAGTAAGTTTTGTCAACATACATCCGTTATTACCATTTTTGCTAACGGATTTAGGTAACAGTAAGGTACATCTGTTTTGTTAATTACCAAAAACAGATGTATCTACCTTTTAGGTAAATCCGTTTTGATTTAAATTTAATGAAACGATTCCACTGCCAGATCTGATCAACGAACCACTTTTGTTCGTCTTGATAACTGTGCCCCAATGGATATATTTTTAACGATGTAGATTGCACCGACAATATCATAGGTGGATAATCAATGACGATTCCTATAAATACCCACACTTTGCCTCATTCTTTTCACACCAACATTTCACTCCAAAATGGAAATTTGTTCAACTCAGTATTCAAGTGAGAACAGGCTTACCGCTATTCACCATGACAGCCAAATCACCATGAAAGAAGAAGGTGTCTACTTCTCATGTCCAAAGCCTATTTTATGCAGGCTCCGAGAAAGCATCACCTTCGAAGGTTTGAAGGATAAAGTGGAGGTCAAAGTTCAAGTGATTGGCGATGACCGTGAGGTCACTAGTATCACTTCGCAAACCGGAGCACAGAGACGATGGCCGCATTTACTTCTCGTCTATGAGGATCAGGACTGATGATGATGTACTAAGCATGTTGAACATCCATGGCGACATTCTTCAGAGTCGTAGGCCGTTGGAGCTGTACGTGGAGCATCAACGGAGCGTCCATGGGATTTTACGCCGTTTTTATCCATTAGTTTAGAATTGTATTTGTTGTTGTTTGTGTTTTACTTTTTATGTTAGTTTGTGTATGTTTGCATCAATGAAAATAAAATTTTAATTTAAATAGTCTAATTGTCTAATAGTCTAATTCCTGATGCGGGTGCGTGTATTAGGACCAGGAGTATCTATCGGGTCTACCGGGTCACCACCACATCGCAAACTCGGCCGTGAAGAACTCTCCCCGGTGAATCACGGGGATCCGGCTACCGACCCTCTGAAGAGGCACTGCAAAAAAAATAATTAAAAACAAACAAAATTTAAAAACAGATGTATGTACATCCGTTTTGAAGAAACAGATGTAAACAGATGTACTTACTTTTGTTGGCTTCAGACCGATGTATGTAGATTCGTTTCGTCAAAAATGGATGTAGGTAGATCCGTTAGCCGAAAAACGGATGTAGGCAGATCCGTTAGTTGGAAAACGGATGTAGGTAGATCCATTTTATGCGAAAATGACATATTCTCTCTCTGTAAAATGGATGTAAGTAAAAAATGATAAAATAATTATACTAGGCAAGAGATTGATGCGTGGGTATTTGCGTTTTTTCACTAGATGCGTGGGGGTAAGAGATTGATGGAGTGGGGGTTAAAAAAAACCCTTAAGTGAATTGTGATTATTATCACATTGTAGGCCCAAAATAAATTAAAGTCATGAGTGATATTGTGCACGAGCATGGAGCAAAGAGAAAAGAACTGGGCAAAGATTGGATTGTGTTTTTAGCATGGTCTGTCTGGTCAATATCAGGCAAGATAGTGAGAGAAACACAATAAGACATCACAATGATAGTTAAATAAATTAGTTGACTTGACACCTAATTGATTAAGAAATTTCCATCAAATATTGTCACGTTACATCGAGACTATTCCGGAAAAAATGACATTTTTTAAGGTGGAAAGAGGTTCATTTTAGAACTTATATTTGATTTTATCTTATAAATAGCTCACTGAAGTTGAGAACTTATGACAATTTTTTTTAGTCAAGGAAAAAGAAATGAGTTTCGCAAAAAATTTCTAACGTAAAATCCTTCTTAGGAAAAAATCTATAATAAAAAAGAATACTCCTCTTGCTTTTATATAAAAAGAGAAAAACAAAAGGAAAAAAAGGGAACACTTGCAATGTTACGACTAAAATCCTCTAAAACAAAACTTGTAGTAAGTCCTACCAAGTAAAACAATGCCTAGCAATGCCATCGTTTGCTAGCTTATTGCACAAAGGTTGTTTTTTCTATAAATGTGATAAATAAGAAAATACATATTTTTGGATAGAGAGATACAATTTATCCATCTATTTCTAAGTCTTCAAAGGAACCAAATTAGTGGAGTTGTAAGCTGTCACCACAAGAGTAGAATCACATCAAACCAGAGATTATACTAACGATCCTTTGATAAGCTAATTCAATCGACTTCATGACAACCAAAATCGCAACTTCAAAAGGGATCGCAATGGCACTAGTGGAAAAAATGTTTTTTATAACTGTTATTTATATCGGTTAAAAACGGCCTGATATTAAAAGTGACGCGGTGGCAGTTTTGTAATTAAAATTACAATTTTTATATCGGTTGCCACGGGAACCGATATAGAAAGTGCAAAAACCATCTTTCATATCGGTTCCCTTGCATAACCGTTATAGAAAGTGAAAAAAAATTAGGCTTCTATAACGGCTCAAGAACCACCCGTTATAGAAAGTAAAAAATTAGGCTTTCTCATTCCCTTTCTCATTCACGCTACGCGAGCCCTCCATTCTCTCTCTCGCAGAACCCTAATCAACCAAAATGCCCTCCATTCTCTCTCACGCAGAGCCCTCCGTTCTCTCTCTCGCAGAGCCCTCCTTGTCTTCTTTAAACCTTACCCCAGCCCACTTGTTCCTCCCCCTTATAACCTTGAACATGACCAACAAACCTTACCCCATCGGTCCTTCGTCCAATAGGATTGAGATAAAGATAAGCTTCTTTAAAGCTTAGAGAACCATCAGAAGAGTGCTTCCAGATAAGGATAGCCTCACTAAGATCAATAGAAATGGTGGCTTGCAGAAATTCATCCATGACAGAAGGAGAAGCAGTAGTAAGCTTATGAGGAATGTTCCAAGCATGGTCATGAAGAAATTATTTAACAAATGCGTTAAGTTTTGAGGAAATAAAGTAGGTAAACTGCAGTAACTCAACCAAATGGACGAGAAAACCAACGATTCGTCCAAAAGTTTAGAGCATCGTTTATAGGCATCTCTTCGTCAATCGCCCAAGAAATACGTGCAAGGTAAAGTCCCTGCACTTTTTTTAAAAGAAAAATTCGTTGTATACATTTTATTAAGAACAAAAATAAAAATGAAAAGTTGTTTATCAATTGAGAGAGACGGCAACACATGTGAATTCAGTGTAATTGGCTTTTAGCTTCACTCTTCTTGGGGTACTTTTTTCTATCATTGGGTTTTTTTCTCATGGAGTTTTGGCCGAAGTAGATTTTAATGAGACCCCTTGTATATGTAACGGTTGGGGTGCCCGCTTGCACCCCCTTTTATATAAATTTTGCTTATAAAAAAAAGTTTCTGTTCTCTTATGTTTAGTTCTATCTGAATTCATTTATTTTATTCAATTACTAATCCATTTACTAAATCTACTAATCTGTTCGATTATTCTTGATTAATATTATTTTTTTCTAAATTTACTCATTGTTAGTAACTCAAAGAGTTAAAATTCAAGAAAAGTATAAAAGACAATAGAGATGAATGATTAGATGACTAAAGTTAAGGTTTGGTCGTGCAATATGTTTAATCTTAGTTATCATGTAGGTCAACCAATTAATTGTAGTAGGGGCGTTGATCAATTAGTTAATTATTAGTATGCAATGAGTGATCAATCTCAATCATGAAGTAAAATGTGTAGAACAATATTAATTGAAACTATAAAAAATTCAAATAAAAAATTAGAACATAAAAAAGTCTTTTAATCATGTAAGATTCACCTAGGTCTTTAAAAGATAATTTAGCTATATCAATCAAGAACAAAACATAATTTAACTATTCGTAGTTATGAAGAACAATAAAATAAAATTAGGATTCATGAAGAGATAAAACTAATCCAAGAGTAGAGAAGTGTTTGGGCTTGCTTAATTAAACTTTTAAAAATATATTTCAGTTCTTAAAAAATTAGCAAAGTAGAATTTGTTCTTTCCTAATTTTTTAAGAACTGAAACTCTTTTTAAATGTGTAATCAAGCAATCTCTTATTCTGTGGCTTCAATTTCCTTTTTTTATCCGGAGCCCTCTCTCGGTTTCAAGAATATAATCTAAATTCTCATTTTTTTCTCTTGTAAGTGTAACGTTGCGTTTCTTTTTTTTTTGGTGTGCAGCTCTCGTTTCTCCTTCAACTCACATATGCGGGTCTTCTTCACAATTACCCCATCTAGGTTTTTGTGCTTCTTCTTTTTATCTCATGCACTTGCTACTTTTTTAATTGCTATCTTCCCTTTTTATAATCTCTTTATTTCATTTTAGCTGTCTTTTAACGTTGTTTTGCACATACCAAGGAAGTTAAGAAATTTTGTTGTTTTTCCTAAAATTATTAGTCTTTTCCCTTTGATGTCCTTAATTATTTATTACTCATCGCACTTATTTCTCTCTATATAATAAATAACCAATGATCTAATTGGAAAACAAGTATTTAATGTAACCTTAAACTATTAGTATAACAATTAAAAAGAATCCTTCTAAAAAGCCTACACGAGATATGAAACAGATGAGTACTTTCTTTTAGGTTCGAATCTAGCATTGGGAATGCAGCGTTAAATCTCTTGAAGGAGAGCTTTGCCGTCCATTGTGATTCTACCCAGCTCGAGAGATTAGTCTCTGCAATAGCGCGCAGAGCATACCCAATTTTAAAAAAATAAATAACAGAGGAGTACTTTCTTTTAAGTCAACCTTGAATATCCTCATAATTTATGTGCTGGATCTCTCTAAAATAAGGTGGGCCAAAATGTGCTATTATTGGGCCCGATTCCATTTGATTTTGTGCACAAACCATATAGAAATGAACTTTATACTAATAACACCACTTTTCCCTAAAATTCAGTCCCTTTTATTTCTTTTTTCTCTTTCTATACTAAATAAGGTAAAATGGGTAAGTATCTAAATAGTAATAATAATCACAAAATGTAAAAAACTATACCCAAAATCCCTCTATAGGTTCCACAATTTGGGGATTTACCAATCCTTTCCAAGCGATCGGTTATGATTTGCAAATAAACAATTTTGGGATTCCCTTGAAAGATAGGAACTAAGATTGAAAGAACCAACCACCAAATTGAAGCATATAAGTTTTTATACAATAAGTTTTATAAAATAAACTCTAAATTCAATTGTTTACTCAAATAATATCTTCGCATTCCATCCATTTATTGTAAACTGACGTTTAAAGTTGTTTTACACAAATCCATTTATTGTCTAGATTTTCTATGATATCATTGACAGCTCATTATTCATTATATATACTTCATCCCACCATTTGAATTTCTTGAATGATTTTTTTGGTTACCATGTTTTTGGTGCGCAGTTTCTACCGGTTTTGTCAATGACTAATCTACGTCGGGGAACCTGGCTGACCACCAGTACCCGGCTTTGCCAGCCCGTGTGGTTCTCCCCCTCTCAATAGAGTTTTTGCCACACACAAGATTCGAACCCGAGACCTTGAGGTGAGATCCAAGTCCAGTTTCCACTTGGACCAACCCTTGTTGGTAATTTCTTGAGTGATTATTAGCATCTATATATTTTCTATAAACATTTATATATAAATGAAGGGTTTGAGTACACGAATCTCACTTGGACCAGCACTACGAGAACTTCGCGAACGCCTCCCCACCGTAACCCTTTTGCTATGTCACCAAAGCCTACCGCAACAATGAAACACATTGTTAGACCCGCACCGAGGCATACTTGTTCGCGCAATAGCCTCTCTCTTAAGCTAAGTTGTTGTCGCTTTGACTCACCATCATCTTTAACAAGATATGAACCCCTCCTGAAACTATCTCAACTTGTTGACAAAAGCTTTCCATGGCTAGTAGAATTAGAATCAAACCCCGTCGTGCCGCCTACGAGCGCCGCTTTGCACCAGCAACTGTTATGGGAGTGGGGGTTAAGAAATGTGAATCGAAAGCATAAGACATCGCAAATGATAACCCGAACCTGAAATTGATCTAAGGATGAAAACTAATGAGAAAAAGTCACAACAAATTTAGGGTCTATTTGGTTGAGGAGAAAGAGGGATGAGAGAATCTTTTCTTTCTTCTCTCTTTCTATTGTTTGGTACACTCTCTCCTCTCTTTCTCTCTTCCCTTACTCTCTCTTCCCTCTTTCACATTAAACAAACACGCTCTTAGTGCAATAAACAGTCAATGTCTCTTATTCAATGTCTCTCTTCCCTCTTTTTTCTAATGCGCACACAACTCATTATCTCATATTCAATGATTCATTAATATTGTTGTGTCATTTTTGTACCTTCAAAGTGATTCCCTATAAGCTAATTGCTATATGATTACTACCTCCGATCCTACCTATAAGAAAAAAGTGACAAAATCATCAAGACCATTTAGTGTATTGAGATGAGTTAATTTTAATTCATGATGTTATGATATTTAATGCTTATCCCGCAAATATCCTTTATATTAAGTGGCTCATTGTATTAAGTTGCTCTTAATAAATAAAAGCAAATATGACATTGGAAATTAATGTGGTTAAAAATGATGCTTCATTTCCTATAGTTAAGACCAAGAGAACAATCAATTTTTTTGGTAACTCTGAATAAATGTTTTTCTATACGCCTATAACCAAATGGTTAAATGACCTAAATATCTACCACTTGTGTTACATCATATTGGTACAACAAATTTTGTTTCTTATACATAAAGGATCAGAAGTAGTGTTGGGGGGGCAACTACTGAAACCCCTGTTTTCTAAGATGCACTTTTTATAGATGTTAACTTTGGTAAAATAATTGTACATGGAAGCGTATATAGAGATAATTTTGTGTATTTGAAAATAATTTTCGAAAACTGGAGGTGTTACAAAAACAATGCGGTGTCGGTAGTAACATCCTAAAAAATAGCTATTAGAGTGGGATTACTAGATCTCGGCCTAAAAAAGGCGAGAGCCCAACCTTCCTAGAAAATAGTTAGGTTTTTTTTTTTATACCCCCATCAGCTTCCATGTACCCCCACCCAAAATCGTAATCCCAAAAATACCCCTGACATAAATTACAAAAATTGACTTTTGGAAAATTCTCTGGTGGGGGACCACTTAATCTGGAAATCGGATTTACCTAAATGGAAGGTAAATCCGATTAGCTTTAAATACTTAAAATTCGACGCATAAGTCAAATCGGATCTATCAAACTGACAGATAAATCCGATTTGACAATTTAATTCTGAACAGAAGCCGAAATATTAATAAATCGGATTTAGCTAAATCCGATGCGCAATCGGATTTACCTAAATCCGCCTTTATCGTTTAACAAATCTGATATACCTGGATGAGGGTATATCCGATTTGTAAAAAATAGAAAGCGGATTTACGTTTGAAGTCACGTAAATCCGCTTTGTTTTTTTTTTAATTATTTACTTTATAATTGTTGTTCTATTTTGAAACAGGTATTGTGCATACAGAGTCGCAGGTCGTTCCTTTCGTGGTAGACACTACAGAGGCATTCTGGACGGAGAGGGTATATTTTTGAAACCAATTTTCTTGATTAAAGTTTCGTAGATATTTAATTAATTAAGTACGCAACATTTATCTATTTTTTCAATTTTGTAGATTTTTTCTACACGCCGGGATGTTGAAGAGTGGGCTAACGCGGTTGGGAGGCGTATTGGAGTTGTGGTTATCATCGTAAGATCTGACAAAGCTGGAGGTAAAAGGGGGTCTAGAGATAAGATTATATTTGGTTGCGAGAAGCAATGGAAGTGGTCTAATGATTCTAGAGTTTTCGGGTCTAAGAGAAGAAGCTGTCCGTTTACATTGAGAGCTACTTGTACAATACGTCATGGGGGTTGGCGTGTTAATGTTAGGTGTGGTCTTCACACACATCAGTTGCTTACTACCCCGGTTGGGTCGACAGCTTTTGGTCGTTTAACTAAGCCGCAGAAAGCTATTCTTAATGAGCACACTGATCTGAATGTTGCTCCGAAAGATTGTCTTACTGCTTTGAAGAACCATTATCCGGACAACGTCACTTCTCTTCCTCAAATATATAGGCAGCGTTACGCCTATAGGTCTTCTAAGAGGGGTCCTAGAACGGACATTCAAGAGCTTTTGAGATTGATTGACACGCAAAATTATTTATGTTGGAGCAGAAAAGTTGAGGGTTCCGATGTGGTCAGTGACATCATGTGGGCGCATCCCACTTCTATTAAGTTATTCCGGTTGTTTCCAAAGGTTCTTATTCTTGACACCACCTACAAGACCAACAAATACAATCTACCTCTATTGGAGATTATAGGTGTCACTTCAACGGAGTTAACTTTCTCGGTTGCTTTTGCCTGTATTTCACACGAGCTTGGAATTCATTTTACTTGGGCATTGCAGCAACTAAAAGAATTATTTGACTTGCACGGGCTTTAGCCTCAGGTGTTGTTGACTGATAGAGATCTTGGTCTTATGTCCGGTATTGTTGATGTCTTTCCTTCCGCTACAAATTTGTTATGTTCTTGGCACGTGACTAAAAATGTGAAAGCGAAGATTAAAGAGTTGGTGCACGTGGATAGGCAAAAGGACGTCCTCTGTCTTTGGCATAACATTATTGATTCACTTGACGAGTCAGAGTACTCAGCTCACTTGAAGATTTTTGAGGACTCCTGCGTTGATTTTCCCGCTCTTATTAAGTATGTGCATGACACGTGGTTGACAAAGCATAAGGAAAGATTTATCTTGGCATGGACAAACCAGATCCCACACTTCGGGAATCAGACCACCAATAGGTATTTTTATCGTAGTTTAAATTTTTTTGACACGTGTTTAGTATCTTTATTGTTGTTTAAATTTTTTTGACACGTGTTTAGTATTTTTGTCGTAGTTTAAATTTTTTTGACACGTGTTTAGTATTTTTATCGTAGTTTAAATTTTTTTGACACATGTTTAGTATTTTTATCGTAGTTTAAATTTTTTTGACACGTGTTTAGTATTTTTATCGTAGTTTAAATTTTTTTGACACGTGTTTAGTATTTTTATCGTAGTTTAAATTTTTTTGACACGTGTTTATTGTTATTATTTAAGAGTCGAGTTAGCTCATTGCACTTTGAAGAGACAGTTGAGGACTTCTGGAGGTGACTTGTCTAAGTCTTTTACATCTATGTATGAGATGCTTACTCTTCAATTTGATAAAGTCATCGGGTCTTTTCAAAGAAGCATCAACCGTATTGAAGTGGCTTCCAATACTCCTTTGTTTTAAAAAGCTTCGCGGTCTTGTCTCTTTAAATGCTTTGGATCATATTGTTAAAGAGTTTTCAAAATCGACATCTGGGGTTGGATACGACAAAGCCCGCTGTGGGTGCATTATTAGAAAGACACATCTTCTTCCTTGTGCTTGTGAGCTAGGTGTGTACCATGTCTCCGGTACTCCTATTCCGTTGGATGTTATAGACGACCATTAGAAAAAATTGAGTTTGGATTCTGTGGATGATAAATTCTCGCAGGAAAAATCGGCTGACTGTGATATTTCTTACCAAATGGAAATGATTTGGGCGAGATATAATCGTATGACTCCTGAGGAGAGATTTGTCTTCAAGAAACAACTTAATGAGCTTGCATTCCCTACCACTTCTTCAATGGTTGCACCACCATTTAAAGTAAAAACAAAAGGTGCACCAAAGAAGAACAAGAAGCAGAAATTATATGATGTCAAGCGTGATCCTTCTGGATGGGAGCATGTGGATGAGAAGATGAAATTGACTCAAAAATCTGGAACTTCTTCCAAAAATTCATCACAGCGGTCTTTTTGTATAAAATCATCACAGCGGTGTTCAATCCTATCTCAGAGTGTTTATAAGAAATTAACACATCAGGGGGACACAAAATTCAATTTACCGTCGGTTCCTCATCACGTGCAACCGTATGTGGAAAACATTATTGATGTTGAACGGGATGGTAATTGTGGGTTCCGAGCAGTAGCGGTTGGTCTCGATCTTGGTGAGGATAGTTGGCCTATAATTAGGCAAGATTTAATCAAAGAAACAAAGGAGAGAGAGCAACTATATACTTACATGTTTGGAAAGGACAGACTTGATGTGCTTAGAAAAGCGTTATCCATTGAATACCCCGGTTTCCAGAAGGAGGATAAGTGGTTGAGTTTGCCTGAGATGGGGTACTTTATAGCTATTAAGTATAATGGCCCTAGTTCAATTGTCTTTGGATATGAATTTTACTTATCTTCCTTTGAGAGGTAGTTATTCTTCTTCCAAGTATAAAATCATATGTATTCTTAACGTCAGGGATATCCATTGGATGCATATTTCGATCTCCCCTGTCTGTCCGTTGCCTCCAGTTGCTTTGATGTGGTCTCATAATCGATCAGATGAATCTACTTCATGGCTGGATCCTTATACCGGTCGTTTTGCCCTTTGGCAGTCTACCGCTTTGAAGATGCCCTGTCTCCCTCCCACTATTGTAGACTTAACCCATGATTCCGACGATTTACATTGACATTTATTGTATTTATCATTATACCCACATTTGTGTAACTATCTATCTATATATACCAATTAAAAATATTAAATGTTTTAACTTTTTTAACAAGTCGGATTTACCCTGGCAGAAGGTAAATCCGCTTCGTAATTTATCAAAGCGGATGTACCCCCACAACAGGTAGATCCGCTTTGTATCTTTGACAAACGGATCTACCTGCATTGTAGATACATCCGATTTACTAAATTACGAAGCGGATTAACCTCTGAGGAGTAAATCCGATGCAAAATTTATAAATTGAATCGGATTTCAGGTAAATCCGATTTTGAGCTGGTGAAATCGGATTTACCTAAAATGGGTTAGATCCGCTTTGCAATTTGGGGTAGATCCGCTTTGATCAACGGTGCAGATTGCACCGACAATATCAACGGTTGATAATCATTGACGAATTCTATAAATACCTATTGCCAAACCTCATTCTTGTCACTCCCAAATTTCACTCTTAGTCACTCCCTAAATCATTATCAGCTTCTTCTTCTCCACCAAAAAATGCACCTAACACAATACTTACGGGATTCATCCCTCACTATCATTCATCATCAGGGCATCATCACCAACAAAGATGATGGTGTCTGTTTCGAGGGGCGTGACACAATGCAGTGCAGGCTTAAACACAACATAACATTCGCTCAGCTAAAAGATAAAATGCTGGGTAAGGTGCAAGTGGAGGGCGATGAGCGAGAGATAACTCGTATAGTTTATCGGAAAAAGGATTGGGCTGATGGACGTGTGCGCTGCTCTACAATGGATATCAAGAACGACGGTGACGTCCAAGCAATGATGTCCATTCATGTTATGTTTAAGTGGCACGGTTATCTGCATTTGCACGTCGAAACGACACGGACCGTCGCTGAGATCCTTCGTCGTTTCACTCCACCAGCTCAGTAGTTACTCTCATTTTATCGTTTTCACTATCGCTCATTTATTTCAGGAAAATGTATCTTTTATATTTTATTGTTATTTTAGTTGGTTATTGTAGTTGGTTATGTTTTATCTTTTATCGCATGAAATCGAAATTACTAATAATAGTTCAAGCATAAACAAAAAATACTAATAATCAAGTAATGTGAAAATAGTTCAAGCATAAACAAAAAATACACAAAACCCCCTTGTCACGCCCCGGTGGTAGCCTATCCAGTAATCGGTGGAGGCGAGCGTATGTCTGACTACCCATTCTAATGTCTCCGCTCAGAAGCCCCCTCCGAATCTCGTCCCCCACAATCTGTAGCAAATCGTGCTGTACTGGTGGTGCAGCTGGCTGTACTGGTGGTGGCGGTGGTGATGAAACCGGTAAGAGTCTAGGAATAGATGCTCTCACATACCAATGTATGTAGTCCGGAGCAACCTGACCCAACTCCTCAGCAGCATGAGTAGCACGCAAAACGTCCTGCACCACAGGCATAAAATGTGCAATCCGAAAAATGCAGTCTGCATGGCTCGGACGACCGGTAAGAGGGTGACGTGGGATGACCTGCACGTACCCAAACTGTCTGAGGCACCTATCGGGCATGTAGGGAACAGTGATGTCTCCCCAGCTGATGTGACCCCTGTATAATGAGACCTGCTCAAAGTCTCTATCCTCCTCCCGGTGCTCCTCAAACGGTCGCCAACAGACATCATCCGAGGTAAGTGCATCAATCCTCTGTCTGTATACCCCCAGCTTCACTCCATCTGTCTTCTTCTTCCTCCAACGCCCACACATTGCTCCAGTCCGCAATCCACTCCTCCTCTCCACCAGCTGAGGGAAATACCATAAAATCCAGCTCTAAAAAAAGAAGAAGATAACTTAAAAACTGTTTAACAGAAATTTAACCAAACTCGGAAAAAGATAACTTAAAATTATTACCTGTAAGAGGGTCGCATACCCTCCTAACTGATGCGCCTGGTCCAAGCAGGAGTAGTTCAGCTGGTCATGCATGAAAGCAAGCCCTGCTGCCCCCATGCATATGATCCCACTCCAGCTTCACTGACATCCTCAAGTAGCAGCAGCCACTTAGCCTCAGCCTTGTCGCCGGTCTTGACTGTGAAGATGGACCAGCTCAGGATCAGAAGGATAAAGGCCCTGACAGCAGGACGCATGTCATCCTCTATGGACCGTCTAGTAATTAACAATTTCCTGCAGCCACTCAAAACGGTAATACGGGCCAGATGAAGCTCGACACTCCATCCCCGCCTCCTCTATAGTCACACCTAGATAAACATGTGCTAGGTGGATGGCCTGATCAGTGGTGACCGAGGTAGGTGGGGCTCTGAAGTAGTTCCCCGTAATGGGTAGATGCAGCAAACAGGAGACATCATCCAAAGTAATCGTCATTTCACCCAATGGTAGGTGAAATGACAATGTCTGAGTGCCACCTCTCAACAAAAGCCGACATCAGCTCATGGTCCACCTTTGTGTGCCCGGTCGAGACGAGGGGGGCTAATCCGGAACCTGTGATAAAGTCCCATAACTGGTGGTTTTGGGAAAACCCAAGCAATCTCTGAGCCAGCTTGTTACCATGGTTGGTAACCTTCAATTTACGCTCATATGTCTGCATTATAAAAAAATAAAAAATAAGGCTATGTAAAAAAATTAAACTAAGAAGGCTACGTAAATAAATAAAACTTACCGGGTCTCTCAATATAATAGAACAGACATGAGATCCTAGCCCAGTGAATAGCTCATGCTGCTCCTCATGCTGCTGAGGCTGATGATAGGGCTCCTCCTGGTACTGCTGATACTGCTGCTGTTGATACTAGTGCTGATAATACTCCTGTTCAGCCATAGAATGGCCCTCAGACATAGAATCATCATCAAGAGGATGCCCCTGCTGGCCCTCCTCATACTGATAGTCCGGGTCCTCCTCCACCTGCTGATACTGCTGCTGTCGCCTATTGTAACAGCCCAGGTCCAACGCATTGGCCACCCCGGCACTGTTACCTCACGGTCTTCTCTACCCCCCTTGTAGAATTTTTGCCTTTCGTGGGAATCGAACCTTGCACCTGAGGCATAAGTGCAAGTTAAACACACCTCCCACTACCAATTGAGCGTGCAAGGTTCGATTCCCACGGAAGGCAAAAAACTCTACAAGAGGGGTAGAGAAGACCGTGAGGTAACAGTGGGACCGGGGTGGCCGCTGCGGTGGACCTGGGCTGTTACAATAAAAAGGCGCCTTTTTATTGTAACAGCCCAGGTCCAACGCATTGGCCACCCCGGCACTGTTACCTCACGGTCTTCTCTACCCCCCTTGTAGAATTTTTGCCTTTCGTGGGAATCGAACCTTGCACCTGAGGCATAAGTGCAAGTTAAACACACCTCCCACTTGCACTTTTGACGGCCTCGATGTTACCAACATTTTTGATCAACAGTCTGTACGCATTGACAAGCATGACTCAACGGATAGAATTTCAACGGTCTAGATTTCTTATCCAAAATATTCATCAACGACACACACTCAACGAAAATCGCTATAAATACACACACTTACCCTCATTTTTTCCCAACAACACCTCTCTCCATTAGTAAACCCTTGCTTATTTGATTTTCTAAACCCTCCAAAATGAACACCCTTTCAAACCAGTACTCAAGTAATAGCACACTGACTGCCATTCATCATCGAGGAAAAGTCACCAGAAAAGAAAATGGTGTGTGGTTTGAGTTTTATTTTGTTTTGCATCCTAGTTTGTTGGTGTGTAACATGGATGGATAGTTTAAAGTGGTCATACACCATGTGTTAAAGGGAGAGACGTAATCAACAAGCCATTGAGAGTGAGTGGAAATGCGACCCAGATTTAGTGTCCTATTTTGAAGTTGTAGATGTTCTTAAAGAAATTGTATATCCAACGTTTTAAGCAATGTGGTGGTGTATGGAAGGTGACACTAGAATGGAAGTAACCGGTAATCATAATGCATTAGCAATTATAAATATAGGTATGGGTAATGGGGGAGTAGACTTATATTGAAGTGTGAGTATGTGAATGGTGATACTGAGTTACAAAACGAACAACATGAGGTGCAGAGTGATGTAAGAAAGAAAAAAAATACCCGAATAAATACTGGAAAGCCAAGTGGGAGACCAAAGAAGAAAGTTTCCTCTAATGCTACTAAGGCACAAAGTGATAGTGACAATGAAGATCCTGAGTATGTAGCAGATGAAATACAGAGTGAAAGTGAACAAAATGAAAAAGTTGTTACGAGGAAGAGGCAAATGATATTGTTGGTTTGGATGATGTTGTTATTGAAATGGTAAGAATGATACCAAATAAAATGGCGTCAACACAAAAAAAGATAGGCAGAGGAAGGAAAGATAAATCTATTGTGAAGCCTACATTGGGTTCGGAGTTGGATGGCGATTATTACTCTAAGGAATTAGAAAGTGGAGCTGAGTCAAATGATAGTGAATGGGGAATTTCATGTCCCAAGTTTCAAGTTTTTAAGTTGCCAAAGGATATGAGGACACATCTTTTGCGGCTGTTTTTTTTTTAACCCCCATTAAACCCCATATCCCCATATTTGATTTTAACCCAAAAATACCCCTTTCTTTTTTATCAAAATCTGATCAGGCCCCACAAAATTGTAAGATTCCCGGAAATATCTAAAAAAATGTATTTCCGGAAATATTATCAGTTCAAATTTCCGGAAATAGGGTATTTTCGAAATACAAGTTAACCTTCCGGAAATACCCACAGTTAGATATTTCCGGAAATACCCACTATTAGATATTTCCGGAAATTCAAATTTTTAACATTCCGGAAATACCTTTTCTTGACGTATTTCCGAAAAGTTTAATTTTTTAAACTTTCGGAAATACCTTATTTTCAGTATTTCCGGAAATTGATTTTTTAGTTTTTTTTACCAATATGGCTACGACAGATGGCAGATGTCCCTTTATGGATTTATCGGATGCGTTTACCACATCACGGGTTTTTTCTACTCGGGATATTGTTACCTATTGGGCTAGAGATATCGGGAAAGCCAACAGGGTAATTGTCATTATTATTCGATCCGAGTCGAGTGAGAATGGTAAATGGAAGAAAATTTATTGTTTTTGGTTGTGATAGGCATGGGAGATATAGTGGAGTAGATGTTGGGTGTTCTAGTAGACACAAGACCTCAAAAAGGTGTGGTTGTCCATTTAGATTGAAAGCTAAACCACTCGATCATCCTAGTCTTGATTGGAAGGTCAAAGTTATGTGTGGAATTCACAACCATGAGCCTCTTAAGACTATCCTTGGAGCAACAATATTTGGTAAGTTCAACAAGGAGGAGCGGTTACCAGTTGAGGAGCATATGTGGTTGAGAGTGAAAGCAGCAAAAAGTCTAGAGTCAATAAAGAGGAGATTTACCAACAATTTGAGTAACATTTCACAACTGTATAGAACCCGCAATAGTCTCCGGAAGGGAAAGAGAGGAAATAGGACTGAGATGCAGGAGCTTCTGACACTGATTCAGTCTCATCATTATATTTGTTGGACCAGACGGCTTGAAGGAACTGATATTGTTGAGGAGTTCATGTGGTCACACCCTGATAGTATCAAGTTATTGAGGATGTTTCCTAATGTCTTGATTATGGACTGCACCTTCAAGACCAACAAATATGCATGGCCTCTACTTGAGATTGTTGGTGTCACCTCTACTGAGTTGACATTTTCTGTTGCATTTGCTTACTTGTTTCACGAGAGATATGATGACTACACCTGGGTTTTGCAGAGCCTAAAAGATTTGATGGTATTAGATATCCCACTTCCTCAGGTTATCCTCACTGACTGTGAGGAGGGATTGATGAATGCTATCAAGGTTGTGTTTCCCGAAGCAGTTAATTTGCTTAGTCGGTATCACATTAACAACAATGTGAATGCTAAAATTAAGAAGGCTGTCAAGGGAGATAGGGTGAAGTCAGTGATGAGTCTTTGGCATGCAATAGTTGACTCTGTATTTGAGGATGAATTTTATGAAAATTTGCATGATTTTGAACAATCATATGCTGATATACCCCAGCTTATCAAATATGTGAACAAGTATTGCCTGTATCCTCACAGGGAAAGATTTTGTGGATCGTGGACGGATAAAGTGAAACACTATGGAAACACCACGACTAATAGGTACGTTAATATTTTGCTAATGTGTTTTAAATTTATTTCGAGTCAATTTTTTTCTTATGTGTTTTAATTTGTTACATATAGGGTTGAGTCAGCCCATTGGTCATCGAAGAGGTCACTGGGTTATAGTGGAGGTGACTTATGCAGAAGTTGGGAATCCATGCATGGGATGATCAATGCACAAATTGATAAAATTGTCGGATCTTTTCAAAAGAGCATCAACCGTGGAGATGCCCAGCACAACACTCCATTCTACAAGAATCTACACGGTTTGGTGTCTCATGAGGCATTGAATCATATAGCTCATGAGTTTGAAGGCATGTTGGATAGAGTAGGGACCGATAAAACCCGTTGTGCTGGTTGTGTGATTAAAGTTACTCATGGGTTACCTTGTTCTTGTGAGCTTAGGAATTTGCACCTACATGGCTGTCGAATCCTAATAGAGATGATTGACCCTCATTGGATGAGGCTGAGTATTGAGAGTATGGATGAGGAGCGGGTGAAACAAGTGTCACTTGAATGTGACATAAGCTATACAATAGATGAGGTTTGGAGGAAATGGGCTGAGATGTCTCTTGAGGAGAGACGTGTCTGGAAGAGAGGTCTTGATGATTATGTCTTCAAAAGCACTACAACCATGGTTCCACCTAAGCACAAAGTCAAGACTAGGGGTGCACCAAAGAAGAAGAAGAAAGAGTATGATGTGAAGAGAGATCATTCTTATTGAGAGAACGTGGACGCGTCTTTGAGCTCAGATAAGAAACCCACCCAGATTTCATCACAGAGACTTCCCCAACGGTCCTCACAGCAAGTCTCCCAATTACCATCACAGAGGTCAGCAGCTGAGCGAGCACAACATGGCATCCATTTGGTAAGTCACTTTCCAGAGCATATGCATAAGTACATTGATGACATAATCAATGTGATTGGGGATGGAAACTGTGGCTTCAGATGTATTTCTACCTCACTTGATTACTCGAAGCATAGCTGGAAATAGTTCGCAATGATTTGATTGACGAGATGGACTCAAATTGGTTTCAATACTCAGAGGTGATGGGTAACAACATTCAGACAGTTAGGGAATCATTAGTTGCTCTCCCACAAGACTTTCAACCTCCTGAGAAGTGGATGTCGATGCCTAACATGGGACATGTTATAGCGACTAGATATCAGATAGCCCTTGTTATGTTGTCACTTCATGATGGTGGGTCATCGACATTCTTCCCTTTGAGAGGAGCCTATGTTCCTAGTCAGAGCCGCTTGTTCTGTGTTGGGTTTGTCCATGGGAATCATTGGGTTCGGGTTATGTTGAACGCTACTAGTCCAGTACCTCCTATTCATCCTACTTGGGGTGCATATGCTTCAGCTGAAGCTAGATTGTGGTTATATCCGTACATTGGACGTGTACAGTTATGGTGTTCTTTTGTCCCAGATCATGTTGCACCGACCCTCCCAGCTAATGTTGATTACATTTCCATTAAATGATTGTATTATATTATATTATATTTTATTCCACGAGTTTATATTATATTAAATTTATTCCACGAATTTTTTATTTGACGGTCTAGATTTTGCCGACACTATTCAACGGTCTAGATTTTACCGACACTTTAAACGGTCTAGATTTTGCCGACCACTTTTCATCCAACGGTGGAAATTCACTTTAGGGTTTCAGATTTTCCCTATAAATAGACCCATTGGGTTTCACTTCTTTCATACACACAACACAAAATGATGATGGCTATGGCCAACGAAGAGGCTTCCCTCACTATCATTTTTACCAATCAGGGCCTCATTGATCATCAGGGCATCATCATCAACGAAGATGATGATGTCTGTTTCGAGGGGCGAGACACGTTCTAGTGTAGGTAAAAACATAGCATAACATTCGCTGCCCTGAAAGAGAGACTACTGCGTAAGGTGTGCAACCGGAGGGCGACGAGCATGAAATAACTAGTATAATTTATCGGAAACCAGCTTGGGTTAATGGACGTGTGCACCGGTCTGCAATGGATGTCAACAACGACGATGACGTGCAAGCCATGATGGCCATTCATGTTATCTTTAAATGGAAGGGTTATCTGCATTTATACGTCGAAACCAGAAGGACCGTCGCTGAGATCCTTCGTCGTTTCACTCCACCATCTCAGTAGTTTCTATTAAGTTTTCGTTTTGTTTGTTGTTGCAATCTGTTATTTTAAATCAGTAGAAGACGTTTTTAATTAATCAAATAAATGTTTCATTTTTTATTTTTGCACTCCGGAAACACCATATTATATGATAAATTCGGAAGGCAATTTTAAGGGATTTCCGGAAATACATCAAATTGGGATAAATTCGGAAGGCAATATTGAGGGATTTCTGGAAATACCTCAAATCCAGATAAATCCGGAAGGCTGTTTTTTTGATTTTCCAGAATTATCGCATTTTACGGTATTTCCGGAATGTAAAATGTGTTCCGGAAACACCGGAAAATGTGATATTTCCGGAAAATCAAAAAAACAGCCTTCCGGATTTATCTGGTTTTGAGGTATTTCAAAAAATTTGTAGATTTAAGGGGTAGTTTCGTCTGTTTGATCATTTTGGGGTAGACGGTATGGGGGGGGGGGGGGGGGGGGGGTTTGTAAAAAAGAACAGCCAATTTTTGCAAGTAAGGATTATTATTTTAAGGAAGCTATAAAAACATATGATGTTCGTTCTTGCAGGGATATATCATTAAATGATCGTACAAGAGTTAGAGCCAAGTGAAAAGAACGTTGACCGAGTTTCATATATTGTCAAGCTTCCAAATGATGAGACTTGGTAATTGATGTGCATTCATGCAGTGGCGAGTATAAGGTCAGCCACAAGGACAACTGTTTGTGAGGCCTAAACTTTCCTGTCATGATACCTGATGGTGCCTCTAATTATACAGCCACCGCTCCCCAACGACTAACGTGGGCAAATGACAATGTTATGTTTACTATTTTGCTTGTTGTTTTATGTTTTGTTATAGATGATCAAGTTTTGGAATTATATTATTTTTTTTGACAAAGGGAATTATATTATTAAATATTGCAAAATTAATTAGTATTTTTTTTTATATATTTTGGATCACAAAACTTGAATTTTTTTTTTGCTTATCTTGCATGATGAGAGTATATATATATATTGAAAATTGTTACCATTTGGATCCTTGTCGTATATCTTAAAAAAACACTACTACCCATTCTCCATTCCTCTTAATTGGCATTTTAAAATATTTTTTTTCATGTTTATACGTAAATTAAAATCAACTATTTCTTAATGTTTATTCAATTAATAAATAAAAAATAATGATGTAAATGTAACACCCCGGTATTTCTAACTAGTAGGAATACCTAAGTGCACCATTCCTAACTACATCAGAAATATTATTTCCTGTTTAGATACTGAACATCGCTATAAATTTTTGCTGAATAATCAACAAGACAGTCTTAATCATAGATAAGACCATAACGGTTCCCTGACCATCAACCATCAGCAAAAACTTTAGTGTTCAATAATATACAAGAAAGCGCGGAAATAAATACATAGCTTTTACAACATATAAGGTCATAATGTCGTGATACATAGCAAACAAGGGAAAACATAAACTTAAACACAAAAGCTAAGTCTTCAGCAACCATCTGAGTACAACCTACTCGTGCCTCTTGGATCTCCACTTTCCCTGTTTCTCTGTAAAACAACAACATATAAACAATGAGATACAATCTCAGTGAGTTCTACCGAGACCCCTACTTACACTCTCAGTTCAATTATGCAACCTTTTTATCTCATAGTTTAATCAATAAACCACGTGCATTTTCAACTTAGCACGACACCGACCCCAGACATGGTAATCCCGGTGAATCGCACTACATAATTTTAACACGGCACCGACCCCAGACATGGTAATCCCAGTGATCCGTATTATATAACTTTTTAACACAACACCAGCCCCAGACATGGTAATCCCGGTGAACCCCTTTACCAATAGTACTTTCCCTAATGGTATACGGGCCTAAGGTTAGGGATCATGACTTCCCCGCCTAGTAAGTTAACCTCGTGGGTCGTCACCCACACTCGATATAATTTATATATCCACCCGCATTGGGCCGTCTCCTAAACTAGATATAATTTATATATCGTAACTATCACTTGAACATTTAGTTCATTGACATTAAACCGTTACTGAACATTTAGTTGTACATAACAAGCATAGTATGTGTTCGCTCCCGTATACTATTTTACGGTTTTTTGAATTAAACATAACTTTGCAACCCATTATAAAAACCTTTGAAAACATATTCAAAATCATGGCATTATAAGCCTAATATCATTGGAAAAGGGTTAGGAAAGGATTAGAAGAGGATTGGAATCGAACGGAATCATTTTGGACAAATTTATAAAACTTTGACAGAACACTTCGCACGGTCCGTGCTCCCATATGCACAGGTCATGCGCCCTGTAATACATTTTCGAAAACAGAAACAGAACGAGACGCACGATCCGTGCGCCTGGGACGCACGGGTCGGGCGCTTTTGACAGCACTGAGGTTTTATCCCGTTTTCACATTTTTCATCGTTCCGGTCAATTCCGATACCTGTTCTAGTCCAGTCCCAACATAAAAACAGTCCGTAAACATATTTAAACAACATTGATCACCATCAAATCATCATTCATCAATCACAAACACACTAAATAATTTTATCGTTTATGTCAAAATACGTTAGTTTTTCAAATAACAGTTTTCAAAACTCAAATTCGACACTTCGAAATTCTCAGTCAAAACCTAAACGTGAGTAAAACTCACCCTTGACGCGAGAGCAACGGTTGAACCGAAATCCCAAACTCCTCAAAAATCCCCAAACGAACCCTATAATCACCAATCCGCTCCCAACTTCGAATCGAGCTTCAATCTGCTTTCAATCTTCGTTGGGCTTACTTCTAATCACCTTTCAACCACCAAAATCATCATCAAAATCGAAATCATCCCACTCAAACTCTCAAAATCGAAAGTCAAAAGGGAGGGGAAAATGAATAATAACCTACCTAGCTCAAGGGAACAAAGATGGAAGGAAGATGGATGATGATCAAGAACTTAGGGCTGATGGGTGTGATGATCCTTCTTCTTCTTCTTCTCCTCTTCTCTCCTTCTTCTTTTCTCTTCTTTTCTTCTTTGTGTCCTTCCTTCGCTTCCTTTTGTTTCTTTCCTTTCTTTTTTCTTTCTTATATATATTTAAGTGGTAATATGGTCAAAGACCATATTGCCCTTATTCTGTATCATTCGGTTAGCGATCTTAAGACAACCAATAATTAACTTTAGCACTCAATAAATTTACCAAGTATTAAATTAATTCAATTAGGGTAACATCCAAATAATTCGTTTAATTATTTTTGGGATGTTACAGTAAAGAAATAATTTATTAAAAAGAATAAAAATATCTTTAATAAACAATTAATTTAAATAAAAGTTCATTATATTTTTGGTTTATATCATTATATGACTTTACCTTCAATGAGAAATTGAAGAAGTAGTGAAGAATGATATTAGCTGTTTTCTTTTATGACGAAATACTTTTTTTTTAACATTAAAGTTCCTTTAACTTTTTTTTTTTAACATTAAAGTCCCTCAACTCCATGTCGGCAAACGTAGCAACCTTACAAGAAAAGGAAGCAAACAAAAGAAAATATATACTTCAAATTTAAGAAATTGTGCATGGACGAGAAACATTCGGAAAAGCAAAGGATAAACCTATCGTTATCACTTGTGTCAAAAAAAAAACCTATCGTTATCATTTGTTGTAGGCTATTCTTTAAAAGCACCTAAGGTGGCTTTTAAGATGCACGCATGCTAAATTTTCCCATGGTAGTCATGTTCTTTTTAGCCATATATTAACTAGTAAGAAAACTTCAATAGACTTGTATTTAGATATCTTTTACCTACTTATATATAAGGGCCTGTTGAACATACAATATACTATATAATTACAAATTAAAAAATGACATTGTTTTCTTTGAAAATTAATGCTTTGAAGTCGATTGGAGTCACAAGGAAAACGAGTTTGAATTGTGGCCCTTTTTAAATATGAGTGCGAACAACCAAATTCTTTTAAGAATGTTTGAGCCTTTATTATGAGAAGGTATACAATTTAGAAGCTTTTGACTTCTTGTATCTTCTCGGAAGACAGATTTTGTAAGAAGAATCTTTTAAATAAAGTTGATAGAAAATAAATAGTGTAACGAGTTTCTTGCAATAATTTAAAGTCGAGAAGACCGTATTTGCAAAGATTCAAAAAGTGTTTTCTACTTAGCACATGAAACAGTTATAAGGCAATAAACATAAAGCAGTATATAACACAAGAAAATTATAGTAGTTCACTCCAAAACAATGAGGGCTACATCCACTCCTCACACATAGTGAGTATATCAACTATTTTCCAAATACTTTTACAAGCCACCTAGGCCAAAACACTTGATAATTTTCTTAAACAGTCCTATCTATTGTTTCAATAGTAGCTTGCACACACTATTAACCGATAATACCTAAGAAACTGTTAAGTTTAAAAGGCCACCACTTCCTAAGTAGCTTCTACAACATTTTGTGTCATACTTAGAAGATACTTAGAGAAGGTTTAGGTTGGTGGCAATACAAAAGCTTGGTAATAAGAGAAGGGTTCAAATAGAACCTAACACAACAAGCTAAGAGCATACTCAAAAGAGTTCCCAGAAGATATGGAATGTCTGAGCGTGGTTGAGAGAAGGTTGATCTTTTAAAACCTTTTTGAGAAGTTTGGAAGACTTGCAAGAAACTCTCACAAAAACTTTTTAATTTGAACTCTTCGTTGAAGTATTTATATAGTAAATTGATCGTGAAAAGGGTCCGTTGGAGGTGGTGATCATGTGTGCCCTATATCCATTGATGACGTTTGCAGAAAAGTATTTTGTACTTCTCTGCACTTTTGTAGAGAACTGTAATTACAACAGTGATGCAGTCTTCTAATTCTCTCGAGGCTTCTGATCCTAAGAAGTAGGGGTGTGCATGGTGCAAGAACTGCCCCAAACTGAACCATATATGCAATCTGGTTTGGTTTGAAAAACCATTTCAGTAAAAAAACCGGTTTTCCATCAAACCGGTTAGGTTCGGTTTAGAACCGGTTCTAAACCGGTTTCCTTTATACGAACCGATTTTTGTACTCAAATTGGTTTTAAACCGGTTTTTTGCTCGAACCAGTTTTTGACAGAATTGCAGAAACGCTGTTTTTTAGAACAAAACCATTACCAATTGTATAAAAAACTGGTTTTATCACTTCACAGTGTTATTTCCTTTAATAATAAAAAAGCATGCTGCATAAATAAAGAAAGTATGAACACCTATAATACAATCCATAACTAGTTTAGTAAGTTCTGAACTCATCATGATTGCACTAAACTTAAACAGTTAAGCTACTACTTATATAAACGGATCGTAATACTTAATAATGTTATTCATCTAGATATATACATAGATATTATATATTATTTAATAACGTTTGTGAGATGAAGAAAAACAAATCAAACAGTAAATTAAAACCAATGGCAAAGCTTGTAATGCTTTTTATTTAATTGTTGATGATTCTTGGCTTAGTGTATCAGCTAGATGGAAATAAAAGCATTCCCAGCTTTTCCATTTCGTTTTAGTTTTCTGTTTGAATTTCTTTTTATGATTCAAAAAATCAGCCGGTGTTTATATGCTTTTTGTAACCCCAGCTACTATATGAATAATTGTTATTTCCTTCATCACTTTGTATCAGTAAAACTGCACACCTCTCACTTCTCTGAAGTTTCAATTATTTGATATTGATCATTTATCTCTGAAGGTTTAAAATGCTCAGCTTGTTTAAAATGCTTCTGTATCCTAATCCTCCATAAGGTTTTTAATTCTTCTTGGAAGATGCTTTGCAATTTGGGTTAAAAAGTTAAACTGGTTTTTTTCATCAAGTTTGGGTAACTGATCTGTTTTAAAATTCTGGATTGGTTCATAAACCATTTAATTGGGTTTGGTCTTTTTTGGTGTGGTGTGGTTCAATTTAATGAAATGGTGTGGTTAACCATAATTTTTGCACACCCCTACTAAGAAGGCATATTAAATTGAAGCATTTAATTTGTCCTTTAACTTCTTGAGCATTTAATATCCTTCATTAGTGCTTTTGACTTATAAAAAGGAATTGTCTTCTAATCTTCTCATTATGAGAAACTACTTTTTTATAAGCATTATGAGATACTACTTATCTTATATCTTTTGAACTTCAGAAGCGACGACTTGTCTTTTATCTTCTAAACTTCATAAGCTACTTGTCTTTATGTTCTAAACTTCAGAAGCTGTTTTTACTGACTTGATTCTTCTATCTTCCAATAAACTCTATGCTTCCATTCTTGACTTCTAAGCTTCATTAACCTTTTTCAAACGTGCTATCTTAGCACATAATCTTCTTGGATCTTGATATTTTAAAATGTACTATATGACACTCTAGATCAGACTCATTAGAAAACATATGCATCAAACTCATTTTAGGGATTTTGTCTCAACAGTCATTTGATTATATTGCTTCCTGGTGCTGTTTATTACAAGTGTATAGTATTGATATATTTATAACTAGAGGTGTTCACGGTGCGGTTTGGAGCCTAAAAACATCTGAACCGCAAGGTAAAAACACACGCGGCTTGGTTTGGTTCAGTTGGCTTCCTAAAAAAAGTCTCAACCAAACCAAACCAAAACCAATGCAAATTGGATTGGTTCGGTTGGTTCAGTTTTTTGCGACACAAAACATAATTTAAAATGTAGTTAAAATTAACTAATTTAATCATAAATCTAAACACTACTACTTTTTTATCGAAGCAAAATAAATTTTTCAAATTCTAGAGTGAGAAGTGTGAGACGGTAAACAACAAAATTGGATTTGAGGTAGTAAGTGAGTGGGAGTTTTTGTAAGTCGAAGCCCAAATAGCGAGTCAGTCAAGGAAGGTCGTACGTAAGCCATAGGTTTACTTGCGGTTTGGTTTGGTTTGGTTGGTCAAACAAAAACCGCGGGACGAACCTATCATCGCGGTTGACTAAAAAAATCCAATAAATATCAATTTTTTGCAGTTTTCGGTTTGGGTTGGTTCGGTTTGCGGTTTTCTATTGCGTTGGTTCGGTTTTGAACATCCCTATTTATAACATTATTTTTTAATCATGCATAAGACAGATTGGCCAACCAAAAAAGTTATAAAGAGGGAAGAGTAAGACTGATAATGAATGAACCAACTCAAACATAGTTGATGTTGGGGATAAACACGTGAAAGGGAGAAGAAAAGGAAGCGGCGGCGCAAGGTGTCAGAGGAATGATTAGGGCAATATAATATGAATAGTAAAAGCTGCACTGAATTTCATAAAAAGTAGGGTACAAATTACATGCTACTGACGTCTGTATATATATACAATGAAACAGGCCCAGACCCATAATTTCGACTAGCCCATTCGACTGGCCCATTTCGACTAGGTTTCTAACTAAACCTACTATTATTACAAACAATAGAATTACAATGCATATCTCAATATTCCCTCCTAATTCACATTGCTGAGTGACATCATCCCAAGCATTGTTCTCAATTCTTCGAATCTTCCCTTTTGCGATGGCTTGGTCATTGCATCAGCTACTTGAAGTTCCGAACAGCAATATTCCAGATTCAGCTTCTCATTGTTTACTTGATCGCGCAGGAAGTGATATCTGGTCTCTATGTGCTTCGACCTACCATGTGCGACAGGATTCTTGGGGAGATCTATCGCAGACTTGTTGTCGATTAACAACTTCATTGCTTCGACCCTGTGCACTCCAATTTCGACCAATAGCATGCTCAGCCATGATGCTTGACATGCTGCAAAGGAAGCAGCCACATACTCTGCTTCACAAGAGGATAACGCAACTATACTTTGCTTCTTCGAGCACCAAGAGATGGGTGTCGATCCATGCATGAAGACATACCCACTTGTGCTCTTTCGATCACTCTTGTTTCCACTCTAGTCGGAGTCTGTGTAGCCAAACACTTCAGCATCATTCTTCGACTCTGACTTGCTAGGGAATAGAATACCATAACTTTGTGTTCCCTTTATATACCTTAGTACTCTTTTCGCAGCTACTAGATGAGAGCTTTTCGGCTTCTCCATGAATCTGCTGATCATTCCGACACTAAACATAATGTCAGGTCGAGTGTTGCACAAGTACCTCAGGGAGCCCACAATCTGTTTGAAGAGGGTGGCATCTACTTCAATCCCTTCATCATCTTTCGACAGCTTGCTGCTTGTGTCTGCTGGTGTCGAAACCTCCTTACAGTTGATCATGTCGAATCTCTTCAGGATATCAGCTGCATACTTCGACTGATGCAGAAATATTCCCTTCTTCGACTCTGTGAATTCCATTCCTAAGAAATATGATAGATGTCCTAGATCACTCATTTCAAACTCGGACATCATCACTTTCTTAAAGGCTTCGACTTCGACTTCGTTGCTTCCAGTTACTAGTAGATCATCTACATACAGGCACAACAACAACTGAGTCGAAGTTCCATTCTTCTTCACATACACTCCATGTTCATTGGTGCATCTCGTGAACTTCTGAGCCAAGAGAAATCCCTCAATTCTCTTGTTCCACGCTCTTGGAGCTTGCTTGAGTCCATATAGGGCTTTCTCAAGCTTAAAAACCATATCTTCTTGACCCTTTGACTCAAAACCAGGTGGTTGATAAACATAGACTTCCTCCTCCAGAGGTCCATTAAGAAATGCTGACTTTACATCTAGTTGATGTAGAGGCCAACCTCTATGACTTGCCACTGCTACTACCAATCTTATGGTTTCGATACTGGCTACTGAGGCAAAGACCTCATTGAAATCCAGACCAGGTTTCTGCAGGAACCCTTTGGCTACTAGCCTGGCCTTGTACTTGGCCACTTCTCCATTGGGCTTGAGTTTGGTCTTGTAGACCCATTTCACGCCTATAGCTTTCTTTTGCCTTGGAAGTTCGACTAGCTTCCAAGTGCCATTCTTTTCGATTGACTTCAGCTCATCAATCATTGCTTCCTTCCACTGCTTGTGACTAAGAGCTTCTTCCAGGCTCACTGGTTCTGCTTCAGCCATTAATGCAAAGTGTGTCAGGTCTCCCTCTGCTGTAACAGCAGAATCTGGGAACGTGTCGAATCCTTCTAACCTTACTGATCTCTGCCTTTCCCTCTGTGACCTTCTTAAAGGTTCGACAGCAATGGGTTCTTCTGGCTCTTCAGTTTCGACCTCTTCATTCTGGTCATCTCGATCAGAGACTTCGTCGAAGTCCATCATTGTAGGTTTCTCACAGCCTTCTTCCAAGTTCCAATGTTTCGACTCATCTACTACGACATCTCTGCTTTTCACCATTTTCTTCTGCACAGGATCATACAGTTTGTATGCTCCTGTCGAATGATAGCCAACAAGAATCATTTGTTGTGCTCTATCATCCAGCTTGCTTCTTAGTTGCTCAGGGACATGTCTATAGCATAATGAGGCAATTATTCTGAGATGCTTGACACTTGGCTTTCTTCCTAGCCAAGCTTCTTCAGGTGTCTTCCCAATCAATCTCTTTGTGGGGCATTTGTTCAGAATGTATACTGCTGTGGCTACAAGTTCTCCCCATAAACTATGAGGTAGCTTCTTCTCCTTCAACATGCTTCTTACCATGTTGAGGATGGTCCTGTTTTTCCTCTCAGCTGTACCATTATGCTGAGGCGTGTAAGGTGCAGTGACTTCATGCACAATTCCTTCTTTCTCACAGAATTCGACAAGTCCATGAGAATTGTACTCACCACCTCCATCGCTTCTAAGGGTTTTGATTGCACATTCACTCTGCTTTTCAATCATTACCTTAAACTTCTTGAATATTTCTAGTACTTCACTCTTCCTTTTGATCAAATACACCCAGGACATTCTAGTGTATTCGTCAATGAAGGTGACAAAGTACTTATTCCCTCCTAAGGAACATACTTCGAAAGGATCATAGACATCAGAAAATATCACCTCTAGCTTCTTCTCTGCTCTGCTAGGTACTTCTGATTTAAACGAGTTTCTTGGTTGCTTCGACTTGCAACAACTCTCGCAAACTTCGACAGGTACTTTTACTGCAGGCAACCCATGAACCATCTTCTTTTCATGTAGTTGACTCAAGCTCTTGAAGTTGAGGTGGCCAAATCTCCTGTGCCATCTCCAGTGCTCCTCTTCGACAGTGGTCTGGAGACAATGTTCTTCTACTACTTGCAGCTTGATCTTGAAGGTTCTGTTACTCTGTATCGACACCTTCAAAATCATCTTCTTAGTCGAATCGAACAAGCTGAGACTGTTATCACCCATTTCGACGGTGAAGTTTTTCTCAATCATCTGCCCAATACTTAGCAGATTGCTCCTCATATCTGGTACATAAAATACCCCTTGGATGTAGCACCACTTACCATCTTTCGACAGGAACTTTATGGTACCTACTCCTTCAGCAGTAACTCTACTGTTATCTGCAAACCTTATCCTTTTGCTTATCTGCTCCAGTTCGACAAACCACTCCTTGTGACAACACATGTGATTTGAACATCCTGTGTCGAGATACCATTCGACAGACTTTTCTTCATTCGAATTTGTATCAGCCTTCAACAACAGTAATTCTGGGTCAGTAGCTGTCATGAATGACAATTCTTCATCATCCTTGCTGGCAATGTTGGAGGCATCACCAGTGTTTCCACTGCCCTGCCACACACACATTGCACAAGTATTTTGAGCATCGCAAGTGAATCCACTTATACAAGTGTTCCCACTATTTTGCTCGCTACTTTCAGCAATTCCTTCATCGAGTCGAATCTCATCTTCGACAGCCATCAACATTAACTCCTCTGAGTCAGAGTCTGAGTCACCATCATTAGCAAACTTGGCTTTTGCATCTTTATCCCTAGGAACTTTCTTGTTTTGACACTTGTTCCTATAATGCCCAAATTGCTGACAGTTATAACACTGAACTTTCGACAGGTCTCCCTTCTTCTTGTCGAAAGATCCTTGTTCTTTCTTCTTACTGCTTGATCCCTTTTCTCTACCCTTCTCCTTGTTGCCTGCCTTCCAATTTCTCTTAGAGGAGTATGAAAGCAAGCCTAGTTCAGTTTCTTTCTCTGAACTTCTCTGCCTTATTCTCAGTTCATGCGCCTCTAAGGAACCCTGAAGTTCATCTAACTTCAATGTGTCTAGGTCCTTGGATTCTTCAATAGCAGTGACAACATAGTCGAATTTCAGGGTTAAGGATCTGAGCACCTTTTCGACTTTATTTACTTCAGTCACAGTTTCACCATTACCTTTCATTTGATTAGTTAATGCTACTAACCTCGTAATGAATTCTCCAATCGATTCTCCATCTGTCATCTTCAAGGCCTCGTACTGTTTCCTGAGCGACTGAAGGCGTATCTTCTTCAGTCTATCTGCTCCTCCATACGAGTTTTTGAGGATGTCCTAAGCTGCCTTTGCTGACTCACTGTCGATGATCAGGTTCAGGACATTGGAATCAACGCATTGGTGAATCAAAAACAGCCCTTTTCCATCTTTCTTCCTCAGTGAATGGTGGTTAAGTGTTCCTCACCGCTTCAGTGGCGTTTGCTGCCAAGGGTGGAACACCATCATTCACGCATCAAGGACATCTTGATATCGAAACAGCACCTTCATCTGCGTACACCATCGTTCATAATCCTTTCCGTCGAAGATTGGGAGGTTCCCCGGAATACCTCCACCAGAGTTGTCTCGCGCTGCCATGAATCTTGATAGATTTTGTAAGGATCTAACAAGCTCTTGATACCAGTTTGTTGGGGATAAACACGTGAAAGGGAGAAGAAAAGGAAGTGGCAGCGCAAGGTGTCAGAGGAATGATTAGGGCAATATAATATGAATAGTAAAAGCTGCACTGAATTTCATAAAAAGTAGGGTACAAATTACATGCTACTGACGTCTGTATATACAGTGGCGGATACACCTCATAAGGTGTGGGGTCAATTGCCCCCACCAAGCAAAATTATTTTAGCTAGTTATGCTTGATAAAAATTCTTTTGCCCCCATGAAAAAGGAGTACTTGCCCCCATAAGTTAATTGTTTTTTAAATGAAGATTAAAGAATATTAATTTATTTTTTTAGCTCGCCAACTGATCTACCTTACTGAAACTAATGGAGACCTATTTGTTTTCATATAAATGAAAATTACTAATTTAGTCGTTAAAAACTCAAATATTAGTCAAACTAATTTTTAAAATAACTAAAATGTTTCCAATATTATTTTAAAATGATTAACTTGACTGATATTTGATGACTAAATTGTTATTTTTCATTTCTCAAAAGACTAAATAAGCTATTATTTTTTGCCAAGTAATAGTTCAGAGTTGAATCTTTACTTTTTTTATCGTGAAATTCTATATTTTATAAATGTTTATAATATTTCGTCAAAAAAAATGTTTATAATATTTTTTTTCTAAAAATAACTAGTCTATTTTCCGCCCCCACAACATAAAGTTTCTGGATCCGCCACTGTGTATATATATACAATGAAACAAGCCTAGGCCCATAATTTTGACTAGCGCATTCGACTGGCCCATTTCGACTAGGTTTCTAACTACACCTACTATTATTACAAGCAATAGAATTACAAGGCATATCTCAATAGTTGAAACTATGAATCGAACAAACTCAAACCAAATGAGTCAAGCTTTAAGGTCGTTAGATGAATGAGTTGAATTTAAGCTAAATATAGTTCAATTCATTTGGTTCAAGAACCAGCTCGATATTTTCATTTTATTTCAGTAACATCTATTATGAATTTTGTATTTCTAGGGCAAAGTTCTTTATCAATTAGTTGGTGCAGTTTGTTTAGTACTGGTTATGTCATCATACAATTTTCAAAGTATATTATTGGGCATGTCTAAAATATTTTATTAAACTGGCAAAGAAGAAATATTATAATTATATATTTATTTTTAGTTAGATGATTAGTTTTATCTAAAAACTACTAGTAAATTACTAAATGAAAATGTCTAAGATCTAGATCTAAAAACTACTTTTTATTTGTTAGTCGAGCTAACGAGCTGGTCGCGAGCTTGAATCGAGTCGAGTCAAGCTCGAGCTAAAAAAAGCTAATGTCGAACTTGAGTTGAGCTACAAGTTAAGTTAAGCTAAATTTGAAATAACTCAACTCATTTCCCCTCCCCAATTGAGTTCTAAATAGAGCACGCACTACTAGAAATCTCGGTATTACCTGCGGAAAATTTCTGCAGGTAATTTCTGAGAAATTTCATGCCAATTTTGTAAATATGCAGAATATTTGCTGGGATTTGGGTTGGCACGTAAGTTGGCAGGTAATTTTGATTTTCCTGCGGATTTTCCTGAGAACTAGAGTTGGCAGGAAATTTCTTTTATTTATTATTTAAAAAGATTAAAAGAATTGAAAACAATTTCTTTTATTTTTTTTTAAAAAAAAACTTGTACAAAGTAAAATAGATAGAATTTCTATATATAAAAAAACCCTTCTTCACTCTCAGTTATTATGTCTGCTCCAACCTTCACGAGTCTCTCACTCATCGTCTTCTCCAACCTTCACTCTCACTCCGAAAAAAACCCTAACCTTCATTCTCACTCTCAACAAACCGTCTTCTTCAACAGATCGTCTTCTTCGACAGATCGGCTTCTTCAACGACATCACCTCGCGCTGGTCTTCTTCAACGAAATTACCTCGTGCTGGTCTTCGTTCGGGTTCAACGAAATCACCCCACGCTGGTTTTCTTCAAAATCACCTCGCGCCCACAACGCTCGTGGTCGTCTCGTCCTGGTTTACCGCTGTGCTGCTCGTCTTCTCTGATCGTGTTAGGGTTAGAACTTACAAAATCATCGTGTTAGGGTTGCAAATTTCTCCTTCCCTTCGTCCTCTGTAAGTTCCATTGTGAAAATTGATCTTTTGGTGCATCTATATATAGCATTACATGACTGAAGCTGAAGCAAATGAAACTAATTGCTAACCATATTTTCATTTTGCAGCATCATATATTGATCTTTGTTACTAGAGTTTTGTCTATCATAGATTGTACAGTCTCTTATATACTCCTTGTCTTTGTGTGCTTGATATTGAAGCTGGCGCAGGTTAAGGTTATTGGATGAGGATTATTCTGGTGCACTGAAGGTGTATGAGAAAATTGTGAAGGGATGTCTAATGTAGTTTTTATGCATTTTGCACATGATATTAAACACAAATTATAAGTCTGACTTTGAATGAATTTCATCATAAATGTATTCGTGACAAGGGAGTGTTTGCTTACTAGCTAGAATGAAATTCATCAACTATCCACTAAGAGTTGTTCCATTGTAATTGTCAATTTTTTTACTATTGTTTTTTAGGCTGAGAAAAGTAAACAAGAAGCTGAAGGATTTTCAAATCAAGAAGAGCACCCAAATCAGCACAGGCAGAGAGCACAACCAGGATTGCAGTTTGAATGACACTAAGGATGTTCTTAGTAACTGGCAAGAGCTTGATGAGTCCCCTTGTGCATGGACTGGCATCATCTGTCATCCTGGTGAGTCTCTTTCTTTAAATTATATCATCTTCATCTTTCAATTTCCTATTTGTCTTATTCAATTTATAACTGAGTTTTATTTGTTTTCTTTCTTAGTTGAGAATCCTTAATATTAAAATATTTTTAGAACAGAAAAACTGCAAGGAATTATTATGTCATAACAATTTTGGGAAACTTTTCTTTGGAGGTGCATTCAGAGTGAAATATAGCTGCAACTTTAATTCATAGAATAAATGTTAAGACTATGACTGATCCATCTAGCCATGGGAACCACCAATTTGTAGAATCATTTTATTAGTGTCATACTATAATTTTTTACCAACAACTTGATCAACAGATTGTATTCCTGGAATGTACCAATTTGTGAGAGTGCTAATTTTTATCTCAATTTGTCAGCTTCTTTTGCTATAACTTGTATTCAATATACTGCACTGCACTTCTTAATTAACTTGACACACTACTATGTACACCACATAAAATAATTTGTAATGAATTTGTTTTTTGATTTTATTGTTTGTAAGCTATAATGAATTTGTAATTTGAATGTGAATAATTGCAGGTAATCCAATTCACTTTGGGACCCTTACTTTATCCTCCTCCAAACTCCCATCCAATATACACTTTCTATGATGGAAGTGATGGTAGACTATCAGGTAATCCAATTCTTCCTTTAATTTTGGTAGACTATATATAATGCAACACTTTCTCTTTTTTCTTCAACATTTATGTGGTTCAAGTGATTGATAAATCATAATACATAAGGAACTTTTTGTTTGTGTAGGCGATGCATGTGGTTCAGGTTGAATGCTTGTTTATTGTTACATTCTACTTCCAACATGTAGCCAAAGTACAAGACTCCAGATACTGGTTTGGTAATGTCAAGCTTTGTGAAGAAGTAAAATGCAGCATATAGGAAAAGGTAGAGTGCAGAGGAACCGGATATGGTGAACACTTGTTACAAAGCTGTAGGGAATGTGCTGCCTAACCTCAAACCCTTGCACGGGTGGGACATTACCCTAGAAAACTGGAAATGCTGCAGTATAGCCTTGGTGGCATTAGACAATTGTATATTTCATTGAAAACTGGGGATATAGTTTAAATAATAATTATTATTATTAGTTGTGAATTTAATGAATACATGGTCTTTATACTTATAGCAATTAGTTATGCCTTTTTTAATTGGTGATTTATGATTATTGACATGTATAGAAATCTCGTTAATAATAGTAGTCCCTAAAATTTGCTGCTGGTTTGAAGGAAAACAAATTCTGGTATTTCCTGCGGAATTTCGTGTCAAATGTTTTAATTTCCTGCGGAATTTCCTGCAGAATTCCTGCGGAACTTTCTGCGGAGATTTCCTGCGGAATTTTCTGCAGACTACCTGCGGAGTTTCCTGAGGAATTACCTGCGAAAATTTCCTGCAGATTTAAATTTCCGCAGGAAACAATTATCCACGAACGAAATAACTGGGAACCTTAATCCGCTAAAAATTCCGCAGGAAACGGGTTTCCTACGAATTTTTAATGAAAATCCGCAGGAAATTCCACAGGAAATGACGAAAATTCTAGTAGTGACGGCCCTTGAGAAGAGGCTCTATTCATTAATAGATTGGGACATTTAATAAAGTATGAATCTCTTTTAACAAGCTTTAGTAACTTTCTAATATCATTAGTCAATTTCGATGTTAATTATTTATTTATTTGCATACCTCATATTTTCAGTGCACGCTGCATAGTCCATAATATATATCTTTAACAACAAAAGTTAAGTAATAATGCTGATGAAATAGAGAAAATATCTTGCAACTAAGTTCCAGTGAAGGTTGAGTACTTGAGTACAATAATATTAGTGAAGAGTCGCATTCTCGTGAATGTAATCGACGTTCAAACACAGACAAAAATATAGTAATTAGGGAAATGGTATCATGCATGTGGCGAGTGTGTATATATATATATATATATATATATATATATATATATATATATATATATATATATATATATATATATATATATAGATATTAGTATGTTTTTTTTTAATTCGATATATATTAGTATGTGTTGCTCAAGAAAATTATTTATAGAATTCTTACGCCGAAGTTTGGTTGGAAGGAAAATAAATAAATTGATTAAAAGTTAGTCTCTTTACTTTATATAATTATTTTATTTTAATCTTCCAAAGTACATATTCATTTTAAGTTGCTAATAATTAGTTTTTTTGGCAAATAAAGGAAGGAAGCATCGTTTAAACATTTTGATGTAAAAAAACATCAACAAGGTGATGGTAGGTCCATGCATGATGCAATGAACAATTGTGATAGAGAATTGATAAAAGGTCAATGGGAGAATGCATTTTTACAAACAATGAAAACAATTTTTTGTCATTTTCAAAATTTCTGAAATTATTTAAGATGTTTCTCTAAGTGTTTAGTGGAATGTAATGGAAGTAAATGGACCCTTGTTAGTTTAATATTTCAAAATATAATAATATTTTTTTTGGATTTATTTAATTGCCCAATGAATTGCATCATGTGTGGTAATGTGGTAATGGAGCACTTATTTGGGCAAAGGTGGGTCATGGTTCCATTTTTGTCCCTTGCATATGAAATAATATCTATTGTGAGAAGTCATCCACTCGAATGAATTTTAACATCTCGAAAGATATATTAGTTTCTGATTTAGAACACCCACTACAAAAGTGATATCAAATCTAGCAACAGTAAGATTGTTTTTGTTTTTATAAGCAAATGTTAGGGGGTAGGGGAATGTTAGTTTCCAAGATTTGAATCTTGAACCTCCTTCTTGCAACTCATTCATGTCCCTTAGCTCGCCAATTGGGCTACATTCTTGGGACAACAGTAAGATAGTTGAGTCTGCCCACAAGGCATTGACATCTCTCTTTAGGTCTTTCTTCGTCTCCCGCTACCCAGGAAATAGCTTGACACTAGGAACCATGTAGGAGCATCAATGGGATGACAATCAAGCATATCGAGCATACTCGTTTATCAATGGATTTTTTAACAATATTAAATGTCCACATAAAACTAGTCAATCATCAAATTTACCGGCAATTTTGATATAGCATACATTAAAAAAAAATGAATTACAAACCCAAATATAGTTAGGAAAAAATTGTAATATTGATAATTGAAATTCATATATTATGGATAGAATCCATCAATGTCATCATCAATATCTTCACCATTGAGCTTATAAAGTTCGGTATTAATTACTAATTTTTAGAATATAACTGGCTCAAAAAGTAATTATCATAAAACTATATATCAAACATTCTGAAATGACTTTTTAACAAAAAAAACCTTGAGATGACTTTTTGATTTTTTTAGTTTAAAATAAAATTTTAAAAAGTAGAATTCTTTTTCCAAAATTGATCGATTTTGATCATCTGATTATATATAATTTCAAACATGATCTTCATGCTTAAAAATCATATGGCTATGCATGGTTTTTTTTATATTAAAAAACTTATGAATTTGTTCCTAAGGGGTTCACTGTCACTACAGAAAATATTGCTTGGAATAGCACTTATATATTACCTACTATTACGTTTTCATTTTCGTTGCCCAAGCAAAATAGTAGACACTATACAATAAAATTAAGGCAAAATTGTTTCCGAGGTCTCTTAACTTAAGTTCATTTCTCAATTTAGTCTTTTAAGTTTTTTTTTCCCAATTTAATTAGTTCTTTAAGTTTCAAAACGTTAGCAACGTTAACCTTTTTTCTCAGATTGCGTTTAACTCCGTTAAAAAATGTTTATGTGGCTGTTACCATGCATGCTGATGTGTCATTATTTATGCATGTGTGGCTTATAGAGTGTCAATCCATAATATTTTAAATTTTGTTTTTATTAAAAAAAATCTTGAAACTTCAAAAAAAAAACCAGGAAATTAGGAATTAGGGTTCCCTTAACTTAAGTTCATTTCTCACTTTAGTTCTTTAAGTTTTTTTCCCAATTTAGTTCTATAAGTTTCAAAACGTTAGCAACGTTAACCTTTTTTCTCAGATTCCATTTAACTCCGTTAGAAAATGTTTATGTGGCTGTTACGATGCTGGTGTGTCATTATTTATGCATGCGTGGCTTATATAGTGTCAATCCATAATATTTTAAAATTTGTTTTTATTAAAAAAAATCTTGAAACTTCAAAAAAAAAACCAGGAATTAGGAATTAGGGTTCAAACCCACAAATTTGTTTCCTAAATTTTGCAGGGTTACAGTGGTTGCCTTTTCATATATATATATATATATATATATATATATATATATATATATATATATATATATATATATATATATATATTAAACATGATCTTCATGCTTAAAAATCGGATGGTTATGCATGATTTTTTTATATTGAAAAACTTATGATTCCTAAGGGTTTATGATGACTCTATTTTATATATAGAGTCATAAGTCATTTTTGCTTCTGATTAAGACTTAAATTATTACTTGAATCTCACTAAATTGTCTTGTAAATAATCAAATGTGTAAGAAAACACAAAACAAGGGTTAAAGAATGTTTTGAGAAAGAACTTGGCGCTTTATGGTATATTCATACATTTGTTCAGTGCCACAGCAATTGATGCCACAGTAATTGATGCCACAACAATGGGAGATTTGAATGCCACAACATTAGGAAAAGAGTAATGCCAGAGCATTAAGAGGAACTGCAATGCCACGGCATTAGATGCCAAAGCAATTGATGCCACAACATTACCCTGATGACGTCACCATGAGCTCATGAGACAAAAAGTTGCGCAAGTGACCCAAGTTGCTCACCTTAGCGCCACCCTATTGACAACTTAACTTGAAAATTGTACTTTTTAGGGACACTTGTCCATACGCCATTGTTAGCCTGCATTTTCGACAGGCTAAAATTAAATGCAGTCAGCGAAGTTTGACTTAATAGATTCAAGAAGAAGGATCATTATTTCGACAATGAGAAGCTGTATACAGAGAGAATCAGCATAGTTCATAACTTAGCGAAAAATTGGAAAAGCTGAAGCCAATCGTTCGACAGGAAGAAGAATAATGTCCGAATAATAGGTCAAGGCAAAGAGCGTTGTCGAAAGGGACAACAGCAATATGGTCAAAAGAAGGAGCAGTTACCTAGTCGAAACATCTAAGCAGTTGCTTTATTTCCTGAAATCGCTGCGCGGTTATGTATTTTATTCTTATAAATAGAAGTTCTGTACATAGAACAGAGGTCGCAAAATTCATTTCTACATAAACTTCCTAAAAAACTCTTGTCATACCCCAATTTTGTCCGGCTTAGGTCAAAACCCTAATTTTCCACAAAAAATAAATAAATTGAAGAGCGAAGAGCCTTATGCACTGCATTTCGGATCCTAGAAGGCATTCCAAGGTTCTTGAAATCATTTTTAGGGTTGGAACGCATTTTTTGGGCAAATTAGGGTTTTAGAGCCAAAAAGGGTATTTTGGTCAATTATAACGGTTTTTTTTCTCTCACTTTCAAAAAGGCTCAAAAATATGTATAATTCAAAATAGAAATCTGAAATCAAAATAAAAAAAATGAATAACAAAATAGTATTGGATGCTTATTGTATTTTTAGAATTAGGGCTAATTCCTTTTAGGTGCTTTTTGCTTTTATCCATTTTTGGCCAAAGTAAGCACTAATTCTACAAGCAAGCAACCTCCCTCACTCCACCCTCATGCTCCACGCCTCCCCTCACTTCAGCCCCCATCAAGTGCACATCACAAAAAAGCCTTTCATCATGACAAGCACACCTTTGAGTCCAATAACATTCAATACACAACATATTTTTACCTTCCTTCTCTCTACCCCACTAAATACACACTAATTTCTTCAACTCCCTCACTCCGTCCTCATGCTCCACGCCTCCCCTCACTTCAGCCCCCATCAAGTGCACATCACAAAAAAGCCTTTCATCATGACAAGCACACCTTTGAATCCAATAACATTCAATACACAACATATTTTTACCTTCTTTCTCTCTACACCACTAAATACACACTAATTTCTTTTTTTCCCTCTCACAACCTTAAACCCATTAGATCTTTGGCCTCCCAAGGATTTGAATAAGGATAACTCACTCCTCTCCTCCCAAAAGGACCAAGAAATTCGTAGCCCCTCTCCTCTCCCTCACTTCCTCTTGTTTTTCTTTCATCTCAAAGGAACCTTTCCATTTCTCGTACACCAAAAAACCCTAGCACACCAAAAACCTCCCCTTTTCTCTCCCAAAACCGTGGCCTCCCCACTCCCTTCCTTCATCCATTTTTGATTTCCTCTTCACCCAAACACCACCATCTCACTTCATTCTCATCCCTCTTTCATATATCTTCTCCATTTTCCATTCAAGATCAAACATCATCATCAAGGAAGGTTTTCATCAAGCTTTTTTTTGGGGTTGGAGTTGAAGTTCCTTGGAAGTTCTTGTTGATTTGGTTTCTATTTTCTTCATCTCATTGCATTTTCTAGCTTGGATTTGAGGTAAAAACTTTCAAACCCTTGCATCATCTTCAACCTTTTTGCATTAAAACCCATTTTCCTCTTCACTTTGCACTTCACATATCATCATCATTTTGTTTAAAATGTAGCTTGTTGTTGTTGGTGAGAGGAGCCTTAAACACTATTGACAAGCACTTAGGGAGGCTTGGGTGTTTAAGGTGCCTCTCACTCTTGAATAAATTGAGTCATGTTGTTTTGTGTTGATTCTTTGCATTTGTTGTGAAATAAAATTGTTGTTTCATGTGTTGTTTGGTTCGCATATCCTATTAAAGTTAGCTTTAATTTGATTTTGTTGTTTCTCTTTGCTTGCTGGGGCTTAATCATGTTGTAGATATTTGATTTTAGTGTTTTCATGCTTAGATACTTTGTTTAGGTTTGCAAATTTCTTTTCTCACATAGATTTCGCACAAAGTAAAGAGTTTGAGAATAAATGTTGTTTTGAGGTTTTAGCGTTTAAATTATGTGATTAATTGTTCCTAAATCTTGTTAGTATCTTTTGCTTGCTTGATTTTGGGAGTTTGATGAATAAATTTATGGTTTGACTATGTATTGGTTTCGCAAGTCATGAAGAATAAATAGAGTTTGCTTATTGTCTCAAGTTGATGATAGGCAATATGATTCTCACTTGTGCCTAGTGCACCTTGCCTAAAGTGATGAGGATTGTTCTATATGATCCAACCCTTTTAGTCTATATGTTGTTTAAGTTGATGATTGGCAAGAAGATTCACACTTGTGCACTTGCGCACACTAATTCAAGTGTTGAGGATTGACCAAAGTGATTCAACACGCTTTGGTGTTTTGATTGTTAAGATGACTTGCTTGTTTAGGGTTTTCCAATGATCACGCTTGAGGCTACTCTTTTGAATTCATTTGTGCCTACCACTTCCTTGTCTACTCCCATGTGGAATCATTAATACTTAGATAGGCCCATTCCTCACATTGCATCTTCCACTAGATGTGCATTTAGATTCCCTTGCGTTTTGTAGAAATATTTGAGTATGGTTCTCGCCTAGCATCTTCCACTAGATGTGCATTTAGGTTCAATCTTGCCCACTCTTGTATTTTTGCTTAATGCCCAATTCAAGTTCCTTCTTTGCCTATTTATGTGTTGTGGTCTAACATGTGTAGTCTAGGCTAATATTTGCTCAAGAATTCAAATGAGATTGTTGTTTGCCTAAGGATTCGATTTGCATTCATTGCTTTCTTTTCTAAATGGCCTAGCATGAAAATGGTGACTAGTGACAATCACCCATAACCTTTGTTAGTTTGGTTGTCCTAAGAGCCTAAATTTCAAAAAAAGGATGTCTTCATATGCATAAGCTACTAGTGATAATCACCCATAACCTTTGTTAGTTTGATTATCATGAATGCTTTCAATTTCAAAAGATATTTTCCTAAGCATCAAAAGTCATAGCAAGTGTTAGTGATGATCACCCATAACCTTTGTTAGTTTGATCATCATGAGCGCCCCTCACTTTTCAAAACCAAAGCAAAAAGACTTTCACTTTCAAGGCTCGTTAGAACTACGTCGCTTTGATTCCCATTTTGGGATACGTAGGAGCGAGCCACGTTCTCGTCAAGCGCAATCATAAAAGATTTTAGCATTTGCATAATAAAAAGAAAAGAGTTATTTTCATAACAAAAAAGAATCACTTTTGCAAACGAAGATCATTTTCAGAACGAAAACTGTTTCCTTTCTAAAAACATTTTCAACCCATCGTCGCTAGTGGCTAATCAGAACCTTTGTTCGTCTAGCCATTGGTGGCGATGTCTTTTTCCCAAAAGAACAACAAGCGATGATCACTCATAACCTTTGTTAGTTTGATCATTCGTGCCAATCAATCTCTTTCGAAAACCCCTTTCAAAAGAACAAATAAAAACGAGTCGCTACTAATAGTCAATCAGAACCTTTGTTCGTCTGACTGGCGGTAGTGACTCTCATTTTCAAGAGTACTTAGCGGTGATTACCCATAACCTTGGTTAGTTTAATCATTCACTAAATGCTCGTCCTATTTCGAAAACTCACTAAAAAGATAAAAGACAAAACCCTTTTTTTCAGGATAAAGAAGAACTACGTAGCTTGGAGTTCTCCATCGCACCGGGAGATACGTAGGAGCGGGCCTTGTCCCGTCAAGCATTTTTTTCTAAAAACCCTTTTTTCCCCCTTTTTCATAATAAATAAAGATTTTCATTAAGAATTTTTCAATAAGAAGTAGAGAGGCAAAATTAAGTATTTTCAAGTCAACACACTAAAACCACACATTTAATTAAAGGTTCCCTCTCAGTAGAGAGGACGTGTGGGGTGCTAACACCTTCCCTGCGCGTAACCGAACCCCGAACCCTATTCTCTAGTTTCGCAAGACCAATCGCTTTCCAAAAAAGGTTTTCCTAATAATTTCCTTAATAAATATTAGTGGCGGCTTCATTGTCTTAGGAAAAGTTGTGAACGAGGAAGGTTCTCCCTCGGGGACTTTTTCGGGCGCAACAGCTGGCGACTTCACTGGGGACTAAAAAAGAAAAACATTTTTTTTCAAAAGTGGGTCAAACCTAGTTAATTAAGTGTGTGGTTTGTGTGATTGATTTGAACATCTTGCTTTACCTCTATTCTTCTTCTTTTACATAAGCATGTTGCATCCATATGCATTCTTCTTCTATGTTTTCTTTTGTTTAAAATAATAGATAGTTACTTCTTTGCTTAAATGCTTAGTTCCCTCATGCATATTTCCCCTCTCTTGTCATGTCCCCTTCTTCTTTGCTCGCTTTCTTGAGGTAAGTAGTGCATTGTTGTCGGCACCCTAGATTAGTTGTATTTGATTGGTATTGAACCCTAGGGTAGACGACATGTTATTGCTTTCTATTGTCTGGACTGTTCTGGATTTTCATTTGCAGGTGGGGTAGTTTTTTAAGGAAATGCCCTCCGCACACACACACTTGTACCTTGAGGCTATATGATTAGAGAAAGAGACCATAACCCAGGTCTATTAGAATACCATACGATGAGTGGATCCGAGTAGTGGGAGCCCATCAGGACCTTTGTCCGTTTGGCTACTCGCGAAAGTTTCAATCAGAGTTGTGCTCTTTTATGATGCTTCGTATCTAGCAGTTTGCTGCATTTACGGGGATTTTCATGAGAGGGACTGTGGCTCTGATGGCCTTGTGAGGGTGTGAATAGAGCTATATGAGAAGATTATCCCTAAAGTGCCTTAGATCATAGGTTCTACCCCCTTTTTAGGTCACAAGGGCTTTCCAAATTATGTGCTGCATTGTTGCATTCAGTTCAATCAATTTTTCCTTCAAAATTTTCAAAATCAAAAATATGCTTTTCCTTTTCAATAAACGCCCATATGAGGTGGCATATAGTGTGAAAATTTTCAAATCACCACCTGTAAATATCATCTTTTTGCAAAAACACAAAAAAAAGCATCATTGCATCACTGCATTATCGCATCATTTGCATTGCGTAAAATTCCAATTTTGAAAAAAAAACCATTCATCTTGCATTCCCTTTCATTACATAAAGATAACACAAAAAACAATTATCATCTGCATAGCATAAGCATTTCATTTATAATCATGCAAAAAAAATCCTCGTCAAGTTCATCCAAGATGAGACATTCATGCATAAGCATTATTTCAAAAAAGACACAGTAGAACTACGCAAGCTTCGATTCCTCATTACAATGGGGATACGTAGGAGCGGGTCATACCCCGTCAAGCACATTTTTCTAAAACCGTTTTTTTCAATAAATCATTTGCATCTCCAAATAATTTTCAAAATCATGTTCCAAAACTAAAAATCAAAAGTTTCCAATGCATGCATCTTCTCTAAACAAAGAAAAAATCGAAAAGCTCTTTATGTAAAAGCTCAATGAGTAAAAGTGCACCTTCGAATGACGAAGGGTAATATCTCAAATTTGTTTGTGTACTACAAATTTGAGATGTTACTCCACGATATCGGGGCACTTTGACCCTATCAAGTGAGGTTTGTTTTCAAATAAGAGAATAAGTTTGAGTTAACCAAATGTCGAAGCATTTCAGTATATTGCGTGAAGTATTGAGTCAGGATCCACTCAATGTTTCATGCAAGTTACTCAGAGTAACGACAATTGGTTGCCTCACGTCATCATTTCTACAAAAAAAATGGGAGGAGGCATCGACATTTCATATCTCGTCTTGCCTCTAAAGAATAAAAACCATTTTGAAAATATCATTCTTGCATGCCTAGGAATTTCATTTTTCATCTTGCATCAAAAACACTCGAAAGTCTTTTAGAACAATTCCACTTCCCAAGTGGTCATTTTCCTTGCATTTTCATCATGTTTGCATACATGCATTTTTCTCTATCTCATTTAGGTTTGTCAAGAGTGCATTCTCCGCACGTGTGCGCTTCCATTCACTAAGGCTTTTTCCCCTAATTTTCTCGAAAGATCCAAAAATCGTGTCTTATTAGGAGCGCGTTTCATGCATCATTGTTGTCCTTTTTCACACATCGTGAAAAAAATAATACATTAACCTCTCATTTTGCATGCATTTCCATTCAATAAAACCATGTCTTCCCACGCATTTTTTTTTTCTTTTTAAAAAAAATCATTGTGAGCATCATGCATTTCATTGCACAAAAAATGAAAACAAGAAAGCATCTCATTCATAATCATGAATAAAAATCATCATCAAATTTATTCAAAATGTAGCATTCAGGCATCATTTCATTAACCTCACCACTTTAGTTCAAATACATCATTCCTCCATACATGCATCTTTCAAAAAAGGAAGGGGCATTGGCATTTCATACTTTGCCTTGCCTCTAAAAAAAAATATATCATCATTTAGAAAAAAACATCATTCCTGCATCTTTCATCATTCCAAAGAAAAAGGGGGCATCGACATTTCATATCTTGTCTTGCCTCTAAAAATAATTTTGAGAAGAAGCATCGATCTTGCATCATTCATCATCTAAAGATGCATTGGCATTTCATATTTCGTCTTGCATAAAAAGAAAGCATCAAAAAGAAAGAGGAAAAAAAACTTTTAGAATAATCACACTTTTCAAGTGAATATGCTTTCATGCATTTCATTTTCATCATGTATACATCATAATGTTTTCATCCATGCATTGCGTACAACAAAAATGTTGTGATGAGAGACGAGATGTTCTTGCAAAGTAATCTTTCCTTTTTGGAAAAGTTTACCCTCACTCATTTGCAAACTCAAGGTGTTCCAAGACACTCAGTTTTTTCACAAAAAAAAAACATTACATCTCATCCATTCCATGATAAAATACTGAAATAGTGTATCAAAGAAAAAACAAATTTTTAACTGATGTTAACTCTCTATGAAGCATTCTTCTAATGAGCGTGCATGCTATGAGTACATTCTCTTGTTTGAGTCCGTTGGTTTTCCTCCCTTACCACAGTTTCCCGTCCAAGTCTAGTCCCGCCCCGTCCACCCATAAAGTGCATATTCTCCCCATCAGTGCGTATTCGACTTTTGGTTCATTCTAATGCTTTAAGTCCTCCATGCTGGGGCAAGTCTGTGATCATTAATTCCCCTTGATTAATATCATATTCCTTCAGTGCAAGTCTCTCAAAAAAAATAATAATAATAATATAATAAACAAGAAAACAAGCTCGCTAGGTTGAAAACCCGCAAAGGGCGGCCTAGGCAAAAAGGAGCGCCCGGTGGACTGAAAACTCGCAAAGAGCGGTCCAGGCAAAAATTAGGGCACAAAAAAGGAAAAAAAGAGCAAACACATGAAGATAGATAAATTATTGTTCTAAAGTTAAGTCTTATAGAAATAAGCAACCGGGATTTGAAATGAAGTTTGGCCATCTCCTCAAAAACCCCAAAATCCCAAAAAGTCCCTTTCCTACCCACCTTGAGCCAAGAAAAACCAAAATCCAAAGATCACCCTAGGCAAGGATCACTCCAAACAAAAAAACAGTGCATCACTTTTTATCAGCTCACCCGAGTCAAAGAAGGAAAAGAATCATAAAACAAAAAAAAAAGAAAAAAAAAGGGGAAAAGAGAAAATAAAAAAAAAAGGGATTCAAAAATGAAAATCCCAAAACAAAAGAAAATACGAAAGAAATGTAAGTGGTGAGCTGGTACATGTTACCACAAAATACAAGAGATCCTTGTCTAAATAAACCTTCAAACACTTCATCATTCCAACACCTGGTTCCATAAACCTTCAAACACTTCATTTGGCCTCAACATCAAACCCCTTAGTGATTCTACCATGAGACACGAATTTGCTTTAACAGAGCCCAAACAAGCCCAATAACCATCTTCCTCATAGACCATTAACCGTCAATCAACGTCGAACAAAACTCATCCTCCCATTAGCCTCAAACACTTCATTAAGCCTAACCCTCCTTCCTCCACAAAACACCACAATCCCGAAAAGTCCATTCCGATCAATGACCGGTTGCTTTTGTTCTCTCAAATTCTAATCTTAGGACGAACAAGCTTATCTATGTACAATGTGTTTGCTCAAAAGAAAAACAAACGATCAGAAAAAAGAAAGCTGATCAAGAAAGAATAAACCCTCAGAAAAAAAGAGAATTGAGGAAACAAAAACGAACAGTCAGAAAAAGAAAGCTGACAAAATAAAAAAGAGGGACTTGCACTCCAAAACACATTCAAGATGCATTAAAACAAAGTTTAGTGATCACCAGGTAAGGATTCTTTCGCACCAAAAAGTCAAGACATCAGTAGAGAACCAAAGCTTTGCACTGAGAATACCACTCAGACCCAAAAGTTGGGGCATTCTCTTCACCACCCACACACCCTAGTCTTGGGAAAGTCTGTTCAATGCCCATCCCATGTCACTCCAGTTGTCAATGTCATTCCAAAGTGGGGCAAGTGCATTCCCATTCCTTCACCTCATTTATTCCCATAAAAACCTCACCGGGGCAATCTCTCAACTCACTATCCTAAACAAGGCCTTGTCATTCTGATTGGGGCAGCTTTGTCCTTGTTATGACTGGGGCAACATCAAATTCTGTGGGTTGAAGCAAAACCCCTTTCATTCCAGCTTTCATCCCAAGAGCCGAAGCGTTCCCAATTCATCATCTTCTACACCCCTAGTTGTTGTCACCACTAGACAGAGGCAAGTTATTCACTCGTCAAAGACCTGAATTGGGGCAATCTTGTATCTCTTGATCCCTCACAAGCTTCGACAATAGCCATGTCGGTCATTCCTTCACTTGCCATAAAAGTCCATGCCCTAAACCAATTCCAAGTTAACCGACTCATTCATTCACATTTGCACTCTTATGCATGCTTACTAGACAATGCTTCAAAAAGAGAGAACACAAGTTGTTTACGTGATATCTAAAATTCAGTCATCATGGAAAGAAGGAGAACACAAGTGAGGTTGTTTGTAAATAAAAACCTTGAGAACACCAGAGGTTGAATCAAATTCAATTTTTCAACAGAATGGTCAAAGTCCTTGCATTTAATGTCTCGCATCTCATCATCACAAAAATGTTTACCTCATGCATCTAGGTATTTCAATCTATTCATTATAGCATATGCATCAAAGCATTACATTTGCATCTTCACATTTTGTGCATTCATCACATAGCAAAAAGAAAAAACGTTCCACGTCAGTTGCACAGAAAAAGCAGAAATCTTTTCATTGCATTGGCATCATATTAATGTTCGCACTTCATAAAAAGGAAAAGAACAAAATCATTGCATGTCATTCATTACTAGAGCATTACATTTTGCATCAGATATTTCACAGAAAAAGCAAAGAAAGCAAAAAGAAAACAAAGAAAAGAAACCACAAAAGCAACACAAAAGCATTCCATGTCATTCACCATTCCACAAGATACTAATCATTGCATGCACATTGCATCATCAATATTCTTCAGACCATTAGATCGATACAGACATATGTTGACCCATAAACCAGACCCTTTGTGTCCATGATTCAAAGCTACTCCCTTGATCCCAGGCGATCCTCATTTCATCTCTTCTCATTCATTGCTTTTTCATTAGCACATCCGGCGTTGACTCTCACTTGCAAACTCCAAACAAGCAACAAAAAGAACAGAAACATTCCCTGTCATCCAGCATTCCATATCATTCATCATTTCACAAGCATTCCTTTGTCATTCAATCATCAAACATTAAAGCAGTGCATATGCATCATATTAATGTTAGCATTTCCATAAAAGAAAAAGAACAAGAATCATTGCATCAAACATCAGAGCATTGCATCATATTAATGTTTGCATTTCACAGAAGAAGCAAAAAGAAACAAACAGAAGTTAGAACAGGAGCATTTCATTCATCAAAGCATCGATCACCGCATACATTTGCATTCAAACATCAAAGCAATACAGTTGCATCACATCAATACTTGCATCTCATAGAAGAAAAGAAAGCTAAAACATCCCATGTCATTCATCATTTCATGTTATTCATCATTTTATAGCATTCCCATTTCATAGAAAAAAGCAAAGAAGAAAAAGTTTTCCATTGCATGTCATCTGCCATTTCATCAAAACGCAAGAGCATTACATACCAAAATTTTGCATTTGCATACCAGCACTTCATAAAAAGAGCAAGACAAAAAAAGAAATTCAGACGTTTGCAAAAGAAAACAGCAATCATGACATTTGCATTGCATGCATTTGTTCATTTTCAGCTGCAGGTACAAAGAGATGATGAGCACTTCGGTGTTAGCCCTCGCCCCATATCCCAGAAAATGCTCCCCCAAGTTGGGAGAATTCAGAAGAAAAAAAAGAAACAGAAAAGAAAAGAAAAGAAAAGAAAAGAAAGAGAGAAACAAAAAGAAAAGAAAAGAGAAAAGAAAAGAAAAGAAAGAAAAAGAAAGAAGAGAAGATAGAGAAAGAGAAAAAGACATATAAGAACAGGAGAAAATCATGCATTCATCAGACATAAGCAAAAGAAAAAGAAAATCATGCATTGCGTACAGACAAGAGAAGAAAAGGAAAATCATTGCATTCATCAAGCATATAAGAACAGTAGAAGATCATGCATTCATCCGACATAGACAAAGGAAATAAGAAACTCATCATTCATCATAAGAAAAAAGAAAACAGCAATCATGGCGTTTGCATTGCATGCATTTGTTCATTTTCAGCTACAGGTACAAAGAGAGGATGAGCACTTCGGTGTTAGCCCTCGCCCCCAGATTCCAGAAAATGTTCCCCCAAGTGGGGAGTTCAGAAAGAAAAAAGAAAAGAGAGAAATAGAAAAGAAAGAGAGAAAAGAAAAGAGAGCGCTCAAGTGCGCATTGCGGATCGGAGCACAGAGATCATCGCTCCCTTCTGCCCAGGTCTCACATCGTGTACGAGCAACGCGATGGACCGCAGCCCCATGCGAGGCGCAACAGAATAGTTGTATCAGCCTAAGATACAGTGGACGCCGTGCATTGATCAGTATATCAGTTCCAGAGCTGATAACGATCCCCCCCGGTCGCTCGAAAGGCCAACAGGAAGAGCGTGCTCCTGAAAGCCACGTGCAAACTCGGATTCGTCAAGAGTTCGTTTAAGGATTACAGGTTTTAGGCAGCCTGAGCAATTTACCGCTTTCTGCACGCAAGTGCCCATTTTACTTTTCTGTTTGCACGCCAAGTGCCCATTTTACTTTTCTGTCTGCACGCCAAGTGCCCATTTAATTTTCTGTTTGCACGCCAAGTGCCCATTTACTTTTCTGTTTGCACGCCAAGTGCCCATTTACTTTTCTGTTTGCACGCCAAGTGCCCATTTACTTTTCTGTCTGCACGCCAAGTGCCCATTTTACCTTTCAGTCTGCACGTCAGTGTTCATTTACTGTTTTCGCATCAACACGAAAGTGTCTATCTTTCCAAAAACAAAAAAAAAAACGGGGGAATTCGGGTTTCTCCAAATGGAAAAAATTGGTATAATTTCTGAGTTCTTTATTTCTACTTTACCTTCGAAATATGTTTCGCGCAATTCATATTTCTTGGTAAAATCCAAATAAAGAGGGGCAGCTGTCATACCCCAATTTTGTCCGGCTTAGGTCAAAACCCTAATTTTCCACAAAAAATAAATAAATTGAAGAGCGAAGAGCCTTATGCACTGCATTTCAGATCCTAGAAGGCATTCCAAGGTTCTTGAAATCATTTTTAGGGTTGGAACGCATTTTTTGGGCAAATTAGGGTTTTAGAGCCAAAAAGGGTATTTTGGTCAATTATAACGGTTTTTTTTCTCTCACTTTCAAAAAGGCTCAAAAATATGTATAATTAAAAATAGAAATCTGAAATCAAAATAAAAAAATGAATAACAAAATAGTATTGGATGCTTATTGTATTTTTAGAATTAGGGCTAATTCCTTTTAGGTGTTTTTTGCTTTTATCCATTTTTGGCCAAAGTAAGCACTAATTCTACAAGCAAGCAACCTCCCTCACTCCACCCTCATGCTCCACGCCTCCCCTCACTTCAGCCCCCATCAAGTGCACATCACAAAAAGGCCTTTCATCATGACAAGCACACCTTTGAGTCCAATAACATTCAATACACAACATATTTTTACCATCCTTCTCTCTACACCACTAAATACACACTAATTTCTTCACCTCCCTCACTCCATCCTCATGCTCCACGCCTCCCCTCACTTCAGCCCCCATCAAGTGCACATCACAAAAAAGCCTCTCATCATGACAAACACACCTTTGAATCCAATAACATTCAATACACAACATATTTTTACCTTCTTTCTCTCTACACCACTAAATACACACTAATTTCTTTATTTCCCTCTCACAACCTTAAACCCATTAGATCTTTGGCCTCCCAAGGATTTGAATAAGGATAACTCACTCCTCTCCTCCCAAAAGGACCAAGAAATTCGTAACCCCTCTCCTCTCCCTCACTTCCTCTTGTTTTTCTTTCATCTCAAAGGAACCTTCCCATTTCTCCTACACCAAAAAACCCTAGCACACCAAAAACCTCCCCTTTTCTCTCCCAAAACCGTGGCCTCCCCACTCCCTTCCTTCATCCATTTTTGATTTCCTCTTCACCCAAACACCACCATCTCACTTCATTCTCATCCCTCTTTCATATATCTTCTCCATTTTCCATTCAAGATCAAACATCATCATCAAGGAAGGTTTTCATCAAGCTTTTTTTTGGGGTTGGAGTTGAAGTTCCTTGGAAGTTCTTGTTGATTTGGTTTCTATTTTCTTCATCTCATTGCATTTTCTAGCTTGGATTTGAGGTAAAAACTTTCAAACCCTTGCATCATCTTCAACCTTTTTGCATTAAAACCCATTTTCCTCTTCACTTTGCACTTCACATATCATCATCATCATTTTGTTTAAAATGTAGCTTGTTGTTGTTGGTGAGAGGAGCCTTAAACACTATTGACAAGCACTTAGGGAGGCTTGGGTGTTTAAGGTGCCTCTCACTCTTGAATAAATTGAGTCATGTTGTTTTGTGTTGATTCTTTGCATTTGTTGTGAAATAAAATTGTTGTTTCATGTGTTGTTTGGTTCGCATATCCTATTAAAGTTAGCTTTAATTTGATTTTGTTGTTTCTCTTTGCTTGCTGGGGCTTAATCATGTTGTAGATATTTGATTTTAGTGTTTTCATGCTTAGATACTTTGTTGAGGTTTGCAAATTTCTTTTCTCACATAGATTTCGCACAAAGTAAAGAGTTTGAGAATAAATGTTGATTTGAGGTTTTAGCGTTTAAATTATGTGATTAATTGTTCCTAAATCTTGTTAGTATCTTTTGCTTGCTTGATTTTGGGAGTTTGATGAATAAATTTATGGTTTGACTATGTATTGGTTTCGCAAGTCATGAAGAATAAATAGAGTTTGCTTATTGTCTCAAGTTGATGATAGGCAATATGATTCTCACTTGTGCCTAGTGCACCTTGCCTAAAGTGATGAGGATTGTTCTATATGATCCAACCCTTTTAGTCTATATGTTGTTTAAGTTGATGATTGGCAAGAAGATTCACACTTGTGCACTTGCGACACTAATTTAAGTGTTGAGGATTGACCAAAGTGATTCAACACGCTTTGGTGTTTTGATTGTTAAGATGACTTGCTTGTTTAGGGTTTGCCAATGATCACGCTTGAGGCTACTTTTTTGAATTCATTTGTGCCTACCACTTCCTTGTCTACTCCCATGTGGAATCATTAATACTTAGATAGGCCCATTCCTCACATTGCATCTTCCACTAGATGTGCATTTAGATTCCCTTGCGTTTTGTAGAAATATTTGAGTATGGTTCTCGCCTAGCATCTTCCACTAGATGTGCATTTAGGTTCAATCTTGCCCACTCTTGTATTTTTGCTTAATGCCCAATTCAAGTTCCTTCTTTGCCTATTTATGTGTTGTGGTCTAACATGTGTAGTCTAGGCTAATATTTGCTCAAGAATTCAAATGAGATTGTTGTTTGCCTAAGGATTCGATTTGCATTCATTGCTTTCTTTTCTAAATGGCCTAACATGAAAATGGTGACTAGTGACAATCACCCATAACCTTTGTTAGTTTGGTTGTCCTAAGAGCCTAAATTTCAAAAAAAAAGGATGTCTTCATATGCATAAGCTACTAGTGATAATCACCCATAACCTTTGTTAGTTTGATTATCATGAATGCTTTCAATTTCAAAAGATATTTTCCTAAGCATCAAAAGTCATAGCAAGTGTTAGTGATGATCACCCATAACCTTTGTTAGTTTGATCATCATGAGCGCCCCTCACTTTTCAAAACCAAAGCAAAAAGACTTTCACTTTCAAGGCTCGTTAGAACTACGTCGCTTTGATTCCCATTTTGGGATACGTAGGAGCGAGCCACGTTCTCGTCAAGCGCAATCATAAAAGATTTTAGCATTTGCATAATAAAAAGAAAAGAGTTATTTTCATAACAAAAAAGAATCACTTTTGCAAACCAAGATCATTTTCAGAACGAAAACCGTTTCCTTTCTAAAAACATTTTCAACCCATCGTCGCTAGTGGCTAATCAGAACCTTTGTTCGTCTAGCCATTGGTGGCGATGTCTTTTTCCCAAAAGAACAACAAGCGATGATCACTCATAACCTTTGTTAGTTTGATCATTCGTGCCAATCAATCTCTTTCGAAAACCCCTTTCAAAAGAACAAATAAAAACGAGTCGCTACTAATAGTCAATCAGAACCTTTGTTCGTCTGACTGGCGGTAGTGACTCTCATTTTCAAGAGTACTTAGCGGTGATTACCCATAACCTTGGTTAGTTTAATCATTCACTAAATGCTCATCCTATTTCGAAAACTCACTAAAAAGATAAAAGACAAAACCCTTTTTTCAGGATAAAGAAGAACTACGTAGCTTTGAGTTCTCCATCGCACCGGGAGATACGTAGGAGCGGGCCTTGTCCCGTCAAGCATTTTTTTCTAAAAACCCGTTTTTCCCCCTTTTTCATAATAAATAAAGATTTTCATTAAGAATTTTTCAATAAGAAGTAGAGAGGCAAAATTAAGTATTTTCAAGTCAACACACTAAAACCACACATTTAATTAAAGGTTCCCTCTCAGTAGAGAGGACGTGTGGGGTGCTAACACATTCCCTGCGCGTAACCGACCCCCGAACCCTATTCTCTAGTTTCGCAAGACCAATCGCTTTCCAAAAAAGGTTTTCCGAATATTTTCCTTAATAAATACTAGTGGCGGCTTCATTGTCTTAGGAAAAGTTATGAACGAGGAAGGTTCTCCCTCGGGGACTTTTTCGGGCGCAACAACTCTTACTTCCGCATTCAGAGAAAACAGAGTCACAGGAATCCAATGTATGAATCTGCGTACCAATCTTTACAATTCAATGCAATGTCTTTTACATTCCTTTAAGATTTCTGCATTTTACTTGCATTCAATCTTTTCCTTCACTGCTTTTAGTTTTCTGCATTTTATCTTACTTAAGCGTTCACCGCTATTCTTTCCTTCTATCCGTCTCATCTTCACTTTAAACGGTTCTTTCTACCATTTTCAAAACAAACCGTGAGAACACTGAATGCTTTCATAAAAACTTTAAACACAAATGTTCTGAGATTTTCTAGTTGATCTCGCGAGCAACACGTATGTGTAACTAGCGGTGTTTACCAAAAATCACGGTAAACAAATTGGCACGCCCGGTGGGGCATTTGTGCTAAAATTTTAAAAGTTTTTAAGAAAAATTTCTGGGTTTGTGATCAAACTCGAAACCAGTAATTTGTACTTAATTTGTATGCGTTTAAGAAGTGGCAAGAGTCTTGCAGAAATGCCTCGCTCTAATATGAATACTGCTTCCACATCAAATGCACCTTCCCAAGCGGCGGTTAATGATACCAACGCTGCAAGTATCTCAGGAGTAACCGCTCCTGTATCTTGCTCAGGAGTAACTACTCCTGTATCTTCTCCAACCATAGCAGGAGTAACCGCTCCACTACCTTCTTCGACAGTTATTGTAACACCCCGATATGGGAATTATTTTGTTATTGATAAGGTTAAATTATTTTGTGTTGGGGTCAATAAAATTGGTTGAAAATCACATTTAGATATATTTTTATATGTTATTAGTAATATATGGGTGTTATTATATATTTATTTTATTTTTATAAAATATTAGTGTTTAAAGTATAATTTATTTATATGAATTATTTGGGTTATCAAGGTGTTAAAATAGTGTGTATATTTGAAATGGGTTTTAAAAGTAGACAAAAATCTGTTTTTATGCTTTTTGCTAGGCGCACCCCTGTCACATAATCCATTATCAGTCCAGCCCAAACTAGAGCCCACTTAATAGACCCAGACCCGACCCAGCGCTTTTCTTCTTCTTCCTCAGCATAGAAACGCTGTTTTACGCAGAAACAGTAAAAACCCTTATGGCCTTCTTCATCTTTTTCGTTCTCCACCTCCAAGCCATGGCCAAGTCCCAAACTTCAGAGCCCAACTCGAAATTGCCCTATGAACTCGATTCCGGACTCGGTCTTACCGTTTGAAGCCTCTATCTCATCTTTCAACTCTCCCCTTCATCTCGAGTTTTACCCCTTTTGAAGCCATTGAAGCTCCAACGACTCCTCACCGTGAGCTCGCTCTCTTCCTGTGAACACGCCCAATCAACCGAAGCTCTCTTCTCCATTTTCGTGAGCCATCCTCTACCGTGGTCCCTCTTGCTTCCTCAATTTGCAACCCATGTCATGCGTGCTCTGTTTGGAATGATTTTGGTCAGTTTAACCCTTCCTCCTCTTTCATGTATCCATGTTTGATAGTACAAAAATAATATTTCATTGAAATGTATATAATCTGGTTCTTCTGCAATGATTGCATATTAAAAGTACATGTTCAACCCAGAAATGCTTTGAAGTCTTGAAGCTAATTAGAAATGCCAATTCCAAGAATTATGAATTACGCTGCAACCTTTGATTTAATGAACCATTCAACAATAACTTGTATCTATAACAACGGTGGATATGCTGATACCATGACTTCATGCTTCATTGCCATTGGTTAAAAGAAATTATATTCATACAAAAGACATTTTTATTAAAGATGTATTTTATCAAGTATCAAGTAAACTCTACATATATAAGTTTTATTACAAAATCAAGTATATTGAATATATTAGATTACTATGTTTAGCCCTATTCTAGTGACTTTATATAAATTATTTATACAGATTTAAAAATACTTTATATGTGTTTCTAAACCTTTTTTTAAGGCTTAATTTATATTAGCGATATTTTTAGTATGGTTCGTTTTAAATGTTTTTAGCTACGCACTTCGAGCCCTAGAAACTGTAACTTTGAGACACGATTTCTCCGCACATATTGGGTAGGCATCCTTTTTTTGAAAACAATATTAATTCGAGAAAATAAATGATTAAATATTTTTAGTATTTTACCGAATGATTATTGATTGATTTGGTATTCTTTTGTGGATACAATATGAACCGTAAACATCTTGAATCGAGAGAAGTGGTGAACAAAAAGGAAAAAGTTTATGAGGGATTCAAGATCGGATGCTATGTGGGTCGTTGATACGCGCAAAGAAAGGAATGATGGCAATAAATGTGGAAACCGCGAAGGAGCGATGGAATGAATGGTTAATATGAGTATATGCGATTTGACTGTGTGTTGCTGTTGTTGTGGTTCATTGCTGTTGCTGTGTTATTGTTGTTACATAACCGTACGCGTTCGAGTCAAACATTGTCGTCCTGCTGGAATTAAGTCACGCTTGAGAGTTCGTAATTTCTCATCATCGATTCGCTATCGGAAGATGCTTCGATATCAGGTAAGGGTGGGTTCTATCCTTATAATAGGGTGTATGATGGGGGTTATGTGGGAGATAGGCTCTATGTTGCCCTTTTGATGTTGTTGGATGATTGATAGATAATTGTTTGGTGATTTTGTATGTAGTAGTGATTTATTGCAATTGGGTGTTGGTGATTAAATCATGGTGAAAATCTGAAAATTATGTTCTTAGGCGCCATGGGCGCCATTGGTGATGTTGTGTTTGCATATGTGGTGTTTGATGGTTGTTGCGTCGTTGTTGGCTTGGTATTGGGCGCCATGGGCGCCATTGATGATTGTGTCGCATGTGTCTTTGGTTGTTGTCTTGGTTGCTGGAAACGGCGCCCTGCTCCTGGGCGCCGTGTCTGTGTCGCGTTGGTTCCTGCTGGAGGCGCCCTGTTGCTGGGCGCCGAGCCAGTGTTGTCCCTGTTGCTGAATGTGGCGCCCTAGGCACCCAGTAGTGGTTCTGTGTTGTTGCTGGAAGTGGCGCCCCAGGCGCCCAGTGCTGGTTGTTGTGCTGAAAGTGGCGCCCTAGGTGCCCAGTCCCTGTGTGACTGCTGAAACCGGCGCCCTAGGCGCCCTGTGCTGGTGTTATGTTGTTGCTGTCTTGGTTGTTGGAAAAGGCGCCCTGCTCCTGGGCGCCAAGTTTGCTGTTGCTGATGTTGTGCCAGGCGCCCTATTGCTGGGCGCCAAGTCTGTTGTTGCCACTATTGTGCCAGGCGCCCTGTTGTTGGGCGCCAAGTCTGTTTCTGTTGCTGTGGTGCTAGGCGCCCTGTTGCTGGGCGCCAAGTCTGATGTTGCTGTTGTTGTCTTAGGCGCCCTGTTGCTGGGCGCCAAGTCTGATGTTGTTGTTGTTGTCTTAGGCGCCCTGCTCCTGGGTGCCATGTCTGACGTTGTTGCTGCTGTGCTAGGCGCCCTGCTCCTAGGCGCCATGTCTGTTTGTGCTGCTGTTTCACTAGGCGCCCTGTTGTTGGGCGCCAGTTCCTGTTGTGCTGCTGTCTCTCTAGGCGCCCTGTTGCTGGGCGCCAGTTTCTGTTGTGCTGTTGCCTGTCTTGGCGCCCTGTTGCTGGGCGCCAGTTTCTGTCTTGTTGCTGTAAAAATGGTGTTGCTGTCACTGTAAATTAAATGTACTGTTGCTGTAAAATAGTGTTGCTGTCACCGTAAAATAAATGTTGTTGTTGCTGTAAAATAAACGTTGCTGTTTGTTGTAAATCTATTGGTGTTTTTGGTGTCGGTGGTTGTTGGTGTTATCAGTGATGATGTAACAGGTGATGTGCCTATTTTGGTGATGATGGCTTCGGCCTTGGAGCTATAGGTGATGATGGTGATGCTCATACAGGTAATGATGCCCTTAGTGGCTATTTTATTGGTGATGATTGGTACCACATGCATATGCCCGTTGGTGTGGGTTGCATCTCATACACTTATTCATGATGTTGGTGATGATTCTTGGTGATTTGAAATTTGATGTTGTTGGGAAGCGATAGATATAGTTGTGGTAACTCTAGCATATTGCCTATCATATATGCTATTATAATGTTAGATATCTCACCCCTTCTGTTTGAATGTTACCCCTATGCTGGTAACGTGCAGGTGATTGCGAGTGAAGGCATGTCTACCTTCGCTAGTAGAGTCGGTGTCGTCGCTCTGATACGTAGCACTCGGGGGGATGAACGCTAGTTTTTATTAGTTGTCTTTATTATTTACTTTCTGAAATTTATGGTGATGGAGTTACTGTTATGTATCGTACTATTTTAATGGTGAATTTTATTTATTGACGTGTGATGTTTATTGGTGTAAATGTGGCATCCCTTGTGGGTGTAGCAAAAACGTTTTTAAAACTCTGATTTTTGTCAAACCGCTCCTACCATTAATCCTGTGTCGAATATGATGGTCTCTGTACCACCAATTTTTAATTCGACTAGTCCCTTAATGGCAAACTCCATGGGAAATATACCGTTTAATTTCCCCATGAATGGTAGAAATTATCCATATGGCATGCCGACATCCATGATGGCAGGGCTTCATACAAATGCATCTACGTATGCAGAAAACATAGCCTCAAGCTTTTCGCCTATACATAATTCCCCAGAAAATATTTATAGTCGAAATGTACAACCTTCGATAACCACATCATCTTTATTGGCACTAAGACAACAAATGGATGATAGTAATCATGACATGGTTAACATGCTGACACAACAGATAGGCACTGTCTTTAATCCTTTGATTCAAAACACAAATGACAGTTACCAAATGTTAGCAACCCAAATGGGTCGAATTGCTGATTTCTTTGGCACTCCACCAGTACATAATCAGCCTATTCCCCAAATGCAAAATGTTAGGACTATTGATTTACCAGTCGAAAGGCCCAACAATGCAATCCCCATGAACAGGCACAACAATTTGTTGTCGAAGAGCCTGTCCCTGAAGTGGTGCTAGTAAATAGGAAGCAAAATGCTGACGAAGTAGTCAGGCAAGTCCAACAAATAACTTTGGGCTTCAAAATAATTTGGCTAATCTTGTCGAAAGAATACTAGCCCAGAATGGCCTAAATGTAGGCCTCCACAGGCCTAACTTCGTATCACCTTTGTCGGAGTATGTCTTACAAATTGAGTTGCCAAGGGGATGGAAACTTCCTAAGTTCACTAAATTTGCTGGTGAAACTAATGAATCCACTGTCAAACATGTTGCCCGTTACTTAACTGAGGCAGGAGACTTGGTGCACAATGAGAACCTAAGGCTCAAATACTTCCCCAATTCTCGAACCAAAAACGCCTTTACTTGGTTCAGCACTCTACCCCCACATTCCATATTTAACTGGGGGCAATTAGAGAAAGTTTTCCATGAGCAATTCTACATGGGGAAATCGAAGATTAGCCTTAAAGAATTGGCTAGTGTTCGACGCAATGTGCCAGAGTCTATTGATGAATATCTCAATAGATTTAGACTACTCAAGGCAAGGTGCTTTACTCAAGTTCCTGAACATGAGCTAGTCGAAATGGCTACTGGTGGCCTAGACTACTCTATTAGAAAAAAGATAGATACTCTACACTTAAGAGACATGGCACAATTAGCCGATAGCGTTCGACAAGTCGATAGACTCAAAGCAGAGAAAATTTCGACGACTAGATTTTATAATAAAAAAGAAAAAGTGGCATTTGTCAATATTGATAATAATAGCCAAGAATTCGACGTATCATATGAGGATGTCGAAGAGGAGGTTAACGTTGCAGAATTAAAATCTGGACCTCCATATACATGTAAATTATTAAATCCTTCTGATGGGAAAAATCCTCTCGAACCAAAAATATGATAAATTTGTTGCAAAAACATACACCTTTGATGTCACAAAATGTGACCAAATATTTGATCTTTGGGTGACTAATGGTCAAATTTTAGTGCCTAAAGGTTTAAAAATACCACCATTAGAACAACAAAAGAAAAGAGGTTCTTGCAAATATCATAATTTTTTGGGTCATAATACCTCTCGATGCATACTTTTCAGGGATCTAGTTCAAAAGGCACTAAATGAAGGAAGACTGGAGTTTGACGACAAGTCGAAACCTCCGATGCAAATTGACAACAACCCTTTGCCAACAGGTGAGGCGAATTACGCTGAAGTCGACATTCTTGTTGTCGAAACCAGCCAAATTGCTGCTGGAACCAACAATGTGTCTGAGAGTGCTAAAATTCCTGAGGCAAATATCAAAATGATCACCAAAGACCAGTATGATGAGAAAATGGAGGTGGTGTATCCACAAGCTGAGGAGGAACTGATTGATTTCCTCAACAGGTGCAAGATCAATAACACTGAGGTAATGTTGTGCCCACGGTGCAGTTCAGTGTTCGACAAGGAGGCTGCCAGAAGCCTTGAAAATTTTACTCCTCAATCAAAGAGGAAAAGCAAGTGGGTCGATAATAGGCCCAAGTTTAGCTTTAATTCAAGGGGTGTACCATACAAGGTCACACCTTCGACAAAGCAACCTCCAAGGACTCAAATGAAGACATTTGTGCCATCTGCAAAAAACCCTGTCGAAAGATGGGTATACTCAGGAGGTAAAGAAATAGGATACTACCCAAAAATGGCAAAAGGAAGCTCCAGTGCCATAAACCAAAATAAGGCACCTGATTCCAATAGGTATGCCTACAACAACAATTACAAGGGTAAAAACCCAATGACAAGGACACAATGGCGAAGATATCAACGCCAGATGAAAATTGTTGCTGCAGAGAGAAGCAGAAACCCAGACACAAATAAGGGAAAGCAATTAGCTTCTCGTGTCGAAGTTCCAAGAAAGACTGCAAAGGAGAGGATATTCCCTCCACTTTCAGTCATCAAAGAAGGCCTCGATCCTGAAGAAGGCCTCAACTTAGACGACGAAGAAATGGATTCTGAATTCTCAGATTCAGAACCAGATTTCGATGTTATATGTGTCATTTCAATTCTTCCGATTGAATTCGACGTGGTGTCAGAAGTAAATGAGGTCGAGAAGGACTTCGATGAAGACATGGCTAAACACAAGCCAATTTGTTACTATGTGTTAAATAATAACTGCATGGAAGAGCAGAGTGCGGTCTTCGAAAGACCAGATGGGGGGTTGAAATACCACCTCAAGCCACTGTTCATTCAAGCCAAGGTCAATAATGTGGGCGTCAACAAAGTGCTGGTTGATGGAGGCGCTGCAGTTAATCTAATGCCTCAACATATGCTGGCGAAGATTGGCAAGTCAGACACTGATCTGAGGCCACATAATATAGTTCTCACTAACTATGAAGGCAAATCTGGCAACTCACTCGGAGCCAAAGAAGTTGAGTTGGTGGTAGGAAGCGTAAAAAGACTAACCATGTTCATGGTTATCCCTACCAAAGGAAACTTTAACTTATTGCTGGGTAGAGAATGGATACATGGAATGGGGGCAGTTCCTTCGACACTCCATCAAAGAATCTCCATTTGGAGAGAAGACAGCTTGGTCGAAAACGTGGAAGGAGACCAAAGTTATTTTTTGGCTGAGGTCGACCACATCACCAGGCAAACCTTTGACAAGCAGTTGGCGAATATTGCGCCATGCACACCTTCTGAAAAAGCATATGTCCCTCAGGACAATGTCTATGCATCACTAGATCTCCACCCTACTCACGGTTTTATTTGGGAAAGGGAGGTGATTGGTGAATCAAGCTGCCCAAGAGGTTTCTGCAAGCCTACAGGGTGGGATGGTCCCTAGACATTGATGATGTCTAAACCCACTGCATGGGATCGAATCACGGCCTACGTGGCCGAGAATAAACAAAATGCGGCTTTAGAAGCCAAATTGCAACAAAAGAAGGTTAATCAAACCAATGAAATTAACAATGAAGTTAACATTGAAGACAATATGGTCGAAGGCCAAAGGCTCGACTGCATCTATGATGATGAGCCTTTAGGTTTTGAAAAAGACCCAATGGGTTCGACCAAGAAGATTCAAGCTCAAGACCCCCTAGAGGAAGTCGATTTAGGAGATGGCTCCATAAAATGCCAATGTTTATGAGTGCTAAAATCGACAACGGTTTGAGGGATCGAACCATAGAGCTATTGAAAGAATACAAAGATTGCTTCGCCTGGGATTACAACGAAATGCCTGGACTGCATCGAGAAGTAGTTGAATTAAAGCTGCCCATTCGACCAGATAGGAAACCAGTGAAGCAAACACCAAGAAGATTTGCGTCGCAGATCCTGTCGAAGATAAAAGAAGAAATCGAAAGACTATTCAAAAGCAACTTCATCAGAACTGCCAGGTATGTTGATTGGTTAGCTAATATTGTTCCTGTCATTAAGAAAAATGGAACACTAAGAGTCTGCATAGACTTTAGAGATTTAAATAATGCTACACCCAAAGATCAATATCCTATGCCTGTGGCAGAAATGCTAGTTGATTCGGCAGCAGGATTTGAGTACCTAAGTATGCTAGATGGGTATTCAGGGTATAATCAAATTTTTATTGTCGAAGAAGATGTGTCGAAAACAGCATTTCGTTGCCCAGGGGCCTTAGGCGTTTATGAATGGGTAGTAATGCCTTTTGGCCTAAAGAATGCTGGTGCAACATACCAGAGGGCAATGAATTCTATGTTTCATGATTTTATAGAAAATTTTATGCAAGTGTACATAGATGATATTGTTGTTAAATCTTCGACAGAAAATGGTCATATAGACCATCTTCGACAGTCATTCGAAATTATGAGAAAATATGGATTGAAAATGAATCCAATAAAATGTGCCTTCTGTGTACGTGCAGGTGATTTCTTGGGATTTGTTGTTCATAAAAAAGGCTTTGAAATCAATCAAAACAAGACGAAAGCAATCATGGAAACAAAGGCGCCTTCGACTAAAAAGGAGCTCCAACCATTGTTGGGAAAGATCAATTTCCTTAGAAGGTTCATCTCAAACCTAAGTGGCAAGACTCAAGTTTTCTCGCCATTGCTTCGATTGAAGAAGGAAGATGTGTTCAGATGGGATCCAGAGCACCAGAAAGCCTTCGACGAGATAAAATCTTATCTAGTTAAACCACCTATATTGTTACCACCTATCAGAGATAAGGTGATGAAATTGTACATAGCAGCATCAAAGCTGTCAATAGGTAGTATGTTAGCACAAGAGGATGATAATGGTGTCGAAAAAGCCATATATTACCTTAGTAGGGTTTTAAATGATGCTGAGACGAGATATCATCCAACGGAGAAATTGTGCCTTTGCTTGTATTTCTCTTGTACAAAGTTAAAGCAATATATAAAGCCTATTGATGTGTATGTTTACTCTCATTTTGATATTATTAAACATATGTTGTCGAAACCAATATTGAATAGTCGAATTGGTAAATGGGCTTTAGCTCTTTCTGAATATTCACTGACATATCAGCCTTTAAAAGCTATTAAGGGTCAAATTGTTGCTGATTTCATTGTCGACCACTCATTGGTCGAAGCAACATTAAATTGTGTGAATACTCAATCTTGGAAATTGTACTTCGACGGTTCAAGCCATAAAAATGGTTTTGGAATTGGGATTCTAATTATTTCTCCAATGAATATTCCAACGAAGTATAAATTTAAAATTAAAGGATTTTGCTCCAATAAGAGGCTGAATACGAAGCCTTAATAGCAGGACTTGAAATTTTGCTAGAATTGGGGGCAAAAGCTGTCGAAATTAGAGGTGACTCTGAATTAGTTGTGAAGCAATTGACTAAAGAATATAAGTGTATTAAAGAAAATTTGATAGTATACTTTGTCACTGCCAATACTCTGTTAAAACATTTCGATCATGTTAACATTAAACATGTGCCTCGAATTGATAATCAAGAGGCAAATGATTTGGCACAAATTGCTTCAGGCTATAAAATTTCTAAGGAAAATCTGGAAGAATTAATAGAGATAAAGAGAAACTAATTTCGACAGATTATTCTTCGACTGAATTGTCAATGCCAAAACTTGGGGGGGCAGAGGAAACAGTATCACCTCCAATTACCGCAAATGAAAGCGAAAATTGGCACAATTTTCAATATTTTGAAATTTTTGCCAACAATATGTCGAATGACGATTGGCGAAAGAACATTGTCGAATACTTGGAAAATCCAACAGGAATAACAAATAGAAAAACCAAGTATAGAGCATTAAGCTATGTGATTATTGGAAACGAATTGTTCAAAATAACTCCTGAAGGAGTTTTACTTAAATATCTTAGTGAAAATGAGGCATACTTAGCAATATCCAATACTCACAGTGGGACTTGTGGATCTCATCAAGCAGGTCACAAAATGAAATGGTTTTTGTTTCGACAAGGAGTGTACTGGCCAACCATGCTAAAAGATTGCATAGATTTTGCTAAAGGATGCCAAGAATGTCAGAAACATGCAGGGGTGCAACATGTACCTGCAAGTGAGTTACATTCAATAATAAAACCTTGGCCTTTTAGGGGTTGGGTTTTGGATATAATTGGCGAAATTAAGCCAACTTCGTCGAATGGCCACCGTTATATACTAGTGGGTATCGACTACTTCACTAAATGGGTCGAAGCTATTCCCTTAGCAAATGTCGACCAAGAAGCAGTAATAAACTTTATTCAAAACCATATTTTATATAGGTTTGGGATTCCAGAAACCATTACTACAGATCAAGGCTCAGTTTTTACTGGTCGAAAAATGGTAGAATTTGCTGCTGAAAGTGTATTTAAGTTATTAAGTTCGACACCATATTATGCGCAAGCAAATGGTCAAGTCGAAGCAGCCAAAAAAATTATCATTAATTTGATTAAAAAACATATTGGGCAAAAGCCAAGGAATTGGCACGAAACCCTTGATCAAGCATTATGGGCATGTCGAAATTCTCCTAGAGAATCAATTAACACTATTCCATTTAGGCTCACCTTTGGGCATGATGCAGTATTACCTGTCGAAATCTATCTACAGTCAACCAGAATTCAAAGACAAATTGAGATTCCATCGGATCATTATTGGGACATGATTTTAGAGGAATTGGTTGAGTTAGATGAAGAAAGGTTATTTGCATTAGATATCCTTACAAGGCAAAAGGAGAGAGTAGCTAAAGCCTACAACAAAAAGGTTAAATCAAAAACTTTTCTCCTAGGAGACTTAGTGTGGAAAGTTATCCTACCTATGGACAGAAAAAATAGAACCTTAGGTAAATGGTCACCGAATTGGGTAGGACCATTCAAAATTTCACAAGGAACATCGAGAACAAAAGTCAAAACTCAAATTACGTAAGTATTTTTAAGCCTTTCAAATGCAGTCTTAGCATACTTCAATCTAGTATTAAGGAGGGTTTCATCTGCAGTCAGTCTCTGAACTACTTCATCGTGTTTCCTAACCCTCTCCAAATGTTCGATTGCTAAAGTTGCCTCAGATTGTAGTGCCGTTTCCAAAGGAATTAAAGTTTTCTTTTGAATAGAGGCTTTCTTCTGTTCTGCTGCTGCAATCTTTGACTGCAAATCTTTGAGTTGTTCTTGATATTCAAAAATGATGGCTTCACAATCAGCTACTTCTTAGCGTTCAGCAGATGTGTGAATTTCCAGTGTCGAAATCTGGCTTTCTGAAGTTTCGACTGCAGCACTTTCCTCTTTAAGAGGTTCGATCTCGCGCTCTTTATTCGCAACGATGCTCTTTCTCTTCTGTATATCTCTAGAAATCTGATCCAGCAAAGGCTCAAATTCGACTATAAAGCCTATAAGAGATTCACTGGAACCAGGAGTGTTGAGCTTGCTGAGCAAAGATTTGAGTTTGAAGGAGAGCATATGATCTTCTTCGATAGCCTTGAACAAGTCCACCTCAAAGAGGGTAGCTCGAAACTCTTGAATCAGGGCATCTTTAGGGCCTCCGGAGGTATCACCAACAGAAGCAGTCGAAGCACTTGGCTTGCTTTCTGTCGAAGACAAACCACTCACCATTAGCCTAAAAGCTTCAAGAGGGTTCCTACTCTTTAGATCTGAAAACTCTTGTGGGCTCAGGGTGCTGTTGTGTGTCGAAGGCACAAAGCATGGGGGATTGGCTGCCTCAGGAGATTCACCTTTCTCCTCTTTTCTTTTTCCCCCTCATTGTGGCTGTCATCATCATTCCCTTCCTCACTGTCTTCTTGTTCCTCTATGTTTGGGGAGGAAGATATGCTAACATCAGCTACACCTTGGCCAACATCATGACCTTCATCAACATCCATAGCAGCTTGCTCCTGGCCAGGATCAGAAACCTCCTTTGCAACATCAGCAGGAGCAATTGTTTCGACCATTGGTGTTTCTTCGACAGCGCTAAGAGGCTGTTTCTGATTTAGCCTTTCTTCTTCGACACTTTCTTCAGCGGCTGTTGTCGTTAAAGGGGAATGAGTAGAAGTAGGCGTAGCTTGCCTTTTTTGAGCTTCAGGGTTAAGAATGTCATGTCCCTGATAATGAAGCTGAGTAAGTGTCACCATAGATAGACAAAATTCTTAAGGTGGAGGTAAGTTTCGATCATTTACCTGGGATTTGGTATCTTCGACACGAGAATGTGCACTCTCAGGCTTTTTAAGGGCCTTCTTTGGTGCTTTCTCTGAAATAAGGGGAGCCTTTTCTTCAGGTTCATTCTTCTTCTTTTTCTGCTTCCTTTCGACAGAGGGTGGTTGGGAAATAACTCTAGAGACATCCTGAGAGTTTTTGTTTTTCTTCTCTCTCTCCACTTCAGAAGTTTGAGTTTTGGCAGGCTTCTTTCTGGCCAATGGTACCTCATCAGCCTGAAATGCAACACTCATATGAGCACAAGCAATAAAGAAAAAGCATAAACATAATTAAGCAAGAAGTTAAAGAACTTCGACCTCCGAGTCGCTCACAAGGGACGTGGTGACCGTCCTTGCCTTTTTTGGATTGATGGTTAGGGAACTGCTTGGTCTTTTTCGATTCTGCAAAATTAAGAGCTAAATCAGTCATTGGAAATAATAGAGTGATACAAAGCAAAAAAAGAAAGGGTACTTACTTTTGTTTTTTCTTCCTGAGGAGTTTGGTCTTTTTTCGACGAAGTTTCAATGCTTTTCTTCTTCTTTTCTACCTTTGTTGTTGCATCATCTGTCGAAACAGATGTAATGGGAACAGCTACAAAGATTCGACAAACATGTGAGTACCAATCATACATGGAAGGAATATTAAATCTTTCTAAGAGTCTTATACATCACCTTCTCTGATAATAGATGTGACTCGAACATGTCGAATGTCCAAATGAAGATGACCTTCAAATGTGTCTAAGGTACACTTAGTCGGAACTATTTTCTCAACTGTTTTATTCGAAAGAAAATTGTAAAGTACCCCAATCGAACCACAGATAAACCATGGTGGGAGTGGTGGTCGAAATGCCAAAGCCAGGTTACAAGTTGGCAAAGGCGAAAATTTGAGTTTGTTTTGTGTTAAAGCAAAAGAATACATATCGGTTACAAAAGAGGGAAAACCATTATTGGAATTCTTTTGATATATTTATCTTTTAAAACTCTTGCAGCTTGAGAAACAGTTCGACTAAGTTTGGTTGGATCATATACAGTTTCAAAGTATTTTTGAAATGTTTGAATTTCTTGAATGTGTATACCTTTCGATTTAGTCGCCTTTGTCTGCGAAGAAGGAAAAGCAGAAATTAGTTTTGACAGCAGGGTGGCATCTTCGACACCAGTAGATTTTCTAGTGAAATACTCTTTCCACCATCTAAAAAACTCTTTGGTGCAAGAGAATCGTGGTTCAAAAGGAATGGGGTCAAGAGTAAAAGAGCCTGGAGGAAACCAGTTAAGAAACTCCTTCCACTCTTCCTCATTCCCTGGGAGCACCATTTCTTTCTTAGACCTGAAGAAAAGACTAGGTCGAAGCTGACATAACCCAAATTGCCTCGCAACCAGGCTAGGATGATAAGGGTAGACGCCAAATAGTGTTGCAGATTTCCCAGGGGATATTCTGGCTGAAAAAAACTTGGGAGTCAAAAAGGCCACCCAAACCTGGTTGGTATCTTCTTCGTCAACAAGAGTAGTCGAAGGAAACTCTCTTCTGAACCACTCTGGCCCATAGGTTCTCCTGGAAAAAGGTGCCATCGAAGGGGTGAAATCCATGCAATTCAGGAGCATGTTAAATGATTGAGAAAACAGATCTTGGTTAGATACTGCTATTTCTCTAGGTTTCAGAACTGCAAGTCTCACACCTTCGACGCCCCTATTTTTGACCATGTCAGCATATTCGTTGGGGATATACATCTGAAGTTTCGACTCAAAAGTGGCAAGAAGCGACAACTGAAATAGCCAAATTGGTCCAGAAACCAGATACTTCTCCTCTGGTCGAAGTGCTTTCAAAGCAAGGACCCCTTGCCGTAGACTGTCGTAAAGAGATCCCAAAATAAGACTGCCAAGATTGATATCTCGACACTCGTGCAACTGAATGGCCAGCGGGATATACATATTCGCCACTTGGAGTGACAAGGAACAGAAGATATAGAAAGATAGCCAAAAAGTGAGAAAAGTGATATGCTCTTCATCGGAGACATCTTCAGCATTGGTGACATGATGATCTTCAATGTACCCTTTAAAAGTGGCACGCTTGAAGTCAAATTCATGTTGATTACCAATGGTGGAAGGGTCGAAAACCTCCCCCAATGGTTTCAGGCCAGTAATGGCAGCCACATCTAGTAGAGTGGGAGTGAGCATACCACACTTCAAATGAAGACTGTTAGTGGTTAACTCCCAGAAATGGAGAGCCGCAATGAGCATTGGGCTTTGATATTTAGACACATATCTTGACAACTGGATCAAGTCGAAAATGCCCTGATTTTTCCAGTTCTCTCCCATCTTCGACTCCACCTTGTTAAGCCAGTCGATATAAGGCGTAATCCTTTCGAACGGTGGTGAAGATCGAAAAATCCTATTTGGGTTACTCATAAAATCCATCAAGTATGGCCCCTCATTTAAAATCTTAGGGCTATACCGGTGATAACTAGGAAAAATCTCCTTGATTTTGGCTGAATCATCACCATGAAGAGATAGAGGTCTAAGAATGCATGCTTTAGAGATGCAGGAGAAGGATTAGTACCTGAGATTGGTAGATTTTAGCCTTCTCCTCACTTAAAACTGGTTCACTCACAAGGATTTGCTTCCCAGAAGCTACAGTACTAGAAGCAATGTTGGAAGATGACGCCATAGTTATGAGTTTAAAGGTCACGAAAAGATAACAGAGAAACGGAGTTTTCAACGGTGAGTTTCTATAGTGCGTAAGGCGTTGTATCTGGTGAAGAAGAGGAAGAAAGGGATATTCGCAGAAGCTATTCGTAGAGACAAGGGAAGAAGATGAAAATTCTGGAAAAAGAGAAGTGGAAGGGTACAGTTTCCTTTTATAGCCGTTTTTTACCACGATTAATAAATCAAAAAAAAAAAGAAGAAAATGTTGGTAATCATGGCTTTGGTGGGAAACGTGGGATCGTAGAAGATCTCAACAGTTACTTTGTGTACGTGGCGTGCTCCGGTTGGAGGAAGGCGCCAGCAAGCTGTCATTTGCGCAGAAGACGTCTCGTCAATTCTGTAGAAAAGATATTAAATGATATCATAGGATTTTACACAGGATAGTCGAATGCTATTTCAAAAAGTCATTTTCTATCTTCATTCAAAAAATCAGTCGAAAAAGCCTTTTGGGGGGGCAATTTGTTAGCCTGCATTTTCGACAGGCTAAAATTAAATGCAGTCAGCGAAGTTTGACTTAATAGATTCAAGAAGAAGGATCATTATTTTGACAATGAGAAGTTGTATATAGGGAGAATCAGCATAGTTCATAACTTAGCGAAAAATTGGAAAAGCTGAAGCCAATCGTTCGACAGGAAGAAGAATAATGTCCGAATAATAGCTCAAGGCAAAGAGCGCTGTCGAAAGGGACAACAGCAATATGGCCGAAAGAAGGAGTAGTTACCTAGTCGAAATATCTAAACAGTTGCTTTATTTCCTGAAACCGCTGCGCGGTTATGTATTTTATTCTTATAAATAGAAGTCTGTACATAGAATAGAGGTCGCAAAATTCATTTCTACATAAACTTCCTAAAAAAACTCTTACTTCTGCATTCAGAGAAAACAGAGTCACAGGAATCCAATGTATGAATCTGCGTACCAATCTTTACAATTCAATGCAATGTCTTTTACATTCCTTTAAGATTTTTGCATTTTACTTGCATTCAATCTTTTCCTTCACTGCTTTTAGTTTTCTGCCTTTTATCTTTACTTAAGCGTTCACCGCTATTCTTTCCTTCTATCCGTCTCATCTTCACTTTAAACAGTTCTTTCTACCATTTTCAAAACAAACCGTGAGAACACCGAATACTTTCATAAACACTTTAAACACAAATGTTCTGAGATTTTCAAGTTGATCTCGCGAGCAACACGTATGTGTAACTAGCGGTGTTTACCAAAAATCACGGTAAACAGCCATAGGACCCCTTTGGTGGTAGTTTGGTAATCAAATCAATCAAAGCAAGTGGAAACAAGTTCAAAGAACCTTCTTTTTCAAGTTCAAAGAATATCCCCCTTGAAGGGTATAAATACAACTTACTTCCTCATTCACAAGCAGGCCAGAAAATATCACTTAAATCATCATTGGAGCTGGTTTCAAATGAGAGGGAAGGAATTGACAACTTCTTCGTTCACCTTCAAGCAACTACAAGGAATGCTGAAGGCGATGCTGCAGCATTACTGAGCTGATTGCTGCAGGGGCAATTAATTGTGTACTCTCTACTCTATTTATTGTCTTTTGTATTTTTCATTTATATGAACATGATTATTATTTCAGCAATGTTAAGCATGAGCTAATTCCATTTGTAGTTGGGATGCAATACACTTTGTAATGATCTTTTAATTAATTTTGTGTTATATATTGATGTTTGCATTTTAGTTCTTGAATGCAAATTATGAATTCAGACATGGTTTATAATTGGAACTCAAGAACTAATGTGGATAAATTTTTAACAAAGGAAACTTTGTAATTCCATGCTCAAACTAGACATAGGCAGCATAGTCCAAAGGACATGGGTGCTTCATATATATACATGAGTGAACCTATTTAAGGGTGCAGTCATGTTGTCCCTTGTAATGAAACTCTGGCGATAGTGACCGAAAGGCACCCATCAAATGCTACACAGCATCCAATGCTCCAGCATCATATGTAACACAATGCTGTTAAAAGTAAATTACTAGTGAAAAGCATTCCAACTACTCTCTCATCATATATTTCAACTCAACTCAATTTGATCATTTACTTTCTGTCTTTTACATTCTTGCATTCCTCATTTGTGTGATATTTTGTTACTCCTCACTAAAACTATCAATTTAAACTTTGAAATTAATCCAATCCCTGTGGATACGATCTCAACTTACTTCTTTATTACTTGTTACGATTGTGTATACTTGCACATACCTTTGTGTATATATATCAAGCACAACAGTTCACCACCACTACAGAGATTCTTGCTTTGAAAAGAACTTATATATTACTGTAGCGACCGAAAAATCCGGGAGAGGATTCCTCGAAGGTTCAAAAAATGAAGCCGCCACCAAAGTTTAGTTTAAGGGCAAACATTGGAAAATCCCTTTTGGAATGGATAAGGGTCTTTGAGACCAGATAAGGGTTCAGGAGTCGGTTATGCGTGGGGAAGGTATTAGCACCCCACGACATCCTTCCTAAGGAAGGTTACCTGCTAATTAGTTGTATGAAAGAATATTAATTTTGAAAAAAGTTTATTTTTACTCTTTTATTGTGAATTAAAAAGAAAGAAGAAAATTGATATTTTATTTAAGAAAATGATTATTTAGGAAAAGATTAAAAAAGGTTTTTTATTAGTGTAATTGACAGAGGTCGGCCGCCCTCTGGTCCTACGTATCTCCTGGTAGAGAATCAAATCGAACGTAGTTCTTGGTTTAGAAAATGTTTGTTGGTTGGTGTTTTTTAATATAGGGGTTTTAGGATTGTGTGATCTGTGTTGAAGGACCACTGGGGGTCTGAAGGAGTGCTGGGGCTCTGAAGGGCCGCTGAGGGCTGAAGGAGCGCTGGGGGCTCTGAAGGACCACAGTTCACTTATCCTAAAACGATGACTAACCAGGTCGTACGACCGACTTAATCCCCTACTTTGAAAATAAGATTTTTGACTTTTGAAATGAAAGAGATGTGTTTATTTTTTAATTTAGAAATTGTTTATTTTAAATAGGGATTTTAGGACATGATCCGTAACGGTTCATCAGTGACCCAAAAAGCAGACTAACCCGACTGTACTGTCGACTTTGTCCCCTATTTATATTTTGTGGATTTTTGTAAAAAAAATGAATTAAGAAAGAAAGGTAATGGAAATTGTTTATTTTTGCGTTTGACAGGGGCGTGACCCTGCTCCTACGTATCTCCTAGTAGAGAATCCACTACAAGAATGTGCTGATTTACCTACCACATATTTCCGAGGGATTTTTTTTGGTCGCTAATATCTTCGTTTCCGACGGATAGTTCCCTCGCTACGTGTTTAGTGTATTTCCCGCTTATATTTCCGAGGGAATTTAAATCCCTCGAAAATTTCCGAGGGACATTTCCCTCGGAAATGAACCATTATCTGTCGGAAACTATTTTTCCTTAAAACTAAAACCCATAACATCCACTTCAGTTACGCATTCCTTCCTCTTTTTTTTTTATGAACTCATTCCTTCCTCTATTCGCAAACTGTGTCGCTACCACCGCATCCCTTCCCCTCTATTCGCTACCACCACCACCACCGTGTTCACCTTCACATCGCCGGCCACCATCGCGCTCACCGTCGCACAACAACGCTGCTTCTCCTCCTCCCGTCGCACAGCAACGCTTCTTCTCCTCCTCCCGTCGCACAACAACGCAACAACCACAAGATCCAGCGCTCCTTCTCCTCCTCCTCCTCCTCCTCTTCTTCTATGGTAAGTATTCTATTCTACTTCTTCTCTATTATCTCCTAATTAGAACCCCAATTTTTGATTTACTAAAAACTCTAATCTCATCTTCCTAATTTTACAGGTCTCGAATTTTCCCTATTCCTTTTCCAACTCTCAGGTATTCATTCTCATTCACTTCATATTTTTTTTATTAACAAACTGTTCGTCTTTCTAATGGTTCTATTTTATTTATTTTTGCCACCAAAAAAATCAGCTTGAGGAGATGTTCAGCGAGGTTGGGCCTGTTAGGCGTTGCTTTCTGGTCACAGAGAAGGGTAAGGATTAAGGAAAATACAAAAAAGTTCAACTTTTTTATTAGCAGTTTTTTCTACACAGTATCATTCAGTTTTCTTCTATGTTTTGATGATAATAAATGCTATTGTAATTTGTGACCAATGTAATTTTTTATGGTAGTGACCCATGTAATTATACATTAGTTTAGATAAATATCTTAATTAAATGCATGTAGCATCAAACAGTTTTCATATAAGCTTTATAAGCTTTGAACTATTTTCGTAAGCCATCATCAGGATCTTATGGAAATAAGCTGAAAACTATGGACATTGGACATGTCGTATGCTGTTTCCATAAGCTCTCCCAAACAATTTCACAAATGTTTATGTTTCACTAAATGAGACATCTTAAGTTTTTTGAGACTGGGACATGAATGAAGTATATATTTTAGTATCACAATATTTCTCACATCTTTGTATCTGTTATTAATGATCTACAGGGTCTGCCCAACATCGTGGTTACGGTTATGTTCACTTGTAAGTTTAAATCTTTCTTTGCCTTCTGAAAATTTCAACTCACTGTTTATTTATAGGTGGTTGTTTGGCGTCGTACTATTTGTATGCAAACATTGATTTTCCAGTTTTAACTTAAGTTGGGTTATTGCGATTTATTTAATCTGGTTTCTTGCTTATGGTTTTGGCTATGAATGAATTCAACTGCAGCTATTTGTGAATAATATTAAACAGAAACCCCATATCACTAACCAAGTACAAAAGTTGGTCCTTTTTGGAAACCCCACTCTGGTTGTGTGCATATTAAATATTGGCAAAAATAAAAATATCTGTGTCTGAACTCTGAACATAGTACTGTAGGTTTGCAGAAGTTACTTAAGAGGATACCAATAGATTCATTGTTTTAAACTTAATAATTCTAGGTTTAAGTGTTTAACAGTTTCGACTTTCAAGTGCTTCAATAATATGATGCTGGTGCGACTCAACTGTGTAACTGCATGTTGTTGTGGTAATTGGCAAACTAATTCATAATCATGACTTGTCAATTGACTCATTTTTATTTAAAAGTTAAGAATATTTTCCTCCCACATATATTTGAACTTGTGACTTGATTTTCTCTGGTTTGATTTTGATTGTTTTCCTCTTCAGTGCTGTTGAGGAAGACGCTCATCGTGCCATTGAGCTGAAGAATGGTTCATCTGTTGGAGGCCGAAAAATTTCAGTGAAGCTCGCAGCTCCTCGTCAGCCCCTTGAAGATCCGAAATCAAAACCAGATGAAACAGAAGCAGATCCAGGTTAATTGATGCTACCCTCTTTTTTCTGTTTCAGATAGAGCATGCTGTGATTTTTTTAAGTTATATAGTTTCTGAAAGAAGTGCAAGTGGTTTAAACTTATCAATATTCATCTATTTTCTTTTCTCCCTCTTTCTTTTGTGATGTGATAGCGTGCGAGGCAGGTGATCTTACAGAGTCAAAAGATGATGATAAAAACAAAAAAAAATTCTAGAGCAGAGAAACCTGTCTCAGTTTTGAAGGAAGAAGGTCATTAATGTTTTCCTATGCGTACAATTATTCTAGTTGCTCATTTATATATGTTTTGCTTTTTCTTGATGTTATATTTTATCTCATCTAGAAGGGCAAGTTTTGAATAAACCAAAAAACTCAAGGAAGCCAATGGAGATAAAAAAAAGCAGCTCTCTAATGTTATAGTAGATGAGGGGGGGTGGCTCAGAAAAGCAGAGGTATTTACTCTTCTCCCTATTCTGAATTGTATTTCAGCCATTTTTTATATCAGCTGGTTAATTCGAAAGCAAAAAATAATTCTTGAAAGCTTATTTTTTCATGGTTGAGATTGGGAGGAAGTGAGATGGTGATCTGATCCTGCTATTATGGATGTTTATTTTCTAATATGTGAATGTGTGTCTTATTTCTGAAATGCTGTTGTTCCTTGTTTTATTTTTCTTTTGGCAGGGTTGCTAGAACTATTATATTTGGTGGTCTCATCCCAGCCGCCAAGCCACCCTTATCACTCCTCTTGTGGGCTTTGATTCTCTGGTTCCTTGAAGGTCAACCACTGCTGGTTCTATGCTGAGCTGCCATCTTCGTCTGACAGAGGTGGACACTGTTTTCACTATCGCTGGCTCTCGTGTCTCCTAGTTTGGAATTTAGAGTCATGTCATCATGTGCACCTTTTCTTTGCCTTTTTTTAATTTACTTTCATAGGTTTTTTTATTTTTAATTAAAGCCAGATGCCATTGGTATTATTTTTTTTTAGATAAGGCTTAGTAAAATTGACCGGGTCTTTTTATATCACTAATGCTTCTTTGACTATTGCTGGTGAGCATGTTTTGTTTATGACTATGTATAGGCACTGAGTCTTCTAATGGTTACTGTTTTATATAATTTTTTGCTCTTCTTTTGTCTATGCTTTATTAATGTTTTAAAGCTCTTGTTGTCACACAGCCAATCTAGCTTTAGAAGGTATTGAAATGTTAATGATCTCATGAATCATGAGCTTTAAAAATTGTATGTTTATGTATGTTTGTGCATCTCAAGATTAAGAAGTTTTTTACTTCATTAATTAGAATTTGCTGCAAATGAAATGGGAGTGATGCTAGTTTCATCCGATTGTTTTGCATGATCAGAATCTTGGCAAATAGACAATCAACGCAAAGATCAAGAGTGAGGAAGCTGCAATACATACAAAGCTTGAGCGATGTGTGACTTCATTAAAGGTAAAGCTTGTTAAGTGGTTTTTGTATTCACTAGTCCTTAATGATCAATGTGTGAAAGTTCAATGCACTACAAGCATGCCATTTATGTTAACTTAATGCGGTTTATGGGATTTTTTTGTGTTGGACATGACGTCTGCTTAGCTTCTTATGACGGACAACGATTTTAGAGACAAATAAAGAATGAAATTTTTGAAAGCTTTGTTGGCATCAAAAATGTGTTAACCCTTTTTCCTCGCATTTATGCCACGAAATAACATTAAATTATGAAGTCTGAAATATATATTTTTTTATTGGGTACCTTATTTCCCTCATTGCTGCTAACATCCTTAAAAGAACAAATGAAGTACAAAGAAGCTCCAGAAAGTAAACAACTATTTCTATGTTCTCATGTTCTGTTATGCAAGAAATTACGAGATATTTTTTGAGGGTGTATTATCTTGCTTGGTAAATTACATTACAGTTTTTATATGATTGGGGCTAGTTGGTAATGTATGCAGCATGATTATACTGCACATGATTATTATAAGTAGACAATATAGTACTGCAAAATCATTTGTTATTCTTCTCTTCCGTCCAAAGGCGATAAATTTTAGTAACATTCTTTGTTCTGCATATATATTCAGTTTCAAGCATTAATGCGTACGACGGTGCAATCGAATCCACAAATTTTACATGTATCTAATTATCTATTTTTTCCAAACACCTAATACCTGACACGTTTCTTCATTTGTTAACTAACTTCTAAGATCATTTCTATTGCAGCCTGTACTTCAGGAGCTTGGAAAGCAGAATCCTGGTCTCTTAAGACTAATTGATGAGCATCATGTTGAGTTTCTTCAGCTGATAAATGAACCCATTGATGGTTCTGAAGGGTGAGTATACTGCTTGCCATGTATGGTTTATGATAATATATATATATATATATATATATATATATATATATATATATATATATATATATATATATATATATTATCATCTTTGCACTTACAAGTTACAAACATTACTTGATATGAAAATCAGCTTTCTATCCTAAAATATCTTAACTCTTGAACCTTAGCCATTGTCATGAAGGGAACCTTTTGACTTGGTGGCTAGATATCTTATCCAGGAACTATTTATATAAGATTGAACTAGTAGTTTACTATCTCCACTTGATTATGGGTGCTCGTTGAAACTTTTTATTTAGAAATGTAACCATCTTTCTTCTATTAGCTAGTGATGGTTTTGATCAGCCTGAGCAAGACATGCCTGCCTCATGCTATCAATGTGACGGTAGCTGAGCAGGAGGCAATTGTAAGGGTGTATCTCTACAGTCCCAAATCCGACTCCACGACAGCGCCGGCTTTGACGGTGACGCGGCGGTTAGTAGCAGGTACTGTCTGAGACATCTTGCATAATTGTTTGCCTAATGTGCAATAAGTTAATCACACTCACTTAGCCATTTGTCTTGTATTTACAATGTAACGGCAGGTTTTGATTTATTCTCCTGCTAGAACTGCTACTCAACAATGATCTGGAAAGGTTGGAAGATGGAACATCAACTTCTTATTCATGGAAGTGAAACTTATGCTATATTTGACTTCCTGCACCTGTGTAAATTTTCTTAGGTTTTAATCTTAAAATTATTTCACTTCTGTTATGATTCTGGGCATCTGTAAATTGTTTTTGTAGTTACTACAAACTTCAGTATAATATCCCGAGTTTACACTTCATTTACTGATCATATTGTTGAATATGTAATCAACTACTGCGTTTTTGTTGAATATGGAATCAAGAGGCTTACTTCCACAATTGTAGTTCTTCTCTCTCTGATCCATTTGTATTTTTGTTTTCATGGTTTGGTGCCCATTGTCTTTGGCTAGGCAACACAACTAGAATTTGTTCTGATTTGTTTGACTCTTTTTAATTTGATACTAAGCCATTGTATGAGGCACATGATGTGGGTAAAATTTATAACCCATGAATATCAGTATGTAATAAAAAATGTAATAAAAATTATTTGTGGAGCTTGAATGGATAACTATTGGGATTTAGTTTTTTTCACAGTAAATTAATTTTTCCAACAGATTTTCGACGGAATTTGCGAGGGAATTGCGAGGGATATTTTCGAGGGAGTTTCCAAGGGATTTCCGACGGAAGCGTTTTCGAGGGAAAATTCCCTCGGAAATCGTTTGCGAGGACCGTTTTTCCAACGAAATTTTGTCCGTCGGAAATTCCGTCGGAAACGTGAATTACCGACCGATTTTCCTGCCTTTCTGAGGGATTTTTCCCTCGGAAATCACCGAAATTCTTGTAGTGATCAAAGGCTACGTAGTTCTAGGTAGAAAAATTTGTTTGTTGATGTATTTTATTTAGGGATTTTAGGACATGATCCGTAACGGTTCATTCGTGACCTAAAAAGCAGACTAACCCGACTGTACAGTCGAGTTAGTCCCCTATTTATATTTTGGAAATGAAATATTCATCTATTTATTTTTATAGGTTTTTTTTGTAAAAGAAAATAATAAAAAACGCAAAGAGAGGATGCAGTAGTGAAATGGGGTGTTATTATTAGAAGAATGAAGAGTGAGAGTTAGTATATAAGATGAAATAAATACATACATAAAAAAACATGCAAAAAGGGAGTGGGGTGTAATAATAAAACAGGGGTGCAATTAACAGAAATGGGGTTGTATTAATAAAACTGGGGGTGCGTAAAGCAGCCCACTGCTAGTTCTGCCAGCCCACGAACTCGTGGGCTTTTCACAGGGGGTATACGAAGTAACAAGGCTGGTGTATATAGTGAATCTGAGTTTTTTTAAAAAAAGGGGGCGTAGCAATGAAACATAGGGGGGTGCAGTCAGTAGTAGCCTTGTTTTTGATTCCAGATCTCCTAGCCCACGAGTTATGGGCTTGTCAAAAGGGTGGGCTGCGTGGGGGATTAACGCAATAAAAAGAGGGGTGCGAGAATTAAACAGACATTTAAGATAAAACAAAATAAATATTAAATTGAAGGCATATCTGAGGATATTTTTGACTAACCCTAATTTCATTCTCCTCTTTCACTTGCAGCGCCGTTGCTGAGAACAAAACAGAGAGAGAGGGACACGCGAAAGGAAAGAGACGGTGAGAGAGAGTGAGTGATGGAGAGGAGAAAGAGCCTGCGTGAAGAAAGAAGAAGAACGAAGATGGAGCAGAGAGGCGTGGGGACGGTGCTGACCGCTTCGTTTGATGGCGACGAACAGCGACCTCGGTAGGGAGAACGACGGCGACGAACGGTGGCTCGCGGTGTTGTCAGTGCGGATCCAGGCGGTGCTGCGACAGAGGTGGTGATGGCGACGACGGCGGAGATGAGTTTTTTGCGAGGTTCGGTTGGTGGTTGTTGGGGGTTTGAGGGGTGGTTGACGGTGGAGAGATGACGATGAAGAGGGCGTGGTGACGGAAACGGCGTTGGGGTGGGTACTGGGGGAAGAGAGCGACAGTCAGAGGAAAAAAAAGGGGAGGACGACGGTCGGAGTTGGTTGTGATGGGGCGATGAGAGAGAGGGTGAGGTTGAAGGGGATTGTGTCGGTAGAGGGAGGGAGAGGAGAGTATTTCGACTGGTATTTGGTTGGGTGGTGACGCGGTGGTTTGGCTATGGGGTGGCGGTTTTGGGCGGTCACGGTGGTGGCTATTGGTGGTGTGGGTGGTTTTGTGGTACGTACGGTGGGGGAACCGAAGGTGGCCGAAGGTGGCCGAAGGTGGTGAATTTGGGGTGGTCACCGTGGTGACCCTGTTGGTGGTGTGGGGGTGGACGGAGCTTCAAGCTCCTTCATTCTTCTTCCTTTCTTCTCCCTTAATTTTATTCTGTTTTTTGTATTTGTGCTTTCTGGGGTGGTCCTTGAAGAAATGTTATAGTTACTAGTTTGTTACATATTAGTTAGGTGAGATTGGATCTATATATATAAGGTCAAACTCTCATTGTAATCAATCACCTTTTGTATCAATTTCATTTTGATGAATATTAGAGTCTCTTAATCTTTTCTCTCTTATCTTCCATGGATACCATATCCTTCAATATGGTATCAGAGCAAATATGGTATCCTCCATGAAGATTGCTTCCGTTGCACTTCACTATAGGTTCTTTATTTTTCTTTAATCAATTTCATTTTTGTTTCAAGTTCATTTTACTTTCATTCTTTCTTCTTCTCGGTGTCTCTCTAATCTTTTCTATGTTCTTGTCTAATATGTGATTCTTTGCATTTGTGATTCCTCATTTGCGACTTTCGTATCTTCATATCGCAATTTTCCTTGATTGCTCTTTTGCGTTTTGCAATTTCTGAGTTTGTGATTCTCCATTGCGTTTGCATTTTCGATTTCACATGCTTTTTGCTTTCCTCTCTGTGAATCGTTCTTGATTCCGATTTCATCTCAGTTTCGTTCTTCAATTCTTGTTCGAAACTCCTCCTATTTTTGTTACGGTCTTAGGTTTTGCTCTTCAATTCATGTTCAAAATCTCTTTAATTCTTGACCGTTTTTCTCCTTCCTCTCGCTTCTTTGAGAGTTTCTGTTTGTGCAACTTGCTTTCGTTTGTTCCATTTCTAATTCGTTTGACACAAATTGTTTGTCATTCTTGTATCGGTATTCATCTTTTTCGTTTGCGATTCTTGCACATCAGTTTTGCGATTTCGCTTCATTGTCCTCCTTTCATTTTGATTTCCAATGACTGTGATCTGAAGCGGAGTTCCGATTTGATTTTCGATTGAGTCGATTTTGGTTTTTTGCCATTTGTGTTGGTTCTTTGTGGCATATGTTGTGACATTTGGATGGACTTATATAGCATCAGAACTTTTTTTCAACTGTTTCCACTTTTTTACAATTATGTAAAAAGAATTTTTGGTGGAGAAAGTGATTTTGAAGCACCATCAATTCCTTACCACTGTGAAATTCCCAAGATTCTTTTCTTTGATCTTCTTGGTGTAATATACTTCATCCTTGCTCCTCTGATACTACCATTTCTCTTGGTCTACTTTTGTCTGGGATACATCATTTTCCGCAACCAACTGTTATATGTTTACGTGCCAAAGTACCAGACTAGAGGAGAGTTTTGGCCTACAGTGCACAATTACACAATTTTTTTCTCTGTGCTGACCAAGCAATTCAAGAAAGCATTAGCATGTTGCCGTGGATTTCACTTTGCTAGTGGCAGACAAGATTGTTCTCTTTGTTGCCTTCATGGCTTGTTTCTTTGGCTTCTGTTGTGTCTTCATTGGTTTGTTGGTTGTTTTGATGTAATTTTCTTTTGTCTTGTTGTATTTTTCTATTGTTCATGTCAAGCTAGAAGTGTTGTGAATAACTTCTAGCTTGCGGGGGACTATTAGATATATAGCTTGGTAGTTATTGTTAGTTTGTTAGGTAATTCGGTTAGAGTTAGTTTTATAGTTACTAGTTTGTTACATATTAGTTAGGTGAGATTGGATCTATATATATAAGGTCAAACTCTCATTGTAATCAATCACCTTTTGTATCAATTTCATTTTGATGAATATTAGAGTCTCTTAATCTTTTCTCTCTTATCTTCTATGGATACCATATCCTTCAATAGACGAGGGAAAGGGATATTATTTCAAGTTTCGAGGATACCTTTTTTTTCTTCATTTGCTTAGGTCATTCTTCTTTGATATTTGTTTTTCGGTGTATATAATAATAACCACATAAATTGTAACCAAAAAAATAACAACCACTTAAATTGATATAATATGTGGTTCGCAACAACGTTGCCAAACAGTACGTCCTTTGTTTGGATTTATGCATGATGACAATGACTTGTCATTTGGATACTCTTGAACCCTCCATTTGTCCTTTTCTCATTTACCATCTTCCACGAAACTGCCACGAGTTATACAGAATCCCCCACACAAATTTGAATATTAGAGCTTTATCAAATAATTCAATAGCTTATAATTAGATGAGCCCCATTGGATGGATCTAGTAATTTGTTTCTTTATATATCTGTATAATCATGTATCTGTATAAGTTGTTTTCAGTTTTGATTCTTCAATCAAATAAAGCTGTCGAAAATGAAATATTAAACACAATTACGTGCAAAATTATTGTTTCTCCCATCCCTTCCTTATGACTAACAATATGAACGCTAACAAGCATACATATTCCTCCAAATGTGTACGGAAACAAACCCGTAAAAAACACATGATTGCGCTCTTCATGAGAAGTTTCGTGAGAAGAAGCTATGGTGTTTCTACACGACAATTCCACCCTCGTAGACAATTTATATTGCAAAATTTTCTAGGCCGAAGAATTTTGTACCCATGTTGTATCACTACCCCCATTTTACCCCAAACTTCCAATTTTACCTTTTAGTTTTAACACATACCTCCCACATTTTTTGTTCCTTCCGAATTTATGTCAAAAAAATTCAGAATGTATTTTTTTAAAAAAAAAATACATTTTTTAAAAAATACATTCTGGATTTATGTTTTTGACATAAATCCGAAATTAAAAAATACATTCCGGATTTATGTCAAAAATATAAATTCGGAATTGAAAATTAATTTTGGGGAGTGTTTTAAAAAAATTGACTTTTACCTACGGACAGAAACCGTCACTAAATGTGAAATATCCAGAATCTATTTAACTACTTCTTAATACCCACGGATATCTCACATTTAGAGACGGTTTATGTCCGTAGGTAAAAGTCTTTTTTTAAAACACTTCATTTTTAATTCTGGGATTTATGTTTTTTTTGACATAAATCCTAAATGTATTTTTTTAATTTCGGATTTATGTCAAAAAGATAAATCCGAAAATTAAAAAAATTACAAATTCCGGAATTATGTTTTGAGACATAAATTCGGAAGTCAAATATATATTCCGGACTTATGTCTAATGCATATTTTCGGGAAATAAAAAAAAATACAGTTCCGGATTTACACTTTAGTACATAATTTCGGGAAATAGTGTAAATTTTGAGGGGCACGTTGGGATTAAATGAAAATTGGGGGGGGGGGGGGGGTATCGGGTCTAAAGTGGGGTATACAAAAATCTTCCGCAAATTTTCTACGTTGTTCCGGACTGGGCCAGAAGCCCATTCCGATCCTAAGCTAGAGTGTGACCGACTTACGTGAGCAAAAGTCTTCCACGCATGCGAGACCCAAGATCCACCCTCAGATCATTGGCGATCTGTGCGCCATTGCAATCGACGACACTAGGCACTTGAACTAATCTAGCGGACTACAACTCGCCCTATCAGTTACACAATAGTAGCACCTGAAGCACGCTTGGAGCTTATAAATAGTCGTTATCGCCTGTGCCAGGTACACATTCATTCTCATACCTCATCCATGACATCCCACTACTGACTTGGGCGTCAGAGTGTCATTGCAGATACAACCACCTATGTTGGGCTCTGAGGTACGACTTTCGCAATAGTGCCCTACCAACTATTCAAGTTGGTCATCCCGAATTCGGATAAGGTACTAATCATTTGCAAATGTTGATATTCTAAATGGAGCCTCGCATGTTCATTAAATTTTAAGAACTTTGGCAAGGTCATTATTACTATCTCAAAGCCTATAGACATCAATTAGACAAGTATAACACGATTTTACCTAAAAGTTGTTGCTATACAATCTATCTTTCAAAGCCAATGATCCTTCAACCCCTTATCTAAGAGTGTGTTTGGGAGTTTGGAGGGGAGGGGAGGACATAAGACAAATAGTGTTAATTCTTTAGTGATGGAGAGAAAAATTATCCCTCAAACCCCCTTAAACCTCTCTCCTAGTTTATTTTTTGAGCTCCTCCAAAACCTTTCAAATTTCGGGAGTTTTGAAGGAGCTCAAAAAATAAACTAAGAAATGAGGTTTGGGGATAATTTTTCTCTCCATCACCAAAGAATTAACACTATTATTCCTATGTCTTCCCCTCCAAACTCCCAAATACACCCCAGGAGACACTCAAATTTCTTTAGACATTCCTCTTCCCAAGTAAATAGTGGATGCCTCCAATGCCAAGCCCAAGCTCAAACCCAAACCCAAACCCGATTATCATTGGACCAATTGCCCATGTGAGAAACATGTGCATTAGTATCATAGGAAACTATTGCTAATCAGGGAAAAGTGTGTTTCAAAGTACAAGTGCCAACCCACCTATCCATCCAAAAACAAATGTCCCGCGCTAAGTTTGTGGATCATAACATCGGCAAACCAAGGACAAAATCAATAATTCTTATCAAACCAAACCAAATTCTGCCAACATATAGAATCAGATCTATTTACCCAATAAATTTAAAACATGTGTCACTAATCTATTAATCATCTATCAAGAGCACCATACCTGAAAGAGGGTAGATCAAACTATAGCACATTCTTTTCAATCATGCATAATATCCACCTCCATTTGATTACAATGATAAATTAAATAATTCAACATCCATTAACCTTTTGACGACAAACATTGTCCCAGCTAACCTGGTTCACCTTGCATACCTTTTTTAGGGACTTATAAAAAAAAAGAGAAGAAGTAATTTAAGAGTGAATTAATAACGACAACTCCAAAAGAGATTTCCCTTCCTTTCCACATTGAGAGATGTTGTTTCATTGCCTCAACTGAAATCTAGTTGGAACTGCGTCTTGGATTTGCTCTTACCGATATATCGAGGAATTTGAACTGGATATACAACCTTGTACTAGAGGAAATTAGAGGTTGCAAACATAAAATCTTCATGTAGGTTCAAGGTATCATAACTCACCTCGAACCCCTTGAGGTCGCCACATTGGACAACTTTGTAAACTAACCCAACCTGCTATTAAAAATAAGAAAGGGGCCAACATATCCCTCTAACGTAACCCCTTTTGTACCTCAAATTCTTCTGTAGAGCTACCATTAACCAAGACAGAGACCTTGTTTTATAGATGCAAGCCTTCATCCATTTTCTTGAAGTGGCACTAAAATCAATCCTCCCAATCATGTAACTCAGATACTGCCAACTAATTGAGTTGCACACACTCTCAAAATCATCTCTTAAGAGGAGTCATCAATCATTTTTTCTTCTTGGCATGTCTATGATCGCATTTGCGGCAACACACCATCCAAAATTTCTTCTTCTTAGGAAGAAAGGAATTCTGTCAAGGTGAGATAATTACCCAGGACAATATTCTTAAGTCTTCCAGGCAACTTTGCAAGTATCTCGTATAGACTTTCAATTAGCACTGAGATGGGTCTATACACCCTCAACTCGGGTGTTTGATCCTTATTTGGTAACAATGCAATGAAGGATGAAATAAGGCCATTGGTAAGTTTCCTATTAGAATGAAATTCATGTAAATACCAAGGGTTGACTTAGTGGAGCATGATATGACTTGTATCCAACATGTCATAGGTTCAAGTTCCTACTATTTCTCTTGGGGTGGGTAGATGTAATTCCCTTTGTAAGTACTCAAAAAACCTAGAGGTTGGGCCTACATTGGACTGGGGCGTGATTCCCTCACCTTAAATTTTTTGTAACACAAAAAAGTTCATGTAGAACTTCGTCCACATCCCAGCAAGTCTCGAATGTTAAACACAACATAATTGTGGATTTCGATTTCGTTTAATTACTAGATCAAATGGATAGTTTCACCAAATGTGGGCTAGAGTCTTAGGTCATTATCGCGTGGAATGTTTCTGTGATAAAATATGGAAATGAATTCCCTAATTTCATAATCCCTACGATCACCTACATTTAGATTATTTCTAGGTCTTCACAACACTCAAAACTATCACTCCCCGCTCCAGAAGGGTAGCTCACGTGGTTGAGTGAAAGGCACATCGTTGGTGGAAAAACGTAGGCGTACGGAGTTCGAACCCCGCTCCCCCCTCCCCTCTAACAACTAACACACTAATTACTAACCACTTTGTCTATCTAAAAAAAAACACTCAAAACTATCGCTCCCATATCTCTCTCTTAACTTGTTTACACTAAATTAAGGAGTCAACGTTTAAATTCAGCCGCAGGTAATCGTGGTCCAACAAAAGAGGATCATATTATAGTTTTTAAAAGAAACATTAATATATATTAAAAGTTTACAATTGCATGTAGATTACCCTCTAATGAGGGGGTCAAGTGCACACCCTAAAAAAATAAAATTACACTTACTTCCTATAAAACGCTTTAAAAAAGAAACTCACTCCCTATAAAAAAATTTGCACACTCTGATATACTTAGTTTGCACTCAAGCCCATGTAGTGTGCACTCAATCCACACTATACCGCACCCACACAATCACTAACATCATTTCCTCTCTCTCTCTCTCTTGAGCATAGAGAATAATTTTTGTTTTAGATTGGGCCACTACAGTATTTTGCACTAAGGCCTAATACCAAAGGCAAATCCACTAATAAATGGTGAAGATCAAAGACCTAGATCCATTTAAAAAATATTAATAAGTTATTACTCCTAAATCGGGAGAGCGCTCTTCCGCTTGGAAGCTATTGGGAGCCGAATTAAATTCCTCGTGAACATCGGGCTCGGCCGATCTGAGGTTATCGGTGCGAGCACCTTCCGAGTTTCTAGGATCGGAAGCCATCAGTTTGGCTACGTTTGGACGATTTATATCGATAACCCGGCGGGTTTGTTTTGTTCTAGCCAGATCGCACCTGCAGAAATGGGGGCATGCCAAGTCAAGTTTAAGCACTAAACAGTGGGTCCACAACCAAGTCGGAACCCGACCTGACGATCCCCACTCTGTATTTATGAAAACGTGCAAACAGGAATACCGGCTAAAACATAAGGCAAAAGAAAAAGAAACAGTGGAAGCACACTAACCTTGGAAACCGGAAGCTCGGCGAAGCTGAACTTGTTCGCGCGCTTTGACGAACTCAATAAACTGAAAGGCAGAGACCCTCGCCACAGTAAGTTGAATCGGAAGCTCGGAGATCAAGACGCAGAATAACGATGTTAAGGTCGGTACTCAACAATTTGCAAAAACCAGTGTAAATGAGCAAGTTCTTCACGCATATTTATAGTGGACCAACGGCTACGAATTGGGCTTGGGCCTATACAAGGCGTCCAATGGGTAGCACCTATATAGTCAGGGCGCGTGAAGCGAGGCGCCATCATTACACCACTCCCCATCGAACGACGCGCCCCATCAATGACATTGATGTCAGCGCTGGAATCAAGGCGTCGCCATAAAGGGAATACCTCGAGTCACTCGATTTTGCTTTCTCTGACCCTCGGAAGGTCGCCGCATATAATTGGCATCCAAATGCGAGTTCGCGCAGAGCACCTTAAGCTCGGTTTTCTAAAAACGAGTACATGGCCCGAAGGTGGGGGCAAACACTAGCAGTAGTATAAGCCCAGCCTCGAAAGCTAAGCGTGGTTTTCAACTGACATGACCAGTTCAGCCTCGGAGGATACCTCAAACCCGGGTAAGGCATCGAGTCAGGCTCGCCCTAGGGCAAACCGACTTGGGGGGCAACTGTTATGGATTGGGCCACTACAATTTTTTGCACTAAGGCCCAATACCAAAGGCAAATCCACTAATAAATGGTGAAGATCAAAGACCTAGATCCAATGGTTCCCATTGATCCCCGTAACCTATAAATAAGCATTCAATGCTAGCATTAAAGGTACACATTCCCAAATTCTTAAACTTACAACCGACTCTTGCTGACTTGAGCGTCGGAGTGTCATTGCAGGTACCGCCCCCATCTCGGATCGGAGCCCAAGCTCGGGTTGACCAAGTACACCGCTACCAACTATCTCAGATCGGATCCGGTATCCAAGATCGGATACCAGACAGGAGATAAGGTACCGAACAATTTTGATTTGTGTAATTTATTTAATAAAATATATTAAAGGTTTATTTTAATTATAATTTTAACTATGCATGATTTTAAAAACAATTGACCCCTGACCAGAGTCCTAGATCCGTCCGCCACTGGTAGACCATGGATCATGTATTTAAGTGGCTCAAGCCTTTTGTCAAAAAGTAAAGTGGCTCAAGTGTTGCTCACCCTTTAATTCTCCATATATTCTCGTTAGAATAAAACTAATGATTTAAATTACGTCTTTAATTACAATTTCTCTTATAATTATTTCTTTCTTAATTAAGGATTACAAGAAATCTTATAATAAACGATTTAGATTATGAGCCATTTAAAAAATATAAATAAGTTATTACTAGTTTAACCACGGTGCAATGACTGGTCTAGTTTTCATAGCATTACTCAATATACTATCATTCTCTAACCTCTCCCATAGCCTATTTACACTAAATTTAGGACCACGCATTTGAATTCAAGAGCTGAAAATCGTGGTTGAAGAAACACTTTCATTATCTCCAATTAATAGATGTTGAAATTATGAAGAGGATTAATTTTCAAAAGAATCATTAATATATTTTAAAACCTCACAACTGCATGTTCCCCTCTAATATTGGTGGACCCCACTGCATTATTTAAATGGTTCAAGCCTCACTCAGCTCTAATTCTCCAGATATATCTGCTGTAGATTTATACAAATTCACTACATATGATTTTATCAATACTCACATTTTATCTAAAAGACATCTCAAATTTTTGAGGGTAAAAATGTCATCTACTACAGATTTATACAAATTCACCACATATGATTTTACTATTATCCCCATTCTATCTAAAAGACACCTCAAATTTTTGAGGGTAAAAATGTCATTACACTCTATTTCTTCTTTTTTTCTCTTTATTCTTACACTCTCTTTCTTACTTTTCACTTTTCTATTACACTCTTTTCTTCCTTTTTTCTATTTCTTATTACACTCTCTTTCCTCATTTTCACTTTTCTTTTACACTCTCTTTCTTCCTTTTTTTTCTTTTTACTTTACATTTCCCATAAATAATTATTCTCTTTCTCTTATCACTTCACTTTAATTCTTTTAACTAAATTTCTAAATTTATACAAACACTACTTTAATTAAAAATTTTGAAGACTACTACTATAAACCTACTATCTAAAAAACAATAAGACTTAATGACTATTTAAATTAGTAATTAATATTTAAAACAAATATCTCTTATTGATAATCTAATATCTAACTTTTATTATCTACTATAATCTACTAATCAACTAAAATAATCAATTGAAACTACGAGATAACTGCAGTGATAAATAAAAAACACGGGATAACTGTAGTGATTTATAAAAAAACACGGGATTAATATTTACCATTGATATTTATAATTTTTTTTGACAATTTACAATTAATATTTACCATTGATAATTATAATTTTGGAAAATTCTCTTTATCTTATCACTTCACTTTAATTCTTTTAACTAAGTTTCTAAATTTATACAAACACTACTTTAATTAAAAAATTTGAAGATTACTACTATAAACCTACTATCTAAAAAACAATAAGACTTAATGACTATTTAAATTAGTAATTAATATTTAAAACAAATATCTCTTATTGATAATCTAATATCTAACTTTTATTATCTACTATAATCTACTAATCAACTAAAATAATCAATTGAAACTACGAGATAACTGCAGTGATAAATAAAAAACACGGGATAACTGTAGTGATTTATAAAAAAACACGGGATTAATATTTACCATTGATATTTATAATTTTTTTGACAATTTATAATTAATATTTACCATTGATAATTATAATTTTGGAAAATTCTCTTTATCTTATCACTTCACTTTAATTCTTTTAACTAAGTTTCTAAATTTATACAAACACTACTTTAATTAAAAAATTTGAAGATTACTACTATAAACCTACTATCTAAAAAACAATAAGACTTAATGACTATTTAAATTAGTAATTAATATTTAAAACAAATATCTCTTATTGATAATCTAATATCTAACTTTTATTATCTACTATAATCTACTAATCAACTAGAATAATCAATTGAAACTACGAGATAACTGCACTGATAAATAAAAAACACGAGATAACTACACTGATAAATAAAAAACACGGGATTAATATTTACCATTGATATTTATAATTTTTTTTGACAATTTATAATTAATATTTACCGTTGATAATTATAATTTTGGAAAACTACTATAAAACTACTATCTAAAAAAAACACGTGATAACTGCAATAATCTACTAATCAACTCAAATAATCTAATATAAAAATACGGGATAACTGCAATAATCTACTAATCAACTCAAATAATCAATTGAAACTATGAGATAACTGCAATGATATATAAAAACACACGGGATAACTACACAAATATATAAAAAGACAAAGGATTAATATTTGTCATTGATAATTAAATTTTTGGAAGACTACTATAAACCTACTATCTAAAAAACAATAATATTTAATGACTATTTAAACTACTGATTAATATTTAAAATAAATATTTCTTATTGATAATCTACTATCTCTCTTTTACTATTTATTATAATCTATTAATCAACTAAAATAATTAATTGAAACAACGAGATAACTGCACTGATATATAAATAAACACGAGATTATTATTTGTCATTGATAATTAAAATTTTTGAAACCTACTACTACAAACCTACTATCTATAAAATAAACAGACTTAATGACTATTTAAATTACTAATTAATATTTAAAACAATTATTTCTTATTAATAATCTACTATCTAACAAATTTACTATCTACTATAATCTACTATCAACTAAAATAATCAATTGAAACTACCAGATAACTGCATAGATATATAAAACACAGGGATAACTGCAGTGATATATAAAAAAACACGGGATTAATATTTGCCATTGATATAAAAAAACACGGGATTAATTTTTGGAAGACTACTATAAACCTACTATCTAAAAAAACAAGAAGGCTTAATGACTATTTAAAATGATTAATATTTAAAACACACGCGACAAATATTTGTCACTAATACCTAAAAAAGGACAAATAATTGTTACTGGTATATAAAAAAATACGGGATAAATATTTGTTATTGATAATCTACTATCTATCTTTCACGTGGTAATGTTCAGACTATTTAAATACTGTATAAATTTATTCCTAAAAAGAACACGACAGCATCTGTCCGTATGCAAGTCATCCTCTATATTTTACAATTGATTTTAGATTAATGAGATTTCAAACCAACATTTCTATTTAAGGTAATCGTATGACGTAACGCGATCGGCCTTTGCGGATGCACGGGTATAGTACTAGTTACAAGATAAAAGTACCTCACTCACATGACCTACTTATAAGCCACTGACCTAATATAAGCTTCCATCGTGATAATTGATATTTGCTGTCAATAAAAAAGAAGTGATGATTGATAATGATAAGTGCTGTATATATAAAAAGATATACGTAATACTCTGACATACGAACATGGCAGTTCACGAGAGTCATTTATGGACAAGAGTGGTAGTACATTCGTACTTATCTATACGAGAAGAATCGCTTGTGTGGTCGATTCACCATTAATCTTGTAGAGCTACTTACTCCCTCTCCATCCTTATAGCTTTGTTTGGCCACCATTATCCAAACCACCAAACTTATTTTCAAACTCTGTACACCAGTTATTCAACTTACCGTATATTCTAGCTTAGTACACCAAACGCGTTTCCTTAACTTCCTTTTCAACCCTGCTAATACGACTCCAACACTAGTACTCTACTTTCTCCTTAATTTTTTTTAAAATTAAGGTATCATGCAATTATAGAGACTAATCGTTCGATGTATCGGTGATCCATTTAAGAGATTGACCGCTCTTAACAAATGTTTTTCCATACGGATCGGCCACAGATCCAACCCAGGACCAAATTGTTAATAGACCCTAGTATCGGTCAAATAGATTTATATATATAGTAATTAATGTATCTTAATTATATTGATATTTTTATTGATCGTGAAAAATGAATTGATTACAAAAGTGAAGCTAAAGGCTTATATAACCCTAAAAAGATTACTTTAATTTTAACCTAGATCTAACAAACTCTAACAAACTAACATTAAAATCTAGATAAGATAAAATATTTTATTTTCAATTATTCTAATAATAACCGATAATTATCACTCTACTAACGTCATTAACCTGTTTTCCCATAAAAAATAAAAGGTCATTAACTTGTTTCTATTTTTTAAAAAATAAAACATACGCATAATAGAAGCATTGCTCATTATCTTTAAATAGCAATTATACCAGCCTATACTACAGCACATCACTTGCTTCTCTTTGGCTTTCTCCTCAAAAACACTTCAAGCAACCGTCAGAAAAACTTATAACCACGGCAACCCGAACGCCAAACCCAAACAGAACCTCAATTTTTCATTTTAGCAACTTAATCACGTGAACGACACCGTCGTGGCGAAAGAAATATGAGAGATGCACAGAACGACACCGTCGTAGCTGAAGAAACAAAAACGACGAATGATGAGTCGCAACGCGGCGTCGTTTTGTTTAATAAATACGAAATCAGAAGATTGCTAGGCGTTGGTGCATCGGCGAAGGTGTATCACGCGACGAACGTGGACACAGGGCAAAGCGTGGCGGTGAAAGCCGTTAGCAAGAAAAAGGTCATCCACGGTAGCTTCGCCGCGAACGTTGAACGCGAGATCACGATACTCCGCAGTCTCCACCACCCTAACATCATCGACCTATTTGAAGTCCTCGCCACGAAGACCAAGATTTACTTCATCGTTGAATTCGCCGGCGGCGGAGAGCTTTTCCAAGAGGTGTCCAGCAAGGGACGACTCTCCGAAGACCACGCCAGACGCTATTTCCGGCAACTAATCTCCGCCGTGGAATACTGTCACTCCCGCGGCGTATTCCACCGTGACCTCAAACTCGATAACCTCCTTCTCGACGAGAATGACAATCTCAAAGTTTCTGATTTCGGGTTAAGCGCCGTTACCGGTCAGATCCGACCCGACGGTTTACTCCACACTGTTTGCGGCACTCCATCTTACGTGGCACCTGAGATTCTCGCGAAGAGAGGTTATGACGGTGCTAAAGTTGATATCTGGTCATGCGGCGTCGTTTTATTCGCTCTCACTGCAGGTTATTTACCTTTCAATGACTACAATATTACCGTTCTTTACCGTAAGATTTACCGCGGTCAATTTCGGTTTCCGAAATGGACGTCTCCTGATCTGAGAAACCTCTTATCACGTTTATTGGATACGAATCCTAAGACGAGGATAACTGTTGATGAGATTCTTCAAGACCCGTGGTTTAATTCGGGTGGGTACCGACCCGAGCGGATTCTAGTTAAGGAACCTGAATGGGAAGAGACTCGAACCGGGTTCAAGTCGTTGAATGCGTTTGACTTGATTTCGTTTTCAACAGGGTTGGATATGTCGGGTATGTTTCAGGATCCGGGAAAGTCGGATTCAGTGGAACGGGTTGTTTCGGCGGAGGCACCAGAGAGGATTGTGGAGAGGGTGAAGGAAGTGGCGAAGGACACGGGGGTGGTGGTGACGGTTAAGGAGAATGGTAGTGGAGCTAAGTTGGAAGGGCGAGATGGTAATTTGATTGCTTTTGTGGTGATTTACCGGTTAACTGATGAATTGGTTGTTGTTGAAATGAGGAGACATGAAAGGGGGAGTGGTGAATGTGATTCGCGTATTTGGAAAGATAAATTGCGACCTTTGCTTCTTGAGTTGGCTTACAAACAGGAAATGCCGGTCTCTCGGTGACTTCTTAATTGATTCTTCAAAATTGGATTATATTTGGGTATCTATCATTTTTTGTATTGGGTATCAACATCTTAATCCATTGTTGGGAATTTTGTCATCGATTGTTGATTACATTAATTAATAGCTATTGCCTTAAAAGAACAAAATTCAGTAAAAACTGTAACAGCTAATCAGAAAGTGTTTAACTGCAAAACTGAATTTGTTTCATTGAATAAACCGGTACTTATTACAACAACTATTACTCAGCTGATACTATTAACAAGCTTAGCAGATCAGCAACTAATGGACTTTTTTTTTGTCCAAACAACTAATGGACTTGTTGTCAAAAAAAGGGTTTTTTTTAATACCCCCGTCAACTCCCATCTACCCCACCCAATACCGTAATCCCAAAAATATCTCTGACATAAATTACAAAAATTGACTTTTGTAAGATTCTCTGGTGGGGACCACTTTATCTGGTAATCGGATTTACCTAAATGCAAGGTAAATCCGATTAGCTTTAAATACGTAATAAATACACACGCATAAGTCAAATCGGATCTATCAAAGATAAATCCAATTTGACCATTTAATTCAGGACAGAAAGCGAAATTTTAATTAATCAGGTTTAGCTAAATCCGACGCGCAATCGGATTTACCTAAATCCGCTTATATCTTTTAATGAATCGGATTTACCTGGATGAGGGTATATCCGATTTGTAAAAATACAAAGCGGATTTACGTTTGAGGCACGTAAATCCGATTTCTTTTTTTAAATTATTTTCTGTATAACTGTTGTTCTATTTTGAAACAGATATTGTGCATACAGAGTCGCAGGTTGTTCCTTTCGTGGTAGACACTACAGAGACATTCTGGACGGAGACGGTATATTTTTCAAACTAATTTTCTTAATCAAAGTTTGGTAGATATTTAATTAATTAAGTACGCAACATTTATCTATTTTTTCTATTTTGTAGATATTTTCTACACGCCAGGATATTGGAGAGTGGGCTAATGCGGTTGGGAGGCGTATTGGAGTTGTGGTAATCATTGTAAGATCTGACAAAGCTGGAGGTAAAATGGGTTTTAGAGATAAGATTAACTTTGGTTGCGAGAAGCAAGGGAAGTGGTCTAATGATTCTAGAGTTTTCGGGTCTAAGAGAAGAAGCTATCCGTTTACATTGAGAGCTACTTGTACAATACGTCATGGGGGTTGGCGTGTGAATGTTAGGTGTGGTCTTCACTCACATGAGTTACTTCCTACCCCGGTCGGGTCGACAGCTTTTGGTTGTTTAACTAAGCCGCGGAAAGCTATTGTTAATGAGCACACTGATCTGAATATTGCCCCGAAAGATTGTCTTACTACTTTGAAGAATCATTATCCGGACAACGTCACTTCTCTTCCTCAAATATTAGGCAGCGTTACGCCTATAGGTCTTCTAAGAGGGGTCCTAGAACGGACATTCAGGAGCCCCTGCTGGCCCTCCTCATACTGATAGTCGGGGGCCTCCTCCACCTGTTGATACTGCTGCTGTCGCCTATGGCGGGCAGACGCATGTCTCGCAATCCTGTGGCGGGTGCGTGTACTGGGAGCAGATGGCGATGCCCGAGACGAGGACTCCCCTCGATACCTGTTAGACACTGGAAAAAAACAAATTTAAAAAAAAACAAAGAAGATCTACCTATATCCGATGCGAAATCGGATATAGATAAATATGATGGTAAATCGGATTTAGCTAGATCCGACTTACTATTAGCGCTGTGTCTGAGGAAATCGGAAGTACGTAGATCCGATGGTAAATCCGATTTGAAAATCGGATATAGCTCTCTGAATGGTAAATCCGATTCTCTCTGGAAAATTTTTGGTCAAACGGATGCAAGTGAGTAATGGTAAATGTTTTGTAATTTTGTAAAAATTTTAAGGGTATTTTGGTCTTTTCACAAGGATGATGGGGGTAGATGGTGAAATGATAGGGGTACAAAAAAAAGCCCAAAAAAAGCAACTAATGGACTTGGGTTAGCACTATGCTAAGCCCACTAACAGGCCCAAAACAATTAAAACTATTTACAAAGAGGCTTCTACATTTCCTCCCTTAAGCCGAGCACAATAAGTGTTCAGGTTACTAGCTTTTTACATTGTTTAACTCACACATGCCAATGTCCTTCTTGAGCTTGTTAAAACTTTCACTCTTCAAAGCTTTGGTCAATATGTTTGCTAATTGCTCTTGTGTGGGGCAGAACCTCAATTCAATCAGCTTTGAATTGGTTAAATCTCTAAGAAAATGAAACCTAACATCGATGTGTTTGCTTCTCCCATGAAGAACCGGATTCCTAGAGAGATTTATTGTTGAACTGTTATCACACATAACAGTGAGGCAGCTTTCCTGTTTCTGTCGTAGAGTTTCCAAAATACATTTGAGCCATATTCCTTGACAAGTGCAGTAGGCAACAGCCACAACTCTGCCTCAGTTGTGGACAAGGATACTATGGGTTGTTTCTTTGAGGACCATGAGACAGCTTCATTATTCAACATGAAAATGTACCCACTGGTGCTCTTCCTGTCATCCAAATCTCCTGCATAATCTCTGTCACAGTATGCAATTAGTTCCTGCTTTTTTCCTTTTCTGTACAAAATACCATCTTCTGCAGTCCCTTTAAGAAATCTCAGTATTCTCTTGGCAGCTACAAGATGTTCAGAAGTTGGCTTTTCTGTAAACCTGCTTATCAAGCTCACAGTAAACATAGCATCCGGCCTAGTAGCATTTAGATACATCAAGCTTCCAACAATCTGTTTGAACAGTGTTGGATTCACATAACTGCTCACACCATTCTTTGTGAGCTTACTGCTAGTGACAATTGGACTGCATACAGCCTTGCTGTCAGTCATACCAAACCTATCCAATAGCTCCTTTGTGTATTTCTGCTGAGTAACGAAGATGCCTTTCGAGTTTTGAGTCACTTCCACACCCAAGAAGTACCTCATTCTTCCAACATCAGTCATATCAAACTCTTCTTTCATAGAGTTTCTGAATTTTTCAATCAAAACAGAATCATTCCCAGTATATATTAAGTCATCAACACAGAGACTTACAACAAGTACTTTTCCTTTTTCTTTGTCACCCTTGGTGAAGAGTGTGTGCTCATGAGGACATTTCTTGAACCCTTCCTTAGCAAAGTACTAATCAATCCTGCTGTACCATGCCCTAGGTGCTTATCTAAGGCCATACAATGCTTTCCTCAGTCTATACACCTTGTCTTCCATCCCTTTCCTCCGAAACCCTTGAGGTTGTTCAACATAGACAGTTTCTTCTAACTCTCCATGCATGAAAGCAGACTTAACATCTAACTGGTTTACCTCCCACCCCTCACCAGCAGCCACATCTAGGATGCACCTAATGGTGTCCCATCTTGCAACCGGAGCAAAAACTTCCTCAAAGTCAATCCATGCTTTTGTGAGTACCCTTTTGCCACAAGTCTAGCCTTGTATTTATCTATTTTCCCCTCTTCATTATACTTAGTCTTGTATACCCACTTAACCCCAATTTTCTTAACATTTGGAGGTAAGTCCTCAAGCCTCCATGTCTCATTTCTCTCTACGGATTGCATCTCAACATTCATGGCTTCTCTCCACTTCTCATCTTTTGCTGCCTCATCATATGTTGAAGGGTCTGAAGGACTCTCAGTGGTGACAAGGCTATGTAATTCATTTGCATCAAATAGATCCTCTTCACCATCAAGGTCTTTGGTTATGACAAAATATTGAAACCATGTTGGATTTCTTCTATTTCTACCTGCTACCAAACCATGTTGAATTTCTTCTATTTCTGCCTGCTACCAATTCTGTATCATCACTCTGCTCTGTATCATTATTTAATTCTGATTCTCTCCTCCCTTGATCCAAGTTCATATAGATTTCAGATGCTTGCTCAATAAGTGCAGTGGTATCTTCATTATTAGTAGGTGCAGTAATATCTTCATTATCAACAGAGACACTGGTTTGCTCAGCCACAGCTTCATTTTCTTCAAGGTCACATTCTGGTGTGATACTATTACCTGATTTCTCTTCATTTTCCCAGCTCCACCTTTTCTTTTCGTCAAAGTTCACATCTCTACTTACTATGATCCTTTTTGCAATAGGATCATAAAGCCTGTAAGCCTTTGATTCCTCATTTACTCCTAGGAAAACACATCTTTTACTCTTATCATCCAGCTTCTTCCTTTGAGTATTTGGTGTGTGCACATATGCAAGACACCCAAATACTCTAAAATGTTTGACTGATGGCTTCAAATCACTCCAAGCTTCCTCAGGAGTGATGTCCTTAACAGAGACAGCGATACATCTATTGAGTACATAGAAGCTCCACCTAACTGCTTCAGGCCAAAACTTATTTGGTAGCTTAGAATCACTCAGCAGGCACCTAACCATATTCATTACGGTTCGATTCCTTCTTTCAGCTACCCCGTTTTGTTGTGGTGTGAAGGCTGCTGTTAATTGTCTTCTAATTCCATTTACAGAGAAAAATTCATTGAACTCATTTGAGTTAAACTCCCCTCCCCTATCAGTCCTTAGACAACTAATTACACATTCACTTTCCTTTTCAACCATAGTTTTAAACCGTTTGAATACTTTAAATGAACCGGACTTTTCACTTAAGAAACATACCCAACCTCTTCTACTAAAATCATCAATAAATGAGATGAAATACCTCATTTTGCTGTTTGATTCTGGTGTGATGGGGCCACAAATGTCAGAATGCACCAGCTCCAACTTCCTTAAAGCCCTCCAATTGCTTTGTTTAGACATGTTGTCTCTGTGTTGTTTCTCAATTTGGCAATCTGCACAAACTTTCTCTGTTTCAGTCAATGAGGGCATCCCTTTCACCATCTCTTTCTATTTCAGCAGCATCAGACCTTTGTAGCTGAGATGTCCATATCTTCTATGCCACAATTCTGTCATTTCTTCACTAGTAACCTACAAGCATGTAGAATCAGATACCACAGGAGTTGCTTTCACAGCAAACATCCTATTGTTAGCCATATAAGAAGTCATGATCAGCCCTTTTTCTTTATGGTAAACTTTGCACTTATCATCGTCAAAGATCACTTTCAATTTCTTCTGTTGAAGTTGTCCTATGCTTAGCAAATTATGTCTCAGGTTTGGTACATAATATACACCAGAAATTACTTGCACTCTTCCTTCTATTAGCAATTTCACATAGCCCTTGCCTTCCACATTCAATCTTCTCCCATCTCCTAGCTTCATTGTCTCTCTGAAATTCTCATCAAGTTCAACAAACCAATCCTTTATTCCACACATATGCGTACTGCACCCTAAGTCCAAGAACCAGATGCTCTCTTTCTCAGTTTTTTGATCATCACTCGAAGCCATGAGGAGCCCATCATCAAAGCCATTATAGTTTGCTACATCACCATCAAGACTTGGGCATTCATTTTGATAATGCCCAAATTTATGGCACTTGTAGCATTCTATGTGTTCCCGTGAGGCCTGTCTGCCTCTACCTCTCCCAGCACCACGTCCTCTTCCTCTACCCCCTTGTTGTAGCGCTTACCTTCAAAGCCTGCTCCTCATCTTTCTGTCCCTTCATGCATTGCTCTTTAATCAAGATGCTACTCTGCAACCCGTCGATTGATAGTTTCTCCACATCACTAGACTGTACAATCGCGCAAACCACGTAGTTGTATTTTGGGGTGATTGATCTCAAGATCTTCTCAACGACCACTGTCTCGTTCATGAATTCTCCGAGCCCCTTCATTTTGTTTGCGATAGACATCTTTCTTGCAACGTATTCATTCACTGATTCCCCTTCCTTCATCGTCACCATCTCAAACTCGCGTTTCTACACTTGAAGTTGCGCGTGTTTGACTTTTGCGGAACCTTGATGCTTCTGCTTTAAAGAGTCCCAAATGTCCTTTGCGGAGTCGATTTTCAGAATCGTTTCAAGAGTACTTCGTTCAATCGCTTGAAAGACGTAGTTTTTAGCTTTCAGATTTTTCAATCTCGCTTCTTCATGCGTCTTTCTCAGTTATTGGCTCGCGTTTCTCCTATCTCAGGAATCCCGTTCTCCACCACTTCCCAGTAATCTTTCGATCTGAGAAGGTTTTCAATCAACATCTTCCAATGATCATAGTGATCATCAAGTTTCGGTATCACTAGCTGAACGTAACCTCCGTTCTCCTTTTCTTTCTCCGCCATTGATGCGAACTTCTTTCTTTCTCAACGAACTGCAGTTCTTGATCTCTCTTGCCCAGGCCCCTTTGAGCTCTGGTACCAATTGTAACAGCTAATCAGAAAGTGTTTAACTGCAAAACTGAATTTGTTTCATTGATTAAACCAGTACTTATTACAACAACTATTACTCAGCTGATAATACTGCTATTAACAAGTTTAGCAGATCAGCAACTAATGGACTTGGGTTAGCACTATGCTAAGCCCACTAACAGACCCAAAACAATTAAAACTTTTTACAAACAGGCTTCTACAAAAACACCTAGTTCAAGATTTGGTAATGATTAGTGAGGGTCATATATTTTTTAATGGTTTACTAATTTCTGTCAAAAAATGGTTTTCTAATTAACCAATAATTGTACTTCTAAGGTGAGGGGTGAATTAAGTTCCTCACAGGTGAACCACTAAAATTGACTATGAGATACAGCATAAAATTCCGTCAATAATTGAGATTTAATATTGGTTGATTTAATCTTAATCACTCATAACATTTTATACAATACCATACAGTAAAATTTAGTCGTGCACCGGTGAGATACTTATTTAATCTCTCACCATAGAAGCCACATATTAAATAATTACTAATAAGAGAAAAATATCGTCACTTGTTATAGCTAAATTTCGAAATCTAAATTAATTACAAAGACACGTCAAGGGTATTCGAAAGACTATATATTCGGATGGTGCACATGCGATTCTCGAAGGAGACTCTAAAGAAAGTTCTGAAGAATGAGACATAGCGCGCGAAGACTTGAAGGGCAGTTAAGGCAGTTTCCTCAGAGGGGATTCAAAACACATGGACAAGTGTGAAGTATCCAGACGCTAGAGGACACATGGCATCGATCATCACCGGTCATTAGCTAGTTTTAGTTTTTATTCGCTTTCAAAGGGGACATGTGTCCACCATGCAATAAGTCAGTTTACATTCGTAACTCTATAAATAGCAGTTTGTACGTAGTACTAGGGGTGATTTCATAACATTCAGTAACCCATCATACCTAACACATCCGATTACACAGTATCTCTGGCAATTGTGGCGAACAATGTATGTTTGAGCCAATTTCTTATATTTTCGGAACTCTTTACAATTCAATGCACATTTTCTTTTGACAATCGAGTTCTCACTCTTGTTTTTCTCTTTTATTTTCATGCATTATCTTTACTTATTCAGCTACCTGCTTAAGAAATTTGTGATGTTCTCTCCTTCTCAGGATTGATTTCCATCAATCGCTTTATTTTATTCTTGTTTTTAACACTTAGAAAGCCATTAGTACAAAATGCTTGAAGGATTCATGATGTTCAACCCTTTCTAGGTCTGATTCCTATGTTTTGTTTAAGTATTTAGCGCTTCGAATCCAATTGAGTGATTAATCTAGAATCCTTGATTCAGTTTATTGCACCATTGAATTCTGTTTTAAACCATCGTTCATTTTCGAAAGCACACAAATTGGGGTTTTCTATTGTAAACTTGTCAACCGGTGAACTCGGGATCTAATTCGAGTCCTTTTATCTTATCTCTTTCGAATTTATTTGTTTGACAGAAAACTTTAACGAAATTTACTGGAAAACATCATTGAAAATTGAGATTCTTTTATTAAGTTTAGATTGTTTAATTGAAGATATCGAAGAAAAGGAAACAATGAAAAAAGTCAATAACATTTACCAATTAGGTCATTTTTATCGACTTTACATTTATTTTGCTTGTATTGTACATCATTTTCTTTTTTTTGTTTCTAGACAGAATCTTTGCCTTCTCTCAAGAATCCCAATACATTTTTTGTTATCAATTTCCTTTTTGATTAAGAGTGCAATGGGAGCTTCAGAGTTTCTAACTATAAGAGGGTAAAATTGTCTAGAAGGAGGACCTTCTAAATAGGAGCGACAAGAATAGCAATATAGTTAAAATGGGTGTAGAGAATGGCCAATGGCATAGTCAAAGCTTGTATCTGACATGTTGTAGGTTTAAATCTCTACGAGTCCTCTTCGATTAAGGTAAATGTAAATCTATTTGTAAGTATTCTTCTCGTCTCAAAGTTTTCCATGGATTAACTAACACAACACCTCCTGGTTATAAGTTATCTTTATAAAAATTTAAAGTTCAACAATGCATTACTCAGTGGTTAAATTTTAACCACAAAAAAACTTAGCGGTTAAACCAAGATTTAGACTCAAAATTATGGGACACAATTCGCTACGGTGGAGTGCAACTCCACCATATTAAATTTAAGCAAATTTGAGTTTATTGGAACAATAATACTAATGTAACAAAGTAAAAAATAAATAAATAGTGGCTCAAACCAACACTGTTGGTCTAGTGGCTTAATCTATTTTTAGACACGGAGAGTCGACCAGTACTCCCGAGTTTGATTCCCGCACCGGACAATCTCAGTGTTGGCCTGTGCAAAATTTGATCCTAAACATAAATGAATATTAGTTTTTCGTTGAAAGCGTTTGGACATTCGTAGATAGTATTCTTAATCCTAAATTAGTACATAACAATGGGACGATGGCAGAGCTATTCCATCGGAGTGAGTACTCAAGACAAATTTGGACGCACTCTATCATAAGAATCTTTGACATCAATCATTCTCGTGACAACAATGTTTGCGGCCATATTCTTCTATACTCCACTTTTTCTATTGGTTTAATTTTCTTTTCTTTATGCAAATCATGGAATTAATTAGCTATACAAGAAACCCACAAATAAAATAATGTGTTGAACCAACATGACGTAACACAAGTGACATATACTTGGGTCATTTAACCATTTGGTCATGAGTTTGATCTCTGGCCGGTGCGTATGGAAAAATATTTGTTGGGAGAGGTCAATCCCTTAAATGGATCTCAGATACCTCGAATGATTAGTCTCCACAGTCGCCGTGGAGGATACATTGGTTTACCAAAAAAAATAATGTGTTGAAAAGTGCCGCCAGATCAAATTCGCTAAATTCGCGGTATACGCAGCCAGGCTTGCAATTTTTTTTGAAAAGCAAATGTTAATGGGGTGGGGAAATGTTAGTTTCTAAGATTTGAACTCTAGACCTCCTTCTTGCAACTTTACAACTCTTTCATGTCTCTTAGCTCGCCAATTGAAGTACCCGGACGCAAGACTTGCAATTGAAAAGTGCTTCTACTTTTGGTTGAAATTGCATCGAGTTGCTTAACTAATATTAAAAGTTACCACTATATTTTCCTTTTTCTCGATACTCACAAAAACTTAACAGCTTTTTGGTCAATTTTCAAAATCATTTTCCTACAAGTGTACAACTAAGTTTACCAAAAATAATTTGAGAATTTTGTAAGTCTTGTTTGGGTGGCGAGCATGAACATCAATGGCAAGTTGGCAGAGGTCCTACTTGTATGTCTTGAAACACATGAAAAGCAGATTTATATATCGTATAAGCTTATCAGTTATCATTTATCATCCATCTATTATCTCAACCAATCAATGCACGTGGTTGCATTTAATATTCCAATCCTTTCAACCATATTTAAATTCGCAACTAGAAACAAAATCATACAAGCAATTGTAGCTAGACTTGTATAGTTTCTTTCCATAGGTATATCCAGATAATATTCACCGTGCAAGAATGAAATGTCTTTTTTATCAATAAAATTTATGTAATTCAAAGTACTTTGAACTCTAGCTGCCCCGATCGATTACATCCATGATATTAATTCAAGAAAAGTTCTTTTAAAAAAAAATTTAAAACATTTTCTTATAATTTTTGAAATATGTAGAGATCAATGGCGAAGCTTTATAATTTTTGAAACTTTATCTATTTTAATTGTATTTTCCTCAAGCTCCGCCACGTCTCTTACACGACCTTCTCGCTTCCCTCTCTCTATCTCTCACGCATGTGTAACCTTCTTCCCCCTCTTAGTCTCCCTCACGCTCGCCAGTCCTCATCGTCGTCGGTCTCTGTCTCGTCGTTCGTCGTCGGTCTCTGCATCGTCTTCTGATTTTTGACATCCTCTTCTCATCATCGTTGTGAGTTTCTTTCATTCCAGCGAATTTCTGAAGTTAAGCTTTTGCGTTTTTGTTCATGCATTTGGGTTTCCATGTCTCATTTATAAGCGGCTCACCCGATCTTTTTAGTCATGCGCCGCCAATGGTAGAGATTGTTGTAAATAGTCAGTATTTCAAAAGAGGAAAAAACATGCAAAGAGATGATTATGGTCTACATTTAGCATAGTGACATCAAGTCTGATGGAAAAAGAAGGAGAGTTGATGGAAAAGGTAATGGAAACACTAGAAGGGGGGTTAGCTTATCGTTTTTGAAATCTTTTCGTTTATGTCAAACTATGTTTACCACCAAAACGTTTAACTTCATTTTAAACAATTTATTAGAAAGTGAAGTTAAACTGATAGGTTCGTTTAGTTTAAGCTAATGCTAGGTGTATGGTAATCTTAGACTATTGTCTCTGTTATGGATTGGGCTACTACAGCATTTTGCACTAAGGCCCAATACCAAAGGCAAACCCACCGATCAATGGTGAGGATCAAAGACCTATATCCAATGGCTCCCATTGATTCCCAAAACCTATAAATAAGCATTCATTGCTAGCATTAAAGGTACCCACTCTCCAATTATCTCACTTGCAACTGAACCACTTGTTGACTTGAGCGTCGGAGTGTCATTGCAGGTACCACCCCACCACGGGTCGGGGCCTAAGCTCGGATTGACCAAGAACACCGCTACCAACTATCTCGGATCGGATCTGGTATCCAAGGTCAAATACAAGGCAGGAGATAAGGTACAGAACATTGGCGACCACAGTGGGAGCATCTTATACTCTAGTCCCTCCCCCATCTCCTTGGTCAGCGATGGCTCCAGTGTTACGTTAGAGGAACGTCTCAAGTGTTATAGTGAGACCCGATCAACAGCAGGAAACACCCGAAGGTGTAGCAGTCACTCTGCCCCGTAGCTCAGCCCACGACCACAACTCGTCCAAAGCAATGGTTCCCATAAGCTCTGCCCAGAAGCAACTTCCACCTCCTCCCCAGACTGTCCAGGTGCTGGTCGACGCTGTTCAGCAGCTCGTCCAGCTGCTGACAAGACAGGCCGAGGCTGATCAGCAGAGGAGTCAGCGCTACTCCCAGCTAGAGGCTGAAATTGCCGAGATCCGAGCTCGCGACATCCCAGATCGGTCCTCTCCTCAAAACCATCCTCCCGGCAGAAGAACGTCTAGTCAAAGACGTCACCAATCTCCGACATGGAGGAGGCACCACCACCGTTCACCACCTCGTCGGAAAGGAAGACGAGGATTTGGAAATCCCCCAAGCCAGACACAAGACGACAGTTACTATCTTGAGGATTCTCCTCGCCGAAGCTCGTCTTTGGCATCCTCTTCTCCGAGGCGGCGTTCTATAAGCCAGGAAAGATCCTCTAGGCATGAACGTTGGCGCCCTCACTCTCGAAGGTCCCCTGTTAGGCACCATAACCAACGATATCCTTCGAGGGAGAAATCGACAGCACAGAAAGGACCCTTCACGACAAAGATCGACTACTTTCCGGTGCCAAAGCACCTTGAGAAACCCCCTGAAGGTTTGAAGATGCATGATGGGACTAGTGATCCTGATCGCCATCTCGATTACTTCGATACAATGTTGCAATATCGGAACGTCCCAGACGAAATCAAATGTCAGATTTTTCCCCTCACTCTTGAGAAGTTGGCTTTGGACTAGTTCAGAACCCTCAAGCCGAACTCAATATCCTCCTGGGACCAGCTAGCCAAGTTATTTTCTGCCCATTTCGCCCACTCAAAAATGAAGCCGAAATCTCGGAAGGTTTTGCAAGCAATTCGGCAGGGGGAGAACGAGTCACTCCAGGACTATATTGAGAGGTTCAATAAGGAAGCCGCTCAGGTCCGGAACCTCGATGACTCTTTCCGACTTTTCTTCATGGAAGCCGGTCTTCGAGAAGGAAGTCTTTTCCAAATCGATGTTGGAGTAAATCAAACTGAGTCGCTTGCCGAGTTCCTCCAGCGATCTCAGAAGTACGTCGATCACGAAGAAGGAGCGGTTGCGAGAAAGTCAGACGCCGACCCTGGAATGACCAAGCCTCGGAATGAGAAGGAGGCCCAGAACGATAGTGAACCCAGGTCTCGCAACTGTCACCAGCATTATTCCGATCTTAACGAAACAAGAGCTAGAATCTTAGCAGAATGCGTGAATGCGGAATTTAAGGAAGTTAAGTTCCCTGATCCACTCCCGCACAGACCGGGGCAGCGATCTAACAAGTACTGTCGGTAACACCGAAGTAAAGGACATGACACCAATCGCTGCAATGCTCTGAAAGACGGCATTGAGGATCTGATCAAGAAAGGGAAATTGAGTCAGTACATGGCCAAAGCACCTCGGAAGGAGGTAGATGTTAAAGAAGAGAAGGATGACCCTAAAAAGAAGGGGAAGGCTCGTCAAGAAAGAGAGGAAAGCTCAGAAGACGAGCGCGATTTCCGAAAGTCTAAAGGTCGACCTGTAATGATGGTCATCTCTGGTGGATACCCCGTCGAAGCTTCAGGCAAGACTATGAAAAGAAAGTGGAAGGAGATTATGAGTGCTGCTTCCACCTCGGAGGTAACCTCGACCCCAGACCGACCTCTCTTGGCATTTGGCGATCAAACCTAACAAGCATGTACCTCTTTTGATCAGGGCTGTCATGGCCAATCACGAGATAAGAAGAATCCTTGTCGATCCGGGAAGCTCGGCAGATATCATTTTAATCGACCTTGTGAGAAAGCTGCAAATCTCTGAGGAGGACTTCACCCCTTACAGGGGATCTGACCTTTCGGGTTTCAACGGGCCGGACCAAACCACTCGGCTATTTGGAATTAATGGTCACCTACGGCGAAGAACCATTGGAAAGGACAGTCAAGACCAAATTCCTAGTTTTGTCATGCCCTTCGGTCTACAACTGTATTATCGGAAGACCGACTCTAGGAAGGCTCGGAGCTGTAACCTCAACAGTTCATCTGAAAATGAAATTCTACTCTCTGTGCAACAAAGTTATTACCCTTGATGCCGACATAGAGTCCAACCCGAGATGCTTCTATCTGCACGTGAAAGCAAATAGGCGGGCCTCAGAGGAGGGGGTTCCCCTGAAGAAGCAGAAGCCCGGAACGATCCCAAAAAGAGAAGAAACAGCAGAGCTGCCGAGGTCAATGTCACAGATCTTGATGCGAGGTACGACCCTGAAAGCTCCGAAGAGGAGAGTGATGACGATCTTACCCGAGAGCTGAAGAAGAAAATCAGGCGACCTCAACCTGATGGTGAATTCGTGCAAATCCAGTTGGGAGATGACCCAACCCGAGCTGTCAAGATCGGATCCGACCTCTCTGAGGAAGTTAAAGAAAAATTCGCTTTATGTCTGAAGGCTCATGCCGACCACTTCGCCTGGTCGGCGAAGGACATTTCCGGGATTCCCCCGGAAGTCTCCTGTCACCAGCTAGCTGTTAACCCCGGGGCTAAGTGGGTTGCCCAGCGCAAGAGAGCTCAAAGCAAGGAGAAAGCAGCTGCCACAGCTAAGGTCGTTGATGATTTAATTAAAGCCGATTTTGTAAAGGAAGTCAAGTACACAACTTGGCTTTCCAACCCTGTACTTGTCAAGAAAAGTAATGAAAAATGGCGAATGTGTGTTGATTATACCGATCTTAATAAGGCCTGTCCAAAGGACGCATTTCCTGTTCCTAGCATTGATCGTCTCGTCGATAATGCTTCAGATTTTCGTTTACTATCTTTTATGGATGCCTATTCCGGATATAACCAAATTCTGATGTTCCCTCCTGACCAAGAAAAGACCGCCTTCATGACTGACCGTGGTAATTTCTGTTACCGGGTTATGCCATTTGGCTTAAAAAATGCAGGAGCTACCTATCAAAGAATGATGAACAGGGTTTTCCGAAAGCAGATCGGGCGTAACGTAGAAGTCTACCTCGACGACATGATCGCGAAAAGCGAAGGTGAAAGCCTCCACATAGCCGACCTTGAAGAGATCTTCGCAGAAATCCGAAAAAACAATATGAGGCTGAACCCGGAAAAATGCACTTTCGGAGTCCGAGCTGGGAAATTTCTTGGTTTCTACCTCACATAAAGGGGCATTGAAGCCAACCCGGACAAATGTCGGGCTGTGACAGAGATGCGCACCCCGTCTTCCAAGAAAGAGCTTCAAAAGCTTAACGGGATGATCACTACCGCTATTGTTGTGCAAACAGTAGTTTGTGCAAGTGTACACAATCGCAACAAGTAATATACTGATAAGTAGAGATCGTACCCACAGAGATTGATGTTAATTTTATAGTTTAAATCGTTAACAAACTAGTGAAATAAACAAAATATAAATAACAAGTTTATGAGCATGAAAATAATAAAGATGTTGTATGGAAACAGTAAGAAAGTTTAAGAGTTTGATAAAGTGAGTTGGACTGCTTTTTGTTGTATAAATCCCCAAAAGTAAGGCGCTATAACATTGAACGCTATAGCGTTAAGTGCTGTAGCATATGATTTTGTGCCTTTCGGTCACTAACGCCAGGGTTTTGTTACAAGACTCCTATGTCTAGGTTCTAAATAAGTCCACCCCTGTATAATGAAGAACCCACAGTATTCACCTTATGAACTATTGCTCCCCTATGTCTAGAGTTAAGGAAAAATGGATTAAATGTCTTTAACCAACCTTTCGTTCATATCAACCATTGAGTTCGAATCATGGACCATTTCTGTACCCACAACTCTACTCATTTCAGATGGCCAATCCCAAAACAAGTTTGAAAGCATTAAAATACAAGGATTGAAACGCAAACATCACAATATTATATTAACACTACTCAAGGTTCATTACAAACTAGAAGCAATCCAACTACTAAGTGTTTAGCTCATGATAAGTATCATCAACACAATACAAGACAAAAGGCTCATATTACCGTAAATACACAAGAAATAAACGGTTACAAAAGATACACTCCGTAGATTCCAAGTCATGCACAGTTGGATGATGCTATAGTGTGGCTTCACCGTGTAAAAAGATAAGAAAATAAACTAAAAAAATGAAAGCTTGAAGATGGAGGTTTAATGGAGGAAATATGTGTCAAGTTTTTCTCCCAAAAACTCTCCTTCCAAATCTGAATTCTGAAGTGTGGAGAAGATGGATAGATATTATCACCATCTCATAAAGTAGCTTTTCAAAAAGGTGACTATGACACTTCTCACCAACTAAAGTGATCTTCCAACAACAAATGGACAAGTGTCCCTATAAAGCCTTTTAGTTGGTGGATTCAACAGCAAGTATATCCCTTAAATATGGGCTGAAGTGACATAAAGCTTGAGCTCCAAAATTGTCCAACTGGCCCACTGTCATATAGCGCTATAGCGCTTAACGCTATAACACTTAACAGAAACATTAAAATACTCACAAAGGCACCAAATGTGTCAAATGATAACAAATTATCTCCTAGCCCTTCTTTTACACTTCTTAACACATATTTACATATTTAACCACGTAATTACTTAAGAACTCACATTAACTTAAGTCTAAAGAATATAAATAACTCATATAAATATGAGTTATCAGCTATCTCGTTTCATTTCCAATGCGGCGTTCAAATCGCTTCTGTTATTTAAGCTGCTTAAGAAGGAAGCAAAGTTTGAATGGACCCCGGAGCGGGATGAGGCCCTCTCCCAGCTTAAAAAGGCTTTGACCAAACCACCAATCCTGACTCGGCCAAACCCGGGGGAAACCTTAACCTTATACCTGTACTTAGCAATCTCGGAGGAAGCAATTGGCGACGTTCTCATTCAGGAAACAGAGACTGGTCAGAGTCCAGTATACTTTGTAAGCAAAGCTTTACAGGGATCAGAAGTTAGATACCAAAAAATAGAAAAAATCGCCTTTGCTCTACTTATCTCGGCACGTCGCCTCCGACCTTACTTCGTCGCTAGTCAGGTCGTGGTGCAGACGAATCACCCGATCCGATAAATCTTACATCGACCTGACTTAGCAGGACGAATGATTAAATGGGCAGTAGAACTCTCTGAGTTCGACATCAAATACGAGACCAGACCAGCTATGAAAGCTCAGATACTTGCCGACTTTGTCGCTGAAATGACCCCGGCCGACCCTGAAGGCGAATTGTGGACGCTCCATGTAGATGGATCCTCAAATCCAAAGGGGAGCGGTGCAGGGCTAATGCTTGAAAGCCCGATGGGCGTTATAATCGAGGTATCCCTCACTTTTGGTTTCCCAACTTCAAACAATCAGGCAGAATACGAGGCATGCATAGCAGGACTCCGACTTGCCATAGACCTCCGAGTTACTCGACTCTCTTTAAACACAGACTCCTTGTTGGTAGTCTCGCAAATCGGAAAGCAATACGAATCCAAAGATTCGACCTTGCAGAAGTATTTAACCCGAGTGCGGGAATTGCTTGCCTATTTCGTGTTTGCAGAGGTTAAGCACGTTCCCAGAATGGAAAACATCAGAGCGAACGTTCTTTCCAAGCTCGCCAGCACCAAAAATCCGGGAAATCACCGATGAATAATCCAGGAAACGCTACGCAAACCCAACGTTCTCCCCAACCCGGAGCCTGCTTTTTCCATCAATGTAGTTGAGGAAAGCAAATGTTGGATTTCACCAATAATGGAGTACATAAAGTCGGGGGACGAGCCTCCGGACTCCCATGAAGCCAAATTAGTCAGGAAGAATGCCTCGTCTTTCTCCATAATCGACGGAACACTCTACAGAAGAAGCCTCTTCACGCCATTATTAAAATACGTTGAAGGAGAGGAAGCAGATTATGTCTTGGCCGAGATCCACGAGGGGATCTGCGGACAACACCTTGGAGGTCGGTCTCTAGCTTGAAAAGCCTTAAGGGCTGGATATTTTTAGCCAACCATGGAAACCGATGCAAGAAACCATGTCAAAAAATGCAAGAAGTGTCAAATCCATGCCAAGGTTCATGTAGCACCTCCTGCCGAGCTCACTAGTCTCACCTCGTCATGGCCTTTCGCGTGGTGGGGGATAGATCTCTTAGGGCCATTCCCAACTGCCCCCGGCCAGGTCAAAACCTAATAGTGGCTGTGGACTACTCCACAAAATGGATTGAAGCCGAGCCTCTAGCCATTATCAGCGCAAGGAACTGCATCAAGTTCTTCAAAAAGAATATTATGACCAGATTCGGGTTCCCCGAGGTAATAATCACTGATAACGGAACCCAGTTCACTGACAAGGGGTTCAGGAAACTCATGTCCGATCTTCAGATTAAACACCGTTTCAACTCGGTAGAGCATTCCTTGTCCGGGTTTGAGGTACCCTCTGAGACCGAACCGGTCTTGTCAGTCTGAAAAATACGCCTAACTTCCGAGGCTGCGCTTATACTATGGTCAGTGTTTTGTCTCCAGTCTCGGAGTACTTTGAGGTTCGGGTCGTGTGCTCCTTTTTAGAAAACCGAGCTTAAGGTTCTCCGCGCGAGCTCGTATTTGGATGGCTATTATACGCAGCGACCTTCCGAGGGTCGGAGAAAGCGAAACCAGGTGACTAAGGTATTCTCATTATGGCGACGCTTTGATTCCAGCGCTGACATCAATGTTGTTGATGGGGCGCGTCGTTCGATGGGGAGTGGCGTAATGATGGCGCCTCGATTCACGCGCCCTGACTAGGTGCTATTGATTGGACGCCTTGTTTAGGCCCAGGCCCAATTCGTAGCCGTTGGAACACTATAAATATGTGTGAGTGACTCACTTATTTGCACTGGTTTTTTGCAAATTGCTCCGGGTACCGACCTTAACATCGTTATTCTGTGCCTTGATCTCGAGATTCCCGTTCAACTTACTGTGGCGAGGGTCTCTGCCTTTCAGTTTATTGAGGTCGTCAGAGCACGCGAACAAGTTCAGCTTCGTCAAGCTTCTGGTTTCCACGGTTAGTGTGGTTCCACTGTTTCTTTTTCTTTTTGCCTTATGTTTTAGCTGGTATTCCTGTTTGCACGTTTTCATAAATACAGAGTGGGGGTCGTCAGGTCGGGTTCCGACTTGGTTGTGGACTGATAACTCATATTTATATGAGTTATTTATATTCTTTAGGCTTAAGTTAACGTAAGTTCTTAAGTAATTATGTGGTTAAATATGTAAATATGTGTTAAGAAGTGTAAAAGAAGGGTTAGGAGATAATTTGTTATCATTTGACACATTTGGTGCCTTTGTGAGTATTTTAATGTTTCTGATAAATGCTGTAGCGTTAAGCGCTATAGCGCTATATGACGGTGGGCCAGCTAGACATCAAAAAGATATTTTACATTTTGGAGCCTCACACTTTATGTCAGGTCAAAGTCTGACTTCCATGTGCCTAGGACTGTGTGGAAGCTTTTTATTGGCTAGTTTGAACACTTGTCCACTTGTTGTTGGAGATCACTTTAGTTGGTGTGATCTACTTTATGAAAAGCTACTTTATGGAGAATAAAAATATCTCACTTCTTCCACACGAGAGAATTCAGAATAGAGGAGAGAGTTTTTGTAGGGAAAAACTTGACACCATTTTCCTCCATTAATCCTCTCCTTGATCAAGCTCTTATTTTTCAAGAGAAGATCATCATCTCCAACGCTGTGAAGCTGTGCTATAGCATCAGCAACCCGTCTCATGAGAAGGAGCTCACGTAGTGTATCTTTTGCAACCGTGTCTCCTCTTTTCCTATTCGGTAATATGAGCTTTCTAGTTTGTAATGTGTTGATGATGCTCACCATGAGCTAAACACTTAGTAGTTGGATTGCTTGGAACTTTGTAATGAATTTTTAGTATTGTTAATATAATATTGTGATGTTTGCGTTTCAATCTTTGTGCTATAATACTTTCAAACTCGTTTTTGGGATTGATCAACTAAAATGGGTACATTCGTAGGTACAGAAATGGTCTACGATTCTAACTCAAAGGTTGATATGAATGAAAGGTTGTTTAAAGATATTTAGACAACTTGTGCTTAACTCTAGACATATGGGAGCAATAGTTCATAAGGTGAATACTGTGGGTTCCTCATTATACAGGGGTGGACTATTTAGAACCTAGACATAGGAGTCTTGTAACAAAACCCTGGCGTCAGTGACCGAAAGGCACAACATCATATGCTACAGCACTTAGCGCTACAACGTCAGATGTTATAGCTCTTTACTTTAAAGGATTTACTTAGGGAAAAGCTGTCCAACTCATTTTATCAACTCTTGAACTTTCATTCTGAATTTCTACTTATCATCTATCTTTACTTGTTTATTTACATTTATGTTATTCACAATACTTGTTGACAACTTGTTATTGTTACTTTGTTTTTCACTAGCTTAACTACTAACTTAAATATAGAAGTAAACTCAACAATCTCCGTGGGAACGATCTTTACTTATCACTCTATTACTTGTTGCGATTGTGTATACTTGCACAACTACTTTTCGCACAACAAGTTTTTGGTGCCGTTGCCGGGGATTGTGATAGTAAATTTTTATTGTTTAGTTAGTAAATTTAGTTAGTTTAGATTCTTTTATTTGTTTGTTCTGTTTTTCAACAAATTGTTTTTCTAAGTTGTATTGTGTTTTGTGTTTGTAGTGTGTTTCTCTATGTTGTTATTTGTGTTTAGTGTTTGTGAAAAATAAATCCACTTTATGTCATGGACCATTTGAATTTTTACTCCATGCAAGCAAGGAATGCTCAACAACAATTTTTCAACTATGACTTCCATGGGGATGAACATGATAGGGCTGTTATGAGACAAATTTCATGCCCATGACAGTCCAAAATATGGATTATGGAATGGGAAATGCTGTGTGTGAGCAAGATTCATATTCTCAAGCTCAAACCGAAGGATTACATGAGGACAACTCTGATTTAAAAGAACTCTTAGTTCAATTCCTTCAAGATATCAAAGTGGATAGTGGCAACTTTCAAGTGTCATGCAAGAATATGGAAGAGAGTTGTATTGAAGAGGTGGTTGAGCAAAAGGAAGATAATTTCAAAGAACTCTTAGCTCATTCCATTGAATATATGAAGGTGGAGCGTGACAACTTTGAAGCTTCGCGTAAGAATATAGAGGCTCACTTTAACACTATAATGGAGCATCTAAAAGAAGAGAGTTGTATTGAAGAGGTGGTTGAGCAAGAGGAAGAAAAAGAGAGTGTAGAGTATGAACTTGAATGTGGTCATTTGGAAATAGTGGAAGAAAAACAAAAAAATTGTGTAGTTGTAGAAAAAGAAAAATTCAAAAACAGTGACAAGAAAGAAAAACCAAGGTTGAGGTATGAAAAGAGTCATGTGACAATTGAGACTCAACCCTTGGTAATTGAAGAAAATAGTCCTCTGCAAGAGAGGGGGAATTCCTATTTCAAATGCTTATTGGTTGGGGCTTGGGAACACTTGCTGCTCTATACCAAATACATGGGATTTCTGACCAAAAAGGGAAAGCTGAAGGATGATATTTTCTTGTCCTATTATCCACCCTAACTTGGGTTTTGAATGTCAAGTCTAGCTAAGGACTCTTAAACTAAGCGCTACTGGGGGGCAACCCAGATTTTTAGGACTAATTATGTTGTGTGTTTTTGTTTTTACTATTACAGGTATGAATAAGAAGACATGTGGTATGTATGTGCTGTCAATTATGCAGATTTTTGATGCTGTAGCACCATGTGCTATAGCACTCATAGCTGAGGTGTTGAGAATGTGGTTAAAATGGTTAAAAAGAAGATGATGAGAAAGATGAAGGAGAGCATAATAAGAAAGAAGAGAGAACTAAGGAAGTATCCCCCATTTTGCATCAAATCACACCACCCACCCAAAACCTTTCCACCACACCTCCACCTAAACCATCACCAACCAAAGAACCATCCCCTCCCCCTATTCTCACAGTTCCAACCATTAATCTATATTTACCTCAAGCCAAACCAACAAACCTTATTCAAATACCTTTCTCATTTCCAAAACAACCCACTCCAAAGAAACTTCCCTCACCAAACCAAAAATCATCTCCTAAGAAACTTCCCTCACCAAACCAAAAATCATCTCAGTCTCACAAAAGAACAAAATCCACCAAAACTCAGTCTGCCGCAAAGCAACCACCAATGATATTGGAACCTAAAGTGCAGAGAGTAAATTCTGTCACAGGTGGTGCTATAGCATCAGTATCAGAAGTCAGTACTGCAGCATTTGCTGTAGCACCAAAGAAAGCTGTAAGAACAAAAATGGTGGCCAAAAAGAGGCCAAGGGTGCCTAAATCTGTTGTGGAGGAACCTAATTCTGTTGTAGCAAATGATTGGGTCCCCTCTCCTACACCAGAGCCGCCATTAGCCAAAGATACCTACCAACAAGACTTAGTCTGACTGAAGACTCTTAAAGCAAGCGCTCCTGGGAGGCAACCCATGGATTTGAACTAACAATTTTGTGTTTTTAATTTTTCTTTTGTGCAGGAGTGAATTTTGTGAAGTGAGAAAAGAAGCCACCAAAGAAGAATCCCAAGGCATCCAGTAGCAGAGCCACCACAGTGCCCACCAGAGCAAGCAAAAGGCTCAAATCTGGGTTAGCAAACAAGTACTCTAACCCTTCTTTGGAAAAAAAAATATGTTGTTTTCCTGTTTTCAATAAACCTGTTAGGTGCTATAGCGTTTGTTCTTGCATCTAACAGTATGTTTAGAGTTTTATTTCTGTTGAGTTTTAGTCATAGGACTCTCCCTTTAGGAATTGCATGGGCAGTGGGGACACTGCTAAGTCTTAAGTTGGGGGGAGTACCTTATAAATGTCAATGTTATGCTTAATTTGTTTGAGTAAAAAGGCGGGATTAGTTGCAAATTTTAAATTTTTCAGTAATAGAAGTTGTACTTGTTGGGCTAAATTTAATGATGATTAAGTGTATATGTGTAGTCTACTAGTCTTATTGATTGGACGCCTTGTTTAGGCCCAGACCCAATTCGTAGCCGATGGAACACTATAAATATGTGTGAGTGACTCACTTATTTGCACTGGTTTTTTGCAAATTACTCCGGGTACCATCCTTAACATTGTTATTCTATGCCTTGATCTCCGAGCTTCCCGTTCAACTTACTGTGGCGAGGGTCTCTGCCTTTCAGTTTATTGAGGTCGTCAGAGCACGCGAACAAGTTCAGCTTCGTCGAGCTTCCGGTTTCCAAGGTTAGTGTGGTTCCACTGTTTCTTTTTCTTTTTGCCTTATGTTTTAGCCGGTATTCCTGTTTGCACGTTTTCATAAATACAGAATGGGGGTCGTCAGGTCGGGTTCCGACTTGGTTGTGGACTGATAACTCATATTTATATGAGTTATTTATATTCTTTAGGCTTAAGTTAACGTAAGTTCTTAAGTAATTATGTGGTTAAATATGTAAATATGTGTTAAGAAATGTAAAAGAAGGGTTAGGAGATAATTTGTTATCATTTGACACATTTGGTGCCTTTGTGAGTATTTTAATGTTTCTGATAAGTGCTGCAGTGTTAAGCGCTATAGCGCTATATGACGGTGGGCCAGCTGGACATCAAAAAGATATTTTACATTTTGGAGCCTCACACTTTATGTCAAGTCAAAGTCTGACTTCCATGTGCCTAGGACTGTGTGGAAGCTTTTTATTGGCTAGTTTGAACACTTGTCCGCTTGTTGTTGGAAGATCGCTTTAGTTGGTGAGATCTACTTTATGGAAAGCTACTTTATGGAGAATAAAAATATCTCACTTCTTCTTCCACACGAGAGAATTCAGAATAGAGGAGAGAGTTTTTGTAGGGAAAAACTTGACACCATTTTCCTCCATTAATCCTCTCCTTCAAGCTCTTATTTTTCAAGAGAAGATCATCATCTCCAACGCTGTGAAGCTGTGCTATAGTGTCAGCAACCCGTCTCATGAGAAGGAGCTCACGTAGTGTATCTTTTGCAACCGTGTCTCCTTTTTCCTATTCGGTAATATGAGCTTTCTAGTTTGTATTGTGTTGATGATGCTCACCATGAGCTAAACACTTAGTAGTTGGATTACTTGGAACTTTGTAATGAATTTTTAGTATTGTTAATATAATATTGTGATGTTTGCGTTTCAATCTTTGTGCTATAATACTTTCAAACTCGTTTTGGGATTGATCAACTAAAATGGGTACATTCGTAGGTACAGACATGGTCTACGATTCTAACTCAAAGGTTGATATGAATGAAAGGTTGTTTAAAGATATTTAGACAACTTGTGCTTAACTCTAGATATATGGGAGCAATAGTTCATAAGGTGAATACTGTGGGTTCCTCATTATACAGGGGTGGACTTATTTAGAACCTAGACATAGGAGTCTTGTAACAAAACCCTGGCGTCAGTGACCGAAAGGCACAACATCATATGCTACAGCACTTAGCGCTACAGCGTCAGATGTTATAGCGCTTTACTTTAAAGGATTTACTTAGGGAAAAGCAGTCCAACTCATTTTATCAACTCTTGAACTTTCATTCTGAATTTCTACTTATCATCTATCTTTACTTGTTTATTTACATTTATGTTATTCACAATACTTTTTGACAACTTGTTATTGTTACTTGTTTTTCTCACTAGCTTAACTACTAACTTAAATATAGAAGTAAACTCAACAATCTCCATGGAAACGATCTTTACTTATCACTCTATTACTTGTTGCGATTGTGTACACTTGCACAACTACTTTTCGCACAACATGGACCCACTGTTTAGCGCTTAAACTTGACTTGGCATGCCCCCATTTCTGCAGGTGCGGTCTGGCTAGAACAAAACAAACACGCCTGGTTATCGATATAAATCGTCCAAACGTTGCCAAACTGGTGGCTTCTTATCCTAGAGACTCGGAAGGAGCTCGCACCGATAACCTCAGATCGGTCAAACCCGATGTTCACGAGGGATTTAATTCGGCTCCCAACAGCTTCCAAGCGGAAGAGTGCTCTCCCGAGATTCCTGATAATGAACTGGTGGAGGAAGGTCGCGCGAGCGAAGTCTGATCCGAAGACGTAGTGGTCATTGAGTCGGATGAGTCCGATGCTGATGGTGATGGGGGGGGGAGCAAGGGAGCACCAACTCTCGCTGGAGTTCTGATGATAGTGAGGCCGAAGTTGAGGTCGAAGTGGAGGGTTTTTGCCGAAAGTCGGAACAACGAAGATCTTCCTGAAGGTCGGAACAAAGGGGAAGATCTTGCTGAAGGTGATTCTGATGAGTACCCCAGCACCGGGGTCGGATTGGTCCATGTCCCCCTGCTGATGCCTTTAAGTACCCAACGAGAATATTCCTTGGTCTCAGAGTCGTTGAGGATGATCCGATCTGTGTATAAGGCCGGAGATGATATGAGCCACATCGTTAAAATAATCGCCGGGAGGAAAGGAGATATATGGAGAGCGGAAGACATGGGAGAAGGTCAGCATGTCGCCGTTTGGGCACCGGCCCTCAAGTTCGTGATGTACGAGGTGACGATTGTCACTATGAACCTCCGACCTCCATTCACCGCCTTTCAGTAGGAGGTTTTGGGAAGACTGAACCTCGCTCCTACCCAAATTCACCCCAATGCCTGGGCCTTCATGCGGGCTTTGGAGCTGATGTGCATTCATTTGGAGAGGCCGATCTATGTTAATTTCTTCTTCTTCTTCTTATTTGAAATAAATAGACGGCATGAGGAGGGGTCTAAAGAGCGGTGGGAGCATGTGAGTCTCAGGGCCAGACGGAACACCAAAATTTTCATGCTCTATTCTGACTCCCTGAAGGGAATTTGGAAAGACAGATTCTTCTTTGTTGAGCCTATGAATGACGTGGTTGTGAAGTATGTCGGCAAATATAGCGATGATGGACAATCTCTAGAGTCCACTAAGTTTCCCATCGGGTGGTCTCTTTCTCACTTCAATCTCCCCCCAAATCCCTATACGGTTAGCTTAAGCAGGCTGAGTGACGAAGACCGAGAATCCTTGGCGATCCTGACGAACTTTGCTGATCTGATTCCTTGGAGAGATCCGAAGAAATTTGGTATCGATACAGCGAAGTTGGTCGAGGCGGGCTCGAGGTCAAAAGTTTTAGCGGCGCTCGGTAGGGTCGGATACTAATAGATATGCTTTCTGCTTTTGTCCTATTTCAAGATCGGTATCCATAATCTCAGCTTTTTGTTTTTCTTTGCAGATCATATGGCTCCTGACAAGTTTACCATTCTGAAGGCAGCTGCAGAAAGGAGGGTCGCCCTTCAGGAAGGCAGCTCCGATGCTCCTCCGATCCCTCCGGGAACCCCTAGGCGGGATGAGCCTATACAAGCTGTGCCAATTAACATCGTTACTGCTGTGAGTACTGAAGATCAAACTGGCGACCTTCAGCATCGGAAACGTCAACTGAACTTGGCGCAGGTTGGTCGCCCTTCAACTCATGCTTCCACCTCTCAGGCCCTGGGAAAAAGGGTGCGATCAGACCAAGGCGGGTCTCCCAAGGTTTCAAAGAAAGGTCGTCATGAAAAAGATGGCTCAAAGAAACGCCGGTCTTCTAATATCCCAATTGATGACGACTTTTTGAGGAAAAATCTTGAGGAGTACCGGGTTGATCCGGTGGAAGCCGCAGCGAAACTTTTTAGGCATCTGACCGACGTCTCCAAAATGCAAAGGGAGGAAGCAGAAGCCCGAGTCAAAGGTGATTGTGGGAAACCGACGTCTCCTTCCCTTGCTGCTTTTGTCGCTTTATATTTATAACTTAGTTTTGCATTCTTTTCATTTCAGGGGCCCTGAAAGAGAGAGAGATGAAGAGCGAGCTCTGAAGGAAGAGGAAATGAGTAAATATGAGTCGCTCTCTTCCACTCTGGCGACGGCTCAGAAGGATCTCTCCAATCTTCGGAAGGAGAAAAGAGATCTTGAAAATGAGAGGGACTCTGCTTCCAACAAGGCTAAGGAGCTCGAGCTTCGGATTACCGAGCTTGAGACCAAAGAGAAAGAAGCTGTGGAGTTAGTTGCGACTTTGAGGAATCGGATCTCCGATCTTGAGGCCGATATTCAGAAAGCTCAGGAGGAGGGGACTGACCCCCAAAGTCAGGTTGCAGATCTCCAGGAGAAACTGAGGCAGGCTGAAGAGAAAGCTCGGAAGGCCCAGCTTGAAACTGCCGATATAGCGGAGATGGCTCTTGGGATGGCGGGGGAAGGCTTTAACAAAGCTCTTGACCAAGTTTCCGTGATTCACCCTTCGGTGCCTCTCGATAGAGAGTTATTTAGCGTTGATTATTCCGTGGATGGGAATGAGATCGTCAAGACCGACTCCGTTTCCAATGAACGTGTGATCATTTACTCTCCCCATCCGACGCTTAACCCATGACTGGGGGTAGATGGCTCTGAGGTTCCGGGTGAAACCGGTTTGACTAAGGTTTTGGGTTCCAGGCGGAACCGGCATTTCGCCTTGTAATTTTTGAAAGTATTTTTGAACTTGAGGACCCGGCCGTATCCGGGGTGGTCTGTAATCTTTTGTTTTATTTTAGCTGCTTGCATTTCCGGTTTTTATTTACCTCGGTTGCGTTTTATTTCTTGCACTTGCGTTTTTCTTTGCTCAAGTAACGTGTGTCGTCTTCAGGGCAGTTTACCGGGACTCGGCCCAGATCGAACTCGCCCTTAAGGGTGATGGCAGCCTCGGTCATCGGTCTTGGGTGATGGCAACCTTGGCCATCGATCGTGGCGATCGAAATCCCCAAGACCTCTTCGGCTCCTTGAACAGTTTACTGGGACTCGGCCCGGATCGAACTTTTTCAAAGAGAGTCTGCGACGACCTCGATCGGAGGTTGTGTTGAACGCTGGGCACCGGGTTCCGGTCTTATAAAAAGGGGCCTCGTGCGTAATCGTTAGACCGCTCTTATCGGGGCTCCCTTTAACCTCAGAACATCGAATTTTCAAATTAGTGAGCATAATGCAGAGTCATGAAGTTCTTTTTAGATGCGAAATGTTCATGCATCGGCATACATAATGCTTTTTAAAGCGTAAATTAACTGTAATACTGCTTCAACTTGGCAGCGTTCCAAGTTCTTGGGATTGCTTTTCCTTCTAAAGTTTCCAACTGGAACACGCCGTTACCGGTTTTAGAGACGACCGGGTAAGGTCCTTCCCAATTCGTAGCGAGCTTTCCTTGAGCGGCATTCCTTAAGCCGGCGTCGGCCCTTCGGAATACCAAGCTGCCGACTTCAAAATCCCTTGGAACAACTTTTGCGTTGTACCGGGTTTGTATCCTCTGTTTGATCAATGCTTCTTTGAGAGAGGCTCGCCCTCGAACCTCGTCGACGAGGTCGAGGTTCTCCTTTAGAGCCTGGTCATTTTCTTCAGGCGATTTTGGGTGAAGAGTCCTCCAACTAAGCTCTCCGATTTCAACAGGAATTACTGCCTCGCTCCCGTAAGAGAGTTGAAAAGGGGTCTCCCCCGTCGAACTCTGCGGGGTGGTTCTGTAGGCCCACAGCACATAAGGTAGTTCCTCAACCCATTTTCCCTTGGCTTCATCGAGCCGCTTTCTCAATCCATTGAGGAGTACCTTGTTGGCGGCCTTTGCTTGTCCGTTAGTTTGGGGGTGCTCTACCGAGGTGAACCGGTGTTTAATATGAAGATCAGACATGAGTTTCCTGAAGCCCTTGTCAGTGAACTGGGTTCCGTTATCAATGATTATTACCTCGGGGATACCGAATCTGGTCATAATATTCTTTTTGAAGAGCTTGATGCAGTTTCTTGCGCTGATAATGGCTAGAGGCTCGGCTTCAATCCATTTTGTGGAGTAGTCCATAGCCACTATTAGGTATTTGACCTGGCCGGGGGCAGTTGGGTATGGCCCTAAGAGATCTATCCCCCACCACGCGAAAGGCCATGACGAGGTGAGACTAGTGAGCTCGACAGGAGGTGCTACATGAACCTTGGCATGGATTTGACACTTCTTGCGTTTTTTGACATGGTTTCTTGCATCGGTTTCCATGGTTGGCCAAAAATATTCTGCCCTTAAGCCTTTTCGAGCTAGAGACCGACCTCCAAGGTGTTGTCCGCAGATCCCCTCGTGGATCTCGGCCAAGACATAATCTGCTTCCTCTCCTTCAACGCATTTTAATAATGGCGCGGAGATGACATCAAGTCTGATGGAAAAAGAAGAAGGAGAGTTGATGGAAAAGGTAATGGAAACACTAGAAGGGGGGGTTAGCTTATCGTTTTTGAAATCTTTTCGTATATGTCAAACTATGTTTACCACCAAAACGTTTAACTTCATTTTAAACAATTTATTAGAAAGTGAAGTTAAACTGATAGGTTCGTTTAGTTTAAGCTAATGCTAGGTGTATGTTAATCTTAGACTATTGTCTCTATAACACATATATGAGAATTATTCAGAGTATTGGGTGCATTGTGCGGTCATGGTTTACAGATGTTTTGTAGATATTAACTGCTTTCTAACTTGTCTATTTAAGTAAGTCGTAACAATAACCCAATGGTAGAATCTGACATGAGAATATTAGGGAAGCTTTGGCAGGATGTCTTAAATGATGATGTTGATACTGATACTCAAGGATTAGTGGCGCATACTGGTAATCTCAAACCAACTGTGTCTAAGGCCCAATATTCGCTTTCTGTCGCATAGTCTGTTGCTCATTCTAATCCAGTAGTAGCATCTGAGAATTTTAGGAAAGTTTTGGGGTGAGATGTCAGATGATGTTGGTGATCTCGTGGCTACCGATACCCAAGGAACAATTGCGCGGTATGATTATTTCGAACCGGTTGTGTCCAAGACCCAAAAGAAGAAATTGAGGCAAAAAAAAAATTGGTCGTTGGATATAATACTCGCTCAAAGGCAAATCCTGTCTCTGTCTCCTTTTGATCTGGTTTTGTAATTTAGTCATTTAAACTGTTTTATAATTTTTCTTTAGGTTGGATTGTGTAAGGGGTTCTTCAAGTTAGGGTTCCCTATTAATGCTTTGACTTTAGTTTCTATTCTTGCCAAGGGTATTGGTCTAGTCCCCCATTGGCCTCTCTTCTGTCTTTTCTTTTTTCTCATTTTTTTAATAAAATCAGGGGGCAATGCTCTTTTTCTTTCTTGATGTTTTTTAACATCAAAATGTTTTAGGCTTAACTACAGTTTTGGTCCCCCTATTTTAACCAATTCACGATTTTGGTCCCTAAAGTTTTAATTTGACAATTTTGGTCCCCCTATTTTCCCAATTTGAAAAATCAAGGTCCCCCACCCCAATTTTGACTCAGTTTGACTCACTCATCCTACGTGGCAGTCCACGTAGACTGCCACGTAGGCGCACCCCCCACCCCCACCCCCCACCCCTTCTTCTTCCTCGTGAACCCCCCTCCCCCTTCACTGTTCCCCCTCCCACCGTGAACCCCCCTCCCCCTTCACTGTTCCCCCTCCCACCGTGAACCCCCTCCCTCCCCTCCCCTCCCCGTCGCTCTCGCTCTCCCTCCCCTCCCCGTCGCTCTCCCTCCCCTCCCCGTCGCTCTCGCTCCCCCTCCCCATCGCTCTCGCTCTCCCTCCCCTCCCCATCGGTCTCCCTCCCCCTCCTTCGTCGCCTCCCTTCGCAGATCTCTCCCTCCCCTCCTCTCTCTCTCTCTCCCTCTCTCCGCGCGAAGATCTCTCTCTCTCTCTCACTCTCGCAGATCGGTGGTGGGTTGGGTTGGGGTGGGGTGGGGTGGGGTGGGATGGGGGTGGGGTGGGGTCGGTGGTGGGTTGGGGTGGGGTGGGGTGGGGTCGGTGGGGTGGGGTGGGATGAGGGTGGGGTGGGGTCGGTGGTGGGGGTGGGGGTGGGGTGTGCCTACGTGGCAGTCCACGTGGGCTGCCACGTAGGATAAGTCAGTCAAACTGAGTCAAAATTGGGGTGGGGGACCTTGATTTTTCAAATTGGGAAAATAGGGGGACCAAAATCGTTAAATTAAAACTTTAGGGACCAAAATCGTGAGTTGGTCATAATAGGGGGACCAAAACTGTAATTAAGCCAATATTTTAATGAGGCTTCTTTCCTTCTTTTTGCTTTAAAAAAACATTAAACTCTTAATTATCGAAAAAAAAAGACTGGTTAGCGGAATGGAATATTGTGTTGTGGGCCAAAGGAATATATGAAGCCATATGTCACACTTTTTTACATAAAAAAACAAAACTTCCCGTGCACCCTGCTATTTGATACTAACTTTGTTAATACTTCAAAACTTCGACAGCTTTCTTTTCATTATTGATAGTCTCTACTTTAACTCAACCAGAAAGCAAACTCGATTAGACATGATCACTTCAAGCTAACGGTTGCATACTTGTTGAAAAACCAGTCGTTTTCTTTATTTTCTTAATATATAAATATAATAATAGATGCTAGCTAGGAACGAGCTTATGAAAATAAAATTAGGAAAGAAACGAAAGCGAACTGTGTGGTGTTTTTAGCATTGTCATCGAACCTCACACAATATAATGCATGTTGCATTACGTATTACTTATGTTCTTAATTGATTCATAATATTAAATATATAGTGGCTATTATTAGTTGAAAACTCATTATCACATAGATGACACATGACATGCAAAAATTAAAAGATTAATTGATTGACACTGGTCACAAGGAAACGGAAGCTAAACTGAAGTCAAAACGAATAATTGAAGAGGGAACCAAGTCAAACCTAGAATTTCCTATCCAAAATTTACTTTAGATAAGAGAAATTTCATTAAAATACATCGATGTGACAATTCTACCCAGTTCTAACAAAAGTTGTGAAGAGCCTACATTATCATGTGTTATTAGATATCTAAGACACACCATAAATAAATCTCGTGGCTTCATAATTTCATAAGGTGTACCCTTTCTACTTTCCTATAGAAAAACATTACGTAAACTATTTTTTCAAATTATTAGGGGGTTTAGAGTAAAAAAGGGTGGTGCTGTAAGCAATTCCCTTTTCTCAAACGAAAACATCAGTGGGTTTGGTTGCGTTTTCAAAACTGGATCACAGAATATATGGGCCTAGCATACGAATATGGATGTGGTTTTAGAGCAATTGAGCCCTTTCAAAACTTGTAGTTATATCTCCTATTGCTTAGAGAGTTCACATTGATGCCACAACATCTTCTCCACAACTAGGTTAAGTGTTGGTACAGGCTAACAAAACTCCTACCAAGGGTTCATCCTCTAAAGATTCTACCAAAGCCCTGGATTCTGCTAACAACCAGGAAGGTTTGGTCATTCATAGTGTTCAAAGCGGAAAAGTACTGTAATCGACCTAGTAAACAATCAAAGAATTATAGCTGATCAAACTCTGAACAAGCAAAAATATCTAGCAATAGTCAACGTGTTCTGAGCCCAACTGAATTCAAATTTTAGATAATATAAATTCTATTCCCACTAGTCAATCTCTTAGTAGTAATAATGTTAACTTCACTCACGATTTACAGGTTCTAAAAACTCGGGAAACTTTGAGCTGATGGGGACATCGAGGAGGAAGAGGTTCTTGTATATGTTAAGGACTCTTTCCAACCCATTTTAACAAAATCTGAAAAGAGGAAATTAAGACAAAAGAAAATATTTATTCTAAGAATAGTTGTCAAACTCGTTCTCAGGCTGTTTCCAAAAATACTAATTAATGAAGTGCTTCTATTGAATTATTAGGGGGATTGCTAATCCTCCATCCAGATTAGATTTAATCTTAAACTTCATTTGGTTTTAATTGCAGAACATTGGCTGGAGTTCCAGGAATTGTCTCTTAGACTTTGGAATAGACTTCATATGAAAGTCTTTGCTCGTAATGTCAGTGACAATTTGGAAGCCTTTCTTTGCTCTTTATGGTTCTAATTAATTCTTATATTCATAGAATATTGCTTTGGAGGGATATTAATATATTTCAAATGACAAACTTGCTTTCAGAGGTATTCAAATTCAGAGATCTATTCGGTGACCTATCATCCCTCGTTTTATTGCTAGCGATATCTTTAGGAATAGAGTGGGTTTACCATAATACAGATTTTCCTAGATTGTTGTATTTTCATTTATTGCAAGGGTTTTGGTTGTTGTCCCACTTACTTGTATTTTTTTCCCCTTTTTTTGATTAATAAATTTAGTGTGTGCTGCAAATGATTGTGGAGACAGGGGTGTCAATTTGATTAGGATGTCTGTCTTCCACAGTGATGTCGTTACACTCCCCTTTATTGCTTTAAAAATAAGAATTTCAAATTCTTTTTTGACAAAAGAGAAAAGAATTTCTATTGAAATTAACCCCGCAAAACATACATAGATATATAACGATGGGTCAACACCCCGATAATTAGATGTTCCTTTCTTCTAACCAAATAACAAAGTTTTTATCAAGTAATATACACACTCACTTGTATGTTTAACACTCTGCTTTTCATTCTAAATAATCTAAATTTTACACATCTCATGAATTCCCTAGTTAGTGAGCTTTTTTTCTTGGTTCAGTTTTTCCACCTCTCCTTCTATCTCCAAGAATAACGGGAACATACACAAAGTGCTTCTAAAATATGCTGCAAAAGGGTCGAGCTTTTTAACATAGTTGTTTTTTTAATTTCTTTTCTTAAATATTTTTCCAAATATGATCTAAGTTAGATACTCCTCCTCTACACCTCTATTGCTTCATCGTTTCCTTGGTCATGGTCAACATGATGGTTTCCATTGGATTTTCCCTCCAAGTCCTCTTTCTTCAAACATTTTCTCACAAATTTCTCTCCCCATTCCCAAACATGTAACACAAAATACGTTCCAATGCCCCCTATTAAGCCATAAGCTATAGAGTAAGTTAAAGGCATCAACAAAATAGTCACAAATGCAGGTATAGCTTCCCCCATATCATCCCAATTAATCTCCACCACACATCTCATCATCATCACACCCACCAAAATCAACGGTGGACCAATTGCCCAAGGTGGAATCGAAGCCAACAACGGCGTGAAAAAGAAAGCCAAAAAGAAATACCCAGCCACTGTTAACGCTGTCAACCCTGTTCGTCCACCTTCACGAATCCCTGTGGACGATTCGATAAATGTTGTGACTGGTGACGTGCCCAAAAGAGACCCTACAACAATAGATGACGCGTCGGCCATGTAAGCAAAATATTGACCCTCAAAATCACCGTTGATATCGAGAAACCCCGCAAATCTAGCCATTGAATATAAGGTACCAGTTGTGTCCAAAATATCTACATACAAGAATGTGAATAATGCCTCCCAAAAGGTACCTTTATTAATACCCTTAAAACTCAATGCCCCAGCTGTGCTCTTTATAAAATGCACATCCACTGCCTTCTTAAAATAATTGTACCCTGAGTTACCTAATTCAGTATTGGGAAACACCGTAACAGCCGTGTTCCTGAACCAGGATATCACGGTGACAAAAACAATGCCGTATATCATAGCCCCCTTTATGTTTTTCATTAAACAATATGCTATGATGAAAAATCCAACCAAACCAAGCCACAGCGTTGGACTCTCCATCCGGTGGTTCAAACATAGTATTTTGTCAGATACCATAGCACCTGGAATTAATAAATAATCCAATTAGTCCATAACATTTGGATCAAATTCATATACACGATAAGTGTACCGATTTTTTACACCATCACTCAATCACAATTGTTAAGTCATTAAAAATGTTTGACTTTCATCATAACTACCTCTAAAATCACACATATGATTGATTGCAATTTGTTGACGGTGTAATTTTTTTTACAGAGACTGTGTATAAAACTTAAACTCATAACATTATATATGTGCAATATTATAATATCATAAAATTAATTTTAAATATGAATATTATTGTTTAATAAATATACTTTTTAACGATTAAAGTTAACTATTTAGTCTACCTGGAAGTAAACCAACAGTTTCGTTAACTGTAGTTAAGACTGGAGCTAACGCGGTTAAATCAGATCTTGGGCAGCCTCCAAGGGTTACCAATGTTGATGGGCTATACCCAATGAGCCCAATACCTTCACTATTTTGAAGCCCAATAAAGGCTAAGAAGAGACCAATTCCAGCAGAGGAAGAGACTCGAACTGGTTTAGGAATGAGTTTTGCGAGTTTGGCACGAAATCCAACAACAGAGATGAGGAGAAAGATTAAACCTTCTAAGAAAATGGCAGTTAAAGCAGTTCCATAGGGTACAGAACCCGACCCATGAAACCCAACCACAGAGTAAGCAAAGTAAGCGTTGGCACCCATACCAGGAGCCAAGGCTAAAGGAAGGTTTGCAAAGACACCCATTATGGTGCAACCTATAACGGAGGATGCCACAGTGGCGACGATGAGGTCCTTTCGTGTTTTCTCAACGCAGGCGGCGTAGCCTAAGTTAACGGGTGGGTACTTGCATGAGTCATCAGGTTGGGTGAGCATGTGTGTGGGGCAGTATTTTAGGGGGATGGTGGAGTTGGAGCAGGAAGGGGTGCAATTAGAAATAGAGCAAGTACCTCCAGAGTCAGCGATAATGCTGGCATTAACTGCAAGGATGTAAGCCATAGTGAGGAATGTGGCGGTGCCAGCGCGGAGCTCTGTGGTGAATGTGGTGTTTCTTTCGGTAAGTTTGAAGTACTTTCCAGCTCGGCTTCGAGCCATGAAGGAATTGAGCCGAGTCGAGAAGGGCGGTTTTTGGTTTGGGTTTGGAGGTGGTAGTGGAAGTGGAAATGGCATGATTTTTGTTTGCAAAAACCAGAGGAGTGTGTTTGGTGAGGAGGTACTTACCTTAACTTTAGTGAAGTGTTTGGTTATATGTGAAGATTGAAAGGGGAGAGAAAATGAAAGAGAAGGGGTGTTTTTATGGGTGGTGGAAGGTATAGGAATCCATTCAGCTTAAATTGACAAATAGTAAAGGTTAGTATTACGTATGGGGATCTTCCTTCTATTTTCGTGCTGCTATGGAGTTTGTATTTATATTCTTTTGGACGCTATTGGACCTCTCGCCAACATTGGGACCCTTAAGGTTGGATTCTTTATCATATAATAATTATATTTTTGCTGAGTAGTTTATCATACATTTTTTATTACATAGGTTCGGGTGGAAATATATTTATCATGCATTCAATTAATTTTTGTATTAGTTAGATCATGTTTATTATTTTGATATAATTTTTTTGGTTTGGCTAATATAAGTTAGTCCTTAATTTGTTTCTCTTTGATGGATTATCTTAGGGGTCTTTCACCATAACAAGTTCGAAGACCCATTTTACTGCTTTGATTTCATTTTCTCGTGTTAAGGGTTATGGTCTAGTCCGGCCCCTCTTGGCTCTCTTATGTTCTTTTCTTTTTTTTTTAATAAAATCAGATGGAGTACTCTTTTTCATTCTTGATATTTTTGCATCAGAAGATTTTAACGAGGTTTATTTTCTTCTCTTTGCTAAAAAAATTCTTTGTTAGTTTTTGCAAAGACCATTTCGTAATGCATTATTTTTACACTTTTGCAACGGCTGTCAAGTAGAAATCTTTAACAAACAAGCTCTAAGAAGATTTTCTTGGAATTAGTGGGTTTTATGCTTCTTTAAAAAGGCAAAAGTATTTTTATAAGTTGATTTTAGACGCTTTTATTAACTGTTTTTGAAAATATAAAAACATTGTTTTTGAAATTTACTTTTTACTAAAAATATTAATATGTTAAGAAACCAAACCTCAAGTTACAACCAGTCAAGGTTCGTATGAGTGACCAACATCAAGTAACATCTTGTCTGTCTATTTACAACCTTATTCCTTCCAATTAATTAGGAATTGTTTTTTCAAGAAAGAGTTCTATTCCCACAAGTTAAGGTCCTTTCATGTTATCTTTTATATGCTTTTACATTTAGCAGAGTTATCTACAAAATACATATTTTCAAAATTATTTATATGGTCCAGTCACACAAAAATTTATTTATATGGAAACTACTGCCTAAATCAGAGTCATCTATACTAGTCTGAAGAAAAATATGTTACTTCAAAGGATTTATACTAATTAGCTATTTTTTAAAAATAAATTTTAAAGATTATTTTAATATGAAATAAATAATAATTTCTAAAGAAATAAAACTCTGAAAAAACATTACCAGCCCCGCCCGCCCTTAGACTCGTTACGCTTAACGCCCACTTATAGAGCCTGTGTTTCGTCGAGCTAGTTCAGGTTTACTCGCTCCTGAACGAAGCTATTGGGACAGCGGCTTTGATAGCGCTTTCTCAATGAGAGAAATCATATCGTGGTAGAGCTCCTATCTGTGCTTTTTTCTTTTTTTTTTGGTGAGAATGGGGGCAAAAGTATTCTTTTTCTAAGTCTATCTGAATACGCTTTTTAAAATCATATGAATGAAGGTCTAAATTAAAGCAAGCCGACACAAAAGAATCACTTTTCAGAGAAATGCCTATTTTTTAACACACTTTTTAGCACATATTTTACTATTCATTTATTGTTATTTTTTATAATACGTTTTCTAAGAAGTGATTAGAAATTAACAAGGAATTATTAGTCAACTTAGTCTCTAGAGTTTTACAAAATTCAATTTAATCTCTCACATTTATAATATATCAATTTAGTCCCTTACTTTGCAAAAATATTTCAATATAGTCCTTTTTGCAAAATAGAGGGATTAAATTGATTAACAGAGGGGTTAAATTGAAACACTTTTTGAAAAACCATGGACTAAGTTGATATATTCTAAATATCAGAGACAAAAACAAATTTTTTGTGAAATTTCAAGAATCGAATTGGCTATTAACTCGAGAAACAACTGAACCGATTTTTAACAAAATAAACTTGTAGTAAAAATAATATAGTGTGTTAAAAAAATATACTAATATATATGCATATAAAAACACACTCAACCAACACCGTTGGCCCGGTGGCTTAATCTATCCTGAGACACGGGGGATCAACCCGGTGCTCCCGAGTTCGATTCCCACAATGGACAAGCTCGGTGTTGGCCAGTACAAAATTTGATCTTAAAGATGGAGATTAGTGTTTCGTTGGAAGCGTTTGGAAACTCTGTGATTGCCAGCGATGGTCCGAAAAAAATATAAAAACACACTCAATGTAGATTCCATTAACCAGAGTATCTTTATCATTGATGACCACATAAAATTCTTCAAACCATATTGTTATCTATATAAAGAGAATAAGAACAAATTGATGGAGAACATGTAGATGAAAATAAAGGTCTTTTATGGAATATGGGGACCCTTTGTCTCTGCATTGTTGCTCTCACGGGGAGCTAGGCTTCTCAACAAGTTATGGACACCCTCATAGGTTGCTTTCAATTTTCAAGGTTCTACGTTCAAACCACCAAATAATAATGTTTATTTTAGTGGTTTTGTATGCCACTCAACTCCACTTCTCCCACCGCCCTATTCTCCATTTTTCTTTCCTTTCTTGGGTAGGTCGATCATAAGTGCAACTTTTAGGTATGGTGGGGGCTCTTTTTACTTGCTCGTTTAAAAAAAAGGTTTTTATTTTTAATCACATTAAAATGAGAAGTGCATTTTAAGGTTGTTTATTTTCTTTTTTTTTGTGTATGCTCGAGAGTTGGGATGACTCGAGTAGAGTTGTGTGGACTTAAGGTAAAGAGGGAAAACCTAAAGATACTAAGTTCTATGAAGCAAATTGTTTTCTCCACATGTACAGATAAATAGGTACAATACAAAATATTCTTCCACGGGACAATATCAATGGGGAAAAATAAATATTAGAGACATCATGATTTTAACATGGATAAATTCCTTCGGAGGGATGAAATAATTAAAAACAACGAAATACTATCCAAAAAATTTTTCCTCTATGTAAAGAGTGGGTAAAGGCAACGCAAACCTAAAACCTCTCTCTCTCTCTCTCTCTCTCTCTCTCTCTCTCTCTCTCTCTCTCTCTCTCTCTCTCTCTCTCTCTCTCTCTCTCTCTCTCTCTCTCTCTCTCTCTCTCTCTCTCTCTCTCTATCCTTTTTATCACACCACTTATACATCATACCTATCACTTCTCTCAATTTCTTTTTCTCTCATCATGTTGGAGAGGTGGATTAGTGTCCTCCCATCATTTTTGGATCTGGAATCGGTGTAGTCGACTACCGGTGCATGCAATCAACAAATTGGAACCATCTAATATTAATTGAACGATCTAGATGATACACGGCAAATATTTATATTTTAAATTTTTTTAGAGTTAAAAATAGTCTGACTGATAAATATTTAATGGTCCAGATTTTCTGTCATACTGACCGCGCAACTGCACCACACCAGTACTGGCAGTGACCGCACATAATCCAAATTCCTCATTTTGTTTGACAATAGCCAAATTCATCATTTTTGTTTCTCTAATAATTATTACTTGTTTGATGCACCTGGTCATGATATAATTATTAGTGCAGCTGCCGAGTATCTCATGCATTGGTTATGATTTATGAACTTAATTCAGTGTATCAAATAAGAGTGGAGTGGAGGCAGCTTTTTCCTTTTCAAAATCAAATAGCACTGCTTGAAAAGTGGCGTCTAATTGGGAGTTAATTCTTCCTTTTTCAACATTTTTAGTGGATTGCAGTGAATGTGCAACATTGTTAAAAGATTTGCTTGCCAATTCATTGGATATTTTTCTGAAGAATTTCGTTAGATTATCAACATATATGGTATTTAGTTGAAGCTCAAAACCGACCATGAGAATTAACTAGTATTATTAATTCCATTATCATAGCTACTTTACAAGGATCAACTTTGACTTTGCAGTAACAGATACGAGCAATTTTTGTCAAAGCTAAATCTATTGTGGTTTGTTGGTTGGTTTTCACTTGCTCCTCTGAATATGACAAGCAACTTTTTTTGGTGGGATTTACACTGTCTCTACAATGTTCAAAATGTTGAAAAAATAGACAGAGAGAAAGAAAAAAATTAAACTAGTGTGTGTCTCCTTGCTCCTCCTCTCATTCTATCTTAAATCAAAAGGTTAAAAAATATGCTAAATATCAGTTTTCGCGCGTCTTTTATCTTTGCTCTTGGTTTCACTTTGGTCCCTGACGTTAGTTTTTGTTGACGGACTCCATGCTGGCAGTTAACTGCTGACGTGGCGTGTTAAGTGTCATGTAGACGTAGCAATTCATTAATTGAGGTGGAAAAAAATATGATGGAAAAATTAAACTAGTGTGTCTCCTTGCTCCTCCTCTCATTCTATCTTAAATCAAAAGGTTAAAAAATATGATGGAAAAAAAATAGAAAAGTAAAATTGTTATAGTGTAGAGTAGGTAGAAAGCCCTTTCAAAATGAAGTATGTCCTATATGAAACTTATTTATATATACCTTTTATATATGTACTTCAATTTTTTATTATTTTTTATCAAATTTATTTTCAGAAATAAACGCGCAAAATCTCAACATAAGCATAACACACCCACACAAGAAGCAAAAAAAAGTTAAAAGACAACTCACAAATTTAATGTGGTGCGATACTCCATACTTATATCTACAAACTCACAACAAAATGTTTTATTACTCAACCAGTAATTTTTTCCAGAAAAAATTGCAAAGATTTCATACGGTTTTTGCACGGAAAAAATACAAACTCTCTCAAAGACACGCAACTACACAAGTAGCTAGGTAGCTGAGTTGATGAGCTATGAGACATTAAGGAGTTGCAAGAAAGAGATTTAGGGTTCAAATCTTGAAAAGTAACATCCCCCCACCCCTAACTGATTACTAGTGTTCTGGAGTCAACCAAGAGGTCCAATTAGCAATACCAGGGGGTGCGATTAGTGATGAGATATGGATCAGCCCAATCGATCCAGCCCATATCCACAACATGCAAGCCCAACACGCTTGGAGGGTCCAGATCGCCTCCACTGATCCGACGATCCACAACGAACAGTAATTTCCTATAAATTCCGACTCGCATAGCCATTCACGAGGTACACACTCTTCCTTTGCATATACACTGTCTTACTCTCATACTGACTTGAGCATCGGAGTGGCTTGCAGGTACCCCCCCCCCCCCGGCGCTCACTGACCTACTGCCACGACAACAAAGGATCTACCAACAGCAGTCCACCAAAAAGCTGCTCGGTACAGAACAACTAGCAACTAACATTTGTCTAAATAAATAAAACTACCTAGAACCCAATACACCCAAAATACTAAAATTGTTGTGGCGAAGAAAACTCAAACTAACTCGTCATATTTAAAAACTTGTTTCTTCTTCACCCTACTTGATGTGGGACTTGGATGTAAGGCTGTTCATCAGAACCAAAAAACTGAACTGAACTGCCAAACTGAATCGAACTGGACCAAAATTTACTGAACTTTTACTAATAGTTTAGAACTGAACTGTTCAGTCAGTTCGACCGAACCGAACCGAACTGTCTTAGCAGTTCGACCGAACCGAACTGAACTGTCTTAATAGTTCGGTTCGGCAGTTCGAGTTCGAACCAAACTGTTTTAAATTTTAATTTTTTTTTTCGAATTGTTGAGTCTGAAGAAAAAAGTTCAAAATTTAAACAGTTCGGTTCGAGCTCGAACTGCCAAACCGAACTATTAAGACAGTTCAGTTCGGTTCGTCGAACTGCTAAGACAGTTCGGTTCGGTTCGGTCGAACTGTCTTAACAGTTCGGTTCAGTTCGGTGCAGTTCACCTTTAGAACTGAACCACGAAAAGCCCTACTTGAAAGAATGCTCACTTTGGCACAACATATCCTCCCATCCAAAGTCCCACCTTTCTTCCTTTGTCATCAACTTTATCATCATAGAGTAAAAGATCATTCTCATAACTAACCACATATTAGTGGAAGGAACACTTTTCAACTTTTTTGTCTTCTCCTTTAAGCTTCACAATCCTCCATGAATTTGGACATTTAACATGTATGTAACCAAGCTCTTCACAATAATGACACTTAACAGTACTCATATCTCTTGGCCGAAATCTTCTACCATGTTGATCACCATACTTATTCTTTCTTTGCACACCTTTAGTAACTAATATTTGATTTTCTACAGAAGATTTATCACCATTCATCATTTGTTGACTTCCTTCAACGTTGACTACACTAATAAGATTTGGGTAGTTAAGCTAACAAAAAGTAATGTTTGCTCTTCATCTTTGACATTTTTCCCTGCATTCATAAGTCTAGATACCACGAACTCACAATAAAACATTTTATTACTCAACTAATTGCAATTTAACAAGGAGAAAATTGCAAACCCTTGTAATACCCTAATTTTGTCCTATCCAAAAATAAGAAATTTTATTTATCTTTAATAAAAAATAATTATTTTATTTTCATGCCATGTTTTATTTTATTTTAGTTTGCTACAAGTTTTAATCTTTGAAAAATAATAATTAAGAGTATCAAAATAAAATAGGCAAAGGAGCATATGGGGGGGTCTGTTAAAAAATATATAGAGGTGCAATTAGGATTGGGCCATCTAAAGCCCACTCCTCCACCAAACCTTAACCCAATTCGCCTAACCCATGTCCAAAACCTAACCCATATCCAACCCATAACCCACAACCCAACTCACCAAAACCCTAAAATCCCTCCTCTTCTAACCCTAATTCGCATACCTCCCCCCTTTACCCTAAAAGATGTCTACATTCACTCTCCCCCTTAACCCAAAAATCATCTACATTCATCCCCTCTCACCTCCCTAGAAATCCGCCCCCCACTTCCCTCTTTTCCCTCCTTGGAACTCACAATCCCACTTCCACACACAATCCCACTTCCACACACTTCCCACTTCCCCACATCTCCTTTCCCCATACACTCCACCCTTCCCTCTCTCCTCTCCCAACGGCTCTCTCTCCCTTCCTACGCCCCCTTTCTCTCTCTCCCTCACATCACTCTCTCACACACTCACTCTCATCTTTTCACTTCACACACTCAACCCTTTCCCCCCCCCCCCTACGGCCTCTCTCTCTCTCATACACCCCTCCATCTCCTTTCCCTCACACAACCTCCAAAACACATCACCTCCACTACCCACATCAAGCCCTAGCCGTCCCCTCCCTCTCTTCTCTCCCTTCCACGCCTCTCTTTCTCTCCTATCTCACGAAATCACCATTTTTGGTGCCCCCTTTCTCTCCTTTCCCTCACGCAAACCCTATTTTTGTCATCAACCTTCAAAAGGCCAACGGTCCCATGGTAAGTCATTGGTCCATGCGCTCTTCTCTCGGTTTTTCGTAGGTGGTTTCAGTTTTAAAGAGAAGATACATTGAGTTATACAAATTTTCGTATATGGGTGCAAGCTCCATGAAAGAACCGAAGGTCAAAACGCATCATTACAAGATCAAGTTTTAGTATAAATAGGGGTTACGGTTTTGAGGTAAGGGGGTGGATTTTTTTTGAGAGAGAAGAGAGTGAGAGGTCGAAATCTTGAAAGATCCAGGAGCAAGAGGAAGCAAAAACGGATCTGGAGAAATTTCAGTGAGAGAGAGATTTTTCGTTTCCTTTTTCTTTTTTTTTCTTCTCCATAAAATTTTCATAGTCTTTTTTTTTTGTATTCCGTTGTTGGTGGGAACGTGCTTCATAGTGCACAAGCCTCATATTTGGTAATAATTTTATTTCTACTTCCTCTCCATTTTACTGTAAATGATGTTGTAAAATTTATTTGTTGTTTGCTATGATCCTTGTTATGATGTTATGAAATTTTATTTGTTGCTTGCTCATATCTCCATGTCTCTTGGTAGTGATCATATAATACCCCTTTAAAAAAGGGTTTATCACGTTTAATCAGTTTATTCCTCCATAAGCGCATAAGGGCTCTAATTTTTGTTCATCAAATCCAAATATTTCCTTTTCCTTTTTTTTATGATAGCAAAAGAACCCCAAAAACAAAAAAACATTTCCTAGTAATCATCAAAAGAGGGTATAGTCAAGACATTTCTTTTATTATCATTAAATAAACAAGTAAATTGATGTTTTTCTTTTATTTATTTATTTATTCGTTTTTTTTAAAATAAAAAATTAACAAAAGAAAAAGTAAACAAATAAACTGATTTTTATGTTTTTCTTTTATTTATTTATTTTTTCGTTTTTTTTATCAAAAATTAACAAAAGAAAAAGTAAACAAATAAACTGATTTTTCTGTTTTTCTTTTATTTATTCGTTTTTTTTTATTTAATCAAAAATTAACAAAAGAAAAAGAGAACAAAAAGTTTTTCCTTAGTAAAAAAAGAGTGGTAAGTAAAACATTTTTAAAAGGAACAAGTAAACTGTTATTTACACCCCCCAGGCCCAAGCATAAGGTCCCTTTTGTCACTTAAGCCCAGTTTCGCTAACTGGGCCCTCCCATGCGAATTGGGCTTATTTTTCACACCCCCCCATTTTGATAACTTAACCCTCTCTGAGAGGGCCCAACATTTATACAGTCCATTAGAATTAATCCCTGATTTCTGCACCCCCTATTTTAAAACGCAACCCTTCTCACTGTTTACACCCCATTTTTAATAATACAGCCCTCCTTTTATTTGCACCCCCATTTTACTCTTGCATCCACTGTTTCTCCTTTTAAAAAAAAATATATTTCCTTTCCCTACATAAATATTTTCTGACATCGAAAACAAATATTTTCAAACGTCGAAATCAACGAAAACACCTTTCAAAAACAAATCTTTTCAAACGTCGAAATCAAAATTAATCATCACTAATGGTCACTCGCGCCGTTGCCGTTTGATTGTGGGTGATGATTTCATTCCTGTGGGAGCTAGTAGTGTGGCCACTCTAAACCGTTGTTGTTTGGTCCTTACAAACGCTCTCCTTCAATTGTGAAAACCTTTTCAATGCTCAAAATAAAAACCGATTGTCATTAATCACCACTCGCGCCGTTGCCGTTTGGACGTTAATGATAATTCATTTTCATACGAGTTAGTAGTGCGACCACTCTAAACCATTGTCGTTTGGTCACTGCGAACGCTCAACCTCTTTGCGAAAAACTCCAAAAAGATTAAAAAACAAAACCCTTTTAGAAAACCAGAACTACGTAGCTTTGAATTCTCCATCGCACCGGGAGATACGTAGGAGCGGATATCCTCCGTCAAGCACAATAAGCTAAAAACTTTTTTTTCTTTCTCTAAAAAAAACAACAAACACTTTTTGCCAAAAATAAAAATTTTCATTAAGTCTTTTCATTCGCTTTTCGAAAAAAGGGCAAATTTACGTATTTTCCAAATCCGCACTTAAAACCACACTTTTAATTAAAGGTTCCCTTTCGGTAGAAAGGAGGCGTAGGGTGCTAAAACCTTCCCTATGCCTAACCGACCCCCGAACCCAAATTTTCCAGTTTACCAAAATGCCATCCGCTTTCCAAAAGGTTTTTCTTCAATATTTTCCTTATAAAAAATATTGGTGGCGACTTCATTGATTTTCAAAAAGTTGTAAACGAAGAAAGATTCCCTCAGGGACTTTTTCGGGCGCAACAGCTGGCGACTTCACTGGGGAGTTTTCTTTTTTAAGTGGGTCAAGCCTAACTAATTAAATGTGTGGTTTAGCGTGCTATCGATGTGATTTGGATACTTTGTTACTTATATCCCTTTTCGGTTTGCTCTTCTTGTCATGTTGCGTGCATGTGCATTTATTTTCTCTCCTTTCATGTTTATTTTTCCTCGTCTTTGCTTATGTGCTTAGTACCCTCATGCTTTTCCTCCCCATCTTGTTATGTTCCTCTCTTCTTGGCCCCCTCTCTTGAGGTAAGCAAAGCACTTGATTATTGTTGAAACCCTAGGCTAGCTTATTTGATATTGAACCCTAGTGTAGACAACATGTTATCGCTTGCTATTGTCTGGACTATTCTGGGTTTTCCTTCGCAGGTGGGGTATACGTGGGTAGTTTTAGGCGGTATGTCCCCGCTACACACACTCGCCCCCTTTATGATTATGTGCTTTGAGAGAGGCCTAAAACCCAAGGTCTGAAAAACACCTAGGAGAGTGGAAACGAGTAGTGACTGCCAATTGGACCGATGTCCTTCTGCTCTCACGAAGGTTTCAGCCAGAGTATGCTCTTTTATGGTGCCTCACACCAGATGGCATTCCATCGTTGTGGATGTTATCATGAGAAAGATTTAGCTCTGGTAGCCTTTGCGAGGGAGTGAATAGAGCCACATGGGAGGATCACCCTTTAACTTGCCTTAGATCGTAGGTCTCACCTCTTTTTAGGTCACAAGGGCTTTCCAAATTGTGTGCTGCATTGTAAACTAGGCACGTTTTCAAAAAGAAAAGGAGATTTTTCGAAAAAAAAGAGAAAATAGAGAAAGAGTTGCCGTTGTAACCTTTCTTTCGCCGGTCTGTACGAAGTGACATATGAACCACTTTATTTTTTAAAAAAAAAAGAGGGAGTGAAAGAGTTACCGCTGTAGCCTTTCTCACACTGGTCCATATGAAATAACGTACGACCCGCATTTTCCAAAAAAAACTTGAATCACTGCCCATAAGGACTGGTCTCTGAGTTACATAGACATAGAACATCATCGTCATAAAACATACATTTTCAATAGTTTTCGCATGCATCTTTGCATTTCATCATGGTTTGCTTGCCGAGAACCCCAAGTAATGAGAAATTTTTGTCATAGATACGGCATGGAATCTAGAAGGGAAACGGTGTATACTCCAAGGTACCCCGTTGTGAACAAGGTAGATGTGACTAGCCTGAAAAAATGTGTTGACCTGATGGGACCTATTGAAAGGGGATCGTTTGACAATGCTTATGGGAACCTCCGGAAGTTGTTGTTGCTAGAGGTGCAGACTGAGGCTATCGCGGCTTTGAGTAGATTCTATGACCCAGAAATCAGGTGCTTTCTTTTCAAAAATTTTCAAATGGCCCCCACATTGGAGGAATATCAGCAGATTTTGGGTTTCACTCAGACAGAAGCGGTCCCCTACCGGTATCAAGAACAGTACTACACAGATGAGGGGTTCGCTGCATTATTGCAAGTGAGTGTAGAGGATCTGAAGCTCCAAAAGCAGAAGAGAAACAATGTGATAGGTTTCCCGCAGAGCTACCTTGAAGGTTTAATGGGAGCCTATGCTAGAAGTAAAAATTGGGTGGTCTTCAAGCGAGTTTTGGCCTTGGCAATTTTTGGGGTTGTTCTCTTTCCGCAGATTGAGAGGTATGTGGATGTGACCGTTATTGGTATTTTCCTAGCTTTTCAGAATAGGAAGAGCCCCATTAATCCAATCCCCGCCATCCTTGCTGACACTTATTCTGCTTTTACTCATCATTGTGACTTGAGAAGGAAGAAAATCTCTTGCTCTTCTCACCTGTTGTATGCATGGCTTCTCATTCATGCCTTCACCAACCCAACACGAGTGGAAAAGTTGATTAGCTACGCTGTAACTTGTGAGGTGAAAGCTATGAGTATTCAAGAATGGATCCAGTTTCTAGGGGGTCTAGATGAGCACTCGATCCGTTGGTATCTCTCATCTTACTGGGAAGATAGGCCTAAGGTAGTCTTCCGCTGTGGTAGTTTTCAAAATGTCCCGCTGATGGGCACTAAAGGATGCATCAACTACAACCCGTCCCTGACTCTGAGGCAATTGGGGTATCCGATGAGGAATTCTCCTACTGAAGAAATGATATCCCCGTTTTACATCTTTGAAGGAGGACCAAAAGATGACAGTTTGCTTAGAAAGGTCTTACAAGCCTGGAGTACGGTGGTTCGCATGGGAAAAGTAGAGCTTGCTCAGAGGACTAATGGTATCACATTCGCTCAGTGGCTTGGAAAAAGAATCCGGAATGTTCAACTGCCCTACCAAAAAGAGTTGCAAGTCGAGAGGGAAGTAGTAGACGCCAGCGTCCCTGTTATCGAAGAATTAGGCGAGGTTAAGTTGGCCCTGATGAAGGCAGAGGAAGAGAAGAAATCTTTGCAAGCTGAAATAGAGAAGATGGCTCTGAAGAACAAAAGGTTGAAAGAAGAAAATGCCCTGAAGTCTGATACCATTGAGAAGTTCAGTCAGAAACTAAAAGGGGAAGAGGAGAGCAAGTTAGAAGTTCAAAGGTATCTGCAAGGAGCCAAGGAGGAAATCAAGAGGCGAAGCTTGAAAGAGAAGAAGGCCCTGGAAGAAGCCAATCAGTGGAAAGAATTGTGGGATGAAGCAAAAATGGAAGAGAGAGCTGCGAAAAGCTTGCTTGCCAAGTCAAAGAGAGAATCCCGCATGTTACAGGCTGAATGGGAGAGTAAGTTAGACAGTGTTGTGCAAGAGAGAGACTCATTTGAGAACATCCTTAGAGAATATCAGCGGGCCCTAAAAGCAGAGCAAGAAGATTCTGATGAGTTGAAGGAGCGCCTTTGTCACATCAGCGATGCGTACCGGCAGGTGAGGGATGAAAGTCAGTATTGGGAACATCGCTATGTTGAGCTGCTCGGTAGGATTGAAGAGCAGGCAGTCATCATTGAGCTGAGAGATGAGGTTCAACACTGGAAGGGTAGGTTCTCTAAGCTATCAGAATTGGTCAACCAGGCTCTTGCGGATATGCCCAGGAGATTAAGAAAAGCTGAAACTGAGATGTATCCCCTCAACACCCCGCTTGAGGTGTACAAATTTGTGGAGTACTGCAGAGCCCTAGTTGAGGAAGCCAAAGGAAAAGCCGGAAGTACCTCTACCAACAACAAGAGGAAAAAGAGTGGAAATGTCAAAGCTCTTTGTATTTGAGCTTCTGTATTGTAATTTTCCATTGTGTTGTACCTTTCCTTTTTCAATCATTGTATCAGAATGTCGTACTTTCGGAATCAGATTTTGAAGTATTTTGTTTAAATACACCCGTTTCGCTTCCAGATTCCAATTTCAGTAGGATCCAAAGAAAGTGATATAATAAAAAATAATCAAAGATTTACTTGCGTATCTATGACAAGACATAATACACTGCGATTCTCGGCAAGACAAACTAAACACGCATTCATTCGCATTGCATTCATTTATTCGTTCTTGTGTTCATAAGCGTGTTCCGTTAACAGAAAATTAGGCAAGCTGGTTAATCATCGCTATTGGACGCGTCTGCAAGCAAGAAACATGGAAAACAATCAAGCCAACCTTGATCAGAACGATCCGCAGCCACATCAGGATGACGGAATTCCAGGAGGTCTGGATCCTAATGGTCAGGGTCAGCATGGTCAGAATCAGGAGAATCAAGTCACTCAGGCTGAGATGGAAGTCCTAAGGGCCCAAATGGCGGAGGTCATAAGAGTGCTAAGTGCCTTAAGAGATGTTGGCACAATTGAAACCGCTGTTGCTGGAACGAACAATCCTCCTCCCCTTCCTGGGTCTGGGATCTCTCAAACCCTTCAAGCTGCGCAATGGCCTCCCTATGGTCTCCCATTGGGCTATACGCCTCCTGCTGCTGATGCAAACCCTGGAGGAGATCCTTCAGGAACCACGGGGCACGCTCAGCCTAATACAGTTGTGAATGAAGTTGGAAGAGGGACGCATCGAGCCCAGATTCAGATCCCAGTTCCTGTTATTGCTCCAGGAACTCCGGCGGGTTTCAATTCACCAATAATGGGTCATCCACACGTACAGGGCCCAGTCCCTCAGAATATTGCTCACCGACACATGACCCCGGTCGCGGCGTCGATGAATAACCCTCACTATGGTGCCGGCGGTTTCCCACAGAATTACCCTGCCGAAGCTAGAAGTCAGTATCAGATGTTGGAAGAAAGGTTAAGAGCTGTTGAAGGGGCAGGTTCCCGAGCCAGGAACGCCCATGAGTTGTGCTTGGTTCCTGATCTAGTCCTGCCGCCCAAGTTCAAAGCACCAACTTTTGACAAATACAGAGGGACAACTTGCCCAGTTAGCCATGTGACAATGTACTGCCGAAAGATGACTGCCTATGCCCGTGATGATAACTTAATGATGCATTGCTTCCAAGAAAGTTTAGCTGGAGCTCCCCTTGACTGGTACATGCAGTTAGAGCCAACTAATATCCGTTGCTGGAAAGACATGGCGGATGCCTTCATGCGTCAATACCAGTATAACAACGATTTGGCTCCAGATAGAACTCAGCTACAATGCATGTCTAAGAGGGATAACGAGTCGTTCAAAGAGTATGCTCAGAGATGGCGGAACCTTGCGGCTCAAGTAAAACCCCCTCTGCTGGACAAAGAAATGGTCCACATGTTTATGGAAACCCTTCCTGCGGTGTACTATGATAGGTTGGTTGGCAGCGTAGCCTCAAACTTCTCTGAGATGGTGGTCACAGGGGAAAGAGTAGAGAATGGCATGCGGAGCGGAAGAATAGCTCAGGGCCCGACACCTCCTGCCGGTCAAAAAAAGCCATTTTTTGGGTCTCATAAGAAAGAAGGTGAAACTAATGCAGTCATCGGAGCCAGTGGTCCGTCGCGCAGCAATCCACCGCAAGCTATTTCGGTTCCTCCTCAGGCACCACTGGCACAACCTTTTCAATCAAATTATCAGTACCAGAACTATAATGAAAAGAAGCCTGTTGTCTTTGATCCCATTCCCATGTCCTACACGGATTTGTTTAATTATCTCATCACTAACAAAATAATCAGTACTCGTCAAATGAAGCCATATCAGCCTCCCTATCCCAGAGGGTACAACGCAAATGCCACCTGCGCCTTTCATTCTGGGGCAGTAGGTCATGTGGTAGAGGATTGTAAAGCATTCAAATATGTGGTGCAAGAATTACTTGATACGAAAAGCATATCATTTCAACAACCCAATGTAGCTACCAATCCGTTGCCAAGGCATGGAGGATCTGCTATTAATGCCGTTGACCGTCAGAGGGGTCAGTGTTTGGTTAGAAAAGTTGATTGCATTCAGATGCCTTTGAATTTTATCCATGCTGAATTATGCCGTTTTGGTGTCATCAAAGAAGGATGTGCTAGGAAAGACGCCTGTGATAATCCTCGCTGCATCGGGGCATGTGAAGGTTTTAAACCAATTCTCTAAGATCTCTTAGACAGACACCTGGTCCAAGTGGGAATCCAAGAGAAAGAAGAAAGTGTATTTACCTTGCAATCAGGCAATGGAGGCTTCAGGAGACCGATTGAAATGCCCCGCAATCTGAATTCCAGCCTAGCTGTAACGAGACCCTCGACTGTTGTCATTCCAGTACCTGCTGCTGCCCCTTAGCGGGGATACTAGGATGACTCCATGGAGCTGCAATGTGCAAATGCAAGCGGAGGTCCCTAAAGGCACTCTGGATATAACAAACATTGCTGGAGGTAGTTGTATCACAAGGAGTGGAAGGATGTATACTCCTGAAAACCTTAGAAAAGAGCAATCCAAGGGAAATGAAGAAAGGGCCCGTAAGGGAAAAGACAAGGAAGCTGTAGAGGTCAGGGATGTGTCGGACAAAGAAGCTCAAGAATTCCTGAGGGTAATGAGACAGAGTGAATATCGGGTGGTAGACCAGCTGAATCAAACCCCATCCAAGATCTCAATGCTCTCTTTGCTGCTTAGTTCAGAGGCACATCGTGCTGCACTGCTAAAGGTCCTGAATGAAGCTCACGTCTCCCATGACATTACAGCAAACCAGCTTGACGGTATTGTTGGCAGCATTGTAGCCTCTAATTACTTGACTTTCTCAGACACTGAGCTGCCTCCGGCAGGAAAGAGTCATAATCAAGCCCTTCACATCTCAGTCAAGTGTGGGGACCATATACTTGCCAGGGTGCTTATCGATAACGGTTCATCCTTGAATGTGCTGCCTAAGTCTACAATGGATAAGCTGGATGTAGACTGTTCATATCTAAAACCGAGCTCCACCTTGGTCAGAGCATTTGATGGGTCGGTGAAGGAAGTTTTTGGAGAAGTAGAAATGCCGCTGCAGGTGGGCCCTGAAGTATTTTATGTCGTCTTTCAAGTGATGGACATCAATTCATCCTACAGTTGCCTGCTGGGACGTCCTTGGATACATGCGGCTGGGGCAGTGCCATCCTCGCTTCATCAGAAACTCAAGTTTGTGGCTAGGGGAAAGCTGATAGTGATCTCCGGAGAGGAAGAAACATTGATAAACCGATCACCACCTGAATATTATGTGGAAGCGGCAGAAGAGTCCTTTGAGACTGCTTTCCAAGGATTGGAGATTTCAAACGCTGTCTTCGTTGAAAGTGAGCCTCAGTGGAAGCCTAAGTGGTCCAGGGCCGACATGATGGCTGCAAAAGTGATGCTGGGACATGGGTATCAGATTGGTAAGGGCTTAGGAAAAGCTGCTCAAGGAATTGTAATGCCTATCCAGTTGAGGGGTAATATTGAGAGGTTCGGTGTTGGGTACATCCCAAGTCTTGCTGATCGGGAGAGGCTGGCATCTGACAGGAGGGAGAAATGGCTGGCCAAACTCAGAGGAAAGGCACCCAATCAGGGGAGAATGGTCATCGCTAATCTTAAGAGTAACTTCCGGAGTGCTGGTATGCTGAACCCTGACCAGGTTAATGTGGTCGAAGAAGGATCAAGCTCAAGTGGCTGTGCTGTAGGTCTGGTGCGCTGCTGTGCGGTTGGAGAGAAGCTGCAAAACTGGGAGATCATGGATTTCCCCGTATTTTCCAATTTAAAGTAATTATCGTTGTAATGCAGATCCCTCGGCTCTGCCCAAGGCCTTGGGATATTTCATTCGGGCACACATGTTTTCGTCGAAAATCATCAATCAATAAAGTGTTATTTTGAATTTTCAATAAAATTTCTGTCTTCATCTTTTATCTGTGTTGCTTTTCCTTTGTTTTTATTCGACGCTCCATTCTAATGCAGATCAAAAATAAACTCTGAAAATAATAATGCCCGTAACTCATACTGTGATTTTGATTACCCGGTTAATCACGCCGAGGAAGATGTTGAGAATGATTGGGATACTCCTCCAGAAATCATGAGAATGGTAGAACAAGAAGAAAAGGTCATCGAACCCCATGAGGAGTCTACAGAAATGGTCAATTTGGGTACTGAGGAAGACAGAAAAGAGATCAAGGTTGGTACCGCAATGGAAGATAAAGAGCGCAAAAAGTTGATTCAGCTCCTGTTCGACTACGCTGACGTATTCGCATGGACATATCGGGACATGCCAGGGTTGAGCACAGATATTGTTGAACATAGATTGCCGGTGAAATCAGAATGTCCCCCGGTGAAACAGAAGTTAAGGCGGATGAAGCCTGAAATGTCTTTGAAGATCAGGGATGAGGTCAAGAAACAGTTTGATGCAGGATTCTTAGCTGTGGCAAAATATCCTGAGTGGGTAGCAAACATTGTTCCAGTCCCTAAGAAAGATGGAAAGGTCCGAATGTGTGTCGACTACCGTGACTTGAACAGAGCAAGCCCTAAAGATGATTTCCCTCTACCCCATATTGACGTTTTGGTGGACAGCACTGCTCAGCATTCGATGTTCTCCTTCATGGATGGATATTCAGGCTATAACCAGATCAAAATGGCTCCAGAGGATATGGAGAAAACCACCTTCATAACCCTTTGGGGAACTTTCTGTTACAAGGTCATGCCTTTCGGGTTGAGGAATGCTGGGGCAACCTACCAAAGAGCGATGGTAACCCTATTCCATGACATGATGCATAAGGAGATCGAAGTCTATGTGGATGACATGATTGCCAAATCAAAGACTGATGAAGAGCACGTGGTTAACCTGCAGAAGCTGTTCGAGCGTCTCAGAAAGTACAAACTCAGGTTGAACCCCGCTAAGTGCACCTTTGGGGTTAGGTCAGGGAAGCTGTTAGGTTTCATTGTTAGCCAGAAGGGAATTGAGGTAGACCCGGACAAAGTACGAGCAATCCTGGAGATGCCAGCACCTAAAACAGAGAAAGAAGTTCGTGGTTTCCTGGGAAGACTAAATTACATCTCTCGATTCATCTTCCAGTTGACTGCAACTTGCGAACCAATTTTCAAACTGCTGTGCAAAAACCAAGAGATGAAGTGGAATGATAAATGCCAAGAAGCATTTGAGAAAATCAAGGCGTATCTTCAAAATCCACCTGTCCTAATGCCACCTGTGTCTGGCAGGCCCCTCATCCTATACCTCACGGTGCTAGACAACTCTATGGGCTGCGTGCTGGGGCAACACGATGAGTCAGGAAAGAAAGAACACGCGATCTACTACATAAGCAAGAAGTTCACAGACTGTGAGGCAAGGTATTCATCATTGGAGAAGACTTGTTGTGCTCTAGCCTGGGCTGCGCATCGACTGAGACAGTATATGCTGAGTCACACTACCTGGTTGGTGTCCAAAATGGACCCAATCAAGTACATATTTGAAAAACCTGCGCTCACAGGTAGAATTGCTCGTTGGCAAATGCTTCTGTCAGAGTACGATCTCGTGTACGTAACCCAGAAGGCGATTAAAGGTAGCACACTGGCAGACTACCTGGCACATCAACCGGTTGAGGATTACCAATCAATGCAATGTGAGTTCCCAGATGAGGACATTATGGCATTATTTGACGCAGGGAAGTCCCAAGATGATGAAAGGTGGAGAGTGTTGTTTGATGGTGCCTCTAACATGTGGGGGCACGGGATCGGAGCAGTGCTGATCTCCCCAGACAACCGCTTTATACCAGTCACCGCCAGACTAAGCTTCTATGTCACAAACAATATTGCAGAGTATGAAGCGTGTATCTTGGGTATCCAGGCAGCTCTCGATCGGAAAGTCAAGAGGCTCGACGTGTACGGAGATTCAGCTCTAGTTGTCCATCAAGTAAAAGGAGACTGGGAAACAAGAAATTCTGATTTGATTCCTTACCGTGACTACATTCAAGAATTAATCAAGCCCTTTGAGGAAATCACTTTCCAACACATACCCCGCAGCGAGAATCAGTTGGCAGATGCCTTGGCAACTTTGTCTTCTATGTTCAACGTCAGTTGTGACAAAAGTCTGACGACTGTCAGAATCCAGCACAGAGAACAGCCTGCTTATCACTACTGTATGACAGTCGAAGAGGGATCAGACTGTAAGCCCTTGGTACCATGACATCAAGCAGTATATCACAAACAGAGAGTATCCTCCCGGAGCTACAGAGAACGACAAGAGAACCCTCAGGAGGCTGTCAACAGGTTTCTTCTTGAGTGGAGACGTCCTTTACAAGAGAAACCATGACTCGGTACTCCTCAGGTGTGTAACAGGAGAAGAATCAGTAAAGATTATGCGAGATGTTCATGAAGGCTCATTTGGGGTTCATTCCAACGGGCACGCAATGGCTAGAAAAATCCTGAGAGCTGGATACTACTGGTTGCAGATGGAATCAGACTGTTATAGTTTTGTGAGAAGATGCCATAAATGCCAAATCTATGCAGATCACACCCATGTACCTCCAACTTCTCTGAATGTTTTGAGCGCACCATGGCCATTCTCAATGTGGGGCATGGACATCATTGGTCCCATTGAACCCAAAGCTTCCAATGGTCACCGTTTCATTCTGGTTGCTATTGACTACTTCACTAAGTGGGTGGAGGCTGCTTCTTATCCCAATGTAACGAGCTCAGTGATTGCTAAGTTCATCAAGAAAGACTTGGTTTGCCGCTACGGCCTTCCAAACAAGATTATCACAGACAACGGTAGTAATTTGAACAGCAGAATGATGAAGGATTTGTGTAAAGACTTCAAAATACAACATCACAACTCTTCTCCCTACCGCCCAAAGATGAATGGGGCAGTTGAGGCAGCCAACAAGAACATCAAGAAGATTGTGCAAAAGATGGTGGTAACCTATAATGATTGGCACGAGATGCTCCCCTTTGCCCTGCATGGTTACAGAACCTCAGTACGCACCTCAACAGGGGCAACCCCTTACTCCCTGGTTTACGGGTCAGAGGCAGTTCTCCCCATCGAGGTTGAAATACCATCCCTTGCGGGTGTTAATGGAGACAAAACTTGATGAAGCAGAATGGGTTCGGTCTCGTCTTGACCAGTTGAATCTCATTGATGAAAAACGGGTGGCCGCAATGTGTCATGGACAGTTGTACCAACAGAGGATGAGGAGGGCTTTTGACAAGAAAGTCCTGTTCTCGTGAATTTCAAGAAGGAGATCTTGTGCTCAAGCAGATCTTGCCGATTCAGACAGACTCTAGGGGCAAATGGGCTCCCAAATATGAAGGACCTTATGTGGTGAAGAAGGCATTCTCAGGAGGAGCTTTAATTCTGGCAAACATGGACGGAGATGAGATCCCAAATCCAGTGAACTCAGATGTGGTCAAGAAGTATTATGCCTAGAAAAATAGACGAAAAAAGAGAAAGATAAGCCAAGGAAAAATCAGCTCGCTAGGTTGAAAACCCGCAAAGGGCGACCTAGGCAAAATCAGAGCGGCCCGGTGGATTGAAAACCCGCAAAGGGCGATCCAGGCAAAAATTAGGGTCAGAAAACTTGGGCTTGAGAAAAGAAAAAGGCAATCAGCGCTCCAAAGGTTCGGATAAGGGGGTGATCAGTATTATGAGTATGGACGGTGGGCACCGTTACTACAGAGACGAAATCACGAGATTTGTTCCTTTTTGCTTGTATTTTTTGTAGTTTAAAAGAAAGATTGCAATGCACTTTCGGTTGGCGTGACTTTCTGCGCGTCCAATTTCTATATCAATAAAAGTCCAACTTTTCTTTCATATGTGTGCTTTTCGTGTCTCTGCTTTCATCTATTCAGTTTCTGTCAAAATAATAACTTTTATGATTGATGAAATCGAATTGCAAAACATGTGCACATTCAGAGCATTACAGGATTATTGCGAAATCTTTGAAAAAATACGGAAAGAAGTGATTCCCCAAGTGAATAAAATTGCGGAAAAGACAGTCATGACGAACCAGTGTGCAATCCTCGCGGGATCGCCGTCCTGGAACAGCCTTCGCCCGGCAGATCGAATTAACCAGCAAAAAGAGTGCCAAAGAAAAAACAAATAAGCAGAAAAAAGAAAGCTGCTTAAAGAAAGCAAGCAGAGTAAACAAAAACAAATAAGCAGAAAAAAGAAAGCTGCTTAAAGAAAACAAACAGAATAAACAAAACGAACAACAAAAAAGAAAATCACAGAAGACGGAACATAAAAGAACACAACATCTTCATTCATCATACCATCCATACCATTCGTCATCAAACAGTGGTGCATTACACTTTCAAATTCGCATCTCAGAAGAGCGAAGAATAACAAAAGAAAAGAAGTGAATGAGGAATCAAACAGAAAAAGCATCCCACCAAAATCAATTATTGCATTCATGTGCATCCAAATACCCAAATGCATGCATTTCATGCACCATCCAAGAAGTTGCTTCGGACCAGGGAGTCCCAAAAATCTCATTTTTAGAAAATCACCATCAGCACCGAGTTAGTAAACTCCATCAACCCAGGGTTAGTAAACCCCATCAACACAGAGTTAGTGAACTCCTTCCACAGATCACAACATCGTGTACGAGCACGCGATGGATCCATCAGACTTTGTTAAGTCCTTCAGATTAGTTGTGTCAGCCTAAGGCATACCGTAAATCCATTGATCAAATCAGTTCCGGACCTGATGTTGATCGGCTGCTCGAAAAGGCCACCCCCAAAGCTCGGACTCGACCAGAGTTCGTTAGAAGGTTTTTTAGGCAGCCTCCGAATTCCCAATTTACTGCTTTTCCCAATTTACTGCTTTCCCGTTAATGCGACAAGTGTTAACCCCCCTTTTCTCAAAAGGAAAATAACAAAAAGAAAATTTGAGCTTTTCTGGAGCGGACAAAATTAGTGTTATTTCTATATCTTTATTTCCATTTCACCAACAAATATGAAAAGGCCAAGTCATATTTCTTGACGAAATGTGAAATAAAGAGGGGCAGCTGTAATACCCTAATTTTGTCCTATCCAAAAATAAGAAATTTTATTTATCTTTAATAAAAAATAATTATTTTATTTTCATGCCATGTTTTATTTTATTTTAGTTTGCTACAAGTTTTAATCTTTGAAAAAATAATAATTAAGAGTATCAAAATAAAATAGGCAAAGGAGCATATGGGGGGGTCTGTTAAAAAAATATATAGAGGTGCAATTAGGATTGGGCCATCTAAAGCCCACTCCTCCACCAAACCTTAACCCAATTCGCCTAACCCATGTCCAAAACCTAACCCATGTCCAAAACCTAACCCATATCCAACCCATAACCCACAACCCAACTCACCAAAACCCTAAAATCCCTCCTCTTCTAACCCTAATTCGCATACCTCCCCCCTTTACCCTAAAAGATGTCTACATTCACTCTCCCCCTTAACCCAAAAATCATCTACATTCATCCCCTCTCACCTCCCTAGAAATCCGCCCCCCACTTCCCTCTTTTCCCTCATTGGAACTCACAATCCCACTTCCACACACAATCCCACTTCCACACACTTCCCACTTCCCCACATCTCCTTTCCCCATACACTCCACCCTTCCCTCTCTCCTCTCCCAACGGCTCTCTCTCCCTTCCTACGCCCCCTTTCTCTCTCTCCCTCACATCACTCTCTCACACACTCACTCTCATCTTTTCACTTCACACACTCAACCCTTTCCCCCCCCCCCTACGGCCTCTCTCTCTCTCATACACCCCTCCATCTCCTTTCCCTCACACAACCTCCAAAACACATCACCTCCACTACCCACATCAAGCCCTAGCCGTCCCCTCCCTCTCTTCTCTCCCTTCCACGCCTCTCTTTCTCTCCTATCTCACGAAATCACCATTTTTGGTGCCCCCTTTCTCTCCTTTCCCTCACGCAAACCCTATTTTTGTCACCAACCTTCAAAAGGCCAACGGTCCCATGGTAAGTCATTGGTCCATGCGCTCTTCTCTCGGTTTTTCGTAGGTGGTTTCAGTTTTAAAGAGAAGATACATTGAGTTATACAAATTTTCGTATATGGGTGCAAGCTCCATGAAAGAACCGAAGGTCAAAACGCATCATTACAAGATCAAGTTTTCGTATAAATAGGGGTTACGGTTTTGAGGTAAGGGGGTGGATTTTTTTTGAGAGAGAAGAGAGTGAGAGGTCGAAATCTTGAAAGATCCAGGAGCAAGAGGAAGCAAAACGGATCTGGAGAAATTTCAGTGAGAGAGAGATTTTTCGTTTCCTTTTTCTTTTTTTTTTCTTCTCCATAAAATTTTCATAGTCTTTTTTTTTGTATTCCGTTGTTGGTGGGAACGTGCTTCACAGTGTACAAGCCTCATATTTGGTAATAATTTTATTTCTACTTCCTCTCCATTTTACTGTAAATGATGTTGTAAAATTTATTTGTTGTTTGCTATGATCCTTGTTATGATGTTATGAAATTTTATTTGTTGCTTGCTCATATCTCCATTTCTCTTGGTAGTGATCATATAATACCCCTTTAAAAAAAGGGCTTATCACGTTTAATCAGTTTATTCCTCCATAAGCGCATAAGGGCTCTAATTTTTGTTCATCAAATCCAAATATTTCCTTTTCCTTTTTTTTTATGATAGCAAAAGAACCCCAAAAACAAAAAAAACATTTCCTAGTAATCATCAAAAGAGGGTATAGTCAAGACATTTCTTTTATTATCATTAAATAAACAAGTAAATTGATGTTTTTCTTTTATTTATTTATTTATTCGTTTTTTTTAAAATCAAAAATTAACAAAAGAAAAAGTAAACAAATAAACTGATTTTTATGTTTTTCTTTTATTTATTTATTTTTTCGTTTTTTTTATCAAAAATTAACAAAAGAAAAAGTAAACAAATAAACTGATTTTTCTGTTTTTCTTTTATTTATTCGTTTTTTTATTTAATCAAAAATTAACAAAAGAAAAAGAGAACAAAAAGTTTTTCCTTAGTAAAAAAAGAGTGGTAAGTAAAACATTTTTAAAAGGAAACAAGTAAACTGTTATTTACACCCCCCAGGCCCAAGCATAAGGCCCCTTTTGTCACTTAAGCCCAGTTTCGCTAACTGGGCCCTCCCATGCGAATTGGGCTTATTTTTCACACCCCCCCATTTTGATAACTTAACCCTCTCTGAGAGGGCCCAACATTTATACAGGTCCATTAGAATTAATCCCTGATTTCTGCACCCCCTATTTTAAAACGCAACCCTTCTCACTGTTTACACCCCATTTTTAATAATACAGCCCTCCTTTTATTTGCACCCCCATTTTACTCTTGCATCCACTGTTTCTCCTTTAAAAAAAAAATATATTTCCTTTCCCTACATAAATATTTTCTGACATCGAAAACAAATATTTTCAAACGTCGAAATCAACGAAAACACCTTTCAAAAACAAATCTTTTCAAACGTCGAAATCAAAATTAATCATCACTAATGGTCACTCGCGCCGTTGCCGTTTGATTGTGGGTGATGATTTCATTCCTGTGGGAGCTAGTAGTGTGGCCACTCTAAACCGTTGTTGTTTGGTCCTCACAAACGCTCTCCTTCAATTGCGAAAACCTTTTCAATGCTCAAAATAAAAACCGATTGTCATTAATCACCACTCGCGCCGTTGCCGTTTGGACGTTAATGATAATTCATTTTCATACGAGTTAGTAGTGCGACCACTCTAAACCATTGTCGTTTGGTCACTGCGAACGCTCAACCTCTTGCGAAAAACTCCAAAAAGATTAAAAAACAAAACCCTTTTAGAAAACCAGAACTACGTAGCTTTGAATTCTCCATCGCACCGGGAGATACGTAGGAGCGGATATCCTCCGTCAAGCACAATAAGCTAAAAACTTTTTTTTCTTTCTCTAAAAAAAACAACAAACACTTTTTGCCAAAAATAAAAATTTTCATTAAGTCTTTTCATTCGCTTTTCGAAAAAAAGGGCAAATTTAAGTATTTTCCAAATCCGCACTTAAAACCACACTTTTAATTAAAGGTTCCCTTTCGGTAGAAAGGAGGCGTAGGGTGCTAAAACCTTCCCTATGCCTAACCGACCCCCGAACCCAAATTTTCCAGTTTACCAAAAGGCCATCCGCTTTCCAAAAGGGTTTTTCTTCAATATTTTCCTGATAAAAAATATTGGTGGCGACTTCATTGATTTTCAAAAAGTTGTAAACGAAGAAAGATTCCCTCAGGGACTTTTTCGGGCGCAACAACCCTCTCACGCAACATTTTCACGAAAAAATTAGTATCTTAACTGGAACGTACACCATATATAACCATCATATATATGTTGTATTTTTTTGGGTACTTGACCAATATCAGTTTATACTAGCCTTTTTTGTGTATAGTTGTGAATGATTTCCACTAGCTACAGTAAGTATTATAAATGAGTACATACGGCTGCATAATTATTTTGTTTCACATGAGGATACACAAAGTATTATTCTATATTCATATGGGAGAGAAGAACACACAAGAAATCCTATAAATTCCAAGGAAGCTGTTGTTTTGGAGAGGATTAGCTATTATGGAGATTGACAATAGTCTTTTGAAAGAAGAGTGTGATTGGAAATAAATATAAAATCTTCAAATTCCTAATGAAAATAAGTTGCTTTTGCGGAGGATTTAGAGGGTACGTACGTGTCTACCAACTATTTTTTTTTTTAAGCAACAGGCAGGAGGCCCGAATTTATTAAAAAATAAAAATAGTACAAAAAAGCACAAGGGAGGACTAAGCCAATACCCTTGGAAATAAGGACAATAAAGAGAGTCTAACAAAGACCTCTAAACTAAACAACCTTAGACCACAATCGAGTCACCACACTCCAGACCACCGGCGGCGGGACCCCAGCCATCATCGCGAAGTCGTGCCACCGGCCAGCACCGAGACAGCACCTAGCTTGATCGAGGAAGTCGAGCCACCAACCACCACCGCGGTATTGCGCCCCCAGCCAACACCGAGGCACAATCAAGCAGAACCGCGAGCGACAGGGAAAGGGCCCACACCGAAATGGGGGGAGGCGAGACTGCGGGTCCAAATTTCGTGACGACAGCCACCAATGCCAAACCAGAAACAGTCAGCATCTACGAACCAACGCAACAGTCCCAAACCAGAAACAGACAGCATCAATGCAATCCGAACAGCAACGCAACCGAACCCAAACCAGAAACCCACGATCCGAACCCGAACGCAATCCAGAGCTGCAACCAGCGCCGGATCCGAACCAGACGGACGCAGGGAGGAGGCTCAGGCGGTGGCGGGACAGGAGCAACCACCGCAGGGGGAGAGACCCACAGCACCCAATAGATCCGACTCCGAACAACAGATCCGAACCAGAGCGCACCGAAGCTAGCATCAACACCAGCCACAGCGTACGGAACCACCCAACCCACGACCTTCGCAGGGGCGACCACCACACGCGGAGCAAACACCGGGGAGAACGCACCGAATCTTACAGCGATTGCAATCGGAACTGACAGATTCGGATCCACCTTCGCAGGGGCGACGACTGTCGTCTCCGGAAAAAGCCACTCGTCTCGATACCAAGGGTCTTCAACGGTTAGCCGCCCAGTCAGCTGGAGCAGATCGGCCGGTGCAGGCACGGCGGCCGCCACGGCG